>CAVLGL010000104.1:20584290-21865540 GCA_963668995.1 Parnassius mnemosyne | reverse complement strand
CATGTTCGGCCGTTGTAAGAATAAACTCAACTTTCGATATACGTACTCGTTTTACAGATATTAAAGTTGGAAAGTAGGAACGTTAAAATGAAATAAGCTGTTGAAATAATTTCGGGTGCGTCTAAACACTTTTATATACATATTCTGAAATGAGTAGTTTTAGCCATAAAATATAGTAATCGCTTGTATTACTTAATTAAAAAAGTAAAAATATCGTAAAAGGTACAACTTAATTTCACATCATTCAAAATATATAACAAATCTAGATCAGACTATAGACAAAAGTCATCATTATCATTCCAGTTCATCACCAGTTTACAGCTGATCATGGCTTTTATTTGTAACCGATTGCAAAAAAGGAGGAGGTTCTCAATTCGACTGTATCTTTTATGTGTGTTTGTTACCACGGAACTTTTTCCTAGGTGAACCGATTTTGATGATTCTTTTTTTAATTGAAAAATTTGCTTCTCATGTGGTCTCATATAAATTTGATCAATATCCGACTGGTAGTTTATGAGTTATCCTTAATAATGCGTATTTAATTGATTTCGACTACATTGATGATATTCTCATTTTATTTATATTAAATCGGTTGTACAATTTTTTTTATTTTACCACTTGTCTCATCGACTGCAACCGTGGAAACAAAGTACTAAAATTTATTAGTAAAAATACGAGTATATTTATTTAATGAATAATTATATTTTAAACAAAACCTTTCTTTTAAAATCCAATTTAAATGGATTTCTTCCAATTTGAATGAGATTCATGTGTACCTAATAGGTATACCTACCTATACTGATATCATTTTGTAAAAACTTATTGTTCTGAAGTGGGAACTGACATTTTAAAAATTGATTTAAGAATAATTTTAGAAAAGTCGTAATTTTAAATATGTGTAGGTTATAGGTTTACATGTCTTAAAAGGGTTTCTTGCCGGTTCTTCTCCGAGAGTCCGAGGTCTTGTTTTTGCGAACTGGTGTAGATTCTGACGTTCACAAGTGTACATTGAATAAAAAAAATTGACATCGACTTTGATTTTGAATATACATTTCTTGCTTAGACATATATTACTGTATACATGCGTATATACGCAGAAAATACCTCCTTTAAATTTTGAGAAGTTATGTGTATTATTTTAGAGTCAATTAAAGGCGTTGCAAATTAAGGTTTTGATTATTTGTAAACTAGGTTGTCATTTGTAGAATTAGTCATTTTGTCGAATATACTTTGAAATATCCTTGAAATGCATTTTATATTTGTGGCACGCCAGTTTTGGAATGTCCAGAAGAATGTCCATGAAGAACTAGAAAAAAAAGTCATTTAAAATTCCAATTGCTTTTTTTTAATTTCCAATTGCTTCAGTATTGTTTTATTGGTCACCAAAGAGATTTAAAAATATTGGTTCTTTTTTATAATATATTGAAGTAAAATTCCATAAAATTTTTGAATTCTCAAAATTTTCACAATGCTGTTCTCTCGTTTTTCAGCGTTTTTCTTTTTCTTTTTTCCCATAGTTCTTATGACCTGACATATGTCTTTTGGGGTAAACTTTAACTACGTTTCAAGAAAATGTATGCCATATTCGAGAGATAGGATACAAATAAGAATGTAATTGTTCTCTCAATAGCCTTGAAATTTGAAGCTATAAAGTTCTTTTACTTTTATTTTTGCCTTTTATGCAATAAATATAATTCGCGGTTCTACTACTTAAGAATTTATAGTAAAATATAAATCTATCAGAGATTTTTACGAATGATGAAAAGGTCGTCAGTCCGCTCTTATTTAATATTTATAGTTTTATATTTACCTTTAAAATATAAGGTGACTCTTTAGTTGTCGACCGGGGGAAGATCACGCTCGTATCACGATAATACCAGTGCATTTTTTTGTTCTTCATTGAGAAAAGATGCTACAACAGTTGCCTATGTACCACAACATCCAATTATCGTTAAGTGCACAGTAGGCTCGTTTTAGAACCTATCTTCTGCAAAAAAAAAAATTATGAAAATGCGTGGGACCCATTTGTATACGGAACAATGTCCTTTTTTAAAGTAAAAAGGTGAAAACTAGCACAAAATCCACCTGATGGTAAGTGCATACTGTGTTCCATAGTCATCTACATTAATACTTAATAAAGAATCAAAATGCAGATGCGTACATTCGTCAAATCTTAATCCTCAGGCACACCCCCGAGGGCTAAGATTTGACGATGTCTAAGATGGAATGCGTTCGTCGTTTCCAGAAAAAACGCTCTCTGGTTCTCCACACTCACCATACGAAACACAGCAGCATTAAGCTATTATTTTACGTTGGTATTCTGTGAGAGCGTGGATCCCGGTCCAGCCTACCCATTCATGTTCATGGATTTACAAAGGGTCGCTCGACAACTGATGCTGGTGTTGAGCTAATCAACACACATTTTTTATGCGTGGGAAAATACAGAAGATGCTTTGGGTATATTTTGTGATCTTTCCGAGGCTTTCGACTGTATTCACCATGAGACATAAATCAGAAAGCTACACCACTATGGTGTAAAAACATAGCGCTTAAACTTATTATGTCATATCTAAATAATAGAACGCAAACAGTTGTTATTAATGGAAGCAGTTCTTCCGGATCGGTAGTATGGGTGTTCCTCAGGGCTCAGTTCTTGGTCCCTTTCTCTTCTTAGATTATAGTAATGACTTACGGGTAAGTTTACCTGGGACAAATAGTCCGACTAGGTAAGTCCAACTTCGGCTGAGAGGTCAATTGACGGATTCAACTCGGTTGGGCAGCGTTCGGGAAATTATTGCACATCTTCTCGTCAGGTATACCTCAAAACTTGAAAACGAGACTGTACAACCAGTGCGTGTTTCTAGTGATGACCTATGGAACTGAGACGTGGTCCTTCACTGCTGGCCGGATAAGGAAGCTCAAGGTCGCTCATCGAGGTATGTAAAGGGCTATGCTCGGAGTTTCTCTGCGTGATAAACTTAGAAATGAGGATATCCGCAGTAGAATCAGAGTAACCGACATAGCCCAACGGATTAGTAAGCTGAAGTGGCAATTGGCCAGCCATATAGCTCGAGGATCCGGCAACCGATGGGGAAGAAAGGTTCTTGAGTGGCAGCCTCGTACCGGCAGGCGAAGTGTAGGGCGTCCCCCACTAGATGGAGTGACAACCTGGTAAGATATGCAGGAAGTCGATGGATGCAGGTGACTCTGGATCGTGCTTAGTGGCATTCCTTGGGGGAGGCCTATGTTCAGCAGTGGACTTGTGAAGGGCTGTAATAATGAATGATGATGATACAAACGTTACATTTTTTGTGGCACTCCTATCGACCTTTTTTGTCATTATATGAAAATCAAGCAAGCATATTATGTTAAGTGGAGTCAACAAAAAATATAGTACCAATAAAACTTAGAGAGTATATCACACATTTAGGTTTAAATACTTCTTTTTTATCAACCTCGTCTGTTGGCCTGTATACACACACCACTAAGAATGAACTTGCTTTTCACATTATTTGAATTGCACAAATACGTGAGTTATCACACTTATAACGGTAACATCGTTAAAAACACTACGCCTCAAAACATACGGTCGACCTCGTATCAGGCCCCTCTATGTATCCATCGCCAACACCCCCGTATAGCTGAAATCTTTAGTTATGGTGCTTAGAAAAGGGATTTCTTCTGTGAATTACCATGTCTCTTGTAACGCTATAATGCCATATTGCCTGCATAGATCGCGTATGTTATCTATGAAGTGTTTCACGTTTTTATAATTAAAAGTAACAAATCTGTATATATTATTGTCCATATTTATTTATTTAATCTAATGGAACCGTTTTCTTTGACAAAAGTTTTAATTTTACGCTTTAGTTTAAAATTTATAAAGCGACGGAAAATTATCCCCTGTGTCCAAAAACAATGAATGTTTGTCACTAGTTTTCTAATTTGACTGTTTCATGAGTCATCTTGTTAATATATTAAACAATGTCTGATTCCGACTTGTTCTTATGCACGTTAGTTATAAACGAAGGTGTTTTTCTTTCCGCTGCTCTAAAAATCTCATTCGCTTCGATCACAACTATGTCAGATTTTCCTTCAATGCGATTTTTGAATTTCTTTCCCTTCCTCTAAACAACTTTTTACTCATTATTTGACTTTAAAGTCACTTGCGCATACGACTCATTATCATCGCTGTGACTCATCGCGGTTCGCTTCGTCCCTTCCATGACTCGTCACAGAGCCGGGCGTTTGTTGAAATGTTGTGTCAAATAATGTTCACTACTGTCTTCCGACTGTTTTGCGTTAATTTTTAAACTATACTCCCTTAATTTTGAGAGTACACAGCTAGGTTTGCCTTCACTACTATTAACATTAGACTCATCCATAAACGACAAACCTATGGGGCCGCTGTCATCATACGTGCTTCTCTTGATGTTGATCCTAGATTTTTTAAAGTTACATGACTCTTTCTTTACATCCTCTAGCTACTGAACCGTCACATTCGTCGATTTAATCTCCTTAATATTAGCCTGTATCCGTACAAGACCTTTTAAAAACTTAGAAACATCCAAATGGTCGAAGGTTATAGGTAGTAGCTTCTCAAGGTCACGAGCAACTAAAACAGGCAGCGTATCAGAATTCGTGACTTTGAAAAAGTTAATTATGTCGTACAGCAAACAATTATTCTTTCCCTTTCCTTTACGAAGAATTTTCATAACTCGGACGGCACCGATTCAAACAATATCTTATGGGACTTTTGAATTTGTTTACTCGGGAAAGTTGATGTACTTTTGACTAAGCTATCTTCGTCAGCTATCAATATTTTATTCTGTACATAAGAAGCTCATCAATTACGGTATTACGGCTGACACATTTCACTGTACACTACATTTTTGCCGATATCAAAATTTCGCATTAGATAACATGCACGTCACGGATGGATGCGCGCACGTAACCATAAGCTCGTAATATAAGTGGTGAAATATTTTGCCCTTTTAGTGTTTTACTAGCTGTTCCCCGCGAGTTTGACCGCGTGGAATTTTATTTGCGCGGAATCCTAAAATAAAAGTATCCTAAGTTACTTCTTATAACATCAGCTATCTGCCAGTGAAAGTCCCATCCAAATCGGTTCACAGGTTTTTGCGTGAAGCGTGTTCAGGCCAAAATAGCTCGCAGATGACAGATTTTTTTAAAGAATTACTTAACATTTATCTTTACATTTTGGCCAATTTACAAAATGTTTTAATGAATTATATCTTATGTGTTATTCTGATGTATGAGCTATATTATTGTAAAATTTCGGTAGTTTTTGCGTGAAAGACTAACAAACATCCATACATCCTCATAAACTTTTACATTTATAATAGGAAATTAGTAGGATTTATAATTGTTGCTTTATCCAATTATTTTATAAGATAAAAGTTTGGTCAATCTTTTTTATACTTAAATTGAATTTGCGATGAATATGTTATATTTTTATATATTTAATTTTGTAGAGAGGAAAATAATATTGTCCTATAAAGAGCCCTAAAAAATTGGCAGTTTGCAACATCTCCACAGCAGCTATCTCGCCCAGTATATATATATATATATATATATATATATATATATATATATATATATATATATATATAGCAGCTATCTATTTGCAGAATTTTCTGGCGTGTTAACTTAGTAAACAACATATCCCGGTTGAATATACAGGAAATCTGCTAACAATTAATCCATTCTCATTTATTGATTATTGCACCTACACAATAGCACAAGTCTTACAGATGCGTGTATTAAATTCTCATTATATCATAAAAAAGTACAGGCCAAAATTAAAGAGAGTCTATTTAGGCTAATCGTTTAAGGAATTATTCAATATTTTTGAATTGTGAAATCCTACAATTATGTTTTCTGTTTATGTACGTTTAAATAATAACTTAGCTAAATATAAGTTTAAGGTCCATTTTATATCAAATTGAAAATTGAATTAATAAAAGACTACTAGGGCAAAGACCAGAAAGACCTCATGTTCTCCGTTAGGCGTATTATGATTCTGTAACTGTAGATTTAAAATACTTAAGCCAGTGAGTACCATCAAAGGTGCGGTGATATGATTGGCAATGCGAAAAAAATTACAATGTTATGAATATACTCGTAGGAATGTGCGTGATGTGGCCATCAAACTCTGGAATGACATCCCTCTTGACATTAAAAAAGCTTCTAACAAGTTTATTTTTAAAAATCAAGTCCGTAAGCATGTGAAAAAAATTGTTGCAAGTTTGAACTAACATAGCTTTTATTTTCATACACATATGTATATTTCATATTTGTTCTGACATAGATAATATTTATAAGTATTGTGTATATATGTAGTGTATGCGTGTATATGTATATGTATATGTATGTATTTATATATGTATATATTGTGTGTATTTAAGTATAAATATCTATGTATGTGTGTATATGTATATTTATATGTATATATGTATATACAATATTTTTTCTTTTAGCGCTTTCTATTTTGATTACTGCTGCACCGCCTCTTGTTTGTATATCTCTGTTTAGCCTAATGGTTGACTCGGAGAGAATGCCCTATGGCATTAAGTCCGCCATATGTACAACTTTGTGCATGAAAGCTTAAATAAATAAATAAATAAAATGTGTTTCAAAAAGGTAAAATTTTTCCAAAGGTTTTATTTGAATAAAAAAAAATACTTATCGTTAATAAGGGATAATGTTATTTTAGTATTTTTAACGGTTTGTTTAAATTTTTGCACATAAAACTCCACAACCTAATAGATGTCCAGTGGAAAAGCGCTTTCCTAATAACATGCAAATGAATAAGTGCTTTGCATGCGTGAATTAATTAGTAGTAAAGGAAACGCCAAGGATTACCAATTGAATATTAGAAGTAGTCAGACATTGACAAGATGACGTTCGTAACGCGTGTGTAGATGAAACTTACGCAAAATAAAGCCTTGGAAGAATATAGCGGCAGAATGGAGAAAATATTTTTTGAGTCTATCTATAGGGCCTTTTATATAACAGGTTTTTATGCACATCTCACATATATTTATAAAGTGACATTATTATTATGTAACAAAAGTTACATTTGTTGTAGCACTCGTATCAAACCTTTCTTTGTCATTATATGCAAACCAATCAAGCAAATTATGTTAAGTGGAGTCAACTCAAAATATAGCACCAATAAAACTTAAAGAGTATATCACACATTTAAGTTTAAATCCTTCTTTTTTATCAGCCTATTACATTCTCCTTCTGAACATTGGCTTTTCAGTACAGAACCATCGGCATTCTAGATAGGAAGATTGGCGATTGCACGCACCCTTGACGTTGCTTTCCGTCGCCAGTTTGTTCGAAGAGTCGACAGCTGATGAAGAAGAATTACTCTTGAGTGGTAGCCTCATACCTGCAAGTGGAGTCTAGGGCAGTGGGGGCGCCGCCATGATAGATCACCATGAGGCTCTGGAAAGACACGCTTTATCAAAACGCTTAAACTGATAAGTATCGGACAACATCAGAGCTGGTATTAGGTTCTATCATTGCCTCTTATTACAGCCACGAGATGCCGTCTCGTTTTTTTGATAGGCAACGTCCACCACCATACAACACAGCACTAGTAGAATAAAAATATTATTTTCGTTACAGGTTTATCTCATTCCAATATTAGTGTTGGATACTTTATATACAGCAGCATAGTAAAATTTTTAATTTTCCTGCTGGTCTGTAGCGAAATATGGCATTTCTTTCATTTGACACGGACTTTGGATGAAATAATTGACAGTATTAATATAATAATAATACAATTGGGTTCAATTTACAAGTACTGGAATATGGTAAGAATAAAATTATGTAGAAATATATGAAAACTTTGTAATGTCGGCTTTCTTTTTATTCTGTGTTAATAATGATCGCACACTATTTTGATCAACATTAAACAAAGTTCAAATTTATTTTATACGCCGCGCTGGGCACAAGCTTCCACTTATTATTGGCAGGGTTGTAGAGCAGTCAGCCAACCACACTGCGCCGCGCCGCTTCATTACGTATTAGAAGACTTCACACGTCCTCGATATATTTTATTTCTTACCCATCAGTTTCATTACGGGGTTTTCCTTCACCACCAACTTGTTTACCACATTTAACCAATACTATTTTTTATTGGTATCCGCGGGAATCGGACTTGGGTTGTTCGAGTAGTATAAAATTTTGCCAAGCTGCTACGGCTAACATATGATTATATATTGGGTTACATTCGTTTCCATTAAGTCCTTGGAATTTTATTTGATTAATCATCTATCTATCTCGTATTAGAGTGATGGCGTAAGATAATACATTCCGTGGGTGTCGTAAGAGGGTTTTTAGGTTGAAGTGCCATGCAGCAGCTATATTATGGTTGTAGCACAACTGGAAAAAGACCACGCCCTTACAGATTACCACCGTATAATAGCACCTTAATGGTGTTGCATTTCGTATGGCAAGTGTAGAAAACCGGAGAACCATTTTACTGCAAACAAGGCATTCCTCCTTAGTGCTCAGGGGTGACAACGCATCTGCATTTTGATTCTTAATCCAGGATGTATGAAGGTAGGTTTCAAAGCCTGGACAACAGTATAGACTACACCCCTTAATATCTTTTTACTTTACCTTTTAGAGAATTATGTATTTGTACTTATATAATGGTAATTTTTCAACGGATAGATCTTAAGATGAACATGGACAATACAAAGATCATGTGTAACATCCATGTTAAAACTATGCCAGTAGTTGTTGGGAGCACTAAGCTCGAAGTTGTTGACAAGTATGTTTACCTAGGACAAATAGTCTGACTAGGTAAGTCAAAGTTCGACCGAGAGGTCAATCGACGGATTCAACACGGCTGGGCAGCGTTCGGAAAATTATGACACGTCTTCTTATCAGGTATACACTCAAAACTTCAAAACGAGATTATAAAACCAGTGCGTGCTACCAGTGAATTTGAGACGTGGTCCTTCACTGCTGGTCATATGAGGAAACCCAAGGTTGCTCAGCGAGCTATGGAGAGGCCTATACTCGGGGTTTCTAATAATCTTAAAATGCTAAATGCTAGGTTATCTAAATAAAAATTACAAGAATACCTTATTAAGGTTAATTTTTATACCATTATGGACCTATTTAATCATAACCCTTAATGTACAAAACGAAACCTTTCCATGCATAACTGCTGTAGCAAAACATGTTGTTCGATTGTATAGGTAATATTTGTAAAATCTTTTTCATACCATGTTTTAAGCAAATAAATATATTATTTTTATTATATTATTAGTATTCTCTGTGTGATAAACTTAGAAAGGAGGATATTCGCAGCAGAACAGGAGTGACCGACATAGCCCGACGTATTAGTAAGCTGAATGGGCCGGTCATATAGCTTGAAGAACCTACAACCGATGGGGAAGAAAGGTTCTTGAGTAGCAGCCTCGTACCGGTAGGCGAAGCGAGTGACAAACTGGTAAGAAATTCAGGAAATCGATGTATGCAGTTGGCTCAGGACCACTTTGTGGCATTCCTTGGCGGAGGCCCATGTTCAGTAGTGGACTTGTGAAGGACTGTAATGATGATGATGATGAATGTTAATTCTGACTGCTCAGTCTAGCGTTTAGCAACAATAACGGAGAAAGCCAGAAAAAGTTATAATATAAGTAATAACATAACCACAATATACAAATAATAATCACTGCCTTTCGTCTAGAATAAGAACTAGGATAGTCATAGCTAGGCTCTCACATGTATCGGACATGTAGCTTTAAGTTAGAACCCATGGCGGATTAATTAAGTAGTATATAAGTAAAAAATTGCACATTAATAGTAACAAGTTTAAAATAAAGTCTTTTTAAAAACGTCCTGAGTCAATTTCGAATCTTGACACGCGCAGCCGGTAGGATTTCGCGTGTAAAGCTTGCTCATATAAGAAGACTCCCAAATCAGTCGTCGTGAAGCAGTTTACGGTGCCGTCTTGCACTTGCGCGAAATCTAGGAACCGAAATAAATTTGTCGAATTCGAATCAGGACATCAAGAAAAAAGACTTCCTAGCCCAAGCGGAAGGATGAGTTCGAGTGTACTGTAAGTAAACCTTTTTACGTCCATCTCTATTCCCATCTATTTTTGCTTGCTAGAATTTTAGTGTTATTTGATCTTTCCTAAATCGAAAAAAATAAATTACACAAGCATAGGCAATTTATTCTATATAATTAAGTTTAATAATTAAATATTGAAAATCAATTTTATATGAATAAAATCTACAAAACTGTGTTATAAAAAAATTACATAATTAAACAAATAAAAGGATATATTAAAGAAATAAAATTAATAATTATATAAATTGTTATATTAATATTTAATAAAATGGAACAATTACGTGTCTTTGTGTGTCTTATATCTAAGTTTGAAGGAGAGGAAGGATTATTAAATTTATTTATTGAGAAAGCTCAATACATATACAGGTATTTCGCAGACCCTAATAATGCCACACAAACTTATATGTATTCCATGCGATAAGCAGCCGATTAACTGGTAGAGCAGCACATTTGTTAAGTGAGCGTGATGATATTAATTGTTGGAACACTCTTAAAGATATTTTAATTCAACATTTTGGCGATCCGTGTTCGGAAGATTGCATAGCTATCGAGGTAGAACAAATGAAAATTAAGTCTGGCGAATCATTTATCGATTTTAGTCATAGGATACAATATATGCATAGTACCTTATTCGCAAAAGTCAATCTAATACAAGATAAAGGAATAAAAGCAGCTAAAATGATAGTGTATAATAATATGTTACTAAATGTATTCCTTTATAATTTACCTGAGGATCTAATTCGTATCGTGCGTCTTAGACAGTGTACTAGTTTAGAATTCGCTTTAAGTGTCGTAACCGAGAAATTGAACTTCATGAACCAATATAATGCTAAAAATAAGACGAAACAGAATACAACATTTTTAAATAAAACTAATTTTACGGATTTTATCGCGTATATTAACTTATTTTTATATTCCCGACGTTTCGGGTGCTTTCCAGCACCCGTGGTCCAGTCCCCCGTGTCCAGTCCCCCGTGACCACGGGTGCTGGTAAGCACTCGAAACGTCGGGAATATAAAAATAAGTTAATATACGCGATAAAATCCGTAAAATTAGTTTTATTTAAAAATGTGTAGTGTTCGCGTAAATATAAGAAATCAGAATACAACATCCCAAAGTTTCAAACCCTAACAAAGTGTTAATATTTTACCTAATAATAATCAATCGTATTTTAATTTTGCAAATCCACAATTTGAACTTTAAGTTTTGGTATTCCAAACCAGCAATCTAAATTTAAATTTGGCATACCTCAACAACACCAGGGCTTTAAGCCACCCATGAATAATCATGCGCGACCCCCACTAGCTTTTACAAATCAACCTAAAAATAATATTAAATTTAGTATACCCCCCAATCAGAATTTCCAGAACAAAATTAAAATGAAAATACCGATGTCCCCTGCATCTATCGACTTCCTGCATGTCTTACCAGGTCGTCACTCCATCTCGTGGGGGGTCACCCTACACTTCGCCTACCGGTACGAGACTGCCACTCAACAATCTTTCTTCCCCAACGGTTGTCGGTTCTTCGAGCTATATGGCCGGCCCACTGCCACTTCAGCTTACTTATACATATTATCCTTATATATTCAGCTTACTAATACTATTTATAAAAATAAAGAAAAAAAATCCGTTGGGTTATGTCGGTTACTCTGCTTCTACTGCGGATATACTCATTTCTAAGTTTACGTTTCACGCAGAGAAACCCCGAGCATAGCCGTCTCCATAGCTCGCTGAGCGACCTTGAGCTTCCTCATACGGCCAGCATTGAAGGACCACGTCTCAGATCCGTAAGTCATCACTGGCAACACGCACTGGTTGCACAATTTCGTTTTAGGTTTTGAGGTATGTCTGACGAGAAGATGTGTCGTAGTTTCCCGAACGCTGCCCAGCCGAGTTGAATCCGTCGATTGACCTCTCGGTCGAAGTTGGACTTACCTAGTCGGACTATTTGTCCCAGGTAAACATACTCGTAAACAACTTCGAGCTTAATGCTCCCAACAACTACCGGCATAGGTGTGACATGGACATTAAACATGATCTTTGTTTTGTCCATGTTCATCCAAGACCTATTCGCTGGGAGACACTATTGAGGTCATTAAGCATGGTGCTTAGGTCCTCCAGCGATTCTGCCATAATGACTATATCGTCAGCAAATCGAAGGTGAGTGATGTACTCGCCATTGATGTAATACCGTATCCTTTCCAGTCCAGAAGCTTGAAAACGTCTTCCAATGCAGCGGTGAAGAGTTTCGGGGATATAACATCACCCTGTCTTACACCTCTCTGCAATTGGATAGGTTTCTTACTCTGGTTCTGTACCCGGATAGCCATCGTAGCTCTACTGTACAAACACTTCAGCACTTCGATATAACGACAGTCCACTTGGCACCGCTGAAGGGACTGCAGCGCCGCCCAAATTTCGACGGAGCCAAAGGCTTTCTCATAGTCCACATACGCCAGACATAGTGGCAAATTTTACTCCTCGGACTTCTGTACAATTTGCCGAAGGGTATGTATGTGGTCTATGGTGCTAAAGCCCTTTCGGGAATCAGCTTGTTCGGGAGGCTGGAAGTCGTCAAGTCTGCGCGCGAGACTATTCGTAATGACTCTCGAAAACAGCACGTAGACGCGGCTCAGAAGGGAAATCGGTCTGTAGTTCTTCAAGAGAGCGTTGTCACCTTTCTTGAAGAACAAGACCACCGCACTTCTGCTCCACGCCTCCGGTGTATCGCCACCATGGAGGACGGAATTAAAAAGCTTCTGAAGGGCTTCAAGTACCGGTCTTCCACCCGCTTTCAGAAGCTCAGCTGTAATTCCATCCTCTCCTGGGGCCTTGCCGTTTTTAAGGTGCTGGAGAGCCATTCTCATTTCGCTCAGACTGACGTCCGGGATATCTTCGGAATAGTGTCGGATAAGACTCGCTTTTGGATAGTTACTCACACTTGCGTGTGGCACCAAAGATGACGTGTACGCTGCCCATAGAACCTCTCAATCTCACTCAAAATCTCAGGTATCTCGGAAACGATGCTGCCACACTCGGTCTTCAGCTTTGACAGTTGGCTCTTTCTGGTAGACATATCTCTGGCAAAGACTTTGGAGCCTTGGTTCCGTTCGATCGTTTCTTCAATACAAGCTGTATTGAAGTTGCGTAAGTCCCGCCGCATGCATTTGGAGATCTGTCTGTTCAGTTGCCTGTATGCTGTCAAATCTGTTGAAAAATGTAGCTTCATCTCCCGTCTAACAGCCATGAGATTGAGAGTGTGATCGGAGAGTTTTTGTGTTCGTCTGCGGCGGGTCTTGCATAACTTAGCTCCGACCGCATGGACAGTTTCCACGAGCTTGCCATTCATATTGTTCACTTCATTGCAGTCTTCTTGGCACTGAAAACGGTTTTGTAACTCGTGCTGAAAGGTTTCGGGACTTTGGAACAGAGCACGAGGGGGACGGAGCGTTGACTTCATTAGACGAGACCTCTTCAACTTAAAGTTTAGGTTCAGTGTGCCTCTGACCATTCAGTGATCGCTACCAGTTTTCACCCTCGCGATCACGGAGACATCCCTGAACAGTTGTCGTCTGTTCGTCATAATGAAGTCAATCTCATTTTTTGTGGAACCGTCGGGACTCGACCAGGTCCACTTCCTGTGGGGCCGCTTCTGGAAGAAAGAGTTCATCATAAAGTGTCCCTCTTTCTCCATGAAGTCGGCCAGCTGCTGGCCCCTATAGTAGATACGACGGTTTGATAGGTTTGGATCTTTTAAAACAGCTTGACGCTTCAATAGATATAAAAAACCAAGTATTGCAAACACGTGATCCAAATATTCCTATTATATATAACCCGCCATACGAAATTACATTGGAACCAAGAACGAAAACGCGAGTCAAGATCCCAACGGATATGGAAAATGGAAATGCGATAATAGATTATGTCGATTTTGGTCAAGGTGTTAGGATGCCAAGCGTTTGTTTGGTTAACGCATTTTACTTATAGTAAAATGCGTTAATTCGGTTGCATACACGGTGATACAAAATGGGGTACCATGACGTTCTCTAAGCCCCTAAAGTGATCAAGTATACAGCTGAAGAATGCAGAGCAAACTTCATGAGAGATAATTACAAGATAGATGAACTGTTAAAACAAAACTTGTCGAAATTACGTCTGGATCATGTAAATGAGGAAGAGCGTGAATGTATCAAAAAACTGCGCTATGACTTTAGTGACATATTCTATTGCGACGATATTCCACTCTCATTCACCAACAGTGTAAAACACAAAATCCGTACTAAAAATGAAGACCTCATATACATTAGGCCATACAGACATTCACCTGCAATAAATGAAGAAATACAGAAACAAGTCAAAAAGCTCCTCTAAAATAACGTCATTAAAGAATCTCACTCGCCTTGAAGCGCACCTGTCCATCTGCTTCCCAAAAAACTCGATGCTTCAGGTGAAAGAAAATATCGTATGGTAGTCGATTATAGGCGTCTGAACGAGATCACTATAGATGATAAGTACCCATTGCCGTATATCTCAGACCTTAAGGCCAGAAACGCATCTGCAATTCCCTCCCTGGTGTTGCAGTTGCTCATGGGCGGCGGTAGTCACTTACCATCAGGTAAGCCACATGCTCATTTGCCCCCTCTCCTATAAAAAAAACCTGTTTGATAAATTAGGGAAATCTATTTATTTTACAACCTGGCAATCGGGTATCACCAAATAGAAGTTGAGGAAAGTGATAGACACAAAACCGAATTTACAACCTAGTCAGAAAATTACGAATTTGCACTCCTCTCGTTCGGATTAAAGACAGCCCCCGCAACATTTCAGCGTGCTATGGATAACGTCTTGATAGGGTTGCAAGATTTGCATTATTTAGTGTATCTCGACGATATAATTGTATACTCTCAAAGTCTACAGGAGCACATAGAAAAGTTGAAAATGGTATTCGATCGACTACGGGAAACAAATCTCAAAGTTACCCTAGATAAATGTGAATTTCTTAGAAAAGAAGTCCTCTATTTGGGCCATACAGTACGCGAATATTTTTATACACTACACTGCATTTAAAATATTTCGCGGAGTAATTTTTGGGCGAGCGTGGCACGGGCTCTCGCTGCGAATGCATCTCATTACTAATTCAATGTCTAATGCACACTTGACCGGTGGAGCGGGCACAAGTACTTCAATAGAAAAAATATTGTTAACAATTTAACGAACGATTCATACGGAGAAGTTGGTAAGTAGAATTTCTTAAGATTTAATAATTAAATTGTACATTGTTTTAGCTACTGAATTTATACAAAAATATTTATTATAATTTATATGATTTAGTTAATATAGAATTTTGAAAATGTGATTTTATAGATAAAATTTATTTATTTTTATTATACAATAATCACATTCAAATTTATTTAAAGGTGATATGCCACATCACTCCCCTGCCGAGACCGTTTCACGGGCGATAGTAATCTGGGAAGCGCACTACTCTGCCGCTATTTGTTTTCTTCAGAGTACTTTCACTTTGACCCGTTGTGGAGGCCTGAGTTTCCTTTTCTGTATGTTTTATTTCCTCTGGATAAGTAGGTGATCCACTGCTGTGAAGGTAAGCAGGTTTGATTCGGTCGATAGTAACCGGTACTTTCTGTATCTTTGACCATTAATTTGAGTGTCTTAGGGCCCCTTTCCAGGACTTTATATGGGCCTGAATAAGGAGGTTCCAATGATGGTGTAGCTGGTCCCTGACGCAAGAAAACGTATTCTGCCGTCTGAAGACCTTTAGGGATGTAAAAGGTTTTGGTTCTGTGCCATGTAGCTGAGCGAGGTGTTAAATTAGCCATGTGACATCGAAGGCAAAATGCAAAATCCTTGATGTCAGCAGTGAAGTCTGGTGAGGCAATGAAGAACTCCCCTGGTAATCGTAGAGGTTCTCCGTATATTAATATTCTGCGGTTGATGTTTTGAGGTCCTCTTTCCAGGCGCTTCTTATACCTAGAAGCACTAGTGGAAGGATTTCTGTCCACTGCGGGTTATTGTGGCACCTAATTGCAGTTTTTATCTGCCGATGTAGCCTTTCTACCATACCGTTGCTTTGTGGGTGGTATGAAGTAGTTGTAGTCACATTGGCACCGATGAGAGAGGCAACAGCCTGGAATAATTTGGATTCGAACTGCCGTCCCCGGTCTGTGGTGATCTTCTATGGGCATCCGAAACGGGCTACCCAGCCGCTGATGAACGTTTTGGCGCATGTTTCCGCCGTAATTTCTTCTAATGGGTAGGCCTCAGGCCATCGAGTATATCTGTCGATGACGGTGAGACAGTACCTGTAACAAGAAGAAAGCGGTAACGGCCCTACTATATCCATGTGGATATGGGAGAAACGTTGTGATAGGGTAGGGAAAGTGGAGTAAGGTGAAGAGGTATGGCGGTTGATTTTGCTGCGTTGGCAATCTGTGCATTGTTTCGTCCATTCCTTGCAGTCTCGACGAACACCGGGCCACACAAATCTTTCGGAGACGAGTTTTGCTGTGGCTGAAGCTCCGGGATGACTAAGGTTGTGCATTTGGGAGAAGACTTGTCTTCTGAATCGTGTAGTAATATATGGCCTCGGAGTATGTGTAGATATATCACAATATATCGTAGCTTCGGGTGACTTGATCTTTTCTAATCGAAGCGATGTTCCCTTGTTAATTAGATCCTGCAGTTAAGGGTCTGAGATCTGATTGTTTGCAAGATCTTCATAATTAAGTATTTCAGATATAGTCTCAATTCGTGACAACGTATCAGCAACAGTGTTATCACAGCCTGACACGTGCTTGATATCCGTGGTAAATTGAGATATGAAGCTTAAGTATCGGTGTTGGCGTGGAGAACAGTTGTCTCTTTTGGTGACAAATACAAAGGTGATAGGTTTGTGGTCGGTGTACACCGTAAAATGCCTGGCTTTGATTATAAAACGGAAGTATTTGATAGATTCGTATATAGTTCTCTGTCATATGGACTGTATTTCTTCTGTGCTGACGTAAGTTTTCTGGAGAAAAACGCTAAGGGTTCCCAGCAGTTTTTCACTTTCTGCTGTAGGACGGCTCCTATGGCTTTATCAGATGCGTCAGTGTAAAGTGATAATTCTGCATGAGGATTTGGATGTGCTAGCATGGTGGCATCAGACAGTGAGGATTTACAATCTTCGAATGCCTTCAGCAACTCGGGGGTCATGACGACAGGTTTGGAGCCTTTAATATTTTTGCCACATAATGCATCAAGAAGTGGAGCTTGAGTACTTGCTGCATCCTTCAAACACCTACGGTAATATTTCAGCATACCGAGAAATCTTCGGAGTTCTCTAGTTGTTTTGGGTAATGGGAAGTATTTGATCGTTGCTAGCTTCGTCTCCATTGGACGAGTTCCCTGCACTGAAATGTGGTAACCCAAAAATTCTACTTTTTTGACACCTAGTATGCTCTTAGAAGTATTTATAAGTACTCCGTACTTTTCAAGTCGGCGGAAAAGTGTCTTGAGGTGTTCCAAGTGCTCTTCTTCACTGTGTGAGAATATTAATATGTCGTCAAGATACCCAAATGTGAAATTCTCATTTATGAATCTTTGAAATGTCTGGGCTGCGTTCCTGAGGCCAAACATCATAAATGGGAACTCAAACAACCCAAACGTAGTCGTAATCGCTGTCTTTTCAATATCACTCTCAACTACGGGAATCTGGTTGTAAGCCTTCACCAAATCTAATTTGCTGTATATATTACAACCAGCTAGCTGATGAGCAAAGTCTTGAATGTTTCTGAGTGGGTAGCGATCCGGGATGGTTCATGCGTTTAAAGATCGGTAATCACCACAAGGCCTCCAGCCGTCGTCTTTTTTGCGCACTAAGTGTAGTGCTGAAGACCAAGAGTTTCTGAGCGTCGTGCTGTGCCGTTCTTCAACATTTCCTCGAATTCCTTTTTAGCTATAAGGAGTTTGTCAGGAGCTAAACGACGAGGTCATGCTGCTACTGGAGGTCCTGGACTAACGCGAATGTGATGTTTGGTATTGTGTTTGGGTTCTGACGTCGTTTCAGCCGGTTTCGTTATGGTAGGGTATTGGCGAAGTAATTCGTGATACTTTGAACTACCATTAACAGTTTTGACGGCTTCTATTTGGTCGTTTTTGTGGTGAGGCACTGTTATTGAGAGACTTGTGAGGCCGTCGATTAGTCTATCATGGCGGCAGTCGACTAATAAATCGTAATAACTTAGAAAGTCAACTCCGATGATGGCTTTGGAGACATCTGCCACGATAAATTTCTAAGTGAAATCCCGACGAAGTCCAAAGTACCATTAGCTTCGAAAAGTCGTATTTGCACTTTTTTAATGGACCCCTTCATCATGGTCCGTGGAAAAACACATAAATCGGAACCTGTGTCGATGATGTAATTAATTTTACTTTTTCTATCTGTGATGAAAAGACGGCCGTTACAAGTCTGGCAGTCATTCGCCGCCACTAATGGCTGCCCTGGTCTTTTCCCGACACAAAATTACATGGTGTTGTGCATTTGGTTGATTTAACACCGAATTTCCTGTGGTACCAACATATACCGCTGTCTGAGCGCGACCGAGATCGTGAACGGAACCTAAATCGCCTGTTGCGTGACGAGGATCTGCTTTGCCTGTTCATCTGTGTTGTTAATACAGAAACTTGTTTCGTTAGCTCCGCGATCTGAATGGCCATTGCTTCCATAGCAGCGTAGGGTGTAGGAATTTGTTGCGGTGGGCAGGAAGATTTCGATGGAAAAACTTCGTTTAAATGTCATCGAGGCAAGATGTCATTTATTTTGTTAGCTAATTCAACAAATTTATCTAAGGGCGTCTCAGCATTTGATGCAACAATGGCCTGCATATTTTGAGGCAGTCTACTCAACCAAATTGTGCGTATAAAATTTTCGGGAACACTAGGACCTGCTAGATGTATAAGATGACGCAAAAATTGTGACGGTTTGCGACTTCCGAGCTCTTCGTGCATTAAAATCTGTTTTACCTTCTGTTCTTGGGATGCGGAAAGTCGACGAATTAATTCAGATTTAAGAGTTTCATATTTATTTTCTCTAGACGGGTTGACATCCTCGACTTCAGCTGCGTATTCGTGATCGAGCTGGGATACAATATAATAAAATTTTGTGGTGTCACTTGTTATATTCGATAAAATAAATTGTCCCTCTATTTGAGCGAACCACAGTGCTGGTCTGTCAGGCCAAAACGGAGGTTTTCGAACACCTACTCTAAATGAATTAGATTTAATTTCTCCACTTGTGGCGTCATCGAAATTTTCACTTTCGACGTTCTGCGTCAGAGGCGTCGTTAAATGTTTATTTGCCATGGTTCGGGTTGGGTTTATTTTTGTCAAATGTCGGAAGGTCACCAGCATAACTGCAAGTTGTACTTACAGGTTATAATAATATAGGGACTCCAATAATATAGACACTGAGTTAATAAAGTTAATGTTTATTGCATACACCAGTTATAGCACATACAGCAGTCTTATACAATACCCGAATTCTCTAACAGTTTTTATATTTATACACAACACTATACAATCTAAAATGGCTGTTCTAAGGTGGATTAACAAAATAATCCTGAATACTAATTTCTGTACAGGTATATGTGTCTATCTGGGCTGCTGAAGTGCTAGGGTACAATCATAGATA
Organism: Parnassius mnemosyne; assembly: GCA_963668995.1. Taxonomy (NCBI): domain Eukaryota; kingdom Metazoa; phylum Arthropoda; class Insecta; order Lepidoptera; family Papilionidae; genus Parnassius; species Parnassius mnemosyne. Next base: position 21,845,725 of record CAVLGL010000104.1, on the reverse strand, counting down.
ATATAATTTATTTGTTATAATATGGTACATTACAGTTGTTACAAAAGAATTCGCATCCTAAATATTCTGCCGTTTCTGGCGTACTAATATTTTCATATAACAGGTCTTCAGCATGTCAGAGTATGCTTTGAGTCTTGATAGACAATTTTTTTTATAGAAGAGGGGGCACACGAGCATGCGGTTCACCTGATGGTAAGTGACTACCGCCGCCCATGAACAAACGCAAGGAGAAACAGCGTTGGTGATAGCACGCAGCCTTCTGAAACACCAGCATTGATAGGCTTGAAATCAGAGCATGCACCGTCTACAACGACCTTGATGCTCCGATCAGCAAGTAAACTGGTGATCCATTTGCACAATTTTTCGGGAAGCCCATAGGAAGGAAGCTTCAAAAGAAGCGCTTTGTGCTAGACCCGATCGAAGGCCTTCGCTATGTCTAAACTAACGGCCAATGCCTCCCCCTTGGATACTACTGCTTCCGCCCATCTATGAGTCAGATAGACTAGAAGATCACCAGCTTATCGACCCCGACGAAAACCATACTGGCGGTCACTAATTAGCTGGTGATCCTCAAGGTACCTCATGAGCTGGCAGTTTATTATGGATTCCATTATTATTTAATGCCTGGATAATGTCATAACAAAGGTTAACAGTCCTATGAATTATAGAAAGTGCCTGCGAAATCCGATAAGTAACAACACGTATTTAATCTGCTCCTTAGTTTTTTATTCAAATCAGTGTAAGGATTAAAGTTTTACCCTGATGCTATATACGTTTCGAGTGCAAGCTTTGTAATAACACCATTGGACCTGTGAAATTCCACCTAGATTGTGAGTAATAGCGATAAACATTATCAAAATAATCGTTTCCTAATTGCCGTCCCTGACCTAGGCCAACTCGCGGCCGGCTCGCATCTACGCACACATACGCATCGCACAGTGTACGTGACGTACGGCGTAGTATTTTTATAGCATATACAGATGCTGTTCACTCTCAACGCTTGGAGGGTATTCAGCATGCGTTCACTAGGCATCTCGCATTTATTTCGCAGGGCGTGTCACACCGGTCACCATATGAGCATCGTCTTGCCTTTTTTTAAATGGACTCCTTGTGTAGCCGTCGAAGAGACCAGGATTTGGTGTTTTTGCACGGACTTGTCAACGGTAAAATAGAATGTAGTGAACTCCTGGAACGTGTTAAATTGACGGTGCCAGCTCGCATGCCCCGACATCCTATCAAAAAAACTTTTGCCTTGACTTCTGTAAGGACTAACCTTGGACGCCATTCTTCTCTTGCAAGATGTTGCGCACAGTACAACGAGATGACTATTGAAAAATTAGACATTTTCCACGACTCGTTGTTTTAATTTAAATAAAAACTGGCTGACTTTTGTGAACAGGCATTTGTTCTCAGTAAAATTTTGCTCTGGTGAATTTTACTATTTAATTGTTTTAAAATTTTCAGATATATATTGTGTTGTTATTTAATATCTCTTGTCAGTGTTGTGTACGCCTATAATAGGTATATGTATAAGGAATTGTGCTTCAAAAATGTTACTTTATAATATGTATACATGTACGCACTTATCATTGACGCTGGTGTCAATGAGGCTGCTAACTCCAGATGTAGTGCTCTGGTTGTCACACATGTGAATAAAACACCTCAACGTTTTTCGTGTCGTTTTCCTATCGACACACTCACAGGTCCTAAATAATCTACGGCTGAAAATGTAAAAGGTGGCTCGTGATGAGCTATTCTCTCCAGAGGAACGTTTCCTTGAGGTACGTTCTGCGGCTTTGACCTGTATGCCCTTAGTCAAATTAGACTTGAAAGGTAAACGCCCGTTAAAACGGAGTAAGTTGTCTTCTCCTATTTCCATAGATAATTTACTTAAGGCGCAGGTTGAGCAAAATGTCGCGCTAGTCGTTATTTGTGCGGTTTTTAGGAGCTATCTACTTTTATTTAAAAGATATATCAACTAATAAAATACACATTATATTTCTACATAATCTTGATTCCATAAGAGTCATATCCAATTTATTTAAAGTAATAAATATTAAAATAATCTCCTTACAACGAAACCACATATATGTGGTATAATTATTGATAACATGCATCTCCTCGTAAAGTAAGTATTATTTTATTTTGCGACTTACACCAATGGATAGGCAATTTATTAATGAACATTTCTATCATAATTTTTTTTTCAAAAGACAAAAATTTGATTTTATTAAGAAATTATTTTAAAAACTGGGCGTATTCACTGCCCACGGGCTTGCTGGAGTCAGTGAGCGCGAAGCTCTTGAATGTGAAACCGGTGTCGCTAGTCATAGCGTCGGCCAGCGCACACGCTCACGGCATCTTATTAGTCGATAATATTATTACTTATTAGGTTATTTATAGGTAGTATTATTTGTTTGTTTTGGGTATAATTTTTCGTATTAGTTAAACATATATCTATTGTGTTTTTTACTGCGCGATGAAGATTTTTGCGTGTATTTTCTTTGTAGTAAATGCAAATATAAAAATTAAGCATCATTAGCATGTAAGGTTTGTTTTGAATTGGGCGTTTAATTTGGTCTATGGTCGTCTAATAAGGCCCGGTCGGGTAAGTCGGCCTATAGGCTACTAATTCGGCCAGGGCGTCTAAGTTGGCCTATCTGCGGCATTGCGGGTTATGACTCGACTCTCTAATCGCTATAGAGAAGAGTTCTCTTGGCAGAGGTACGCCCGTCCGGAGGCCATAATTAACATTCCGACAAATATTATAATTTACACTATAAAAAGCTAATTCAATATTATCAGTATAGTATACAGTTAAAAATAATCCTAATACCCAATCACAATATCTTATTAGGTATAGTACTGCCTCGTTGGTCTAATGGTTGTAGTAGTGCGACTGCTGATCATGAGGTCCCGGGTTCGAATCCCGGGTCGGGCCAAAAAGTCAGTTATGAGTTTTTCATTTATGTTCTAAGTTATAATTAGTATTAGTAAGTTATAGTTTTTTGCTAAAATATAGTATATTATTTATTGCATGTCTTTTTCTTCTTTTTCAAAAAATAATTGAGTACATAAGGTGTTCTTAATATACGCCGAATGTCAGAGAGAAAAGCTAGTACATCTTCTGCCAAACTTTAAAATCTAAAACCAATTTTAAAACAGACGAATTGATCATAACTTCCTTAGCTATAAAATAAGTTATGATCTAATTAATGGTATTTATTCCAGTTTATGGCATTACGTGGCTGAAATTAGGTACTTTTTATTAGGTACGTCAAACCAAATAACAGCCGGCTGTCATTATGCACTCCATACATTTCTTATATCTAATTACAGCCCCATTAATTTCCTTTAAAAGAAAATAAATAACTTGTAAATTCAAACAAAAATAACTGCACTACTATGTCTATAGTCATATTCATACAAATCAAAAAGCCTATATATGAGATAATGTAAAGTAAGCATAATTTTACCGGCATCATAACTTGTCAAATAATTAGGAAAATGATCGTTTTTCGTTGCGTACGTGTTTTGATTTTTAATTTTACACTGTTAGGTTTAAAACTGCGAGGTAATATTTGAATATATATACTTTCCTCTAGGCACAAATAATTTTTGAGATGACAATATTTGTAGTTAAGACTACTAGAAATCTTATTTATGGAGTAAAAAGGCGAAAAGACTGATCCAACCTAATTCGGTAAAAAGTATTTATATAGGTATTAATATACCTACTTTTTACTATAAACTAAATTTTTTTAAAACTAAATTTAACTAAAAAATACTAAACTGACCATTTATTTTTTAACTCAAAACAGGACATGGGTTTATTTATACTCTAAAAACTATAACTTTATACAATTAGTGTTCACTATAAAATTATATTCGGTATAGACGGTAATTATTAAATGCAACTTATTTTTTAAAATTATTAATTACATTTGTCAGTGGATTAAATTTGCTTTAATAAAGTTGGTGATGATTTTAAATAAGAATAAAATTCTGCTCAAGTTTTTTTTATTGTTACCTTTGTTAACAACATCGCTTTTAGAACTGGAACCGTAAGTGTTTTTTTCAGACGTCCACAATTTATTCAAAATAGAAAAATACTCTTTCTACTGGAGCATTTATACCAGGTAGACATAAAATATATTCTATTAAAAAAATTATGTTGAAGATTGTTGACTTTGAATACTTCCATCCAACGAGTTACGGGACAATTTTGAGTCCCGGAGCTTTCTTTGGGGACAATGTGACAGGTGACCGAGAAAGGGGACAGTCCCGTTCAAAACGGGACGTATGGTCACTTTAGCTATAACCCGGCGACGGCTCCGTGGCGCAATGGCTTAGCAATCAGTTGTTGCGCTGGGGGCCCCGGGTTCGAATCCCGCACGGAACAAGTATTTGTATGGCCTACAAATAATTGTTTCGGGTCTGGATGTTTGTCCTTGTGCAATTTATGTTTGTAAACTGCCTCCACGACACAGGAGAAAATCCAAGTGTGGGGGTAACGTTTTTTTTTTTAAATTGAAAGATTGAACCCTTATACTTCTTGTTGATCTTTGTATTACCTTTATTAAAGTTACCCTTATGTATAAATAAATATAATTACGTATGTAGAAATAAAATTGATTTTCATCCTCATCAACATCCTATTTATTTATTTATTCTTTATTGCACCAAATATTTGTACAAAAGGCGAGCTATCTATCTATTTACCTATAGTGAGTAAGTATCTTTTAAACTTACAATTTTCAATGCTTCATTTTTAATATATAATTAATTATAAATTTTCATAATTAGATAATATATGAGAATACATAATTCTAATATAATGCAACTAATATACCGAATAAAAAAATTAAAATACATTATTTATCGTTGTACGCTGTGTGTATTTCCATAAAATAGTTTATTGATGTTGAAAAAATAATACTACGTTCGTACAGTAGGTGGCGTCTTACATATTTCTTACGCAATATATTGCAGCGAGTCGGCGCGCCGGCCGAATGCTCAAGGTCGTTCGCATGGAGTAGCCCCTTAATCGCGAACTTCTTTCAACGCTTCTGCCTGCTTTCAAGCATTTTATTTCCGAATGGAAACACTCGTCTTGAACAAACTTCCAAATTAATAATTAAGCTCTTTTCAAGAGCGTTATGTCCAACGCGCCATCGGTTCCTTTAACCGACTTTGCTAAATTTTAGTTAGAACACATAACCGACTTTTCGGCTGTGTTGTCGGGTCCTTTAACCGACCTTTTTAAACTCTTGAATTTTTCTACCGCTTGTAAGGTGCGTGTAGTTGCCTCAAGGAATTTTTTAAAAGCTGCAAAATCGTCCGTAGTCGGGTAAACTTCACGGCTCTTCCTTTCTTAGCGTATTTACGCTTTTCGGTGATTTTTCTTTACCCGTTTCTAAGCTATTTATGGTGTCGCACGTGGTATCACGTGCGTAGGGAAATGGAAATATGGTTCGCTTTCTCTGCGTAACCGTTAACGATGAGATTTTTAATTTGCTTCTCATATTCCTTTTTCAATTCTCTATTTTTATCGAGCTTCTTTTCAATATTAATCAGGCGACTTTGAGCCAGCGCTCTATTCGACGGCATGCACTCATTATCTGTGCGCCATAACAAAGCAGTCTCGTACCTATTAATAGGTATATGAAGTACCGTTTTGTTTAAAATATTAATCCTCGTTCCTCTGGGTCGTTTGCGGGCTTACGCGCAGACACCCCAAAGATTCCAAACTAAAATAATCCTTGATTAACTTCTCTTTGTCCTCCTCCTTCTTGGTGGGAATGTGGTTAACAATATTGATTGGTTTAATGCCACCCGATATGTGACCATGCAAAACCCGTAGGTTCTTACCTCCTGAAATTAATTCATGAGTAACTATGAGATGCCAATTGTCCTGGCCAATTAATATGGTAGGTCTGGACCTCTCATAAATCAACTTGTCCTTAATCGGTGTCAAATGAGAACACCGTTGCAATAATTCTCGGCTTACCGATTGCGGATAAAGATTAAGTGGCTTAATTGTTTGTACACTTATCTCCTCTCAGTCGCTCGTGAAAATGTCTTTGACTTTAATATTTAAGCGACACGAACTATTGTCGTTAATTCGCTTGCTCCCTACGGCCTCAATACGCAATTCTTCTTTGGGTCCGCGAGGCGCTAACTTCTGAGCCATCCACTCCTTTATGAGTGTCATGGTTGATCGTTTATCCAGAAGAGCTGTAGTCTTGACCTATCCCCTAGGTCCATACAACTCGACCGGTATAATCTTTAAATATGCACATGCCAGGTCATTTACTGTGCTAACAGTCGTAATCTGGGCTTCTTTTCCCCTCGTCCCCTTGTGGTGAGGTATTTTTATTGGGGTATCGATGTAGCATTCGATGATGTGCTATTCTACATCCTTCTACACCACATCTTTTCGCCCTACACTCTAACCCCTATGGTTAGGTGACAAACATTGGAAACATATGTTCGCCTTTTTAACCGCTTCCCATTTTTCGCGATTATTCATCTTTTTAAATCTGTAACAACTCACTATAGAGTGTTCCTTGTTGCATATAACACACTTATGTGTTACCCGACTTACAGGTTTATCCTGGGTTATCATAACCACTTGTCGGTCGTGCCCTTTATAACTTCGGCGTTCATAATGTTCGCTCTTAAAACGGTTGCGTACAGACCCCTTTGCGGTGTGTACGGTTTCAGGACGTTTCCGTTTTTTAAGCACATTTTCATTGCTTATCGACGTTCCAAATTGTTCACTCAATGAATTCGAAAATTTGGCCATCTTTTGCAGCTCTGGCTCCATAGGATGTTGAGCCCGATATTGGAACCATTTAAACTTAATCATAGTTCCAAGATTCTCCAATATTCGGCTCACTAACTCCGGTCAGTACAAATACTGTGGTTAATTCAACGCTTGTATTGCAGCTACCATGTTTGTAATGCGACTTGCAAAAGAATCTATATTTCTGCAATCTTCTGCCAATCTTGACATACGCTTTACATTCTCGATTTCGGCTAGAATGAGCATCTCAACCCTACTGAATCTTCTTTCGAGAACGTTCGTTATTTCTTCAGGTTTACACAAAGTAAACAACAATGACTTAACCGCTTCCTTAGCGGTACCCTTTAATGCACTCCTAAGGCGTGCGACATTCTGCACCCCTGAAAATTGGCTTCTTGTGTCTTCAAACACCGTTTTGAAAATTATCCATTCTACCGGGTTTCCATCGAAGACCGGTAATTCCTGGAGGAAATGAAGCTGGAAAGACTTATCTTTACCCGCTATCTTTATTGCACTCACAATCGTGTCGGTCAATTCTGACACCTCACATGCGTGTGCCTTCTGTGCGTTTCCTAGGTTGCACTCGACCTCCGCCCCTTTGCGGCGTGATCCCTTGCACGCTCCCTTATCAGTAATGTCGGGTTGCGTTACACTAACCGGCGCGCTCATTATGGTCTGTTGAAACCAACTACTTACGAAAGGTTGCACCTCAGTATTCCGCTCTTCATCATCCTCAATCGAGTCGATTTCCTCTTCCAGATTGAGATGTGCCAACTCCAATTGTAACTTGGCCAAAGCAGCAGCTGCCTGTGCTCGTTCGAGCTCTGAGCCTTCGAATTTAATCCGCGCCTCCAATTCGGCTTTCAGCCTCGCCGATCGCGATGACCTACTACCTCTCTGTGACCCTTTGTCACTAGTGTGCCTGACTACTGTTCTTGACGATGCCGCTTCTTCGGTCCCTTGACCTACTTTTTCGACTATCGTTTCGCTCCTGGATATAACGGATTTCTGTGCGGTGCTGGTCTGCGTACCACTGGTGTCCGTCCTGTTGCTCATCGTTGCCACGGACGCCCCTGAGTCCCACGTGCCTGTGGACGTATCTTTGGTGGCCCCACTTGAAGGAGTAGCCCCACTCGAAGCAGTAGCTGTGGTCACTCCAGATGATTCCGCCTCTTTAGCCTTTCTTGAGAACCCTGTCCTTGTCCCGGTTCCCTCGCTCCTCTCGGTCAGGCCTTGTGCCTTCTTCATCTTGCAGGAAGGTAATTGTTGGCCTACGGTCCCTAACTGTCCCTACGGTCCCTATGGTCCCTACAGTCCCTACGGTCCCTACAACCCCAACCTACAACCCTTCTACACCCCAACCTAACCCCACTACCCCTCCCTCCTTTATCTCCCAACCCTACGTCCCTACTCCCAGCCTAACAGCCCTATCATCCCTATCAATCTTGGACGGGGGCCTACCGTGGTGAGCCGTCCAGGGATGGAGTCGTGCAGGAATAGAATGGGAAAGGTAAGGAACTGCTCCGTCAAGGAATATGACGAAACAGTCGAGCTAGTAGTGCAAGCGCAGTCTCGCTCGAGAGAGCTGCTTCACCCGAAGGTGTTGTGCCAGAGCCCGATCGATTTGGCACCGTTAGGGAGTCGGGATGTATGCTGTGCTCGCCGCCCAGTTGCCTGTGACGCCTCGTCCAGGCGCCCTCCTCCAGCCGCGATGCAGTCAGGTGCCCACACGAGCACCCTCGCCTGGCAGCAGTGAGCGCTCCCGCCTGGTAACAGAAAACACCAAACGCCTTTGAGCACTACAGGAAATGAAATGTGATTATCCCCGTAGAGGAAATGCCGAGCCTGATGACCCGACAGGAAATGCCGGACACGGTGGTCCGACGGGAAATGCCGACTATGGTCGTCCAGCAGGAAATGCCGAGCACGCTTGCCCGACAAAGAAAAAGTCCAAGTCCTGCTTGGCTACGATGAGCGCCTTCAAAAGGCACTTGCGCCTGGCTGCGATACGTGCCCCATGCGAGCACACGCGCCTAACCGCAATCCCGGTTTTCTTTCTTCCGGTAGCTACCAGTGTTCCAGGTCCGATCCTGCCTTAGCCCTGATGGGCCTACTGCGCTGGCCTGATCTTCTTGCCTTTGGTCCTGTTGCCTCAGCTCAAACCTCCGGCTTCCTTCGGTCGCTGATCTTCATCCGCTCCGAAGGTCCTCTTGAATGGTATACATCAGCTCACAGCTGGTTCCGCTTACTTCTTAATCCTAATCCGGCTCTCGAAGTACCACTTGAAAAACAGCCGGTTTCCATCAGCTGACAGCTGGTTCCTTACATCCGGCACTCGAAAGACCCCTTGAAAAAGGACAGCGTCCAGCTTCTCGATTGGTCTGCGAAGGACCACTTGAAAAGGAACGTGGACTCAACATTCGACAGCTGATTTCTTGATCCTGAATCTCCTATGACACCTACGTTGGGTTCGGAAGGTCAACGAGGCGTATGTGAACCCCGTGAAGGAGTATCACACGAGAGTGTCCGCTGCTTCCTTTTCTTAAAAAAGGTTCAGACGGGGATTATGGGTCTTCCGAGGTCGTCCCGGTATTATTATTTAAAGGTATTATTTTTTAAAGGTGAAGGATCCCTTGGGAATATAAAACAGCAAATATCTTCAAACTGCTCCGTGAGAGAGTAATTACTTTCCCTATATGTTTTTCTTTCGTGATTGTATATTATACTTGTTTAGGCCCAAACATGGGCATTTGAAACGGCATCTAAACGCGTTTGACTCGGTGCGTCACTCGATGGTATCGAGGTGAGGTAAACGCCGCCGGGGGGGGGGGGGCAGCTGTGTGCCGACTTCCCGTGATTCCGGCCGGTGGGCTGACAGTGATTTGAATGCCGCGGCTTTGTCTACTAGTATAACAAGAGGTCGTTACGCGACGGTCGGCGCGTGCCTCTTACGGTGTTATCTGAATGTGTTATTTTTTTTGTGATAACGAGGCGGGTCTTAAAAATTTGAGTAAATTGTGCGCGCCTAATTTCCTATGGAATATTTGGTTTTACGTGTCAACGAGGCTGATCTTGAGTTCTGATTTTGTGCGTGGTATTTTAATATCGTACGAAAGAATATAGCTTGCCGTGCGGAACGCTAACTTTGTGACTCGAGAAGAGACCGCGTTCGTTCCCGTGTTTGTGGTTCTGTGATGGGTGAACCCGGAACCTAGAATATTGAACTTTGATCGACCGTTCATTAGTTGTGCCATGTGTCACGTGTTTGAGTACGATTAACGAGGCTTAGCCTTGAGTTTGAATTTAATTAGATGTACAATAAAGTTGATAGATTGAAATAGTGTACAATAAAGTTGATAAACTGAAATAGTGAAATGAAGGCAGAAATTTTCGATTGGTGATCTACGATTGGAGGGAGCGCACATTTGGAGAACATCAACTCCGGTGGATCTTCTGTCCGATTAAATCGGGCCGTCAGGTCACATATATAAAACTTCACTTTTTAAAAAATGGCATCTACTTTATCCGTATGAGTGCGACCAGAGTGAGCTGCATCTTTGACATCAAAATTCCCGAACTGAAAACGCTTGAACCAACTTTGTGCTACTCATACTGACACTGCATTAGGTCCATAAACGTCACTCATTTTTTTCGCGGCTTGAGTCGCATTATTCCCTTTTTTGTAATAAAATGCAGAATGTATAGGAATCTCTTCTATAGATTCACTCATTTTGGCGGATAAAAAAACAGTTGAAAAAATGGCGGGAAAGTGGTAGTGTGGGTGGCACTTACCCAGACCTACTTTCAAATCAACACTACTACCTACACCTCACTTATCACCTGACTGATACCCTGTGGTCAACCCTACCTCCTGAAATAGGTAAGTGCTTGCTTATTTATCAGCCGTTATTTGAACATTTATCCATAGTCCGTTGGGCCCCGTCCTCCGTTGCCCGTCGATGGGATTACTCATGGGCCCTAGTCCATTCAACCTTTGTTGGGGCAACTCAGGGTGTGAACAATACTGGTAGCTGGTACCGAACGATTAGCATGAAAACCAGTCTAATGGGGTATCAAAAACTCTTTACCCGAAAGAGAGCCGCGCCCTCTGTGCGATTTCGCAACTCGTTTACATCAATTTGTACTATTACTCTCCCACGTTTTGCCCAATATCTTTATTTGTATAAGACATACATTTATAAATTTTATTTATAAAGATAGCACAACACTATGATATATATTACATTTTCATATCACAAAAAACCTTTTATTTATTCAACAAAATATGCCTATTTTACAACATATGTACTAAGCTAGAATTCTTAAATATCTAACATATAAAGTTGGAACAACGTTCTTTATTTGAAAATACAAATATCTTAACTAATACAATAGCTTAATTTATATTTTTCACACATTTTACCATTTAAAACACTTTTAAATTTCTTATACAAAACTATCAATATTTCACTATTCCAAGAGCATTTACACACGAAAACAACACAGAATTAACCTATTTTGCTCATACAGTCAACCTGAAACATTTTACAAGTCAATTTTACATAAATTGCTGAAATTTACAAACATTTAAATTTCCAATTATTTAAACTTTTAATTTTACAAATTAGCACGCTGCTTTTATCTGGAACTAAGTGAACAACTACTCCCTACACGACTCTCACTGTTGGTAAAGTAGGTTGCAAAGGACATTGTTCTGCGTTCATACAATGTTCACCTAAGAACCAACAGTGAAATAAAATACCTTTTTAAGTTCGAAATTACACATAATTGTATGTTAGAAAAATAGCTCCTGACGGACACTTCTGAAAACTTAGATATTAGCAGTTATCATAGAGATTTTAAGGTTATGTTTTATTTTTATGAAACATTACTATGTTATTGCTAATGTAAGCAGTTCAGTCTTAGCCTAGTATTTATACGGTAAATAAAACTCAGGTTGGGATTAGGTATTTATTTTATTCATACCAAATAAATACAACTTATACAGTCTCATTTGGTTAAAGTCCGTGATTCAAGCCAGGTAGTAGAGTATCGATATCCGTTGTTCAAGCCGAGTCGTAATTTATAAAAACTTATCTCCTAGCAAACCAACTGCACAGTGCACTTAGATTCCGAAAACATTTGCAGAAATGTATTTTTTTTTTCAAACGAAACCAAAACGATCGCACACCTGACGTCTATTTTTGAGTTTTGACGTGTTGTCATTTGTCAATGTTATTGAATTTTTTTTGAGTGGCACAATGCTGATTTGCCAATGAGAGTACAGTAGTATTGTTATTTTAAATGAAAATAGATGATTTCACTGTACCCCAGTTTCTTGTGGCATATATTAATCTGAGTTATATTTTAACATATAAACGTTTTCATAATATATTTGAGTTTATGACAACTTTTGAAATATGTGAGTGAAGGTATTGTGCGATTGGCCAAATCACAGGAGGCCATAAACGCAGCACATTAGTATTAAAAACGAGGTACAAAGTTCAAAATCGAAAAAGTCCTTTTTAATTTGATTTCACAATTCAGAAGTGTCCGTTACTATCTAATGAACGTTATCTAATGCATAATTAAGGATAAGAATTTTGGTAATTGTCAAATATCTGTTGGTTCTTAGGAGAGTTTAAATCATTGTCCTTTAGCATGCGCTGCTATCAACAAATACTAGGTGAACAACTGATTTCTAGACGACATTTAACTTTTTTTTACAACTTACCATCAGGTGGATTGTGTGACAAACGAGCACACAGTCCACCTGATGGTAAGTGGTTACTGTGACCCATAGACATCTACATCTATCCTCAATAAAGACTCAAGATGCAGATGCGTTGTCACCCGTGAGGACTAAGATGGAATGCCTCTTTGCCAGTAAAAAGGGTCTCCGGTTCTCTACACTCACCATACGAAACACAGCAGCGTTAAGCTGCTATTTTACGCTGGTATTCTGTGAGAGCGTGGTCCTTCCCCGGTCGAGCCGACCCATTCGTGCTACAACCATAGTATAGCTGCAGCATGGCTCTACAACGTAGAAACTTTTATTTTTTATTAACTTTTAACTATCGGTAAAGTAGTATCCAACAAGACTCTTATCAGTTATCAAGGTTCTTATCAGTTATCAAGGTTCTTATCAGTTATCGTGTTCTTATCAGATAACACAAATAAATATTTTACGAATCCAACATTGAAAATAAACATATTGTATTTCATACAACATGTACTCAACTTACATAAGACAATATTATGCAATACTATTTTACATTAATTCCACTTATACACAAAGTGATCATTTCGACCGGGGAACAAATCCTGGTCTAACTTTATTTTAATATTTCTTTAAATTGACCATAACATTGGAAAGTATTTCAACCGGGGTACTGAACCCGGAATCATGAATTATATCTTAAAAATTTCCTTAATTAATATGAATTTATTAAGAAAATATAACTAAGAAAACGACAAACTAGTCCGACCTGGGAATCGAACCCAAGATCTTTACATTATTAATTCGATATTTCTTTGAAATTTAACTAAGCGTTTTCTTATAAGACAATTATTGCTTGATAATTTAACTTTAGAAGCTATTCGTAATCGGTTATCTAATAAATTGAAATATTTTTATACGCGCGTCGCCAACAACATCTATTCCTCTATCATTCATCATTTCGCATACTTCATCCATCTTATCATTCATTGCTCCACATACATTCAGCGTAGCCAGACGGGCCTCCGTAATCCACTTTTCGCCCCTTCGGGAGACAGGACGTGACGGGTGGCGAACCTCGTCGCCGGTTTTTCTCCCGGAGATTCTTCGCACCCCTGCCCCATTAAAGGGGCGCCGGGAACTCGGGGCCATTTCTTTTTCTTCTTGGCTCATGGTGCAAACTAAGGGGTGGTAGATTTTACGCCGCTACCAGACGGTGAGGAGCCGAGTCTATCCTATCAGATTTGTCTGCTTTGTCTCTCGTTTAGCACCACCCGGGGGACACGTGTAGGGTAGATCTAGGATTAGGTGGTCGAAGCCTACGGACGTGAGCGACTCATGCCCCGTTCTCTTCACTTCAGATCTAAAAGAAAAAGAAGATCGAGGCTTACAAGTTGACGCCATCTATACAGATTTTTCAAAAACTTTCGACAAAGTGAACCAACCGGCATCCTGATCCATAAATAATACTTATTTGGAATTACAGATTACCTACTAGAATAGTGTAAATCATACCTTTTAGATCTAATTTAGAGTGGTAATTCATGGTGAACAATCCAGGCTATTTATAGCATTTTCTGTAGTACCCCAGACTTTTTTTTAATCCCTGTTTAATATTCTATTTATTACAGTGTATTATTTCTTATACCCGTACAGCGTATATACACATATAACTCATAATAAAAATATTGTATGTGCATTAATAACAAAATAGAGAAGTAATTTGGATTTATATTTCTTTATGCACAGGTAAATCACCGAGAGATTTATAAATCCTTCGCGATGGCGATGGAATCTCCTGATTATGACATTTCAACTAAAGCAAGAAAAGATATATTGGCCGGTTGGGTTAAGAGAAACAGGATCTATACGAATTTTTTGCTGATTCTCGGAATGATTACTCTAGCTGCTTGGTAACATTTACATTTTTTTAAATGTTAGAGTGATGAACGAGCAAATAGTCAACCTTTCTACATAATATTTTAAAATCTTTTTGCTGCATATCTATCACACTGCTGTTTTTCTCAGTTACTGTCATGTCCATATATTGTATGAAATTAAAGTAGAGTAAGTAAATTATACATGGTACAGCCATGCTACAGTTATATGAGAAGTATAGTTATAGCACGAATGGGTCGGCTCGTCCGGGGAAGGACCACGTTCTCACAGAATACCAGCGTAAAATAGTAGCTTAATGCTGCTGTGTTTCGTATGGTGAGTGTAGAGAACCGGGGACCCTTTTTACTGGAAACGAGGCATTCCACCTTAGTCCTCACGAGTGACAACGCATATGCCTTTTGATTCGCAAACGAAGATAGATGTAGATGTCTATAGGCCACAGCGGCCACTTACCATCAGGTGGACTGTGTGCGCGTTTGTCTCCCTATGCCATAAAAGAAAAAATTAAAAGTAAAGTAAAATAAAAAGTAAACCTTTTACCTCCTATTACATAAATCTTTTTACAGGTGCAGCTAAGGCCTCATTGGTGCGGCCTAAGGCTCCTCATCCAGGGTATTGGCGGACTTTACATGTCCTTAAAATATTATGTGAAACGTGGTTATAAATTAGATAATACGTCGGGAAAAAAGTTTCGTCGTATTTTATATACAAATTCTAGACATATTTTTTTCAAAGTTTAATTACATTTAATTATAATATATATGTGTTCGATAACTTGTGGCTATCTTGTAGGAATTGAAATAATTCCGTTGCTGTAGAAGCCTTGGAATTTTTGATTAAAAAAATGCGACAAGTAGTCTTTGCAGCCATCTCTTGATGATAACCTAACACTATCCAAAGAGTTCTGAAGAGAACGAAACAGGTGAAAATCTGATCGTACAAGGTCAGGACTATATGGTGGATGCATTTATACTTCCCAACCAAGCTCTCTCAATTTTTGCAGAGTGGCCAAAGATGTGAGTGGTCTGGCGTTATCATGATGAAAGACCACTCCTTTTCTGTTGATCAATTTCGGCCGTTGTTTCTCAATTTCTTGCTTGAGTCTCATTAGTTGTTGGCAGTAGAGATCCGAACCAATGGGTTTGCCCGACGGTAAAAGTTCATAATAAACCATGCCCTTCCAATCCCACCATATACACATCATCACCTTATTGCGTGTTAATCCGGGTTTCGCTACAGTCTGTGGAGCTTGACTACCCTTTGATCATGATCTTTCTCGTGCGTTCATGTCACAAGTTATCCACTTTTCATAGCCAGTGATCAATATTTTCAAAAATGGTTCGGATTCATTGCGTTTCAATAGAGAATCGCAAATGAGTACACGATTCTTTCAATAAACTTCTACGTCTTATTGTCTACAATAAATGCTAGCGTGGTATCCAAATATCGAGCTATTTTGTATAGCCAGACTTTTTTAAATGGGTCAAAACAGTTTTGTGCTCAATTCTCCTCGGCTATGTCGTAACTACAAATATGCCTGCACTTTTTCAAAAATGACATCGGCTTTTTCCTTATGAGGACAACAAGAGCGAGCTGCATCTAAAGCCGCGTCTCCACTAAAGTTTTTTTTTGTAATAAATCTTCAGAATGTATAGAATTTCTTCGGTAGATTCACACATTTTGGCGGACAAAAAACCAAAAAATGGCGGGAAATTGTTTTTTACTTTTTATTTTTCTTTTTCTTTATGTCCTATATGTATTGATATTAAAAACAGACATATACAAACAGTACAACCAAAAAGATTTTTGTTTAATTTTCTACCGACTTCAAAAAGAAGGAGGTATTCAATTCGACTGTATGATTTTTTTATATCTGTTACCTCATAGCTTTTTTCTTGGTGAACTGATTTCGATGATTCTTTTTTTTTGAAAGCTGGTGTTTCTCATGTATATAGTTCTATGTAAACTAAATCAAGGTCTGATCAGTAGTTTTTGAGTTATTCTTAATAATTTATATTGAAGTTGGTTGTACAATATTTTTTTTACCACTTGTATACAAACTTGTATACAATACGAAGAAACTTTTTCCTCGACCTACTACATAAAAGCTCACGTCTGTGAAAAATTAGAAAAGCGCGCCTGCGAAAGAGCGGCTTCAGGCCTCACTGGATCACATGGGAGTGATCGAAACGATCACACTTCAGGGCTAATTAAGCTTGAATTTCTTGACTACTGTTAATTTGGCTCATTTTGGCTCACCAACAGCTAAAATAAAATGAAAAAAAAACCTAGGTCGATAACTGTCGCCTATTTTATTGCGTACGGTTTTAAAAAAACTGATTGACGAAGTCCAAACTTTTCTCATTGACTATCAGAAAGACATATTGCTAAGCTGAGCATTAGAAGTACTAAAATAGCTAATGATAGATTAGTTAGGAATAACCGTAAAGTGGCACAGTTGGGAGGGACACAGGGACCTATTTATTATATGTCATCTCTACATGTCACCCCTATTGCCTCAATTGACAAATTTAGAGGCTCCCGGTTGCAGAGTAGCCATGACCGGTCATTAACCGATCACGGTAGCATCTGTATATCTGTCACCTAAGAAAAAAGTGCTAAAGGGCGACTTTGAGGCACTATTTAATCTTTGTAAATCGGTTTTTTAGCGGATGATTTTAATAGCAAGCATAAAGTCTGAATTAACAATACCTGTGGGAGAGATTTAATAGCCCTCAGTGATTGTTTAAATTTCGATATAATAGCTCTGGAGGATCTATCATATCGACATTCAGTGAATCTTTCTCACAGTTCGTCCAGAATTAACTTAGCACTATTTAGGAACGTGTCCTCACCGTTACCTCATGACACTGGGATAGCCCAGCAGTGAAGTTATTCCAAACAAAACTGTGACGAACGTCATTTACGAACACCCAACACTTGCATCAGGTGCCAGACACAATTGATAATACCAAGGAACCACGCATTAGAAGCCTTCTTCCATCTCACCTCTCAAATCAAGGTCATCGTTGGAGAATCCTCGAGGCAGATCAAGGTGACAAGCGATCGTCGTTTTGAACTCCCCAGGGATATGAGACGGCTACTGAGAGAGAAAAACGCTGCTATTAGGGCCTATGACCGTTAGAACCGTCGATAATAAGTACAACTTGCACCGCCTTTATAGAGAGTTCAAGGAATACATGACCCAGCTGAGGGATATACGTTAGGACATGCTGATGGAAGACATATCGCCTTCGCATACTGCCTTCTGGTAGTTGGGGAGAGCACTGAAGTCATAAAATGTCACTTCGATACCCCCATTACTTTGACCTGATGGTCAGCTCGCGTTCGATGACTGAAAGGGCCGAATTAGCTAGCTAATATTACTCCTAGCACTCTGTCTGTCGACCCCGTCCTCTCCACTTAATTATACGCCACGTCGCCAACAGATAAACCTCTTCCCCCCGTTACCTTCAATGAGGTCAAGACCATCATCAAGAATCACAAGCTCCGGAAAGCGCGAGGCGCTGATGGTATCAATAATAAGGTATTTAAAGCCTCCCTTTCAAAATGATCTGCCATTTAGTGGCTTCAACGTCCTATTATCCAACTGCACTTTCCCAGATAAATGAAAAGAAGCAGATGTTATCGGTTTTCATAAACCAAACAAACTCAGAGATACGTCATCTAGTTATAGACCTATTAGTCTCGTCAATTCCATGGGGAAAATCTATGATTGCATCATCCTCAGCCGACTAAAGGATGTTGTGCTAGACGAAATTCTGATTTCCAATGAGCAATTTGGCTTTGAAGCCAAATACTCTTGTGTTCAACAGGTGCGCCGCCTCATGGAGCAGATCTCAAGTTACGCCACAGATTCGAAAACGTGCCTGAACAAACTCATGCTGGACTTCCTGATCAATCGATCCGTTCATTCGCGTCGAGAGCACCTTCTGCACTTCCAAACCAGTCAGTTTGGCACTTTCATGTTTAGCACGAAAGCTTGCTATAAAAAGTTACTTTCTAGACTTAAACGATACAGGAAGGTTACAATCTCTCTCTAAAATATCCCAATCTCTGAGGTTAAAGAGTTGAAAACCTGGGGATGATGTTAGATAATGCGATGAGCTTTACTCACCACATTAAGGCTGTTAAAAAAAGACGATTTCCAAATACATCTTTACAAAACCTGCGTACATACCTTTATGACCTACGTAGATATGCCCTTTGCCAACATTCCTCCAAATTGTCTTCGATAACTTCAAGTTGTCCAAAATAAATTCCTGCGATGAATCACAGAAGCGCCAATGCGGATCTCCACCACGATGCTCACTATCCATTCGTATCGTAAGGAATTCTCTTTAAGATACTTCAATTCGATTAAAGAATATCATAATCTGTTCGTGGTAGAGGCGGGTTTATACTCCCTAGAGAGGGATGCTGCCCCCCCCCCCTCTCCCCAGAAGACGTCCAAAGAACGTTCTTCTTGATCTTTATGATGAAATCACTTCCTTGAATAGGTTTTTTTTATAGGAGAGGGGGCAAACGAGCATGCGGCTCACCTGATGTTAAGTGACTACTGCCGCCCATAAACAACTGCAACACCAGAGGAAATGCAGATGGGTTTCCGGCCTTTTAAAAAAAAGTAGTAGGCTATTTTCTTGAAGGGCCTTAAGTCGTATCGGTCCGGAAAAATCGCTGGTAATAATCGATTCCACAAGAAAGTTGTGCGAAGGAGAAAACTTCTTCTAAATCGCACAGTGGTGGACCGCCAATCATCCAGATGGTATGGATGGTATCGCGAGTTTTGTCGCAATGAAATTGAGCGGCTGGAATTATAATAGAATAGAATAATTTGTTATTCAATATAGATCACGTGTAATTCTTATTGAAAGTAATTTTTTAGTTTACCACAAACAAAAGCCTCTGTCCTGGGAAGAACCAGCAAGAAACCCAGCAGGACTTTTTTTTAAAAGCATATTTTACAATAATGGTTGTACAAACTATATAAGTACAAAATTTATTTTAGAAACAGCTTGGAAGCGACCACCTCATTCCCAGGGGTAATAAAACCAAGTATTCATTTATACGATAATTACCATTTTTATACAGTTTCAACTTAACAAAATATTTAAACTTGGTAATAAAGAGAACCTGTTCACTTTCTGGGAACTTGTTGTAATAGTGTTATAATTACTGACTCTGTGGAGTCGAAAAACTGGTATCACTATCTTGTGTTTGTTCCTAGTGTTTACATCACATATATCACTTTTTTTACTAAAACTACCTTTGTTTTTGTGCTACTACAACTACATTAAATTTTCGTAAATATACTGAGACGGCAAAGTTAATATATTTATTTCTTTAAATTTATCTCTACGAGACTCTCTCGGTTTTAGGTTGCAAATAGCTCTAATGGCCCTCTTCTGTAAAACAAAAATAGTTTTTGAATCAGCCGCATTTCCCCATAGCAAAATCTCATAAGATATTATGCTATGGAAATAACTGAAATAAACTAATCGAGCTGTCTCGACACCAATGAGACCTCTAATCTTTTTTACAGCATAGGCTGCAGAACTGAGTCTGCTTGCTAGTTTGGACATATGGAGCCCCCACTGAAGCTTTGCGTCAATCAGTCAATCAGTGATGCCAAGTAAAACAGTGGATTCAACAGGGCTCAGTTCTTCCCCATTTAAAAACACATTGGTACTCAGATTTTTAACATTCGTTGTTGTAAATTTAATACATTTAGTTTTATTTCCGTTTAAATGTAGATTACAGACAGCGACGACCATCCGCGCGTCTACGGGTGCCTCTATAGGTCCCATAGCGGTAATGCCGAAACAGACCGACTCATCGACCACGTCCAAATGGCTACAGATTCCTTGCTACAACAGATCCCATCCGCAGAGATCGTGATCCTTGGCGATTTTAACGCCCACCGTGCCGAATGGCTCGGTTCACGTCTAACCGATCATGCGGGGAGATTTGTTTATGACTTTGCCTTGGCATATGGTCTGACACAACTGGTTACTTCGCCTACGCGGATTCCAGATGTGGAGGATCATACACCTTCCCTGTTGGACCTTCTGCTGACCTCTCATCCGGATGGATATCAGGTTTCCGTCGATGCCCCTCTCGGCTCTCCGGACCATTGTCTGATCCGGAGTGTGGTGCCACTCACGCTCCCTTCGCGGTTGCGTTCTGTAGGTTGCCGCCGTGTTTGGCATTACAGGTCGGCGGATGCGGTCTTTCTTTGCATCCTACCCATGGGGGCGGGTTTGCTTCTCGCCGGACGATCCCAGCGCTGTTGCTGACTCTGTCACTGATGTGGTGCTACAGGGAATGGAACTATTTATTCCATCATCTGTGGTACCCATCGGAGGCAGATCTCAGCCTTGGTTTGGTCACTCCTGTAAGACTGCATTACGCAGTAAGCAGGAGTGTTATCAAGCCTGGGCTGCGGCTTTGGCGACTCGGGATATAAACACCAGCACACTTAAAAAGAAGTATAACTTCGCCTCCAGGTCCTTCAAAAGAGTTATTGCCAATAGGCAAAGTCAGAGCACATAGGCAGAATTGGCGAGAAACTAGTTCGCCTTCTTTCGGGAACCCGTGCATTCTGGTCTCTCGCCAAGACTGTCCAAGGGAATTTCTGTAAGCCATCACTTCCATCTCTGCACAGGGAGGATGACTCACTGGCCCATGACGCAAAAGACAAAGCCGACCTTTTAGGCTCCCTTTTTGCGTCCAACTCGACTCTTGATGACGGGGGGAAAACACCGCCGACCATCCCGCGGTGTGAGTGCTCCATGCCGGATGTGCTGTTCTCACAGTGCTCGGTTCGCAAAGCAATGCTCTCCCTGGACATCCAGAAGTCGAGTGGGCCTGACGGAATCCCCCCAATTGTGCTGAGGACGTGTGCTCCGGAGTTGGCACCGGTCCTAACGCGTCTTTTCCGGTACTCCTACTCCCAAGGCGTAGTCCCGAATTCATGGATGACAGCTTTTGTCCACCCAATCCCTAAAAAAGGCGACCGCTCAGACCCATCCAACTATAGGCCTATCGCGATCACCTCCTTGTTCTCCAAAATAATGGAATCCATTATTAACTGCCAGCTCATCCGGTACCTTGAGGATCACCAGCTGATTAGTGACCGCCAATACGGTTTTCGTCGGGGTCGATCAGCTGGTGATCTTCTGGTCTACCTGACCCATAGATAGGCGGAGGCAGTAGAGTCCAAGGGGTAGGCGTTGGCCGTTAGTCTGGATATTGCGAAGGCCTTCGATCGGGTTTGGCACAAAGCGCTTCTTTCGAAGCTCCCTTCCTATGGGCTTCCCGAGAAATTGTGCAATTGGATCACCAGCTTCCTTGCAGATCGGAGCATCAAGGTCGTTGTAAACGGTGCATGCTCTGACTACAAGCCTATTAACGCTGGTGTTCCACAAGGCTGTGTGCTATCACCAACGCTGTTTCTTCTGCATATCAATGATATGTTGCTAACTGGTAACATTCATTGCTGTGCGGATGACAGCACTGGTGATGCTCTATACACCGGCCGTGCCAATATTTCTCGGGAAAACGTCGCTGAGTACCGGAACAAACTTGTGTCTGAAGTCGAGTCTTTGCTGAGCAAAGTCTCGGATTGGGGGCGACTAAATCTAGTCCAGTTTAATCCTCAGAAGACACAAGTTTGCGCGTTTACCGCTAAAAAGAACCCCTTTGTCGTATCTCCTCAGTTTCAAGGCACTCCCCTTCTTGCCTCAGCCAGTATCGGTATCCTCGGAGTCGACATATCGAGTGACGTGCAGTTTCGTGGTCATTTGGAAGGGAAGGCGAAATTGGCCTCTAAAAAGCTTGGCGTGCTCAGCAGAGCGGGACAGTATTTCATGCCGGCACACCGCCTGCAACTTTACAAGGCGCAAGTTCGGCCTCACATGGAATACTGTTCCCATCTCTGGGCAGGGGCTCCCCAGTGCCAGCTCCTTCCACTTGACCGCATCCAACGCAGAGCTGCTCGAATCGTCGACGACCCAGCCCTTTCCGATCGGCTCGATTCATTGGCACTGCGAAGAGATGTTGCATCCCTTTGCATTTTCTTTCGCATCTACCATGGGGAGTGCTCTGAGGAATTGTTCGGATTAATCCCAGCCGCCAGATTTCACGAACGCACATCGCGGCAGAACTCCCGATACCATCCACACCATTTGGATGATTGGCGGTCCACCACTGTGCGATTTAGAAGATGTTTTCTTCCTCGCACGACCTCCTTGTGGAATCGATTACCATCAGCGATTTTTCCGCACCGATACGACTTAGGAACCTTCAAGAAAAGAGCGTACTCCTTTTTAAAAGGCTGGCAACGCATCTGCAATTCCCCTGGTGTTGCGGTTGTTCATGGGCGGCGGTAGTCACTTACCATCAGGTGAGCCGCATGCTCGTTTGCCCCCTCTCCTATAAAAAAAAATAGAAGGAGCTGGCACTGGGGAGCCCCTGCCCGGAGATGAGAACAACCCTCCACCTCCCATGGCCCCACCGACCCTCAGGTCATACGGGCCGAATCTCGGGAGATGCGCGCGGTACTTACACGTGGCTCTTTTCCCGCGCGCACTTTCTCGACTCCCTACAAATATTTCATCTATTCCTTGTCCCAATTTTATGTCACTCTCCCCCTTCTGGGGCTGACGGCACTATAAGGCCTACGACATCGGGCTCTCCTACCAGCATTCTCTCCTGCCCCATTCCACGATCGCGACTCCCATGAGCAAAACTCGCGCAGCAGCCCGTAGTTCACCCAAGTGGCAATGAGTCCGATGATATTGCTAAGGTGACTCAGCACAGCTGCTCCAATTGTTGGGTCGGCAAGGTAAGCGTCAGCCCACGGAAGACCGCTTAACTGCACGGTCCCCGCAACCTGGGAGTACTGTTCTTGTACAAGAACAATGTCCAGGTGCAGTTCACGCGCCCGATGGGCAACTCAGCCGTGACAAGCTCCCCCCGACCCAGGTTATTTGTCCTAGTCGTAATGCCTTGTCTTCATGGTTGTCTACGGGGCCACCCTTACTGGTAGTATTGAGTGCTGGCCACAGAGCGTTGCTCTGCATACAGTCTTGCTAGGCAGTTCCTCGCCATGGTCACGTGCGAGCCAGCGTCAGATCTACCAAATCGCTTACACGTAGCGCACTTCTTCTCCGTGGACTTGCAAGCGCCGCGCTCATGCCCTTCCTCTCCACATTTTCCACATACGACCTCCTTCGATCGGCAATACTTCTCAGGATGCCCATACTGTTGACACCTCTGGCAGCACGTGACATCCACGTAATCACACGGCTCCACCACGTCCCAGCCGACGTATAGCCGGTTGTACCCGATCAGGATATCTCTCAAGACAGCCGAACATTGAAGGATCACAATTGGCCTCCTGCTTCCTCTCCAGGACTTCTTGAAAGCGATCCTGCAGTTTTATTTCAAGTTTGTTTCGGTCCATCCACAAGCAGCAAGGTTCTGCTCGTAGCGGGCGCTAATGACATCCTCGTTGTTAGGATCCTCCTCAAAACCCCTGAGAGCCACCAGGGGTAAACGTTACCTGGGCTCAGTCACCCTCAATGATGGAGGGGCAGCAGTCTTCAGCTTCTCTGCTGCTTCCTGGGACGTGGTTTGGACTACGACACCCGCATTTCCAACCTTCCTCAATCTGTCGATCTGAAGCCCACTGTTCTTGGGGTTGACTGCCTTCTTGAGCTCCATTTTTGTGTCCTCTGCAGTCTTCAGTGGACCTTCTGTCTCAGCCGAGTAGAAGGCGACAACTGGGCCTTTGCTCACTGGCATCATCATTTGGTCGGCCCCCTTCGGCAGCCTCAGCGCCGCCGAATACGACCGTTGCGGTGCCGGGTCCGTCGCGTGGCAAGGAACTGCACTGGCCTCAGCCTCAACCTGCGCTAGTTTTCCTTCCGCAGCAATCTTCCCCTGTTCTGCTCTGAGCGCTGCCAACTCCAGTTCTGATATATGTACCTCCATTGTCGCCACCATGGCAATGAGATCATGGCCATATGTTGCCACCCTGTTGACCACTGCTTTATTGAGCTTCAACCCTGGTCCGGTGATGATACCCATGATCCCCTTTACTGCATCACGAACGTGGTCGATCACCTCCAACTTGGAGGCGGTCGACGCTTTGAAGATCCCTCTGATACCCCGGGAGCTCTCCCTTGGGCGGTCCTCCTCTTCGGCCTCTGCGGCAGACTTCTCCACATCCCTGGACAGCAGACCTGCCACCGGGGCCACAGTCCGTCGAGGCTCAGTGCGCTTGCCCACCCTTGCTCGCTGGGAAGATGGCTGCACCTCTTCCAGTGATGGCAGAGGCCGCTTCTCTGGTGCTACTGGTGGTGGGGGTGGCAACGCAACCGGCCGACTAAGTGGGCCTGACGGAGTCCTTGCCAATGATTTGCGAGGAGTAAATAACTCCTCGTCATCCGCCATTTTTATTAAACAAATGTACAACCACAGGTAATTACCAAAAGATCAGATCACAATATCAGATAAAAATCAAGTACAGAAAACGGAAAGCAATTTCCAAAGTTAATCACTATGACAGGTGACAGCTGTCAACGTCACTGTCAGTATCGATGTCACACAGAGTGACAGCTGCCAACGGCACTGTCAGTGCCAGCAAACCCTAACCTTAATAATTTCCCATAATAAAACTAAAACTAGATACGATAAAAGTACTTACAGTGAATAATCCATATACAACAACAAACAAAGTGCAGAATACTTATCCTATAACAAGCACGCGGTAACAATGCGTAGTTCTAACCTAAAATCACGTGCTTATATCTAATAAAAAAAATGTTTAAAAGAATACGTTCACTGCACTTCTTTAATCAAATCAACACAATAAAGTTTAAATAGCTACAAGAGTCAACAATTCAAACAAAATATTCGCAAAACACCAAAATTAACTAAAAATTATTACACGTGGTCACGCGAGAGCGCACAGACACGTCCGCACAGTCCGAGTACCGACGACGTGATGAGATGAGAACAGTATTCCATGTGAGGCCTAACCTGCGCCTTGTAAAGTTGCAAGCGGTGTGCCGGCATGAAATACTGTCCCGCCTGCTGAGCACGCCAAGCTTTTTAGAGGCCAATTCGGCCTTCTCTTAACCACGAAACTGCACGTTACTCGATATGTTGACACCGAAGATTCCGATACGGGCTGAGGCAACAAGGGGAATGCCTTAAAACTGAGGAGATACGGCAAAGGGGATCTTTTTAGCGCTAAACGCGCAAATTGTGGATTGAACTGGACTAGATTTAGTTGCCCCCAGTCTGAGACTTTATTCAACAAATTTGCGACTTCAGACACAAGTTTGTTTCGCTACTCGGAGACGTTTTCCCGAGAAATATTGGCACGGCCGGTATATAAAGCATCACCAGTGCTGTCGTCTGCATAGCAATGAATGTTACTAGTTTGCAACACATCATTGATAAGCGGAAGAAACAGCGTTGGTGAAAGCATGCAGCCTTGTGGAACACCAGCGATAATGGGCTTGTAATCGGAGCATGCACCATTTACTACGACTTTGATGCTCCGGCCTGCTTGTAAACTGGTGATCCAATTGCACAATTTCTCGGGAAGCCCATAAGAAAGCAGCTTCGAAAGAAGCACTTTGTGCCAAACCCGATCGAAAGCCTTCGCTATGTCCAAACTAAAGGCCAATGCCTCCCTCATGGACACCACTGCCTCCGCTCATCTATGAGTTAGGTAAACTAGAAGATCACCATCTGAGCGACCTCGACGGAAACCATACTGGCGGTCACTAATCAGCTGGTGATCCTTAAGGTACCGTATGAGCTGACTGTTAATAATGGTTTCCATTACTTTGGAGAACAAGGAGGTGATAGCGATAGACCTGTAGTTGGACGGATCTGAGCGGTCGCCTTTTTTAGGGATCCGGTGCACCAAAGCTGTCTTGTCAAAGAAGAGGGAATCCGATACCACCAACAAACACATACATTTAGACACAATTATAACGAAACAAGACACTGGTACAAAACACTAGGGCACACCGCGTTCCCCGGTGAAAGCAAGATTTCTGACTCACCCCGTACACGAGGTTCATTACCCGTGATCGAGGCGTTTTTAGTTTTCCAAATCGGGTCCCACATTGCAAAAGTGGTTCAAGCTGAGGTACGAACCTCCTTGAATGGGCCTTTGCATGACATTGAGTCCCCCCTCCCTAGTTAGAGGAGTTTCCAAAAGAGTGCCTCGGACTACAGTCGGTGACGTCACCGCCGACAGAAACGTTGCACTGCATAGCACGTAACTCCTTGCTTATGAGTCTAACCCGATGAAGCTGTAAAGGCCGTAGGGCCAACAGCATACAATTTCCGAAAAAAATCACAGCTGTGACCCAAAGGAACAGGCAACTCTCTCGATTCTCGATTTCCATTTATTTACGCATACATACTCTTCGGTTAAAATTACTGCTGATTTGGCGCGTTTTCAATATATTGCCGATTTGGTCAATAAACTGCCGTCTAGAGTGTCCCCTGCCAATACTGCCACTCACTTCTGCAGCATAAATTTGCTTTGTTTTTCTTTCATCTTTCAACGTGTAAAAATCTTCGAAAAGTTTCCTTGTTAATCCTTTTTACAGAATCTTCTTGCAAACTTCAATTTTCTCTAATCACACAATTATAAATATTAAAAATCATAAACTACTTTATTAATTTAGGAACTCTGCGCATACTGCTTATAATTAACTGTTCTGTTTCGATGATTGTTTTTTGTCAAATAGTTCCTTTTTTTATAGGATAGGGTGACAAACGAGCACACAGTCCAGCTGATGGTAAGTGGTTGCTGTGGCCCATAGACATCTACATCTATCCTCGTTTGCGAATCAAAATGCAGATACGTTGTGACCCGTTAGGACTAAGATGGAACGCCTCGTTTTCAGTAAAAAGGGTCTCCGGTTCTCTACACTCACCAAACGAAACACAGCAGTGTTAAGCTGCTATTTTACGCTGGTATTCTGTGAGAGCGTGGTCCTTCCCCGGTCGAGCCGACCCATTCGTGCTACAACTATACTACAAATATAGTTGCAGCATGACTCTAACACGTTTAAAACATAATATAATAATAATAAAAAAATTAAAAATAATGTTTTATTTTTCAGGCATCGTAGGCCCATAACGTGTTAGTAATAGAAAGTAAAACTTAAGAACTAATGTTAGTAAATACAACAAAACAGAAATATATGAAAAATTTGGGGGTTTTATCAAGCTCCATTTAATAAATGTAGCTTAACAAACCTACCCAGTGTCGGCCATCTAGCCGTTCCGCAAATACCCTCAAGACTCTATTCGAGCTTTTCCTCACTCTGTGCATCAATGATCCCACTTTTTTACGCATGATCGCAAAGTAATCATCAGTATGGGCATCGGCGAACATGCCTGATGCACTACAATAAGGTGGAAGCCCCAACAGCAACCTGAAAGCATTGTTATATTGGATACGCAGGGTATTTCCTGCGCTTTGGTTGTGATTGGCCCAAAGGCTGCTGGTGTAAAATTATTGGCAAAAAGCCTTGTACAGTGTAATTTTAACTGGTACAGAGCAAGCAGCAAACCTTCGAGCCACCACGTTACCTCTCACAGCTAGCGCCCTGCGTTCCCTTTAGATATCTAGGTCATCTTTTAAGTCGTCTGTCACAAATATGACCCAGATATTTAAATTGGGTTACTCTCTGTAAAAGTGAACCGTTAACCTTTACTGGAGGGACATATGTTGGACTTTTATTTCTACCTCTGAAAAACAACAGTTCACTTTTATTCCAGTTATTTAATCCATGTTGATCAGCATAATCCTCACAAATGGCAAGCAACTTTCGCATTCCACATATTGACGGGCTCAGCAGCACCATATCGTCTGCGTAACTCAAGTTGTTTAGACTTACTCCGTCTATATGACAATCAACATGTGTGCTGCTAAGCTCGTCAATCAACTTATTAATATAGATATTAAAAAGTCTTGGAGAGGTAAGACCTCACTGTTTCACACCGCACTCAAGTTTATAAGGGTCAGACAATGCATTGGACCACCTTACAAAGTTTCTTTATATAACGGTGTTTTTATATAACGGTTATTATTTAAACATAATATAATGGTGTATTAATTTTTAAACTATGTTTTTTTTAGTGCATCATTTTCCCCTTTTGACATTTTTAGTATTCGTCGTTTATTATTAATAAAAACTGGCAAAACGTAATAATTATATACTTGCGTTAAAGTTGTTGGTCCTGCGTTCGCCTAATCATTTTCCGGTCGTGTAAGAGTTCACCTGTGCTTGCGCATACACTCGGGCACTATAATTTTATCATGCGCAGAAGGCTAATATCCGTTGAGTCCGACTGTCGTGACCAAAATTAGATCTGGAGGACATTATAATATTTTACTATAGTGATTATTATTATATTATAGTGATTATGGGAGTCATCGGTATAGTTTGGAGTAAAACGATCAACCATGCCTCTCGTGGCTTCTTAAATGTCTTTTCTTTAGTTTCAACAAGCCATAGAAACCTTTAAATTTTTTATGGTCTGGAATACGCAAAATACAAAGATACGTGTTTATTTCACCGTATTTTATTCTTTAAGATAAGTTGGGATAGGCATATTTTGTAGAGGTCTGAGAATACCACGCCGGAATCCTTTATTCCGTTCTGTCATAGTGTGCAAGTTTGTAGCTTCTTGAGCGTTTCCGCATGCCAGGGCACCTTTTTGTCTAGAAATCCATAATAAATATTTATGAAGGTGACATCCCTAGTTACTATTTCTGGATCAAAGTGCAGACTCTACGCAGTTTTGAGTTCCAAACTAAAGAATTTAAGGTTTAGTTGTGATATAGTTTTCTAAGTTCAAATTGGGTAGTTGACACCATCGTAAATAAATTTCTAAGTTAAGTATATATAATTTGTACTTGTAAATTAAATCTCATTTTTTAAATAAAATAGCTATTTTGTTATTTATTGTCTTAAAACTTGTACTATAGTTGCATTATATGTTTAGTACCTATTTAAATTTATACAGAGAAGACGCTAAAGAGTATTTCAATTCAAAAATTCAACTGGTTACCGGTGTCTGCTGGCTGCAGCAGCCTCTTCGGGTAGACTGTTAACTCGTTTGACGCTCTAAAATTGATACAAATATATTTAATGTAACTTTTATAAAATGCCTTATGCCTTACTTACTCTTGCTTAAATAAAACTGTAGCAATGATTTCTATTCCAGGTTTGGTTTCCCTTTAATGGATGATATTGACTACAATTTGATAGTGGCTGTTTACATTCCTTTCGATTATAAAAATCCTACAACATATCCTATAGTTTACTTTGTACTTATGGTTGTGTTTATTTATATTGCTTACGGGGTTATAATTAACGATACCATTATACAGACGTACTTAACGCAGTTGCTATGTCAATATACGGTGCTTAATGACTGCTTATGCAATATTGGAAGTGAATGCGCAGAAAATTTTAAAGGTAATTTTAATAGCAGAATAATATTCTACCTAAACACATAAAACATTAACTCAGCTAAGTTTTTCGTATGCTAAGCCTGAGCAAAGTCAAAGGACGGGCCTATAGATCTCAGCCTAAGGATTTCGGACTTACGGAAATAGGAATTCAAAAAGGTTCTATTAATATTTAATTTGACTGACACATCCCTCTTGCTTCTTTCACATCTATATATCTTCGCCTACATGTTCCTCAATTAAAGGTGCTCCTAATTTCCATCTTCAATGTATCGACAATTTGGACCGCATGCCTACAGCAGTAATTTTTCTTTCATGTATTTTCTGCCACACCCAACTATTACAATCATTCATTAAGGTAAGAACTAACAAAGCATTGCAATTTTTTTAATAGAATATAAGGGTGAGCACATAGTCCACCTGATGGTAAGTGGATGCTGTGCCCATATATATAGACATCAACATCTACCTTCGATAAAACTAATTTTTACGGATTTTATCGCGTATATTAACTTATTTTATATTCCCGACGTTTCGGGTGCTTTCCAGCACCCGTGGTCACGGGGCACTGCGGTGTTTGACGTCCTGATGTCATAGTTAGCCCGCCTACCTTTAGTTTTTTAATATCACTAATCTTTATATATAAGCAAATAAAATTTTAGTTATTTAGTTAGCTAATATAGTTAATCTCACACAATCTGACAGAAAAATAAAAGGAATGTCAAAGAAACCGGAATATAATTTTAAAAGCTTTGGCTGTTGATAATTTTAATCGCCAGCATCCGTTTTTTTTTAATCCAGTGCTAAATATAGACCATTTCGTAATACTACTGGCCAGGCAGAAAGTTTTTATCTAGTGAAAACTTCTTTAGCCGCATTGAGCGATTTTTGGCAGGGGAAAAATTTATCTGTTCGCGTTACCGATGACCTCGACATGTGCGCAAGTGCAATACGTTACGAACATGTTGTCTATTAAGCGTCAGTGGCTCGCGCCAGACTAGAGACGTGTAGTATACCGGCCTGTGTACATGTATACGCATATATCATTGAGTTTTCACTTCTGTCAGCAGTCCTTATAGCTGCCTCTGTTTTTTTGGATGGGACACTGGCTTATTTGTAATAAACACTAATAGTGAGTCAACTCGGCGATTAGATGGAGCAACGATGGGGCGTGGTATGAAGGAAAGCGGAGTCCCCCCCTGCCCGCGTCGTCTGCGATAGTACCGGTCGGCTTTGCTTGCGTACCGGTACGTCCGTTTAGGAGAGTCACGTACACGGAATCAGCTGCACACTTCTAGTGTTCATCCAGCAACATAATATTACTCGAATTTATTTTGAAACATTGGGAAAGATTGTATGACGTTTTAAATAAAATTGAATTCTAATAACCGTGTCATTGCTTTCATCACGATTTTTGATTGAACTATATGTAAGGATGAGAATTCATTATATCAATAAATTCAACAAAAGACAATTAAAAAACCCAATAATAAATGTCGTAAATATTTGTAAAATATAATATTATGATATTATTATTTAAGTAAATATTTCTGTAACAACACCTGCATATTTTAAGCGACTTGATCTCGAGACAGCCTTGTATTTTGCAATATAACAAAGGAATTGACCCACTATTAGTGTTTATTACACATATGACACTGGCCAGTGGTAATTTATTTTAAAATTGGGAATAATTACAAGCGTAATACTAGAAAAAAATATGAATGTTCAAATTTTAAAATATAATAATATTTATATATGGATCTATTTCGAGAAAATTTTTACGTGATGACTTTTTACGATTTAAAATGTTGCCTAAAAGTGGACGACTCGATTGATAGACTTCAAATGGAATTTATGGATAAGTTCCCTTTTAAGGTCACCATGTACTGCTGTTATAGCAAATTTAAGTACGGTCGATTAACTTTGATGAGCTGAAGAAAGAAGGGGTCGCCTCTTGACCTGAAGGAATTTGGATTCTCAAAAAGAGGGACTTATACTGGCTAAGTTTTTAGATCTTTTTTATATTTACCAAAATGAAAAATCTGTTAAAAGGGATACAGTTGTCATCGCTTGGAGATACGCTAGCCGCGTTCGAGCAGGTCTGGAACTGGAAGTAGTTTCGAAAAATGGTGATGATGTTTCTTGGAAATGAATGAAAACTTTAACCATATAACTTTTTTGTTGTACCACATGAATTTCTGAGTAACCTACGTAAGAGAAGTAGACTACTTCTCTTACGTAGGCCATAAAATATTATGTTACATTTTTATAAGTTCTTGTTTTTTTTCTTCTGAATTGAGATTTCGAATGTGTTTATTATAATATAAATACTTAGTTATATCTAAATGATGCCGATTTAGATAGATATTATTTTTCACCGTGATTTGTGCTGAATCACTTTTTATTTAAAGCATATTTGCAATTCTGTTTTACTTAACTTCTCATTTCATAATGTTTAAAAAATTACGGTGAGAAATAATATATGAAATGGAATACAGTTATTTTTTTCTTTAAGTAAAACTATGGAGTTTCGTAAGATCTTAAGTGGGCCGATGTTAGGACACTTGTGTGGAAGTACTATACTAATATGCTTAAGCAGTTATCAAATTGTCATGGTAAGCTTTAATGAATTAAAAGTTTTGCTATTTATTTGATGTAGCAGAGATAAATACGCTACATTCACCATATATAAAATGCATGATAGCATACTCTTGGGGTGTGTACATTTCTCGTGACATGACACAGTCCTGTTGTTATGCACAAATCATGAGTCCAGTAGAATACCGAGTTGTCACAATTATCACCAAACAATCAAAATCCAATCAAAATGCACAAGTCAAGAGTCCAGTAGCACGCACCAGATTATCGCACCATTACTGGGTCACCCTATATATATATAAGAATTTTCTGAAAATAAACAGACAAATCATTAGCTTTACTTTTATTTGTATGTACAAAAATATTTACTGTCAAAGTGACACCTAGGAAGAATTTTCAACGCATGAAAAATTGATTCAACAATCAACCTCAAGGTTTTTAATGATGGATTTCGGGGGACTGTTTACCCATCGACTACGAATTTCAGTGTAAGACTTTTAACTTGGCATGTGATGGTGGCTTAAGTGAAACAATAGGAAATGCCGTTAAGATCGTCGTCCAATTCATTGCATTATAATCATCTGGTGTATCATCATTCATCATCATCATCATCATTACAGCCCTTCACAAGTCCACTGCTGAACATAGGCCACCTGCATCCATCGACCTCCTGCATGTCTTACCAGGTCGTCACTTCATCTAGTGGGGGACGCCCTACACTTCGTCCGCCGGTACAAAGCCGCCACTCGAGAACCTTTTTTCCCCATCGGTTGTCGGTTCTTCGAGCTATATGGCCGGCCCATTGCCACTTCAGCTTACTAATCCGTTGGGCTATGTTAATGGGGATCTACTGCCGATATCCTCATTTCTAAGTTTATCATGCAGAGAAACTCCGAGCATAGCCCTCTCCACAGCTCGCTGTACGACCTTGAGCTTCCTCATTCGACCAGCGGTGAAGGACCACGTCTCAGTGCCATAGGCCATCACTGGCAACACGCGCTGGTTGTACAATCTCGTTTTCAGTAATTTCCCGAACGCAGTCCAGCCGAGTTGAATCCTTCGATAGACCTCTCGGTCGAAGTTGGACTATTTATCCCAGGTAAACATATTCATCACTAAGTTCGAGCTTAGTGCTCCCAACAACTATCGGCACAGGTGTGACATGAACGTTACACATCATGATCTTTGTTTATTACTCACAGTGTGTGCGTTATATGTTGCCAGGGCGAGTCGTCTTAGGTGACAACCGAACGTCAACCGGAGATTCTTAGCACCCCCTGCCCCATCGTCACCATGGTCGCCACTGTAGCCATCAATAGCGGAGCCGCTGGGGACTGGAGGCTGTCTCTTTGTAACTCTTATTATAGGGGGTATATTGCCACAGTTGCCACGCTTGACGAACGCGATAGCAACCGCAATGCATTTTTTGTTATTTTGCTGTTATAAGAAAGATACTGCTGCCCATCTTCTACACAGCTTCCCTCTGTGGCCTCTCACGACACCCAAGGAAAGATATGGGGTAGTGGGTATACTTGCCCGCCATTTCACTGGATGCTATAACTAATCAACCTAATTTCTATAAAAGAATCACAGGTTGTGCTAAATAAAAAGAAGAATATGAGGGACAAACTGAACAGGCGTTGTCGATTAAATATATGAGATAATTAATCGACAAAAAATGGTCAAAAATCGAAAAACTAATCAAGGTTTTTATATAATAAATCATAAGTTATGTTTTTTTTTATTAATGTAATTTTTTAATTTGCAGTCCATTTCAGTGAATATCATTAAATGTATGACGAGTTTTCTCTACCTCGGATATAACATGTTTATACTTTATATCCTATGTCGCTGGTGTGACGAAATTACTGTACAGGTTAGTAATAAAAGTGGAAACAGTCTAATAACATAATATTCTTTATAAGTCACTTCAAAAAGAGAAGCTTATCAATTCGACTGTATCTTATTTTCTCATTTAGCACAATTTTTTCAAGGTTAATTTACCGATTTAGGACTAATCTTACAATCATTACTTAAAAGTTATTTATAGGATAAAATACTGCATAAACGAGTTATAAATTACAGTTTAATGAATAAAATATTTCAATTGTTTCACTTTTATATTCAGTCAGGTTATAGTATATTTGATAGATACATTTTATCTAACGGTTGATGATTTCAACTGCACAGTATGTATTATAATGACCAAATTATGCGGGAACGCAGTCATTTATACGTGCTTAGCCCCTAACGATAGGTTAGATCACATGACGGCTTAGATACACTGTCAAGGACACACATTGACAGTGTATCTTAGCCGTGCTCCGCGATAGTCACAATACATTTAAACCTAAAATGTGTTTATGAACAATAACAATTATTTCGGTTTAGATTTGAATACATGTACCACAACTAGTCATTCACTCCGATTACGACGGACTTGATTTTTTTTTATAGAATAAGGGTGACAAACGAGCACACAGTCCACCTGATGGTAAGTGGTTACTGTGGCCCATAGACATCTACATCTATCTTCGTTTGCGAATTAAAATGCAGATGCATTGTCAGCCGTGAGGACTAAGATGGAATGCCTCTTTTCCAGTAAAATGGGTCTCCGGTTCTCTACACTCACCATACGAAACACAGCAGCATTAAACTGCCATTTTACGCTGATATTCTGTGAGAGCGTGGTCCTTCCCCGGTCGAGCCGACCCATTCGTGCTACAACTATACTATTAATATAGCTGCAGCATGGCTCTCCCACGTTTAATAGATTAAGATGCGTGAATGTGTGTTTTCGTGTCTCGGCAATGGCTCGGGTGCTGTCTGCGTGCTAATCAACAGGCGGTCTATTATAATTAAGAGAATAGTAAAGCACTTAGAACGAAATTACAATATCTATATATTATTTAAAAATCTATTGAGCTTAAGTCCAAGTTTTTAAAGTGACATAAACTAATTAATTAAGTATTTATATCTATATGATTATTCCCTTTTTACTGGAAATGAGGCATTCCATCTTGGTCCTCACGGGTGACAACGCATCTACATTTTGATTTGTAATAGAGGATAGATGTAGATGTCTACGGGCCGCAGCAACCACTTTCCATCAGGTGGACTGTGTGCTCGTTTGTCACCCTTATCCTATATAAAAAAAATATGAGTACAAATAAAGTTGAAGTGTCTGTGTGTAATATCGAAATAACTGCCTTTTATTGAACTTAGGAGGTTATTTGCATGACATTAAGACATGAATAACATTTTTTAAATTTTTTTTTCGTGTCATTCCGGTCGAGTCGGAGTGCTATCCTGTCAGACTATGAGAGTGAGAGAATAAATAATGCACCTGTGTTTGCGCACGTACTCGAACATTATAATTCTGTACGGCGCAGATGGTTTAATTTCCGTTGACACTGGCCGTTGTGACCGAAATGCAGTCTGGAGGTCACTATAAGATAAACACATTTAATTTAATTTCAGAGTGAGGGCATCGGCGTCGCAGCATACTGCTCGGGATGGGAACGCGGCTTTGCAACGATTCCCGGAGTGCGCTCAAGCCTTTTGTTAATCCTTACACGCGCTAATAAACCGCTTGTGTTGACAGCTGAGGGAATGTATGACCTCTCGTTGGATAACTACACCAATGTACATTTGTCGTTTTTATATATAGCGTAGTAATACAACAAAGAAATACGTTTTATACGAGATGCGGAAAATTATTCTGAATTTAAGATATACAAGTCACGAATAAACTGTAATTTTTTTATGATATCGACCACTTCAAGTTCGTAACGTAACGTATTGGTTTTTAATATCTGTTACATTTGATTAATTTGCGATCCTCCACCAATGCTCGCTATCCTTTTCTTTTATAATTTATCATAAAAAATAAATTAAAAGACGGTGCATTGCTCATAAGTCAAATATACGGTTTACGTTTAAATTTCATGTCACTCAACTACTTACTTGTCATAAAAGCATTGTGTGTTTTAATAACTACAGTTATACTCGAACTTTCAATCTGTATAGTTTCAGTCTGTATATGTTATTTCTACGGCCTACAAATAATTGTTCCGGGTCTGGATGTTTCTTCTTGTGCAATTTGTGTTTGTAAACTGCCTCCACGATACTTGAAAAAATTCTAGTGTGGGGGTAACGTTTCTTAAAAAAATCTGGTGGGTAGTGGCTACTGTATCCCATGGACACCTGTGAAGCCTCACAGCAACCGGGTAGTGGCGGTGTAAGAATATCCACTAACCCATATCGCACTGACGGTGTCGTAAGAGGCAACAGAGGGAAAATGGAACTGGAAATGGGCAGCAGCATCTTTTTACTGGAAACAAGGTATTCCATCTTAGTCTTCAGGGGTGACAACGCATCTGAATTTTGATTCTTAATCGAGGATAAATGTACCCTGTGGGCCACACCATCCAGTCTATGTACCATAACATCCACTTACCATCAGGTGAGCTGTGGCTGCTTTGTCATCCTTTCTTCTATAAAAAATCGAGTTAATTATTGAAAATCATGAAATATATTGTTTAAGATTTATTTATTAATGTTATCATTATAACCTAAATTTTACTATAACTCTTGCAATTCTTTAATGAAAGTTGGTGGTCTAATTCCCTACGAGGACCAGTCGGCTTGGGAAATGTTTCATTATTTCTGTTATTTCATTTTACTTTAAGTGTTTTCTTGTTCCGGTTGCTGTACTGTTTGTTAGGTTTAGAAGGGCAGGAAAGGGAACTATTTCTACCTCTCATTATGTCGAAAGCATTGCCCTATTCGTTTACTGATGGCGCGTACTGTTTTCGAGGCTGTTGTGTATTTGCAGATGATATCGATAAATCCCGTTTATGCCTCTCTTTGCTTAATAGTTTTTTTAATGATTAGTTTATCATAATCAATTTCCACAAAGTTTCCCTTTTTCTTTTCCTCTATCAGTTTTCCTCTTAGTTCTTTTCTTTTTTCTGAACTTCTTTGGGAGTCTTAAGAAACATATTAATTTTTAAGTTTCTTTTTGTTTTTCATTATTCCTCCTTTAGATGAATATTGGTCTTTCCTTTTGCTTGGCGATCTTGTTAATATCGTTGTTCTCGAGGGAAATATTTAAATCAGTATCTTTTTAACTGTCAATTCCATTAGATCTAGCACGGTTTCTTATATTTCCTGGAATTCGTATATAATGGTGGTACTGTTTCTTCTGCTTCTTTCCATTAATCTCATTTATGTAAAATTTGTAATAAAATTGGTAATAATTAAAAAAATAAAAATGATACAAACGAAAATAAAAAAGTGGAAAATGTAGGTGAACTTCAGGTGGTTTACTAAATAATTTTTGAACAAATTTTTTTTGGCCATTTTGCCGATATCAGCGGTTGTCATTGACGCAAGTACAAGTATGTTTATCATTTTAATGTCAAATGTTCCACTGGAAGTTAACCAACAAAAACAGTGGGATATTCTGTTGGTACAGGGCGTGCAAAAAGATTTGTTTCATAATTTCCATAGTGACAAAGATAAGGCACGCTTTCTAGCTGTTTTGACTAAGGAATCTAGTCACTGGTTACACGCTTTACCATCAAGTAATCTCGGCACATTACTTGATGCGGAAAGCTTGCGCATTGCCTTAGGAATCCGACTAGGAACGGTGATTTGCCAACCCCATCGGTGCCCCGACAAATTTGGGCTCCACG
The DNA here is from genome assembly GCA_963668995.1 of Parnassius mnemosyne. Classification (NCBI taxonomy): domain Eukaryota; kingdom Metazoa; phylum Arthropoda; class Insecta; order Lepidoptera; family Papilionidae; genus Parnassius; species Parnassius mnemosyne. The sequence continues at coordinate 21,807,458 of CAVLGL010000104.1, read as the reverse complement.
GACTTTCATGTAAGAAAAGTGCTGGTAGGTTTTCACGACACAGTTCTTTGAACGATGTCATCCGAAGGACTCTTGTTTCTGTAAATGTTCCCTCGGTTTTAAAGCATTGTGGAATATTTAGAGACGATGGCAGGAGATCCGACGGTATGACATTGGTCCCTTGGGAGAGAGATAAAGCTCTAGTGTAGGATGCTACTTGCGTAGACACTCTGGTGGCCTCTCATCTCAGGGGTACCTCGTTTAGAGACAGGGCGGCATCGGAGACAGCTGAACTGAGTAAGTGGCGCAAATATGAGTCTCTGAGAGATGACTACATATTTGTGCCATTTGCTGTAGAGACTATCGGTCCGTGGGGTCCACGTGCGGTGAAGTTCCTAAAGGAACTCCATCCGCGGCTAGTCGTTGCTGCTGGTGACAAGAGGGCTGGTTCTTTTCTCGCTCAAAGGCTAAGTATAGCCATTCAGCGGGGAAACACAGCCAGCGTTCTTGGCACGATACCGCGGGGAGTAGGACTATATGATAATTAAGTTTCTAGTTTTAGTTTTTTTAATTGTTATTATAGTTTTTAATATTGTATATAACAATTTTAAATAGTGTATGTTTACATTTGTCCTTTTAAAAATTTTAAAGTAAGTGACGTAAAAACCAAGTAAGTTAAGTTTCCAAAAGCATAAACACTGTTTACAAGCACCGCATCCATCTTATACTTAGGGCCGGGTTGCCTTATCTGCCGCTTGACGATACAAGCTGCAATCGTATTAGAAAACATTTTGCACTAAATTTATTCTATTTTTTTTTATAGAATAAGGGTAACAAACGATCACACAGTCCACCTGTTAGTATGCTGATGCTGTGGTTCATCGACATTTTTAGATTATAAATCAAAATGGGCGTTGTCATTCCTGAGGAAGATAGAATGCCTCATTACCATTAAAAAGGGTCTCCAGACTCTGCACCACATATTTTTTTAAAAGTCGTTGCCCCTACACTAGGATTATCTCCTCAAGAAGGCAGTTTACATTTATAAATTGCACAAGGACAAACATCCAGTCTCGGACCTATTACTTGTAGACCATACAAATACCTGATACGTGCTTGTTTCGAACCCACAGCTCACAGCATTGTAACTCATTGCTAAGGCACTGAACCACGGAGCCGTTAAAGCCGTTCTACACTTACCATACGAAACACAGTAGCATTATACGTCTATTTTTATACTCATACCATACTGTAGTTGTAGCGCGGCTTTACTACAGAAATACTCGTATACCTATACGATATATAACTTCACAGATGGTGATAAGACAATCCAGCAAAAAGATAAAAGAGGGAATTCAATCTACCAGTAAAGCAAATATTTTAATCAAAACAAAAATTGAATCGACTTTGAAACTGCTATTTCAGGTTTTAACAGTGGTAGAGCCACCCGGCAGTTTTTGTTGTCGCACGGACGGGGTGGTACCACGACCTCACAGAAAACCAGCGTGAAGTAGAGGTTTACCTCTGCGTTTCGCTTGGTGAGTGCAGGTGACCGGAGCCCCTTTTTACTGGAAATGAGGCATTCCATCTTAGTCCTCACGGGTAACAACGCATCTACATTTTGATTTGTAATAGAGAGAGAGTGTAATAGAATGTAGATGTCTATGGGCCGCATCAACCACTTACCATCAGGTGGACTGTGTGCTCGTTTGTCACCCTTATCCTATATAAAAAAAGGTAAACGTTTAAGCACGTTAATAAGGTCAAGGTGTAATAAAGGTTTTTGTTTCAGTTGGTGAAGACATCATACAGTGCTCTTACAATGTTGCTCCGATTCCGCAACGAGTGACGGCACATTGCTTTTTTCTTGTACTTGTGTTAATGTAATGCAAAGCAAAAATATTTGCAAGCTTATTATGATGTTTCGCTATTTTCTTTGAGATGTTTTACAGTTTCATGGCTAGTTCGTACTTGTAAGTTCGTATTTTAGATCTAATTTCTAATCGGATTAGATAGGCAGTTATTACTATAATCACACTAGGCGGATTAACGACCCGATTGAAGCTTTAATTAACCATTTATGCCCTCCAATATCCTGATAAAATATTATTTTAGTTATTTTTTAAGGAAATATTTCAGATTCTAATCACAGAGTTAGGGAGTAACAAATATTTTTTTTACAATTATGACGAGGTTTGACGTTGGGATATAGTTGGTATTGGTAGTGGGAGAAGGATGTCCCACCAAATACGACAAAACATATAATAAAGTTGTGAACAGCTCCATACAAAATATACTGCTAATAGGACTCCCCTTTTTTAACGGGTCCGACATCCAATTGACACGAAATGGCCATTAGTTAAATAGACAATAAGTACGATGAAAAAGCATGTAATAACTATGAAAATGAAATAATTTTAGGGTTACTAAAAATATTATTGTAACACGTCATTCACATTAATAAAAATATTTCACGTTTTATTTTTGATTGTTTTATATCTATTTACTCTTGTGCTGGCGGCCCAAGAAAAACCCATAATTCTCCCTTTCTATTGGAGAAGTTACAACAAGTACTTAAGGCATACGTTAGAAAAAATTTAGTGGTTACCCAAAGATATATGGACAACCTTATTAAAAAGCTGGAACAGTTCAAGCATGACAAATAGAACAAAAATACTACCATCAATGGGTGAGGTCCATTTTTAGCCGTGAAATGTTTCTTCTTCCTTTTATTTTCAACAGCCCGTTACGATCATCACGTTTGGCAAGCGCATTAGTAATCGAAGTACAAAGGTTCCTTGATGATGCTCTCTATCGCTGATCTGGATGATTTACATAATATCACATTATTTTTCTTCATTATATTACTACAATTCACTGTTTGACATGGCCCGCTCCTAATTGGCACGTTTGGCAGGTACATTATATATAGCATTACCAGACGACTCGCACTTTTGACGCTGCTGCCCATCACCGGCCTTGGTATTATAAATCTGGCTGCCGATAGCGCTGCCGACATCTTTCATTGGCAGATTTCTCAAGCATTTGCCATTCGCCTCTTACAACAGCCATGGGATGGAACGGGGTGGTGATTCTCTTTTGCAACCACATGGAACATCTGGCATTACGAGAAGGATATACCGTCGTCAATGGAAGGCCATGAAATGCCATCGAAATAAGGTGTGTGGACCCTCTAATAGCTTACACTTATGTATATATCTTATTTGGCCAGAAATATGAGCGCAAAGTCAGTACTGATGTGAAAAAACATACACCATGTCCATCTGTAAGGATTCAGTATACTGTAAGGTCGGTCTGCGTAGTTTGGACCAAAATTTATAATTAATTACTGAACGTTGCCCTGTAAAAACGCATCCATGTTAGTCCTCAAATGTGAAGTAGGCACCTATGGGCCATAAAATACACTTACTATAAGGTGTATGTGTGATGAGTGCTTTGCAGCACTTGAAATGTCGGGAATAAGGATTAATCTAACGCAACAAACTGCGTAAAATTAGTTTATTATGTTTCAATGTGTAGCCTTAATCGACTTCTTTTGAAACCCACGCAATAAGATGAGGTGGTTGTACATAATCTTCTCGGATTTATCCAGACACAAACCAGGAAGGTCAGCCGCGGGAAAGTTTCTTTATTACCAAATACTAATAAATCAATACGTTAATATACTCTATGTCTAAACCTCTCTAATATGTAAGTAAAATTGAATCGGAACAATAGAACTACTGATAATATTAATTATGTAAGCTTATCAAGTGCAGTTACGGCATACTACATCTATCCTCAATTTAGATTGGTAAAGCAGATGAGTCGTCGAAACAGCATTATGCAGCTACTTTATGGTGGTATTGTGTGAGTGTAGGTCTTCTGGGGTCGTGCGGACCTATTCTAGCTGATTCATAAAATATTGCAGCGTAGCTCTGCTACAAAGAAAATTTATTACGCCCGGGTTGATTTTCACTTAATACACGATTTTTGCTGCGTAATGTTTTGAAATTAGTTATTGAATCCTACCTATACTAAAATGAATAAAACGTTATCGCTTAGTATAGAAATTCTAAGCCGCAGGAAGATTAACATCAGTGTTAAAAGTACATGAATCAATCATTCTGTGAACGAAATTAGTTTTATAGGTGGTTTGGGCTGCCATTTAGTGACTTAGAAACAGGTGCTTAGAACATAAAACACTAAATTCAGTTTTATGACTCTTACTACTCTTAAAATTACGGAGCGTATTTTGAGATATGTGTGCATATACATATTTATAGTAGATATTATTCATCACAGTCACAGCCTGTATAAGTCCACTGCTAAACATGGGCCTCTCCCATAGATTGCCTCTTACGGAATATTTTGGTCTAGTTGCCACGTTTGGCAGACGAGTTACGGTGCGTACACATTATATAACATAACATGCTATAAAACGTTGTTATATAACATGTTTCAGTAATGTGGAAGCTGAAAGTTATAAAACGTGATATATAACGTGTCACTAATGTTATATAACTCAATCAACAGAACGACAAACGACAATGTCATACGACAATATCATATAACATTGTTATATTGCATTGTTATTCTAATGTGTACAGTATTATTATATGTTGCAATGTTGAAAAACAATGTTACATAATGTGGACGTGTTATAAAACATAAAGTTTCCATCTGTCGCCTCTTATTACTCGCACAAGACGATATGGGATAATGAATATTCCTACACCGTCACTACACGGTTTATAGAATAGAATAGAATACTTTTTATTCAATATTGATCACAAGTAATTGTTATTGAAAGTAATTTTTTTACATTACCACTGGTTCGAAAAAATCCTCTGTCCTGGGACACCAGCCAACCAGCAAGAAACCCAGCGGGAATTTCTTTTTTTTTAAATAAATTTTACAATATAAATGATTACAAACTATTTACAAAAGTTATTTTAGAAACAGCTTGGAAGCTTGGTCCCAGGGGTTATTACCAACAAAATATACATATTCGTATATTTTATTATTATAACCCTTTTTATACAGTTTTTGTTAAATTAAATATTTAAACTTTGTAATAGAGAGACCTTGTATATTTTCTGGCACTTTGTTGTTATAGCGTATACATTTCCCCAAGAATGAATTACTGACTCTGTGAATTACTAAGCTAGTAATACCAGTCTCTCGACTGGTATTACTAGCTTGTGTTTGTTCCTGGTGTTTACAGAGTGTATATCACTTTTTTTTTAATAAAACTATATTTGTTTTTGTGAACATACATTTGTCATTTTTTTTTTTACAACAATTGTCATAAATATACTGAGAAGCCAAAGAGTTGAGAGAGCCAAAAAAGATACTATTACATAGAACTGATTTGCTTTTTTTCGCATTCGCAAGGTCCGCAACACATATTTGCCTGAGAATAAGTCTTAATTCAACAGAAGATCTAATCTAAAGGGTATAAGACGTTAAGTTTTAGTATTAGGATTGATAATATATTTTTAGTATTTTTATGTAAGTATGATGTTAGAGATCTAATTGTACTTTTAAAGTAATTTAACATCCTTTTTTATAGAAGTAAGGATGGATGACAAACGTACACACAGTCCACCTGATGGTATGTGGACACATCCCCGATAAAGAATCGAAATGCGGACACGCGTTGTCACCCTTGAGGACTAAGATGAAATGTCTAGTTAATAGTAATAAGGGTCACAGTTTCTCGTCACATGCCATACAAAACTAGTATTCTGTGCCAACTTGGTACTTCTCCGGTAGAGTCGACAAATTCAAGCTGCTTGTTTCTACAACGTAAAATATGCAAGAAGGTTTTAAAATTGTTTTATATTTATATTAAAGTTATAACGTAAAAAATAATAAAGCTAAGCTAAATAAGAAATTGTGATTCAAATATGATTTCGTTTTAAAAGTATCCATTTTCTGATATGGATGAATCGGGGTCGGTTCCAATTTTATTTTCTTCTGTATCTATCCGATGTAGTATTAGGGCTACATCGAATACAGACAGCATACATTTAATGTTCCACAAATCATTTGTGTCTTTAAAAAAAATATTTACTCAATTTGAGTATATTTTGTTGTTTGTATTTTACACAATATTTTCCTCAATATTACTTTTTTTATTGAATAAGTGGGGTCGGGTCATCCGGGGTGGTTCATTATAAGTTGAGAGCAAAAAATTCCACCCCTAAGGGCAGGAAAATAGGGAATGAAGTTTCAGTGTAACTTTTAAACGACATTTTAATTGTAATCTTGAGCTTGTGATATTTATAAGTACACAAGGGTTAAAAATATTTTTTTAATAAAAAGTGAAATCGTAATTCAAAGAACAAAAAGGAATAATTTTTTTTACAAATTACTGCTTTGAAAGTCGGTGCATAGACAAAGGCAGTAGAATAATTGAAGTCCCGACCTCAGAAGCTGTTACGTAGAAATTACTTTATTCTGTTAGTCTTTGGTGCTTTGAAGTTGGCGTTTTATTTCTATTACAGATTTGTCGTACATATTTATTGAAACATTCGGAGTGATAAATAAGTGACAAATCGTTTGATAAATAGTATTTCAGCTACGACAATGTTCATTCCATGACTATATATGAACATTTCATTTCACGTTCATTCACGGTATATTACCAACTTACGACAACTTACAACAGATTTTGCTGTTGCGCGTATGAGCCGGCTTGAGCCGGGGTGGTAACACGACCTCACAGAATACCGGCGTGAAGTGGAAGCTCTGCTTCTGCGTTTCTTCCGGTGAGTGCAGATGGCCGGAGAGCCGATCCCCCCCCCCATGGACCCCATGTTGATGGGGTTCCTACCCCATGGTAGCAGAGTTAAATTCTGCTGCTTCTGGAGTAGCTTGGTCGTGGGTCAAGCTACTCCAGTTCTGAGCATGGGTGCTCAGGCTGTCCCGCGTATTCTGTAGGAGGTAAAATTCCGCTCAAGATAATAATTGCTCGGGGTAAGCTGAGCAATACGACCCCTGCTACGCTATCCGCGAATTTGTGCAAAATCAGGGGACTTCACTCGAACCAAAACGCCTCCCAATACCATCTCGGCGAAGCCGGCCTTGCTCTTTCTGACCGAGACGCTGGTGTCCTCTCCAGCTGATACTTCGTATTCTCTTCTACCCGGTATACTTATTGGAACACTCCTTTGCGTCTCGGGCTGGAGTTTGCGTATACGTCAGAAAGGACATCTTTACTCGACGCCTCGGCAGTCTTGAAGGTTCGGACCTGTCCATCCTTTGGCTACGCGTAGACAGCGATGACCATCCGCGCGTCTACTGATACCCAAAGTTCTCATAGCGGTAATGCCGAAAGACAGACCACGTCGAAATGGCTACAGATTTCTTGCTACAGCAGATCCCATCCGCAGAGATCGTTACCTCGGTGACTTTAGCGCCCACCACGCCGAATGGCTTGGTTCACGTTTAACCGATCATGCGGGGAGATCTGTTCATGATTTTGTCTTGGCATATGGTCTGACACAACTGGTTACTTCACCTAGGTGGATTCCAGATGTGGTGAACCTTCGCTGTTGGACCTGCTGCTGATCTTTCATCCGGACAGATATCAGGTTTCCATCGACGCTTCTTTTGGCTACTCGGACCATTGTCTAGTCTAGAGTGTAATGCCACTCACGCTGAAATCAAGGTTGCATTCTGCAGGCTGCCGCCGTGTTTGGCTCTATAGTTGGGCCGATTGGGTTATGATGCGATCTTTCTTTTCGTCTTACCCAAGGGGGCGGGTTTACTTCTCGCTGGACGATCCCAACGTTTGTCGCTGATGTGGTACTTCAGTGTATGGAACTTTTTATTCCTTTCTCTGTAGTCCTCATTGGAGGCAGATCTCAGCCATAGTTTAGTCGCTCCTGTAAAATAGCATCACGCTATAAGCAGGAGTGCTACCGAGCCTGGGCTGACGCATTAACGTCCTAGGATGTAAACACCAGCGCCCTTAGAAAGAAGTATAATTACGTCTCCAGGTCCTTCAAAAGAGTCATTGCTAAGGCGAAGTCAGAGCACATAGGCAGAATTGACGAGGAACTAGTTCGCCTTCCTTCGTGAACTCGTTGATTCTGGTCTCGCTAAGGCTGTCCATGGGAACTTCTGTCAACCATCTATTCCATCTCTGCACAGGGAGGACTCAGCTCAGGACTCAAGAGGACTAGCTCAGATGGTTAGCGCTTGCTGTAAGTTTCACAGTACGCAAGCAACCCGGGTTCGATCCCCGCCGGCACCAATAAAATTGTTAATTGCAATTTTAAGTGCTGATTTACCACGTGCTCGATGGTGAAGGAAAATATCGTGAGGAAACCTGCATGTTTGAGAAATAAGAAAAAAATATTTGGAAGACATGTGAAGTTCGGCAACGCGCATTGGGGTAGCGCGGTAGACATTTCCATGCCCTCAAAACCCACTCAGAAATGAGAGGAGGCTTGTGCACAGCAGTGGTACGTATATAGACTGTAACTTTAACTTTAACTTTTAACAGGGAGGATGACTGACTGGCACATGCCGCAAAGGAGAAAGACGATCTGCTAAGCTCTTCCATGCATCGAACTCTATTCTCGATGACGAAGGAGCACACCGACGACTATCCCGCAGTGTGAGTGCTCCATGCCGGATGTGCGGCTCACAGAGCGCTCGGTTCGCAAAGCACTCCACTCCCTGGACATCTACATGTCGAGTGAGCCTGACGGAATCCCCCCAATTGTGCTGAGAATATGTGCTCCAGAGTTGGCACCGGTTCTAGCACGTCTTTTCTGGTACTTATACGTCCTAGGCGTAGTCCCAAAATCATAGAAGACGGAATTAGCCCAAGCCAATCCCTAAAAAGGTGACTGCTAAGACCCGTCTAACTACAGGCCTATCGCCATCACCTCCTTGTTCTCCAAAATAATGGAACTCCCAGATCATGCGGTACCTTGAAGATCATCAGCTGATTAGTGAGAGCCAGTGCGGTTTCCGTCAGTGTCGCTCAGCTGATGATCTTCTAGGTTAACTAACTCATAGATGGGTGGAGGCAGTACAGATCAGGGGGGGGGGCACGTTGGCCGTTAGTTTGAACATAGCAAAACGATTCTATCGAAACTTTACAAGGCGCAGGTTCAGCCTCACGTAATATTGTTACCATCTCGAAGACTCGGAGACTTGAATTGTCAACGACCGAGTCCTTTCCGATCGGCTCGATTCACTGGCGCTGCGAAGAGATGTTGCATCCCTTTGCATTTTCCTTCGCATCTACCACGGGGAGTGCTCTGAAGAATTGTTTGGATTAATCCTAGCCGCCAAATTTCACGAACGCACATCGCGGCAAATCTTCCGATATAATCCACACCATCTTGACGCCTAACGGGCTACGATTGTACATTTCACTAGGAGTTTTCTTCCACGTACAACCTCTCTGTAGAATAGTATATCACCGGAGAATTTTGCGGACCGATACGAGTTAAGGACCTTCAAGAAAATAGCTTACTCCTTTCTAAAATACCGACAACGCACCTGCGATTCGATTCGATTGTTTTTTTTTTTTAATTTATTTATAGGATAGGGGCCAAACGAGCATGCGGCTCACCTGATTATAAGTGACTACCACCGCCCAAGAACAACTGCAATACCAGGGGAATTGCAGATGCGTTGCCGGCCTTTTAAAGAAAGAGTAGGCTCTTTTCTTGAAAGTCCCCAAGTCGTTTCGGTCCGAAGAGTTTGCAGGTGGTAGTGGATTCCACAAGAAAGTTGTGCCAGGAAGAAAATTTCTCGTAAATCGCTCAGCGGTGAACCGCCAATCATCCAGATGGTATGTAATTAGTATATGTAATTAGTCCGAACAGTTCCTCAGATCACTCCCCGTGGTACATGCGATAAAATACGCAAAGAGATGCAACATTTCCAATCCATCTCAACATCTACCGGTCTTCATACTTTTAGTTCGCGTTTCCAAACTTTCATTGGCCAGCATGCATGATTAGTCATTAAAATTAGTGACCAACGCTACGCCTACTATATTATGCCCAACACAATATATTATTATATTTAACTTTAAATTTTTATTGATACCAATAATTTTTATTTTTTATATTACTTACTACTATTTTCCATGGAAAACACATTTAAACAACTTTTCACCGCACATTGGATACGTTGAGCAAGATATTTATTTATGTTAACTATGTAACTATGTCATAAAATGTGCAAGTGTATAACAGGGCATAACTCCCCGTGGTATAACTAATACCTACAACTCAACCTTAATGCCTGTATGTATCTTCCAGTTCCAGGCGTCACGTAACATTTTTTTCCTACGGTTATATACTGGAACAAAATAAAATATCTGAAAGGATGTTATTTATCGTATCCATATGTTACAATATAGTCAAATGAGGAGTGGCTTGATTGATCAGAAATTACTCAACTAAGATGTTAGATAACGCAAACTTTGTCGGCTTTAGTATTGACATGTTAAAAACATTGACGTGTCATTGTTTGAAATTATTTACATTCGAACAAAACGTTTCAAAGCGATGCGCCTTTTTAAAGGTAGAATACAAATTATCAGTTCTGAGAATATGACGAATTGTAAACTTCTTGAAACTAAATCGATATGTTAGGTAAGATATGCGTAATGAACGTTTTTATTGGTTTCCGCTTGACAAAGTACAGTAGCATATTAGGTGCAACAAAAATGTTCTCTCATAAGTGTCCATTATTTGCCATACGAAATTGGTGGTTTTATGTATAGTGATCACTCCGGTTTTGATCCGATGTGTGCAATATATGGTTAACTTTTTTGGATTAAATTGAAGTGAGAAACGAACCGAGTCCGAGTCCTGATGGTAAGTGTTACTGCAACCCATGAAACAGAAACAGAAACTTTTTTATTCAATATGGATTATAAATAATACTTATTGAAAGTCACTCTTTCATTTAATGACCACTGGTTCGAAAAAAACCTCCTGGGAAGAACCAGCACGAAACCCAGCGGGACTTTTTTTTAAAATAACAGCTTACAATCATGTATGTTATACAATTATTCGTCGCCTACGCCGCAAAGGGGCGAACCTCAATTTTTTTTAACAATTGTAGGAAAGCAAGAAACGTTTATTTTTCCCCGATTACCACTTTTTTTGATCAGAAAATTTTAAATATTATCTTTAATAGAAAACTACAAACACGACCGTATTGTATGATAATAGAACTAGACGATGAATACAGTTTTAATGTATTACAGTCCTAAAATTACTATAAAAAAGCTATGAAAAAAGATACGCGTTATCGTCGCGTTTCGTTTTGCCCATGCTCTCTTTTTATCTACTGTTCTCTTAGGAGATAGGCCCTTTTACTGTAATTTACTTTACTTACTAGTACCTACATATAGAATAATATAAATTATTACTTTGACATTAAAATGTTAATATGTGGTTACTGAAGTCGTCATACTTAGGCTCAGTGCGACTGGTGATCACGAGCTTAAATGACAAACTGATTTATAAGTCTCATTAAAGATATAAAAACTAAATTAGCAGCTTACATAAGTCTCACTACTGCGCACAGGACTCCTCATTACCTATAGTGTTTTGTGGGGTGAAAAGGGTATGCCGGAATCCTTCAATGCGTATTAAAGGTTTTCATATCTACACGACTTTTTTAAATACTCTGACATTTAGGTTTGCCCACGAAGTTATACTTCACCACTACACCAGATACGTGGTAAGTCAGCATGTAAAATTTCCCATAAAAAATTAATTTTTGTTCAAAGGACTCGTACACGATTTGCTCCTTTGCCGTGATGAAATATCACGGCGACACGGCTCTCGAAATATTTGTTTAAATAAAATTCATAAAAATTGTAACAAAGCTTTTGTACAATTGTTGACCATATCTACCTAACAATTATAAACCCAACGGTGCCACGAACTATTCCATCAAATAGAGATAAAATCTCACAGTGCACTTAATTTTCAATTATTTACATCAGATAACGTGATAACATAAGAAGTTGGTAAAATGAAACCTATGCCGACAAATATCCAATATATTCAACTAAAAAGCTTCTCTATTAATCTCAGTTTTGTGTACACAGTACTGGAAACTGTGCATATAAAACACACACGTTGTGTTGTTAGCCATTTTGCCAAACGTGGTAATTGTGGTAAATCATTCCGATAATGGCCACCGGTCTAGATATTTTTAAATGTGACGATTTATGATGCTGCACGAATAAATTCAGTAGCATTCTAAAATTTCATTTTATCAGTTACTTATCATTAGTTTATTTAGCAGAAAGTAGAGGACGCTATATTACATTAATACTATGAAAGTCAAAACTATAATACTATTTTGTAATATCACCTACAGAAGGTTGGGGTGCGACTGGCTCAAGAGTGACCCAAAAGCCGCGAACATTTATTTATTATATAAAAAAGGCATAAAGTGATGATGATTCTGTTAAAAGTCTGTTTCTGTTAAAAACACGCTATCAGCGCTGCTAGCAGTGAAAAACTATTTAAAGACATGACCATATTGTTACAAGCTTGGGTTTCTGAACAATTAAAAACTACCGATTGAATTACCATAATTGACACTATAATTACAGAACACTAATTACAACTTATACCACAATAATAATACAACACAATTGTACTACTGATCACTTTAGTTCGCAGTTGTATCGCTTCGAAGTATTCGCTTGTATTGCCAATTCAATACTGACTCGGTCGCGGTCTATACCGACCTTATATAGGGCCTCAGGTAGTTTTCAGAACCTTCTACTATAGAAACATCAAGAATGTTCGAGTACATATCGGTCCCGATATTTCTAGAAGGATCTTGACTCTCATAGTTCTGCTACTCGATACTAGAGGGCGCTAGTGGTAACTAGTGTTGCCATGTACAAGACTTTAATAGTGGTGCGCAATAATATTATCACTGAAATAGCAATGTTGTGTTTGATTGTTAATATCGTTAAGCGATCTCTATTGGCTAAGCTATATCATGACATGGTCAACAGTGATAAATATCAAATATTGATAAATATTAAATATTATGAAATGACACCATTACATGAAGTAACGATTCAATGAGAATTTTTCCATAATTGCAGGCAGACCAGTTTTCATCAGTTTACATACAGATATAGTATCAAACGTATGAAAATGGATATGTTTGTTTAGTTAAAAAAAAATATCAATTTTTATACAGTTGATAGATATAACTATTATCAGTTATTTTTTTAATTTTAATTATTACACTTTTAAACTAAAATAACTTTAAAAATTAAACGTTAGGATTTTTAAATAATTTCATTAATCTAATTATTTGAACATATAAATGTAAGCTATTTATATTATTCACTTTATTAGTTATTAAAGGCAAAATATAGGTTTTTTTTCATTTGACGATGGATGGCGCTGTTTTGATAATTTAAACGTATATCGATAGCGGAATTTCAAATTTTTATGCAAAGGTTAAAACTAACTTTAAAATTTATTTACAAATATAATACTTATTTGAAAAAACACCCGTCATCCCGCCTATTAACTAACATAATCATATATAATAGAAAATTAACATCTAAAGGAAGAAAAATACTTAAACTTCTTTTTTAAATGCCGTAATCGGATAAAAAGTAGCCTATGAGTTGCCCCGGGTTACTAACTACCTACATATAAAATTTAATTGGAAATCGATCCAGTAGTTTTTGCGTGAATCGGTAACACACAGACAGACAGACAGACAAAATTATAAAAACCACTAATTTGGCTTCAGTACCCTTTGTTTAGTCCCCTGAACTTGTTTTTTCAAGAGTATATTAGAATTACTGACACGACTTATACTCGTAATTTATGGTATTTTATAGATTATATTAATCCGCAAATTTGCATTTTCTCATGAATTTTACAATAGAAATGCCTACGCGTACTAATTTCAAGTAAATATTACATTAATTATCTTGTTCCATTGTTACGCCGTAGTTTAACAGACTATAGGACTGTGCCAAGCGGATTTTAAACTCTGTACGAATTATCCATACGTCTATGTTTACTTTTATATTGCGAAGATCTTCAAATCTTATCAGTAATAATTTTAAGTACATTTTAAAAATTATAAGCAATATGGTTACATAACTTTTTTTTTAAATATTATTTAGAGTAGGCACTACTTATTGCTTTAAAATAATAATAAATTTTGAAATTACAGTCCATATAGATAAAGAATCGTATTAGAAATGGCGGTTCCTCGAGCCTGTACCGTTAAGGCTTTAACTAGCCTGAATGACCTTGACGAAACGGCGATCGCAGAGATTTTATCCGACGTCAACACCGTCTAGCAACTACGTTCTGTATTACTTACAAAAGTGCAAAGATTAATAGACTGCAGAGATGACAATTATATAAGTGACATACTGCCTGTTATGCTTGCGCATCACTGAGAATTATGTCGCGGTTACGCATCTTCAGTTACATTGTGCTGTAGCTTTGTCCGGTAGGCGTCACGAGCTATCAAGTGTTCAAGTTTCAAGTACGTAAGAGTTTTTTATTATATATGTTAAATCGTATTTATTTGTGTCGTATTAGTAGATCTGGGTCAAAGCGTTGGCTGTAAATTTTTCCCGGGTTTGATCCCCGACAGCACGAATGAAATTTGTAATTGCAATTTTCGTCAACACGCATTGGGGCAGCGCGGCGAGCATTTCCTTGCCCTAAAACCCTCTCAGAAATAAAAAAAAAGACTCCTGTGCCCAGTAGAGGGACTTGTATAGCCTATTACTTTACTTTGTAGCAATATTTATATTCGTTTCAGATACAGAAGGGTACCTTATGCTGACAAAAATATCACGTTGAGGCGACGAAAACGTAAAACATCTTTGTACCTAGATAAAACGTTCGAGAGATTGTCAGTCATGTCATACGCCACATTTTCTATAGAGCGTAGAACATTGCAGATAGGGCAAAATAAAAAAATAATCCAAAATATTATGGGAACTATTTATTAATAATATATACATTTATATGTATATATTATTAATATTATTATTTTTTTCGCGCCAAATGGAAGTCCGTAGTCACTGCCTACCCCTCTGGGTGACAGGCGTGAGTGTTTATGTATGTATGTATGTATTTATAATTAAAATAATGAACAAGTTGCAAGGTTCAACTAATAATGTTTCTTGTAAATACAATTGTAAAATTCCTGTTTTAATTTTTACCAATAATTAATGGATGAAACGTTGTCAAGATCACTTCATATAAAATATATTTAATTAAAATGATACATGACCTATTTGGCCTTCTACTTACAACTCGGCGGAAATTTGAAAAGAATATTTTTGTGTTTTCACACAAGTATTGTTTACAACTGGCGTGGTTTCGAAAAGCGTGATTAAGTGTCAGCGGTATATAATCAATTAAATATTGAACTTTTTTGAAATTTATTTTTATGTTTATTTTTGTTATATCTTCTTAAAAACTGACGCCATCTCACTATTTTAATATTTGTTTTTTTTTGTAACGCATAAGGATAAGTTAGACTAAGGTAGATTAACTTGGATAATTTTTTTAATTTTATCACAAAATTTCCTCAATAAATTATTACCTTTTCTACAGTGATTTTCTCCTCTTAGTTTCGGCGTGACTGTAGGATGTTATACTGAGTCACCGTCAGTTACTAAGCGGCCATAAATCATTATATGTATGTATAGACATACATATATACATTTTTTTATTTTAATATTTATGTTTTTTTGAATTTTGATTGATTTTTTGAAACCTGGTAAAATTATTTTTTTACATACCAATTGATTGACCTGAGCATAATGCCAGTTATGCTCTTTGGCTGAAGTTATTTTTTATTTTATGCTCAATTGCAGACAAAACAATATTGATTGCGCATTTCTAAAACAAAATTTTACCTCTTCTCCTTCTAATAATAGCTCCTGCACCTAACACGGCGGAATAGTTATTATTATCTATAAGACCATTTGCGGAAACAGTTTTTGTTAACAGTTATGAGTGTAACATTTTATCAGCTGCTTTGTTTATAGTGCCTTGATCAACACTTTGCCGGTTTCTGTACAGAAAATGATGCTGGCTTTGCAAATATGGAAGGCCGCTACCATTGAATATAATATACCCGCTATGTTACATTTATTTACATAGAAACTTTAATTATCATTTGCATGAAATTCTAAATAGCACTTTTTACACAAGAAAGTAAACTTTTAGATCTTGTTTTTCACTAATTAAGTGAAAAGTAAAACAAACCAATAGGTCCGTGATTTAAAATTTCTTGCAACTTTTTATAGAAAAGCATGACCTTATCATAATATAATAGTCAATCATTTAGCCATGTGATAAAACTTTTAAGTTTGCCAGTCAAACATTAATGATGATATTCGGTTCATTATACTGGAAATAGTCTTTTAAATATTTTGTAGTACAATTGATAATCTTCATTATGATTGACCGTGTATATGACTTTTATAAGTCTATGTTATTTTTGATGAACATTATTATTGCAGATAAAAGCCCTTTCACATTTATTTTAGTCTCGAATTAAATTAATCAAAATGAAAATAAAAACTTTGGCTCTTTATAACTGATCTTTAAATGTAAAACACTGACTTGAAATTATATAATTATTGGCATTTTTTAATTCATTGAACTTTTTTAAGATTTTGTTGAAACTCTACTGGTAAAAAAAAAACAAATATATATATTATAGTTCTTGATTAAAATAAAGTATGCGTGTTACATCGCATCCCATCAAGAATTTCTAATGTAATTCTTGGTGTAAAGCTAAGACGTGATAATAACTGTAAACAATAGAATAACAAAATAATGAAAACATTTGTAAATACTTGCTTTATAACCTAATAAATATTATTTGACCGTAATAAAATAAAACAAGGTAGTATTCGGCATGAAAGTAAAAAATAAATATTTTCAATTATTTTTGCAATATCTAATAGCCTGATCAGCGCGCGATTCTGATCCATCTAAAGATGCTAAATTTTAGCAAGTACTGTCAAATTCAATAGGAATGACAGAAATACGGTTCTTAATATAGAAGGGTAAATAAGCTATTTAACCTATAAAGTAAAATCACTTTATTAAAAATCAATATAGCCCAATAGCTTTATTAACATGAGACACATAATTGTACGAGTGCTTACAATACTTAACATTATTTTACTGAAATCTCAGAAAGTTTTTTTAACAGAATAAGGATGACAAACAAGCACACAGTCCACCTGATCATAGACGTCTACATCTATTCTCGATTACGTATCAAAATGTAGATGCGTTGTCACCCGTGAGGACTAAGATGTATTGCCACGTTTCCAATAAAAAGGTTCTCCGGTTCTCTACACTCACCATACGAAACACAGCAGGGTTAATCTGCTATTTTACATGTTATTCCGTGAGAGCGTGGCCCTTCCCCGGTCGAGCCGACCCATTCGTGCTACAACTATATCTACTACTAATATAGCTGCAGCGTGGCTCTACCACGTAAGAAAAAATTGACGTTGAAAATTTAAGTATTTTCAGAAACAACTTCGCAATTATTTTCTATTGAGTGAATTTTTGTGGAATCGTGTTTTGCAAACCGCCACCTGAAATACGTACAATTTTTTTTCGATAACGACGTGAAATTACAAAACGATCCCCATTAATATCAATGTGGTTCTATTCACCCTCTTCTAATATGAACATACCTCGGGATTCAGAGATTTTAAAAGTTTTCATGCGTAGATAATGGAAGATATAATATTATATTATTACTGTCCCGTGTGAGGCAACCTTTATACTTATATACATATTCTCATCATATTTTTATGGTTGGTTAGAAAAATTATATCTAAATGCAAACTTTCACATGGTAAATTTTTTTTTTACTATTTTTACCCAGCAAGTAGTAAAGCACCTACAATCCTATCGGTAAGTGGTTATGTAGCCTAAGATAGTGACTTAACAAAAACCTATTCATTCTTGCCTAATAGTACTAGGTAAGTATTATTTGCGACCTATACCATAACCTATACCATAACAGCAAAAATTAGAATAAAAAAACTGCGGTTGCCAACCCGCTCGCCAAGCGTGGCAACTATGGTAATATACCCCCCATGAGCAATGACAATAATAAACGGCCCCCAGTCCCCGGCGGCCCCGCTATTCCTGGCTACGGTGGCGACCATGGTAACGGCGGGGCAGGGCGTACTAAGAATCTCCGGTGAAGGTTCGATTGCCACCTAAGTCGACTCGACCTGCCAACATACAACGCACGCACCCTGAGGACTGACTGATCGTGGAGCTGGAAGAAGAGATAGACAAGTTACGCTGGCATATTATAGGATTATCCGAATTCCGAAGAGAGGGGGAGGAAACGGTAATCCTCGAATCCGGCAACTTGCTCTATCACCGGGAGGGCGACCATCTGTCCCAAGGAGGTGTCGGATTTATTGTCCACAAGTCTATCCTTAACAACGTTGTAGATATTTAGAGTGTTTCGACGAGGGCTGCATACCTTATACTCAGAATCACCAAACGGTATTCGCTGAACGTCATACAGGTTTACGCACCAACCTCGGTACACCCCGATCAGGAGGTGGAGGAAATATATGAGGATATCTCTAGAGCAATGCATTCCTCCAAAACCCAATATACGGTATTAATGGGAGACTTCAACGCAAAACTAGGCACAAGAGAGAACGGTGAGCTGAAAATAAGGAAATTCGGAATGGAGCAAAGGAACCCAAGGAGCCAGCAGCTGGCCGACTTCATGGAGAAAGAGGGATTCTTTATGATGAACTCTTTCTTCCAGAAGGGGCCCCACAGGAAGTGGACCTGGTCGAGCCCCGAAGATTCGACAAAAATGAGATTGACTTCATTATGAAGACCAGACGACAACTGTTCAGTGATGTTTCCGTGACCGCGAGGGTGAAAACTGGTAGCGATCACCGAATGGTTATAGGCACACTGAACCTAAACGTTAAGTTGGAGAGGTCAGGTCTAATGAAGTCAACGTTCCGTCCCCCTCGTGCTCTGTTCCAAAGTCCCGAAACCTTTCAGCTCGAGTTACAAAACCGTTTTCCGTGCCTAGAAGACTGCAATGAAGTGGACGATATGAATGACAAGCTCGTGGAAACTGTCCATGCGGTCGGAGCTAAGTTCTGCAAGACCCACCGCAGAAGAACACAAAAACTCTCAGATCACACTCTCAATCTCATGGCTGTTAGACGGGAGATGAAGCTACATTCTTCAACAGATGTGACAGCATACAGGCAACTGAACAGACTGACAGATCTCCAAATGCATGCGGCAGGACTTACGCAAATTCAATACAGCTTGAATTGAAGAAGCGATCGAGCGGAACCAAGGCTCCAAAGTCTTTGCCAGAGATCTGTCTGCCAGAAAGAGCCAAATGTCAAGGCTGAAGACCGAATGTGGCAGCTTCGTTTCCGGGGCACCTGAGATTTTGAGTGGGATTGAGAGTTTCTATGGGCAGCTGTACACGTCATCGACGGAGCCACACGCAAGTGTGAGTAACGATCCAAGAGCGAGTCTTGTCCGACTTTATTCCGAAGATATCCCGGACGTCAGTCTGAGCGAGATTAAAATGGCTCTCCAGCACCTTAAAAACGACCCCAGGCGAGGATGGAATTACAGCGGAGCTTCTGAAAGCGGGTGGAAAACCGGTACTTGAAGTCCTTCAGAAGCTCTTTAATTCCGTTCTCCATGTTGGCGTTACACCGGAGGCGTGGAGCAGAAGTGCGGTGGTCTTGTTCTTTAAGAAAGGTGACAACACTCTCTTGAAGAACTACAGACCGATTTCCCTTCTGAGCCACGTCTATGTGCTGTTTTCGAGAGTCATTACGATTCGTCTCGTGCGCATACTTGACGACTTCCAGCCTCCCGTACAAGCCGGTTTTCGAAAGGGCTTTAGCACCATAGATCACATACATACCCTTCGACAAATTGTACAGAAGTCCGAGGAGTACAATTTGCCACTATGTCTGGCGTATGTGGACTATGAGAAAGCCTTTGATTCCGTCGAAATGTGGGCGGTGCTGCAGTCCCTTCAGCGATGCCAAGTTGACTGTCGGTATATCAAAGTGCTGAAGTGTTTGTACAGTAGAGCTACGATGGCTATCCGAGTACAGAACCAGAGTACGAAACCTATCCAATTGCAGAGAGGTGTAAGACAGGGTGATGTTATATCCCTGAAACTCTTCACCGCTGCATTGGAAGACGTTTTCAAGCTTCTGGACTGGAAAGGATACGGTATTAACATCAATGGCGAGTACATCACTCACCTTCGATTTGCCGACGATATAGTCCTTATGGTAGAATCGCTGGAAGACCTAAGCACCATGCTCAATGACCTCAATAGTATCTCCCAACGAATAGGTCTTAGGATGAACATGGACAAAACAAAGTTCATGTTTAATGTCCATGTCACACCTATGTCGGTAGTTGTTGGGAGCACTAAGCTCGAAGTTGTTGAGGAGTATGTTTACCTGAGACAAATAGTCCGACTAGGTAAGTCCAACTTCGACCGAGAGGCCAATCGACGGATTCAACTCGGCTGGGCAGCGTTCGGGAAACGACACATCTTCTTGTCAGACATACCTCAAAACCTTAAAACGAAATTGTACAATCAGTGTGTGCTGCCAGTGATGACTTACGGATCTGAGACGTGGTCCTTCACTGCTGGCCGTATGAGGAAGCTCAAGGTCGCTCAGCGAGCTATGGAGAGGGCTATGTTCGGGGTTTCTCTGCGTGATAAACTTAGAAATGAGTATATCTGCAGTAGAACCAGAGTAACCGACATAGCCCAACGGATTAGTAAGCTGAAGTGGCAGTGGGCCGGCCATATAGCTCGAAGAACCGACAACCGATGGGGAAGAAAGGTTCTGGAATGGCAGCCTCGTACCGGTAGGCGAAGTGTAAGGCAACCCCCTTCGAGATGGAGTGACGACCTGGTAAGACATGCAGGAAGTCAATGGGTGCAGGTGGCTCAGGACCGTTCTTTGTAGCATTCCTTGGGGGAGGCCTATGTTCAGCAGTAGACTTGTGAAGGGCTGTAATGATGATGATGATGATCATATATATAATTTAATATTAGGATTTATAAACATGATTATAATGATATGTGTAAAATAAATAATAAATAATATAACAGAAATTAAGAATAATCCTTATCAATATTAATACTTTGTACTAACGCGTGTAAAGTAGATGTTAGTTCAAACTTCAAACTTATCATTAGAGAAATTGATTGCGCAGAATTATTAAGTACAGAAAATAAAATTTAATAAACACAAAGACCATCAAAATATACACCTTTTATAGCTAACTCGACCAAGAACAATCGCGTAATATTTTCACTTTATTACAGCTAAAATATTTATATTAACGGTTAAGGTTGTGTTTTAGGAGTGAGTCTCCTTTTCGTTAGTATGTAGAAGTGCTGGATTTTTAATATAATAATTAAACATATTATATTACATCATTTCATAAATATCAAATTTATATTAAAATAACAACAAGTGTAATAAAATATACTATAATATAGAGTATATATAAATATAATTTGGAGTTGAAGTTAACATTATTTATTATTATAAAGTAAAGTTATGATATTAAACAAAAAGTACAAAACAAAATAAAATAAAATAATTTTCATATAATTGGTGTCGGTAAGTCAGTGCTGAGGTACAAGGTAAAACAAGGTATCAACTAGAATGTAGTCTAAATAGATATTAAAATATTTATCCTCTCTTATTCTTCACGTATGCATGGATTGCTTTTTTTTCAAATTGACATGGGTACCCATGAAGTAAAACTTATCTAAAAAAGGTCATTTAAATCGGTTCAAACGTTTCCGAGATATCAGTCAACACGCATTAAAAACAATCGAACAAATCGAATACTGAACCGTTTTTTGAACTCGATTAAAAAGTAGTTGATAGTTATTATAACACATAAAATAATCTCTGTGATTGTAACACGTTGCCTTTTCCCGTTTTTGTAGATAGTAATTAATAAGGAACATATGGTATATTTCGGGGTACCTACATGCAATGTATAAATTATGCGTTCATATTATAATGACTAACCAAATAACAATAATTATGTATCTAACCGTATTTAACTCGCTCATACCTTGAGTTGAACTCATATCGCTTCTATAACATAAAGAAACCGATACCGTCATAACATGTTTTTTATTTATTTTGCACCAAAAACAAAATTGTACACCATAAATCACAATTACAACAGGTCTTCAAAAAGTTTTAGAGTGTGGTGCACGAAAATAAAAGCTATTTAATTATATAAGCTCTCCGTTCTCCTGTTTAGGTTCCCCTTTGTCGCCTCTTACGACACCCACGGGACGATATGGAGTACTGTATATTTTCAAAAAATGAGCTAACTTTAGATTATTTCATGTACGCATAGAACTTTCTTTTATGTTATAGGAGAGGGGGCAAACGAGCATGCGGCTCACCTGATGGTAAGTGACTACCGCCGCCCATGAACAACTGCAACACCAGGGAGGGAATTGCAGATGCGTTGCCGGCCTTTTAAAAAGGAGTACGCTCTTTCTTTGCAATCTTTGCAAATTAATAATTTAAAATTAAAAATTTTGTACAGCCGACTTCAATATTAGTTATTAAGAATAACTCAAAAACTATTGGTCTAACCTTGATCAAATTAATATGGGACTACACGAGATGTATCAGCTTTCATATAAAAAAGAATCATCGAAATCGGTTCACCCAGTAAAAAGTTATGAGGTAACACACATAAAAAAAAAACAAAAAAATACATTCGAATTGAGTACGGTCTCCTTTTTGGAAGTCGGCAGATAAAGGGAAACATATGAGCACACAGTTCACCTGATGAGTAAGTCTTAAATCTATCTTCACTTAACAATTAAAATGCAAATATAAATGCAAATTCCTTTTATGGAGTCTATTTGGGCAGGTACAACCCTCTCATCTATTTCTGCCGCCTATCAGCATTCACGCAATTGCTGTGACTCGCACACGACTGCTGTGTTCCTGCATAAATGGTAGTAAGTGAAAGTAAAATTACAGGCTGTGAGGCATTACATCTTAGTTGTTAGAGGTGACGACATATGTGTAGCCTTTCTCATTTGAAGTTATCTGCAGGTGTCTATGGGCTGCAGCAGCCACTTACTATTAGATGAGCTATAAGTTCGTTTGTTACTTCAGTGTTATAAAAATACCAGTTCCCAGTAAAATACTACAAAACTCTTGTATTCTACAAAAGTGGTCCTTCTTCTTTGGTCAGGCTGATCTATTCATGCTGCAGAGATATTACAGGTACATGTGGGCTCCACCATGTAAAACTCAGTTTAGAAGAGTTACAGGCTACGATGTTTTCTATAAATTTAAAACTAATCTGTAACGGTAAATGAAATGCGTTTAGTTAGAAATAATTAGTAATACGTATCTATCTATAATATAAGTATTTTAAACAGCTGTTCCTTTGTAGCCGAATCCAGAGACTGTCGCATATATACAATTAACGTAATTGTATTTAAACGGTATGCTCAAGTTATTATTTATAGTAGTCCTTAGAATAATAACACCTATTCTAAGTAGTAGTCTTTGTTGAGTTTTTAGCTACCTTCAAACAAAGGAGGAGGTCCTTCATTACAGTGTATGGTTTTCAGGGGTGGTGCCATATGAGTTTGAAGATAATTATAATCTATACATATAAATGAGGATATTTGTATATATGATCGTTTAACTCACAATTTATTTGCATTTATATTTTTTTTCAATCAAGCTCTAAAATAAAAAAAACGTTGCTGGACACAACCTATGATATTAACTGGCAGGACAACGTATATTATTTTAAATTTGTAGTAGTTAGTTGTATTTGAATATGTTGGTAACTATTTAGAAAACATTCTAGTTTTTACATTGAGCTTGTGAAAATCGTCAGTACACTCAGAAGTATAAAAAAATTACTTGTAATAAAATGTAAAAATCACCTTCAAATATTAAATAACATAAAAGCAATTCTGAAGCGCCTTTTCAGTTCCTTGAAGTCAGCTTTTACCCTATAAAAACTTAATTTTAATAATGATTTTACCTATACCCCTTTAATTAAATAAAACAGTTCATCTTTTTTTCTTTGTTTGTATTTATTTATATGGACGTATTTTTTATACGTTCATGTTATTTATACTGTCATCATTTTATTAGGTTAATGTTGCATTAAGCGTATAGCCATAGGTGCAATGCTTGGTTGGACGTCGCAATCATTCAATTTAATCAAACCTATAATATCGTTACTGTGAAAAAGGCTCATGTAAGGTAATGGGCTATTTACAGCTGATGAGAATAAAGATGATTTTTTCCGGAATTAACAGGATGAAATGAAGTGACTGAATCCTCTTAAGCTCACATACATTGCCATGTAAGTGTCCCCATTTATTTATTTTTAGAGGGGTATTTTTTATTTATTCTTTAAAAAGTCATATTCAATCAACAATCAACAATAACAATCATATTACGATACCTAAAAGCATCCTAACGGTTAGGATGGGTTTTGTCACGTATTGTAT
This sequence comes from Parnassius mnemosyne, assembly GCA_963668995.1. Classification (NCBI taxonomy): domain Eukaryota; kingdom Metazoa; phylum Arthropoda; class Insecta; order Lepidoptera; family Papilionidae; genus Parnassius; species Parnassius mnemosyne. Next base: position 21,782,852 of record CAVLGL010000104.1, on the reverse strand, counting down.
ACAGGGTAGCCAAAAAGAGTAGTCAAATATTAAACTTAAGTTCAAATATATAAATAATGATATAACGTTATAGCAGTTTTTTTTTTAATTCGAGTAAATAAGGCTTCGAATTTTATTAGGAACTATCCCAAATTGAATTTGATTTATGGGCAACAACATTTTTGCCTACCGATCGACCCTTACGAATGCGTGTGTGCGCTGTAAAATCAGTTAAAGTAATGCGTTACCACGCATTTTGAATTTAAAAGATAAAAAGGACAGAATGTTTAAGATTTTTTTAATTATTTTTTACTCACCATTTTTATTACTACACTAAGTAATATACATATTCTAAACCTTCTCTGCAAATTTGGCCGATGATTGCAAAATAACCCGGTATATAAAAAATCAAACATTTTTACTAGTTAGTTAAAAAAATTTCTTCCATCCGACAATTTTGTTATGAATGCAAAGTGGTTTCTACATATAAGTATTACAATTATATAAAAACAAGTTTTTGAACTTTATCTAGTAATAATTATCGCTTTTACTACCCTGCATAACATTAAGAAGTCTATGTGTATTTATCTACTATGAATATTTGTTGTTTCTTTGTTTGTTTTTCGTCTCATTTGCCAATCAACAGACTTTGGTAAGGTATCATGCGCGCATCCGATAAGGTTTCTGACAAAAAAGAGACATCGTAACACAAGCCGAGCACAGTTTAAATAAAACAAAACTGTTATATAATTATACCAGCCAGCATTCTTCAAAGAACGCCTCTATAATATAAAATAAAGATTGCTAACATTGGTAGCAATTTAAAAATAGTTATTATTACCGTTTAGTAGCTAAACTATAAAGTTAAGTATAATCTAAATGGGTGTGCATTTTGATGTAATAATAATACTGTCTAAAATAAACTCTGTAAACTTTTGACTATCAAACAAAAATTAGCTTTTCTAAAGATTCAAATATATATTTTATTCATGATAAATATTACTCTATTTCGATTCAAATTAACGGAAAGTGATATGATATTCTCCTAGTGTGCAATTATAATGTTGTTTGTTCTTTATATCGATGTTCGTTTTTGATTAATACACACTGCCTTGTTTTCTTTATATAATAAATTCTGTTTTTTATTTACTAACAATTATCACTCCATTCCACTCATTGCTTTGGAGAGTTATCTCTTTATCGATAATTTGCTTGCGCTCTCGGTGCTCGTCACAACGCTCTCACCGGTCACTCACCTGCCTTACGTATCCCAGTTCATGTCATGATACTCGGAATATGATACAAGCTTTTATACTACGATGATATCATAGCTCATATTCATTTCGATATGAAATACAATACGTTTATTATATGGACATAATTACATTCCTGGCGAGCTCTTCTATTCATTCGGTCGTTCATTACACGTTCGTAGTGCGAAATAAAAGAACAATATGTGAAATGGCGAAGGTCGGTCGGCTATATTAAAATCAATGTGGATTTTATATGATGTCGCGGTTGTGTCAAATTTTTATGGTTGTATTGTATATTCCGATATCTCAAGTTCGCTTTGATAAAAAACCCCGACAAAGATCTGCGGCGTTCTCAGAAAGCGAATCTAAAGTTAAAGTTATTTTACTGTGCTATTTATAACAGCAGTTTTTTGGTATATTACTAAGAATGACACTAATCGTTGTAAAGTAAACAGACATTCCTCGGCAGGCTGGCGGGTAGGACAATTTATTTATCAAACAAGATATTTTATTTCGTTAGGCGTACAATACAAATAAATACGTACCTAATTACACATGTGTAACACGCGTGGCGATTATAAAACAAAACAGGCGCTCGCCCTTTGTTTACTAAGTGACGCATGAGGCATGAGGCTCAATGCAATCTATAAACTGCGGAGTCGTTTACCTTCCAAGCGACGAGACGGTCGCCATGTGCGTAGATGCGTGAGCGCAACGCGGCATGCGGCTCCGGGCAGAGAGGCAGAGCCCGCGGCGGCGCGCGGACGATGGCGCGCTGGCTGTGGGCGGTGACGCTCCTGACTGCCGTGCAGGCCTGGCGACCACCGCCGAAGCCCCTTCTGCTCTCACCCGCGACACCTACACGCTTGACAAGACACGGCCACTCGACCATCCACCATTTACATCTGTTCGGGTGGCATCTAGAGCTTCAAGAAAATCACGCCATCCGATCTCCATACTACAACGAGTGCCAGTTTTACAAGGGACGTGTACTCTACGAGGACGAATCCTCAGTGACTGTTACCGAGTGTGGTGGACAACTGTATGGACTGCTTCAAGTTGCCGGTGAAGATTTTGTGCTGCAGCCGACAAGACCTGACGGCAGCAGTTCTCATGTGCTGCGTCGGCGCGACGTCATGTTATCGGACTTACCTGCAGCTTACAACTTGACTGGTGATACGGTTATTGACCTTGATCTTGACTTCAGTGATGAACCACTTTTGCCTCACGTGCATCCACGACATAGTGAGCATTCGGAAAGTATTGACTACTATCGAAACGTGCGTCCAGTAACCCGACCAGTTTCAGGTGTGTGCATTGATGCTTCTGTTTTGCTGTACTCCGTGATTGTGAATAGAATTGCATTGTTTTATTTTTATTCCAGGCGTTAAGGGATTATGGCTCGAAATGGCTATTGTGGCTGATCATACAATGTTGAAGTTTCACGGTCAAGAGCGAGTAAAACATTACATCTTAGCTCTAATGAACATTGTAAGTATAGTTATATATGTGATGTTTCTCAAGTGCTCGAATTGATAACTCAGACCATTTATGTAATAATTTAAAGGTCAGTGCTATCTTCAACGACCCTTCGCTTAATTCAAACATAACTCTCGTCATCAACAATTTGTTCATGTACGAAGAAAAGGATCCAATCATAAAATACGGCAACGTAAAGAAATCATTAGAAGCAGCTAACAAATGGAACTACAGACATCTCATGAAGTTACCTGCTGGTAAGTATTTTTCTATTAATATCGTTTCTCTATAGATTGGATTTTAATTATAACAACAAGACAATAAAAAAGAATATGAATATATTTTATTTAAATCAATTCTAACACAACAAATTCAGAGATAAGACAAGTAAAGTAAAAATAAACTTTTATTTGGCAATAAAAACACGGCTATAAATTTTACTTTATCATAGTGCTATTTAGCAGTCCATAAAATATACATAATATATAAAAAATTCATAAAATATCGATACAATTAAAGGATATAGTTAATACGTAAGTTTATTTTAGCTCTACCTTTATTACGAGAAGTAGAGTTCATGATGACTTTGGAAGTATTTAAAGAATTACTGTTTTATGATGTTAGAGCGCAGTCCTTCCCCGGTCGAGCCAACCTATTCGTACTGCAGTCATAACATACCCTAGTGTGACTCTACCCCGCGTGATCCAGTGCCTATATCAAATCTAGTGTAAAATACGAGTTATTGATTTTGGGTTCAGCCCTTCGTTCCTGTTTCTATAACTTTGCAGTCCAGCCTACTTCCGAACTAATCTTATGATCATTATATCAAGCACATGCTTAAAACGAGTGACTGTTGATTATATTGTGTTTGCTTGTGGCGTGATATTTTCTCCGGCTTAGTTCATAGCTTTATAAATCAGAAATTGTCGCCAGGATCTAAAAGATTCGATAACCGCAAGTAGGTACATGTGTTCCGTATTTAGTTTGCATAATATTAGTAATAAATACATAAATAAAGAAGATCTGCAGTCGTTTCTTCAATTCCTATAATTTAAAATAGTTGCTATATAAATCTATCATTAAAAAATTAAAACACTATTTATATCTCAACCATTTGAGTACAAATTGACCTATAGTTCAAACTATACGAATATACGAATTGATTCACTATAAACAAATTTTATCTAATCATTGCTAATGAGTGTTTGTAATGATTAAATAAAATTTTAGTTTTTTCGTTCATATGTTATTTTGGCATTTGGTAGCTTTTGAAGATCGTACAGCATCTATTGGGTTGAAATAATCTAATATACTATTTTATAGTTACTTTACTCTATCTTAAATTATTTGTAACAGCTAGAAAAGTATTTTCTACAAATACATTTCACATATTTAATCAAAGGCACAAAGAGAACCAATAATTTAAGGACATTTGTGTTTTCTGGGATTCAAACCTAAGATTCACGTTTAGTAGAGGTATCTGACGTGGCGTTTAGTCAAAAACGGACTCAATTTTTTTAATATATACCTAAGTATTAATCTCGCTGATGATGCACTTATAGCAGGTTTCTGATCACTGGCAACTTTTCAACGTCGTTGGAAGTTATCAACTGCTTAGGAGATATTTATAGAAATAAGTGTACACGCTAGAGAGAAATACACGCTTATCTGAAATACTTGTGCCTGATATAACTCTTAATCAATAAATTCGGTACAGCATAGAAACAGAAGGACAGTCAATCCTTCATACCTGAATATCAACATTTTCGTGTTATGAAAAATTTATGTTGTTATGGGATTTAAACCCAAGGCCCACTACACTGTAGTCAGTTTTTCCGACCACTGGGCTACGTAAACTAGTTCAAATAATACAAAAACAGCAAGTGGAAAACGAGATATGTTTTCTATTTTAAAATAGCAATTTAAAGTTAGAACTAAGCGTTATATGCCCAAGAATAGTTGGATGTAGTTACGCAAAAAAGATTTAACACAAACTCTGGTTGAAAATTAATGACATATACGCAATAATAATATTTACTCTCGATAATTTTATATACTGTGTTACATATCTTAATATTATATCAGAAAAGTGTCTATTTGTGGGTTGAATTAATTTTACTCCGCAATTCGTAATTAGTACCTACAAATTAAAAGTAAAGATACAGCCAATATAATTGCCACAGCTGGTGATTCACATCGAAACATTTTATTTCTTAGACTTGCAGGAGGACTCCCTCCACATATACCTCTGCCGTCGAACACGTGCATCACAAATTCACTGTTAAACATAGGCTTCCCTCAAGGAATGGTGCAAAGTACAGCCCTGACCCACCTGTTTAATCTTAAAATAACAATTTCATTGATGCCGGCGGGCATCGAACCCGAGTTGCTCGCATACAGTGAAGCTTACAGATATTTGTGAGATCCCTGAGCTAACACAGGAGCTCTAACAAATATTTAATTATTACGTATTTGACGAGATAGTAAAATGTTGGTTAATAATATTTGCAGCTCTTTAAAGAATATATAATATATCTTTCAGATAAGATAGGAATATTGCAAAAGAGTGTGTTATATTATATACTAGAGATCCCTGGCTTCGCCTTGTGCTCGATAAGTCTATTTCAATATAACACAGATACACGTCAATTTTGTTTATATGTATAGATTATATACTGCACATATTCTTAGCTATTAATGTTATTTCTTTCAGTTGATAACGTAACATATAATGGGTTTTGAAGTACAGACAGTGCGTATGCTGTAAAACAAATTAGAAATCTTGCCAGTGTTGGAAAAGCTAGACTATTTAAGCTATTTCCATACCATAATGTCGCATGGTATTTAGTTTTCAGAAGAGGGTCATAACAGCAATCTCTCTAAGACAAAAAATGATAGAAATTAATATATTAATTTTGGCCTTTCAATACATTTACGAAAATGTAATGTTTATACACAAAAATATAAGCATTTAAAAAAAAAAAAGGTGATATACACTCTGCAAATACTAGGAACACACACGAGCTAGTAGTACCAGTTTCTCGACTCCATACGCTTTTACAACAAAATCCTAGAAAATATACAAAATCTAATTTCTGCCAGGTTTAAAAACTTTATTAAAAATAAATATAAAAGATTCTATAAAAAGGGTTACTCTAATATTAAGCAATGCTTGGATGAAATAATATTATGGGAATGAGGTGGAAGGAGGTGATCGCTACCAAACTATTTCTAATTTATTTTGTGTTGTTAAATATTGTGGTTTACGGATCTTTTGTTTTAAATTCCCGATGATTTCGTGCTGGTTCTTTCCAGGACAGAGATATTTTAATTAAATTAAATTACAGATAAGAGTGACTGTCAATAAGTATTGCTTGTAATCTATATTGAATAACAAAGTATCTAATTCCATTTCCACTTCAAGTTTATGAAAACAATGTTTCTATCTATTTAGTGCCTGAAAACAGTCCAAGCATAGGGTTACCATAAAAATTACCCTTATAGTGCGTGTGGTGTGTAGGCGATTTATCAATTTCAATTCTATGCGTTTTCACGTATCTTAAATGTTGCTTGCTGTCATAGGTTGGGATGATTTGAGTTTGGAAATTATTTGAGATATTTATTATTTGAGTAACATTTCTCCTCGTCCTCTTTTGTAATATTCACGTGGGAAATGGGGTGATCTATATTCTTAGTACGCTATCACAAACATAATAAAAAAAATTGTTTAGTATTCCAGAATTTAAATAAGCATTTTTATAAAGTAGTATGTTCCATAATTATTATGGTTTTCTCGGAAGTAGGTTTAACGATTTGCATGGAATTTTGTATTTAGATAATGTTTTACTTTACACAGTACAGTTTTTCTAGATATGTGTCATCTCTAAGAACATTGTATTTTTTTCGAGAAAAGCTGATTCGCCCAGGTACTAATACTTATATATATACAAATCTAATATATACCAATCAAATTTGGACTTTTATTTAATTGAATTTTGATAAGAATTCAAACCCCAGATTAAGAAAAGTTTTACATTGTTCTTTGTATTAACGACATAAGTGAATCCATCATCCTATTTTGTCCTTTGGGTTTCGTGAGAGGCAACTATGTTAAAAGTCAGGAAGCGCTCACCTTAGATCTATGAATACCTCAGAATAGTTGGCTGTATAACCACCTCCTTTACGTAAATCGTGAAATATGCAAACCGGTGACGGAGAACAGCGTCAATGATGCGAGAAGTCTGGTACTGTGATCGTATATCTACCTGCGAAGCGAGGTGATTAATGGTAATCACTACAAAACAGAGATCACATTTTTATAGAATGGAGCTGACAAACGCACACTTAGTCCAACTGATGGTAAGTGGATGCTGTGGCCCATAGATATCTACATTTATCTTCAATTAAGAATCAAAATGCAGATGTGTTGTCCCCCTGAAGACTACGATGGAATACATAGTGTCCAGTAAGAAGGGTCTTTGGTTCTCTTCACTCACCATACGAAACACAGCAGCATTAAGCTGCTATTTTACGCTTGTATTTTGTGAGAGCGTGGTCCTTCCCTGGTCGAGCCGACCCATTCGTGCTACTTTTATAATACAACTGCAGCGTTGCTCTACCACGTAAAAATCCTCCCTAGAAAGCACGGATAATACTAATAATTTATACTACGACGGAAGAAACCCACGTCCAGCCAGCCAGGACTTTTACAGGCTGTTGAAAAATAAGATGAATATATATTCAATTATATATAACATATACGTGGTAGAGTCACGCTGCAGCTATATTAGTAGTATAGTTGTAGCACGAAAGGGTCGGCTCGACCGGGGAAGGACCACGCTCTCACAGAAAACCAGCGTAAAATAGCAGCTTAACGCTGCTGTGTTTCGTATGGTGAGTGTAGAGAACCGGAGACCCTTTTTACTGGCAAAGAGGCATTCCATCTTAGTCCTCACGGGTGACAACGTATCTGCATCTTGAGTCTTTATTGACGATAGATGTAGATGTCTATGGGTCACAGTAACCACTTACCATCAGGTGGACTGTGTGCTCGTTTGTCACCCTATCGTATAAAAAAAATATAGGAGTTAAAATGTAAATATTAGGTTTCATATTTCATATTGCCTTTTGATAATATTAATATTTTATCGGATTTTATTCTTGTTTTGATTTTTACTTGGTCTTATTCTTGCCATTAGATAGTACGGGATGGGACGCTACTATATGGTTAACGAGAGCACCACTCGGTGGACCTTCAGGCTTCGCCTCTGTTGGAGGCATTTGTACTCGCACACGTTCCGCTGCCATTGACAGAGATGAGGGACTCACCAGCGCCTTTGTCGTCGCCCACGAGCTCGGTCACCTGTGAGTACAAACTATATCTATCTATCTTTTATGCTATGCTATGCTGTAATAAAAATCTAACACGACGTTTGTCTGAACACGCATCACGCAAAAACCTGTAAACCGATTTGGATAAGACTCTCAATGGCAGATAGCTGATGTTATAAGGAGTAACTTAGGCTATTTTTATTTTAGGATACCGCGCAAAAAATTTCACGCGGGGACTAGCTAGTTTTTATTGGATTATTACATTGGAACATTTAAGTTTAATGTACTTGTGTAGTACATCTTACTTCAATGAATTTGTATTGTATAGAATTAATATCGATATGCGCAATATTTTATTGTCAATAAGATTAGAAATGTACTACAATAATGAAAAATTATGCCAGTACTTATGAGTACACATTTAATTTGAAATATGTGAGAAGGGACAACAAGGAAAAACTGGTTTTTTAGAAAATAGGTGCCAAACTAGCACACAGTTCATCATCATCATCATAACAGACCTTAACATGTCCACTGCTGAAAGGAATGCCACAAAGCGCGGTCCTGAGCCACCTGCATGTCTTACCAGGTTGTCACTCCGTCTAGCGCCCAACACTTCACCTACCGGTACGAGGCTGCCATTCGAGAACCTTTTTTCCCCGTTGGCTGATTATGAGGGGATATTTGCCATAGTTACGGCGCTTGGCAAGCGAGTTGGCAATCTCAGTTTTTTTATTGTAATATTTTTTTATTTAAATTTAATAATGTAATATTTTTTTATTGTAATATACATCTCCTGCCTATTGCCCACTGTCGAATCTTACGACATCCACCGGAAGATATGGGGTAGTGGATATTCTTAACTGCCACTACACGGCACACAGTTCACCCAATGGTAATTGGACGCTACGGCCCAAAAACACATACAACAATCCTCGATTAAAAATCAAAATCTGTGCGCATTATCACCCCTAAAGATTCATTTAGAATGCCGTAAAAAGGGTCTCCAGTTTTTACACTTACCAATATGAAACACAGTCGTTACAGCAGCATTAAATTGTTATTTTACGCCGGTATTCCGTGGAAGCGTGATCTTTCTCCAGTCTAGCCAACTTATTCGTGTTGCAACCATATTGCAGCTGCAGCATTGCTATAACTCGTTAACATGACACAATGACATGACACAGCTTAATTGGCTTCCCATTCGCCAACGGAGGCAAGTCAGGACACTTCTCACACTTTTTTCTATTTTATTCGACAATCGTTGTCCCGACTATTTGAAACGTAAGTTTCAATTTCTATCTGATATGCATAATAGACCTCTACGTTCTTCGGAGACTCTTACGCTCTCCATTCCACTTCACCGTTCCGGTTTCTCTTCTTCCTCGTTTGCTGTACGAGCTGCGCGACTTTGGAATGCACTGCCTGAAACTTTGAGACAACGCTCCAACAAAGTAACATTTAAAAAGTATGTTAAAGAACATTTTCTGAAAGTCGTAAAGAACTCCTAAGTTGGCGTCACCATCTTAGTTAATCTGTGTTAATAGCTAATTTCATCATAATATGTTTTTTACGTATATATGTATATTTGTGTGTATATATGTATTTATATGTGAATTTGTGTATATATATATATGTGTGTATGTGATTTGTATATATATATATATATATATATATGTATGTATGTATGGTATATATGCTATAATTTCTAAATTCATTATATTTCTTATTCTTTACTGTTATGTATTATAATAACCGCCTTCGATGTTTTTCCACTCCTCAAGGTTGACAGCCAGAGAATGCTTTAAGCATTATGTCCGCCTTTTGTACTTATATATTTTATAAGGTTCAAAAAAGTTAAATAAATAAATAAATAAATGACTTCTATCTCTTACTTTGATATTAAATGACGGCTAAATATGTGATAGTGTGTCTTAGTCTCCACCTTTGCTTACGATTGTGATGATATTTTCCTTGTCGATTTTACCTTTGGCGATAACATACGACTTCAATCGACTATAATCTAAAGTCATTTTGTGCAGTAAGACCGAATCGAGGATCACATGCAATATTGGGAAGTAACAGTTAGAATCTTATTCGGACGTTAAACACTATTATTAGTATTTGTATTCGATTCTGAATTTACTTATTGCTAAGGTAAGCAAGCGTAATTAAAAAAAATATATATCTTATATTTACTTGGTAAACTAAGCGTTATTATTCACTATTAAAAAAAAAGTTATTCCCAAAGTAGAATTTACTTCTGTTTACATACTCATTCTCACTTTTTTGAACGTTTTTCGTAAATGGAAACTTCATCAATCACATTTAAATGTGTTTTGGGTTTTGGCGGCTACCATAAGAGGTCTTGAATCTTAGAATCCTTCTTCGGTTTGCATATTTAAATTTTGAGGTATATCAGACATCGGTTTAACATAAATTGCACAAGGACATACTTCCAACCCAGGAACAATTATACAAACACTTGTTCCGTGCGGTATTCGTCATTGTTGACATGGTTATAATTTGAAAATTATTCAAGGTTTTTCTCTTTCTTTTGTTAATGCAATACACGAGTACAATAAAGTAGTTACACCCACATATCTTGTTTCCTTGATTTACAATGCTTTGTTACAATAGTTTTACGTTTTTGTTGAACAAATAACAATATGATGACTACACTGTTTTTAAATATAAATGATGGTATAAGTAAATAACAGAAACCGCCACGAAATATGTAGATTTCTAAATTTAAACTCTTTGTTTTCATCAGGAATAACGTATGAATAACTAAAACAGTTACAAAGTAACTGTAATTTTGATTATAACAAAGACCTTTAAGTAATTTTCTTAATTGATTTGACTAAGTCGGTAATAACGGGTCTAAGACCCTTCTGACTTTTAATTAACAAAGAAATCGCTGAGCTTTGAACTGAGATTCTTTATACATTTTTTTACATCTCCACGTTTTTTATAGATTTTATTGTAATTGTTAATATACATATATAAAAAGAATACGAAGTACAAAAGAAAAATGTCAATTATAGTCAAATGTTGTATTGCTTTTTAATTGCTAAATAAATCATAAACGCAATTTAATAATCTCGTCGAGTTCAAAGGAACGCTCTACAATTACATAGGCTTAATTGCTTTTTAATTTTAGGCCTGAGCTTCTTCAAACTGGTATTTAGGAAGGTATGTTATTATTTAATTATCGAAAAAGACAAATTAACAAGGATTAATGCGCTTTGATACGAAAATTTGGAGCAAAATCGAAAATACGTCTCGTCAGCACAATTTAGTATTAACGAGAAATAGATTTCAAGCTTACGACTATTTCTGATTAGATTGATTCAAGCTGAGTGATGTCGACATGCAAGGTTATACACATTCGTATGTACAAATTCAGTGCAACCATGTTCTAGATATACGTACTCGTGCCTAAATAAACTAACGTCATTCCAACATCGGCTTACGTTCAGCGATGTTATATTAACTGCAATAGAACGCAATTCATTGATTTAGTGAAAATATTTCTATCATAATGATTACGATTTGTAAACAGTATAATATTTAATGGTCTATAAATTACTTCTTCTGGCTACTATATTTTAAACAAAATAAAATTCTTGGAGAATTTAAGCCGCACACTATTACTAATAGTTTTCTATTTGTTATAAATATTACGGCAGGACTGCATAAATTACCGCGGTATAAGCTTTCTCAGCGTCGTCGGTAAATTGTATGCGAAAGTGTTGCTTGAAAGGGTTGTGATTGAAACAGACGAAAAAGTATGGGATGCACAAGCGGGATTTAGGAATGGAAAAGGATGTATGGATCAGGTCATTTCTTTGCGGTGCATAGCCGAAAACTGTTTGGCTAAAAACAAGGAGGTCTATTGCGCATTCGTGGATCTAGAAAAGGTCTATGATAGAGTGGTGAGGAATGAATTGTGGTCGACACTGTCCGTGAACGGTGTGAGCAGTATTCTCATACGAGCATTGCAATCTCTTTACAGGGATTCTAGTGCTTGTGTAAGGATAAACGGGGCATACACTGAATGGTTTAATATCGAAAAAGGTGTTAGACAGGGATGTGTAGCGTCACCGTGGCTGTTTAATCTGTTCATGGACAATTGCTTGACAGATCTAAAAGAGAATGAAAGGGGATTGAGAATGAATGAGTTACTCGTCAAATGTTTTCTCTATGCTGATGACCAAGTATTACTTGCGTCTTCGGCCGAGGAGTTGCAGGAGATGGTAACTGCTATGAGTGGAGCTTTTGTTAGAAAGGGAATGAAGATGAATGTAAGGAAGACGAAAGTTATGGTGTTTGAAAGAAATGAGGCAAACTGCAATATCGTGATTGGAGATGAATAAATTGAACAGGTGAAAGGGTTTGTGCATCTGGGTTCAAAGTTTACAAGAGATGGAAAGTGTGAGAGTGATATCGAAAGAAGAGTGAATGCAAGAAACATGGTGAATGGAGCTTGCACTCCTTTATGAGCAGTCGGAAGGCGTCTAACATGGCTCATTTGGCTGTGCATGTGTTAGTTCCGACACTCATGTACCGAAGTGAAAGTTGGGTATGGCAGAAGAAACATGAAAGCAGAATAAATGCAGTTGAGATGAGAGCGTTAGGAAGTATGATAGGAGTTAAACTGGGTGACAGGATAAGAAATAGTGAGATAAGGAAACGTTGTGGTCTGAAGGAAGATGTAGTGACAAAAATTGAGAAAGGTATGCTGAGATGGTTTGGCCATGTCGAGAGAATGAAAGAAGAACGATTGACGAAAAAGCGTGTATAAGGCGAGTGTGAATGAAAGTGTTGGAAGGGGTAGACATAGGCGGACGTTTCTAGACCAAATCAGGGAGCCCCAATATAGGCCAGGTCAAGAGTACCCTAAACCGAAGAGCATGTATGAAGGGAATAATGAAAGTGGACGAAGCGAAACAAGTATGTAAGGATCGTAGCAAGTGGAAAGAAGTGGCCTCTGCCTACCCCTACTGAAACGAGGCGTGATTATATGTATGTATGTATAAATATTAACAATCGCTCTGTATGTGCGACGTAAGGAAATTCACTACCTGATATCATCACGTGGAAGTTGTAAGTGGTAGAAGGAAACTGAAGTAGGAGACGGGCAGCAGCATCCTGCTGATTACTATTTAAAATAATAAAGAAAACCATGCCTGCTTACCCGCCTGCCGAGCGTTGCAACTATGACAAATCCTTTCTATATATTTTTTCAAAAAAAACTAACAATGCTTATAGCATTTATAATATTAACATTAAACCCTCCAACTAAGCTTAAAATATTTGTATTAGGGTTCGCGACAGAAATAGAATTGTGTATTCGAAACCATTGAGTTTGCAGTCCATATCCTATCATTAGGCTACTGTTGCTTAAAACCGTATGAGGCAATTTATTGGAGGGTCGCTATGCTCAGCAGTAGACTTCGATAGGCTGTAATGATGATGATGATGATAACTAACAAATGTTAGAGGCCTGTGACTTTCAAATTATCGCATTTTGAAGTGTTGTAGTAATTTCATAGAATTTTTATTATTTAGAGTACCTCCAGCAAAAAAGTTCTGATGAGATCTGCGGGATTTTTTAAAGTACATTAAAAGTTTATCTATTAATTATTTTCTTTATAGGATAGGATGACAAACAAAAAGAAAAGAGCGTACTCCTTTTTAAAAGGCCGGCAACGCATCTGCAATTCCCTCCCTGGTGTTGCAGTTGTTCATGGGCGGCGGTAGTCACTTACCATCAGGTGAGCCGCATGCTCGTTTACCCCCTCTCCTATAAAAAAAAACGAGCACACAGTCCACCTGATGGTAAGTGGTTGCTGTCGCCCATAGGCATCTACGTTTATCCTCGTTTGCGAATCAAACTGCAGATGCGTTGTCACCCGTGAGGACTAAGAATGCCTCTTTTCCAGTAAAAAGGGTCTCCGATTCTCTACACTCACCATACGAAACACAGCAGTGTTAAACTGCTATTATACGCTGGTGTACTGTGAGCGTGGTCCTTCCCCGGTTGAGCCGATTCATTCGTGCTACAACTATACTACTAATATAGCTGCAGCATGGCTCTACCACGTATAACATGGCTTTACCACGTATAATGTCGTATATATCTTATAATATATAAATTTAATAATAGAAAACCATTTTTATAGATTTTACGTCATTTTTATGTAAAGTTCCCAGCATCTTAATGATTAAAATTTGATCTAGTTTTTACACAAATAGCTTACATTATTGTAAAATCTGGCAATAGTATGCTTGGATTGTGGTTTATATAAAGATACTATCTTCTCTGTTGAAATTAAGATGTGTTTGCTCCCGCTAAACTAAGATTATTTTTCCTTTTAAGAAACTCACAAGAGGTATTATTATGGAGGCCTTTAACAAACATATTTTTTTTATAAGACTGAAGTGACAAACAAACTTACAGTCTACTTAATAGTAAGTGGCTACTGCAGTCTATAAACACCCGCAGCCACTTTCAAACAAAGAAGGTTACAGATCCTCCTCCTAGTGGTTACCCTCACCACCCCCACCCCCCAGTAGATGGTGACGGAGACCGATTCATCACCGAACCAGCGAGGATGGTCGGGGACGGCATAGGGCTCCGCTACTACTGCAAGGGTAACCCGCCACTCCGCAATGGTTTGCATGAGCAGATGCTGCGCATTGCGGCAGTGGTTCAGGTTGCCCTGGAGGACTTTAAGGGGCGCGAATTTCTAACTCAGCTACCTCCATAGCCGAGCTAGTACTCGGTGCAGCGACAGAAGTCGTTGTGGCCGACTTGCTGGTGGGTGCAGATATCTCATCATTCTTCCTTCCCTTTTTTTTGGGAGGTGGGATGCACTTCTTTCCTAGTCTGTGGCCAGCAGAATGCCCAAGATCGGAACACAGGGGACATTTTAGTGCCGACGCAGTACACTGTTTCGCCCTGTGTCCTTGCTTTCCGCAAGCATAACAACGTGCGCCTCTGTTTGTTTCACTGGAGCACCTGCTAGCAACGTGCCCCCTTTCTAGGCACCGAAAACAGTGCATGGGCCTGGGCTCCAGTAATTCTACTCGAGCAGACCCTCAACCCACGCGCACTCGCCCAACAGCCGCAGTCTTGCGGACTGCCGGGACTGGGCACCGCACCCAGCATGTCCCCATGCTAGTGGGATTTCAGCGGATTTCCCTGATTTTTATGTCATCCACCGAACAATCTCCTGCCTCAGCCAAAGCCGCCGCAACTTCCAAAGTGCTGACGGCGTCGTCGAGGTCCCTCAGTCGAACGTCGCTTGTTTTAACTGGCCGATTGATTCGCACGTTTAGGTCTGAGAGAACCTCACGCATTTCGGCCGCCAACTTGTCCGCCTGCGCGTCGCAATCTGGACCCTTAATTTCCAGCAGGAGTTCACCGGTTACCACCCGCTTCTGGCGGTCTGTTTCGATGCCAAAATCTGCAGTGTATTTTGGCCTTTGCCTCCTCCATTACTTTGTCATAAGTAACAGTGGAGCTTTCTGACACCGTAACAGTTACGGCCGCAGATATTGGGGTACGCAATACTTTTTTGTTTTTCATCTTTCGGGGTACCAGAAGGTGGTGCCATCGCGACGATCTGCTTTTCGGTGGCCCTTGATTTTTTGGGCTTTTTAGCTACTTCAACCCACGAGGTGGCATTGGGCGGTATCGGGTTATTCGATACCGTCGCAGCCACAGGGGGAAGATCGACCAGCGGTGGGTAGGCAGGCTTCTTTTTCGACCTTTGCCTTTTCGTCTTCTGTGGCTGCGACGATGGAGGCGATTGCAAAGGTGGTGATGGCCGTTGAGGTAGCGGTAACTCACCTCGGCTCGCACTTGCCAATGGAGGTCAGATCACCCTATCGGGAAACATCTTGGCCTCAAATATTGCCAGCTTCTCTTCGATTAGGGACCCAATGCGCTCCATGAGATCCCCCTCTCCGTGCTTGGCCTTGTGGTGTGCTAGCACCGGTCAATTGGACGTGAAAAAGGAGACCTATCAACTAGTAAGTTGCACGGTAATCGACCTCGCAGTACTCAGTGCCGCATACTCAAACATTTAGGCTCATACACGCACACATGTGCATCTTAAAACATTTGCCACCAACAACATACTTTTATGTGCATATCTGTGCGTCTTTTAATGGACATTTACAGGCCGATATAGAAATAAACAAATATGATGTGTGCATAAGTGCGTATCAAGAAGTTGAGCATGGTTTCGGCATCACATGAAAAGTACTCAATATTCTATCAACATATTCTGTATACTCTACTCTCTCTTATAGTTTTATTTCGGTAGTAGTTTAAGAAAATTGACGGTAGTCAAACGAAATTCTACTTTCTTACGTCGAAAAAATTTAAATATTCATTATGTTTCATTTCGTTGTTGATCTCAGTATGCTACACAAATTATTAGCTTTCCGATCTGTGTTTCGTAAACACTGAATCCCAGTCTAATTCTTACACTCACTCTCTTTTTACATAAGCGTAGCAATCGTATAATTGAATATGGGTAAATGTTCGAAATTATTATTATTATTATTATATTTCTTTGTGGCATTCGTTGGGAGAGGCTTATGTTCAGCAGTGGACTTATGAAGGGTTTTAATAATGATGATGATGATTACAATGATGACGATGATGATCGAAATTGGGATAAGTGAGTGCTATTTATTTATTATGTTAGCGCACATTATCATCACATAAACACACAACATATCTACGTACAATGTAATATATAATACCGCCATAATATATTATGTACTGTAACCTGAGTGCTATGCAAATAAAAGTGTTATAAGCACTAAAATATACTACAGGCTGTGTGATGGCGGCAATTTTGGGATGTACCAAAAAGATTTTGTGACTTCCAATAGATGGCACTATTTTGTTTGTGTTGGGTATTAAATACTTAGGTACCCAGATCGGTGGTGGGAAACAGCGTCAAAACTGCCAAACATCTGGTACTCAATCAACAATGCGCCTGTCAAAAGTGACGATATTAAGGCAAATATTTTCTTAAATAGAAGAAGCCCATGTCCAGTAGGGTACTTACGATCATATGACGAAGAATAAGAACAACGTAAACTCTATAATATATCCTACACCATTGTTATGGCTAACACCATTGAAATTGTTAATTGAAACTTATACTGTGGATTTTCGCGTACGAGTATAGGAAAAACATCGTGAGGAAACATGCATTTGTGAGAAACTAAAATATTTCGAGGACATGTGAAGTCCACCAACATGTATTGGAGCATCGCAGCGCATTCTTCTCTGCCTTAAAATCACCTTGAAAAGGGGATAAGACTAGCCTCACGGTGGAATATATGGAGACTCTCAATTTAGTTTTACTTTATTCACTGAAGAATGGTAAGCCATAAAATGACGGGTATTTATTTTACTATGGAATTACATACGACTGATGGATATAAAGTACACCTGATCGTAAGAATGTTGTGATCTATAACCACCCACATTTATCGTCGATTAATAATCAAAATGCCACCCCTAAAGACTGAGATGGAACGCCTTGCTGCCATTAAACTGCGAATCAGGATAGCATAATTATCACAAAACCGTCAAAAAGTCACAATTTCAACGACTATTACGTGCCCTGTAAATGTATTTTCGCAGCGGTCATCTGTCATCAGTTTAAACAAGGGTCCCCGTGCACAAAACTTCGTTATCGTGTCGGTAGTAATTGCGCACTTTGTGTTACTTATTCTCATTTATATGGAAGTTAAATAAAAATTATTAAACTCAGTTAAAATTATTGCATTTTACGAATAAGTAATCCTTTCGTTAAAATATCTTATAATTTATATTCGTATGATGAGCTTTGCTATTAAGGTTTTAATTTCAAATAAACGTTTAAATTATATTCTACCAACTTCAAAAAGGAGCCGGTACTCAATTCGACTATATGTTTTTTTTTATGTGTATACTACATAACTTTTTACTGGGTGAACCGATTTCGATGATTCTTTATTTGAAAGCTGGTGTTTAACATGTGGTCCCATACAAATTTGATCAAGGTCTGACCAATAATGTTTGAGTTATTTTTAATAATTTATATTGAATCCGGTTGTACAAAGTTTTAAATTTTAAATTATGTAATAACTCTTCAATAAAAAGAAGTAACGAGTTTGTAACATATAACTTTTATTAAATATTACTTTGATTTCCGATATACTCACCTTCTAGTGTAATCCATTTAGAATGTCTTCTAATCTCATAATATTTCTTTTCTTAACAGTTCTTTTTTTTAGCTGATCACCTTAAAATTTTTGTACTTTTACATCATCCTTTTCTAATCTCTGATACTCTTTCAATCTCGGAAATAGATAGAAATCACTAGGTGCGAGGTCTGGTGAACATGTAGGATGCTCAAATATAACAAAGCCATCGCAACGGTGGTCTTGTGAGTCAGGACCTTATCTTAGTGAAACAAAACAATATTTGCAAGTTTGCCTCGTTGTTCCTCGCGGGTTTCGCTGTGCAATAACTAATGCGCAAGATATTCAATCATTACTATCCGTGTCCTACTCCATGACTTTACCCAAAAAAGATGTTATCTTCGGAACGACTTGCTTCAAATTTCGCATAAATTGAAGATGTGGGCATTTTTAATATTGAAGACACATTTATTCCACTGTTATAAATCAAGCTAAAAACGAATAGGATCTTGTTGCAATAATTCCAAAAAACCTCCAAAAATATTCAGTCTTTTTCTGGTAAGCATTCTGGTTACTCAAGGCGCAGATGTATTTAATCCCCAAGCGGACATGTAAAATGTTAAGCGCTAGCTGTCGAAATATTTCCTTATTTATTAACAAAACGTACGAACTGTAAAAAGAACCGAAACTACTGAACTACTAGGACTCCTAACACGATACTTAGAGTTAAGGAAATCATAACTGCTTCATTTGTTAAAAACCATCTAAATCTTTTTCTGCAGTCCGTAACTGTTTACTACTAATATTATATGGCTTTCTCCCATTATAAGGTGGATTTATCACAATAGCCAGGCTTAGCTCGCGATATTAAAAATCTTGTACATTTTCGTTATTCTACGTTGGAGTTTTGGGTATTTTACGAGAGTGACATAACTGCTATCTGAACGAAATTAAAGATGTCCTAAAGGGGAATAATATAGAAAAATAAAATATAGAAGATATAAATGTATGAGATTAAATAAGGTGTATACAAAAATAAAAGAAGAAGAAAAATATTCTGAAAAGAATATTTGATGATGCCGTGAGGCGAAAACGGACGGTTTTTATTATTAGTAACTAGCGATCCGCCCCAGGTTCGCACGGGTGATTTCTGGATCTCGACAACAGCGCCACCTACCGGATTCAATTGTGAATCGTTTAGATCATTCAGGGACCCACTCAAACACGCACAAAAAATTCATCAAAATTGTTCCAGCCATTTTCGAGTTTTTGCGAGACTAACGGACAGTAATTGCTTGAAATAAGTAAACGCGTTTATTCAAATTACAAAAATATATTATGATTGTAATAATAACAAGTAATTATTTTTTGCCGTGTGGTGAAGGCGCAAGAGGTTACGAGCTCATTTAATCTCATACATTTAAATATCTTCTATGTTTCTCAAATCACAAAAATGAAGCTTAAGTTTCACCAAGTGATAACAATTACAAGTATAAATTATATCTCAATATATGATAACGATAATAAATTTATATTAACATCGATTTACATTAAACTTATCTTATATATTCGTTCTATAAAATTTTAAATTATTATTTTTACTCTGTGCTTTCTAGAATTTTATGCAGTAACGCTATACAAATTATTACCCAAGTAATTTTAAACTCGGTCGTGTTTGCTAAGGGAAAACATACAGTAGCATCAGCCAAGGACAGAGCACCGCATGAATTATGATTTATGTAAAAAGCTTATCTCAACAACCTAAATATACATAAAGTAATAATAAGCCACTGATAAAATGCTCTTAAAGTGTTCACAAACTAATTCTTTGATCAACTATATCGCAGTGACGTAATATTAAATTAGGTCAAATTTTTGTCTTCGAAATAATGAAGAGCAAAATTAATGGGAGACGTTTCCTTATTTTCATTGCGGGTCTTTAATTTACATCAAAAGGTCTAAATTTGCTCTTTAAAATTGATCTTAAAAATAGTGTCACTGTTCACGCAACTCTTTTAGTTTTAAATGTATATCAACTAATTTTAAACTTCAATGTGAAATTAATCGTACCGGTAATGGAGAGCAACGCAAGGCAAAAAAGAGCAAATAGGTATACTTGGGTCAACATACGACATCCTTGGTTGCCGACTTCGCCGATTAAAGAATTGAGATCAGAACTGATGCCAATCTGCACAGCATTTCCTTAAATCATAGCTACAAGGATATGAAAGGTTTGCGACGTTTTGTTTTTTGTAAACGTAATTTATTGACTAGTAAAATTTGCTAAGTAATCGTCGTTGCGTTATCACTTGTCGATTTTAGTACCAGATCTGACATTGTTATTTAAGGTCGGTAATCGCCACCATATGGCTCATTCATTCAAGTTTAAAAATAAACATAATTTATTAAAAACTAAATGCTATTTTTAAGTAGATCAAGATGTTATTTTTTATTTATATTACTTCACTGTTATTTAATGAACTCGATATAGATTACGCAATCGTAAGACATAAATAATTTACATTAAATTAATTCAACGGTACATTACCGAGAGTTTATCGGCAAATGAAAACATAGTAAGGAAGTTGGACCAGATTTATTTTCTGGGAAATGTTTTATGTTTACTCATGTTTTGTGGTGTACTGTCGTAGTTGTGATATTTTTAGGACTACTTTTTATCATATTAACTATATTTTTGTATATTACTTGCTATGTCTACGAGATCAATTCAACTTAGATGCAATTTAATCATAAAATCCGATCAAGTATACCGTATATATTTAAAAAATTTTGTAACGTACTCTTTTATAAGTGTACGTTACTGTGTATGAAAAAAAGACCTAAATGAAACCCCTTTGATCTTATAAATAAGAGTAATTAAAACAGAGCTGAGCTTCTTGAAATGCAAACTTTAATTATAGAAAGAAAACTATAATTCTTCTGATATTTTTGTGATAGAAAGTAATGCGGTGAAGTAAATTGTGTAAAAAAAAAACATGTATTTTGAATCATTAAAACAAGTCCGACGTCGGAAAATATTATAGACTTTTGAAGTCATCATCATCATCAACATCATCATATAGTCTATCAAAGTCCGGTCTTCTCCATAGATTATCTCATACAGGTAGTTGCCTCGTAGCAAGTAGAGCCACGCGGTGGCTTTTGCTGTCGCACGGATGGGCCGGCTCGAACCGGGGTGGTACCACAACCTCACAGAAAACCAGCGTGAAGTAGAGGTTTACCTCTGCGTTTCGCTTGGTGAGTGGAGGTGGCCGGAGGCCCTTTTTACTGGAAATGAGGCATTCCGTCTTGGTCCTCACGGGTGACATCGCATCTACATTTTGATTTGTAACAGAGGATAGATGTAGATGTCTATGGGCCGCAGCAACCACTTACCATCAGGTGGACTGTGTGCTCGTTTGTCACCCTTATCCTATAAAAAAAAAGTTTTTTGAGTTGTTATCAAGATGATGCTGCTGCCCGTCACCTGTTTCTATTCTCTGTTCTTCTCTTCTCTTACGATATCCACGCGACAATATGTAGTAGCGGATATTCTAGTAGTGTTCCCGCTAGTAGCGGTGCAGGAAGGGATTTTGAGTACGGAACCCTAAAATTATACACATGGGATGGACATTTTGTTTCTTTTGACAGCGCCACTTAGAGTTGATCAAGTAAGCAGCAGCTGTTCATGAGGTCGACGAACTAAGTGCTGTTTACGCTCATTACAAAGATACTACTCACGTCACCAGCGCTTGAACTTGTATTACCGAATCTATATAATAAAAATACCTTTTAAAATACCTCTTTTCATCCGCATCATAATCGGTGGCAATCTCTACCTTTAGCACGTTCTTTTAAGAAGCAACTAATTCAAGCAGAGTACCATTATTAAGATTTTAAGATTTTTATTAAAATAGTATTATTGTTATTATATTTAAAATTGTCACTATTCACTGGTAACTAATATGCCATGCATATTAGTTACCAGTGAATAGTGACACCTCTATAGTTAAAACAAAATCTACGACTAAATAAATTGAATACAGTGACTTTACTTGTGTACTTTTACATTTCTAAGATTGTGCGATATCAATGAAATTTCATTAAACGATATTTTGAAGGGCTTCTGTTAGTTATCTGGTTTAAGTCTACTTTTTAAAATTTCTTCAGCAAAATACTAAAACACATTAATAAAGACGAAATGATGTATCATTGTCACTTTTTCACTAAAAAAATATGTATTGTAAGAGCCATGGCAGCTTATGTTATGTAGGGTAAGTGTTCGTTGTAAATATCGGGTTCGAACCCCGCCGGCAACAATGAAATTGTGAATTGTAATTTTAAGTGCAGATCGAAATCCTCAAATCTTTGGCGCTCATCCTAGCTCTACCACACTACATCACAACGTTCTTTCTAAAAATGCATCGTGCTTGGGTTCATAGACGGATAGTTTCTAATCAAATGGAACAGTTACAGATCTCATCTCACTCGTTCTTAAATAGTATTAGTTTTGATTTTACTTATTTAGCTAAGGAACTTAATCTGAACAACAAAACTGACTAGAAAACTAAAATTTGAAAGCGCAACATATTTTTAAGCATCAATAAGGTTTATTTCACCATGTTATTCAAATAACAGTCGCCTTGTAAGTCATTCATTTGTGAGTTGTTCACACGGGCAATTGGCTTCGTTTACGACTAATTAATTTGCCAAGGAGCAGTATCGCATAAAGGCTTCGACAAATTAATTGGTACTATTTTAATTATACTATTTAAGAACTTCATGATAATTTATCAAATAAAGGATGCACAAAAGTGTTACGAAATCATATTTTTTTGTATTACTTTTTTAAACCGTGCTTTCTAAATTTATTAATTAGGTTGGTTACATACAAACATAATTTTTATTTTCAATAAAAGTTGCAATAGTTCTTGTTATTTATTTTACATTTATTATTTATTGTTATATTAATATACGTAACGTGTTGTTCAAAGAGGGGAGAGAGGGAAACAAATCAGGAGATGGAATAATGATGAATGACTAAAATTTAAAAAAAAACCTGCGATTGCCAATCTGCCTCCCAAGCGTGGTAATTATGGCAAATATCCTCCCTAGTCTATGACGGAGGCCATTGTTCAGAAGTGGACTTTAATAGACTGTAAGTGTAATGATACGGTAATATAGATATATTTTATTTTTGTATACAAAATTTTCTTCAAATGTCAACGTCACAAGCACTAGTAGAATAGTAAGAAAGAGATTAATAGCAAAAAAAAATCGCCTTAAACTTAGTACCTATATTTATGCAACCAAACTATAGCTCTACTCTACCTTGCCCAGTGAGTATGGGCATACCGTCCAAGAAATACATGCGAGCTGCCACTATCTTTGAAATACCTACGTCAATCTATGTGAATAAACATTATTTTTTTTTAATTTTCTACTAAGCCAGCGCTTATCTACGATCCCACCTGATGGTAAGTGGTGATGTAGCCTAAGATGGTGACTTAACAAAAGCCTATTCACTCTTGCCTTGAAGACACCTTTATGGAAATAAATTTATACGTATTTATTCTGAACGCGAATGACGAATTAATAATCTTTAAACCACCATCAAATAAAGCTTGAATTGTTCAAGATCTGTTTCAAGGACGACACTTATCCCAAAGTGAATGGATTTATCTTTAAACTTAATTAAAGCTATTCTCTCGATCAGTGCTGATTCAAGTTCTAAATTTAATTTGAACCCGTCTTAAAATCTTACAAAGCGGAATTCGATAGGCATTTTCGTTAGTGGTTTGATATCGCTTTCAATCAGTTATTGTATGAATGAGCAATTTCGTATAAGATTGAATTAATTTTAGATTAAATTACGAAAAATCACATCATCATCAACATTTCTAGTCTACGACCATAATCGATTTTATCGAATAAGAAAATGTTTACAAAAGCATATAATAGTAGCGAATGAAAGCCAATCATCCAATTTAGATATGTGAGTATCATAGAATTCAGTTATGGTGACGGCGTAAGATCTATGCAACTATGATGGAAATATCAGAATTTATCCACGGCTTCCTAGTAGGTAGCGGTATAACTATCTAGTCTATGCCACACAGCACCCAGACTGGCAGCGGGCAACAACGTCAAAGGTGCGAGTCATGTGGTTCCTGTATGCCAAGCGTAACGATTTAGGCAAATCCAGCTTAACGATAATACTCTTATCCAGCAATGGACTTTGACGACCTCTTTTTTTATAGGATAATGGCGACAAGCGAGCACACAGTCCACCTGATGGTAAGTGGTTGCTGTGGCCCTTAGACATCTACATCTATCCTCGTTTGTGAATCAAAATGCATATGCGTTGTCAGCCGTGAGGACTAATATGGAATACCTCTTTTCCAGTAAAAAGGGTCTCCGGTTCTCTATACTCACCATACGAAACACAGCAGCATTAAGTTGCTATTTTACGCTGGTATTCTGTGAGAGCGTGGTCCTTCTCCGGTCGAGCCGACTCATTCGTGCTACAACTGTACAATTAATATAGCTCTACCATGTTTAAGCTTATGCTGAGGAAAAGTGCAATATAATAATTATCTAATTATAGACTTAAAGAAATTTATTTACTGTGTGATGATTACAGTGTCTACTTAATCAAATGTAAAAGTCGTTCAGTGTGAAATTTTCCTTCTTAGGTAGTTTCATGATTGGTCAGTACGGCAGCAATGACTACGATGTTGTCGCATACCTTGCAGCAAGTCAAGATCATGTCGCGTTACCGACAACGATATGATTTCGAAAAAGGAGATAGTAGTAGTATACTAATAAAGAAAAGCCTCAATTGCACATGTTAGGACCATATTTCCTTACTTTGAAATGAATAGTATATAAAAAAAATATATTTTTGTTTAATATTTAAAAAAATAGAATGTTAAATGAAAGACTGAGTTAAAAGAGCTATGCTACCAAAAAAAAAAAACAGATGTGTCAGCCGATGTTCAAATGCTTTTGTGTGTCACGTTAATCACTTAAAAGACGTATGTATGTATGAGAGTAACGTGCGAGTGGAACTAATTACTAGCGTTTCGCCTTTTACAAATTTATATCACGCTGTCTTCAAAGCAACCGCAGCACTTAAGAAGGATTTCGTGCACGTCATATTTAGTATGAAAGATAATGGTGTCATGCGTCATGAAGTGCCAAGAACTTTAGTTGGGAAAATTAATTTTTTAATACGCTTGGAAAATGGCCGATGTCGATAAGCTTTTTTAATAACATTGAACTTTAATAACAGTATTATAGGATTGAGATTTTATTAAAGCAGTCGTTAAATTTATTTTGTGGTTGTAGAATTAAGTTACGAGTTTGGAAGTTACAAACGTTACAAATTTCTGCCTTTTATTTATATTATTTTGCAATTCGTGACGAGTGTAATGAACTGTGGTAGCTCCAAGAAATTTCGTAATACTATTACGTAAGACTATTTTAATTTAAATTGTTTATTGAAGTAGTAAATGCTAAATTAACACATGCACGGCGATGAAGGAAATACTACAAGTACATGTGATGTCCACTAACATGCGCTGGCCAGTGTGGCAGAATTATTGCTCAATAACACCCTCGTAAATAAGAGGAGGTATGTGGATGTACATTTTTATAGGACTAGGGTGACAAGCGAGCATACAGTCCACCTAATGGTAAGTGGTAGCTCTAGCCCAACGATATTTACATCTATCCTCGTTTGCGAATCAAAATGCAGATTCGTTGTCAGCCGTGAGGGCTGAGATGGATTGTGTCTTTACCAGTAAAAAGGGTATCCAGTTCTCTACAGTTACTACACGAAACACAGCCAGCATTAATCTGCTATTTGACGATGGTATTCTGTGAGAGCGCGGTCCTACCCCAGTAGAGTCGATCGATTCGTGCTACAACTATACAATTAATATAGCTGCAGAATGTCTCTACCACTTTTAAAAATTACAATAGTCTTTAACACTTTACTTGGCATTAGTACATAACTATTATTCTTAATATAGTTAAAAGAGGCAAAGGTAAATACAGCGCAGACTAATATTACCGAACTTTTAAGGTTAGAATGAAAATGGGATTTTAGTTTTATGACATGGTTTCATTGATTTTGTTCTAAATAATTTGGAGAAAGTTTAGTTTTACACATTGGAAGACACTAATAAGTGGATACTAAATGTCCTTAATCATAAGTGTTATGAATGACGTCATTGTTCATTGGCTCGTAATAGTCCAATGCTAGGCATGAGCCTTACCTGTCCAGTTTTGTCTCCTCCAGTGTTGTAGATTTGCCCTAACCCTACCACCACGCTTGGAAGTGCATTGGCGACCGCCGTACCAGATGTCTCGCAACTTTGACGGTGCTCTGTACCGTTGGTGTACATGAGTATTTATTTTAGATGGTTAAACCGACATCTATCACCATGATATCTCTCAGGTATATCCCACAATCGCCTCTTACGCTACTTACTGGACGACGTGGGGTGGAATATTTAGCCAGCCCAGTAGTATTCTATTCTCATATATTTTATTCTTCAGATATTCTC
Source organism: Parnassius mnemosyne (assembly GCA_963668995.1). Lineage (NCBI taxonomy): Eukaryota > Metazoa > Arthropoda > Insecta > Lepidoptera > Papilionidae > Parnassius > Parnassius mnemosyne. The sequence goes on along the minus strand of CAVLGL010000104.1, from coordinate 21,756,016 downwards.
CAAAGCAAACTTCACCTCTATCCCATATACTATTCTCATGGAATAAAAACCCAACTCGTACCAAAAAGTCTATTGAATAGGGCAGAAACAAAATTTTACATACAGGTCATAGGAACTAGTAGGGAATTCGCAAGACCGGGAGGGTGATTCCACTCCACATCCTCACTCAATTCACCTGCACAGCGTGGTAATAGACAACGCAGTTGCTGGTGATGGGTTTAAATCCCGGACCGAGCCGAAGAAGTTCTCAATAGCAGCCCGGAGTCAGGAAGTTTTCATTCTTGTGCCTCAGAAAGCATTTAAAGCTGGAGGTCCTGCGCTTGATCTCTCTCCGATCGTGTCAGATTACAGAGTGAGGGTATAAAGAATGCACCCGTGTTTCCATACACTGCGGCACTATAATGTTGTCCTGCGCAGAGGGCTAGTCTCCGTTGAGAATGGCCACGGTAACCGAAATTCGGTCTGGAGGACATTATTATTAATAGACGTTATACGTAATAATGCCAAGCTGCAGCTATATTATGGTTGTAGCACGAATGGGTCGGCTGCCGTGTTTCCTATGGTGAGGGTACAGAACCGGAGACCCTTTTTATTGGAAACCAAGTCCTCAGTCGCATCTGAATTTTGATTCTTAATCAAGAAAAAATGTAGATGTCTATGGGCCACAGCATGCACTTACCATCAGACGGACTGTGTGCTCGTTTGTCACTCGTATTCTATTTAAAAAAAAAGCAAATCTTCCAAGTTATACGTGACAGTTGGCGCCTTTTTGAAAAGGCATCACTAGACCTAAAAGAATATGATGATAATAAGTTATTGATTATTAACGCACTTTTTTATTCAAATCGTTTTTAAAGGCTTCATGAAATTTTATTTTTCTTAGACTTGGTCTAACCCACGACGGAGAAGGACAGTGTCAATCTGATTCTCAACGTGGATCAGTAATGGCTCCTACTGTTCTCGCTACTCTGCATCACTTCGCTTGGTCCTCGTGTTCCAAGGAGCAATTTCACGAAAAGTCAAAGTAAGCATATCTTTAATAAGCTTCATGTCTATAATAGATTAAAAAAAACTATTATGATGTTAATTTTGACAGAGTTAGATAAAGGTATTCACTATTATAGAATATAGATAGATCACATTTTAAAAAAAATTTAAGTTATCTATAACTTAAATTTTTTAGGTACTTGTTTAGTGGTTTATGTTAAAAATTTGACACGCTATGGAAGCAGCGCGCTCAAAAGTGATTATGAAGGGAAAATTTTATGTGCCTAACTTACTCGCCACAACTTGTATCAATTTGTTAATTTTCATACTAGCGTTAGTTACATACAAAGATAAGTTTGCTTTTACAGTATGTATTAAGAGAATAAACATGTCAAGTTGATGAGAATTATTTTAAACTTAGTTATACCATTACAGCCTGTTTAAAGTCCTCTGCTGTACATTGGCTTCCCCATAGGGAGATATATATCCTCATAGGGGAGATATATGACACGCATGGCAGGCGATTTGGCAACCGAAGTTCTTTTCCTGGTTTGTTTCCTTCTGTCGGCGCCTTATGACACTCACGGGATGATATTAGGTAGTGGATATTCTTACACCGCAACTACATAGTAAAAGTAATGGTATTGTCTTGAAATTTGGTATGCACATTGAGATTGTATAGCAAAAATTAATCATAAATATAAGCGTGTATTGTAGTCAGGATCATGTCTATGAGGTCAACCGTCATTTCGTGAGTCACTCCATTATCATAAAAGAAGAAACTGTAACCATTTTGGATTTCATATATTATCTACCTAAGTAGGTTCATGAAATTTCATATACTTTAAATATTAAAAAATTAAACAACAGTAGTCTAGTGGCAGGGTGCGGAGCGGATCGTCGTGGGTTCGTATCCGCTATCCGACTACTGTCGTGAACCACTCTTAACACAAACATTTTAAGCTTACCGGGAGTGGTTACAGAGAATATTAGTAACTTTAATAGCATTTTAATAAAAAATAAATTAAAAAAATTATCCTATCCAGGAAATGGTGGTGTTTACACGAACGAAGCCAAGACGAGGGAGTTGAGCTCGGTGGCGCTAAAGAACTCTCAAACTACGCATTCACTATGGATGAACAGTGTCGGACTGAATTCGGTGAAGGGTGAGTTCTATTCAAATTAATTTTTGTACATAACATTAATTTTTATGGCAATCACGTTTTCTCAAACGTCTAAGTTTTTTATCTCGATTGAAACAAAGTATTTTAAAAATCCTTTCGATTATAAATTTAATTGAGTATTTTATGTATGCGCATATTTTTTAAGCACATACAATTTCAAGAAGTGTCAATTCTCGCGCGCCAAAATCGTGTCTAAAATACAATATTTTTCCCAACCTGTTCTTAAATACCATTTTAATATTTGCTTGATATTTGGATGATTACACATAAATATTTCTGAATCTCTATTTATGTAACATCTTCTTCAGGAATATTTTTAGCAAATAAATTATTATCATTACACTAGCTTGTATTAGTAACTCATTAATTGGTGTTTTATTGCATAAAAATATAAAACCCTAATTATTGTATTATGTTATTTAATCAAAATCTATAGGATATTGATAACGGTAAGGAGTACATGAATAATGATCGTTACATACAGTTAAAAATAAGTAATACAAATTATTGAAAATATTAATCAATGTCAACTATTGTTTCTTAAAAATAATTTCCATAGATTTCTTGCTGCTTCTTTTTCACGTCAGAAGTATTTTCTTACCAGAGGTAGAGAAAAAAATGGCTTTTAGTTTATATTATATATAAATTACACATTTTTTTAATAGAAAAGGGGGCAAACGAACATGAGACTCACCTTATGGTAAGTGTCGATCGCCGCCCATGAATAACTGCAATGTACCAGAGGAATTGCAGATAAAAAGAACTAAGCTCGTTTCTTGAAGGTTGCTAAGTCGTGTCGGTGCGGAAAAATGGCCGGTGGTAAACGATTCCACAAAATTATCGCGTGAGGAAAAAAAACAAATTGTAAAACGCACAGTGGTGGACTGCCAAGCAACCAAATAGTGTGGATGGTATCGTGAATTTTGTTGCGATGTGCGTTCGTGGGATTTGGCGGCTGGAATTAATCTGAACAATTGTTCAGAGCACTCCCACAATCCCTTTGCACAAAATGCAAAGGGATGCAACATCTCTTCGCAGCGCCAGTGAATCAAGCCGATCAGAAAGAGCTCGGTCGTTGACGATTTGAGCTGCTCTGCGCTGGATGCGGTCGAGCGGAAGTGTCCCCTATCCAGACTTTGTTTACCAAGACACGACTTCCGGTACTTGATGACGTGCTCCCGCAAAATATTGGCACGGCTGGTGCAAAAAACATCACCAGTGATGTCGTCTGCATAGCAATAAATGTTACAGGTTTGCAACATATCATATCAAAAGAAACTGTGTAGATGTATCAACATGAGAATTAGTAGACTTGTAATCGGAGCACGCCCCGTCTACTACGTCCTTGATGCTCCGATTTGCGAAGAAAACTGGTGATACAATTGCGCAATTTTTTGAGAAGCCCAAAGAAAGAAAGTTTCGAAGAAGACCAAAGACTCTTCCTTTGACTCTACTACCAATCTTCAAACCGAATTTAAATTAAAATTCATTCAGTATTTTTAATATTATATTGTATCCCCATTGTATGATCTCAAACCCGTTGTAACCCGGTCATTTAATAAGCTTACGTGTGTCCAATACGCAGAGGCCATTTGGAGAATTCTACTATACTTTTTAAAGTTGTGTACGTTGTAGGTCTCTCTCATAATAATAATAATAATAATAATATATCGAAGAAGAGTGTCGGCCTATGGGATTGTTGGGAGGATCAATGGGTTGGGTCCTATTGGTGCGATGAGACTCAATACACCTGCCGTTATCATGTCTCAATAGATAAAAAATCACTTCACACTGCAGTCTTAACTGGCTGCGAGGCACAACATTGGTGCATAATGGCTAAGAGCGTAGAGAGGCGAGTCTGCGGACTGAAGGTCCTTATACAGTCAGCTGGGATTATCCCAGTGTTAAATTATCCCTTAACATAAATGATATACTAAGAGTAATGTGTGTCCGAACAGCTTTATTTATGAAGTTTTAAAACTCAGGTGTTTAGTTTATGATTATCATACATTAGCATTTAGCATACATTATTGACGCCTGTCGATCTTATTTCCAAATTTTAAATGACCTATATTTGATATATCAGTGGCAAACCTACAAATTTGATAACAACAAAAATAACAAAATTTTCTTAAATAAAGTTTCATTATGGATATTTCTGTAAACAAGTGTAAACATCCACTATCCCTGACTTTCGTATGTCTAAAATATTTCCTTTATGCATTTCTCTCAATATCTCGAACGTTGCTTATCAAAATATTGATACGTTGTTTCCTGTTGATGTAATAGAATGAGGTTATTTCGTATGATTTATCATTTTAACTAGAATTCAGATGAATGTTGCAATCGTTACAATTCAGGATTTTGTAATTATTATTTTATATTATCACAAATCATATTTATTTGTTGTATACCAAAATATACATTTATTCATCTAGGGCTTCATCGCCCTTTCCATCAGATGGAATTTTAGTGAAACACTGGCTAATAATATGTAAAAAAATTATATCAAAATCTGGCTTTCCGCAGCCGTCACCCACTCGTTTAGATGATAATGTAGCTGATGATATTGTACTCGGGCAGTTTACAGGAAAATCTTATTCCATTATGCTGTAAATTGCCCGAGGAAGTAACTACACTGTCGACCTTGTACAGTTCGAGGACCCTCTTGAGTCATATATAACGTACCGTGTCGAATGCTTTTCTGTAGTCAATCCAGATGGCAGAGGAGTTCATTTAGGTGCCTTTAACCATTTGCCAATAACCACGTCGATGAGGATTGGTTTCTTGGTCCTACGATTACCGCCTCATGTGGATGTATATTTGTGATGGGTATGATGTGCATATATGTATATTGTATATAACATAATGCTACTGCTGTTTTCGTAAAGTTAATAACGAGAACCAGAGATCCCTTTTTTACTCGTAAAAAAGCACTCCATCTTAGTCTCAAGAAGTGACAACGTATCTGCATTTTGAATATTGTAGATGTAGATGTCTATTGTATGTACCACGGCATCGGCTTATCATCAAGTGCACTCTGTGCCCATTTTCCACCGTTTCTTTTATAAAAAAACTCAAATCTAAAATTGTCTATCTGTTTAAACGATATGCGTTTAAAGTTTAAAGAGGAATTTCCATTCAAATACGTACTCAAAAACTTGAGAACGTATATGAATGGAACTTGCTCTATTATTATCGTTACGTAGAGTTTGAACAATTAAAATGTAGTTATGTAGGGCTAAGGTGCACAGCGAAAATATTTTTTTTAATAATATTTAACAATAATGTCAAAAGCGCAAAAAATTAAGATGTCCTCCATAAAGTTATGAGTAAATTATCATTCTTTATACGTGTGTTATTTGCACTTTTTTAATTTATATTTCCTTAGTGTGTTTTCCTTAACTACCGAGCACATGGTAAAGCAAATCTTAAAAGTGCTATTGACGTTTTCGTTGGTTCCGACGAGATAAAACTGGGGTTACTCTTTGTTTTTTTTTATAGGATCGGGTGACAAACGAGCACACAGTCCACCTGATGGTAAGTGGTTACTGTGACCCATAGACATCTACATCTATCCTCAATAAAGATTCAAGATGCAGATGCGTTGTCAACCGTGAGGACTAAGATGGAATGCCTCTTTGCCAGTAAAAAGGGTCTTCGGTTCTCTACACTCACCATACGAAACACAGCAGCGTTAAGCTGCTATTTTACGCTGGTTTCCTGTGAGAGCGTGGTCCTTCCCCGGTCGAGCCGACCCATTCGTGCTACAACCATAATATAGCTGCAGCATGGCTCTACCACGTGAAATACTCACGTACTATGCGGGCACATGAGTTACCGCAGCTCTCCTCTTAATTTTGAAGTAATTTATCTTATCGCTATGTTCTCGATTATTAAAAACCTCACCAATCACTGGTTGCTGGGAGATCATACTAAGTTTATACGTTTTGTACTGAATTTTTGTTTTAAATATCACATTAAAATCGCGTTGAATCGCGTTCTGTTATACTTTAGTTCAGTAAGTATACGAGTGCTGATGCAACACCCGCTGAGTCAGAGCCGTTTCATTGTTCCTCTTGCATTATTATTATAACTTTTTATACGCTTCGCTACTTTTGGTAAATGAATAAATATTTTATTATTATATTATTTTAAATCAAATTAGGAAATTGTATTAAAAAGGAATAAAATACTTATTTTGTTAAAGTTGTCTATCCATTACACTAATGGCCCACTTATTCTACACAAATAACTTTATCGCGCTTAAACTTAAATAAATTTATGAGCGGCTCAGATATAAAATAACAACGTCGTGGCAATAACCTTAAAAACTAGAATAAGGGTAAACACATGTTACCTATAATTGTCTTATCAGAGAATGTGTCCATATGTCAATCTCAATAAAAGTTACCAAATATAGCGAAGCGCGTTACGAGGCGACATCTGGGACAGTAGCGGAGATTTTTCCGATAATCTATTTACGTCGAATGAAATTCGCGCGCTCTGGTTGGCCGACAAAACTGTTAGCTACGTCTATTACTTATAGAGATTTTTTTCTCGTTTTTAGAATTCAGCATTAAAATGGTAAGACGACGCTTATAATTGTCCCCTATTAATGTCACTCTGCTGTCTGTCTGGCCGTCTATCCGTCCGTATGCTTGTATAATTAGTTACATTTCACGCGTCCTTGATGCATTTGTTATTCTTAGACATGCAGGTTCAGTCAGGTTATTTTTTTTTATTAGGCAAATACTACTTATGATGACAGCTGTAGTAGCACTTTGTTGTCTTGCGTACAATAAAATTTTAGAGCAGTACCAACGGCTTTACGTGATTCCGAGACATGGGGTCGAAACGCCGCCGACTTTCCGACTTCGGGCGGCTACTGAGACTTTCTTCACAGAAAAACTTAATAACTGATTTTGTGAGCCAAAATGATTTTACTGGGCCAAAGGATCAGCAGTCGTGTTTACGACTACTAGAACAACAACACTGTCGAGCAGAGGCAGTAATACATGTCAAACGTAACTAATAAACTATTCATAGTTTTAAAACGCTTTTTCTTCTATTTATTACAGCCCATAAAAGTCCACTGTTGAATATAGGCCTCCCCAATAGATTGCCTCGTTTGCCATAATTTTAGAATTTTGCCATAATTACCACCAGTTATCAGGAAGATGCTGTGCTCATTCCTGTTTTAGTTTACCTCTATCGCCTCTTACGACACCCAAGGGACGATATGGGGTAGTGGGTATTCTTACATGAACGTAATTATTTTATTTTTCGAACTATGCATATCTTTAATTAATATATTATTAGACTGTGATTTTTTGAAAGTGGTAATTCCGATAATAGATGATGACCGCAATTTTATTTTAATTTTACAACAAATATAAAGCAAAATGAAGTGTGATTTTTGACAAAACCATCAAATATTAAGGTCCTCCCAGTTAATTACGATCATTACGACGACATTCCAATATTCATCATCGTCATCATCATTATTATAACTCTTCACAATTTCACTGCTGAATATTGGCCTGTACCAATGAATGCTATAAAACACAGTCATCAGTAACATGCATCCACATATGTTATTAGGTCACCGTTCTAAGATTTTGGCCCACCCATACTTTGTTTACCGGTCAGACGAGACTGAAAATCTCTTCTTCATCGGTCTTACGGGACCGCTCCGATGGCAAAAGTCGTGAGGCATCCACGACATTCATTGGACATTTTTTCAGCCATATTTTTTTAAATGTTAAACATTCTCTGAACTCTATATTAGGATTTTACCTGTATTTACGTTTTACACACACATAAGTTATACAATAGAGAAAATGGTTGGGTGCTACTATCTGCTTGGGATCCTATAATTAATAAAATTAAATCCCAACCCAAGCATACAACTGCAAGACTTCAAGATACTGTAAGTTCATACTGTGTAGATTGTAACAAAAATTAAACTAAAAAAAAATAATCTGGAGGTAGCCGTGGTAAACTATGATATTGGGACGTCAAACACCTCAGTCCCCGTGAAGTGACTGTCAGTCTGTTAGTCCCGTGACCATGGGTGCTGTAAACTCGAAACGTCGGGAATATAAAATAAGTTAATATACGCGATAAAATCCGTAAAATAAGTTTTATTTAAATAAGTTATTACATATACAATGGCTCAAACGACAATGTATAGGCCAAATTGACTTTTGCCACTTAAGTCTATTAATTTGTTGGCCTATGTCAGTTTCTTTCATGCATCAGAATGTAATCGTTATGGATTCTATCACACTGAGGAAATACAAGCAACGCCAAAGCAAATCCAAAAAAGATGGCTATCATCTCGATAGCTTCCTGAACAACTTTAATTATTCTCATACGGCCAGTAGTGAGGAAACACGTCTGAGTTTCATGCCATTGTTGGCAAGTTCGAGTATTATCGGAAGCTATTATAAGCACAACATGTATAACAGTGCCATACGTGGACAGAAAACACACTTAAAAGCACACGCTCACTTTCTAACCTACCGATATTTAATGTATAGCTTAATGCGTAAGAGAAACTTAATGCGAGGTGGGTTAGGATATCATATATACTGGGACGATCACAATAAATACCACACCGGAAAACCAAAGTTTGTGTTTTGCCGAAAATATTGGGTTCAGCTTTGATGTCAATCAAAATTATAGAATCTGTGTCGTAGAAGTGTTCTAATCTAGCTACGAGATTGTCAAGACCACCAGTTACCTACCTACTATAGCTACCAATTGTATAAGAAAATTTAAATTAGGACTTCATAGAATACGGCTGACAAACAAGTTCACCTGATAATAAGTGGATGCCGTGGCTCATAGACAGCTACACCTATCCTCGATTGAGAATCAGTATGGATGCGTTGTCATCCCTGAGGACTAAGATATAATACATCGTTACGAGTAATAAGGGTCTCCGGTTCTCTACACTCATCGTATGAAACACAGTTTTGTACGTGGTAGAGCTACGCTGCAGCTATACGAGTTTTATGGTTGTAGCAAGAATGGGTCGGCTTGACCGGGGTAGGACCACACTCTCACAGAATACCAGCGTAAAATAGCAGCTTAATTCTGCTGTGTTTCGTATGGTGAGTATAAAGAACCGGAGACTCTTTTTACTGAAAATGAGGCATTCCATCTCAGTCTTCAGGGGGACAACGCATCTGCATTTTGATTCTTAATTGAGGATAAATATAGATGTTTATGGGTCATAGCATCTACTTACCATCAGTTAGACTGTGTGCTCGTTTGTCAACTATGACCATCTTTGTACGAACTTGGCATGTAAATGATATGAGTAAATTGTATTATTTTCAAAATTGAAAAGTTTTTTAAATCTTTTTTGAATACCACTCCCTGTAAGTCTGATTCGAAAATAAGTCCTTCTGTTACCATCTTCCTATTGGGGTCCATTTTAGTGGTTACAGCGCTCAAACCGCGAACTCACTTATTATGCTCATTATCAAGAAAGCTCACGTATTGTGACAAGCACTTACGAAACCCTACCTCTACATTTTGCATGGCCCGACCCGCACTTGGCCAGACTTTTTTTTATATTGTAAGGGTGCCAAATGAACACCCAGTCCACCTGGTGGTAAGTGGATGCTGTAGCTAATAAACATGAATTTCTGCAAAAATGATATAATTCAAATGTATTAATTCTTTAACGACTTTCTATAGTAAATTTGTTAATTTACTATTTATATTACTTAAAAGCAAAATAAAATATTAACTTTTAAGACCATACGGCAGTGATTAAGAGCAATTCCACAAAAAAAAACATATTATATTATATATAATAATAACACTAGAGATTAGGGTGAGCTCAGCCAAACTTCATTTTTTTCTACCCATATCTATTTGATATACCAGAGCTCATAGGCTGCGCGTTCGCTTTATAATTCATACACTACATATACACGGGCAATGAAGTGCAATTTCAGCTGTCATCACTGAAATTGATGAACGCAATTTAAACCGCTAATGCTAAGTGGTACTCGACCGAGACGAGCAACAGATGGATTATACTTGTATAGGAAATCAAAATGTTTCAAGTATTTGATATGTATTATACATATATATATATATATATATATATATATAAATATACTCAATATATATTTACCTTTTATCAACCTTTTCTATTTTTATTTCTGCTGCACTGCCTCTTTTATGTTTATACTGTATGGCGTAATGGTTGACGGGGAAAGAATGCTCTGTGAATGAAGTATAAATGAATAAATAACTAAGTAATTTGAAGATTTTTACATTATGTATTATAGTCACCGCAAGTTAAGGCTTGCAATAGATAAAATTAATACCTTGTAGCAATTTGTGCCAGGCTACTTCATATGAGTAATTAATATGTTTATATCTAATATTATGTTAAAATACATAAACGTAAAATATAAGTATATATAATAAATAAAAAAGTAATAAATCTTCTAATAATTAGACGTCAGAACAACAAGGACATAATATGTCTAGTCTCCAGACATATTGTGTCCGTCCCTGGGAAAGGTAATGAAATTTTCTTCAGAAAAAACAAATAATATACACTACGTATATTATTTGTTTCGCTATCAAAGGCTTATTTTAAAATATAAAATCATAAGCAATACAACATATACGGTATGATAATGTTTTCCCTAATGAAAATAGTTTGGACAATTGCCATAGAATTTCAATGATAGTATCTGAGATCCATGGTTTATTGTATGTCCTTCATTCATTCTGTTGAATATCCCAGGCCTTCCTTAATGATTGCCTCATAAGAAGAAGACGTTGCGTATTAATTAACATAAAATAACAATCTACGTATGTTTCATTCCCCTATTGGGCACTGACCTCTTCTCATTTCTAAGGCGGTTTATGAGAACGTAGAATTCGTCACGCTACTTCAGTGCAATATAACGGACTTCGTGTCTTTGAAATATTTTTAATGTTTAAACAACAGTATACTCAAGGATCCCTTCCTTGATGATTCCTTTACCGATTTAGCACTTAAAATTACAATAAACGATTATTATTGATATGACTATTTTCATCACTGCTATCAAGTACTTTTTAGGGTTCCGTACCGCAAAAGGAAAAAACGGAACCGTTATAGGATCACTTTGTTATCCGTCTGTCTGTTTGACAAGACCCTTTTTCTCAGGGACGCGTGAAGGTATCAAGCTGAAATTCATATAAAATACTCATGTCTACTGTCCCTTGGAGCTGTGAAAAAATCAAATTTATAAACCAACGCAATCAAAAGATACAGCCGTTTATGCCGCAAATTTTCGATATTCGCAAGGAAATCAAAACCTACAGGGTACTTCCCGTGAACGCAGAATCTTAAAATTTGGTACGAAGCAACGTATTATAGCACCAATCAAGGAAACATTGCGAAAAGCATAAATTTTTAGTTACATCATAATAAAAATATTTTTAATAATTTTAAACTTATATACCTACGGATTTGTTCGGAACCCTCGGTGCGCGATTCCGACTTGCACTTGGCCGGTTTTTTGCAGTTCGGTGCTTATTTGAAGCAATAATAATTACTAACCTTATTTCAAACATTTCAATGGTAGAATAAATACTGGCATGAAGCCACAGACCTTGACCAACTACGCTCGACATGTTGTGTGCACATAAAAGGAACACCATTAAACACCTATATACGGAAGCCGAGTCCATTGTTTTGCGACGACATGAGTCATGGGAATTCGGGTCGGGCTCCATTTGAGCACATAGCTTGTGTCTAATTATCGTCAATAAAGGACATAGATTGTTGTATTTAATCGAGATAATATCAGATAGTTCAATTTATAAGATCAAAGGCGGTTTGTAGCGACTAACGTTTTTGGAAACGTTTGTAATGATGAATGTTTTAAGTTTGTACAATAGATTTTGTTGGTATATTTAGTCAAATCTAATATACATATAAAAATTAATTATTGTTTGTTCATATTTTACGCGCTGCCATACCGTTCAACCAATTGCGGTAAAACTTTGTCAACATATTGCATGCACTTTCGCAAAGGTTATAGGCATAATACATTTAACTTACCATAGGTGGCGCGCGTATAGTACCAACAAATTTATTTGAATATTATACATCATGTATTATCATTCCTAATTAAACAATATAACTCTTCCAAATTTAAAACGATATTTCGACAATTACCTTTTCTGTGGCAGCAACGCGCCGGGTACCAGCTAGTATTAAATAATAATTGTTTCAAAGTTACATCTAGTTGTTTAACTAACATCGTCATCATAAAGTTTTTTACTAGAAACGACCCTAGGGGTTTGCTTAGGGCCTACCGCCTGTCTGTCGGGAGTTCTGCCTAGGGTTTGGGTAGGTACCCTCTTACCTACCTATTTCTGGCACCAAATAGTATTGCTTGCACTGCTGTGCTCCCCAGTCTGTAGGGCATAGAGAGCCATTATTAACATTAGGCTGTGTGGCATTCCATCCTCGTTCTTAGGGGAGACACGCATTTTTAGACTTATTTACTTGAAGTTAGCTGGAGAGGCCCATATTAGTCCACTTCAGTTTTAAATTTTGGAATATTCAAATAATTATGAAGATTCAATTCAAAGGAACTAAACTTCTATTTTATTATACGCGCCATCTGAGCATGATATTTTATAGTAATTCTTAGCGCAAAAACGCTCGCACTCACATAGCTATTCAGAATTTTGAAGAACGTAACAAAAACAAAAAAAGATCGCGGGATACTAATACTCAGACTATACAGCCATCTTTGACTACAGTCGGTTACAAAACCATTCTAAGTTAGCAAAAGGACACAGTTATAATAGTTTGACAGTACAGAGCATTTATTTACTAATTAAATGCTTTGTATTGTCATTTTCAATCGCTAAATAATAGACTAGGGCCCGTTCTCTCTCTTTCATTGTAGGAAGAATTTGCCTCAATCGTCACGCTTGGCGTGCGGATTGCCATTTGGCATCTTCAACGATGCTCGCTGTTGCCATTCCGGGCTATACTGTATTATGTGTACTAAATTTCAACGAATAAATTATAATAAAGCCTTTCAGACCGAATTTCAGCCACGGCGGTAGGTCTCAATGGAGGCGAGTTATCTGCACAGGACAGGATTATAGTGCAAGAGTGTGTGTGCAAGCCTGGTGCACTAAATATTAAATACCTTTAACTTACACCCAAATCAATTCTATTGCGTTATACTAGCAATGATATGGCGGCAGGCGGATAATGGTATGTCCATTTTCTTTTGTCATCTCATCCAAAACATATTTACCAAAAGTTCTTTTTTCAACATACTGCCGTGGCTTGTACTTCATTGGTTTGCAACGACGAAATTATTTCATGCTTCCGGTTATTCGTTGTCGGCGGCTTATTTTTTTTGAACTCAATGACAGGGTGCAATGTTCTATTCCCCATAGCCCGATTGGACGACAATCCGATACAGAAATAAAACGCAGGACTTTATATGCTCGAGGTACAGGAGTAAAACAACGCCAGCAATATAACCAGAAAAGCCAACAGCTGATTTTGGCTTTACCCAGGAACCGAGCACTGGACGAAATGATCAACAGTCGTTCTTACGACCACCAACCACAGACCAACGAGACACCGAATAAATAGTCGTATTTTAATTCATAATATTTATTTATCATAAAAATATGTCAGTTGTTCCTTTTAATTTTTGCAATAAACAAAATTTTAAATGGAATAAAGTTTTTCAACAATTGCTTCAAATCTCTGTTGTTTTCAGGCACAAACCTTAGATTTTAAAGAAATTAAATAAAAATAAAGAATTATAATACATAATTAATGTTTGGTGGTGGTGCTGCTAATCACGTCCATAATGAAAATGTTAGGACTGTACTTTTCTTTTTTTTACAAAATCAAATGTCATGTCGCTTTAGTTTTCAAAACATTCCTATAAACTTATAACAATGAAAACTTTCAGCTGCCAATCCGCACTATGCCAAATAACCCCCTTGTAAGGCAATCTGAGGGGGAGGCCTGTATTCAGCTTTATTAGGTTATGATGATAATGATGACGATGACAATGAGATCTCACATATGTCTTGCTCCCCAGGTTCTCAGTGTGTAAGTCCGTTAAAGTACGGTCGGTTTGTGCGAGGCTGTGGTGCGCTCATCGTGGCATACCGCACGTGTGCCGTTCGAAACGTGCGCCGCCACTAGAGGGCACTCCATGTGGCACCAACCGGGTAAGCAAAACTTATTTTCATTTCATATAACTATATTTCTCCTATAAATCTGTAACCAACAATCCTCGCTATGCATGGGTCTCCAGTTTTAGAAGGATTAGCTAATTACCAAGGATAGGGATTAACAAATTTAAATTTTCAAATTCAAAATATTTATTGTTACAATTAAGTGTTATAAAGGTATATGTATTTTATATGGAATTTATTATATTACCTACGTGTATTACAATTAATATTATCAACTAATATATTATTAACTGAAATAAAAATATCAAATAAAGTTGTTAATTCTATTATATTAATATCATATTTGAAATTACGTAATAAAAAATACATAATAGGAATTAATGGAGAGTAAATTAATTTTCTTAATTTTTTAATTGACTTCTTGCACTAAGTATTTGCATTTAGTGTATTTATACAAAACGTTTTGCCACCATCTATCGACCATGCGGCGGATATAAGAGAATCCACCACTTGATCTCGTACTGTGGAAGTTGTAAAACGCAATTCTAAGAAACAGATGATCTTGTGACATGACATGATGTCAGATCGGATGCTTAGCCACTACGCCACAAAGCCGACAAAATAAAAAAATCTTATAATTACATACAAAGTTTCTGATTCAATGCGTAATGGTTAATGAAATCGAATACGTAATAAGTCGATCTATATTTAGCTAACGATGTACAAATACGAACGTGACCTTTGCAAATCCTGTTAATACTAAGTAATATCACATGATACGCAGATTCAAATAATTCCTTGTACGGTCTACATTACCAAAGTAAGTTAGCATTTACACTTTGTGCTTGCTTAAGCAGAAAAACATTTTAAATATATTGGATATTATTTTTAGCCATGTTCCAAGAACGTGGAGTACATACTATGTTCGACGCGTATAATGTTTAATGTATGTTCACGGATTTTTTGGAAACGGCTAAACTGATTTTAATGATTCTACTTTAAAAAAAATCTATAGTATCTAACCTATAGTGGTGGGGAAATGTAGAAGACAATTTAAGTCCACTTAATATGATATAATATATGAACTAAAAAAAGTAAAACAGATTTAAAAACAAAAATAAAATAAATTAATTTTCAGTTAATAGCTTCTGAAACCGGTGCTTTGTTTCTTTGATACATTATCTTGCCTCCGACTTCAAAATTCAATTTTATATTATTCTATTTTTGAAGTTGGTTTTACTTTTTTAAGAAATTAAATATTAGCGAGCACTTTTTCTGCTATAGAATTATGGATGACAAATCAGATTATCAGTAAAAACGGTAATTGGATCTCTACACTCACCAAAGAACAATCGAGAAATAGCAGCATTAAGCTGATATTTCTCGCTTGTTTTCTGTGAGAGCATGGTCCTTCCCCGATCAAGCCAACCTATTCGTACTGTAACCATAATATAGGTACAGCGTGATGCTACACGTTAAAATCTACCAAATCTAAAACTAAAAGATTATCGGTCCAAAGCGCGCGGTAGTGTTTTTAAAGGAATTGTATTCGCGATTTATCACTGTCGCTGAATGACTAAAACCGATTGACTGAATGCTGATTGTTTTCTAGCCCAACGGCTTCGCTTTCTAGGCTTACAGAGGAGTATGTTAATAATTTTAGTTATTCATCTTTTAACAACACAATATATTATATTTAATTTATGTGCGACCGAGTTTCACACCACGTTAGAAAAAAATCTATATAGTCTACAAAACTTGGAAAGTAAAACATTATATTTATTATTTATTACAAACGAAATGTCATGCAAATCATTACAATTTTGAGAAACCAATAACATACATATAAAAACGGCGATTTTTCCGGACCGATACGACTTAGGGACCTTCAAGAAAAGAGCTTACTCCTTAAAAGCCCGGTAAAGCACCTGCAATTCCCCTGGTGTTGCAGTTGTTCATGGGAGGCGTAGTCACTTACCATCAGGTGAGTCATATGCTCGTTTGCCTTCTCTTCAAAAAAAAAACAATAAAAATTAACTCGTTTAAAGTAGACATATGATACATTTTTAATTTTGTAAATAAATGGATTTAAGTTTTGTTTCTTAATTATAATCGCAATAAAATAAAGACTTAAAAGCTATGAAAGCGATACACTTTCCAACTAAAGTTATTTAGGATCTACTAAGTAAACCCATTAAAACCCATTACACGTAGAAAGTTGATGTATGATGCCTATGAAGAATGAATACCTAATAGAAAGGATACATTGGGTCCTGTGTGTTTATGGTAAAAGTTAAAAAATATTTAAAAAAAGAATATCACGATTTTTTTTTAAATGTACCATCATTTCATTCTTACACTTACACTTTGCGTATATAATGCGGATCGTATAAACAATATCTGGATACAATAACTGATACCTATAGTTCTTTAAATATAACTTAATTACAATGACGGCTGTCATTCTGATGTGACTAGTGCTGGGAACATTAAATCGATATATCTGTGGCGGCGAGGTCGTCGCGCCACAAGCAAAACACATCGGAGCGTTGGCCGCTCCCGGGCAGAACACCTTACCCGGCGGGAGATCTTCCCTTTTCCTTCCACCCGCCACAGTGGTGACCAACCGATGTGATATGAACACGCAACCAACAACCTTCGGAAACTATAACTTCAAAACCTTCGTCAATCGTACTTAAGTACCCCATTCATTCGCTCCCGAGCAGATATTGTCTGCAGTCTTCACATTCTGCAAGCCATCTAGCTTTACAAAAGGTTCATCGCAGCATTGGAATAATCATGCTTCCTGTTCCTTCAAGCTACTCTCTGCGCTACAGTGTTCGGCACGGCTCTGAGCCTTACTGCTCGCCTCTGCTTCAAGGCACTCTCGAAGATTATTTGCCTTCTTCTCGACTCACCGCAGACTACAAGGCAATATCTGGCACTTGCTCCGGCTCATCGTTCTCACCGGCATTACTTGCAAGTGCGTAGTATTGCATGCATTACACACCGGCATATCGTTCGCACCGGCGCCACTTGCCCTTACGCACACAGCATGAATTTCCCCACCGGCATTAAGGACGCACCGGCAATCGGACTGCACTGTCGACCTCCGGTCTGAGTAGGGGGTGATGTGGCGGCGTTGACGTCGCGCCACAACATCGCAAAATATCGAAGCCTAAATCGCGCTAACAAAGTTCCGAAGTTAAAGCAGTATATATAGAATAGCTCCGAACTACCAATCAGAGCGTTGGCCGCTCCCCATACAGAACACCTTGCCCGGCGGGAGATCTCCCCTTTTCCTTCCACCGGCCACATATCGATAAAGTATTCATAAATATTAATAAAAAATATGCAACCAATACTTATTTTAACCAAGTATTTAAACATCAGTACTCATTTTGGGCTAATAAAAAAAATTTTAAAAATTGCAATAATAAATTTATTGACACAAGGGTGTACATCATAAGTCACAATCATGATCATCAGAATCAGAGTCACTGGAACAATCTTCGAGATTAATGATTAATTCCTGATCACACAAATAATCAAAGCGGACATCAAGTTTCCTATCTTCTGTGATAATTCTTCGCGTTTTATCGACCAACTTTTTCCAAATATTTGGTGTTACATGTTCTCATGCATTGTGCAGCATATTTAACATTTTATTTGTCGTGAACTGAGGGGTGGTGTTGTGTCCTGCTGCATGACCTAAAACGAAAACAATGAGATTTTTTTTAATTAGTGATGCTCTAATTAATCACCTTCATTTAAATATTAAATATCTTTAACTTACGCCCAAATCAATTCTATTGCGTTATACTGACAATGATATGGTGGCAGGCGGATAACGGTATGTCCTTTTTCTTTTGCCATCTCATCCAAAACATATATTGGCGTTTGGGGCTTGTGTATTCCCACTAAACGCAAAAGTTCTTTTTTCAACATAGTGCCGTCGGCTTGTACTCCATTGGTTTGTAACCACGAAACGTTTTAGAAATCGTGTGGTTTGCATTCAGCAATGTATCATCCAGGATTACAACTTTATCCCAATTATCAATATCTCTACTTTTCATAAAAAAATCAATGCGTGCAGAGCAATGTCGCTACGTTCCATAATAATTTTTCTTTTTCCCAACTCTCTGCCCCCACAAATCAGGTTTATATTGTCAAAAACATTACGAAAACATAACCTCAAAATGAGATTTTTAAAAATTTATAAAAAAAAATAAGCATGTCCGGCAGGAAATGGAAGTGGGCGGTGACTCTACAACTCCCCTCCATCTCCCCCCACCACTCCCACCCCCAAATTCAGGCGACTTGATTCTAAACCTTACCCTTGTCTTACATTTTTTATACTTCTATACAAAAAGATTTAAATACTCGTATATAGCTACTACTTAAATGTATTTATCAGAAAAATTTAACAGCATAATGTGTTGTAATATTTTAATTTAATGATAGTAGTAGTAGTAATGTAAAACAACAGAGACCAGTAACGGGGAACAGCATCAAAAACGCTAGAAGTCTGCCGGGAGAGGGAGGCTCATGTCCATTACGACTCACAGACAGATGATGATGATGATATAAAAGCTGTTTAGTGGCGTAATATCCACTACCCCATATCATCCCGTGGATGACGTAAAAGGCGACAGACGGTGACAAATCAGGAAAAGGACAGCAGCGTTTTTCTAATAACGGCTATCAATATAAAGCTGCGGTTGCCAACCCGCTTGCCAGGCGCAGCAACTATGACATAGGGGTGATCACTATGAGGCAATCTATGGGGGAGGCCTATGTTCAGCAGTGAACTTTAAAAGGTCGTAACGGTAACGGTAATCTGCTAATATATAAAAATTAATTTTTATTTGTACGTATTTTATGCACTGCCATACCGTTCATTAGATTGCAGTAAAACTTTCTCAATTTATTGCTTGCACTTGGGTGAAGGTTATAGGCACAGTACAATTTATTTACACTAGGTAGCGCGCGAATAATACTGACACGTGTATTTGAATGTTATATGTCATTCAACTTAAATTAATTTAATATCATTCCTTATCAAACAATATAACTTTTCCAAATTTAAAACCATATTTTCACAATTATTTCTTCTACGGCAGCAAACGCGCCGGGTACCAGCTAGTAATATATAAAAATAACTTTGTTTTTTTATAAGTTTATGCACAACTAAAACATAAAAAGCGTATATTATAATATCATTATTTTAATCCAATTTCGAAGGCAATCGAGTTGCTGCGTGGTGTCGTTGAGATTTCTTCAAACATTCGTACCTACCTGCCGGGCTATTCACAATCGTCTCGGAAAGCGAATTCGACTCGGATTCGATAACTTCTCGCACCGAAACCAATAAACGCTATTCACATTTAACGTTCGGATGAAGGTCACTTAGATACAGCCCATAACTATTGTATCGTCATTTAGTTACATGCATTTACGAATTTTGTAGATAAATAGGCTTTTGTATTTTTTTAGAGTAACGCCTAAACAAAAACATAATGCAATATTTTGATGTTAGCCATTGATATCGAATATAAAAAATATATAATTTAACTATATAATAAATAAAAAAAAACTGAGATATGTCTCGTTTCACAAAGCAGCATATATATATATTTGTGATAGAAAACTTATAAAAACACACCTTTCACAAAAATTCAGCTTTACGATTAAGTGCAATTATTGAAGTAATTATATGAAAATACGTATTATAAATAATTATAATTAATTTTTGTTACCTAACTTATAATTAAAAGGGTTTATTTATCTCTTCTAATCATCAATATTCGAAAAGTTTTCGCCAGCCTCAGAGCTCTCGTAAAGTTTCCGATGCAAACTGTCACAATAGGCTATTTGACTAATTTTGGAAAACCATTTTAAATGATTCTTTATTACGTAATAAGCATACTACATTGATATTTCCGAGAGATCTACTGTATTAACAATAAAAATCAAAGTTAAAGTTTAAATTTCCAAAACCGCGGCAAAAACGCTTATTCTGTAATGGCGCTGGTCATATTCCGTGTGACGTCACACACAAGTAAAAAGGTCAATAACCCTAATAAAACAGTGCAGCTGAAGTGAATTTTATTATTTTTCTTCAAATTTATTCGATAAAATGGTGTATAAATGGTGTGTAGTGCCACAATGTACTAATACGACTATAAGTAGTCCACACAAACTGTTTGTTTCTGTTCCAACGAATCCCAAAAGACGAAAAATGTGGTTACGATTAGCTCGAAGAGACCCAAAGAGCATTTTAGCTCATACCAATGTTTTTATGTGTGAAGATCATTTTAATGTAAGTAATATATAACTTTATATATACTAGACTAGATGGTAGCCTAATATCGGTTTTTGTATAAAGTAATAACATCTTTAATACCCAACCTCCAAATATGGCTTAATCTTACAGCATAAGTTGGAAGGATACTTTTCACCCAAACCCTACAGGGTTCCCTGTAGGGTTTCATATGTTATCTGTTATGTTATTTAGCTTTCTAAATAATTTTCTTATGCTGTCTTGTAATGTTTATTGTCTTGTCAAACATAATATAGATACTTCACTCCTTACATTGGCAATAATGTTGAATTACAGATGGAAAAGGACACAATTAACTACTTGAAGTACAAAATGGGCTTCAGTCAGAAGATACTTTTGGCAGATGAGGCTGTGCCAACTAAATTTCATTGTCAAGAGGATCGTAGAAGTAGGCTACCTGATGCTGGACCTTCTCGAGAAGTTTTCTTTAAAAGGCAAAGAATTGATATTGTCACAGAATGTCTGCGAAGACATAGTACTACAACCCATACAGAAAGCTTACAAAATGATGATATGATACAAGAAATCATTGAGCCTAAAGGTTATGTTATCTATATAATACAAATGTCATAAGATATTTTTTCACATTTAAATGAGTTAAGTTTATGTTATTCACATTTAAATTAAGTAATTAATTTGGTTTTTTGTCTTTTCAGAATTACCAAAAACTCAAGACAAAGAAACAATCACCGACCCTATCATAACTGTAGAAAAAGCTGTTCAAGCAACAAAAAAAGTGAATACGCATTTTAGGAGCAAGGCTGTGCAAACTAGATGCCAAAATAAAAGTATTTCTACCTCACCATGGAAAGTTTCTACAATATCTCATTTCAGTTCACCAATTAATATTAAACCATGCCATCTTCAACCATTACAGTCAGAGGTTGTTAAAGCAGTTAAGAGAAATATTTTCCTTGTAGATGAAAAATCTGATAGTGATATTTCTTGTTTTGAAAGTGGTCTTTTATCACCTTTTGGAGCTACATCAGTAAAGGTTACTGACTCTGATAGTAATGTTACAGATACCAATGAGAATATTGAAAAATTACAGTGCCACAAAAATACTTTGCGTTTAATTGAAAAGAAACCATTGATGTATATTGGTATTTCCAAAGAATGTTATTTTTTAATTGAGTTGTTGCATAGACACACAAATATAAATAGAGAACATATTTTGCTATGCTTGAAAAAAATTAGATTAAACAGCACATTTTCTGAACTCGAGGATAATTTTGGTATATCATTATCTTATGCCAGTAAATTATTTTTAAGAAACTTACCAATAATAAGTAGTTTTTTAAAACCATTCATTGTAAACTTAGACAAAAATTTAATAAAAAGGAATCTTCCTATTGCATTTAGACATAACTATCATAATGTAAGCTGCATCATCGATTGTCTAGAAATTGATATACAAAAACCATCAAAGGCTCTTCATCAGGCTCTGACATGGTCAGAGTACAAAAAGGGGAATACTGTGAAGTATTTAATATCATGCACACCTAATGGTTTGGTTAATTATTTTTCTCAAGGGTTTGGGGGTAGAGCAAGTGATGTTACCATAGTAGAGAACTGTAACTTTCTAGATGGATTACAACAGGGAACTTGCATCTTAGCTGACAGAGGCTTCAAGCACCTTGAACAGATACTTCATGAAAAGGGCATAAAACTATTAAGGCCACCCAGTGTTAATGCTGGTGCAAAGTTATCAAAAACTGAAGTTCGACAAACTAAAATAATCGCTAGCTTGCGAATTCATATTGAAAGGGTAATTAGGCGAGTAAGAGAATTCCATATGCTAAAGCAACATTCAGTGATAAATACTAACATATGTCGTGTACTTGATCATGTCATTATTATTGCATGTGCTCTAATAAATTTGCAGGATTCTCTTATTAAATAATGTGAAATCATAAATAATAAAACAAGAAATACATCATGATTTTTATCGGCTGATATTGAAGCTATATTTGTTTTGCAAAAGAGAGCCATACGGGCGATTTATAACCTAAATTGTAAAGAGTCCCTCAGAGAAAAATTTAAAGAAATAAGCATATTAACTTTGGCATCGCAATATATTTATGAGAATGTAAAGTATGTGCATAAAAACATAAATAGCTTTAATAAGAATAAGGATGTGCATACTTTAAATACTAGGAACAAACATAAGCTTGTAATGCCAGTAACTAGACTCCACAGAATCAGCAATTCATTTATGGGGCAATGTATACGCTTTTACAACAAAATCCCAGAACATATTCAAAGTTTGTCAATAAACAAGTTTAAAAGTTTTATTAAAGAAAAACTGTACAAAAAGGGTTATTATAATATCAAGGAATACATGAATGAAAATAACCCCTGGGAATAGGGTGATCGCCACCATGCTGGTTCTATGAAAAATCATTTAAAAATTGTATAAATAAATTATTTTTGAGTGAAATTGTTTAAAAAAAAAGTCCCGCTGGGTTTCTTGCTGGTTCTTCCCAGGACTGAGGTATTTTCCGAACCAGTGGTAAATAAAAAATTACTTTCAATAAGTATTATGTAATAATCAATATTGAATAAAAAATTATTTTATTCTATTCTTATTCTATTTAATCATTATCACTGAAAAGGAAAAACGGGCCTCCATCGCCCGTCCTGCGGCAGAGATCAACCAATTAGTGTCCTATTCACAGATCCTAATACCACACGACGTTGGGTTCCCTGACCCCTGAGTAGGTGTGCAACTCGGGGCAACATAAAAATTTTCAAATATTTAGCAAAATGTAACAATTTTACAAGCTATTTTTAGAGTCATAAATCTTAAATATCTATCACACACATTCAAAACAATGATCTTTATTAATAAGCATGAATATCTTAATACAATTGTTTAATTCAAAAATTAAAACTTTTAAGCAGTATTAAAACTCTTTATTTTTTTTTTAAAA
Source organism: Parnassius mnemosyne (assembly GCA_963668995.1). NCBI lineage: Eukaryota > Metazoa > Arthropoda > Insecta > Lepidoptera > Papilionidae > Parnassius > Parnassius mnemosyne. The sequence continues at coordinate 21,732,353 of CAVLGL010000104.1, read as the reverse complement.
TACTAGTAATGCTATTAAACCTTACTAATATTCCCTTTAACCACTTCTGGTAAGCTTAAAATGCTTGTGTTAGAAGTGGTTCACGACAGTAATCGAATGGCGGATTCGAACCCACGACCTTACGAGTTCGCGGTCCGCGCCCTGCCATTAGGCTACTGACGCTTCTAAGCTTTTTTTTTTTTTTTTTTTTTTTATAGGAGAGGGGGCAAACGAGCATGCGGCTCACCTGATGGTAAGTGACTACCGCCGCCCATGAACAACCGCAACACCAGGGGAATTGCAGATGCGTTGCCGGCCTTTTAAAAAGGAGTAGGCTCTTTTCTTGAAGGTCCCTAAGTCGTATCGGTCCGGAAAAATCGCTGATGGTAATCGATTCCACAAGGAAGTCGTGCGAGGAAGAAAACATCTTCCAAATCGCACAGTGGTGGACCGCCAATCATCCAGATGGTGTGGATGGTATAGGGAGTTCTGCCGCGATGTGCGTTCATGAAATTTGGCGGCTGGGATTAATCCGAACAATTCCTCAGAGCACTCCCCATGGTAGATGCGAAAGAAAATGCAAAGAGATGCAACATCTCTTCGCAGTGCCAATGAATCGAGCCGATCGGAAAGGGCTCGGTCGTCGACGATTCGAGCCGCTCTGCGCTGGATGCGGTCAAGTGGAAGGAGCTGGCACTGGGGAGCCCCTGCCCAGAGATGGGAACAGTATTCCATGTGAGGCCGAACCTGCGCCTTGTAAAGTTGCAGGCGGTGTGCCGGCATGAAATACTGTCCCGCTCTGCTGAGCACGCCAAGCTTTTTAGAGGCCAATTTGGCCTTCTCTTCCAAGTGACCACGAAACTGCACGTCACTCGATATGTCGACTCCGAGGATACCGATACTGGCTGAGGCAAGAAGAGGAGTGCCTTGAAACTGAGGAGATACGACAAAGGGGTTCTTTTTAGCGGTAAACGCGCAAACTTGTGTCTTCTGAGGATTAAACTGGACTAGATTTATTCGCCCCCAATCCGAGACTTTGTCCAGCAAAGACTCGACTTCAGACACAAGTTTGTTCCGGTACTCGGCGACATTTTCCCGAGAAATATTGGCCCGGCCGGTGTATAGAGCATCACCAGTGCTGTCATCCGCATAGCAATGAATGTTACCAGTCAGCAACATATCATTGATATGCAGAAGAAACAGCGTTGGTGATAGCACACAGCCTTGTGGAACACCAGCGTTAATAGGCTTGTAGTCAGAACATGCACCGTCTACAACGACCTTGATGCTCCGATCTGCAAGGAAGCTGGTGATCCAATTGCACAATTTCTCGGGAAGCCCATAGGAAGGGAGCTTCGAAAGAAGCGCTTTGTGCCAAACCCGATCGAAGGCCTTCGCAATGTCCAGACTAACGGCCAACGCCTCCCCCTTGGACTCTACTGCCTCCGCCCATCTATGGGTCAGGTAGACTAGAAGATCACCAGCTGATCGACCCCGACGAAAACCGTATTGGCGGTCACTGATCAGCTGGTGATCCTCAAGGTACCGGATGAGCTGGCAGTTAATAATGGATTCCATTATTTTGGAGAACAAGGAGGTGATCGCGATAGGCCTATAGTTGGACGGGTCTGAGCGGTCGCCTTTTTTAGGGATCGGGTGGACAAAAGCTGTCTTCCATGAGTTCGGGACGACGCCATGGGAGTAGGAGTACCGGAAAAGACGCGTTAGAACCGGTGCCAACTCCGGAGCACACGTCCTCAGCACAATTGGGGGGATTCCGTCAGGCCCACTCGACTTGTGGATGTCAAGGGAGAGGAGTGCTCTGCGAACCAAGCGCTGTGAGAATAGCACATCCGGCATAGAGCACGCACACCGCGGGATGGTCGGCGGTGTGTTCCCCCCGTCATCAACAGTCGAGTTGGACGCAAAAAGGGAGCCTAAAAGGTCGGCCTTCTCTTTTGCGTCGTGGGCCAGTGAGTCGTCCTCCCTGTGCAGAGATGGTAGTGATGGCTTACAGAAATTCCCTTGGACAGCCTTGGCGAGAGACCAGAATGCACGGGTTCCCGAAGGAAGGCGAACTAGTTTCTCGCCAATTCTGCCTATGTGCTCTGACTTTGCCTTGGCAATAACTCTTTTGAAGGACCTGGAGGCGAAGTTATACTTCTTTTTAAGTATGCTGGTGTTTACATCCCGAGTCACCGAAGCCGCAGCCCAGGCTTGATAACACTCCTGCTTTCTGCGCAATGCAGTCTTACAGGAGCGACCAAACCAAGGCTGAGATCTGCCTCCGATGGGTACCACAGATGATGGAATATATAGTTCCATTCCCTGTAGCACCACATCAGTGACAGAGTCAGCAACAGCGCTGGGATCATCCGGCGAGAAGCAAACCCGCCCCCATGGGTAGGATGCAAAGAAAGACCGCATTCCGTCCCAATCTGCCGACCTGTAATGCCAAACACGGCGGCAACCTGCAGAACGCAACCGCGAAGGGAGCGTGAGTGGCACCATACTCCGGATCAGACAATGGTCCGAAGAGCCGAGAGGGGCATCGACGGAAACCTGATATCCGTCCGGATGAGAGGTCAGCAGAAGGTCCAACAGGGAAGGTGTATGATCCTTCACATCTGGAATCCGCGTAGGCGAAGTAACCAGTTGTGTCAGACCATATGCCAAAGCAAAGTCATAAACAGATCTCCCCGCATGATCGGTTAAACGTGAACCGAGCCATTCTGCATGGTGGGCGTTAAAATCGCCAAGGATCACGATCTCTGCGGATGGGACCTGTTGTAGCAAGGAATCTGTAGCCATTTGGACGTGGTCGATGAGTCGGTCTGTTTCGGCATTACCGCTATGGGACCTATAGAGGCACCCGTAGACGCGCGGATGGTCGTCGCTGTCTACGCGTAGCCAAAGGATGGACAGGTCCGAACCTTCAAGACTGCCGAGGCGTCGAGAACAGATGTCCTCTCTGACATACACGCAAACTCCAGCCCGAGGCACAAAGGAGTGCTCCAATTTGTACCCCGGGCAGGAGAGATACGAAATATCAGCCGGAGAGGAAACCTGCGTCTCGGTCAGAAAGAGCAAGGCCGGCTTCGCCGTCTCGAGATGGTAGTGGACGGCGTTTAGGTTAGAGTGAAGTCCCCTGATGTTGCAGAAATTCACGGATAGCGTGGCAGGGGTCGCCTTGGTATTGTTGCTCAGTTTGCCCCAAGCAGTTTTGTTTTTGAGCGGAATTTTGCCCCCCCCAGAATACGCGGGGCAGCCTGAGCACCCACGCTCAGGAATGGAATAACATGGTCGTGGATGCTCAGCGAGGGATTCTCCAGGGGTACTGGTACCCTCCTGGGGTAGTCTACTTTGTAATTCCGCTACCATGTTGATGGGGGGGGGGGGGGGGGAATTGGGCCTCCGGCCACCTGCACTCACCAGACGAAACGCAGAAGCAGAGCCTCTACTTCACGCCGGTATTCTGTGAGGTCGTGGTACCAACCCGGCTCGAGCCTGCCCATACGTGCAACAGCAAAAAACTGCTGCGGGGCTCTACCACCGTTAAAGCTTCTTCTGAAGCTTCTTCTTCTTTATTTCAACTATAATTTTTATTTAATATTATTAATGTATTATAATTTTTATATATTAATATTATTCTAGCCATAACACTTAACACATTTCTTATCTTATTATTCTATACAATAATCCTGTAACATTTATTACAATACTAATTAAATCTCTAATTTGTTTAATACATTTACATGTTATTGAAACTTTCATAAAATAATTGTTTCTTTAAATGCAATTATTTTTTTTTAAATTTTAGTACATTATTGAGATGCCAGTTCTAATCCCATACAAAATGAACAACCAATTTCTACATGACCCTCAGCATCACGGTAGGTGGCTAGAGTTATCTCTATCTAATATTACAGCTATCTCTGTTCATTTAGCCATTATGTAACTTATCTCTTATCATAAGAACATAACATGTTTTCACTCAAACAAATGTCTTATACAATGCAATTCTTTTATTCGTATTACATACCTGATTACTACATAACGCGTGACTTAAGTTAATTTATAAACACATTTTTGACAAGCGGGGATTTTTATCATTATATTGAATTTATTTACTTTTAACATATATTATTTTTTAATATGAAATACATTTGCTTTTTACATAAATTGTTATTAATTCAAATATGTGGAGTGGATAAAAGTGGAAAAATAATAAACATTAAAGCGTGTCGCCAACAATCACAGACTGGTACCATACAAAATAGGGTAAATATTTGTTTGCCAAAAAGTAGCTAACTTTGGTATTAAGTTATTAACATAATCACTATCATATGTCACTAAAATAATGTCAACATTTTTCGTTTCTTCAAAGTTGCTATCAGCAACACAAAAATAGCTCTTTTTTACCCCTGTTGCATACATTTGCAGATGCACCTGTGCCTTACATTTTTCTGTGATAACACCGTTTTTCAAATAACTGTCTTTTGCTTTTGCCTTGCTAGGGCATTTTATTTCAATAACGGCACCTTTTATTAAACCATCAGGTGATGCCGCAATCATGGGATTCTCTTTGCACACATAAAGCCCACATGGGGTGATTTTTCTTTTCAATATATTACTGACTGTCTTTCGGACAGACAGTTCTAAATTTCTACCTCTTCTCATTGCAGCTGTATCAGGTATTTTTGCCCCCATGATAGAAGCCACCAATGAACCATCTGGTGTATGACAAACACTTACTTCATGTGCCCTTGAAGCTGTGATACGGCCATATCGCATCTCATACCACAAGCTGCTTTTGTTCTGCCTCCTTGTTGCTTCTTCAACGGTACTTATCACAGCTTCAGTAAATGTTGCTTTCATCACGTCAATAAACTTGTCTACATCTGCTTTAATTTCTGGAGATTGGTCCATTACTAAACAGTGCAATGAATACTGCATCACATTACTATGCTTAAAATCATGCTGATATTTTAGCAATTCACAGTTATCAATTTTTCTCTTTTTGGCTTCTGAAATAAATTCAGTATAAAGTGCTGATGAACTCGGTCTGTGAGGTACTTCTTTTTTAGACATCTGCTGCACAGTAATATATTTTAGCGTAGTCCCTACTTTGGACAATGTAGGCTTTTTCCAATAGCACTCTATGGAAGTACATGCAGGTTCATCAGAACGGCGAAGGACCCACATCAAAAAAGCAACTGCATGCTTGCATCCTCCAGCTGAAGCAGCACAGTCGTGGCATTGACAGCTCATAATTTCGCTGTCATTTTCATTAATAATCATCGTCACATTATATGGTTTGGTTCTAACTTTATGCTCTGGGCACATTTTACACTTAACTGTACAAACCCCATGCTCCCGTTGTAGTTGGACAAAGCCAATCGCATCGTCTCCATAGGATTCCCTTGCAGACCTGTAAAACAAAAGTAAAGCCCATTACAAAGAGAATTTACAAGAAATTTCTAACTATATCAACATAACCTAAAATGAGATATTACAAAACTTCTGAATGACAATCATATTTATAGGTTTGTAAATAAATAATTCGTACATAGTACTTACACTGCTGTTTTCACATTCTTATGTTCTGCAGCATAGTAATCAGCGTTATTCTTAAAGAAATCTGCAACCATAAATCCGTCTATCTTAGGCAAGTTGCTGTTATCGGCTCGCACAAAATTTGATTCCATTTTGAGATACAAAACGAATATTTATGCCGCTAGTTATCAAATTTATCAGAAATACTAATTCAGAAATAGCTCAAAGATCGAATATAGCACCCAAAAACGTAGAACTCGAACTACAATCACTCAAAGCAGCTATGTTTACTCGCGTGTGACGTCACCAGAGTCGAAACCAATCACTGGGCGTTCTCGTTACAGATAAAATTTAAAAAAAAGATTATGTTTTATTTTCGTTTATTTTGCATAAAATATAAATATCTTAGGTTAAAATAAAGTGAAATATATTTTTTTACCCTATTATCTGATAGGATGACCACAATTTATAGTATATTTTCAATGTTGTCAAATAGCCTATTATCGAAAACAAACGTCAAAGAACGCCCCATAAAAAAAAACCCAGACCCGACAGAAACGAGACATATCTCAGTTTTTTTGTTATTTATTATATAGTTAAATTATATATTTTTTATATTCGATATCAATGGCTAACTCCAAAATATTGCATTATGTTTTTGTGCAGGCGTTACTCTAAAAAATTACAAAAGCCTATTTATCTACAAAATTCGTAAATGCATGTAACTAAATGACGATACAATAGTTATAGGATGTATCTAAGTGACCTTTATCCGAACGTTAAATGTTAATAGCGTTTATTGGTTTCGGTGCGAGAAGTTATCGAATCCGAGTCGATTTCGCTTTCCGAGACGATTGTGAATAGCCCTGCTGGAATTGCTAACTAACATTGTTTGTTGTATAAACATTATAGCCGCGGAGCTAGTTTCGGAATAGTACTTCTGTACTCCAAAATTTGCGAAGCATATTACTAAGTAACGTAACAAATATTAATGTAGTAGAACCAAACTAACTACATCACATTACGAATGGGACGGCTAGTTATGTATGGGAAAATAAACGTTTGCACAGAATACTACCGTAAAATACAAGCATTAGGCTGCTGTGTGTCATATAATGAGTGAAGAGGACCGGAGTCCTTTTTTACAGTTAACAAGGCATTCCATTATAGTTCTCAACGGTGACAAAGCCACAGCGTCCACAAGACGTTTCGTATTCATTTGATAAATGATAGAAGTATCATGTATCAAATGAATACGACAGCCCAGTTAGAATTCACATATCCGATTAGTCTAATTTTTTATAGAAGAGGGGGTAAAGAAGTCTATTAAATAGGTATCATTATTCAAAACTTAAGCGTGTAAAATATCGATTCAAAATTCGTCACCAGCTCTCAGACCATTATACTGTCGTTGCCGAGCTGTATGTGTGCATACGGTCAATCGTTTTCTCAGGAAAGTTTAACGTCCTGTTGAGTGAAACAAAAACAAAGAATACTTGATGCTGATTGTAACCGATATAAGACATGGTATATAGGAATTTATACAAGTTGTGCAGTTGAACTGGTTTTTCTGCAACTAAGATGGTTATCATACTAGACACTTACTGAACACAAATATGGCTATCTGTTGGCATACACATCTATATATTGTATGTAAGTAAGTGGTCTTAAATACATTTTAAACATGTCAACTAAGTAGTGTCAAACATCTGGTACTGTGTAAGATATCTGGTACTGTGATTGCTATTTCGGTAACCATTTTTTTTAATTAATTAAAGTGACCACCTAGCATACAATCCACCTGATGGTAAGTGGATGCTGTGACCTATAGACACCTAAATCTATCCACGCCGGTCGAGCCACACCTGCTGCAAACATAATAAAGCTGCAGCGTGACTCTACCACATTAAGATAACCAGATAAAATCATATGTCCAAATAATTTTTCTTACGAGTACAACAGAATATTCCAGACATCAATAGTAAATTCAAAACAAAGAAAGCATTCCATCTTAGTCATCAATACCCTTAGTGACTTAAATGGAATACCTCATATTCTGGATTTAAACTGGTTCACTTATCCTTCAAATCGAATCGCAACAGGAAGTGCATTGTTGCTTAGCGCACTCTCGACAAAGTACATTTTTTTGTTTATGTTTATATTTTATAGCGGAAGTCTGACGGAACAGTGAAGGAAGCTTTAACTATATCGACAGATTGTGTAACATAAATTCCGAAAAAGTAAATGTTATTTATAACAATCATTCATCTAGATTTGTATGTCGGCCGTTTTTTACTGGATATTTTTTGATCAATCTCTAAGATTTCTGTTATTTGTAATCTAAATATAACACCACTTGAACTATATTTGGCGGGCTTTAGATAATAATAAATATATGGAAATAATTGTAATTGAATTCATGTATGTATTTAATTCCAAAATAGACTTTGCCACATTCGAAAACATTGGTGAAGTAGAGGTGTAGAGCAGTTGTTTTTTTTTTAATATAATTAGAGTTTGTCACTCTCGAGCACACAGTCCACCTGATAGTAAGTGGTTGCTGTGGCCCACAGACACCTACATCTACCTTCGCTTGCGAATTAAAATGCAGATGCGTTATCAGGCGTGAGGCCTAAGATGCCTCTTTTCCAGTAAAATAGTTCTCTGGTTCTCTACACTCACCATATGAAACACAGCAGCATTAAGCTGCTATTTTACGCTGGTATTCTGTGAGAGCGTGGTCCTTCCCCGGTCAAGCAGACCTATTCGTGCTACAACTCTACTATTAATATAGCTGCAGAATGTCTCTCCACGAAAATATAGTTCTTTTTGATATATTCTATTTTAATATGTATTTTTATCACAATAGCAATTGTTACGTTAATAATAATTTACATATGACTGCCTCATTGGTTTAGTGGCCTTAAGCGCTTCTGCTTTTCATGTGCTCCCGGGTTCGAATCACAAGTCGGGTCAAAGTCAATGATTGGACTTTTCTGTCAAGAAATTCTTAGGAGCAGTCCGGAAGTTGACATTGTTTACATTCCCGTGCCTCGGAAGGCACGTGAAGCCGTTGTTCCTTCACCTGAACTCTCTTCAGCCGTGTCGGAATGCTGTCCCATCGGACTGTGAGAATGAGAGTATATAGAATGCACCTGTGCACTCGTGTACTATAACCCTTATGAGAATTCTCCTTGTTCTGATTGGCCGCGTAAAATTCGGTCTGGCGGACATTATTATTAAATGTAAATAGTAGTATTTTATGTTAAGCGCTTTAATCTCAAAAATGTTAAGTATTCAAATCTCTTTACCCTGGTATTAGAGCTTAATATTTATTAGACTTTAATTTAGAACTTTAATAATAGAAATAATTAAGATCTTTAATTGAAGTTTTAAAAGCAACTCGTATAGAGCATACCTGAGTCAGCTAATATAATCCATATTAGCGCCGGTGGCCTCAGTTATCTGCCGACTTCCAAAAAGGAGCCGGTACTCAATTCGACTGTATGTTTTTTTTTTTCGTTTTTTTTTTTATGTGTGTTACCTCAGAACTTTTTTCTGGGTGAACCGATTTCGATGATTCTTTTTTTATTTGAAAGCTGGTACTTCTCGTGTGGTCCCATATGAATTTGATCAAGGTCAGACCACTAGTTTTTAAGTTATTCTTAAATAACTTATATTGAAGTCGGCTGTACAAAATTTTTAATTTTAAATTATTTTGTCATAAATATTTAATATTATTTTCTATATACAACAAAGTTTATAAAGGAGAGTAATCTAACCGTAACCGTTACAGTCTTATTAAGTCCACTGTTGAACATAGACCTCCCCCATAGATTGCCTCATAGGGATATTTGTCATAGATGCCCACGCTTGGCAAGTCGGTTGGCTTGATTTGTTTCCGTCACCTCTTACGACACCCTTATGATATGGGGTAGTGGATATTCTTACACCGCCACTACACAGTCACAATCTTGCAATTACATTTTATTAAAACCGTTATTGTTATTTTGTAACGTTCGCACATCTAGATATGTGTGACTTAATCTATATAAAGAGCGATTAAAAAGTCTCAAAGGTCATCAGTATTTACTACGCGGAGTAAGTAGATTGCAATCGCAATGAAATTGTATTGCAAATATTACCAATTCTTTAGTATTATATCTTTTAATATTTGTCTGAGATTTATATAAAAGAATAGATATTTAGTTGACCCAGCTTGAGAATGGAAATTAATTAAGAAACGAAAACAGACTATAAATCAAAATTAATCTTTTAATAAAATGTAAAAGGTGACTTCAATGAACTAAAAAGAATATAATTTAAAATTAAAATTTTGTACAGCCGACTTCAATATAAGTTATTAAGAATAACTCAAAGACTATTGGTCTGACCTTGATCAAATTCATATGGGACCACACGAGAAGTATCAGCTTTCATATAAAAAAGAATCATCGAAATCGGTTCACCCAGTAAAAAGTTATGAGGTAACACACATAAAAAAAAACATACGCGTCGAATTGAGTACCGTCTCCTTTTTGGAAGTCGGCAGAAAATAAAAGAACGTTATAGGTCGTAGATCCACGACGCAGCTGTATTATGTTTGTAGCATGAATGGATCGGCTCGACCGGCAAGGCAGCACGCTCTCACAGAATACCAGCGTGAAACAGCCGCTTAATGCTGCTGTGTTTCGTATGGTGAGTGTAGAGAACCGGAGACCCTTTTTTTGGAAACAAGGCATTTCATTTTAGTCCTCAGGGTAGACAACGCACCTGGATTTTGATTCTTAATTGGGTAGAAATGTAGATGTCTATGGAACACAACATCCATTTACCATCAGCTGGACTGTGTACTCGTTTGTCAACCTTATTCTATAAAAAAAAAGATTTAGAAGTCTGCGTCTTACAGCCCCGACTTCAGAAGCTTGGTTGTGGCAATTATTTTATTCTTTATTGTTTTTGTAGTCGACTTTTTATTTTTTTTTTTATTAAAAGTATAATTTTTGACCTTTTTGAGTGGATTCAGAAATATAACAAGAATTTCATCTAAATAGTTTCATTAAACTTCATTCCTATTTTCTCATTCCTAGGCGTGGACTTTTTCACCCCATGGTGGTCTTTTTTTTATAGGATAGGGTGACAAACGAGCACACAGTCCACCTGATGGTACTTACCATCAGGTGGACTGTGTGCTCGTTTGTCTCCCTACCACTTGGTTACTACGACCCATACCACATCTACATCTATCCTCAATAAAGACTCAAGATGCAGATGCGTTGTCACCCGTGAGGACTAAGATGGAATACCTCTTTGCCAGAAAAATGTATGGTGAGTGTAGAGAACCGGAGACCCTCTCCGGTTGTAGAGAACCGGAGAGGGTCTCCGGTTCTCTACACTCACCATACGAAACACAGCAGCGTTAAGCTGCTATTTTACGCTGGTATTCTGTGAGAGCGTGGTCCTTCCCCAGTCGAGCCGAACCATTCGTGCTACAACTATACTACTAATATACGAGTAGCTACAGCATGGCTCTGCCACGTAAAATGGTCTCCCTGAGAGCTGATAAGGGATCACAGGATTTCCACAAATAACGTGACTACGGTCCCTCTACCACTGAGCTGCTAACTCAGCCCTTTCTGGGATGATTCTTAAACCCCAATCACCGCGTAACTGTTGCGATTTCAAAAGACCACCTCGAAAAATCGTCGTCGGATCCGGTATCTTACAGGGTAGTAACTGTAAGATACCGGCTCTAAATAAAAGAATAGCGGCCTTTTCACAGAGTAGCTTCCCATACCCGCTTACAAGTCTATTTCTGAACCATTATGGACTCACAAAAAGGAGCTACGGCTCTTAAAGCTACGTCTCTGCTCAGCATCGATGATACTATTGCTGAAGAAGTCCCGTTCGATGCGGCTCATCAGAATCTGCTGCTCCAGTTCCCGAGCTGAGCATACTGTGAGCATATATTTAAGGAGTCCTGATCCCTCTGAACCAGAAATTATAGAAACAGCTATATCTGGGACTTATCTGTGTTAGACGGTAGATAATTCTACCATCTCTTCGCAGCATCCAAGCGTCGAAGTGTTGTAGGACTGCTCAGATTAGACACTTTTTTTGCATAAAGCTCCGCGCGAAGTCAAAAGCGCCACGTCTTTAGAACGTTAAGTCATTCCTACGGCTCAATAATTACTATTACTTACACTTATGAGACTTTAATATATATCCACATAGCGTATTGCTCGATTAACTAACGGCTTATTCAAAAGCGGCCAGACAAGCATCATATCGCAGTTGTACACAAGTCTAGAGTATGTACATCCGATACTCGCCACACAAAAATGAATTCCAATAATGCAATGATGCACATATCACGTGGCACCTACTCGGGATTCCATCAACGTAACGATTCGCATGCACTGCACGTGTTCGTGAGTGTGCATATGTTCAATGAAATCCTGTTTGAATGCGTTCCAGGCTGCAAATGTCGAGAGCCGAGCTTATTGGATAACACACGAGTGAGTGTACAAACAAGGGGAATGTCAATACTGGTTCTGCTTTATGTTCGATTTAAAATCACTTTTGGGCCGTTATTTCCAAATGTTTGGATGATTGTGGAAAAAAGAGCAAATGTGGGTTCTTTTAGTGTATTTTGTTTTAAAATAAATTTACTTTACTGTAGATTTTAATTATTATTCTTCATCATTATCAGTCGGTAAAAATCCAATGCTGGGCATGGGCCTCCCCCACTGTAGGGATAACTTACTTACACCACACCTGGCTGTTGGATTGACGCGTGTGGTGCGAGAGGTCCCGGACCTTTGACAGTGCTCCCCGCCATTATTCTTTGTATATGAGGTACAGCTGACCCAAACGAAGTACCTAGTTATACAATTATCTGTTAGAAGCCACACGATGTTTCTGGCATTTCTCAAAGTTTCTTATCACAGCCACAGGACAAAATAACAATTTTCTTACTGAATTTTATGTTAAAAAAATTATGTTATCGTCAAAAAAAAAAGATTACTTATTACGATCCTACATTTGATCAACTTGGTATGTCGTATCTCCGTCAGGCACAGACATGTACACATGAGTTAAAATTATTTATCTAAAGTTCCCATGTCAATCAAATCGCCCTTTTTAAACAGCAGCTTAGTTATAAATGTCTTCAGTTATTTAGGTCACTGCCTTGGACGACATATTTATGATATCGACGCATGTAAGGCAAAATTATTTTTAAAGAGAAGTTTATTTACCGCAATTTACAATTTAAGAACCGGTAAAAACCGTTTGATTATTTTTTCATAATTTACTTATTAAATAATGGTACTAATAATGGTTGTTATTTCCGATGCGACAAATCTTTTACGTGGTAGAGCCATGCTGCAGTTATATTAGTAGTATAGTTGTAGTACAAATGGGTCGGCTCGATCGGGGTAGGACCACGCTCTCACAAAATACCACCGTAAAATAGCAGCTTAATACTGCTGTGTTTCGTATGGTGAGTGTATAGAACTGGACACCCTTTTTACTGGAAACGAGGCATTCCATCTTAGTCCTCACGGCTGACAACGCATCTGCATTTTAATTCACAAACGAAGGTAGATGGAGATGTCTATGGGTCACAGCAAACACTTACCATCAGATGGACCGTGTGATCGTTTGTCACCTTCATTCTATAAAAAATAAAGTATGTCACCTAAGTATTTTGACTTGAAATTGTCGCCTAACGACAGACCTAAAGATATCTGAAATTCTCCTCCAACTAAAGAAGTTTTAAAAATTTTCTATGACCTATCTGATACCGTATTTTAAGGAAAACGTAATAGACTGGTTCACAAAGATTTTTTATATATATAAGATATATATAAGAAAGATAACTTAGTTTAAGTTAGTTTAATTTGCGGTGGACGTTCGGCTTTAGTGTTGTAAGCGAAATCTCTTTGGCGTTTTTGTAAAGCAAAAAGTTTTGTATATTGTTCATTATATTTGCTTTATTATTGACTAGGTACTCGCCCCGGCTTCGCATAGCATCTATTAATGTGACGTTATATTGATTTAGGATAATCATCACATACCATTTATTTTATTTGAATATGTAACTACCACCTCTGCTCAGTGGCTTAACGCTGATCTCAGGACATTTTATGTCGTAGGGCTGTGCAGAGGGAAACGTATGAAAACTTTCACACAACACATTACACGCACGTACACTACACACATATTGCACGCACACTACACATTCACTACATACACACACACACTACACATACTATTTTTACTTTCTTTAAATTTAGTACAAGCGGTTCTTGCTTTAGTAAATTTATGGTATGGAAGAGGGGCTTACTTCGGATACGGGCGCATTATGCGTTCAATAGAAGAAGTCTACCATGGTATATGTATTTGTAAGACCGTGTTTATGAATAAAACTTTTTTTTTATTAATTTTACGATTCCTTGCGAAAATTTGCCTGGTCAGTTTTGCATGCATATGCTGCATGCAAATAACAAAAATAAGTTATTTATATGTATGTATAGATAAAATAAATTCGTTCAAATGCTCGTCTAGTTCAATTTAACTTTTATTGGCCGATTTTATCATTTAGTTCACGTTCTTATTTTTAATATTTTCAGAAATGTTGACTGGCTTAAGCGCCAATAAAGTGCTCAGAGCTTGATGGGAACCGGCGCAATTGACGCAGAAAAAATTCTCGATTACAAAATATATTTCAATATCGCTCAGGGTGTCGCTTAAATCTTTTTGCTTTTCCCTTCGCTTAGTATGTTATTAAAATGGTAGAAATATCGCTTGTTCAATTCATCAAATGCTGTATTAGTAGCATTTTTTTTAAATTGTGTAGTATCTATATTTTTCCGGACCGATACGACTTAGGGACCTTCAAGAAAAGAGCTTACTCCTTTCTAAAAGGCCGGCAACACATCTGCAATTCCCCTGGTGTTGCGGTTGTTCATGGGTGGCGGTAGTCACTTACCATCAGGTGAGCCGCATGCTCGTTGGCCCCCTCTTATATAAAAAAATATCGTGTAGTGGCGGTGTAATAATATTCACTACCATACCATATCATGGGTGTCGTAAGAGGCGACAGAGGGAAATAAATCAAGAGATGGACAGCAGCGTCTACCTCATAACGACTAAATAAATAACTGCGGTCGATAAGCATGGCAACTATGCCAAATGTACCCCCTATAAGGGGAGATCTATTTTCAGCAGTGGACTAATCAGCTGTAACGACAACGGTAACGGCTATTGTGTATTACCGCGTTAAGGCTTTTGGTAACCATTATTTTTAGTTGTTAAATATTTATTAAATATTGAATTGTTTTGAACACAAGTAACTTCATTGCTGGCCGTATGAGGAGCTCAAAGTCGCTCAGCGAGCTATGGAGAGGCTCGGCGTTTCTCTGCGTGATAGATTTAAATACGAGGATATTCGCAGTAGAACCAGAGTAAACGACATAGCCCAAAGAATTAGTATGCTGAAGTGGCAATGGGCCGGCCATATAGCTCGAAGAACCGACAACCGATGGGTAAGAAAGGTTCTCGAGTGGCAGCCTCGTACCGGCAGGCGAAGTGTAGGGTGTACCCCCGCTAGATGGAGTGACGACCTGATAAAACATGCAGGAAGTCAATAGAAGCAGGTGGCTCGGGACCGTGTTTTGTGGCATTCCTTGGGGGAGGCCTATGTTCAGCAGTGGACTTGTGAAGAGCAGTAATGATGATGATGATGATAATGAACACAAGTAACACGAATCTAAAAAATTTTGCTAACATACAATTCTCAAAAAAAAAACTCTTTGTTTTCATGTCCATGATTCTTTTCAAATTATATCAACGACATGATAGTTTAATTAGATTTAAACCCAATAGGCAGGAAGTTACAATTTATTCGCTTCTTTATATGCATTTTAGTTAATAAAGATTATGCATCTTATTTTATTATTTTTAAGTTACAGACTTAGCTTATTATTATTTAATACTAGCTGTGCACCGCGGTTTCACAAGCGTATAAATTTAAGGATATATTGATTGATTAATTGATTTATAGTACTTCAGTATAGACAATACTTTAGTAACCTTTGCATTTGGTATTGTTACGAGCTTGGGGTTCGAGACAATTAAAAACTGCCGAGTTAATTACCAAAATCTACACTTTAATTACAGAACACTAATTACAACTTAAGCCACACTAATAATAAAACAAAATTGTACTACTGATCACTTTAGTACGCAGTTGTATCGCTTCGAAGTATTCACTTATATCGCCAATTCAATACTGACTCGGTCGTGGTCTATACCAGCCTTATACAGGGCCTCAGATAGTTTCCAGAACCTTCTACTGTAGAAACATCTAAAATGTTGGAGTACATATTGGTCCCGAAATTTCTAGAAGGATCTTGACTCTCCTAGTTCTGATACTCTATACTAGGGGGCGCTAGTGGTAGCTAGTGTTGCGATATACAAGACATTAATAGTGGCGCGCAACAGTATTAAAATATATTGGTTTTCACCGCATCCTGTTCTAGATAAGCCAACATATAACTGCCCATGGGAAAAACAGCATTCACTTAAATCTATCCCCACGCGCTTGAAAGTCTGTCCCTGTGCTTTATTTATAATGACTGCAAAGGATACTATTGTAGGGAATTGTATTCTTTAAAAAAATAAATGGTAAATCTGTAGGTATCATAGGAATTCGAGGTATTAGTACCGTTTGCCGAACTGCTGGCCCAGTCAAAACTATAGCAACTATGATATTATTTCTAAGAAATTTAACTTGAAGCCTAGTTCCGTTACATAGACATGGTGGCCACAGGTTTCGTAATAAAATAATGGGAGTGCTACTTATTAAGTTCAGTGAATATGGGGGCAGCCCACAAGGATTGAAAGAATTTAAAAATTCTTGAGGGTAATAAATATTCCCCGTCTTCTTGATCCATGACAGTATCAATAGAAATGTAGTTTATGTTGTCGCCTGGTAGTTTGGCCATTATTTTATCGTTGATGGTGTCAACGCTTGTATTTTTGGCAGTGAAAATTGCCTTTTCACACATCCATTGATAATTTTTTGTTTGTATTAGCAACATCATTTTTTTTACGTGGTAGAGCCATGCTGCAGCTATATTAGTAGTATAGTTGTAGCACGAATGGGTCGGTTCGACCGGGGAAGGACCACGCTCTCACAGAATACCAGCGTAAAATATCAGCTTAACACTGCTGTGTTTCGAATGGTGAGAGTAGAGAACCGTAGACCCTTTTTACTGGAAAAGATGCATTCCATCTTAGTCCTCACGGGTGACAACGCATCTGCATTTTGATTCGCAAACGAGGAGAGATGTAGATGTCTATGGGCCACAGCAACCACTTACCATCATGTGGACTGTGTGCTCGTTTGTCACCCTATCCAAAAAAAAAAACATCCAGGTATACTCTAGAGATTAGGTCTTCAGTGATGGTAGCGATTTCACCAAGGTCCTTTATCAATGGATTTTTTTTGTCGGTTGACTCAGGTACTTTCCAATTACCAATCAATAATATCTTATTTGGCAAATTTGTGTTTCCTCCACCCAATTGACTCCTGATGTTGGTATACAGGTTCAAGAATTCAACAGATTTCTACAAAGGGGAAGATTTTAAGCAAGATTTAATAATATCTGCTCTAGTTCCCCTAACCATCACAGGCAATGTTTGTCTGAAATCACCAGAAAACATAAAGGTAATTCCACCCATAACTTTATTTGTGCTCCTTATGTCTGAGAGTTCTGTCTATGTGAGCTCTTTGAGTTATGGTGTACTCATCCCATACTATTAGACTGGCATCTTGCATGATTTTACCTAACAGGCCATTTTTACGGATAGAAAACTCACTTTCAACTGACACAGTAAGGGGCAATTTAAAGGTAGAATAAGGCGTTCTCCCGCCTGTCAACAGTGTAGTAGCAATACCTGACGATGCGACGGCAATAGCAATTTTTTCCAGTGACCTAAGCGTTCGTTCGCGCTTCAAGCAGTGTTCATTATTATAATTTTTCAATATCTCTTAAACTATGCGTCAGAATAACATGCTATAAAGAGCACAGTTTATCTTTATAAAATTGTCTTGATGATGAAGTAACTTTCGTTTGTAAGAATTAATATGCCATGCCTAATAATGCCATGTGTAATATTGTGGCTTATGTATAAGAAATACCGACTTTTTTTTGGACGGACTAAAGACCAATATTTTTGTAGAACATTGTATTTATCTATTACTAAATGTTACGCCAGCGCACGCGGACAAGGCAGTTAAAGAGCGCCTTTTCTTTTGATTTTGACAAATACAATATTTAAGGCTAGCTGAGAGTTATAGACTTATGCTAGATAACCTGTAGTGTTTTTCATGAATCTGGCTATTGTATACAAAAATAATCTTTCAAATCGAACTGATTGTTCCAGAGATTAGCGCGTTTAAACAAACAAAAACACGAACAAAAAAATAAACAAAAAATCTTCCGCTTTATTATATTATAGGTTAGTACATTAAAATCATACATTCACCAACATCTTATGGTTTAATATGTTGCTCTCCTTAGGTGTTAGATTACAATTTAACGAGAAATGCAATATCCGATCTTACGCTCGGCAAAACAATGAAAATCATTCTCTCGCGGTAAATCATTTAGTTTTAACCGTGAAAGGAGTAACTATTAAATCCTTAAACGGTTTGCTTTTTTAAATTCATTATTTGGAATACACTACGTAATATACGTTTCATTCCGGTTACAATGCATAAGCAAAATTTTTAACATGATAATTACACAATTTACAAACTTTTTTATATAGGGTGAATATTGAATATATTACGAATCCATCTATACTACGGTAAACCGACAGGATATTAACTTATTTTAATGATCATGAAATTTCATGATCTATTACTAAAATGAAGAAGTTAAAAAATATTATATTTATTGAATTTGTATTGTATTCCAACCTAGTAAGTACAGACTAGAGTTTGTTTTTAATAGGATAAGGGTGACACACGAGCACACAGTCCACCTCATGGTAAGTGGTTGCTGTGGCCCATAGACATCTACATCTATCCTCGATGACGTATCAAAATGCAGATGCTTTGTCACCCGTGAGGACCCTGAAATGCAAGTTTCCAGTAAAACGTGTCTCTGGTTCTCTACACTCACCATACGAAACACAGCAGCGTTAAGCTACTATTTTACGCTGGTATTCTGTGAGACCGTGGCCCTTCCCCGGTCGAGCCGACCCATTCGTGCTACAACTATACCAGTAACATAGCTCTAGCATGACTCTACCACGTAAAGATAAACTAGAGTGTCTGTTTTTTTTTACAATTGGTAATGTAAAAATTAAAATAACATCCTTTTAATGACTTAACTGGCCATAACCCCTGAGAGTAGTTAGGGGACCACCGCGCCATTTGAGTACGGGTTAGCGAACTGCATATGTCGTACAAATATGTGCAGTGTGTTTTATTTTTAAACACGCGGGTTTCATCATGAAGTTTAATTCACTTAGTACGTATTAAATTAGGAAAGAATGACGAAGGCAAATTACAATTTCAGTAACGCCGCTGGGGCTCGGACGAAATTGCTCGCTGGACCACCATGTCTTAAAATGGCACATTGAAATTAATTTAATATTATTTCTCCCTTTTTGTATGCAACTAAAATAATTAACGGTGAAAGATTTCTTTGCGAAAATAAAGTGGCCATTGTCGCGCAACATGCCGGAAATCGCCACAAACTAGACACTGACAAAACCTTCAATTACGTCTATCTTTATCTGACTAAGAATTTCCACATGAAAGAGTTCACAAGAAAGATATAACATTATCTGTAGTAATGTAATTATCGAACAAGCAAAAACGCCGAAAACGGTAATTGATTGAACTTTATTAATAAATAATATATATATTTTTATAGGATAAGGGTGACAAACGAGCACACTGTCCACCTGATCGTAAGTGGTTGCTCTGGCCCATGGACATCTACATCTATCCTCATTTGCGAATCAAAATGCAGATGCGTTATCACCCGTGAGGACTATGATAAAATGTCTCTTTTCCAGTAAAATGGGTCTCCGGTTATCTACACTCACCATACGAAACACAGCAGTGTTAAGCTGCTATTTTACGCTGATATTCTGTGAGAGCGTGGTCCTTCCCCGGTCGAGCCGACCTATTCGTGCTACAACTATACCAGTAATATAGCTGCAGCATGGCTCTACCACGTAAAATATACATCTAATAATAAAGAGTAAGAAAGATAAGCCGCTTATTTATATCTTATAATAAAGAGTAAGAAAGTTAAGCCGATTATTAATATCTAATAATTAAGACTATGAAAAATTAAGCCGCTTATTTATATCTAAGGTACAAATGACTACGAAAAATTAAGCCGCTTATTTACGTCTAATAATAAAGACTATGAAAAATCAAGCCGCTTATTTATATCTAATAGTAAAGACTAAGAAAATTTTGTCGCATTTTATATCTTATAATAATGACTAAGGAAATTAAGCCGCATATTTATATCCAATAACAAAGACAAAGAAAACTAAGCCGCTTATTTATATCTAATAAAGACTAAGAAAATTTGCCGCCATTGAACTATGTAACGAAAAAAGGAACAATTTTTGACAATTTTTTTATAGAATAAGGATGACAAACTAGCAAGCAGTCCACCTAATGGTAACTGGATACTGTGGCCCATAAATACCTACATATATACTCGATTAGAAATCACAATGTAGATGCATTTTCAATCTAGAGGACTAAGATAGAATGACTCATTAAAAAAAAAGGTCTTAAGTTATCTTCATTCACCATACGGAATACACCTGTGTTAAACTGCTATTTTACGCTGGTATACTGTGAGACCGTGATGTGTTTAATATGATGATTGTAGAGTACTAGAAACATTTTACTGGTGACATTTCATCATTAACTTAGTCCTCAGGAGTAATAACACATCTGAATTTTGTTTTACATTGCACTTTTGTGTAATGTAGTGCAATATAGGACAAATATTAAGGAAAACAAAACTTTATTATTTATATGTAGAAACCACACCTAAACGTTTTTTGTACATCGTTACGTCATTTTTGCAGTGGTGCGTTGATCGTGTTTGTGAGTTAATGCCGGGTCATGGTGGCGAGAGCAAAAGTCGAGATGCCAACAAGGGTCCAAGTACACCGGAATGGGGGGAATGGGGGGAGTGGAGCGAGTGCAGTGCCGACTGTGGGTATGGGCTTCGCACTCGCACACGACATTGTCGGTATAAGGGGTAAGTAGTTAACGATAAAATAAATATGGTATTATTATTTCAAATGTTTAACTTAAAGAGAAACGTATTGAGTACTTATCTTAATACATAAAAATATGTCACCATGTTCGTTTACTCTAATTTCCGAAACCGCTAATACGATTTTAATGTTTTTTTTTTAAATGAGAAATAAGTGACCGTCAATATTTTTATTGCGAATTTAAAGGATTACTTTTAGGACAAAGGGTCGTTGGAAAAGGCAGAACGACGTTTCCATGGCCGCTTTTAACTAAAGTGCTAAAATAATATTACCTACCTACAAACCTACAATACGTTGATAGTTGAGAAGCTATAATATGTTTTAGCAAAAAGTAGAGAACCAATATTCATGGTTTTCAATTAATCTTATTTAACGACATATTAATCAAAGAATATAAGTACAAAAGGCATGAAAATGTTTTCTGTAGCATAATAAACATTTGTTCCGTTTTATTACAAGTAAAGAAAGTAGATGCATAAATAGTAGTTAGTAATTATACTCAGATTTAAACTACAGTCTGTTTCAAGAAAGAAGTCCCGTGAAAACATACGCTAAAAGTAAAAAAAAATAAATATGGATTTTGATAGCAAAGCAAAAGTCTGTGGCGCTGAATGACTTCGTGCGTAGGAAAGACTCTTCTTTTAAGACGAGATCAATAAACCACGTTTTGTAATAAGACCGGGTAATTTGATCATACAGATTTATCAAATAATAGATTCTCTTTTTCTTTTTTGTTTGAAAGATTATTGTTATTATCATTATTATTATATTATAATCACTTATTGCCGTACAATTGTTTTCATGGCATCTGCTGAGGGTGTTTACTTAACCGCGTAGTGGCGGTTTAAGAATATCCACTACTCTATATTGTGTAAATGAATATACTTAGGTTTATACTATATGACATCCAAAATATTTGCAATTTTCTTAAGTTATGGAGATGATTCTGGCTACAATATCAGGGTCATATTTATGATTAATTTTCGCTATACAATCTCAATGTGCATACCAAATTTCAAGACCATATACCATCCCGTGGGTCTCGTAAGAGGACTCAACAGAGGGAAACAAACGCAGAAGATAATTAGTGATATCTTCCTGATAACAGTTGAACAGAAATTACAAACTGCGGCTACCAGCCCGCTTCCCAAATGTGGCAACTATGAGGCGATGTATGGGGGAGGGCTACGTAGACTTTCATATTTTGTAATGATGGAACAGTAATGTAGAAGACTTTCTATGTTCCTCGTTATTCCTTTCAAATATTGTAGTTGACATGTTTTAACAAAGAAACTGAACAACGAAGTCAATCATTAATAATATATCGATATTTTTGCGTAATTTTCATTCTGTCAATTAAAACATACCAGTATTTGTATAGTAGCTTAAAAATGAACTGTTATTAAAAAAATAACGCTCGATCTTGTTTCAGATCCACATCGGACAGCGCATGCGAAGGCGCTGGTTCCCAAGTGTCAGTATGTTGGAAGGGGTCCGCATGCGCCGCCACGCGGGACATCCGTACGGACGTGTGTGTGCGTCAGGCCAGTCATCTCATACCCCACGTGCACCCAGATGGTACTAATGCACCGCTTTAATATACTTTATTTTTAGGAGCCACCTCGGCCTCAACGAGGATTGACGTATGTCTGATACGAACATGATACTGAAATTAATAAAAAGTGCACGCAAAAGAAGATTCGGAGAATAATAATACAAAGATGAATGCATTTTAGCATTTATAAAATTAATTTAAGAGTCATTTTCAATTGATCACTACAGGTTACTTAAGCATAAAAGAAAGCACCGCTATATACATTTGCAATTATCGTACTTGAAACGTAAAGGTGTAACAATTTGTGCCTATCGTCTAGAAAAACACTCAAAATGTTTGGAAGGTTGTAATCTGTTATCCATCCATACATACATATAAAAGCCCACTGCTGAACATAGGTCTCCTGCATAGATTGCCACATAGGGGAAATTTTTCAACCGCAATTTTTTATTATTTTATGTTGTTATGAGTAAGATGGTGCTGCCGAACTCGTGTGCTCATGTGCTTTTAAAATATAAAATATTGGTAATATAAATCTTATGGTAAAATAAAAACATTGTGGTGCAAAAGCCTAGTGTAGGTACTAGTTAATCATTACTGTATTGTTTCCTTTCACCAATATTCCGATATATGTTAGAACCATACATTTTTTTAACATAAAGGCAAAGTTTTCACTACTAGACCGTAACATCAGATTGTAATGGAAACCACATTTATAATAATTGCTTATAATTTCTGTTTATTTTATAAGAGTCGAAAAACTGCGAAACATGGTGCGTGGACTACGCGGGAGGTATTCCCTCTAAGTTCGGTGTTCTTCCTGATGGCTCACCTTGCAGTTATCAAAGGCCTTTTGACCTTTGTTCACAGGTAATTTGAATAAAGGTTTTGAATAATTAGGAAGTTATTTATTTGCATGGTAAACGTTGCGATAAACAACTTTTTTATTTATATCGCCCTTGATGTAACTGTGATAGTTAATTATAATTCAAGTAAATAAGTGTAGCTGTTAGTAAAATAGCAATTCATTTGTTTTGATATACTCAAGGTATAATTCTTTAAATTATCAAAGATATAACAAATTTGACAGTATTGTTTTTTTATAATATTATATTTTTAATTTATTTAATTTTACTACTTAAAAATGTTTTTTTTTTTAAATTATTATTTACTCGTAAGCTTCACATATATAATGAACAATTTCTTTTAGGGAGTGTGTGTTAAAGGACAATGTAACACCACCGATCCAGCTTGTAACTGGTGTCCAGACGGATACTGCAATAATAACACACATTTGTATACAAGACAACTTGGAAAAGGTAAATAACAACAAATAATATTTTACAACATTTTATTTTACCTGCAATAAAATTTTGTATAATGTGTTTATCTCCACAAATTACTTTCGTTAATAATTTTCTTTATTCTATATTTCAAAGGTTGGACACGTTTAACGGTTATACCGCATGAGGCTCGTCTCATGTCTGTACACATTTCGACACCAGTTGCACTCAATATTGCTATTCGAGAGCGTAAAAAGAACAGACCGATCCTCGAACTGACGAAACATCACTCGAAACGTTTTGAATTGGACAACAAACAGGACAGATATTTGAAATACGACCCGAACGTACCACAGAATTTGCAAATAATAGAAGTTGATAGTAATATAATTAACATAAAAGAGGGGGAGCGCTATGGTTGGGAAGGGGAAGTGGTGGCTGCGGGGAGTCTGGTGCGGTGGAAACAGACAGACACAGACGTGTTTGTAACATCACCATCTCGTCTACAGACCGACTTAATGATTATGGTAAGTGAAATTGGCATAAAATGTTAAATTTAACTCATTAGTGGATAGTTGTATATTTTGTTACCTTGTTTTATTAAATCCAATAGCAGTTGGAACCTGTGAAATCGGCAGAAGAAAAGTAGATTTTGGAAGGTTATTAAAAATATATAGAAAAAAAGCAACATTTTATATCCTAATATTGAATTTAAAAATCTTTAATATTTTTTTTTTTTTTACTTTTCATTTAATACCTTTGTTTTCATTATTTTCTATTAAATATAGGGACGACTTTTCAATCGTCAGCTAAAATTTAACCATTAAATAAAATATAATCTGACTGAATATAAAAGTAAAACATTTTAACTATTTTATTCATAAAACTGTAATTCTTAATTTGTTAGTGCTGTATTTTATCTTATGAATATCTTACGATTGAAAAATAACACCTACTCGTAAATCAAAATTTAATTTTTCGTGATGATGATTCCGCGTTAATTCCGCATGACTTCATTCACGCGGAATTGACGCAGCCTATCCGTCTCCGGAAAAGGTAATTTCCGAAAAGACTTTAGTAGAATAGACTATATTATTTACACCATTCGTAAAATTTTACAGTAAAATAGCCTGAATAATATAAACTGCCGCAACCTCTTGCGTATTAGCATTATAAATACAAGGATCTTTATTCATTCGCTGATGAACAAAGATTGCAAAAAGCAAATGAAATATCACTTTATCAACATTTGAAAAAAAAACCATTTCATATGAATAAACCTTTAATTCTAATATAGCCAATATGACATATATGGCTCTGCTCGCGCTGATACAAAATTGAGATAAGTACGAGTATCAAAGGACGAAGTATAAACTCTTTTCAATGAATCTCTACTAATATTATAAATGCGATTTAAAGGAGCAAGGGATCGGCATTCGGCATGATTTTGTGCATATAGATAGCTCAAAGACCGGAGAGTGACATAGGTTACTTTTAACTCGGAAATATTCACGGTTCATGTGGAATAGATCAGTATACGTCCCACTACTGGGCCTCCTCTCATTTCTGGGAGGGTTTTAGGGCAAGGAAATGTTCGCCGCGTAGCCCCACTGCGTGTTGGCGAGCTCCACGTCTTCGAAATATTTTTTTCTTTTTTTAAAACATGTATGTTTTCTCACGATGTTTTCCTTCACCGCCGAGGACTGGGTAATCAGCAGTTAAAATTGCAATTAACAATTTCATTGGTGCCGGCGAGGATCGAACACGGGTTACTCGGGTACTGTGTAATTTACAGCGAGGCCTTAGCCCCTGAGCTACCACGGCTCTCGTAATAGGTATAGATAAATTAAAAATAGTTAGAAATAAATGAGTGTGTGTGCGTAAAAGAAAATTTTGGAAATAAAAGACTAATACTTTAGGAGACACATTCTCAACTTTTATAGCTTAAATTCCCTGAATAATAATTCGTCTTACTCCGACAAAGGATCCAACTACTAAATACTAAACGAAGCGAAACGGTTGATGACAAGGGTTGGGAGGTTTAATTATTCAGTAGCGCTTTCAACTTGGATACTAAAGTTTGTTAGAGATTCACTATTATGTATTTAATGTGATAGAGAATAAATGGCGTTGTTTGCCGTTACGTATTGTTAAAGTTACCAAAAGTTTTAGTTATAGACATATATTATTTGAATAAACTAACCATAGATTTTTAGACCACGGCCACTCCTAGCTTAGAGGCTAAGCTCTCGCTGTAAATTTCTAAGTACGCGAGCAACCCGGGTTCGATCCCTACCGACACCAATGAAATTGTTAATTGCAATTTGAACAGCTTACTATGTGATCGGTAGTAAAGGAAAACATCTTGAAAAAAGCATGTCTAAGAAATAACAAAAAAATTATGCATACAAATATATCAGTGGGACGTATATAGGCTATAAGAGCCGTGGTAGCTGAGATGGTTAGCGCTCGCTGTAAGCTTTACAGTACTCGAGCAACCCGGGTTCGATCCCCGCCGGCACCAATGAAATTGTTAATTGCAATTTTAAGTGCTATTTACCACGTGCTCGGCGGTGAAGGAAAACATCGTGAGGAAACCTGCATGTCTGAGAAATAAGAAAAAAAATATATTTCGAAAACATGTGAAGTTCGCCAACACGCATTGGGGCAGCGCGGCGGACATTTCCTTGCCCTAAAACCCTCTCAGAAATGGGAGGAGGCCTGTGCCCAGCAGTGGGACGTAAATAGGCTGCAACTTTACTTTTTTACTTTATATAGGCTGTAAATTTAACTTTAACAATAGATTTTTCGCGTGGTATCACAACGATGCAGCTATATTATGGTGCGAATAAGTCAGCTCGACCGGGGTAGTACCACACTCTCACATAATACCAGCGTGAAATAGCACCTAAATGCTGCTGTATCTTGTACCTCGTATGGTGAGTGCTGAGAACTGGAGACCGAGTATAGAAACTAAAAATGGACCATTCAATCTTAGCCTCAGGGGTGACAACATATGGATTTTGAATCTTAATCGTGAATAGATGTATTGTGTACTGTGATCTAAAAATAGACTATATATGGATTTTTTTTAATAAGGAACGCCTGTTTGATATTTGTTCCCTCCACACTTTTAACAGTCTTTCTATAAAATCATTCATATTCATCATAACAGCCTGTCAAAAGACCATTGCTGAACACAGGTGTCCCCAATAGATTATTTAGTAGTGGGAATATTTACCATAGTTGAAACACTTGGCTGGCTAAAGTTGGTTTTTTATCATTGTTATGTTATTATGAAGAAAATGCTATTGTATATCTCCTGTTATATTTCTATCTGTCGAACTCTGTAGCTAGTAGTTCACCTACACTCCTGTAATCCATGTTCAAGCCGCACCGACAAAAATGTATCTTACGGTTAATTTAGTTGATAATAATATATCAGACAATGTGACGAACTTATTTTCATTTGTATTTTCCCTTTGTATATTTTTTAAATTTACAGTGTTCTTTTCTTTCTACAGGCTATCCCCGAAAGTCAAGTTGTTACCAATGAGGTACTTACAGTGGAAGTATCTGTAAACTACAGTACACCGGCAGAGCGCTCACGGCCGATGGAATACAGGTATTCCAATAGAACTGTTTTTATCTGGATACGTCCCACCGCTGAAGACATCCGTTCTTAGGTTATGGAATAGTAATTCTGCCGCGCTGCTTTATTGTGTGTCTGCATTCTTTATACATCCTTGAAAAAAAGATATATCTGAAACATGCTGGTTTCAGTAGTAATTTCCTCCAAGCTCGTGGAAGATCAGCCATTAAAATGTCGATTAACAATTTAAGCTCTGAAAACTACCATTGTATCGTTGCAGTTGCGTTATATTGTTTTGTTCTTAATATTTATTGGATCTTGTAAATTATTTAATAAACATTACGTAAGTAAATTTGATTTTGTAACCAGTAACTTTTTTTCAAGTACGTACGTCTTTTATGGTAAAAAATGACATAACTCCTTTTTTAGCTTTGATTTGTTCCTTTATTTTCGAATCAAATTAGATAAATGATATATTAATAAATAAGATTTTATCACAATTTTAAAACACTTACTACATAGATTTATAAAAGTTATTATTGTATAATATCTCTTTATTTTTCTAGGACGGCTATAGGATTCATAGAAAAATAAAGAAATATCATAAGTGAACGCAAGTGGTTGCGCAAGCGCAAGGTCGGGGTGGAGGTCGCTTTCGCTCAACGGCATTTTTAATTTTTGACCGAATGACACTGTAGGAGATGATAGCCTTAGGAATTTAAGAATAATAGTTAACACATCATGTGGGCTATATGAACTTATATTTAAAACTAGCGTCACGCCCCGCCTTTGCCAGTCTGGGATCTATTGCTACTAGTAATGTGGCGTCATTTTGATTGTTTAGTGATCATCCATGACCATTTCCATATGATTATACTTATGTTTCCATTAAAAAAAACTTTGAGATTTCCTGTAAAAATATACCTTAAATCACTCCTGGTATTGCTTTCTATTTATTCGTGAAGTTTCATCATAATTAGTTCAGGCCTGAACTATCGAGCTCAGGGGGTTCTTTGATTAGGGGGTTCTTTTATCGAAAAGGCAGATTATCTGATTACAAACAGACACTTCAAATTTATTTAAATGTAAAACATTATATGCGGCATACAGGAATTTCTAATTAAGTAATTTCTATTTTGTACTAGCGACCCGCCCCGGTTTCGCCTGGATAGGATCTGTCAATGTGGCGTCTAATCAAAGCACACTTATTTTACATTTTAAAAACATACAGACAAAAAATTTTAAAATACTTATTTATGTCTTGATAGCTGGCAAATACCACTGTGAGCCTAAAAAAAGACAGTTGTTTCGATATAACTGACAGACATTTAAATTTTATTTATATGTATAGATAATATATTAAAAACTATATAACCGCGATTTTATTAGCATCTCGTAAAATATATTTGCTCAAACAAATTGGCATAATGCCATACCAATGATCGCCCAATCGCAAACCATGTGGTACTCTCACGAACATTAATAGCAAATACGAGTATATAAATAGTTTCAAGATTTTGCGGCAAAGGAAATAATATTACTATATAATAATATTTACCAATACCACGAAAAACTTTATCGTCTTGTATACCTCAGTATTTTAACAATAATGCGTGCCAGTGACTTTGATTGGGCAAGTACTATGAAGAAAAATGTTTTTCTAAGGGAAAAACTACAACACATCTGACCATAAACACTTGTTAACTTAAAAATTGCCTAATGAAACCTATTTTATTATTAACCCATTCGCTGTCCCGTGCACTACATATAGTTCATCATTGTATCTTATATGACGTATCATTTATGTCAGGATAGGTAATAGGAAATCTTGTTGTTAAAACTACCCACAATCCACGAGGAACAAAGGTTCACGTTCAAGGCCTTGGATGTGCCAGCGTAGTGTGTGAACCCCTGTATTATGGCTGCAGTACGATAATTTCCCTCTCAGAAAATGAGATGAGGCATGTGCCCAGCATTGGAACGGCTGTAACTTTAACTTTAACGATAATCTCGTAGAATATCAATGTAAAATAGCAGTATGATTCCCGCCGTGTTTCGTTTAATAAGTGACGAGAACTAGAGACCCTTTTTACTGGCAACTATTCCATTTTAGTCCGCAGGGTATTCTACATTTTGTTTCCAAATTGACAGTGGGTAGATGTAGCAGTCCATAGGATACAGTGTTCACATAACATGTAAATTATTTGGTCACTAGTCACACTCACTTTTATAAAAAGAGAGCAGGATGGCATCTTGTCACTAATTTTGGGGAAATTCTCTGTTCAGAAGTAGATTATTATCATAGTCATCATCATAACAACTTATCAAAAGTCCACTGCTAAACATAGACTTTACCCATAGCTTGTCTATAGTTGCCACATTTGGTAGGCTGGTGGTAGATTTTTTTTGTTATTTTCGAGAAAATGCTGCTAGCCTCTTTTGAGACCATGGTATAATATGGGGTGGTGAATTCTTTTACGCTGCCACAATACTGTGATTACGATGGTCAAATAATTTTTTGTTTAACTCAACCTTTCTTAAATAAAGATGGTCAACGGAGCGAGGTCCGTGCTCGGCGTCATGCGGCGGCGGGGTGCGCGTCGTCAGGCAGCGATGCCCGCGGGATCAGCACTGTGCACCCACGCGATATGAACCTTGCAACTCTCACAGGTAAAATATCCAGAATTCAATGAAATTATAATGTATAAAACCTTCCTTTTATATACAGAAATGGGTTGACAAACGAGCACACAGTCCACCTGATGGTAAGTTTATCCTGTGCCTCATAGACAACTACATCTATCCTCAGTTATAATCACAATGCAGATGAGTTCTCACCCCCGAGGACTTATTTGGAATGCCTCATTTTCAGTAAAAAGGTTGCCCGGTTCTCTACACTCACCATACGAAACACAGCAGCATAGATCTGTGCCTTCTTATTTTTAACACTAATATATACCGTACCATATAAGATATATGTAGTTTTCTACCGACTTCAAAAAGGAAGAGGTACTCAATTCGACTCTATGTTTTCTTTGTTTTTTTATGTGTTGTACCTCATAACTTTTTTCTGGGTGAATCGATTTCGATGATTCTTTTTTAGTTGAAAACTGGTGCTTTTCATATGGTCCCATATAAATTTGATCAAGGTATAACCAAAATAGTTCTTGAGTTAGTCTTAATAATTTATATTGAAGTTCTTTGTACAAAATTTTTAATTTTTAATTATACGAGTATTACAAGCTTATGATATTTGAAAAAAAGATCCATTTATTTTCTTTTGATAATTCGTCCATTACAAAATATAGCAAGATGTGTAATAACTATTTAATAATTCTATGTTAAAAATCGATCATACTCATTTACGTTTTATATCATCATCGCTACAGCTAATCACAGGTCTATTACTGAACTTATCCCAAATACTATCACAAAGTACGATCGCGAACAACCTGCACCCATAGACTTCTTTGCCAAGCCAAGCTGAGTCTCTCTAGCGTAATAACTGTAAACATGTGTGCTAACCCAATGAGTAACAATATTCTATGTATTTTATTATAATTGGTAAAGGTTACTCTATCCTAATTAAAATAACGGGTGGCTGTTTTACCGACTAATAGAGTAAAGGATCACAAATTACAATAGATATTATTATATACTACATATTATTTCCTTATATAGTACGAAGTACCTCAAGGCGCCTAATAACTTTAAATTATGACTAACTAAACATATGTTTGTTATAAGCAGCAGACGTCGAGGTCCTAGGATAAAAGCTCAATTAAACATTAAAAAAAATCATAAAATTCGTTTTGTGGAGAGGAATATAGTAATTCGTATTATGTTGTATGAAAGTTGCATATTATATGTACATACTAATGTATTAGAACTAACGCAATATAAAGTCGATTATATATCATAACTTTATTATTTTTTTCATTTATCACAGCCTATTAAAAGTCCATTGTTGGTAACAAGATTCCCGCGTACATTGCGACATCTACAGGTTGACATGGATTATGGAATTCTCGTACGCCACCATTTCACAACAATAATATATAAATATATAATTACGCTAACAACAAAATAAATGGATTAAATAATAGCTATCACTTGCTTCAAAATCTATTTAGTAGTAGACTTAACTAATAGCTTTGTTAATGGTCAGTCATTAGTCTTTACGACTTGCTGTTCTGAAATTGAGGGAATAAATTTTAAAACTTATTCAATAACAAAGCGTTCATATTTTAAAAGTTCTTAGTTTAATAATATAATATTGAAGATTATAATTATTTACATCTTTATCTTATATCTAATATTCGAACAAATTAATTGAAGCCTCCTGGATTTGGATTGAAGGTACTGCAAATAAACTTAGTAGATCTTTACACTGACGGGCTTGGGGGCTCGTTTATATTTATAAAACAAAATAGTAAGATGAGTTACATTCCAGTTAAAACACCACATGTGAGGAGAATTTGCTAATTATTTATCACATAGCAAGCTATTTTGAATATATTTGTATGTGGTACAGGCATTTGGTATTGTAGCACAAATGGGTCGTCTAGACCGTGGAATGTAGTCCGTCCTCGCATTTCTGGTATTCTGTATACCAGTTTGAAATAGCAACATAATTCTGCTGTGATTTGTATGGTGAGACCAGAACCGGTGAATATTTTTCCTGCTAACGAAGGCCTCGTTAGCAGGAGTTGTCCGGTTCTGGAACCCATCTCGGTCTTTTGTCCACAACGTATTTTGCGTTGTAGTTCTTATCCTAAGATAGATGTTTAGATATTAATCATCATCAGATACTATCAGATGGACTATGTGCACGTCTGCCACGCCTCGTTCTCTTAAAGGTAATATGATATGTGGTGCTGGGGATGGTAGTGCTCGGATTGACGGCGACGGGTAAAGTAGGCGTGATTAAGGGAGGATGGGAGGTCCCCTTAAAATGGGCAATACACATAATTTTCTTTCTTTACGCGGATTTAAGCAATTTAGTTTATAACAATCCCATTATAATGGATTTCCGCAAAATAACGCCTGATTCTATTAATTAAATATGATAGAGTTTTTGCTCTTCGTCCTGTATATTTTATAAATAAAAATAATACGGAAAATACTGAACTCTCTGAATCCTGTTAGATCGGTGTCAAAAGTCCAAAAAGTCAAAAGTCAAAAGTTTATATAAAGAAACTATAACCCTTAAGTGAAAAGTAAATTTTAACATGTAAACTACCTATGTTCAGGGTAATAACCTGGGGCGCAGGTGTTTATTCCGTACAATGCGTACTTTAGTAGGGTCGGGCTGGATTGAGACATTTTTATTTGTTAACTAGCTGTCCCTCGCGACTTCGTCCGCGTGGAATTTACTACGATTTCAAGGGTTTTAATTTTTTTGCACGGAACCCTAATTCTTTTTCTAAAATAAATGTATCCTAAGTTACTCCTTATAACATCAGCTATCTGCCAGTAAAAGTCAGACAGACAGACAGAGAAAAATGTTGAATTTTTTTTTATTATTAGTACCGTTTACACTTTCATATATTTTATTCATTTTTTTTTCATTTAGTAAAAAGACACTTCAATTTTCTTTATTTGTATAGATTTACGCTTGAAATCTGTTACTATTTTTATTAGAATACTTCACTTCCGATAAAATCCTTAAAAAAAACTATTTTTATTAAACCTTTATAGAAACTACGGCCGAATTTTGTTATTATTAGGGCGTTAGCCCTAAGGGCACGACCCTTTCTCGATGAAAAGTCTAGACAACGATACACTGGTTTCTTTGAAAACACAAATTTGATGTCTTCTTTTATTCTGATCTCCAGTCCTTCTCAACAACCACTATACCTAAACATCAACGTGTTATGTTGCTATTTTACGCTGTTTCTTTTTGGGACCATTTACCAGGTACAATCAGGATCAACAATGCGGTGGCGACGTAAGAGAATCTATCACTCAATTTCATCAAGCGGGTATCCTAAGAAGCGACTGTGAGAAAAATATTATATCTTGCGATAAATGGGGACATAACCAACCCTTTATGCCAGATGGAAAATACCCAAACCAGAGCCGAAGAGCAGTTTCAAATGTGCGAGACATCTGGTCCTACGATCGTCAATTTACTAGCCAAGCGTGATGAATAAGGCGAATTCCTCCTACAACAGAAGAGACCCAGGTCCAGCAGTGGGTTTTCACATGCCCGCCTTTTTTCACAAAAAAAATCTGAATCAATTTCCAGTATTGCAGTAGCGCGTATAAACATTTAAAATGTTGTTCTTCAATACGGTTATTTATTAACTTGTATTCTTCGTACTTCTACATTTCTCCGCCTTAAAATTTGTAAGCAAGTTTTGCTGCAATCGGTTGCATAAATTTGAGCTGATATTGGGCATACTTATGTAAATTCGATGACAGTGCAATGAAGTGAAATGAAAAATGTATTTATTTCTTCGTATGAAAATAAAATTCGTTGTTAATAAGTACTATATAAGTGGATGTAAGTACCGTGGATCTGATCTAATGATGGATCCGGATGCTGACCCCAGCAACGCCTATAAAGCTTTTTTATAGGCTTTGCTGGGGTCAGCATATTTTCCATAGTTTTTAATAAATTAGTTTTATTCTTATTTAAATTATGTGCAACCATCAGCGTGTGCCTGTTACAGTTGCGAATTCACATGGACTCCCGGCGAATGGGAAGAGTGCAGTGCCACGTGCGGTGAAGAAGGCGTTCAAGAGAGACAGCTGTTTTGTGTGCCTGCCAATGTGAGGTATGCAATCCTATACTATAAGCGAGCAATTGTCTTAAATTTGTTATTGCTTTCACGGAAATGGCTCAAATGTTTTGGATGAAATATTGTTAATATATTTTACTTTCGAAATTTGCCTAAATAGGTGTCATCTCTGGGAAAATTATGTAATTTTTTTAATATGAAACTCGATCGCCCAGTTACTAGACAAAAAGTAGAAAATCTTGTTATAGTGTATGGTAATAAAATAATTTATTAAGCCATTCAATTTGCTACAATTCTAAATAAAGGAACAGCCTATATACGACACACTGATGGACATAGGCCTCCTCTTACTACTAAGACAACTGTTCAACGCGCTGCAACAGTGTCTTCACATGATGTCTTAGAAATAACTTTACAGCATTAGTTGATTATTATAAACTCGTAGCTATTGCTAAAAATATTTTATTTAACATGAAACATCTACGTGTAAGCATGTATGCTATCATATTAAAATGAACCTTTTATTTTAATTGCAGCGTATCCTCAAGAAGAGACCTTATAAGGCGCAGCGTGTCACCGGCTCTATGCCCGCCGACAAAGCCAGACAGACAGCAGCCATGTAACCGCCTGCCTTGTCCAGTTTACTGGCAAGAGATGCCGTGGACTCCGGTAGTTGTCTTTATATTACTTACAGCACTGTAGTTGACATTTATAGAGTGATACTTCATCGTAAGAAACACGTATCAAATCATACATAGGAGTGGAGTAACTATCTAACGTATTATTCTTTTTTTCTTTCTTTTTTTTATAACGTTACCTCTACAGTAGAATTTTCTTTTGTATCGTAAGGGTAGTTTACATACATAAATTCACAAGGACAAATATCCAGACCTGGAAAAATTATTTGTAGGTCATACTGATACTTGTTCCGTGTGTGGTTCGAATCCGCGGCCCTTGGGGTTGCAACTCATTGATAAGCCACTGCGCCACGGAGCCGTCCGTATGGTTGCACAATGTATCTGTTGGCTCGACGGCGAATGACCACGTTCGCACAAAATACCAGCTTAAAATAGCAGCATAATACTGCTGTGTTCCGTATGGTGAATGACGACAACCGGAGACCATAGATCTAGGAGGTCTACGGATCATCTGCATATTAACTTATTCTTCTTAGTTAGACCAGTTGTAGACTGTCTATAGGTGAATATACAGAAATGTCTCAAATATTTTTTTTAAGTATTTTACGAAGTGGTTGCCCCTAAACATCAGAAACTTGACAACATTATTCTGTATACACAGTAAATGGGACAAATTCGAACTTACATATTTTGAATGCTTCAAAGTTATCATTTCTACCACATGCACAGGCTTCTTTTCTACCTTCATTTATATAGCAGAGGTAAATATCGTTATACAATCAATTGTCAATTGAAGACATGTAGATTCCGCCAATAGAACATTAAAATAGTCTTGTCTCCCAAATATGTAACTAAGTATCCTTTTTTATTGACTAGAATGACAAATATCCCATTTATATACATACATAGAAGCAAGAATGACAAACGAGCACAGGGTCTACAGGCGGTCACGGCCGAGCCCATAAATTGCCTCATAGGATATCATTAACCATAGTTGACACGCTTATTTCTATTCAGCTGTTATCAGGAATATGTATATATGAAACCCACGGAATGATAATGAGGTAGTGGATATTCTTACACCGCCAATATATGCTTGACTTTTGAAAACTAAGATGGAATGCTTCCTTACCAGTACAATAGGTATCCGGTCCTTGTGGCTCCAATTACGAAACAGCAGCACTAAGCTATTATTTCACGTTGATATTCTGTGCGTGCGTGGTTCTTCCCTGGTCAAGTCCATTCGCGCTGCACGTACAAATTACCATTGTGATAATAAATAGTAATAATGTCCTCCAGACCTAATTTCGGTCACAGCGCAGTGGTTTCCTATTTACACTGTCCTTCTCAGTCGTGGGTTAGATCAAGTCTAAGAAAAATAATATTTCATGAAGCCTTTAAAAACGAGTTGAATAAAAAAGTGCGTTAATAATCAATAAATCATCATCATCATCATATTCTTTTAGGTCTACTGATGCCTTTTCAAAAAGGCGCCAACTGGCACGTATTACTTGGAATACGGGTGACAAACGAGCACTCAGTCCACTTGATGGTAAGTGCATGCCGTGGCCCATAGACATCTATATTTTTTCTCGATTAAGAATCAAAATTCAGATGCGTTAACATCCCTGAAGACTAAGATGAAATGCCTCGTTTCCAATAAAAAGAGAATCCTGTTCTCTACCCTCACCATAGGAAACACGGCAGCATTAATCTGCTAGCTTGGTCGAGTCGACTCATTCGTGCTACAACCATAATATAGCTGCAACTTGTCATTACTACGTATAACGTCTATTAATAATAATGTCCTCCAGACCGTATTTCGGTTACCTTGGCCATTTTCAACGAAGACTAGCCACCAGCGCAGGTTTATAGTGCTAGAGTGTATGCGCAAGTGCACTCTGTGTTCCCTCACTCTCTGCGATGGGACGGTAACCGACACGACCGGAGAGAGATCAGGCGCAGGACCAATTGCTTTACGTAACCTTTCCTATTGCGTTATTGTAGTGTTCGACGACGTGCGGTCGCGGGATATCCCACCGGCCGCTGGTGTGTCCAGCGGCTGACGAACTGCTGTGTGGGCCGAAGCCGCGCGAGCGCCGGCGCCGCTGCCGCACACGCCACTGTCCTCCCGCGCCCCGCCCACACCCCACCTGCCCCGACTCCGACGGCACGCAGTACCAGTACTGCGAGCTGTTCACGCGGGACCAACTCGAGAGGAACTGTGTCGTGCCACCATTTAGAAAGTACTGCTGCAACGCCTGTCGGAGCGTTGACACCGAACATTACGACGCTATTAGACGGTAGTTGTTTGGAACGCGATATATTTTATTGTGATCTGTAAAGTGTAAAAGCCTGTTGGTAATAAATATTGGAAAGTGTGAAGTGGGTCCTCAAGTTGTGGTCGCTTTGTGTTCTCATATTAAAAATTAATGCGGTTAGCATAATCGGTTGTAGTTTCAGTGGCCACAAAAATAATTTACCTATTTTATAACTTTTATACATTTCTTGAACATAATTGAACGCCAAAAGCATTCATATCCTTAAAATGTTCGTCACCTGTTAAAGATCCCGATGAATTTTCGTTATTTGATTTCGTGACAAATTTGACGAGACAATTTTCGTCGCGTACCTACTAATACGAGTATTTCGCGTCAGTCTATTTCCAAAACTCTGTTTCTATCTGGTTATTTATAATTACAACTCTTTTATACAATACAATACAATAACATACCCTTTATTGTACACTAAAAGAAACAAATAAAATAACAAGAAACAAACAGTATCCCCAGATATAGCAATAAGTCGAGCAAAAAAGCGATACGCCGTACCATCCTTTTCTCGAAGCAGTTCAGGCCATTTTCGACCCCCTATAACTTCGTTGTGGATAAAACTAGAAGCCTGAATTTTCAATCTATTTATTTAAAACATTAAAGATTTTTAATTATGATATGGTCACTATATGATGTTGTTAGGTTAGCTAATTACTTAATAACTTAAGACAGAAGGACCCTTAAGTAGGGACTGAATAAATTAACCAACTTGGTATTACATGGATGTCACAAAAGAAGAACTGAGTTGCGTGACTTGGTTTTTTTTACAAGTTATGTTTTTGATGGCACAGAAATTTATTTCAGACAACCCGAAAAGAAAATAAAAGAAGCGAAAAGTTAATTAATGGGTATAGTTGCACTATAAATAATATTATAAATAATTAAACATGCCGAAGTTTATTTCTAGTGATCATAAAGTGACAGGAATAGATGAAAGGACGGAAGAAATTAGAGGGGAAATTAGAGATTACCTCTATTATTTTTCTTTGAACAAATAAGATCAATATTAGGAAATTTCTAACTTGAGGTCCTACTATTAGTACATAGCGTGTTTTGTCATTGAATTTACTTTTAGATACAATTAAAATGGAGCTAATTTATAAATGAACAAGAATAACACAATTTTAGGCTTATTGTCTATTTAAGTAAGTATTTAATTTAAATCATATTAATAATCATAATATACTTCTTGTACGTTTAACGCGTAAACATCATACAAGCAAAAGACCTAACTAATGCAAAAAACTAAGTCTCTACAAAGAAATTTGTTATTTTTTTAAATATGGTAGAAAGGAGGCTTTAAAATGAGTCTTTGAATGATTTAAATCGATGTAACCAGTATTTCGTTATCTGTTATCTTTTATAAATATTTATATAAGTAGTTATAAGATTTTTTATATGTTCTCTAATATAATAGATAATTAGTTTCGGAACGAGGTGCCATAATGTAATGTACACGACTTCCACTTTTAAATAAATGTTCTATTTAGGAATAATTAATGATTTTGATTTAAACCTTTTTAAAAGTATTAAAAAATATATATACTCGAATTAATAATAGTAGAGCCAGAGTGAAAAAAGTTTCTGTTTCTGTTTTTGAACTAGAACGGGGAGGATCACGCAAGCACAGATTACTTTTTTTAGAGGATAAGGGTGACAAACGAGCACACAGTCCACCTGATGGTAAGTGGATGCTGTGGCCCATAGACATCTATATCTATCCTTGATTATTTGAATCTTTAATTCAAAGTGCATGCGTTGTCACCCCTGAGGACTAAGTTGGAATGCATCATATCCAGTAAAAGGGTCTCCGGTTCTCTACACTCACCATAAGAAACACAGCAGCATTTACAACGTATTTTACGCTGGTATTTTGTGAGAGCGTGGTCCTACCCCGATCGAGCCGACCCATGCAATTCAATTGAAATATCAACATGACGGTACTGTTTTGCATGGTAAGTGACGAGAGCCGAAGATCCTTTTTACTAGTACTATTTAGTTTAGTACTAGGCTAGTAGATTATCTTAAGTCAATAGAATTTTTATTTAGCTCTGTTTTTAAATATTTTGAAATAACATAACACGGTGTGTATTTGAAATTAAGAAATTGATGTTTGGGTAAATCTTACCGAAAACTAATCCAATCAGTCGCGAAACTGAGCGGGCTCGGGATTTTGTCCTATAGGCGGCGAAAAAAAGGCTCAATATAAAGATGGTTGAGTTTATTAAAGTTAGTAAGTTACAGCCTATATACGTTCCACTTGTGGGCACGGGCCTCCTCTCATTTCTGAGAGGGATTTAGGGCAAGGAACTGTCCGTCGCGCTGCCCCAATGCGTGTTGGCGAACTTTACATGTCTTCGAAACATTTTTTTATTGTTTTTCAGACATGCATTTTTCCTTCACCGCTGAGCACGTGTTAAATCAGCACTTAAAATTGCAAATCACAATTTCATTGGTGCCGGCAGGGATCGAACCCGGGTTGCTCGCGTACTGTGAAATTTACAGCGAGCGTAGTTTTGTTTGCATAATTAGCTTTTGCATAGTTAGCTGAGCTAATTACTGTTTATTGCATAAAAAGTCGGTTTATCTCAGTTGGCTAACGCAAACTAGGTCATACTCTTCTAATAAATGATCGATTTCCTGCCATCAGCGCCAATCACCGGGCCAGCTCGGGCATACCTTTCCACGCGAGCGAACCGCACATTCCCATATCGAGTGTGGGACAGATAGGAAGTTGGATGATCTAAGTAGTCCACACATGATGAAAGACCACTTCTTTTCTGTTGATCAATTCCGGCCGTTTCTTCACATTTTCTTGCTTAAGCCTCATTAGTTGTTGGCAGTAGAGATCCGAATCGATGGTTTTGGCAGGCGGTAAAAGCTCATAATAAATGATGCCATTTCAATCCGTTTTGTTGCGTTTATTGCGTGTTAATCCGGGCTTCGCTACAGTCTTACTACTTGACTACATTTTGACCATGATCTTTTACGCACGTTATTGGCGTAGGTGATATATTTTTCATCATCAGTGATCAATCTATTCAAAAATGGTTCGGCTTCATTACGTTTCAATAGAAAACCGCAAATGAGTACACGATTCATTTTCAGGTTTCTTTCAGTGAGCTCATGTGGTATCCAAATATCGAGCTTTTTATAGCTAAACTTTTTCAAATGGGTCAAAACTCTTTTGTGATTAATCCCCAATTCTTTAGCTATGTCGTAATTACTAATATGCTGAGCGTGCTCCACTTTTTGAAAAATTGCATTGACTTTATCCGTATGAGGGCGACCAGAGCGAGCTGCATTTTTGACATCAAAATCCCCGGACTGAATACGCTTGAACCAATTTTGTGCTACTCTTACGGACACTGCATTAGGTACATAAACGTCACAAAATTTTTTTCGCGTCTTTAGTCGCATTTTCCCTTTTTTTGTAATAAAACTTCAGAATGTGTCGAATATGTTCGTTAGAATAACTCATTTCGGCGGACAGAAAAACAATTGCAAAATAGCGGGAAAGTGTTTTTTACTTTTTACTTTTTCTTTTTCTTTTTCTTAATATTCTTTATGTATTGATATTAAAACTAGCAATTTTATGTCAAAATACATAGAAACGTTTACTTATTATATAAACCTATTATACCTTATCTATTATATAACCTATTACAAAAATAATATAAAAATCCATTTTATTTTGTTTAATATAGGCTAAAGCATCGTAAAAAGTATAGTATTATAACTATGCATGTAATTCTATCCCTCTACTTCTTTTTCTATATTATTTAAATTTTGACATGTACTCTCGATTAATATGCTTCTGTTGCAAGTTTATGTAAATCTGTAATAAAACGAATGGAAGCAGTAAAAATGTAGAGACTATTATTAAAATGTTACAATCTCGATTAGCTAGACTCATATTTAAATTTTATCTCGCACTAAAATCGCTCTTGAATACATCAAGATTAGTTTAAAGTTTTTAAAAAAATTCAAGTGACTTATGCTAGAAGTATTTTTTTATAGGATAAGGGTGATAAATGAGCACACAGTCCACCTGATGGTAAGTGAATGCTGCGGCCCATAGACATCCACATCCATTCTCTATTACAAATCAAAATGCAGATGCGTTGTCACCCGTGAGGACTAAGATGGAATGCCTCGTTTCCAGTAAAAAGGGTCTCCGACTCTGAGGTTTTGGGGTTCTAAAGTTCTGTATTTCTGTCAATTTTTGTCCCTCCTCTATGCTTTTTGGGGCCCTCAAGCATTAAGTAATGTACGGGGAGGTTTTAAGAAAGGCTAAGCTACGGCTAAACCATGATATACTCAAACAATGGCCTTGAAGAATCCCTACGTATCTTTGAGTTTATTATTAATACAGTAATTTTACGTTAATTGAAATGAAGATGAACTTTATTTAAAAAAATTATAAGGCCAACGACTATGTGGGAAAATTCTAGGAAGTTATTTAAAAATGTTTTCTTAATATTTTTATTATTAATGGCAGTTATATCATCTCAATTATAAAATTTAATAATGTTACAGCCTATATACTCCCACAGCTCCCACTGCTGGTCACAGGCCTCCTTTAATTTCTGAAAGGGTTAATGATCAGTCCGCAGATAAACCGCCGAGCTGCTCCGGTCTAATTTCCATTGACCTCAAAAAATTTTTATCTATATGTAATGAAGAATTTCTCACGATTATTTCCTTCACTCGTGAACCTTTTTTCCCCATCGGTTGTCGGTTCTTCGAGCTATATATGTACCGGTGGACGAAGTGTAGGGTGTTCCCCCATTAGATGGAGTGATGACCTGATCTGAAGACTTGCAGGAAGTCGATGGATGCAGGTGGCTCATGACCGTACTTTGTGGCATTCCTTCCAATGTTCAGCAGTGTACTTGTGATGATGGTGATGATGATGATGATTTCCTTCACTGCTGATATAAACATAGTCAATCAGTAATTGAGGTTTTACAAGTTAATTAGTGCATGGCATTTCAAAAAAGAACACCCCAATAAAGTATAGATATAGACATTCACTTGAATTGGAAAGCGCATGTCCATAGAGTGAGGTCTAAACTTTCGAGCTTTTCATATGCATTACGCGAAATTAAAAAAAGGTACCAACATAGAAACGGCAATAACAACCTATTATTCGTATGCGCACGCTTGGCTGAGTTACGGCATCATTTTGTGGGGCAACAGCACGGATGCAGCCTCTCTATTCACCCTTCAAAAGAAATTAATCCGGATTATAGCAAATATAGATCAGACTGATAGTTGCAGACCGTTCTTTTTTAAATATAAAATATTAACTTTACCCAGCCTATATATATTGGAGACTAGCTTTTTACCCGCGGCTTCGCTCGCGTGCGCTTGAATTTAGGAACATCATTTTCCGTGCCAAATTTAGAAAAATTCGATCACTTTTAGTCACTTCGGTGTCTATGTCTCTATGTCTGTCAATTTTTTTTTCATTCTAAATTACTATTAGACGTAGATGATTGGTAACATGCTACAGAAACACGTGAATATAATCATATGTCTAGAAACATCTACAATTTTTTTTTATATCGGGCGTGTCTTCCGATTCCATTGTATCCATAAGAATGGTAAATAGTATTGAAATCAAAATGTATTATTATTATTTACATTTTACTCTTTACATTTATTTATAGTTAAAGTTAATTTAGTTTTAACAAAGTAATATAATGTTTATTTGAGACATTTTATTCATATCATTGGTCCTATTTAATATTGATTGGCACCATAAAATAGATGTAGATATTTTTTTACTTGGAGTAGACTTGTAAATTTCATAAATACAGTTCTATAATAATGAATACTACACATGGATTAAAACTAATGTTACGGGTTTTTTTACGCATCTTAGATGAAAGTGCCGAGTAAAAGAACATATCGTTGATGTGAGGCACCGAAACTCCGGGAAGTCTAAAGTATGTCAACATCTTTAGTATCGTCCCAACTATTATATCGGATCTGATAGACAACAAATCCTTGCAATAGAACACCGAATCCTACCAATGATGATTCGCAAGACTATTGAAATTAAAAATATCCTAATTTTAATAGGGAAGATGGCTGAGCGCTACCAGCTGCTGAGGATCCCATAATTAATATAATTAAATTCAAACTACTACTGCATTTATTCTATTCTATTTTAACGATGACATCAAGTCGTTAAACACCCCAGTTCTCCAGCCCCTCCCGTTACCATGGGTGCTGTAAAGTGCCCAAAACGTCGGTAATTTGAAAAGTTAAAATTAAACGCGATAAAATCCTTAAAATTAGTTTTATTCCTTATAAATTTTATTCAAAGTGAACGTGAGGAGCACTAAACTCATGAACGGGAATAGAAAAATTTTCGCCCTGTTGTGGCGGTGAAAGAAAATCCACCACCTCATATCGTCCCATCGTAAGAGGCGACATAGGAAAACAAACTGGAGATGGGATGGGCTGCATCATCTGTTGTTAAATCAAAATAATAATAGCCAAGCCGCCTACCAAACATGGAAACTATAGCAAACTTGACAATTTATGGGGGCGGCCTATGTTTATTTCAGTGAAATTTAGATAGGCTGACGATAATGAGTTCTACTCATTTTTGCAAGCCTTAATATCTACGGCAAAGTGAAAACAAAAAGCAACATACCCGAAGACACAAATGAAATAAAAACTGCATATATTCCCCATGAAAAGTAAAAAAAGTAGCAGCTTACATACATGTGACTAATGGGCACAGGCCGCAGAGTTTTTGGGCAAAAAGTGTTCGCTGCGCCGATTCCAACGCGGGATGAATGAATGAAATGAAAGTTTATTGTTTCCAACATATTCTTAAATTAGTATAAGTTTGACTTCTTTTAAGTATAAAGATACTTGTGGTAGAAGGTCCTCGCCCTCCCTTAACTAAATACATTCAACAAAAAAGAAACAGGGTGTGTGTATGTGTGCATACGTGCACGCGCCCGAGCACGCGCGTAGGTGCGTGTGTGTGTGTGTGTGTGTGTGTGTGTGTGTGTGTGTTTGTGTGTTTGTGTGTGTGTGTGTGTGTGTGTGTGTGTGTGTACGTATGAAAAAAGATAGTGAGTGAATGTGTTATAAGCTTATAAGATAAAATGTAATAAAGCTTCAGTTTGATTGTAATTAAGTGTCTTAAGCCACTGCATTATTTTTTTCTTACAGTCATGTCTTTAATGGATATATTTGCAATATTTTATTAATCTCATTGTATAAATGTTCTGATTGTTTGTAATATTGATGTTTCGCAAAGGTGGTTTTCGTTCTCCAAATAGGAGCTACGCTATAATTTCTTCTTTTACTACTGTAAAT
This sequence comes from Parnassius mnemosyne, assembly GCA_963668995.1. NCBI lineage: Eukaryota > Metazoa > Arthropoda > Insecta > Lepidoptera > Papilionidae > Parnassius > Parnassius mnemosyne. The sequence goes on along the minus strand of CAVLGL010000104.1, from coordinate 21,687,985 downwards.
AGTAAGTGTGTAATATGAAATGTAAATGATTCAATTATTTACATCGTATATTCAGTAGCATTGTATTATTTCATTTTATCAATGACTTGCCATTTTAGTTTATTTACTCGTAGAAGTAAGTAGGTGGCGCTAATATTAGATGAAATAATGAAAGCCAAAACTTTACCATCTAGTAATATCAGCTATAGAAGCGAACATTTATTTATTATATCGATAAGGGATAAAGTTTGTCTTAAAAGTTCTGTTTCTGTTAAAAAATACGCTATCAGCGCTAGCGGCGCTGATAGCGTATTTTTTAGCGGTGAAAAACGATTTAATGATATCGTCATATGACCATATTATGAAATAGCAACGTTGTGTTTAGTTACTAATAAACAATAAAATTATAATGATAATGAAAATTTTGGAACAATTGCAGACAGACCAGTTTCAATCACTTAAATCAATTTAATTAATCACACATAAATGCCTTACCAATTTTCATATTTTTGATAGACGTCACTATTATCTATGGAAATTATTACACTTTTAAAATAAAATAACAAAAATACTAAAAAACTAAACGTTAGAATTTTTTAATAATTTTAAAAATCTAATCATTTAATCATATAAATGTAAGTTATTTATATTATTTCATTTATGTATTAGTAACTGAAGGCAAAATATACTAATTTTCCATTTGATGATAGATGGCGCTGTTTTGAATACCAAATCGGTGTAGTAACAAATTATTTTACCAAGATTATAACTATATTTTAAACTTTATTAACAAATATGGTAGTTATTTGAAAAACACCCGTCATCCCGCCTATAACCAAGATATAATTGAAAAATAACATCTAAAGGAAATAAAATACTTAACCTTCCTTTTTTGAAGTTCCGTAATTGGATAAAAAGTAGCCTATAAGTTGCCCCGGGTTACTCACTACCTAAATACAAAATTTCATGTAAATCGGTTCAGTAGTTTTTGCGTGAATCCGGAATACACAGACAGACAGACAGACAGACAGACCAAAATTCTAAAAACCACTAATTTGGCTTCAGAACCCGTTATTTAGTCTCCTGCACTTGTTTTTCAAAAATATATTAGAATTACAGACACGACTTTTATACAGATTTATTATATGTATAGGTAGATGTGTAAATTTGTTCGAAAAAATAATCAATTTTATACAAAACGTGAAGATTTACCATGCAAATACGCGTTACGACACAAAAATAAATTAGTATTGCCAACTTCCCGATTAAAACTAAACAGTCCTAGTACATTAAGTTCTTCCATAAAATTATATAATAAATTACCTGACATATGAAAAATTAAAATAATGACATCATATTTACAAAAAAATTAAAACAGTACCTAACTAATAAATGTTACTATAGTACTAATGAATATTTTACAAATATGTAACACTTATATAGGTTTTACAAAATGATCACTAATTTAAATTGATTTCTATCTCAATAAATCACAATGACATTCTTATAAGTAGTAAATAGGCTTCCTCTCTCCTAGCCCCTAAACTGCGTGCCCAACAGGGTCCATAACACTGGTCTCACATTATTTTATAACATCTTGTGTACATTATGGTTTAGCAATAAAAGTTTGAGTTTGAGTTTTGAAAAAGTTTGACTTTGAGTGACAGAGGGGATTTAACATACATGATTTATATTATAAACTAGGGACTCGCCCTGGCTTCACCTTGGCATGATCTACAGTGGAATCCGTTTATAGTGACATCGAAGGGAAATAACAAACACGTCATACTAAGCGGACGTCATATAAAGCATTTTGTAGAAAATAAATAATCTCCAGTTTTTGTTAGTATGTATTTATTTTAATGGAGAAAAATCTTTATTTAAAGTAACTTAAATTCTTAATAATAAATTCTTGTTTTTAATAATCATTGAGATTGTCGAGTGACCAACCCCAAATTTCATTGCAAATGATAAGTAGGATTCTCCATTTTCTAAGCTGCACGTGCACTGACGTTGAGATTTCATTTTTTTTTCACAAATCACTAACAAACAATGCCTTAACCTTCAACAATCAATTATCCACTGAGACTCAAAACAAAAATAAAGCCATGCACGCGCCGAAGGTCGTCGGGTATCAATTGACTCTTCTGAACACTGCCGAAGGTGTTAGGAATCATGTCGGTCACTATAACCGGACACAATTTAGTAAAAATGCGTCACAGCAACATGTCACTATAAGCGAAGTCATTATATCCGACTTTATTATAAAGAATTTTATATGAAAACCAAACTTCGCTGTGTAATTACGTCATAATAAGCGGTTGGTCAATATAAGCGGAGTCATAATAAACGGATTCTACTGTACTTAGATGATTCATTTTATCAGTTTTTCGTTTTTTTTTTTAAAGACTTCAAGTGTTTCGAATAAAATATAGCCTATATCACTCCTGGTGTATTCTATCTAATATCTAAGAGTTACTTATGTCTTAATGGATAAAAAAATATCAATATAAGACAGTTATTTCGATATTACCGACAAACACTTCAATTTTATGTAATAGATTTACAGTGTGCACTTTTCCCTGAGCTATCACACCTTTTCATTACCATCTCATATATACTAAATGCAGAATACTATGGCGACGACATAATTGTGCCCACCTTAATTAATTTTAGTGTAAAGTAAGCTAATGAAAAATTATACTGTGATTTACTATTTAGAAGCGAATATAAGTAACTACTGAAAATTAAAGGAATAAAAACGTAACTTGTTTCAACTCCAGGCAATGCAATTATCTCTTAGAGCTCCGTGCTTTGAGCTCGACCTTTGAAACAAAAACGAACAAACCTCCTTCTATTCAACAGTCTCAAATGAATTTCCATTTTAAATTAGCCCGCAACACAAATATGTTGGATCTTTATTATTGGATCCAAGTATAAAAAAAAAACTATTGGTAAATCTAATTGTGCATGCCGTAAACGCATTAAAAAATTACGTATAACATGATTATACGGATTTTTTAAAGTTATTTAAATACACAAAAATTTTATCTAATAAGCTTATTATACTTCCAATTTTCCGATAATTTTATGTCAAATATCATTTATAAAAAAAAGTTTGGAAAATCCAAAAGTACAAGACCCATAATTCACATATGATCATCATATCATCATTCAGGTCACTCTATAAAGTCCAAGACGTTAAAGTTAAGTTAAAGTTGCAGCCTATTTACGTCCTACTGCTGGGCACAGGCCTTTTCTCATTTCTGAGAGGGTTTTAGGGCAAGGAAATGTCCGCCGCGCTGCCCCGATGCGTGTTGGCGAACTTCACATGTCTTCGAAAATATTTTTTTTCTTACTTCTCAGACATGCAGGTTTCCTCACGATGTGTTATAAATAAATCAGCACTTAAAATTGCAACTAACAATTTTATTGATTCGGCAGGAATCGAACCCGGGTTGCTCGAGTACTGTGAAGCTTACAGCGAGCGCTAAACATCTGAGCTACCACGGCACGATGTCCAAGGCGTATTTAAGTATAAATATTACATCCTACTTACTTTTAGTACGTACTACTATTATTTATTCGGTGCTTTTAAAATATTGTAATAAAAATCTCTGATCATTATAATAATCAAGTATGTATGAAATTTGGTTTTTCGAATAATTTTGTATTTGTGCAGCGATCTTTTTGAGCCGCTGCCAACAACCGATACAGTATCCACTCACGACGGTGGTTGACGCCAAACTGAGTGAGTGAAGCAGTCTCTATTTGGTAAAATAAATTCATATATGGCTGCTAAAACACCGAAAATTTTGACATTTTGCAGCTGAAAAAAATTGATTCTAACTAAACAAAACGAAATTAAACTGTCATTTAAATTCAATGGCTTCCCACATGATAGAAGAAGAGTTTTAAAAATAGTTTGTTATCGTATTTACTTGATAAATCCACGCCATAAGCCACTAAAATCCCTTTTTATGTAAATATAGCAATTAATCGATTTAAAAAAAATATTAATAAGTTCAACAATCATTTACCTTTCTGCCAATGTGCTTTTTATATCATTTATATGTATAATATTATTGCTAGATAAAATTTCATGCGACATAACGTTGGAATCTTGATTTTTAGGCGCTAGTAGAACATACCTACGCGCTTTGCGCTTAAGGCATGCAAAACTGAGTTTATCATGCAATTTCGTTGTATAGCATGTACAACTACACTTGGTGTATCTTCAACGGATCGAAAAAGAGCTACTGCCGGACTTGTCCCCCCCTCCCCTTCTCCCCGTTGTAGGGAAAATAGTATTGACGATCACTGCACCAGACCTTTCGCATCTTTGACGCTGATCTCTGTCGCCAGTCTGAGTATTTTATGCCTGATCTAAAGAAATGGTTATACCGTTTTTTTTTTTATAGAAGAGGGGGCAAACGAGAATGCTGCTCACCTGACAGTAAGTGACTACCGCCACTCATAAATAACCTATATTCCGTTAGAATACGTGATTCGACTTCAATAAAACAATAAATAAATCAATTGCGTTTCGACTAAAAGAGAAATCTTTTCAAAATTTAGATTACAAAATTAATAATCATTTATCTCGACCTCGTCCTAAATCTGATTTAAAGAAGTAGTTGAGTCAAAAGTAATGGATGGCGACATAAAAAATGCATTCCGTATTTTTTTCTCAGACGACATCCTGACTCCTCGTAACAGCGAAATTCTTGAAGGCCTTTGTCAGAAACATCCTTCGGTCAATCCTTCTCAAAGTTTACCGCTGTTGGGAGGCAGCAAGTTGGCATCAGAGGCAGCTGAACTGAGTAAGTGGCACAAATATGAGTCTCTGAGAGATGACTACATATTTGTGAAATTTGCTCTAGAGACTATTGGTCCGTGGGATCCACGTGCGATGAAGTACCTAAAGGTACTCTACCCGTGACTAGTCGTTGCTGGTGGTGATAAGAAGGCTGGTTCTTTTCTCGCTCAAAGGCTAAGTATAGGCATTCAGCGAGGAAACGCAGCCAGCGTTCTTGGCACGATACCACGAGGAGTAGGACTGTATGATAATTAAGTTATTAGCTTTAGTTTTTTTATTATAGTTTTTTTTAACATTGTATATATACCTATTATAATAGTTAAATATTATTTATAATCTATATTAAATCAAAACTATTCTACTTTTTCATCTTTACATACTAATAAATATTAGTCATTTAAACTTTGAAATATACTTTGACCGTCCGAGAAATAAAATACTTGCATGTTTAATATGATAAGTTCTTTCCGTTTAAGTAATTCTAATTTTAGCTAAGAATATGGTTAAACTATACTAAATAACTTTAATAGTGCTGACACTGGGGATCGACCCCAAATTATTTGCGTTTTATAAAGTTTAGGGCAAGCGTCCTGCTCCTGGGCTACTACGGCCGTCATTAATCTAATCTACATTCATTTCTACCTAATAAAACGCGCTTTGTAGATTACGGGCTTAAATAGCTTGACTATGGCTCAGGGGTGCAGAATTTAATAAACGTCTGCCGCCTCGCGAGCGCCGGTGCGTTTTATTACAATTTCATATAAATTTGCTAGGAATTCGCAAGTGAAATGAGTTAGCGCTTAAGAATAATTTGTCTTTTAAAAAGAAATTAGTCGGATTGAAATTTTAGTAAACGGTTCTTCTTACCAAGAGCACCACTTGCTTGACTAATTAAATTATTACATCTTATTTCTTCATGTATTATGACTGTTATCTGGTTTTGCGAAATAGAACATCCGTCACATGCTTAAAATAAGCGCAAAATATAGCTGTTTGAAGAGCAACGCTGCAGCTATGCTATGGTCATAGTGCCCATTAGTTGGCTCGACCAAAAAATGGCAACGCTCTTACGGAATCATCATTTTTCATCATTACAGCCCTTCACAAGTCCACTGCTGAACATAGGCCTCCCCCAAAGAATGCCACAAAGCACGGTCCTGAGCCACCTGCATCCATCGACTTCCTGCATGTCTTACCAGGTCGTCACTCCATCTCGTGGGGGGACGCCCTACACTTCGCCTATTGGTACGAGGCTGCCACTCGAGAACCTTTCTTCCCCATCCGTTGTCGGTTCTTCGAGCTATATGGCCGGCCCACTGCCACTTCAGCTTACTAATCCGTTGGGCTATGTCGGTTACTCTGGTTCTACTGCGGATATCCTCATTCCTAAGTTTATCACGCAGAGAAACTCCGAGCATAGCCCTCTCCATAGCTCGCTGAGCGACCTTGAGCTTCCTCATACGGCCAGCATAAGTCATCACACGTCTCAGTTCCATAAGTCATCACTGGCAACACGCACTGGTTGTACAATTTCGTTTTCAGGTTTTGAGGTATGTCTGACGAGAAGATGTGTCGTAGCTTCCCGAACGCTGCCCAGCCGAGTTGAATCCGTCGATTGACCTCTCGGTCGAAGTTGGACTTACCTAGTCCGACTATTTGTCCCAGGTAAACATACTCGTCAACAACTTCGAGCTTAGTGCTCCCAACAACTACCGGCATAGGTATGACATGGACATTGAACATGATCTTTGTTTTGTCCATGTTCATCTTAAGACCTATCCGTTGGGAAACACTATCGAGTTCATTGAGCATAGTGCTTAGGTCCTCCAGCGATTCTGCCATAAGGACTATATCGTCGGCAAATCGAAGGTGAGTGATGTACTCGCCATTGATGTTGATACCGTATCCTTTCTAGTCCAGAAGCTTGAAAACGTCTTCCAATGCAGCGGTAAAGAGTTTCGGGGATATGACGTCACCCTGTCTTACACCTCTCTGCAATTGGATAGGTTTCGTACTCTGGTTCTGTACTCGGATAGCCATCGTAGCCCTACTATACAAGCACTTCAACACTTCGATATACCGACAGTCAACTTGGCACCGCTGAAGGGACTGCAGCACCGCCCAAATTTCGACGGAATCAAAGGCTTTCTCATAGTCCACATATGCCAGACATAGTGGCAAATTGTACTCTTCGGACTTCTGTACAATTTGCCGAAGGGTATGTATGTGGTCTATGGTGCTAAAGCCCTTTCGGAAACCGGCTTGTTCGGGAGGCTGGAAGTCGTCAAGTCTGCGCGCGAGACGATTCGTAATGACTCTCGAAAACAGCACGTAGACGCGGCTCAGAAGGGAAATCGGTCTGTAGTTCTTCAAGAGAGCATTGTCACCTTTCTTGAAGAACAAGACCTTCGCACTTTTGCTCCACGCCTCCGGTGTAATGCCACCATGGAGGACGGAATTAAAGAGCTTCTGAAGGACTTCAAGTACCGGTCTTCCACCCGCTTTCAGAAGCTCCGCTGTAATTCCATCCTCGCCTGGGGCCTTACCATTTTTAAGGTGCTGGAGAGCCATTCTAATCTCGCTCAGACTGACGTCCGGGATATCTTCGGATTAGTGTCGGATGAGACTCGCTCTTGGATCGTTACTCACACTTGCGTGTGGCTCCAAAGATGACGTGTACAGCTGCCCATAGAACCTCTCAATCTCACTCAAAATCTCAGGTGTCCCGGAAACGATGCTGCCACATTCTGTCTTCAGCTTTGACAGGTGGCTCTTTCTGGCAGACAGATCTCTGGCAAAGACTTTGGAGCCTTGGTTCCGCTCGATCGCTTCTTCAATACGAGCTGTATTGAAGTTGCGTAAGTCCCGCCGCATGCATTTGGAGATCTGTCTGTTCAGATGCCTGTATGCTGTCAAGTCTGTTGAAGAATGTAGCTTCATCTCCCGTCTAACAGCCATGAGATTAAGAGTGTGATCGGAGAGTTTTTGTGTTCTTCTGCGGCGGGTCTTGCAGAACTTAGCTCCGACCGCATGGACAGTTTCCACGAGCTTGTCATTCATATCGTCCACTTCATTGCAGTCTTCTAGGCACTGAAAACGGTTTTGTAACTCGAGCTGAAAGGTTTTGGGACTTTGGAACAGAGCACGAGGGGGACGGAGCGTTGACTTCATTAGACGAGACCTCTCCAACTTGACGTTAAGGTTCAGTGTGCCTCTAACCATTCGGTGATCGCTACCAGTTTTCACCCTCGCGATCACGGAGACATCACTGAACAGTTGTCGTCTGGTCGTCATAATGAAGTCAATCTCATTTTTTGTCGAACCATCGGGGCTCGACCAGGTCCACTTCCTGTGGGGCCGCTTCTGGAAGAAAGAGTTCATCATAAAGAGTCCCTCTTTCTTCATGAAGTCGGCCAGCTGCTGGCCCCTTGGGTTCCGTTGCCCTATTCCAAATTTCCCTACTTTCAGCTCACCGTTTTCTCTTGTGCCTAGTTTTGCATTGAAGTCTCCCATTAACACCGTATATTGGGTTTTGGAGGAATGCATGGCTCTAGAGATATCCTCATACATTTTCTCCACCTCCCCATCGGGGTGTGCCGAGGTTGGTGCGTAAACCTGTATGACCTTCAGCGAATACCGTTTGGTGATTCTGAGTATAAGGTACGCAACCCTCGTCGACACACTCCCGATCTTTACAACGTTGTTAACGAGAGACTTGTGGACGATAAATCCGACACCTCCTTGGGACAGATGGTCGCCCTCCCGGTGATAGAGCAAGTTGCCGGATTCGAGGATTACCGTGTCCTCCCCCTCTCTTCGGACTTCGGATAATCCTATAATATGCCAGCACAACTTGTCTATCTCTTCTTCCAGCTCCACGATCTTCTCGTCAGTCCTCAGGGTGCGTGCGTTGTAGGTTGCCAGGTCGAGTCATCTAAGGTGGCAACCGAACCTCCACCGGAGATTCTTAGCACCCCCTGCCCCGCCGTTACCATGGTCGCCACCGTAGCCAGGAATAGCGGGGCCGCCGGGGACTGGGGGCCGTCTCTTTGTCACATTCATAGGGGGGTATTTGCCATAGTTGCCACGCTTGGCGAGCGGGTTGGCAACCGCTGTTTTTTTATTGTAATTTTGGCTATTATCAGGAAGATGCTGCTGCCCATCTCCTGCCTGTTTCCCTTTGTCGCCTTTTACGACACCCACGGGAGGATATGGGGTGGTGGTATTCTTGACCGCCACTACACGGTTAATCTTACGGAATATCAGCATTAAATAATAGCTTACCGCTGCTGTACTTCGTATCGTGAGTGTAGTGAATAAGAGTCCCTTTTTACTGCAAACAAGACAGCCCTTAGTTCTCGGGGTGATAACGAATCTGCATTTTGATTCTTTACTGATAATAGATGTAGATATATGATCTATGGACCACAGCATCCATTTAGCATCAGGTGGACTGTGTGCCAGTTTATCACTCTTATTATAAATAAAAAAATTATATTTTATTTTCTCTCCTAAAATTGTTATGGCTTAAACTAGTATTTATAATAGTATCGCTTAAAACAATAACGTAGTTCAGATTAATCACCTCGACTAAGTAATTTTCTTTTCCATGGAGAAAAAATTTCTTTCAGACATGGTGAACAGCTAAAAACCAACGGTTCAAAAGCAAATTAGACATTATTACAAGTTTAGCTTTTATACGGTGACAGTGAATTTTTTCAGTCAAAAAAAAAACGATCACACACTAACATTCAGCAGGACAGTATAAACTGGCCGAGTATTATGAAAAATTGAATATGGTGAAAAATTGACGGCGGTAAAGGAGCTGGATATTGGTATCCTCCTTTTTATTAATACTTTACTAACCATTGTATATTATTCGTGATTTATGTAGGATCGGTTTCATGAAAACCTTACTGTGGATCACTTAAAATCAAAACCAAAAGACAGTTATCGGACGGATGAAATTCAGTAATTAACCAGCACGTTTTTGCGCTGATTATCTCTTACTTGTTAATGCATAAATCGGTGCTTTGTCTTAGTTTACTTTGACTGCCGCCGAATACGATCCGTAATCTAAAGTGAAGCCACGTGGAGAAAAAATAAACTGACTGTATTAAATCGTTGTAAGTAGATAGGCCTTAAATTTAAATTAAATTTTATATCACTACAATAGTGCGTCTTCTGTATTCGATTTAAATTCTACTCGTACTATCGTGCTAACCGAACATCTTTGGCCTCTATCTCTAATTTACGTCACTTTAAGTTAAAATGGAGTGTAGTATCCTCTAAATAAGTTAATATGTAAAAAGTGAAAATAATTCTACAATGATAGGTTAATTAACATAGAAAACCAAATAAAACGGGTTGATTTATCGGTGATACATTTCAATAATTGAGAAGTTAACCCGAACAAGTGCAAGTGCAATTTGGTTACTATGGTTTTTTTTTTATAGAAGAGAGACGATAGTCGTATTGATCTGTAGCATTGCGTCTCTACGATGGTTGTTTGGCGGGTCGCTATTCTCAATGGCGCTCTCTGCGTCTTGGTTTGACTCACAACCTAAGTAGCTTTGCCCAAGTCGGGTCCCTTCATTGCGGGGCTGCAGACTGTCTGCCCTCCATGATGTTTTATATAACAACTTAATAATATATCTCTATAAAGTTCCCACCTTTGAGAGATTGAAGGCAACTTGTTGGTGGGTGAGACAAACATGATCGAAAAATGCATATACTCAACGTCAGTGACACAAACCCTTTCTGAATGCGAATTATTAATATTATCTTATAACTGCCTATTGGCTATATCTGCCATTGTATTGGTTGGTGGAGCATATGTGTCGACCTCATGCGGGTGGTAGCTGGAGGGAGAATCTGAGGAGGCTCTCAAGGCTGCGGCCGAAAGCCGCGCAACGTGGGACCCCATTCCCTTGAGGTGAGCGGTAGACTCATGACACGCTCTGCGGCCAATTGGCCGTGCTGACCATGCAATTGGTGGTGATGCCTTACACTTACATCACGTCTGCAGAAACGGCGGTCTGGCAGGTGGTGGCGCTCACGGAGGGCTTTTTATGGCCAGTGTGCCGATTGTTGCCTAACCCGTGTGACGTACATTTCACTGTGGCTGGATTTGATCGTATTCTGTATGGCGTTTACACGCATTGACATGCGCGACTTCGGTCGATGTTTGTGCTTACGCACTATCAAGGGGCCAAGTCCTCTTTTACTGGTTCGCCAGTTATTTTGCTGTGGACTACGGTCCAGTTCCCAACTTTGCGTACCCTTCGGGGGGAGCGCATTAAAATGGTTGGCGCTCACCGTGCGCGGCGTGTGTGGGGCCGTGTACCTCCTCCACATTTTTTTTTTAAATGTGGGAGAGTGAAGCCCTTATAACTGGTATTTGATATAAATATTGTGAGCCTTTTCCAAGCGGGAAATGATTAATTAATAAGGAATTGACTGTTGTGAACCAGATACAAGTGGAATAGGGACAATTTATTGTTCTTAACCTTTTTGAGCTCTGTCTTCGTGAACGGGGTTCTTTAGCTTATAAGACTCTACCAACAGCTTTTGATTGCTCTCGTGAATCGATTGGGCCTGCAGCCACCTGCACTCACCAAGCGCAACGCAGAGGTAAACCTCTACTTCACGCTGGTATTCTGTGAGGTCGTGGTACCAACCCGGTTCGAGCTGGCCCATACCGCTTGGCTCTACCACTGTTAAAATATGGTTATATACTAGTGACTAAGGTTATGTAACTAAGGTAGCTGAAATTCACAAACTATAAGTAGAGTAAGCGCCATTCATTGCTCTAACAAAAATATATAAAACGTGGTAGAGCCATGCTACACCTGTATTACATATAGTTATTATTAGTTATTACGTATAGTTGTTGTTTTTTCGGCTTGACTGGAGAAGAACCACGCTCTCACAAAATACTAACATAAAATAGCAGTTCAATGCTGGCATTATTCGTATGGTGAGTATAGAGAACCGGAGGCCATTTTTACTGGAATCGAGGCATTCTATCTCAGTCCACGCTGGATGACAAAGTATCTGCATTTTGATTATTAATTGAGGATATATGTACTGATGGAGATGTCTATGAGCCACAGCAGATACTTACAATCAGGTGGACTGTGTTCTCGTTGGTTAACCCAATTCTATAAAAAAGTACATTCCGATTGAAGGACTAACTTAACTTTGTCGTTGAAAAAACTGTTCTCCCATTTATCAGTCTACATTATAGGCGATGCTCGGACTACAAATGTAATTTTGTTGTCGCAAAAATATATTGTTTGTTTATTCAACGAATTAACGATTTCCATATATTTTTTCTTTTGTTTGCGTTCTGAGACCTAGCTCCTTGTCAAATTTCATGATTTTAGGTCAACGGTATTGTGCACGACGCAAACAAAGTGATACGTCGAACGATATACGAATACTTACTAATTGCTTGTCGTAACCAACGCTAGTTGAACAACCTAGGGGCGGTGGGCGGAGCCATGAGGGTGTTACGATCGTCGGGCCACGCTCACGGTTCAACAACTAGCCATGCTTGCACACAGCAACGCGGAAAAAGCCTTATTCAGAATATTAAAAAATATAAATTTGTATTTTAATAAATAGTATTGTAACTATGCAATAACTCTCCCAATAAAGGCACCGAACGAATAGCGAGAGTTAGCATAGATTTAGAATGTAGTAATTAATTAATGTAAACTTGTAAAGTAATTATTGTAATTAGTTAATGTAAATCTTATTCCTTTATATAGTACAACTTACCTTTCATGTATATTAAGCCCTTAGGCACGTAAAATAATCAACAGGGCATGTTATCGTGACGCGGCCGCGGAGCAAATGAGGCTACGCGCACCGCGCCACGACGTTTTATATTTATAGTGCTGAGGCGGGGGGCAGGGTTCTCAGCCTAAAGTTGTTGGAAAACAAAGTTTAAACCTTTTAATATGTAGAAAAATTGTTGTGTACATATTATTATAATAAGTAGTTCTAAGAATATTATATATTTAATTCTGTTTGTTAGTTTGTAAGAAATATAACCAATAAAGAAAGGCGCGGGGGTGAGGCAAGGGTCCACTGGCCAGCAACGGCCAAATCGTATAAAAGACGGGCCGGCCAGTACGATCGGCAGTCGCTCTCCAGCCACCGAAAAGAAGACAGCAAGAAAAGAAAAAGTACAAGTTCCTCCTCACCGCCGCTTGCCTTCTGTTTAAGCAAGACCAGCGCGTTTCATTCATTTTTCGAACGGCGTTACGGCGATCCGTAACATTAATGGTCCTTTGACATCCGGGTTACTAGAAGAAAAAGACAATATCGGTCTTGGTATTGCCGGAAGAAAGAAGTAAACCGCAAGAACTAAAAAATATTATTTTGAAGAAAAATGGTGATTACGTGTAGTAACAACGAAGTAGAATCATCGAAGCGTCGCAAGGATGAACAGATAACCCAGGAGGCCACAGAAGAGGCCTCCGGGGGCGATTCAACCGCTAGTGGTACATCAAACACCACGAGCGAAACCACAACGGTCAGCGATACAACCAGCAGCAAGCAGAACAGCAGAAATTGAAAAGGAACCCGCTATGGAAACCGCAACATCGGCAAGGGAGGTCAACACAGCGACTCGACCGTACAAATACCGCCGCGCTTATCTAAAGATTGCGCCCGTAACAATAAGGGGGCCGCTAAGCTGCGTCGAAACATACGCATTATTGGATGAAGGAAGCACGGTCACCTTAGTCGATGCCTCGATCGCCGACGTCATCGGCACCGACGGCCCAGCCCACGCAATGTGGATACAAGGGGTCGGCTCGGAGGTGAAACATGAGAAGAGCAAGATCGTCAGGCTTTAATAAGAAGAAAATACGCGCAAGAGGAACACAACATAGAAGCAGCGCGTACGGTAGAGCGGTTGGACTTCGCGCCAGAATCCGTGAGTGAAAATCACTTGGAGAATTGCCAACATCTGTTGGATAGCAAAGAGGATATCACCTACGAACGCGCCTCACCGAAAATACTAATCGGACAAGATAACTGGCACCTCATAGTGTCTAGAAAACTGCACGTCAGTCGTCGAAACCAACCAGTCGCCTCACACACCAACCTGGGCTGGGTTCTGCATGGCTGTCATAGCTCATTGACGTCGACGGTCACCTTCTGCGGCAGACTACATCAGATGGAAGATACACAGCCGATAGAAGAGGAAATAAAAATTATTTTAAATTAGAATCGCTGTGCATCGAGCCAAGAAGACCGAAAGAAGATCCCGAGCAGCGAGCTATGCAAATATTGAGGGAAACCAGCTAGAGTTCGGCGGATGGCAGATTCGAGACAGGGTTGTTGTGGAAACAAAAGGATTTCCAAATACTAAATAATTACAAGGACGGGGAAAGGCGCCTGCACACCTTAGAGAAGAGGCTCGACCGAGACAGAAGAACGCATACAGAACCTTTTCTACTCGGGTTACGCAGAGCGCGCGCCCATGCCACCGCCACAAGGAAGGACATGGTATCTGCCACACTTCCCAGGCATCAACCCTGCGAAACCAAACAAGCCGCCGAGATTGGTGCACGACGCCGCAGCGAAGACAGCCGGAATATGTCTCAACGATATGCTTCACTCGGGGCCCGACTTATTACAATCATTGCCCGGAGTAATCATGAGGTTCCGACAGTATCCGTATGCAGTGAGCGCCGACATAAAAGAAATGTTCATGCAGATTAAAGTGCGCAAAGAAGATAGAGACGTTTTACGTTTCTTGTGGAGAGGCAAGCGAAGAGAGGACCAACCGGAAGAATATAGGATGACGTCAATCATCTTTGGAGCGACATCATCACCATGCACAGCATTATACATCAAAAATAAAAATGCTGAAGAACATGCAGAGGCATACCCAGAAGCTGCGGTCGCCATAAAAAGAAATCACTATATGGACGACTACTTGCAGAGCTTCCACTCTGTCACGGAAGCTCAGGAAACGGTAAAAGTATTCGATCACGTCCACAAACAAGCGGGATTCGTACTCAACGCGTGGACATCGAACGAAGAGAAAACAATAGAAGAAATAACGACAGAGCATAAACAACACGACCCGACCGTGTGCCTGGGCGGAAAAGAAACTGAGAAGACGCTCGGCCTGCTCTGGCATGTACAAAGCGATCATATTGGATTTAATACTCACAATATGAAGATACCTGCCGACGTAAAAGAAAAACAACGCTTGCCAACTAAACGTGAAGCGTTGAGCGTCATAATGGCATTATTTGACCCGCTTGGATTAATATCACCAGTGACTACCCCAGCGAAGAGAATATTCCAAGACACATGGCGTTACAAGGCGGACTGGGACGACCCTCTGCCATCAGAGTTAAAAGAAAAATGGGAAGACTGGATTACTTCACTTAACGCCATAGAACAACTGAGAATACCGCGATGCTACGATTACAACCCGGTGTCGACGCGCCAACTACACGCATTCGTCGACGCAGACAAGGAGCTGGCCGAAGCAGCACTCGTAGCCCTCGAGCACGAAACCACATGTCGAAAAATTGTGTGGAAGTACATACCACCATCAGCACCGTTCATGGGCGGCGCATGGGAGCGAATGGTTCGCTCCGTGAAAGAAGCTCTACGCGTCACCCTCAACGAGCGCTATCCCAGTGACGAGACATTGGTGACCCTGCTCGCCGAGGTCGAAAACACGGTTAACTCAAGACCTCTCACACGTCTCAGTCGACCCAGAAGACCCAGAAGCCATCACGCCGAATCACATCATCATCGGTCCCAACTCAGCGAGACTTCAGCGAGAGCGATGTGACGGCCCGCCAGCAGTGGAAACGAGCTCAAGCCCTAGCCGACGTGTTTTGGAGAAGCTGGGTAAAAGAATACCTGCCCCTACTCCAACACCGAAAAGAAGACAGCAAGAAAAGAAAAAGTACAAGTTCCTCCTCACCGCCGCTTGCCTCCTGTTTAAGCAAGACCATCGCGTTTCATTCATTTTTCGAACGGCGTTACGGCGATCCGTAACAGGTATGTTCCCTGTTAATTTTGATGAGTGATAGATACTTTGGGGATCAAAATACGTAACGTACTCGTAAATGGCTTTACCTTTAGAGACTTACGACTTTTTTAATTTTTCACAAATCTAGGGAACCGTATACCTCCATATTTGATATTTATTTCAACTTAATATCTTTACTTGTTTCTAAGAAAAGACATAAAAAAGCGATATTTACATTTTTAATTTACATTAAAGGTTCCGTTTTTTATTTAAAGGTTCAAACCTCTAAAAAGACAATAAAATGTTACATAGTCAAATAATACATTTGTTGTGACGAAGCGGGTTTGTTAAATATTAAGAAGACGCCATTTTTTTTGAAAAATAAATTATTGTATTTTGTGATTAATTTTAATAAAATATTATCTTTCAAGTTTATTTTTACAATGGATACCC
Organism: Parnassius mnemosyne; assembly: GCA_963668995.1. Taxonomy (NCBI): domain Eukaryota; kingdom Metazoa; phylum Arthropoda; class Insecta; order Lepidoptera; family Papilionidae; genus Parnassius; species Parnassius mnemosyne. The sequence continues at coordinate 21,671,717 of CAVLGL010000104.1, read as the reverse complement.
TGCTGTTTAGTGGCAAGACTAAACTATAAAGATGCTCCTTGACAGAAAGGGAGACCTATTACCTTACAATAAATAATTTGTACGGCTAACTACTATTGATTGCCAAACCGACGTGTTTTGTTTTTTATCATCAAACTTTTACCAGTATCAGCAAGTAATAGGAAATAATCTGTTATAATAATTCGTTTAAAAACTTCTCTACAATATGTTGCTCCATCACATTGCATTTTTGGGAGATTTCTTTTACAGCTTAAGCCAACTGACACTCGACGACGACCGTATCTCAAGTTCTAATGGCGCTTAAGTGGACAAAATAACTTGAAATTTATATCAATCTTGGAGCGTTTAGTCGTTTTATGTATATATATACTTACGCAGACACATAATTTATATTTACTTACGCAGACACAAAATTGCATTACTTTTATTTATCAAAATCAATTCAAAATTATTATTTAAACGGTAAATCAGAAAGAACAATCTCCGGGCGGTATTATTGCTTCTGCGGCAGTTCCCGCCAAAACCCAGTCTCTGCAATTGAAACTGGCAAAGTGTACTTCAAATGTCTTTTCGAATGTAAACAATAATAATTTCTAGGAAGATTGTCGTGTTATGCGGATTATATATCATCATCATTATATACATATAAATATATGGTAAAGGTGGTCTTTTAAAAATTGTTTGTGTTGAAACATGCTATTCGAGATAAAAAGTATCAAAAATGTCATTACTAGACATAGAGAACACAGGCCATGTTGCGGATCGGAGGAGAGTAGCCATACGCTGGCGATCCCCTCTGTCGAAGTATAAATATACGCGGTCCTATGCCTACAATAAAATAATTTGCAGCGTGCCAATCGATGTTCAACTAAAAAACCGAAATGTTCATCAAACATATCTACCACGTCAAATTTACAAAAAGATGGCGTTACTGCTATATTACTGCTATTTGCTTCTTTTTAAACTTAAAAATAAAGTCATGTTGTTTCGGATTTGTTTAACAACACAGGCCGCTCACCCTCATAGAATATTCAGATCATTCAGGTCGAGCGACTATAGTTGTCGCTGTCACCCAGCGATACTGTTATAATGTATGAGTGTGTGTGCGAAATTGTTAGTTTATTGTTTTATTTATTGCGGGGGAAAATTTCTTCCCCGCATAAAATTACAGACTGTTCTGTATCGGGGAAAAACGGTATGGCTTTCCCCCTCTGGTCCGCGTGTTGTTTTATATAACTAGATGATAATAACGTAAACGTTGATGGTTATCAAATGAATAATTCCACGTACGTTGTAATAATTAATCAAAGCAACTAAATCAGAGACGAAGGGACAGATCTAGTCCGTTTTAATTAAATCAAATGTACAAGGATGAGATGATCCAGGTCATTACGGATATAATAGGATTTGACAACAATACGGGGGAATGAATTAGATCTTAAAATTAGTTTATAAATAAGTTAAAGCACTATTATACATTCATGTACAACATGAATTTCTTTATAGCTTAATTAGAGTAAGTACCTAATTTAAGGAAAGAATATTAATCTAATAAGATTTTTTTTATTAAGAAAATACTTGTAGTTACCATCTAGTCAACGATCTAGTACTTATTTAGATTCTTTCAATCATAATGGTTATCTATTGTATGACATAGTATATGTTAAAGAAATAAATACTTTTTTCAATTATTTTTGTTTTTTTTTTCATAATTAATTACTTTATTTAGACAAGAATTTAAAAAATATGTCTATTAGAATTGCAACAGTAATTAACAACCATTGAAAATTACCTATTAAAGTAATATAGATCTTCAGTATATAACATTACATATTATATTATTATTCGATAAATATGCATAACATATAAATGAAATTTATATCAATGGTATATGCAGGATGTAAAATACAGAAACAGCATCAAATGTACGTAAATTTGATACTGCGATCTCCAAACCGTTTTTGGCAAATTCCTGCAAATGGAGACGCTCATGTCTAACTGTCGTAATTACAAAAAATAACTACCTAACGACTTAAAAACAAACCTGGCGTTGATTTTGGCTGCTCTTTTTATGGCGAAACTGGATATAAATAAGACGTCGTTCGGTAACGCATATATTATAAGTTTCAAGATTCACCAAATATAAACTACAACACACCAAATATTTACTAGTCATGGTAGCTCAACTACAATCAGTAGGGCAAAACGCTCGACGTAAATTACACAGTATACAACTCGGGCTGGATCCCCGCCGGCATCAATGAAGTTGTTAGTATTGCAATTTTAAATGCTGATTTACCGCGTGTGAAATGGTTATGTGGTGAAGGAAAACATTGTGAGGAAACCTGCATTTTTTTTAAATTATAAAAAATATCTCAAAGACGTGTGAAGTCCGCCAGCACGAATAGGGCAGCACGGCGGACATTTTCTTTTAAAATTTTCACTAAATCTATATTAATATCTATAGTTTTTTGGTTAATGAAAAATTGCTTCAGAAAAATTATTATTGCATTCTATGTTTGGCTTAAATTTACTGTAGCATTATTTAAGAGAAACTTAATACAATAAACTACAGCACAATACCTTGTTAACTTGATTTATTGTACAGAGATATAATCGGTTTAAAAGGTCGTTCAGTCTAACAAAACAAACCACTAGAGTTGTAATTATTAATTTGAATGTCTAAACCACTCACGTTCTCCAATTATTGTACAGATCTTAGTAAAGGAAAGTTATGAAGATGACTTGTTATATAAAGTCTTAAAACATTAATTCATTACAGCCTCTCAAAAGTCTACTGCTGAACATAGGTCTTTACCGTAGATTGCCATCCAGGTGCAATATTTACCATACTTTTCACGCTTGGCAGTCGAGTTGACAACCACAGGTTTTCCTATTTTGAGTTGTTATCAGGAACATGCACAACAGTTGCTTGAACAACAAAGTAATTCATTTGTAAACTATTTTTTTTTTTGTAAACTAAGCGGCCACAGTGTGGTGAGTGATTGATGTGATTAGACAAATGATCGCCAGGACTATGCCCTGCTTAATAATAAAGTATTGAGTACAAATTATATTACTAACATAGATGTAAGTTTTTCTTTACTAACAAATTCTATGGATCTTGTTGTCTGAAATAAACAATTATTATTTTTTATTTTATTTTTATTTATTTTATGTTACAAATGAATTTAAACTATTGTGCTTTTTTTATTATGGGAGTAAAGAGAATCTGGCAAGGACAGGTACAAAATTAATTTATATGCGCTCTTGTATGCTATCGAAAGCTTAAAAACGGTCGGTATGCATATGCGAAAACAAAACACAATTTATTGCAAACAGCACTATCGGATGGGATCCATAGCTTCATTTTTCATAAGCCGCATATCGCAAATGAACATATTTCGCGCAGATTTTCCACTGGCAGTAGACTTTAAATTATAATTTATATCAAAAGTTAAAGTATTCTAATCAAGCGTCGTCATCGAGAACCGTTTAAGTCCACAATGAAAACTTGAATTTAGAACTTGATGGATGGGATGAGTAGTTTATAGCCTTAGGCACTTAATTAATATTCAACTTAGAATCAGTTTTGCCTACGAGTATAGGTGGCAAACAAAACATAAGTCTATCTATCTATACAAGATTTTTAATTATTTATTATGTAGTGGAGTAATAAATAAATATGTATTTGTAAGTTGTAGTCAGTAATAAACAGGCCGATCATCCCCGCACCTCACTTCATGGCGACCCTGCCATGCGCAGGCGTCTCGGGTCTGCGGTGGCGTACGTGACACAATTTGCAGCGCTTGCACATTTTACACACTGGACTTTAGCCATGGCGTCAGTGGAACGGCGTCTTTTTATCAACGGCGGTGCGAACAAGTACGACGGAATTTTTTTAATATTTTGTCTTGGAGAATAACAGTGGAAATAAAGTTCACGAAAATGGGCAAATCTCAATCAAAATCCGAGCCCAAGGACATTGTTATCGCGCAAAGTGTCGTGGGAACCAATAGTGCAGAGGCTGCCCAGCACACCTGGGTTAAAAACATATTGCTCCCGATGGTGCTGGCAATACTAGTTGCAGCGTTTGGCCACCTAGCTTATCGACAATACAGAAGATGCCATAAAAACTTAATTCAAAGAGAGATACGTGCTGACGTATTCCGGAGGATGCGTTTGAGATTATCGGGGCGTTCATTACATCCAGCCAGGGACCAGGACGGCAAGGATGAATCAATCTTGTGAGCTCCGAGATCCAGCTACAGTTCTGGTGTGATGAGACGGTCTACTACTAAAGGTTATGGTAGAACATAAAGGTACAATTTATTGCTAAATTTTAATGTGTATTATGTGTGCCAGTTTACTTTTTTTTGTTTTAAATAATGAGTGCTAATGGACAATTTAAAATTAATATATAAACAGTTACAAGACATACAGATAACTTTAAGGAAATTAGGCCAGAAAAGATATAAATATACAGATTACGTTATAAGTAAAATAAATACAGCAAAAGATATATTTCATAACTATAAAATTGTTTTGGATAATGTCAGTTCTGAAGAGTGTTATGACTTTAATGTTTTAGTTACTATAGTCGACAAAATTGAGGAAATTTATAACAAGATTTTGTGTAATAGTATTACGATTTCATTGTTAACCATGGACAAATTCAATTTAAAAACGGCGGCTAGCTTAATACCTATTATGAATGATAGGGAGTCAACGACAGAACAAATTATTGAAAATATAGAAATGTATGACAGTTGCCTTCAGGAAAAATCTTGTAAGCAACTATTATTTCATTTGTTTTGAAAGCGAGGTTGTCTAAGTCCGCTAAGTTAAAAATTAAAACTAAATATGACACTTGTGAAAGTTTGGTCACAGATATGTGAACTTTCTTACTAACAAAAGTCATCATGTTCATTAATGACACAATTAAACAACATATCTCAAAAAGAAATGACTATTTCACAATATGCGTCGAAAATAGAGGAGTTATTTGTAGATCTCACAATTTCACAGGCTGATTCTAACAGCGCAGCCTATGAAATTCTAAGACCCATTAACGAAAAGTTGCCCATTAAAAAAATTCGCGGATGACTTACGAAATAGGCGCTTAAGCACGATCATCTCAGCTAGAGACTACTCGGAGTTAAAGGACACGGGGAGAGCTGCACAAGACGAGGAACTCGCACAACCATCTAGTTCCAATACCGTGCTTAACATGAGGGGTAAGTAAGTACTCTAAACCATTTTACAGAGGCCGTGGTAGATATACACGTTTTCCTAGACGTGAATATTCCAATTATAATAGGGGTTACTATGGTAACAACTACGGTAAATCGAATAGACCCTTTAATATCAATCCTAGAGGCGGGCCATCGGGCTCGCGTGAGTTTCGTTCGAGTTCATATCGAGGACGAGTTACTCATGGTAGGGGTAACAAACGAGGCATGTTTACGTCTCAACATTCGGAACAATCTAACTCTAACGATGAAACAAAGAATGATAATACCGAATTGAATGAGTTTTTTCGTCCATAAATATTCTGTTATGACTTATAATCAAAAAGTAAAATATTTATTTTTTTAATATCGAAAATAGGAAATGTTCATTTTTAATCGACACAGGTGCGTCTCTATCGGTTATTTCAAAAGCATTTTTACCAAGTGGAATGAATGCTTATCAAGATGATATTATCATTAATGGAATAGGTGGTGAAATCCGTTCTCAAGGATATACTTATTTAACGCTTTATGCGCCAGACATTGAGTTATATGTACTACGTTCTAGAGAAGCCATTCCAAACAAAAATTGTGTCCTACTCTATTGTCTTCGCCCATGCGCGGGAGTAGTAGTCGCGCATGCGTGAAGACTTTAATTTAATAGAAAATAAGATATTAAAATAAAATAAATATAAGGGCTTAGCTTTCCATTGACGTCAGTGGAGTTTGGTGTTGATACGTGTTTTTACAGAAAGATTACACTATTATAAGCACACACACAAAGTCTCAATATACGGAAACGCGTAATTTTTGAGAAAAGAATAATTGAAAATCAATTATTCTTGCAATGTTTATGTCTAATCTGCTAATAAACTGGCGCCATTTTGTAATGTCATTGTCGACGTCAATAGGGATGTCGATTCTTTCCGAAAAAGGTCGATTTTTAAATCGATTCAAATCGTAAGCTGATGTATCGGTTTACAAAAAATCGAAATCTAAAATATCTATATTTTTTTAATGTTTCTATTTATAATGTAAATATAAATCCATTTTATGAAAAACAAGAAAGATACCATGATAAATGATCTCTTATTGAAATTTGTTTTATTTAACAGTACCTATTAGGGCAGATAACAAATAAAATAGGTTAGATTCAACTTATGTCAAAGAACCGAATTGATTGACCCCGACTCCACCTGGTACGAGTCTGTCCTACCCCTAGAGTGGTTTTATAGAGCCGGAGGCGCGTAGGGGGAGCAGCCTCCGCCTGCTGTAACAAATCGTAGGCATCGGACGAGCCGGAGCGGCTGAGGCTGGTCGCCGATGGCGACCAACAAGCCGAAGCTGCGGAGGCGAGGAGGGATGCCTGCGATTTGTTACGCTAAGGCGTAGAGGTTGCTCTTCCCGCAGCGCCGGAGACGTAGCAGTCTCAAAATAGATACAGAAATCCTTATGAATCAGTCCCCTCATTTTTTTATGATGAAGGGGATTTTTTTCTCTTAAAATGGATTTATATTTACATTATAAATGCAAACATGAAAAAAATATCGATATTTTAGAAATCGATTTTTCGGGAATCGATACATCAGCTTACGATTTGAATCGATTTAAAAATCGACCTTTTTCTGAAAGAATCGACATCCCTATTGACGTCGACAATGACATTACAAAATGGCGCCAGTTTATTAGCAGATTAGACATAAACATTGCAAGGATAATTGATTTTCAATTATTCTTTTCTCAAAAATTACGCGTTTCCGTATATTGAGACTTTGTGTGAGTGCTTATAATAGTGTAATCTTTCTGTAAAAATACGTATCAACACCAAACTCCACTGACGTCAATGGAAAGTCGTACCAATATAAGAATTTAATATAAAATATCTTAATCTAATCTAAACAAACATATTTCTAAATAAAATGTAATAATAATTATTTTATGGAATTCACAAATCTTCAATTTACGCAATATTTAGTTTGTATGGATTGCAGTACAATGCAGTTGAACATAGTCAATATTCGGAATGGCTTCTCTAGTACGTAGTACATATAACTCAATGGCGCCAGATGGATCCCTTTATGAATACAAATTGTATTTGCTTGATAAACTTCCCTGTAAATCGAATGGAATAAAATGGAACACTAGGATTAGACTTTTTAAATAGATTCAAATCGAATATTGATCTAGAAAATTCTATTTTAACGTTACAGAATGAGAATAATACATTAAAAATATTAAAACATTAAAATATATAATTCTTCTAAAATAAATTATGACATTTTAAATATCCCTCCACGTTGTAAATCGGTACATTATATACCATTAAAAATAATATAACAGAGGATTGTGTTGTTTGGCCAATTCAGTTACAGGAAGACTTATTTTTGGCAGGGACTATTGTTTCTCCAATTAACGGCATCATACCTATACGTTTACTTAATACCAGTGAAAAAGAAGTTAATTTACCAACATTTCAACCATAAATTCAATTATTAAATGAATATCAAATATGTTCGTTCACTAAATGTAATTCAGGTTCACAAAGAGCTAAAACATTCTTAACGTTACTGAAATTAGATCACTTACATTATTACGAGCGACAAACCATAGAAGGTATTTGTTCGAAATATGCTAACATATTTTCTTAACCAGGCGATAAGCTTAGTTCCACGAATCTCTATCAACAAGGTATTAATTTCAAACCTAATAGCAGTACTGTTTATGTGAAACCATACAGGCTACCTAATAGTTTAAAGTCAGAAGTAAATGCACAAATGAAACAATTATTAAACGACGACATTATCGAAGAAACACAAAGCGAATGGTCAAGTCCAATTTTGTTAGTTCCCAAAAAATTGGATCAACCGAACACAAAAAAGTGGAGATTAGTTGTCGACTACCGAAAATTAAATGATTGTATACAGGCTGATCGTTTTCCTCTACCTAACATAACTGACATCTTAGATTCACTTTCTGGTTCCATTTACTTCTCACATTTAGACCTTAGTCAGTCATTTTACCAATTGACCTTGACCCCCGATAGCCGTAAGGTAACTGCCTTCACAACTAGCACGGGACAGTACTAAATGAAGCGTATACGCGTTTGAAGATAAGTCCAAGTGCGTTTTCCCGGGTAATGACTGTTGCCATGTCAGGCTTATCACCAGATAAATGCTTCATTTATTTAGATGACCTTGTAATTTTTGGACGAAATTTGGAAATCCATAATAAAAATTTAATCGATGTATTTGAAAGGCTGAGAAAAGTAAATTTAAAACTTAACCCAAATAAATGTCAATTTTTTAAAAAAAGAATTATTATACTTGGGACATACAGTATCTGCAAATGGAATTTAGCCCGACCCGGAAAAAATAAAAGTAGTTCAGGAATACCCAACAGTAGTTGTGAATTGGGGCTTCTGCGTCACTTACTCTCGCATCGCTCAAGCTACATGCCGCTGAAAACCCCAATTCTCTCCAGTAGAGGTACAAAATTTTTAGTTTAACCAAATTAAAGTCTACATACTCACAGTTCTATCCTGCGGGAACAAGTGTACTTCCACTTCCAGTTGAGTTATTGAGCATTACATTCAAAACGTTTGCGAGATACTGATGGTATTGCCGCACCTATATGATTAATTTCTAATAATACAACTTGTTTAGCCTAATTTCATTGTGGTTAGTGCTAATAAACGTTTTTAAGCTATTGCATAGCTTTTATCGCGGGCTTTGAGCGTGGCGACCGAATCAAGAAATTCCGTAACGAAAAAAAAACCTATGACCCAAAAAATTGTTTTTATCCTTGCTGTCATAATAGGATATGTATTTATTGTTGGTTTTTGCATATCTTAGAGAAAATTGAGCAAGACCACCGTGAATTCCTTTCTCTAAAAATTGGTACATTTCAATATCTGAAAGTAAATCTAATTGTATGTTCGTATGAAACAACATAGCATCCCAACTTAATGATGGGGATGAGACATAGTAACATGGGTCAAGACTATACTGTTTTAAACTCATAGCTCGGAATTTTTCAAAAACATCACACAACAGTAATACGTCACATTTTAAATATTAATCGGTGTATTCACCTATGTTACGGATTTTAAAATCATTCCATACCTTCAATGGATGACTGTAATCTTCATCTGAAACAGATTGAGATGTAAGGTGATTGAAAAATTTCGATTGCTCTCGAATTCTCTTTTCTTCATACCGATCCCATGAATCTATATAGTCATAACAGTAGATACCTTTCTTACGAACTAAATTAAATAATTGTTTATCTTCAAAAAACTTGCGTAAATTTTAAAATCTTTCGCTTCCATCGTTTTCACTAAATTATCTAAGCTCGAGCTCAAATAGTTGAAACAGTCAATAAATTTCAACTGAGCTGAGTTCTCATTATTATTATTATTTTCTATTGGAACAAACATAGTAAAGGAAATGAAGTTTTCTTTATTTCGGGGTATTAGATTTATACGATCACAAATGCCTGAAAGTTCCTTTATAAATAAATGCCAATCATAACCATAAAGGTTGTGAAATATTATAGGTATGAATGAGCATGTCTTAGCTTTTAAATTACATTCAATATGAGCAGGTCCTCTGTATTTTCCAGTAAAGTGATCATGATCTGCAACTATGATATCTGTATTACTAAATATTTTTTTACACAAATATTTTTAATAAGTTGTCTGTGCTGAACAAAGTCTCGGATTGGGGGCGACTAAATCTAGTCCAGTTTAATCCTCAGAAGACACAAGTTTGCGCGTTTACCGCTAAAAAGAACCACTTTGTCGTATCTCCTCAGTTTCAAGGCACTCCCCTCCTTGCCTCAGCCAGTATCGGAATCCTCGGAGTCGACATATCCAGTGACGTGCACTTTCGTGGTCACTTGGAAGAGAAGGCCATATTGGCCTCTAAAAAGCTTGGAGTGCTCAGCAGAGCGGGACAGTATTTCATGCCGGCACACCGCCTGCAACTTTACAAGGCGTAGGTTCGGCCTCACATGGAATACTGTTCCCATCTCTGGGTAGGGGCTCCCCAGTGCCAGCTCCTTCCACTTGAACGCATCGTCGACGACCGAGTCCTTTCCGATCGGCTCGATTCATTGGCACTGCGAGATGTTGCATCCCTTTGCATCTTCTTTCGCATCTACCACGGGGAGTTCTCTGAGGAATTGTTCGGATTAATCCCAGCCGCCAAATTTCACGAACGCACACCGCGACAGAATTCCCGATACCATCCACACCATCTGGTTGATTGGCGGTCCACCACTGTGCGATTTAGAAGATGTTTTCTTCCTCGCACGACTTCCATGTGGAATCTATTACCATTAGCGATTTTTCCGGACCGAAACGACTTAGGGACCTTCAAGAAAAGAGAGTACTCCTTTTTAAAACGCCGGCAACGCATCTGCAATTCCCTCCCTAGTGTTGCAACTGTTCATGGGCGGCGGTAGTCAACCATCAGGTGAGCCGCATGCTCGTTTGCCCCCTTTCCTATAAAAAAGCAACAACACACAGTTAAGTAACACTGATTAAACTATTAAACTCAGTTTATTATAATAAAATATAGTTCAGATTTAGAATTTCTTTATTTTTTTATTTTATTTTTGGTTTATTATTTTGATTTTTGATTTTATCTGAATTTGAATTTAAATGTTTCAGTTTTTATTTCGAATTTAACTGAAAGCAACGACACAGATATATTTTATTAAAAATAAAACAATAATTTTGTTTTCAAAACACCATTTCTTAATACATAAAACATTTTTAACGCACATATTTTCTTATGAGTAAAACACTTATACAGTAAAGTATCTATACAATAAAGTTCACAAAGAGTATTTAAATTGGGAGCTCCTAAGCAACTTATATCTATGATAGTATTATTTTCATCACAAATATCTTGCGCCCATTTAATTTTTTCATATCCTTTTAAAAATCTTTTTATCTTTCAAATATGTCTTTATAATTCTGAGAAACTCTCTATAACCAATAAAGCCCTCATTCTATCGATACCTTCGGTTCTCTTTAATCCAGTTAATTTGTTTTTTCTCTTCAGGAGATAGTGAAGTGAATGGACAAGGAGGTTTAATTAAGAATATATTGGTGTACTCTAGAGTGGCTATAGCAAACTCCTTTACTATAAATTTATTTTTGCTATTTTTGAAGCCTTGAAGATCGACGATTATTGTATTGCTATTCATGATATTTTCTTAACGATATTACTACTGAGTACCACTGGGTTTGTATTCGAATATAAAGTCGTTTAATATCAAGCCATAAGCGGTTGATATAGTTCAGATTTAGAATTTTTTTATTTTATTATTTTATTTATGGTTTATTATTACGATTTCCGATTTTATGTGAATTTGAGTTTAAATGTTTTAGTTTTTATTTCGATTTTAACTGAAAGCAACAACACATAGATAAGTAACACTGTATAAACTATTAAACTCAGTTTATTATAATAAAATATAATTCAGATTTAGAATTTCTTTATTTTATTATTTTATTTATGATTTATTATTTCGATTTTCGATTTTATCTGAACTTAAATTTAAATGTTTCCGTTTTTATTTCGATTTTAACTGAAAGCAGCAACACATAGATAAGTAACACTGATTAAACTATTAAACTCAGTTTATTATTATAAAATATAGTTCAGATTCAGAATTTCTTTATTTTATTTATGGATTATTATTTCGATTTCCGATTTTATGTGAATTTGAATTTAAATGTTTTTATTTTTTATTTCGATTTTAACTGAAAGCAGCAACAAATAGATAAGTAACACTGATTAAACTAATAAACTCAGTTTATTATAATAACATATAGTTTATATTTAGATTTTTTTTATTTTATTATTTTATTTATGGTATATTATTACGATTTTTGATTTTGTCTGAATTTGAATTTAAATATTTTAGTTTTTATTTCAATTTTAACTGAAAGCAACGACACATAGATATATTTTATTGGAAATCTAACAATCATTTTGTTTTCAAAACACCATTCCTTAATACATAAAACATTTTTCAACGCACATATTTTCTTATGAGTTAAACACTTATACAGTAAAGTATCTATACAATAAAGTTCACAAAGAGTATTTAAATTGGGAGCTCCTAAGCAACTTATATCTATGATAGTATTATTTTCATCACAAATATCTTGCGACCATTTAATTTTTACAGATCTTTTTAAATATCTTTTTATCTTTCAAATATGTCTCTATAATTCTGTGAAACTCTCTATAATCAATAAAGCCCTCACTTCATCGATACCACCGGTGCTTTTCAATCCAGCCAATTTGTTTTTTCTCTTCAGGAGAAAGTGAAGTTAATGGGTAAGGAGGTTTAATTAGGAATATAATGGTGTACTCTAGAGTAGCTATAGCAAAATCCTTTACTATAAATTTATTTTTGCTATTTTTGAAGCCTTGAAGATCGCCGATTATTGTGTTGTTATTCATGATATTTTCTTAACGATATTACTCAGTGGTTTGTATTCGAATATGCAGTCGTTTAATATCAAGCAATAAGCGGTTGATATAGTTCAGATTTAGAATTTCTTTATTTTATTATTTTATTTATGGTTTATTCTTTCGATTTTCGATTTTATCTGAATTTGAATTTAAATGTTTTAGTTTTTATATTATAATAAAATATAGTTATGATTTAGAATTTCTTTTTTTATTATTTTATTTTAGGATTATTATTTCGATTTTTGTTTTTATCTGAATTTGAATTTAAATTTTTTAGTTTTTATTTCATTTTTATCTGAAAGCAACGACAAATAGATATATTTTATTAAAAATAAAACAATCATTTTGTTTTCAAAACACCAATTCTTAATACATAAAACATTTTTAACGCACATATTTTTTTATGAGTAAAACAGTTATACAGTAAAGTATCTATACAATAAAGTTCACAAAGAGTTTTTTAATTTGAAGCTCCAAAGCAACTTATATCTCTGATAGTATTATCTTCATTAGGAATCTCTTGCGGCCATTACTTTTTTCACATCTTTTTAAAAATCTTTTTATCTTTCAAATATGTCTTTATAATTCTGTGAAACTCTCTATAATCAACAAAGCTCTCACTCCATCGATACCCTCTGTGCTTTTCAATCCATCCAATTTGTTTTTTCTCTTCAGGAGAAAGTGAAGTTAATGGGTAAGGAGGTTTAATTAGGAATATAATGGTGTACTGTAGAGTAGCTATAGCAAAATCCTTTACTATAAATTTATTTTTGCTGTTTTTGTAGCCTTGAAGATCGCCGATTATTGTATTGTTATTCATGATATTTTCTTAACGATATTACTTAGTGGTTTGTATTCGAATATGCAGTCGTTTAATATCAAGCAATAAGCGGTTGATATAGTTCAGATTCAGAATTTCTTTATTTTATTATTTTATTTATGGTTTATTATTTCGATTTCCGATTATATGTGAATTTAAATTTAAATGTTTTAGTTTTTATTTCGATTTTAACTGAAAGCAACGACACATAGATGTATTTTATTGGAAAACAAACAATCATTTTGTTTTAAAAACACCATTTCTTCCTCCCTTCAAAGGCTTGCTCCGGTGCATATATCCCGAACCTGTTCGGAATTATAAGTAGCTTGTTAAAATCCCCGCTCCGATAGGTTCAAAATCTTCATCCTGGAAATAATAAAAATACTATTTAAACAAGAGCATACTGATAAGCAATGAACAATATTTATATTCCCTCCTACCCCACATAAATATATTTTTATACGATGCTAATAACGTGACTTAGTAGTCCAATTCCCTAACAATTGTATCAATCACATCGATCGTCTAAAAATATAATTAAATACGTTTTCATAAAAAATATACACCTATGACTGATAATTTATTCACAACACCCAATCAAATAGAAACTTACTTTTCATCATGTGAATAGTAACTCAAATTATTAAAATTAAATAAGATTTGCTTACCTCAGAATCTGGAAAAAGTTTTAATTTACGTTTCCTGCTGGTCGAAGCTGGGGTGAGTGATGATGATGTATCAGCCTTAGATTCTGACTCGCTTTCGAATAATTTAACTCGTTTCTTGGACTTAGGATCTGTTGTTTTATTCTTTAATACATTAGCTGGTTTCTTAACCGCTTTTCTTCTTTTGCGAAGTCGACTGTACTTCAGCGTTTGACTCGAAGGGGTTGGAATACATAACACAAAATATATCACTATACAGAGACACTCATATGAAAAACTTATAAAGCGAAACATAATATATTTTTACTCTAACATAATATGACAAATTAATTATTATTCTATTGTGTTTAATAAGTGAGGAGACTAAGTGTTCCGTATATACTTGCTGTCTTGATGATGATGTCGAACACTTCCCAGTCTAGTAGACTGTGGAAAACACGATGTAACTAATGGTTAAACACCTCCCGACATCATATTTTATACCCTAAATTATAACACTATCCCCACTTGGAAGTATTTTAGTTTGCCATATTTTAGAATGAAGAAATATTTCATTTGGTAACTTTAGCATTGACCCGTATTAATGTTATTTGTAAGGAATATTTTTGCTTATTAACATTAAATGCTCATATGTGAAAAACACTTAGCATAAATATTTGCATACGATGTCAAATCAACGTTTGCGTCGTCAGCCGAAAACATCAACGGCGTCAACCAGTCGCTGTAAAATGATACGAGAGTGTTTTACAGGTAAACGAGTGTATTTCGCAATAACATGCAAATGGGTCAGCATATAGCTGTCAATGTACTTATTAAATTTAGACCCATTATAAATATATCTTTGTTTAAAATTAATGCTTTTTGAAGAAAAAAAAAATTAACAATTTTCAATCTTAAACTGAATTTTATACTATTCGTAATATCTTTAGATAGAATATAGTCTAAAATAACACACAGGCGTTTGTTGTAAAAGCGTATATATTGCCTACCTATAAATTAATTACTAATTCTATAAAGTCTAAAAACTGGTATTACAAGCTTATGTTTGTTCCTAGTGTTTAAAAATGAACATATTTTTTTCTTATGACAGCTATTTATGTTTTTATATACATATATTACATTTTCATAAATATATTTCGATGCTAAGTTAATATGTTTATTTCCTTAAATTTGTCTCTAAGGGACCCTTTACAATTTAAGTTATAAATCATCCGTATGCCTATTTTTTGCAAAAAAATTTAAATTCAATGTCAATCGCATTATCCCATAGTAAGATTCCATAAGATATTTCGCTATGAAAGTAACTACATGCTTATCTTATTAATTAATAACATAAACATAAAAGTGTATGTTAGATGTTTCTTTATGTATGTTACTCAATCATAATATAATGCCTGAACCGCTAACGCTCGCTAGTTACACATAGAAAAAAGAAGAAAGAAATGGTCTCACTGGTTCATGTACCCTAATTTTTATACTGGATGGGAATCGAACCGCAGCCATCAGGCTTTGTAGCTCACTCGTAGTACAAACCGCTAGATCATTTGCAATTACCCACCATTGGTTAAATTAATTGATTTAATATAGAAACTTGCAAGCATGTAGGCACTAATTTGATTAGACTACAAAAAATTGGACCTATAATTAAGAGAAATATGGTTTTCAGTGGGCACATAGCTTGAGCGAAGCAAGAGTGAGTGAATGCTTTTACGTGGTAGAGGCATGTTGCAGCTATATTAGTAGTATAGTTATAGCACGAATGGGTCGGCTCGACCGGGGAAGTACCATGCTCACACAAAATACCAGAGTAAAATAGCAGCTTAACGCTGCTGTGTTTCGTATCATGAGTGTAGAGAACCGGAGACCCATTTTACTGAAAAAGAGGCATTCCATCTTAGTCCTCAAGGGTGACAACGCATCTGGATTTTGATTTGCAAACGAGGATAGATGTAGATGTCTATGGACTACAGCAACCACTTACCATCAGGTGGACTGTGTGCTCGTTTACCAATCACCCTATCCTGTGAAAAAAATGCTTTTGAACTAAAGCTGATAATTAAGTTAATCATCAGCAAATTTTTCAAGTTTTTAAATTAATAACACGATTGAAATAACGTTAGTACATTAAAACCTATCAGCCAATACGGACAAGTTAACAAACCTGTTATGAAATTTCTCAAATAAAAAGAATCACTTAAATTAGAATGTACCTGTCCTGCACCAAAAAATAAGGTTAAAGGTCATGGGAGCTTATTGCCAAATACGATACGTAGTATTGTATGCGGTCTATCGAATTGCCACTAGATTAGGTATATAAATAACGTCATCATCATCATTACAGCCCTTCACAAGTCCACTGCTGAACATAGGCCTCCCCCAAGGAATGCCACAAAGCACGGTCCTGAGCCACCTGAATCCATCGACTTCCTGCACATCTCACCAGGTCGTCACTCCATCTAGTGGGGGGACGCCCAACACTTCACCTGCCGGTACGAGGCTGCCACTCGAGAACCTTTTTTCTCCATCGGATTTCGGTTCTTCGAGCTATATGGCCGGCCCATTGCCACTTCAGCTTACTAATCCGTTGGGCTATGTCGGTCAATCTGGTTCTACTGCGGATATCCTCATTTCTGAGTTTATCACGCAGAGAAACTCCGAGCATAGCCCTCTCCATACCTCGCTGAGTGACCTTGAGCTTCCTCATCCGGTCAGCAGTGAAGGACCACGTCTCAGTTCCGTATGTCATCACTGGCAACACGCACTGGTTGTACAGTCTCGTTTTCAAGTTTTGAGGTATACCTGACGAAAAGATGTGCCGTAATTTCCCGAACGCTACCCAACCGAGTTGAATCCGCCGATTGACCTCTCGGTCGAAGTTGGACTTACATAGTCGGACTATTTGTCCCAGGTAAACATACCCGTCAACAACTTCGAGCTTAGTGCTCCCAACAACTACCGGCTTAGGTGTGACATGGACGTTAAACATGATCTTTGTTTTGTCCATGTTCATCTAAAGACCTATCCGTTGGGATGCACTATTGAGGTTATTGAGCATAGTGCTTAGATCCTCCAGCGATTCTGCCATAAGGACTATATCGTCGGCAAATCGAAGGTGAGTGATGTACTCGCCATTGATGTTGATACCGTATCCTTTCCAGTCCAGAAGCTTGAAAACGTCTTCCAATGCAGCGGTGAAGAGTTTCGGGGATATGACGTCACCCTGTCTTACACCTCTCTGCAATTGGATAGGTTTCGTACTCTGGTTCTGTACTCGGATAGCCATCGTAGCGCTACTGTACAAGCACTTCAGCACTTCGATATACCGACAGTCAACTTGGCATCACTGAAGGGACTGCAGCACCGCCCAAATTTCGACGGAATCAAAGGCTTTCTCATAGTCCACATACGCCAGACATAGCGGCAAATTGTACTCCTCTGACTTCTGTACAATTTGCTAAAGGGTATGTATGTGGTCTATGGAGCTAAAGCCTTTTCGAAAACTGGATTGTTCGGGAGGCTGGTAGTCGTCAAGTCTGCGCGCGAGACGATTCGTAATGACTCTGGAAAACAGCACGTAGACGCGGCTCAGAACGGAAATCGGTCTGTAGTTCATCAAGAGAGCGTTGTCACTTTTCTTGAAGAACAAGACCACCACACTTCTGCTCCACGCCTCTGGTGTAATGCCACCATGGAGGACGGAATTAAAGAGCTTCTGAACGACTTCAAGTACCGGTTTTCCACCCGCTTTCAGAAGCTCCGCTGTAATTTCATCCTCGCCTGGGGCCTTGCCGTTTTTAAGGTGCTGGAAAGCCATTCTAATCTCTCTCAGACTGACGTCCGGGATATCATCGGAATAATATCGGATAAGACTCGCTCTTGGATTGTTACTTACACTTGCGTGTGGCTCCAACGATGACGTGTACAGCTGCCCATAGAACCTCTTAATCTCACTCAAAACCTCAGGTGCCCCGGAAACGATGCTGCCACATTCTGTCTTAAGCTTTGACAGTTGGCTCTTTCTGGCAGACAGATCTCGTGCAAAACTTTGGAGCCTTGGTTCCGCTCGATCGCTTCTTCAATGCAAGCTGTATTGAAGTTGCGTAAGTTCCGCCGCATGCATTTGGAGATCTGTCTGTTCAGTTTCCTGTATGCTGTCAAATCTGTTGAAGTATGTATCTTCATCTCCCGTCTAACAGCCATGACATTAAGAGTGTGATCGGAGAGTTTTTGTGTTCTTCTGCGGCGGATCTTACAGAACTTAGCTCCGACGCTAGGAACAATTTCCACGAACTTGTCATTCATATCGTCCAATTCATTGTAGTATTCTAGGCGCTGAAAACGGTTTTGTAACTCGAGCTGAAAGGTTTCGGGACTTTGGATTAGAGCACGAGGGGGACGGAGCGTTGACTTCATTAGACGAGACCTCTCCAACTTAACGTCTAGGTTCAGTTTGCCTCTAACCATTCGGTGATCGCTTCCGGTTTTCACCCTCGCGATCACTGAGACATCACTGAACAGTTGTCGTCTGGTCGTCTTAATGAAGTCAATCTCATTTTTTATCGAACCGTCGGGGCTCGACCAGGTCCACTTCCTGTGGGGCCGCTTCTGGAAGAAAGAGTTCATCATAAAGAGTCCCTCTTTCTCCATGAAGTCGGCCAGCTGCTGGCCTCTTGGGTTCCGTTGCCCTATTCCAAATTTCCCTACTTTCAGCTCACCATTCTCTCTTGTGCCTAGTATTGCATTGAAGTCTCCCATTAACACCGTATGTTGGGTTTTGGAGGAATGCATACATTTCCTCCTCCTCCTTATCGGGGTGTGCCGAGGTTGGTGCGTAAACCTGTATGACCTTCAGCGAATACCGTTTGGTGATTCTGAGTATAAGGTACGCAACCCTCGTCGACACACTCTCAATCTTTACAACGTTGTTAACGAGAGACTTGTGGACGATAAATCCGACATCACCTTGGGACAGATGGTCGCCCTCCCGGTAATAGAGCAAGTTGCCGGATTCGAGGATTACCGTGTCTTCTCCCTCTCTTCGGACTTCGGATAATCCTATAATATGCCAGCGTAACTGGTCTATCTCTTCTTCCAGCTCCACAATCTTCTCGTCAGTCCTCAGGGTGCGTGCGTTGTATGTTGCCAGGTCGTGTCGTCGTAGGTGGCAACTGAACCTTCACCGGAGATTCTTAGCACCCCCTGCCCCGCCGTTACCATGGTCGCCACCGTAGCCATGAATAGCGGGGCCGCCAGGGATTGGGGGCCGTCTCTTTGTTACATTAATTCATAGGGGGGTATTTGCCATAGTTGCCACGCTTGGCGAGCGGGTTGGCAACCGCAGTTTTTTTATTGTATTTTTGCTGTTATCAGGAAGATGCTGCTGCCCATCTCCTGCCTGTTTCCCTTTGTCGCCTTTTACGACACCCACGGGAAGATATGGGGTAGTGGATATTCTTAACCGCCACTACACGGCATAAATAACGTTTTATTACTTAATAATCTCATTTTATACTTATCTATGAAGGAAGGCAGTGGTATAATTAATAAAGTAATAGCCAATTTACCTTTTGAGTTACATTTACCCGGCTATCAATTTTGCGGCCCCGGAACGAAACTTCATAAACGGTTACTCAAAGGCGATCGTGGGATAAACAAATTGGATAAAGCGTGCATGCTCCATGATATTCCTTACACTAGAAACTACAAAGAAAATATTTGGTAATAAAAAAGGAATAAGTTTACCCCGTTGTATTCCTCTTCTAAAGTGTGGAGGACTTTTACCACTTATTTCCATATTTGCAGGATTGTTAGCTTTAGGATCATTAGCCAGTGGAGCAGCGGATATAGCAAAAGCTGCTAATGATTCAAAAGCAGCACAAAAGAGTCTTCAGGAATCTGAAAGACACAACAGAATGATGGAAGCCGTTGCTCTAGGAAAAGGATTATATATTAAACCTCATAAACAATTAGCAGGTTTATACCTCAAAAACTAATTAAACGGCTACCCAGACGGGCGCTCACTAATCTCGACATATTAGAACATGCAAGTGACATTCCATACTTTCGTGGAGTTTTCATAAGAAATAAATTACCTTTGAAACCGAGAAAGATAGAATGTGAAATACTGAATTTGGATAGCTACAGAAATCCTGGAACGCATTGGGTAATCTTTGTAAAGCACAATAAATAGGTAGAATATTATGATAGTTTTGGTAATTTAAAGCCCCGTTAGAATTAGTTAAATATATGCATAACTTACCTATGAACTATAATTATGCGCGATATTTATATAGTGTATGAAATAAATAAACGTATCAGTATAAAAATGTCTTTCACTGTGTCTATAACTGGAACAGGAGCCTCTTTATCAACGAACTATTCACCGACAATAGAACTACGAGGAGACTACGAATGTGGCCTTTTGTATTTTTCAACTTTCAATTCTATTCCCAATATAGATGAAAGAAACAATAAATTTTATTATGGTGAAAAAGAAATGATCGAAATTCCTGAAGGGTCTTACGAGCTTCAAGATATTTGTGATTATCTAAAAAATAATATTAAGAACGTTATACTAAAATTAACTTGTAACAATAATACAATAATGAAAACAATTATTTTTTGCTCTGAAGATGTGCACTTTAATAAAAGCGAATCACTGGGTGAAATTTTAGGCTTTGGTATGGAAACAATAAAAGCAAATATAAGTACTGAATCAAAGTATCCTGTCAGTATTCTATCGACAACCATCGTGCGGATTGAATGCGATGTAGTTAGTGGTTCATTTGTCAACGGGAAAGCAAGCCATATAATTTATGAGTTTGCACCTAATGTACCACCTGGTTATCGAATAATTGAAATACCTAGAAACTTGATTTATTTTCCTGTTAATCAAAGTTCCATAAGTGCAATCAATATAAAGTTATTGAACGCTGAGAATAAAGAGATAAATTTACGATGTGAAGAAGTACAACTGTATTTACATTTCCGAAAAAAATATGATAAATTTCAATAAAAGCCCGTCTATTTCTTGTATCCAAGCCAGTTTTAAAAGAACATCTCATAAAGGCACACCTCTTCAGCTAAAAAAGAAGCTTACCAAGTCTAACAAAGAATTTCTTAAGCTAGTTGGCTTGATAAAATGAATATTTTAAACATATCTCAACAAACATTATACAATAATAGCATTGAAAGTTTTGAGTATCATTCATACAAACCATATGTAACTAGTTTTAACAAGAATGACGAAATACGTATTCCTATTAATCAAAAAGACCTGTAGTACTACCTTAACTCATTAGTTTATATATCGAGGAAAAGGTGAACGCTTATAACAGCACCACAAAAGAAAAGGTATCAAACGTACATTTTGTCAATAATCCCGTACTATTTCTTTTTCAAGACATACGATATGAACTTAATGGAGTAGAAATAGATAAAATTAAGAATGCTGGTGTCACTACTACAATAAAATCTTATCTATCTTTAAATGAAAATGAATCCAAATGTGCTTGAGTTTGGGGCTGGTCAACTGGCGGAACAAGCAATTCTATTATTGGTGGAACGTTTTCCGCGTCTATACCATTGAACAAGATATTAGGATTTGCAGAAGGTTATGAAAAAATTATAATTTATTGTAAACATGACTTAGTATTATTACAAAGCAATACAAATCTTAATGCGATCAAGTTAAATACAGGTAAAGTTGTAGAAGATATTACAATAAATAAAATTGTTTGGCGAGTTCCACACATCAAGTATCAGATCGTAAAAGAATCAGCCTATTAAAACATTTAGAGAAAGATAGAGCTTTTCCGTTGGCATTCCGTTCCTGAGACTTATATGAATATCCATTGCTACCCAAAACACATAAACATACTTGGTCTATAAAAACTTCATCGCAAATAGAGAAACCACGATTTGTGGTCATCGCCTTGCAAATCAACCGCAAACATAACGCGAAATTATCAATGGCAGAGTTTGATCATTGTCACGTACGAGATGTAAGAGTCTTTTTAAATTCATTATATTATCCTTATGAGGGGCTGTATGTCAGTTTTTCAGAAGATAAGTTTATTTTATTATACGATCAGTATGCGAGATTTCAACAGTCGTATCATGGACGCCGGTCAGAGCCGTTGATGTGTTTAAAGGAGTTCAGAGACGTGGCTCCATTATTTGTAATTGATTGTCCAAGACAACACGAAACTTTAAGGCCTTAACAGTGGTTGAAATGCCTAAATCTAGGATATTTAAGTAAATAAATCTCAATAACTGTTCATTTAATCCACAAAGAAAAAATACAGGATAACAGAAGAAGATTTGGTAAATGTTTTTAATTTAACAAAATTGTATTTTTGTCAACCCCTTATTAGAAAAAAACTCCCCAAAGAGTACCTATCTTTGTCATATTTTGCAAAATTTCTCCAAAACGGCACAAGCTTTTTAAATAGTTCTTACACTAAAAAAAAGGTCTTAAAAATATTAATATTTTTAATTGAGAGTTTTATTTTTATTCTCCGTTTTATAAGAGAATATATCATTTTTCCCTGAAATTGAATATATTTACACGAGCGCGCATGCTCCGTCGCCATGTAAGCTCTGTCACAGTCCGTTTTCGGACATCGTCGAGGGTGGACCGCACGTCGGTGTTGGAGCGACTTCGTTCAAATATATATTAGTTTTTTAAAAGTGTATAATCAATTATAAATATTTTTATGACTAGAAATACTTAATTTAGTTAATATCTGTACACTGGTAACTGTAAATATTATTTTATAAATAAATGAATTTTTAAAGTGCCCAAAGAAGAAGAAATTTTTGCGGCGACGTTGATTAGTGAAATTGAATAATGCATTTTTATATAATTTAGATGTGGAACGACGAACATGCTGTCGTTACTTAGATTTCGATAGTTTATAATACCTATGTAATTTTATTGTTGCATATTTTTATTAATTAGTTGATAATGAATTTTATAAATATGTATTACAATAAAACGCTGTTCTTATGAGTATGACTTTATAAAATATTATTGGGGAGAGAAATAAAGATACAGATACTTACATTTAGGTACACTGTTATCAAATTAAATCAAACAATTTAAATAAATAAAAGAATGGTGCTTACCTAAGTATAAATAACTATATAAAGACATTCTTGGGTTTATGGTTTTTTTATGTTAGACAAACTATCATCTAAAAAAAGGTAAAAATTTTAAATTGGAGAGGGGTTTCTCTACGTGATAAATTAGAAATGAAGATATTTGCATTAGAACCAGAGTAAATGCCAGAGCTCAACGGAATATTACAGTGAAATGGCAATGGGCTAGCTATATAACTTGGAAAACAAATAAAAAATAGGAAGAAAGGTCCTCGAGTGGCAACCTCGTACAGGTAAGCGAATTAGTACTCAACCTTTATTCCTCTTCACGTATTCTCATACACTTTTCTTCACACACACACACACACACACACACACACACACATACGTACAGTGCAATTCACCATCTTAGACTACATAACCACTTACCGATGGGATTGTAGTTGCTTTACTACTTGCTGGGTAAAAATAGTAAAAAAAAATTTACACCTGTGAAAGTTTGCGTTTAGATATAATTTTTCTAACCTACCATAAAAATATGATGAGAATATGTATATAAGTATAAAGGTTACCTCACACGGGACAGTAATAATATAATATTATATCTTCCATTATCTACGCATGAAAACTTTTAAAATCTCTGAATTCCGAGGTATGTTCATATTGAGAGGCTAAATAGAGCCACATTGAAATGCATGGGGATAGTTTTGTAATTTCACGTCATTATAGAATAAAAATTGTACGTATTTCAGGTGGCGATTTGAAAAACACGTTTCCACAAAAATTAACTCAATAGAAAATAATTGCAAAGTTGCTTCTAAAAATACTTAAATTTTCAACGTCAATTTTTTTACGTGGTAGAGCCATGCTGCAGCTATATTAGTAGTAGGTATAGTTGTAGCACGAATGGGTCGGCTCGACCGGGGAAGGGCCACGCTCTCACGGAATAACATGTAAAATAGCAGTTTAACCCTGCTGTGTTTCGTATGGTGAGTGTAGAGAACCGGAGAATCTTTTTTACTGGAAACGAGGCATTATATCTTAGTCCTCATGGTTGACAACGCATCTACATTTTGATACGTAATCGAGAATAGATGTAGATGTCTATGGGCCGTAGCAACCACTTACCATCAGGTGGACTGTGTGCTCGTTTGTCACCCTTATTCTATTTAAAAAAAATCTTTCTGAGATTTCAGTAAAATAATGGTATATATTGTAAGCACTCGTACAATTATTTCTAATGTTAATAAAGCTATGCTATTTGGATTTGTAATAAAGTGATTTTACTTTATAGGTTAAATAATTTATTTACCTTTCTATATCAATAACCGTTTTATCTGTCACTCCTATTGAATTTGACAGTGCTTGTTAAATTTTGCATCTTTAGATGGATCAGAATCGCCCGCTGATCCGGCTGTTAGATATTGCAAAAATAATCGAAAATATTTATTTTTACTTTCATGCTCAAGACTAACTTGTTTTATTTTATTACGGTCAAATAATATTTATTAGGTTATAAAGCAAGTATTCTTGTAAATGTTTTGTATGTAAATGTAAATGTTTTCATTATTTTCTTATTCTATTGTTTACAGTTATTATCACGTCTTAGCTTTACACCAAGAATTACATTAGAAATTCTTGATGGGATGCGATGTAACGCGCATACATTATTTTCATCAAGAACTATAATATATATATTTGTTTTCTTTTACCAGTAGAGTTTCAACAAAATCTTAAAAAAGTTCAATGAATTAAAAAAAAATGCCAATAATTATATAATTTCAAGTCAGTGTTTTACATTTAAAGATCAGTTATAAGGAGCCAATGTTATTATTTTCATTTTTATTAATTTAATACGAGACTAAAATAAATGTGAAAGGGCTTTTATCTGCAATAATAATTATCATCAAAAATAACATAGACTTAAAGTCATATACACGGTCAATCATACTGAAGATTATCAATTGTTCTACAAAATATTTAAAAGACTATTTCCAGTATAATGACCCGAATATCATCATTAATATTTGACTGGCACACTTAAAAGTTTTATCACATGGCTAAATGATTGACTTTTATATTATGATAAGGTCATGCTTTTCTATAAAAATTTGCAAGAAATTTTCTTTCACGGCCCTATTGGTTTAATTTACTTATTACTTAATTAGTGAAAAACAAGATGGACTGCTCTAAAAGTTTACTTTCTTGTGTAAAAAGTGCTATTTAGAATTTTATGCAAATGATAATTAAAGTTTCTATGTAAATAAGTGTCACATAGCGGGTATTATATTCAATGGTAGCGGCCATCCATATTTGCAAAGCAATATCATTTTCGGTACAGAAACCGGCAAAGTGTTGCTCAAGGCACTATAAACAAAGCAGCTGATAAAATTTTACACTCGTAACTGTTAACAAAAACTGTTTTCGCAAATGGTCTTATAGATTGTAGTGTTATGCTACTTACTTATCATTTTACATTATTTTAAATTCATTTTTCCATTCTGTTTCGATTTTCTGCATTCACCTCAAAACTGGATGTTTTACATCACCTTTATTTCCATAGGATCCTGTAACGATTTTAAACCATAAGAACACAATAACAAATCATTTCTACTTCGTATTTTCACATTATCAGCACTTTTAAATTGGTGTCAATGGAGTCTACCTTTTTTTTCGATCTTTTATTTAGTTTTCCGTAACTCTGCAATTTCGGGCTTTGTGCATGCAGTTGCGCTACCTTTTTTCCTATATCAATAATATCTGATTTTTCACTTAAATCTTGCCGTTTTTTTATTACAAGCCTAAAACCAAAATTTGACATGTTTTGACATTGTTGTTTATTTGGTCTCTATGGCAATTATATTCAAATTTGCTACCGGTCTGTTGTTTCTATTTCGATAATTCCACATAAATACTCTTTTCTCTTGACCATTTACAAAAAATTTGCGTTTAATTTAAATAATTTTTCCGTTCTCTCTAGAAAGGTATAAAAGCCGAACAATCGGTGAAGAAATTCAGTCACGCTTCAGTTCTCGAATTGGAAGCACCTCCTAAAGGCCTTATCCCGGGGCCGCACTGCCCCGGGATCCTGCAAGCCTCTGTCCTGCTTGAAGCCACTGGACTCTACGAACCTCTGCTCTACCTGAAGTCGCCGGATCCTACAAACCGTTGCTCTGCCTGAAGTCGCCGGGATCCTACAAGTCTCTGCTCTACCTGGAGTCGCCGGAACCTGCAAACCTCTGTTCCGTCTGAAGTCACCGGAACCTGCAAACCTCTGTCCCGCCTGCAGTCACCGGATCCTGCAGGCCTCTGTGCTGTCTGAAGTCGCTGAGGATCCTGCAAGCCCCTGTCTGGCCTGAAATCACCGGATCCTGCAATCACCGCATTCACCTGAAGTCGTCGCCTAGAGACGCCCACGCCTTCTCACCTACACCGTGCGTGCTCGTTCCAGGCGCGGAGAGCACACTTTGGATCTTCAGACTTAGCTTGGACACTAATCTCTTTTTTTTTATTACCTTTTTTTAAATAATTTGTAAATCACATCATCCATCCTCATTTTCATACTCCATTTTTGTTATATAAAATTGTAAATATATTTTGAATCTTAAATATATTATTGGTTTTTGTTGTATTTTTGTTGTTTTGTTGCTCTTAGGTTAGATTCTTTTTGTTCTTAATTGTCGCTTCACGACAAGATAATAATAACTATTCCGCCGTGTTAGGTGCAGGAGCCATTATTAGAAGGAGAAGAGGTAAAATTTTGTTTTAGAAATGCGCAATCAATATTGTTTTGTCTGCAATTGAGCATAAAATAAAAAATAACTTCAGCCAAAGAGCATAACTGGCATTATACTCGGGCCCATCAATTGGTATGGAAAAAAATAATTTTACCAGGTTTCAAAAAATCAATCAAAATTCAAAAAACATAACTATTAAAATCAAAAATTGTATATATGTATGTCTATACATACATATAATGATTTATGGTCGCTTAATAACTGACGGTGACTAACTATAACATCCTACAGTCACGCCGAAACTAAGAGGAGAGAATCGCTGTAGAAAAGGTAATAATTTATTGCGGAAATTTTTTGGATAAAATTAAAAAAAATATAAACTTATCCAAGTTAATTTAACTTAGTCTAACTTATCCTTATGCGTTACAAAAAAAAACAAATAATTAAATAGTGAGATGGCGTCAGTTTTTAAGAAGATACAAAAATAAACAAAAAAATAAATTTCTAAAAAGTTCAGTATTTAATTGATTATATACCGCTGACACTTAATCACGCTTTTCGAAACCACGCCAGTTGTAAAAAATACTTGTGTGAAAAGACAAAATCTTCTTTTCAAATTTCCGCCGAGTTGTAAGTAAAGGCCAAATAGGTCACGTGTCAATTTTAATTAAATATATTTTATATGAAGTGATCTTGACTACGTTTCATCAATTTACCATTGGTAAAAATGAAAACAGGAATTTTACGATTGTGTTTACAAAAAACATTATTAGTTGAACCTTGCAGCTTGTTCATTATTTTTATTATAAATACCTATAAATGTATATATTATTAATAAATAGTTCCCATAATATATTGGATTATTTATTATTTTGCCCTATCTGCAATGTTCTACGCTCTATAGAAAATGTGGCGTATGACATAACTGACAATCTTTCGAACGTTTTATCTAGGTACAAAGATGTTTTACGTTTTCGTCGCCTCCACATGATATTTTTGTCAGCATAAGGTACCCTTCTATATCTAAAACGAATATAAATATTGCTACAAAGTAAAGTAATAGGCTATACAAGTCCCTCTACTGGGCACAGGACTCTTTCTTTTATTTCTGAGAGGGGTTTTAGGGCAAGGAAATGCCCGCCATGCTTCCCCAATGCGTGTTGACGAAAATTGCAATTACAAATTTCATTCGTGCTGTCGGGGATCAAACCCGGGAAAATTTACAGCGAACGCTTTGACGACATATTTTTAATACGACACAAATAAATACGATTTAACATATATAATAAAAATTCTTACGTACTTGAAACTTGAACACTTGATAGCTCATGATGCCTACCGGACAAAGCTACAGCACCACACCGTGCAATGTAATTGAAGATGCGTAACCGCGACACAATTCTCAGTGATGCGCAAGCATAACAGGCAGTATGTCACTTCTATAATTGTCATCTCTGCAGTCTATTAATCTTTGCACTTTTATAAGTAATACAGAACGTAGTTGCTAGACGGTGTTGACATCGGCTAAAATCTCTGTGATCGCGGTTTCGTCAAGATCATTCAGGCTAGTTAAAGCCTTAAAAGGTTCGATCGATGTGAGAGTTGAAATCGAAACAGACCAAGAAATACCAGATCAGACAACCGCTTATTGCTTGATATTAAACGACTGTATATTCGAATACAAACCACTGAGTAATATCGTTAAGAAAATATCATGAATAGCAATACAATAATCGTCGATCTTCAAGGCTTCAAAAATAGCAAAAATAAATTTATAGTAAAGGAGTATGCTATAGCCACTCTAGAGTACACCAATATATTCCTAATTAAACCTCCTTACCCATTCACTTCACTATCTCCTGAAGAGAAAAACAAATTGGCTGGATTGAAAAGCACAGAGGGTATCGATGGAGTGAGAGCTTTGTTGATTATAGAGAGTTTCACAGAATTATAAAGACATATTTGAAAGATTAAAACTTTTTTTTAAAAAGATGTGAAAAAATTAAATGGGTGCAAGATATTTGTGATGAAAATAATACTATCATAGATATAAGTTGCTTAGGAGTTCCCAATTTAAATACTCTTTGTGAAATTTATTGTATAGATACTTTATTGTATAACTGTTTTACTCATAAGAAAATATGTGCGTTAAAAAATGTTTTATGTATTAAGAAATGGTGTTTTGAAAACAAAAAGATTGTTTGATTCCCAATAAAATATATGTAAATAAACACTTAATCTTTTAATTTAAACTACCGAGTGTGTTGTGTTCGAGAAGAAGAAAAAAAATAGTTTCAGACCGTTAACGATTAGTAATTATTATTAAAGTAACTGTTTTTTTTGTACCACCTTGCATTTTTAACGATGAAATAGATTAGCCTTCATATTTTGTTGTTATATTATTGAACCATTTGTATTTGAGATTCCGAATGAAACGGTATTAGAAATGGAGCAAAGAAAAAATAAAAAGCGGATCGAGAATTAGACTAAAAATTTTGACCTCTAATGGATAGGATTGAGTCCTTCAGCGGCATGTAGCTCGAGAGAAGCAAGAGCAAGTGACGCAGAAGCCCCAATTTTGACCTACTCCTAACACCCACCAATTCTGACGAAGTCAGACGGTTCGTCGCATTTTGTAATTATTATAGGAAATTTATACATAATTTTGCCGAAATAATTCTACCTTTGAATCAACTTTGCCGTAAAGGCGTAACCTTCGAATGGTCACAAAATTGCGAAGATTCTTTTCAAATTTTAAAGCAAGCCCTAACATCAGCACCTATTTTACAATACCCGGACTTTTCGGACTGCAACGAATTCATTTTGCAAACAGATGCCTCAGGTTTCGCAGTTGGGGCGGTTTTATGTAATAAAGATTTAAGACCCATTGAATATGCAAGTAGACCATTAAACAAGGCGGAAAAAATTATCCTGCAATTCAAAAAGAATTGGTCGCTGTCGTTTGGGGTATTAAATTTTTTTAACCTTATCTGTTTGGGCGTAAATTCACTATTATGACAGATCACAAACCTTTGATATATCTTTTCGGGATGAAAGACCCTTCCAGTAGGTTGTTGAAATTTTGCTTAGAATTAGAACAATATAATTTTAATATCGTATATGTTAAGGGAAAAGATAATGTGATAGCTGATGCTTTATCAAGAATTAACATAACATCTGATGAGTTAAAAGCAATGAATGAGAGTAGTACGGTGGCAGTCATGACTAGAAACCAGAGGAGACAAATGGAAAATAACAATAAGACAAATAATAGAGAAAATAATATTCCTAATAAACCCACAGACAATCGGCCTGATCAACCGAGAGTCGTGGAGTTATACGAATACCAAATAATTCTTGTGAAATGAAATTACTATAAGGAAATATAGTCAATGACTTCAAAAATAAAAATGAGATTGATTTAAAGTCAAAATGCTTTAGCTGTGCACAAAGGAGACAAATAATTTACATTTACCGTGATTTTAGCTTACATTTTACGCGAGCCGAATTTGTAGCTAAATTGAGCGAGTTTTGTGAAAAAATTAATGTTAAAGAAATATGCATAATAAAAACGGAAGATAACGCGTTATTTTTGACAATCTTAATAAAAGAAGTAAAGAATAGTAAAGATTGGGCCGGCCCACGAATATGTATTTTGAAAGGTATTAAAAGAATATATGACGAAACCGAGAAATCATTTATTATAAATAATTGCCATTTATTGTCCACTAGTGGACATGCTGGTATTAATAGATTTATAAATAATATAAGGAGACTTTACTATTGGCCAGGTATAGGGAAAGATGTAAAGGAATTTATTGGTAAGTGTGAAAAGTGTCAAAAAATGAAACACGACATGTCATAGATCTTTTGGTGATAACAACTACGGCTCATTAAGCATTTGAAAAAGTGTTCCTAGATGTGGTAGAACTCTTAGATGGTGATATAGACGATAAAAAATACATTTTAACCATTCAGTGCGAATTATCTAAATTTATAGAAGCATATCCACTCAAAAATAAAGAAACTGTCACTATCGCTAGAACATTTATTAATAATTTTATTTTAAGATTTGGTGTACCTAAAACAATAGCGACAGATAGGGGTAGTGAATTCATATCCTCAACTATGACTGAAATGTGTAAGTTATTGCAAATTGAAAAAATAAAGTCTAAAGCATATCATCACGAGTCTATTGGTGCACTTGAAAATTCTCACAAGCATTTAGGATCAATTTTACGAATTATGTGTGATAAATATCCTGACACATGGAGTTACTGGATTCCATATTGGTGTTTTAGCTATAATAATACGGTGCATTCTTCAACGAAATATACGCCTTACGAACTTGTCTTTGGTAAACCAAGTGAACTTCCTTGTAGAATAAGTAGTAGTATAGAACCATTGTATAATCCTGGTGACTATAACTTGGAACTAAAGTATCGATTACAAGTTGCACAAAATGATGCACGTGAAAACTTGTTAAATACTAAAGAACTTAGAAAACATGTGTATGACAAAAAAAGTGAATTCAGTGATTTACCAAAAGGTGATTTAATACTTATTAAAAATGAAAATGGTAGTAAGTTAGATAAGTTATACGACGGTCCATTTGTGGTGTTAGAGGATAAGGAACCTAATGTAGTAGTATTAAGAAACGCTAAACCAGACATTTTGCATAAGAATAGGACAAAACGTTTTGTACAATCAAACTAATGTTAATGATTAAAATGTCTGTATTTTAACGACTAATATATTTTTAATTAATAAAATTTATTACACTTCGATGTAATTGCTAGATTACTAATAGACTAATGTTAAGTAATAGAGATGTGTTTTTCGTTTATAATGAAACTTAATAATGTGGAGAGTACTATGGATTTAATGAATATACTTATAAAAGTTTAAGTTCCTATTTCAACTTATAAAAAATATCTTCGATTGTATTTTTTTTTATTTTAGTCCCGTAGGTGTAGTGGAGTAATAAATAAATATGTATTTGTAAGTTGAAGTCAGTAATAAACAGGCCGTCACTCAAAGCTGTCGCTGCATCATTGATCATCCCCGCACCTCACCTCAATTATTTTAATTAAATCAAATACCCCTCTATTTATCATGGTTATCACATTTGGCAGTCGGGTTGATCATGATTTTTTATTTCTTGAGTAGTTATCAGGAAAATATTAAATTACCGCGTAGTGGCGGTGTAAGAATACCTACTACCCTATATCATACCGTGGGTGTCGTAAGAGGCGACAAAGGGAAACTAATCAGAAGATGGGCAGCATCGTCTTCCTAAAAACAACTAAAATACAAAACTGCGTTTGCGAACCCGCTTGCCAAGCGTGGCAACTATGGCAAATATCCTACCTATAAGGCAATCTATGTATGGGGTAGGCATTTGTTCAGTAGTGGACTTTAATAGGCTGTAACGATAATGGTAACCGTATCAGGAAAATGCAACTGTTTATCTCTTGTTTAAGTTTCGTCTGTTGCCTCTTACGACACCCACGGGTTGATGTTATTGGGCAGTGAATTCTCTTACGGCACCACTGCAACATTAGGAACATGCAATGCAAGCAGTGGTATGTGGCGGCAGAAATAAACTTGCACATTCTTTAATACTGAGGTTAATAGTATATATATCTATATCACCGTACGACAAATTATTTCTTTATCATATAGCTTTTGACTAAATCCTCTTTATTACATTTTGATAAATCTATATTAAAACAATTCAAAAATCGATCGAAGATCCCTAGCCAATCTGTACAACAGTGAACTTTGACAGGCTGCAAATCTTTAACGTCAAATCATATTGTTAATCAAAAAAAATGTATTTTTATTCGATACTACACATTAACGATTTCCGGATTTTTTTCTTTATTTTGCCTGTCAACAGGCGGGGTACCCTAAAGGTTTTAATGAGAGAGTTTACGAATATTTATCTTTGGAACGTGTTGAATTAAGAGCTTAAATTTTTACACATACAAAGGACCGTAGACGTTAGTGTTTGATATTAATTTCAACTTGATACCTCTACTCGATCTTGCGAAAATGACCCTTGACAGACGGACGGATGGATGGACGGACGAACAACAAAGAGACTCATCCATCCACGGTGACTGTAGTCCCCAATAAAATACTTACCTTACCTGTCCATGTTGACTACAGTCACCAAACGACATCGTTCCGTTTAAACTTGTACATCGCTAAAGACAGCTGTTAATTATTATACATCAAAAAATTTAAGATGGTGCTATTTGAAATGTTTCATCTGTGAGAGTGAATTTTATCTGTGTAATAGTAAGACGATGAGGCGAGAATCACTCGCGCGGCGTGGACGTTTCAGTGGAAGAGGATGATTTTCCTTTCGAGGTCCGGAACCCTAAAACGGCTATAAAGGAAGACACAAAAAAAGCATAGTAAAAATAATTACTTACTACGTTTGAAGTTAACACAATCACTATCCGTGGTAGAGCCATACTGCAGCTACTCGTATATTATACTTGTTGCACGAATGCGTCGGCTCGACCGGGGTAGTACCACGCTGTCAAAAAGTATCAGCGTAAAATAGCAGCTTAGTTCTGCTGTGTTTCGTAAGGTGAGTGTTGAGAACCGGAGACCCTTTTTAATGACAACGTGCTCGTTTGTTACCCTATTTCTATAATAGGAAAATATTAACTCACACCCTGAACACCCGACGAAGCCTCCAGCTGTTCTATTTCGGTCAGAATCGATTTGACCTAGTTACAGGGATGACATTGATATTTTAGAATTTACACAGTTTTAACTCGAGCATAATTTTTAAAAAAGACTTAGCCCTTAGTATTGACTGTGTAAAAAATAACCCATATCACCCCGTGCTAAATAAATTAAAGCTATTTCGATTTTTTGTATATTTTATAACACATTCTTGGTGTTGTAGAAAAATATCTTTCGGAAACCTACATGTTTGAGAAAAAAAGTCGAAGATACATTTACTTGTTACAGCGTGACGAAATTTTTCCTGCTCCAAAACCCTTTCAAAATGAGATGAATACCTTGCAGTGGAATGTATAGTGCGTTACTTTATTATTTATTTTTAAACTAATTAAACTCCACAATGCAGAAATAATATAATAAATAATGTGCCCTTTATACCTAGCTGTTGTGTAAGGCCTTAAAGCGGCATTAAATGTACAAAATAAGGCCATCACTATTGACCACTTTAAGTTGCGATAGTGAACTGCGATCTTCCATTAGGGTGGGTTTCCAAGGATGTCATAAAAGGCAACAGAGGGAAACTAAAACAGGAGATGGGCTGCAGCATTTTCCTGTAAAAAAGTTGGATTCTGTCGCTCATAGACATCGAGCCAATCCATTCGTGATAAAAACATTATACAGCTGCAGCATGACTTTATCACGTATTACGCGCTCAATGATAATGTAACATCGTTAGAAAGCCTGCATGTCTGAAATATTGAAATCTGTATTGAAAATGAATTATTATGAAGTATGTATTTAAACGTGGTATGAATGAGCCATGCTATCTATATTGTTGTTGTAGCACGAATGGGTCGGCTCGACAGGGGAAGCACAACTCCCTCGCAGAATACCATCGTAACATAGCAGCTAAATGCTGTAACTACTGCTTTTATATCACATATTATTTCAATTAAAATTTTAGAGATATTCAATTGCATAAATTAATGTGAGTCATGATTATTGATTAGCCGTGGTAGCTCTAAGCACGAGCTATGAATTTCACAGAATGTGAACAACCCGGGTTCGATCACCGCCAGCACTAATGAAATTGTTAATTGCAGTTTTCTGTGCTTGTACTTGACGCTGACGGAAAACATCGTAAGGTGATCGTGTCTGCGGAATAAAAAAAAATATATGTGTAGTCGGCCAACACGAATTAAGGTAACACGATAAACATTTTCTTGCTCTAAAACACTATCAGAAATGAAAAGACCTATGCCCAAAAGTGAGACATTATTAAACTGTAACTTAACTTTTGTACTTTCCAATCTTAAAACTAAAAAATAATTTGGTAACGGGCTATAAGCATAAAATGAACATGTTCTTTTTATGATGAATGCTTGTGGCTTCATCGTAGAAATAATGTCCTCCAGACCGAAGTTCGGTCACGGTGGTCATCATCAACGGAGGCTTGCCCTATTTGCAGAACAGGATTATAGTGCCTGAGTGTATGAGCAACAAGCACAGATTCACTTTATATAGAGTTACATAATTATTGAATCATAATGTGTGTACTATTAAATTAATATACGAGTATCTTTAAAGTCAATTTGTCCAATATTGAAAAACATCAAAAGGTATCATCTACAAGCGGATTGAGAGCTCTGTGAATAATTAAACCAGATTATCGCTCACCGCATACCCTTTTTCGTAAATGGCATAGTTATTATTTTAACCGTCAAGTTATTTTTACTCAAAAGAGCTGATAAAATATTTGCTTATTCATGTTTGTCTAAAATTGGGTATATGTGTACTTGAAAATAAATCAAAATGAAATGAAAAGGTTAAAAAAATTAAAATTAAAATTCTTTTCCATTTTTTAAGTAGTTTCTATCTAATTATTATATAATTCACCACAGGTAGCGGCAGAAGTTAGCTGGTTCTATTTCAATCCAAATCGATTGCCCTAGTTACTAACGCTCCCCGCTGACAATAAATTGCAAAATATGTTAGAATAATATTACTTTTAATTGTATTTTAATAACATATCTATAATTATTGGGTATGGAAGAACACGCATGTAAGTAAAATTAATACTGTAGTAACGTATTAAGAAGTATATTAAGTCTGACCGTGAATGGTGACGATGACATCAATCATGAAATATGACTAAGTGAATAATGCTATATCAAAAGTAGTACACTGGTTTAACGTCAATAATTTGATAATTAATAGAATCAGACGTTACTTTGCGGAAATCCAAAAATTATTCTGCGGAGGCTGCCCCTAAAAACTTACTAGACGAGTGACGAATGTAGTGCGCGCGATTGAGGGAGGTTGGTAAGTCCCCTTAAAACTGGGCAGGACACATAATTTTCTTTCTTTACGCGGAATTAAGCAAATTAGTTTATAACAAACCCGTCAATAATTTGCTTTTAAACGGTAATTAAATGCAATATATTAAATTGACCACACCTAATCTTAAACAGGTGAATACCAGTGTGCTTTTAAATGGAGAGGAGCTGTGCTTTGTTGACTCCACTGTTTTTCTCGGAATCATAGTTGACGCAAAGTTTCAATGGGGCCTTCATATATCTAAATTAGCCAGCAAACGTAGTTCTGCAGCATATGCCGTAAAAAGATTAGAGGCCTTACATGTGTCGAAAATGCATGATTAGTTTATTTTACTTATTTCCATTGCTAATTATTTGTAGGTCACACAAACAATTGTTCCGTGCTAGATTCGAATTCACGGTCCTTAGCGCCGCAACTCAATGCAGCATGCTTAGCCACTGCGCCACCGAGGCGTCAAAAATTTACGTCTATATCTTTTTGTTTAGTTGATTTAGACGAACTATTCACCAAGTATTTAGAGTAAAAGATTATTCAAAATAGAAATATGTTTTCCTGAAATCTATTTCCGGTACGTATGCGATATAATTGTGACGCAGCCAATGACGCAAAAGCCATTTCGGGTGAAACTCCATTGCAATATGCAATCACCGATTCAAATTAGCAGCTAAATAGCCTATTACTGTGTTCAATCATTAGCAACTCTATTAAGCGTTTTTTGATTTCATAAAATAGTTTTTTTAGTGTGAGGTGTTATCTGAAACACCTCACGATAATAAAAACTGTGGTTACCAAACCCTTCTGCCAAGCGTGGCAACTATGGCAAAATCCTTCCTATGATGCAGTTTATGAGGGAAGCCTATATTCAGCAATAGATTTTATAGGCTGTAATGGATAGATGGATGGAAAATAGTTTGCTTATTTCCACACAACTAACACAACTACAACAACTGAAAGAGTAATACGCAATCAGCGAAGCGAAAATTGTAATAATAAAGATAAAAAATAATTGGACGTTGCGTTGTTACGCAAAAAAAACAACTCTTACTCAGGCTCTTGAAACCAATTTGCTTTATATCCTGTTACCATTTCTCATCTACTTTTTGCTTCTACGCAGGATAACAATGTCATATTCACCCCCATTTTAAATAAAAAATCTGCCCAAATGTGCCCAATGTGCGCTGTCATGTGCCACATTGTAAAAAATATTCTTACCTAATTGTTTACGATTTATTTTAAAACAAATGTACCTGTTACGGCCAACAGCTGCCCTGCCTCAACAGGAGTTGGATCCTTCGCGGCCCATAGACGAAGGAGCCACGGGCAGATGCAGGTCGGGCGTTCCTACGCCGAGGGTCAAAGGTTTCTAATGAACACACGAGGGGAAAGGTCACTAGAATAAATGCACTTACCTGCCCCAGGAGCGCAGACGGTTCTCCTCGACCGGCCCGGCTGATGAAAGTTGTGCTTGGTGTGTTGTGAGTGTAGGTGTAATTGTGTGTGCTGGTATGTTGACGGGAACCGATCTGGATGACTCGACGACGTCCGGGAGAAGGCACGCGCTGGTATCCCCGGAACTTCACCCTTCTGGAGGCACTCGTAAGGGGTTGTCACCAAATGGGACGGCTACTCTGGTAGTCCTTCAGATGTAAATCACTTTGATAGTTGCGCGCGAATTTCACCGAGTTAGTACGTTCTAATAACGATACCGTTATTGCAACGATTTACGCGGATTGTTCCTTTAGCAAGTTTAGGCGCGAAAAAATACGTCCGTATAGTTCGCAAGAAAAATCCTACTACCTCGCGAGAAGAGCCACGCCGACCCATCCGGCGGCCGAGGGGGCGGGGGAGAGGGAAGGTGCCCTTGATATCGAGGCCAAAAGCGCGCGTTAAATACTGCGTTTTTATTGCAAATTTTCCTGCCTAGACAACCCCCCGCCCCGGACATAAGGCATTAAGTCCGCGAGTAGATTGGCAAACGGGACAAGGTCGCGACGGCCCGTTGCAAGACCGAATCTCCGACCAAAACCTCGGCCACTCTAGGCACCCCATCCGTTCCATACGACAATTTAACAATGCGCCCACGGCGCCAATACAAAGGTAGCGCGTTTGGTTCTTTAATCAACACGAGGTCTCCCACCCGAGGAGGCTCCGTCTTGTCAGACCACTTAACGCGCTGCTGCAAAAGATGTAGGTACTTCAGAGACCATCGGTGCCAAAAGCGTTGAGTCATCTGTTGCAGCAGGGCAAACCTGCTAAGCCGTGAAGCACTCGTTTCCCTGAAGGGATACTCGGGCAGAGCGTTAAGAGGCTGGCCAATCAGGAAGTGTCCCGGGGTTAGAACCTCCAAATCATTCGGGTCAGAGGAGAGGGGGCAGAGGGGCCGAGAGTTGAGTACCGCCTCAATTTTACAGAATACAGTGGCGAGCTCCTCAAACGTCAAAATGGCTTCACCAATAACGCGACGTAGATGCGTTTTGGCAACCTTAACCACCGCCTCGAAAATACCGCCCCAGTGGGGACACGCCGGAGGGTCGAATTTCCACTGGATGCCCCTTTTCGACATAGCATTTCCTAAATAAGTCCGGTGGCTGGACAGAAATTCGACAACCTCCTTGAGATACCTATCCGTGCCCTTATAATTCGTCCCGCAGTCAGACCGGATCAAGTCCGGCAAGCCGCGCCGCGACACGAAACGGCCAAGCGTGGCCAAGAAGGCTTCCGTGCTGAGGGCGCTCACCAGTTCCAAGTGAACGGCTTTAGTGGAGAGGCACACGAAGACGCAAAGATAGGCCTTAGATGAACGCGCGTTACGAAGGTTAGAGGACTTGACGAGGAAGGGGCCAGCGAAGTCTGTTCTGACCCCAGCGAATGGTCGGATGGCCCTGACGCGGTCGGGCGGCAAGTCACCCATAAGAGGCTGCGATATGGGGGCCTTCAGTTTATAACAGGGGATGCACTTAAAGATGACGCTCCGAATGGTGCGACGACCAGACAAAATCCAAAACTCCCGCTGCAAAATAGCCGACAGGGCGTTACACCCAGCGTGGGCATTCCTAACATGGTGGTGGGTTACCAGCAACCGGACAAGGGCGCCGTCCTTAGGGAGCAGCAACGGGTGTCGAGCCCCGCACGGCAGTTGAGAGTTTTTCAAACGTCCGCCCACGCGCAGCATCCCAGCGTCGTCCAGAAAGAGGTTCAGGCGGGCCAGAGCGCCCTTGATAACGGAGCCACGCTTCAAGTGTTCGATAACGGGCTCAAAATGCTCCGTCGGGACCATACGGATCCAATGCATCAGTGCTTCCCGACGCTCGCTAGGGGACAAAACGCAATCAGAGAGTCGGTTGGACGGATCTCTCGAATTGTGGACAAAGCGGCGCAGCCAAGCAGTCACTCCTAAGAGCTTATCGAGAGAGCTGTACCGTTCCAGAAGGGAGAGATCCCGAGTGGGCTTATCCTTGCCCACTCCTACTCGGGCCCGTAGGCCCGGCAACTCAGTAGGTTCGGAGTAATTACCCTGGGGCCAGAAGGATTGAGGATCAGATAACCAACCGGGACCCCACCACAATGAGTGGGCAACCAGCGCGGGGGCCTCACAGCCGCGGGAAGCGCAGTCGGCGGGATTCAACTCCCCGGGGACATGTCTCCAGTGGAGAGAAGTCTCAGAACTCTGGATTTGAGACACGCGGTTCGCCACAAAGACCTCAAGATTGTGAGGTGCGGCTCGGAGCCAACAAAGTACTATCTCACTGTCCGACCATGCGTAGACGTCCGTAATGTCGATTACAGGCTTCAAGGACGAGTGAACGTGGTTGAGGAGCCGCGTGAGAAGAGCGGCTCCGGACAGTTCCAATTTAGGGATAGTTAAACGGGATCTAATGGGAGCAACCTTGCTTTTGGCGAGTACGAGATGAACTGCAGTATGCCCAGAGGAACTCACAGTCCGCAAATATACGACAGCAGCATAGCCCTTCTCAGAGGCGTCGCAAAACCCATGTAGGGTAGCCCTGCATTTCCCTGGAGGTAGGAAGCACCTTGGCATGGAAACCCGGTTGATGTCCGGAAGGGAGGAGAGCATGGAGAGCCACTCTCGCAAGAGGACCCCGCTAATAGGCTCGTCCCAACCCAACCCGGACATCCAGAGCTTTTGAAGAAAGCACTTAGCCAAAAAGATGACCGGGGTGATCCATCCATTCGGGTCGAAGGTGCGAGCTACTGTAGACAGCATGGAGCGCTTGGTCCATGCTTTGGGAGGTGGGTCAAGTTTTACTCTATACGTGAAGGTGTCCTGAACAGGCTGATATTGAATGCCCAGCACAGTCAGCAAATTAGGATTCTCAGGGTGCTCGAACAGATGAGGGTCTTGTTGATCCTCTCCTGGGAGGTCCCTCAAAATGTGTGGGGAGTTCGACAGCCACTTGCGCAACTCATAGCCTCCAGACTTCAGGATGGCAATTAATTCGTCTCGCAAGACCAGAGCCTCCTCGACGGTGGAAGCGCCCGTACAAATGTCGTCCATGTAGACCGAAGTCTCTAAGATAGAAGCTCCCCGAGCGTATCTCAGGCGCTCTCTCTCAGCGAGTTCAAGGAGGGTTCGCATGGCGATATACGGGCTGGACCGGAGTCCATAAGTGGTGGTGTTCAACTCAAATACCTGTATGGGATCGCTGGGCTTCTCGCGCCACAATATCAGCTGATATCGGCGGTCATCACGATGTACCACCGATTGGCGAAACATCATCCGAATGTCCGCGACAAAAACCACTT
Organism: Parnassius mnemosyne; assembly: GCA_963668995.1. NCBI lineage: Eukaryota > Metazoa > Arthropoda > Insecta > Lepidoptera > Papilionidae > Parnassius > Parnassius mnemosyne. The sequence continues at coordinate 21,630,863 of CAVLGL010000104.1, read as the reverse complement.
GGTGTCGACGGAATTGGGTCAGGATGTCGGATATATCCTTGATCAGTTTAGGACCCGAGTGAAGACACTGATTCAGGGACACACCGTTTGATGTGGGGGCGGAACCGTCAAAGACTACCCGAATCTTACTCTCAGGGGTCCTCAAGACCGCATGGTGAGGGAGGAAGTAGTGCTCATGTGAACGCCATTCGAAGTTGGACGGTGACATGTGACCCAGCTCCTGATACTCGCGCATGAACTTGACATATTTGTCGCGAAAGGCTGGATCACGCCGCATGCGGCGCTTCATGGAAAGCAACCTCTTCTCGGCCAGAGCACGGGATTGACCCAAAGAGGGGCGGGAGTCCAGAAAGGGTAAGCGAGTGACGAAACGACCGTCAACCCGCCGGCCGGTATTGTTCTGGTAGAACAACTCACACTCACGGTCCAGAGGGTCGACTCGAGCTGCATGGGGTGGTTCCTCAATGTCCCAGAATCGCTGGACAGCGTCCGATAGGGACACGCCCACGACGGAGAGAGGGTCGGCCATCAGAGAGGGAGGAGACCACATAACCGGTCCAAAAAAGCTGTGCCCAAATATCGTGGAAATGGCTGACAGGCCATTGGGCTGCAGAGCTCGTATCTCACCTAACAAGAGGGCACCCAGCGTGTCGGCCCCCAGTAACAAATCTATCGGCCCCGGTTGGGCCCACCGAGGGTCTGCCGGTCTCAAAGCCGACGCACAGCGCACAGCGCTGTCATTTATACGAACGTTAGGGAGGAACCCTACAATGTCGTCGAGGACATTTACCTTGACTAAAATACGAAGGTGTTCGCTGTCAGGGCTGAACACCAACTCCGATTGTCCCCTAGGAGCAGGAGGCTCGGCACCTCCGATACCTACCATCGGACGTGATTCAGAGCTCCAGGGGAGCCCCAGTCTTCCCACCAACCGAGTAGAGGCCACACTACGCTGGGAACCCGAGTCCAATAGAGCTCGAACCGTTAAGTGGTCGCCGCTCGGGTTGTAAACCTTCACTGAGGCTGTCGGCAATAGAACAGTTTGACAGGTGGACTGCTGACGACTTATAGGCTCAGTGGAGGCCGCCATGGCGGGAGCTAGGGCGGCAGCCTCCTATCTGGAGCTGCCTCTGTTAGGCCGGCACCCGAACCGGGGGGCCCGAGCGCGGCACTCCGACGGCGTCTCGATGACCCCCGACTGGAATTCCCCGAACGGGCCGACCGAGGGAAACTCGGGGATCCTCGGCTCCAAGGCTCGGGGCCGATACGCAGTCTCCGGAACCCGGTAGTACCGGCACCAGCCAAAGGGGGGCGGGCGGCGTTCCAGTCGCGGCCACTCAGCCAACGGGGGTGAGAAAGGTCTAGCTGACCGCTGAGTGGCCGCGAATCCACTATCAACTCGGGGAGGGGGGGTGAAGACCCCCCCGCCCCTGGGGGAACGACTCCCCGACCGATCGGGGGAGGGGCTCCCTTCAGAAGGAGGGGCGCTGCGGTCCGCCGGTGAGCGCCGAGCGTCGCCCGACAGTGGGCGTGGCTGGGCGCCCCCGCCCGTGGGAGTCGGGGGGCTGGCAGGGCCCTGCGAGGACGAGCCGCGCGCACCCAGGCACAAGAGGACGTTGTGGTTGCCCTGGCAGTGCGTGCAGGGCCGCTGGTGCGGGCAGTCTCGTTGTAAATGCCTCTCCAGGCACGAGAAGCACCAGCGGCGCTCCCTGGCGATGGTTCGCCTCGCCTTAGCCGGCTTGCGCAACAACTTCGGGCACGACGCCGGCCGGTGGTCGGATGCTCGACAATAGGAGCAGGGAGGCGCCTCCCGGGCCGCTAGGCCACTATAGGAGGGTACGGGGGGGCGCCCTCCCGCGGGGGCTCCACTCGGCCTCAGGGGGGTGGGCGCCGCCTTGGCCGGCTGACTCCGCCTTTCCCTGGGCACCGCTCGGGAGGAGGCCGGGGGGCCCTCGACGGCGCCTGCTGCGTTCTCCAGCAGCCTGCACTGCTCTTCCAGGAACCGCAGCAGGTCCCTAAAGGGGGGCATATAAGAGGCGCCATCCCCTCCGAACCTCTCCTCAAAATGGAGCCGAAGGTCGAGGGGCAGGCGGGACAGCACTATATGAAGGAGCAGAAAAGACCACTCGTCCACAGGTAAATCCAGCCGCCGCAACGAGTTGCACGCTACGACGACTGGATTCACTATGTCTTCACGTAGTCTAGTCCGGTCCTTCAGCAGCGGGAGGTTCAGCAGCCTCCGAACATGATCGTCCGCAATCCGCCGGACGTTGGCGTACCTTCCAGCGAGGAGGTCCCTGGCGTTTTGGTAGGCGTCGTCCGACAACTTAAGGTGGCCGACGACGCTCAGGGCCTCCCCCTCTAGTGAAGCCAGGAGGTACCCCATTTTTTGGCAGGGGGTCAGGTCCCTCCGGGCGTCCACCAGGCTGTCAAACAGGCCGACGAAGGTCATCCACTCCGAGAGGACCCCGGAGAACCTTGGCAGGTCCAGCGTCGGAAGTCGTCCTAGCAGCTCTGGCTGAGCAGACGGCTTCCGCGGGGACTCGAGAAGGCTACTCAGCCGAGCTTCGCGCTCCCTCTCCGCATCCTTGGCCCCCGCCTCGATCAGGTCGTCCGTCAGCGCGAGGAACTGCTCGTAGTCCGCGCGGCAAGATTCCAGGACTCCCTTTTCCACCTCCAAGTCCTCGAGCTCAGAGTAAGCCTCCTCCACGGCCGCCCTTCGAGCATCGACCTGCTCAAGCCTCTTCCTCAGATTGTAGACCCTGTCCGGTCGGCCTATCAACGCGTGTGCGCTGGTAGCCCAGCGCAGCTAAGTCCGCAGGCAACGGATTAGCATCTTGGGCGAGGACATCACTACTAAATTCAAATTACGACGCGGCTCGAGCACAATTACAACAATAACCAATAAAAATACAAAAAAATTAACAGCTAACTAATGCAGTTCCTATCAAATCGAGTTGGATAGAATGTACACAAATAAGAACAGCTATTATTAAATCAAACACAAGTTAGTACAAAGGAAACGGTAAATCAAATCAACAATAACAAATACTAGTACGATCAAATCAGGTTCATTTAAATTACGTAAATACAAATTACCACTCTTTAGTTCAAATACAATTTACAATACGAAAGATATGTAACGAAGATACACATCAACAAAAATGCCTTGCTCGGAAATCAACCCTTCGATAAGTAACACACTACCATCCGACAACGACAATTAACCGATTACGTAAAAATAACCATCTACCTACATGACGCAATCTCCCGCTTGCGCGCGAACCGGGTGTGACCTTTCAATTTTACCCGCTAACAGTAAAGCAAGCTAACAAAGGAAGGAATTTTATTATTACGTATAATAATAAAAAGGTATTTTACGTATTACGGACGGGCGTGATTGTAGCCACAAATCCACCCAACGCTCCTGCCACCAAATTATTTAATTTTTATCAAATACTATGGTCGGTGGATCGACCGGGAATCGATCCCAGCACCGCGTTCTGCTACCAAATGTTACGGCCAACAGCTGCCCTGCCTCAACAGGAGTTGGATCCTTCGCGGCCCATAGACGAAGGAGCCACGGGCAGATGCAGGTCGGGCGTTCCTACGCCGAGGGTCAAAGGTTTCTAATGAACACACGAGGGGAAAGGTCACTAGAATAAATGCACTTACCTGCCCCAGGAGCGCAGACGGTTCTCCTCGACCGGCCCGGCTGATGAAAGTTGTGCTTGGTGTGTTGTGAGTGTAGGTGTAATTGTGTGTGCTGGTATGTTGACGGGAACCGATCTGGATGACTCGACGACGTCCGGGAGAAGGCACGCGCTGGTATCCCCGGAACTTCACCCTTCTGGAGGCACTCGTAAGGGGTTGTCACCAAATGGGACGGCTACTCTGGTAGTCCTTCAGATGTAAATCACTTTGATAGTTGCGCGCGAATTTCACCGAGTTAGTACGTTCTAATAACGATACCGTTATTGCAACGATTTACGCGGATTGTTCCTTTAGCAAGTTTAGGCGCGAAAAAATACGTCCGTATAGTTCGCAAGAAAAATCCTACTACCTCGCGAGAAGAGCCACGCCGACCCATCCGGCGGCCGAGGGGGCGGGGGAGAGGGAAGGTGCCCTTGATATCGAGGCCAAAAGCGCGCGTTAAATACTGCGTTTTTATTGCAAATTTTCCTGCCTAGACAGTACCGGAATGTGTACTGCTTTATGCCACATTGAAAAAAAAGATTCGTAGGGTAAACTTTTGCATGGAAAGTTGTAGGTACATGCAGCCTTTAAAGTTACTTTAGGATTGATGGAAAATCCGTTTATTAGCTCGTTCTTTGTTACAGGCATTTTTTTTTCAACATTACATTAGCCGGAACACGAATATCAAAACAACTCTTTTTTTTTCAGATTTCGTGATTCCGGTTAGATTTTTATAAAATCTTTAGGACGTTTAATATAATAAATTAGTATCTTTTTATGTGTAATAAAATTAAGTAACGTTATAATTTCCGGTGGTCCTAAAAACGATTGCCTCCTTTAACCTCTTTTCTTAGTTATTAATATATACAGATATTGTGCCAAAAAGAAAAGAGTGACAAAGCAAATTTATGTTGCAGAGGTGAACGGCATAGTCGGGAAGGGTCGCCCTAGGCGAAAGTTTATCGACCAAATTGGCGATATATTAAAAATGGGCCAAATCAAGAGTACCTTTAACCGACGAGCGTGTATGCGTAGGTATATGGATGTGGAGGAAGCGAGAGAGGTATGTCAGGATCGTGCCAAATGGAAGTCCATAATCTCTGCCTACCCCTCTGGGTGACAGGCGTGAGTGTTTATGTATATGTATGTATGTATGTGCCGTAATATATTCACATATTCTGCTGCCACATGCCGTAAAAGAATACATAATATGTAAGTATTTTAGAAAATTAATATTCGATTGAGATGCAGTCTACGCTTATTTGTATAATTAAAAAAGTTAGCGCTTTACATTTTAGTTCGGTAATAGAACAAAGTAATTAAAATTATGCATTTTGTAAAAATAAGTCAATTAATAATATATCACGACAGCTCATAATTTTAGCAAAATCTACTTTTCTCGTAATATTCTTGGATGATGGACGATTAGCCTATAGCGTGTCTGCTGCTTGCTGAGGCTATATAAGTATTACAGTTAGATATAAGAAAAAATTTTGCAAAGTTCAGGAGTGGAAAACAATTGTTTTCAAAAAATGGCTTTTAAATTAGACCTGTACGTAATACTAACAAGCACTCTACAAAATAAATTGAAAACCCTGAGCGACATTTACGCAAAAATGTAGCAATAATATAACTCATTTATGAAATATAGAAGCACGTCTTTTTCTCTGAATCCATCCAAATTTACATTCTATTACCACTCGTATATTTCTTCGTGTTACTTTAAAAACTCATGGTTTGTTTTCCAAGATCAGTGTAAAAAAGTATTTTTTTTTGAATTTTTAAAAAAAAATTTACATCTCTTTTTATTTGTATAATTTATAGCAAAATATAAGTTTTGTTGACCAATAAAAGTTGAGGAAAAGTTTGTGCAATTTATTTTCTTTAGAAGAGAAAGAAATTGTGCAAAACTAATGAAATACCTTAACCCAAAAATGTTGAGTTAATTTGCTAAAGTGTTTTGTGTCTTTTTATTTGTATAATTTGTAGCAATATATAAGTTGTATAAACCTATAAAGTTGAGGAATTTTTTTTAAATTTATTTTCTTTACAAGAGAAAGAAGTTTTGTAAAAAGTAATAAAATAATCTTTATGCGTTTTGCGATGGTATGCTACACGATCGATTTAGGCTTTACTTTATCCCATCTACCGTTTCCTGGTTTCTATCAAGTGACCGAGATCTATAATCAGTGTCTTCATCCGTTCACAACGCAGATTTACAATTCACTGAATTATAGTTTGTAGTCAAACCTAATTTTATAAACTCGTGTCTAAGATTTGTGGTAATTTCTTAGTGATGCCTCGTTGCCATTAAAAAGGCTCTTCGTCACTTACGAAACACAGCAACAATGAGGTGCAACTTTTCGCAGGTGTACCATGCGAGTATGGTACACGGTCGAGCCGACCAAAATGTACTGCAGCCTTATTACAAACGGGTGGGTTATCACGGTGCCGATAACCTCGCCCTGATAATGCTACTCTCGATCGCTAGTGTATGAAATATAGGTTTTGTTGTTAATTTATTAGGACGACCGAGGCAAGTCCTCATACCAGGTGATAATCATTAACATTTTTTAACATCTTATAAAATAATTACTGAACCTCTAGACTTCAAATATACACTCACAATTTTAAATATAAACTGTACACTTGTATACACTGCCGTTATCACAGCATTGTATACATAGGGTCTAGATGTGTAATCAATGTTATTTTTTAAATAAATTAACTTCAAAATATTTTTACAAACAAAATAATATAAAATATTTAGTTACGTACTGTGAGAATATTTACAAAACATACGAGGAGCGTACAATTTATATGCATGAGTTTTAGCATGGCTTAGCATGCATGAGTTTTTAAATTGTGTCATTGACACAAAGGTGCTTCACTTTAGTCAAATAAGGTAGAAATATACTTCACATCTTTTTAAATTTATTTATTCTTTTCACTTTTCTAAGCCCTAGTAGAAGGTGTTAGAAAAGTGGACTTAATGCCCTATGGCATTCTCTTGCAGTGAACCCTGCAACATATTTAGATTGCCAGATCATGGCAGTCATAAGATAATTTTAGATTGATAATTATCAACATAAAGCTCTGAGAGCAATGTTAGTTCAGGGCCTAAGCAATCGTCGTAAATTTTACAGCACTCGAGTAACCAAAGTTTCAATCCCCACCAGCATCAATGAATATTAATGAATTTTTAATTGTAATTGTAAAGGAAACATCGTGAACAAAACTTCATGTCAAAGGAATAAATATCAAGGATATTTAAAGTACACGTACAGAAACAAAGCGACAGACAAATTACTCCATAACCTTCCACAAATTAATAAAGATTACGCCAAACAGTGAGACTGAACAGTGAGAAAGAATAGACTGTCACTTTAATTACATAATAAATATAAATTCAAATTAATCAATTAAAATAAAATAAATTATATAAATTACGCAACATAAATAAAATCTCCTTCTTGACTCCTTTCAATCGGGGTCAAGACTAGATCATATCACGGTAACAGCTTTACTTAAAATCACAGATGATTTCGCTTGGACATGGATCAAAAGCAGCTCACTATTCTTACGTTGCTGGATTTTGGTAGCACTTGTAATACCGTCGATTACAACATATTGCTGAGTCTGCTATGTTCTATTAACATATTTCAAGCGGCAAATGAATGTTTTCAAAGCTATTTGCGTGGCCGCTGGCAGCGTGTTATGGTAAAGTGTGCCACATCTACGAGGTGTGAACTAATTGCTGGTGTACCACAGGGTGGCGTGCAATTTCCACTCCTTTTTCTGTGCTTATTAATTCTGTTACTTCACAAATTTCTTCCCTCTACCATTTTTGTGCAGATTATCTCCGTATTTACTCCCATATTACTCCACTCATACACACTTATACGAATCTTGTTGCAATACATGATTGGAACAGGTCTACACATTCCCGCCAGAAAATTACTGGCACAGTCCTTGTTACTGCCTATTCTTAACTATGATGATGCATTAATTTATATAATTAAATAAACTTGAGCGTCTTCAGAATTTCATTATTAGGTTCATATTTGACCTTCGCAAATTATGATGATCCTGTTTCCGAATTTTGTACTAAGCTCAAGTGGCTACCTATCAGACACAGTTTACACAGCTAGAAATACAATCTCTACTGGACTGTGTACTATTTAGTCCTAAAATACCGAGGTATTTGAAAAAAAAATTGGTTTGTGGGCGCAAATAAAGATCATTCTAGATTAGCTGATAACCTTATTTTGCGAATGTCTGCCACAACTCAAAATTTTTTCATTCCTCCTTTTGTGTCAAAGCAATCAAATTAAATTACAATAAAGAATTATTTTGACAATTGAGAAACCCTAAAGTAATGAGTGTTTCAAAAAAGAACAAAAACTATTATTTAAATATTTGTTCTATTAAATAAATTTTATGTCATTTTTACATTTTTCTTGATTAGGTTTGTGTATATGATAACTATATAGCTATAATATATTTACAAATATACATACAAATATATATATATATATATATATATATATATATATATATATATATATATATATATATATTATCATTACAGCCCTTCACAAGTCCACCTCTGAACATAGGCCTCCCCCAAAGAATGCCACAAAGCACGGTCCTGAGCCACCTGCATCCATCGACTTCCTACATATCTTACCAGGTCGTCACTCCATCTAGTGGGGGGACGCCCTACACTTCGCCTGCCGGTACGAGGCTGCCACTCGAGAACCTTTCTTCCCCATCGGTTGTCGGTTCTTCGAGCTATATGGCCGGCCCATTGCCACTTCAGCTTACTAATCCGTTGGGCTATGTCGGTCACTCTGGTTCTACTGCGGATATCCTCATTTCTGAGTTTATCTCGCAGAGAAACTCCAAGCATAGCCCTCTCCATAGCTCGCTGAGCGACCTTGAGCTTCCTCATCCGGCCAGCAGTGAAGGACTACGTCTCAGTTCCGTATGTCATCACTGGCAACACGCACTGGGTGTACAGTCTCGTTTTCAAGTTTTGAGGTATACCTGACGAGAAGATGTGCCGTAATTTCCCGAACGCTGCCCAACCGAGTTGAATCCGTCGATTGACCTCTCGGTCGAAGTTGGACTTACCTAGTCGGACTATTTGTCCCAGGTAAACATATTCGTCGACAACTTCGAGCTTAGTGTTCCCAACAACTACCGGCATAGGTGTGACATGGACATTAAACATGATCTTTGTTTTGTCCATGTTCATCTTAAGACCTATCCGTTGGGAAACACTATTGAGGTCATTGAGCATAGTGCTTAGGTCCTCCAGCGATTCTGCCATAAGGACTATATCGTCGGCAAATCGAAGGGGAGTGATGTACTCGCCATTGATGTTGATACCGTATCCTTTCCAGTCCAGAAGCTTGAAAACATCTTCCAATGCAGCGGTAAAGAGTTTCGAGGATATGACGTCACCCTGTCTTACACCTCTCTGCAATTGGATAGGTTTCGTACTCTGGTTCTGTATTCGGATAGCCATCGTAGCCCTACTGTACAAGCATTTCAACACTTCGATATACCGACAGTCAACTTGGCATCGCTGAAGGGACTGCAGCACCGCCCAAATTTCGACGGAATCAAAGGCTTTCTCATAGTCCACATACGCCAGACATAGTGGCAAATTGTACTTCTCGGACTTCTGTACAATTTGCCGAAGGGTATGTATGTGGTCTATGGTGCTAAAGCCTTTTCGGAAACCGGCTTGTTCGGGAGGCTGGAAGTCGTCAAGTCTGCGCGCGAGACGATTCGTAATGACTCTCGAAAAGAGCACGTAGACGCGGCTCAGAAGGGAAATCGGTCTGTAGTTCTTCAAGAGAGCGTTGTCGCCTTTCTTGAAGAACAAGACCACCGCACTTCTGCTCCACGCCTCCGGTATAATGCCACCATGGAGGACGGAATTAAAGAGCTTCTGAAGGACTTCAAGTACCGGTTTTCTACCCGCTTTCAGAAGCTCCGCTGTAATTCCATCCTGGCCTGGGGCCTTGCCGTTTTTAAGGTGCTGGAGAGCCATTCTAATCTCGCTCAGACTGACGTCCGGGATATCATCGGAATAATGTCTGATAAGACTCGCCCTTTGATCGTTACTCACACTTGCGTGTGGCTCCAACGATGACGTGTACAGCTGCCCATAGAACCTCTCAATCTCACTCAAAATCTCAGGTGCCCCGGAAACGATGCTGCCACATTCGGTCTTCAGCTTTGACAGTTGGCTCTTTCTGGCAGACAGATCTTTGGCAAAGACTTTGGAGCCTTGGTTCCGCTCGATCGCTTCTTCAATACGAGCTGTATTGAAGTTGCGTAAGTCCCGCCGCATGCATTTGGAGATCTGTCTGTTCAGTTGCCTGTATGCTGTCAAATCTGTTGAAGAATGTAGCTTCATCTCCCGTCTAACAGCCATGAGATTAAGAGTGTGATCGGAGAGTTTTTGTGTTCTTCTGCGGCGGGTCTTGCAGAACTTAGCTCCGACCGCATGGACAGTTTCCACGAGCTTGTCATTCAAATCGTCCACTTCATTGCAGTCTTCTAGGCACTGAATACGGTTTTGCAACTCGAGCTGAAAGGTTTCGGGACTTTGGATTAGAGCACGAGGGGGACGGAGCGTTGACTTCATTAGACGAGACCTCTCCAACTTAACGTTTAGGTTCAGTGTGCCTCTAACCATTCGGTGATCGCTGCCGGTTTTCACCCTCGCGATCACTGAGACATCACTGAACAGTTGTCGTCTGGTCGTCATAATGAAGTCAATCTCATTTTTTGTCGAACCGTCGGGGCTCGACCAGGTCCACTTCCTGTGGGGCCGCTTCTGGAAGAAAGAGTTCATCATAAAGAGTCCCTCTTTCTCCATGAAGTCGGCCAACTGCTGGCCCCTTGGGTTCCGTTGCCCTATTCCAAATTTCCCCACTTTCAGCTCAGCGTTCTCTCTTGTGCCTAGTTTTGCATTGAAGTCTCCCATTAACACCGTATATTGGGTTTTGGAGGAATACATGGCTCTAGAGATATCCTCATACATTTCCTCCACCTCCTGATCGGGGTGTGCCGAGGTTGGTGCGTAAACCTGTATGACCTTCAGCGAATACCGTTTGGTGATTCTGAGTATAAGGTACGCAACCCTCGTCGACACACTCTCAATCTTTACAACGTTGTTAACGAGAGACTTGTGGACGATAAATCCGACACCTCCTTGGGACAGATGGTCGCCCTCCCGGTAATAGAGCAAGTTGCCGGATTCGAGGATTACCGTGTCCTCCCCCTCTCTTCGGACTTCGGATAATCCTATAATATGCCAGCGTAACTTGTCTATCTCTTCTTCCAGCTCCACAATCTTCTCGTCAGCCCTCAGGGTGCGTGCGTTGTATGTTGCCAGGTCGAGTCGTTGTAGGTGGCAACCGAACCTCCACCGGAGATTCTTAGCACCCCCTGCCCCGCCGTTACCATGGTCGCCACCGTAGCCAGGAATAGCGGGGCCGCCGGGGACTGGGGGCCGTCTGTTTGTTGCTTTATTAATTGGGGAGTATATTGCCATAGTTGCCACGCTTGGCGAGCGGGTTGGCAACCGCAGTTTTTTATTGTATTTTGCCGTTACCAGGAAGATGCTGCTGCCCATCTCCTGCCTGTTTCCCTTTGTCGCCTTTTACGACACCCACGGGAAGATATGGGTAGTGGATATTCTTAACCGCCACTACACGGCACTGTGTATATATATATATATATATATATATATATATATATATATATATATATATTGTGACACTGTATATATATATATATATATATATATATATATATATATATATATATATATATATATATATATACAGTGTCACAAAATTAGTGTCAAGGTAAGTCCAGAGATATAGTACCCTTTGGGGTACCCGAATCTATGTTGCGCGATTTTTCATAGTTTTCGAGTTATGATTTTTAATGAATTTTAAGGAATTTGCGACCTGAATAACTTCAAAAAATTCTAAACAAAAAGTAGATGGCTTCTGCGAGATTAAAAAAATCACTTTTACTACATCTTTTCCTCGAATGGTAAGACGACACTAAAGCCAATGAGCAACCGCAGCAACTAAAGTCGAAGGTTATATAAAAGCGAATGCGTTGACACCTAATTTGAATATAATTTTTTAAATATTGATAATGCTATTAAACATTACTAATATTCCCTTTAACCACTTCTAGTAAGTTTATAATGCCCGTGTTAGAAGTGGTTCACGACAGTAGTCGAATGGCGGATTCGAACCCACGACCTTTCGAGTTCGCGGTCCGCGCCCTGTCATTAGGCTACTGACGCTTCATTTTTTTAAATTTTGCTATTTGAATTTTGCAGTTACATTTTTTTACACATCTATTTCTATCGACACAGAATAAACGATATCCATTTTTGGAAAGAATATAGTATAGTACAGAGACAAATTTTGTAGTTAGGAATAATAATTAATTCATTTACACGAATTAATTATCCAACGACTCAAGGATAAACTAGTAACGGAATATGACAAGCGCACCGTTCTACGTCAGAGTCAAGACTGCCCTAACCTCTCCAGTATTATATATTAGTCTATGGCCCTAACGGCGGCCGCTCCGCCCGTTTTATACAAGCAAAACGGGCGCCACCGCAGATGCAACGGCGCAGGTGTGCTGTTCGCATGTTGTTTACAAGAATTCTGTCTAGCTACACCGACGTTGCCGCAAATGCAATGGTACACCTGAGATTCTGCCCAACGGGCACAATAACGACATGAGACTCGTAGAATTACAGACTGACTGCCCTCTCTTAGTCGACTACGTGATACTTTATAATGCTAAAACAAGTGGGAGATTATTGTTCCACTTTCAATATTTCTTATTTTCTTTTATTATTTTACCCTCCTTCCTAAAACTATATTCAATTATTGAAATAACAAATCAAAAGACCCACACAGCCATAAATGTCCTCGCTTATTCAGAAATTCTGCACATGACAGCTTTGTACTGGCGCCATTTGAATGAATAAAGCATTTCAGTCAATACAATTTAACATTTTTGTTATTTTTGCTTACAACAAAAAGGATTGCAATATTCAGGTCACAGATTTAATTATTGAAAAAGCGACTATAGCCTAATGGTGGAGTGCGGACCGCGAACTCAAATCCGAAGGTTGTGGGTTTCAGTCCGCATTCCTTAACCTTTACATAATTATTTCTTTATTTCTTATATTAACGCGAATACTACTCATTGAATAAAATTATTTTTTACAGATTTTATAGCGTATAATTTACTTACCCATGGTCACGGGGGACCATGTACTGTATGTCTAGGCATTAGTTCCTGATAAGTTATTTTATTTTACGAGTATATATATACTAGCTGACCAGGCAGACGTTGTTCTGCCGTTTCCGACGACCATGTGCCCTAAAAAATCATTAAATTTACAATAAAAAAATTGAGGGTCACTTATCGGGTTAAAAACTATCTCATCTCTCAAGTTGGACCAAACTACACACATTGTGAAACATTTCATTGAAGTCAGTTCAGTAGTTTATGAGTTCATCGCGGACAAACAATGTGACACGTAATTTTTATATATAAATATAATATTTTTTATATAGGACAGAGGGCACACGAGCATGCGGCTCACCTGATGGTAAGTAATTACAACTGCAACACCAGGGGAATTGCAGATGCGTTGCCGGCCTTTTAAAAAGGAGTAGGTTCTTTTTTTGAAGGTCCCTAAGTCGTATCGGTACGAAAAAATCGCTGGGTGTAATCGATTCCACAAGGGAGCTGTGCGAGAAAGAAAACTTCTTCTAAATCGCACAGTGGTGGACCGCCAATCATCCAGGAGCGGCTGAAATTAGTCCAAACAATTCCTCAGAGCACTCCCCGTGATAGATGCGATAAAATACGCAAAGAGGTGCAACATCTCTACGCAGTGCCAGTGAGTCAAGCCGATCGGAAAAAACTCGGTCGTCGACAATTCGAAACACTCTGCGCTGGATGCGGTCAAGTGGAAGGAGCTGGCACTGGGGAGCACCAGCCCAGAGATGGGAACAGTATTCCATGTGAGTACGAACCTGCGCCTTGTAAAGTTGCAAGCGGTGTGCCGGTATGAAATACTGACCTGAGGACCACGCTCTCGGATAATATAAGCGTTAAATATTAATAGTCCTTGACGGTGACAAAGTTACTTAATCTTACCATATTTTTCATCTGGTGGACTGAGTGTTTGCGTGTATAATTAATTTTTCAGTATTAAATGTAACCTAGATCACTCCTGGCATTGCTCTCTATCTGTACGCAAACTTTCATTACAATTTGTTCCATACATTCTGAAGAACAGATAGACAGGCAGACATGCATTTTTGCCGTGGTAGAGCCACACTGCCGCTATATTATGGTCGTAGCACGAATGGTTGGCTCGACCAGGAAAGTACCATGCTCTCACAGAATACTAGCGTAAAATAGCGGCTTAATGATGCTGCCTTTCGTATGGTGAGTGTAGAGAACCGGTGACTCTATTTACTGTAAACGTTGCATTTCATCGTTGTCTTGAGGATCGATGTTTATAAACCACAGCATCCACTTACCATCAGATAGACTCTGTGCTTGATTGTCACCCTTATTCTAAAAAATAACCAGCCAAGTGCGAGTCAGACTCGCGCTGAAGGGCTCCGTACCATCGTAATACAAGTTTCGAGTAGGGAGCCCCTTTTAATTTTCAATGTATTTTAATTATTATTGTCTATTGTTACAACAATAATACACATTCTGTGAAAATTTCAACTGTCTACCTATTACGGATCATGAGATACAGCCCGCTGACTGACACACACGGTCGGAGAGGTGGACGGACGGACAGCGGAGCCTTAATAATAGGCTCCCGTTACCCTTTGGGTACGGAACCCTAAAAACCCTTAGCTCAATGCTATTTCAATATGACAGACAGACACTTCAATCTTATTTATATATATAGATTATCAACTTACAGCGTTGTCAAGCAGCAACAAATAGCTGCGTGCACTTTTTCATTTTTTCATATTTTGTTTTGAAAAGCATGTAGTACGCGGATGGCGTTTTGATTTTTATTCCAGGTTAAAAACACTATGTGTTTGTTTGTCAGTTTTACTTAAAAAATACCAAAGAATATCCGAGTTTATAAAATAAAGCTTTTATATTCACAAAAGAGAACGAAGGGATAATAAATGCATTAAGCTATACAAGTTTACGCAATCTTAAACCTCTAATCCTACTATACGGTTCAAGGTTTGACCCGCATTAAAGACTTAGGTTTATTGCATATACTCTGTTATAGATGGTCCATATTGGATATTTAACTGTTGATGGAACCCGCTATCCAGTAACGTAAATAGAGAAAAAAAAATTCAAAAACCTCTTACATTCATTTCATTTTAATTAAAAGTATAAATACTAGATCTTTTTCAATGGAAGCGAGGCATTCCATCGCAATCTTGAGGATAGATGTCTATGGGCTTCAGATTTCACTTACCATGAGGTGGACTGTGGACTCGTTTGTCATCCTTATTCTATAAAAATAAAAATCACTAATAAAACATTTTGTTAATATAAAGTTATGCAGTTAAGGGATGGTAAATTATCTATTAAATATTTATAAAATTTTAACCCACATTAATACCATCAACTTCCCCTGTCCAAAAATAGTCCACCATTCAGAGGTTCAGACGTTTATCTAATTGCACGGATTAGGCGTAACTATCACTCTTACCAAGCAATTGGCCATAAAAAATTGAAACAAAAATCTTGATCGTTTGCAGCTGCTCTTCGACACAGGACTGCATGATACTGCGACTGCTAGCCATACTAGTTTAGGAGTGGAAGGAAAAAGTGAGATCTCCCGCCGGGCAAATTGTTCACTGTTCAGCCCGGGTAGCGGCCAACGCTCCGTGCGATAGTAAGGAGCTTGTTCTATATATTAAACGGAGTTGTTTGGAAGCTTCAATAGCGTGAGTACCTTCATTTCGTTTGCACTTGTGGCGCAACGACAGCGCTCACTAGCATATTATAAGAGATAGCTTTACAACTCTCTTTCCTAAATCGAATATTGCCGAACTTGGGTGAAATTTGTTCTTACCAAGCCTTACAGCAACCTTTGTAAGAAATTATTCTTATTGGCTTATTGTCGTCTAGTGCAAGACGTTAGGTATTAGAACACCAATCAGGCGTGATCGTAATGGCAAATACTACCTACAACACGAGACACCTATAACCATCAGTGAACTCTTACGAACAAGCAAGAGTTACTAGCAAGAAAACAAATGAGAATAAATAAAAATAAGTATTTATTTTTCAAATATATTTAAAATTTGTAATATAAACGTATCAAGCATTATTAAAACAATATATCCATTTTAATAAATCTACTACGCGAAGGAAAGCAAAGTCAAAGGACGTCAAATATGTCTCGAGCGGCTTTCACTCAACACAACAAGAAATAATAAATGGCTTTTCCGTCGTCTGAGGCTGCAGTGAATATAAAACTACAGACGCTAAATAAACATCAATATTTAACATCTGTATTTCATTTACTTCTTTGTTTTTATAGCTTTTCAGTGCCGTCGAACACAGACCGAAAAATGAATTGTGTTCGTTTATTTGTGATCCATACAACTTTTGATTTTAAAAATAATTTTCTCACGAAATATAACACAATCTTTGTTTTCAGCTTGAACAATTTCGTAAGCAAGAAAGCAAGTTAAACATCCGCTCTCACACTTTTATTCTTTTTAACAATTAACCTTCAGAGTAAATTCTAATACGAGTAACATTATTTCATTTAAATCATTTTGAGAATAATGAAATAATAATAATGACTACACGCCAGCGCAGAGATTTCCGAATCCTGTCCACTCTGTTTTCAGTTCTTAATGATCCTTCCTCACCCCTATATCTAAAAGAAAGATTTCAATTCCTTAGTGACACTCCTTTTCTCAATCTCCGTTCTTCACAAAAAATATTCCTGTCCACTCCTAACCACCATTCTGGGTCTATGTCAAATTCTTTCACAGTTACTTCCATTACCCTCTGGAACAAATTGCCTGTTGACCTGCGAACAATATCTGCCTAAAATGTTCTTAAAAAAATATATGAGCATATCCGCAGCCTACAAAGTTGAGTCAACTTACTTTATATGTTTATAGTTATTTATATATACATTTATTGAGATATATATGTATATAAATGTGTATATTTATTTATATATGTATATGAATTATATAACATTATATATATGTATATATTTTATGTATGTGTTGCATGTATATATTTGAACTGAATTATATCATGACTACTTAACTGTACAAACTCACTCTTTGTTCTACCCAAAGTTAGCTGGTAGATAGTGCCATATAGCATTAAGCTCGCCTTTTGTACAAATATTTGGTGCAATAAAGAATAAATAAATAAATAAATAAATAATATCTAACATCAGAAGTGGAATGGTTTCTAAAATCATAAGTCGGATAGTTTCTAAAAACACATCATGTTATTATATTACATTGCGCTCATTATAAGCGACAGAAGTAGATGCTCAATATGACAACCGCATTTTCAAAATTTTATCATCATTCTGTCACTGTAATTACTAGCAGCCACGTACTGGTACGCTGAGTTAAGGGTGGCCCAGATAACCTACACAGAAGTGACAAACGAGGTTATAGTCCACCCGATGGTAAGTGGCTGTTCCATGGACACCAGCAGCCAAGTCCATAAAGGCTAGAAACGCGTTGTCGCTAGGACTGAGATGAAATGCCTCACAGCCTGTAAGTATACTGGCTCTCTTTACTCCAGACCGGAACACAGCAATGCAAGCACTTATATTTGGTGGCAGAAATAGATTAAAAGGTGGATCTTTGTATTGGTAGTATGAATATTGGAAGAAATGTTACATGTTCCAACAAACGGATTTAAATTAGGTAAACTTCCATTAAAAACTTCATGAGTATCTACTTCATCACGCAGCGGCACCACTAACCCGTATCCTACCCAGACGGACTTCTAGGCTGAGAAGGAGCCTCACCTGAACCACCCAGACATAGATGGAGTCTATGGATGTGGTGATCCCAGGACCGTGTGTTGTGGCGATCTTTATATCATAATGATGATAATGTGCAATTTGTGTAAATTGTATATACTTGTAGATAACACGTATATTTACCAAAATACTATAGCCTGTTACTACTATTGTAAATGCAGATACTGCGTGAAAATAATATAGACTTTTTATTTTCGCCTGAAAAAAGATCTAAATTACTCTTGAGTCGCGCATTAAATTTTTAATATCCCTTAGAAATAAAGTTAGTTAGCATAAATATTTCCCATGACTGGGCACAATCCTCTTCTCATTTTTGTAAAGGTTTTTGTTTTTGGATATTTTATTAATAAATAAAGAGTTAGTAATAAATCAGAAATAATATATTAGTGATTATAATACAAATAAATGTGTACTTTAACAGAAATAAACTGATATTAATAAACATTACTTCAACTGCGCGTAAAGCTTATTCTCACTCATTTTTTAATTATATATCTCTAAAAGACTGCATTACATAAAAAAAATTAAAAACTCATAATAAAGTTAAAAGTAATTTCACCTTACCGACAAGTCTGTCGCCTCTTACTACACCTACGGGATGATATGGCGTAGTGGATATTATTACACCGCCTTTTCACAGTATTCCATAAAAGCATATAAAAATAAAAACGTACTGTATATTTATTTGCATATGTCATAAATATTAGTTCTGGCTGAGTTCCAAAGTAAGCCATGTGTTCATTAAGCTTGGCGGTTATAATTTGTCCGGTATAATAAGTAAAAAAAAAAAATACATCAGGCACGGACATAAAAGAGGCTTTAGGATATTATTATTGATATATGAATGATATTCCATCATCTCTATATCCGTTAAAACGTATAATCTAACGAATGTGGTTTCTTAGAAATATCTATTGAAATAATATTGAAATCTTGAATTATTTTAGGGTAGTAATTATGTAATCCCAAATCCAAATACAGCAGTAATATTATCTAAAAAAAATACGTGATTAACATTATCATTTCTATGATTATGACTCACACCTATCTTTTTCTAATATAATTTGTAAAACTAAAGCAGTAAACTAACCTACAGTCCGTCTGCTCGTAAGTGGGCAATGCAGTCTGTGGACACCTGCGGCCAACTTCAAACAAAGAATGCTGCAGATGCGCTGTCACTGTTACACCTAAAACGATTGTCAATTTTTCGAGCCACATTTACTCAATTACTAACAGACGCAATCACTTACGATTATAATAATGCTAATCATTATCACTATCACTACAGCCCACCACAACTCCACTGCTGAACATAGGCCTGCCCCATCAGGTCATAATTCTATCTAGGGGGAGGAGGAGTGGGGAGGTCCAATACAGCGTTTGCCAGTGCAAGGAAGACACTCGAGAACCTTTCTTTCCCATCGCTTGTTGGGTCTTTGAGCTATTGAGCTCACTAATCCTTCGGGCTATATCACTATACCGTGTAGTGACGCTGTAAGAATATCCACTAGCCTATATCATCCCGTGGGTGAGAGGCGACAGAGACCAACTGACCAAAACAGCTTTATTAAAATAAAAATTGCGGTTGCCAATTCGCTTGCCAAGCGTGGCAACTATGGCATATTTTATTCATAAACAATACTTACACGAAGGTAATATTTTTTTCTTTTATTCAATTACTGTAAAAATACGTCACTGTTTTCAGAACGTTTCAGCAAGCACAAATTAATCCATCTTCATTACATGTACGTTTAAAATTAATCAGTATTCTAATTAATTTTTAACGAGGTATCAATTACCTTCAACAACCCTTTCAATTATTCGTTTAGAACAAGTTACTACCAGACTCCTTTAAATTATTTTGAATAAATAAAAGATGATATTTTATAACATTCAACAAAGAAAAGAACTTAATGTATTTTGAATTTTATCAAATAAACTGTGTATTTGATGAAAGCTCAGCTATCGTATTATTATTATTAAATTAACAATAATTATTTAATTTTTTCCGTTATGGCTTTGCGGATGTTGCATCCATCACCCATTTCGTCTTGTGGGTGCCGTAAGCACTGACTGCCATATTAATCACGCTACGATACCTTGGATGTCCAGATCAGTGACGGGAGCAGTTCCAAAAGAGCGAGACGTTTAGTGTTACAATCGCCGAACCCGCTGCCAAGCGTTGCGATTCTGTCGATTCCAATAAATATATAATACATATCGGATTTTATGGATTTTAAATTCTTTTTGTGCGGAACCCTAATTCGTTTTCTAAGATAAAAGTAGCCTAAGTTACTATTAATAACATTAGAGCTATTTCTGAGAGCAGCTGGAACAAATAGTTTTTAGACGTGGTAGAGCCATGCTGCAGCTATATTAGTAGTATAGTTGTAGCACGAATGGGTTGGCTCGACTGGGGAAGGACCACGCTCTCACAGAATACCAGTGTAAAATAGCAGCTTAACACTGCTGTGTTTTGTATGGTGAGTGTAGAGAAACGGAGACCCTTTTTACTTGAAAAGAGGCATTTCATCTTAGTCCTCACGGGTGACAACGCATCTGCATTTTGAGTCTTTATTGAGGATAGATGTAGATGTTTATGGGTCACAGTCACCACTTACCATCAGGCGGACTGTGTGCACGTTTGTCACCCTATCCTATAAAAAAGAGACAGACAGACAGAAAGATAAAAAGACAGATAGACAGACAAAATATTTAAAAAATTGTCTTTTTTTCTTTTATTAGTACCGTATTATTATTTTCATATGCATTTTTTTATAGGATAAGGGTGACAAACGAGCACACAGTCCACCAGATGGTAAGTGGTTGCTGTGACCCATAGACATCTACATTTATCCTCGATGAGGAATCAAAATGCAGATGCGTTGTCACCCGTGAGGACTAAGATGGAATGCCTCGTTTCCAGTAAAAAGGGTCTCCGGTTCTCTACACTCACCATACGAAACACAGCAGCATTAAGCTGCTATTTTACGCTGGTTTTCATTTTTATTTAGTAATTATCTGTTATTTTGACATTACAAACAGACACTCCACTTTTATTTATTTGTATAAATATTGTTTTTAAATGAACTGCTTTCATAATTTTGCCATTGTAGAGACTATAGGTCCGTGGGGTCCACGTGCAGTACAGTTTCTAAAGGAACTGTATCCGCGAATTGCCGTCGCTGCTGGTGATAAGAGTGTTGGATCTTTTTTCCCTAAAAGGCATGGTCATTCAACGAAGAAACGCAGGGAATTATACCATGAGGAGTAGGACTGTGTTATAACTTAAGTTTTTAGTTTAAGTTTTTTTTTTTATTATAGTAATAAATATTGTGTTTCAGGATCCTATCATAATATAACAACAGAAGACTATTTTGTTTAATCAGGTTACACACAAAATAGTATAGCTGTAATTTGGCTAATTTAACTAACGTCGATGATAATGCAATAATATGGTTACCACGGACATGATTTGCAACGCCTATAGAAGATTTTTAAAAAGATTTTAAAACAGATTATTCACAATTTATGTTTCTTAATCATATTACGTTTGTTATAGTATTATGAAAACGACTTTTCTTTACTTACTACTTATATACCATGTTGCTAAATTTCTTACAAGCTACCGCTTTACCATCGACTGCTTCACATGAGGTGGGATAGTAGTCAACCACTGGCTTATAAGTAAATAAATTAATCCTTCAAAATAACAAAAGATAAATAAAATGAAATAATACATTTTCAAAGGGCTCTCAAATACACAATTTTGCCGTGACTAAAAACAGAAGCTGATAATACAGAACTATATACAGAATAATTTTATTTATTACTTAAGATTGGGCAATTTACTTCATCACTATCATCAGTATCATTACAGCTTCTCACAAGTCCACTGCTAAACTTAGGCCTCCCCCAAGAAAAGCCAGAAAACGCGGTCCTGATCCTCAAGTATCGATTTCCCGTATTATTTACCAGGCCATAATCTAAGATCATATCAGCATAATATGAACTCTAAATCGTAGTTCAATTATTCTTAAAAACTAAAAACCAAAAACCTCTATACTTTTATTTTCTAAAACACCTAGAATAGTACTGAAGCAATAGCAATGTGTTGTTCGCTATTTTATAATTGTGATCTTTTTAATTTGTAAGCTTGGTTGACATTAAGCCTGAATAACAATTTAATCACAGTCTCGTTTAATTTAAAATATAAATCAACTTCGAAGTCACTATATTACTGTCGACGGGAGAAGAAAGCTTTCAGACGAATGGTTCTTCAAAGTGATTTCTTCTTGCCTATTGTTGCCTTTTCTGTAGAATGAAAGTCATTTCCCATAAGCCGTTTCAATATCACTGATATGTATAGTTGTGCATTTTTTGTACAAAAAAGGCTGCTCAGTAAGTGTTGGCCTACAACAGTTGAAGACCACTACCAACAATAGTACAGTAGTAGCAGGTTCTTTCTCTCCATCAAAGTTTACCTAAGTGACTCCTTTTAAGGAAATCAGGAAAATAGCATCTAAAAAATGACTCATAAATATCGATAACAGAGCAAATATCGCTTTATTACTTCGTAATTTTTAAATAAAGCTTCAAATTTTATATTAATTTACGGCAAGTAGTATACATAATCTGCTTTTATACTCTATGGTCTATATTTAGTTATGTTCAGTGTCAAATCGCAAGAATTAATTTATTAAAAATGCTTTCTTAATATTATATTGCTGTTGGTAGTTATAGCATAAAATTTAATAAATTTACAGCTTATAAACTCCCACTGCTCCTTCACACAGACCTGGTCACACAGGCCTCCTTTTATTTCTGAAGGGACCATGGATCAGTTAAACCGCCGAGCTGCTCCGGATTAACTTCAATTGTCCTCAAAATATTATTGTCTATAAGTAATGATGAATTTCTCACGACTATTTCCTTCACTGCTGATATAAACATAGTCAATCAGTATTTGAAATTACAATTTACAAGTTAATTAGTGCGTGGCATTTCAAACAAGAACATCCCAGATTTTTACAAGTTTAAATTTCTACTTTAAGGGACGGCGGGGATCAAATACGGGTTACTAATGATTTATATTATAAATTTGCGATTCATGCGTTTTGCCTTGGTAGGATCTATTAAGGTGGTGTTATTAAAATTTAAGATACTCAAACACCATTTATTTTATCTAATTTTCGTTTTTCTTAAAAAAGGACTTCAAGTTTTAAAGATAAAATATAGCCTATATCACTCCTGGTGTGGCTCTCTATCTGTTTGAGAAGATTCATTACAAATGGTTCAGCCATTCTAAAGATTAGCCCAGACAGACAGACCGACAGATAGACAGACCGATAGACAAACAGACCGGCAGACACACAGACAAAAATAAAAAATGATTATTCATGTCTTATGCCATTAAGACATGAATAAACACACAGACAAAAATAAAAAATGATTATTCATGTCTTAACAGCAGACATGAATAAACACACAGACAATAAATAAAAAATGATTATTCATGTCTTAATGGCATGCAATAATCCTCTCAACTCAATATAAGGCAGTTATTTCGATATTACAGACAAACATTTCAATTTTCTTTAATAGATTTACTATTCGCACTTTTCCCTGAGCTATATATCAAATGCAGAATACCATGTCGGCGAGATAATGAGTGTCCACCTTAATTAATTTTAGTGCAATGTATTCTAATGACAAATTACACTGTTACTTACTTTTTAAAAGCTAATATAAGTCACTACAGAAATTTAAAGGAATAAAAAAGTAACTTGTTCCAACTGCAGGCAATACAATTATCTCTTTGAGCTTCGTACTTTGAGCTCGACCTTTCAAACAAAAACGAACAATCTTCCTTCTATTCAACGGTCTCAAATGAATTTCCATTTTAAATTAGCCAGCAACACAAATATGTTAGAACTCCAATATTGGATCCAAGTATAAAAAACTGAGTTTATCATGCATTTTCTCTATACACCAAACTCAACTTCACTTGGTGTATCTTCAACAGATCGAAAAAGGTCCATTGCCGGACATATGTGTCATACATCATACGAAACACAGCAGCATTGAGCTGCTAATTTATGCTGGTATTTTGTATGAGCGTGGTTCTTTCCCTGTCAAATCGACCCATTCGTACTACAACTATAATATAGCTGACTTTACCACATTTTATTTCATTTTGTTAGAGCAATGTACGGTGCTTAATCTACCAATAATTTATAAATTTCAGTAATCTAAGTTAATGAACTCTCAGGGCGCGAGTCTCTCTGGCACTTGTTTGGGTTATCTTATTGATTATTGAAATATTTAACCGATAAATCGACCCTTTGTTATTGGTATTCTATGTTAATTACCCTAACATTGTATAGTTCTCCTTTTCTAATAAACTTATTTACTGGATACTTCACTTCACTTTAACGTAACTTAACGTAAATAAGTGACAGAGGCCCAAGAAGTTAGGTTAGCACGATAGTAGGAGTAGAATTTAAATCGAATACTATTTTTGTGATATAAAATCCAATTTAAATTTAAGGCGTACCTGCTAAAAACAATTTAATACACTCAGTTTATTTCTTTTCAACGGCTTTAATTCCGATTGCAGATCATATTCGCTGGAAATCGAAGTGAACTAAGACTAAGCACCGATTTAAGCAGTAACAAGTAAGAGATAATTAACGCAAAAAACCCAACAATTAGAGTTTACATAAATAGCATAGTACGTGCATGTAAATTATTGAATTTCATCCGTCGATAACTGTCGTGTAGTTATTATTTTTTTTTCGATTTCTAGTAAATCAAAGTAAGGTTTTTATGAAATCGAAACCAACATAAACCAAAAATATTGCATGCCTTAAGCGCAAAGCACGTAGGTATGTTCTACTAGTGCTTAAAAACTAAGATTCCAACGTTTTCTCGCATGAAGTCTTATTTAGCAATCATATTATACATATAAATGACATAAAAACACATTGTTAGAAAGATAAATGATTGTTGAAGTTATTAATATTTTTTAAATCGATAAATTGCTATTTTTACATAAAAAAGGGGTTTTAGTGGCTTATGGTGTGGATTTATCAAGTCCGCATGGCGCCGTAAACACGATAACTTTTGAAAATATCAATTCTTTAACTCAATCTATTTTTTAATCTCGTTATCTATCATGTGTGAAGCCATGAAATGTAAATGGCAGATTAATTTTGTTTTGTTTAGTTACATTTAATTTTCTTCGGCTCTAAAATGGCGAAATTTTTGTTGGTTTGATAGCCTTGTATTAATTTATATTTTACTAAATAGGCCGAATCCGCACTCCGAGCTACAACCAGAGAGTACTTTACTCCGGTCTCAAATGCCGTCGTGAGTTGTCGTTTGTTACAGCGGCTCGTGCTGAAAGATATCGATCGCGAAATACAAAATATTCCATACCAAATTTGATATGTGCCTACTTGACTAAGGTAAGATATTATTATTATTTTTATAATCACAGATTTTTATTACAATATTTTGTTTCGCTAAAGGCATGCAGGATTTATATATAAATAAATATACTTATACGTCTTGGGCTTTATAGACCTGAAGGTGTGGCGGTATCTGTTACTGGACCTCCTCGACGAGGAAAATTAGATGTACCGAGTTTGGCCTCGTTTTGTTAGTTATGATGAGACCTTGCCTCTGGACTTGATAGCGTAACTTGCAAGTGTACTTTGATGACTGCTACAGGAGCTCCTCGTCGAGGAGAACTAGATGTGTCGAGTTTGGCCTCGTTTTGTTAGTTATGATGAAACCTTACCCTCGGACTTGATAGAGTGACTTGAAAGTGAACTTTGATGACTGCTACAGGAATTCCTCGACAAGGAGAACTAGATGTGCCGAGTTTGGGCTCGTTTTGTTAGTTATGATGACACCTTACCTCCGAACTTGATAGAGTGACTTGAAAGTGTACTTTGATGACTGCTACAGGAACCCCTCGACGAGGAGAAACTAGATATGCCGAGCTGGGGCCCGTTTTGTGTACACTAATACTATAAAGATTTGTTTGTTTGTTTGTTTGAACTGAATAGGCTCAGAAACTACTGGACCGATTTGAAAAATCCTTTCACTATTAGACACTATCCCTGATAAACATAGGCTGTATAATATTTAAAAAAGTTAAGGATCCGTATGGAAACTTCGTTAAGTTCGTGGGTTACACCCAAGGTGTGAAAAAAATACCAAAAAGAATCCTTATATCGCGTACGTTGAGGAAACTATTGATAATAGAGCAAAGTAATGTACTTCAGTTTTTTAGAGGACATCAATTTCTACAAAAAGCCTGCGATTACATTTTTTAATTTTTTCTCGATCATATGAGCATGATGAGTCGTGCATTTTTGGATCTTCGAAGCTTATTATTAAATTGAAATTTATTTTAAGTATAGTTATAATTATAAGGTTTTTAGTGAAAACTTGTGTGTAATTAAACTACTTTAAAATTTACATATCATCATATTATACTATATTATACATATAATCATATTATACGTAATTTTTTTACTCTTAAGGCATGCACAACTGGATTTCCCAATATTTATTTTATATTAATTAGTAAATTATCATTATAAAAGCAGAATACCAATATCCAACCTATCATAATATGATAGGTATATATTATATAAGTAGTTTTTAATCACATCATTGCTATTTACATCTTTTTAATCATAAAAATTACGTCGTGTTATTTCGGATTTGTTTACCAACACATCATGCCGCTTGCCCTCATAGAATATGCGGATTGGTTGAGCGACTAGTCATTGTCATTGTTATGTGTGAGTATGACGGCACCGTGGCGAAGTGGCTTAGCAATGAGTTGTTGCGGTTCCTATTCTGGATGTTTGTCCTCGTGCAATTTATGTTTGTAAACCGCCTCCATGACACAGGAGAAAATTCTAGTGTGAGGGTAACGTTTTTTAAAAAATAAAAAAGTTTCGTAGTGATAGAAGGTTGTTTTTATGTGTGCAGATTTTCCCTCGCAAAAAATGACAGACATTCTGTATCGTGGAAAAACGCTATGGCTACTGCTCTCCAGTGGCACGTGTTGCTTTAACAGACAGACAGTTCTACAAATGAATACGGCGGTACTTACGCAATTTCAATACAGCTTGTATTGAAGAAGCGATCGAGCGGAACCAAGGCTCCAAAGTCTTTGCCAGAGATCTGTCTGCCAGAAAGAGCCAACTGTCAAAACTGAAGACCGAGTGTGAGACCCACCGCTTAGAACCAAATGAAGTGTCTATTGATAAATTCAAATCCGGGTCTCAAGTCCAGGTCTTTTTTAATACGAGCACACAGTTCACTTGATGTTAATTGGTTTCTGTGGCCCATAGACATCTACATTTATCCTCGATTAAGAATCAAAATGCAGATGCGTTGTCACCACTGAGGACTAAGATGGAATGCCTTGTTTCCAGTAAACTCCGTTTCTCTACACACTCACCATAAGAAACAGCAGCATTAAGCAGCTCTTTTGCGCTGGTATTCTGTGAGAGCATGGTCCTTCTCCGGTCCCATTTGTGCTACAACCATAATATGGGTGCAGCTTGGCTCTATACATACACACATATAATCACGCCTCTTTCCCGTAGGGGTAGGCAGAGACCAGTTCTTTCCACTTGCTACGATCCTTACATACTTGTTTTGCTTCGTCCACTTTCATTATTCCCTTCATACATGCTCTACGGTTTAGGGTACTCTTGACCTGGCCTTTTTTCAAGACGTCACTGATTTGGTCTAGAAATGTCCACCTAGGTCTACCCCTTCCAACACTTTCATTCACACTCGCCTTATACACTTTTTTCGTCAATCGTTCTTCATTCATTCTCTCGACATGGCCAAACCATCTCAGCATACCTTTCTCAATTTTTGTCACTACATCTTCTTTCAGACCACAACGTTTCCTTATCTCACTATTTCTTAGCCTGTCACTCAGTTTAACTCCTATCATACTTCTTAATGCTCTCATCTCAACTGCATTTATTCTGCTTTCATGTTTCTTCTGCCATACCCAAGTTTCACTTCCGTACATGAGTGTCGGAACCAACACCCCCTCATGCACAGCCAAACGAGCCTTGTTAGACACCTTCCGACTGCTCATAAAGGAGTGCAAAGCTCCATTCACCATGTTTCCTGCATTCACTCTTCTTTCGATATCACTCTCACACTTTCCATCTCTTGTAAACTTTGAACCCAGATACACAAACTCTTTCACCTGTTCAATTTGTTCATCTTCAATCACAATGTTGCAGTCTGTCACTGCCTCATCTTTTTCAAACACCATCACTTTCGTCTTCCTTACATTCATCTTCATTCCCTTTCTAACAAAAGCTCCACTCATAGCAGTTACCATCTCCTGCAACTCCTCGGCCGAAGACGCAAGTAATACTTGGTCATCAGTATAGAGAAAACATTTGACGAGTAACTCATTCATTCTCAACCCACTTTCATTCTCTTTTAAATCTGTCAAACAATTGTCCATGAACAGATTAAACAGCCACGGTGACGCTACACATCCCTGTCTAACACCTTTTTCGATATTAAACCATTCAGTGTATGCCCCGTTTATCCTTATACAAGCACTAGAATCCCTATAAAGAGATTGCATTGCTCGTATGAGGATACTGCTCACACCGTTCACGGACAGTGCTGACCACAATTCATTCCTCACCACTCTATCATAGGCCTTTTCTAAATCTACGAACGCGCAGTAGACTTTCTTGTTTTTAGCCAAATACTTTTCGGCTATGCACCGCAAGGAAAAGACCTGATCCGTACATCCCATTCCCTTTCTAAATCCCGCTTGTGCATCCCATACTTTCTTGTCTGTTTCATTCACAATCCTTTCAATCAACACTTTCGCATACAATTTACCGACGACGCTGAGAAGGCTTATACCGCGGTAATTTATGCAGTCCTGCCGTGACCCTTTTCCCTTATACAATGGCACGATTACGGCTTTGCACCAGTCTCCCGGTACTTGCCCATTTCGCCAGCACAGATTGAAAAGGCGGTACAGCTGACTAGCCACCAGGCCCTGTCCAACCCTCAGCATCTCGACGGTAATCCTGTCATACCCTGCAGCCTTACCTAATCTCATACTTTTCAACGCTTTCACTATTTCATCCATGCTTATCTCATTTTCATCAACATTTATATTAGTTTCCGTCGAAGGTGGCAGATGCTGTACCTGCACTTCCTCTCTTTCAAACAAACTTTCAAAATACTTTTTCCATCTCTTTAACACACATTCTTCTCCTTTTATAATGCTCCCATCTTGACTCCTGATTGTACTCAGCTCAGAGGTAGAAGTTTTTCCTCTGGCTGTTTTGATGGTTTTCCAGAAAAACTTAATATTTGACTGGAAATCTTCAGTGAGCCTCCTATCGAAATCATCCTTTCGTTCTTCTTTCTTTCTAGACACAATTTCTTTCGCTGCTGTTTTCAATCTTTTATACTTCGTTCTTGCTTCCTTTATCTCGTCATCCGTTGCCTTTTGAACTTTTTGGTTAGCTTTTGTTGCTAACCAATCCAACCACGCTTTCTTCTTTTCTTGCACAACCTTTTGTACATCTTTATCCATCCACACGTTATCATTCTTTCTTCCTTTCCTTCTTTTAGCTACCCCGCATACCTCAATAGCAACATTTACGACCCCTTTCTTAAATGTCTCCCACAAATCTTCAATCACTCCTATCTCTTCTATCCCTTTAAAACTTTCTTTCAGTTTCTCTACATACTCGTCTTTCTTTTCTTTTTCTTGTAGATTTTCCACTTTTACTCTGTCCAAAACACTCGTAGGCTCGGCCACTCGGTGTCGCCACCGTTTAAAGAGGCCACGCATTCGGGCTATGACCAGGAAGTGGTCTGTGTCGAGGCCTACACCGCGGTATGCCCGAGTGTCTAGCACTTTCTTCCTCAGTCTTTCATCCACAATTACAAAATCAATCATACTTCTAGACTCACCCTCATCTCTTGTATACAAATGGATCTTTTTGTGGTCAAACATTGTGTTGGCCACGCACAGATTCCATTCCAAGCATACTTCAAGCAGGCTTCTCCCATTGTCATTCACTCTCTCGTCCCCAAACGTACCAAGAACTCCTTCATACCCATCACGATTTACTCCAACCCATCCATTAAAGTCCCCTAACATCACGATCCGTTCATTTTCTCCGCATTTATTCAAGACCTCTCTCATGCTATCCCAAAATTCCTCTCTCTCTTGTTGTGTTTTTAATGACCCACCTCCACGCAGATCCGTTGGTGCATAGACCCCAAGGATAAACAAGCGAGTGAGTCCGACTTTTAACCTAATCCAGAGGAGTCTTGGGCTTATACATTCATGCTCCATCACACATTCAACCATTCGAGATAAAAGAATCACACCAACTCCCTGACAGCCTCGGCTGGGGGACTCCTGACCAGTATGCCGTGTAGGGGCCATGAACCGTGGTGTCACATCCTTTCCTCTTGGTTTCGTTCACGCACAGAATATCAATGCAACGTTCATCCATCATCTGACATACTTCATCTACCTTACTATCCATTCCTCCTCTTACATTCAACGTAGCGAAGCGGCTCTCCGTGGGCCGCTTTTCGCCCCCGCGAGAAACGAGACGTGATGGGTGGCGAACCACATCGCCGCCATTTTGGTTAATTAAATTATTTTTATGATTATCCATTGCGTTCCCACGAATAGCGAGGGAAAGTTTTGTCCCCCCCAGCAGAGCCCCGCATGCCAGGGTAAGGCTAGCCTAATTCTGGGGTCGCCCGGTCCCAGGGCAGTGTGGCACGCTAACGACTAGGCTCGCCCCTAGCCATGCATCCATCCGCGCGGCAGACGTTGGATTGGCGGAGGGTAGGAATAGGAAAAGGGGAAGGATAGGTGGTGTGAAAAGGAAGAGTAAGGTAAGTTTGGGTAGGAAATAGGAAATGTAGGATATTACCGTCCAGGAGGGCACGGGATAGGACAGTAATAGCTAGGGAAGCCGGGGTCGCATACCCGTATACCATACCACAACTACCGGACAGGTAAATTGGGATGAGTATCCCTAAAATATTATGTATGTAATATTAATATTTTGCGAGTGTCCTAGGGCAGGGGCCGGCAACCTGCGGCCACATGCGGCTCTTTGGATGTGAAATTGCGGCTCTTTAGTTTCATACGCAAATATTATTTATTTTATAAAAAAAAAAAACATTTAAAAATCGATCCACACTGAGCCATTTGGAGATACTGGATCTCTAGAAATGCAATTGATCGATTTAAAAAGTAAAGCTTTGTGGAGTTTAAAATCTACAGAGTTGAAAATCAATTTGAAAGGGTTGGAGGTCCAGAAATGAATGTACGTAACGCAACAAAAATGAACAGCTTTAAAAGAAATGGCTCGAGTTGAGGCACTTATATTCAACGCATGGAATAATCTTCCGGATTTGCTACAGTGAGGTGAAGAAGTTGGCATTTTGAGTGCTGACTATCTTCGGATCGACATATTCGTGCGAAGCAAGCGTTCTCTTGCAAGAATATAATTATAAGTAAAGTAACAAGCCAACTAACAAATGAAAATTCAGAGGGTGTTTGAAACTTAAAACAACAAGTTATGAGCCAAATTTATCAATATTCTATAAATAAATTTTATTAAATAAAATTTATTTTATATTTATGTTTATTATATATATATATATATATATATATATATATATATATATATATATATATATGATGTTAAGTTCTGCAAGACCCGCCGCAGAAGGACACAAAAACTCTCCGATCACACTCTTAATCTCATGGCTGTTAGACGGGAGATGAAGCTACATTCTTCAACATATTTGACAGCATACAGACAACTGAACAGACAGATCTCCAAATGCATGCGACGGGACTTACGCAACTTCAATACAGCTTGTATTGAAGAAGCGATCGAGCGGAACCAAGGCTCCAAAGTCTTTGCCAGAGATCTGTCTGCCAGAAAGAGCCAACTGTCAAAACTGAAGACCGAGTGTGGCAGCATCGTTTCCGGGACACCTGAAATTTTGAGTAAGATTGGGAGTTTCCCATACACGTCATCGTTTGAGCCACACGCAAGTGTGAGTAAAGATCCAAGAGCGAGTCTTATCCGACACTACTCCGATGATATCCCGGAGGTTAGTCTGAGCGAGATTAGAATGAATAGAATAGAATAGAATAGAATAGAATAGAATAGAATAGAATAGAATAGAATAGAATAGAATAGAATAGAATAGAATAGAATAGAATAGAATAGAATAGAATAGAATAGAATGGAATAGTATAGAATAGAATAGAATAGAATAGAATAGAATAGAATAGAAAAGAATAGAATAGAATAGAATAGAATAGAATAGAATAGAATAGAATAGAATAGAATAGAATAGAATAGAATAGAATAGAATAGAATAGAATAGAATAGAATAGAATAGAATAGAATAGAATAGAATAGAATAGAATAGAATAGTATAGAATAGAATAGAATAGAATAGAATAGAATAGAATAGAATAGAATAGAATAGAATATTTTTTATTCAATATACATTACATGTGTAATTCTTATTGAAAGTCAGTTTTTTACTTTACCACTGGTTCGAAAAAATCCTCTGTCTTGGGAAGAACCAGCAAGAAACCCAGCGGGACTTTTTTTTTAAATAAATTTTACAATAAAAATGATTACGAACTATTTACAAAATTTATTTTAGAAACTGCTTGGAAGCGATCACCTCATTCCCAGGGGTTATTATCAACCATGTATTCATTTATACTATAATAACCCTTTTTATACAGTTTCAGCTTAATAAAACATTTAAACTTGGTAATAGAGAGAACCTGTACACTTTCCGGGACCTTGTTGTAATAGCGTATACATTGCCCCAAGAATGAATTACTGACTCTGTGGAGTCGAGAAACTGGTATCACTAGCTTGTGTTTGTTCCTAGTGTTTACAGAATGTATATCACTTCTTTTACTAAAACTATCTTTGTTTTTGTGAACATACATTAAATTTTCGTAAATATACTGAGAGGCCAAAGTTAATATATTAATTTCTTAAAATTTATCTCTAAGAGACTCTCGGTTTTAGATTGTAAATAGCTCTAATGGCCCTCTTCTGTAAAACAAAAATAGTTTCTGAATCAGCCGCATTTCCCCATAGCAAAATTCCATAAGACATTATGCTATGAAAATAACTAAAATAAACTAATCTAGCTGTCTCGACACTAGTGAGACCTCTAATCTTTTTTACAGCATAGGCTGCAGAACTTAGTCTGCTTGCTAATTTGGATATATGGGGGCCCCACTGGAGCTTTGCGTCAAGAGTGATGCCAAGAAAAACAGTGGATACAACAGGGCTCAATTCCTCCCCATTTAAAAACACATTGGTATTCAGATTTTGAACATTCGTTGTTGTAAATTTAACACAATTAGTTTTATTTCCGTTCAAATGCAGATTATTAACGTTAAACCAATGCACTAATTTTGATATAGCATTATTCACTTCGTCACATTTAAATGATAGACGTATAAGTTTAAAAATCAAGGAAGTATCATCAGCAAATAATACTATATCATGACTATCCCCTACAAGGTGAGGTAAGTCATTAATATACACCAGAAACAGGAATGGGCCGAGAATCGAGCCCTGAGGTACACCCATTAGTACAGGTGACCCGGAAGAACTTTTACCATTGATAATAACCTTCTGTTTTCTATTACTTAAATATGAAATAATAAGTTTAAGCGCTGTGTTCTTGACACCATAGTACTGTAGCTACCTGATTAATGTCTCATGGTGAACACAGTCGAAGGCCTTGGAAAGGTCACAAAATATACCCAAAGCATCCTCTGAATTCTCCCATGCACAAAAAATATGTTTAATAAGCTCAACTCCAGCGTCAGTTGTCGAGCGACCCCTTGTAAAACCGAATTGATTATTATGTAGCAATTTATTAATATTAAAGAAACTTAACATCTGATCTAAAATAATTTTTTCAAAAATTTTACTTAATGTTGGTAGTACAGAAATTGGTCTAAAATTGGCGGGGTCTAATGTACTACCAGATTTAAATATAGGTATGACTTTACTATGTTTCATTAAATCAGGAAACACACCAGATTCGACGCTTATATTAAATATAGTGGCTAGATAAGGTGCTAATGTATCTATTATAGATAAAATAACTTTAACGGAAATCCCCCATAAGTCTGCCGTTTTCTTAACATCAATAGTTTTAAAATATTTAACGATATCTTTTGGCAGTACCCTATGGAATTTAAAAGCATTTGAACAAGCCTTTACATTTTGTTTGAGCAATGATTCGGCGACAGTAGGAGAATAATTTAATGATTTTGTTGTCAAAAAAAGAACATCAGTAAAATGTTTCTCAAAAGCCATAGCAACTTCTTGATCAGATCGCGTTAAATTATTGTTAATATTCAATTGAAAATCCGAGTTGCGCGGTTTGACCTTGCCCGTTTCACTATTTATTATTCTCCAGGCCATTTTAATTTTGTCGGATGCAGTTTTAATTTTGTTGCTTAAATGTAAAGCCTTAGCAGTGGAGCACACTTTTTTAAATATTTTAGAATATGTTTTTACATAATCTCTAAATATAACACTACTATTATATGATCTTTCATCATAAAGCTCGTATAACCTTCGCCTACTTTTATAAATTCCTACTGTCGCCCATTCATTAAATGATTTGCGACTGTTAAAAGAGAAAGTTTTAGAAGTAAATATTCTACTAAATTCACAACGTATAATTTCAAATAATGTAGCATACAAATAATTAGCACTATTTTTAAACGAAAGTGATGGAAGTCTTTTTATTATATTACTTCTAAACCTCTCCAAGCGATGTTCATTTATTGGAACAAACACAACTTTCTTATTTTTCTGTTTTTTGTGTATGTAAGGTAGTGATACTAACTGTCCACAGTGATCTGAACTTAAATTTTGAATAATTGATTTATGCAAGGGCTTAACATCTGTAAAAATGTTATCTATACAGGTCGCACTAGGCCCAGCAATACGTGTTGGTTCTAAGAATAAATTTACAAGATTATACGATTTAAACAATGAGCTAAACTTAATACTAATGGAAGAAGTTTCAAGGAGATTGATATTAAAGTCTCCACACATTACAACAGACTTGTTCTGTTTACTAAGTTTGAGTAAAACTTCTTCCACAATCCTTTCAAAATGGTCATAAGTAGCACATGGGGGTCTGTAAACACTTACAACAATGAGGTGCTCGAGCTCGACACAAGCCATTTCTACAGTTCGTTCAACAGAGAGGCTCACAATATCCTTACGTTCTTTATATAATAATGATTTATCTACTAATATTAAGGAGCCACCACGTAAACTTTTTTCTCTATTGAAGGAACTGACCACCTGGTGATTTCTGAAATTAAACATGAAATTATAATCTTTTAGCCAATGTTCAGTAATACAAAGGATGTGTATATTGTTTCTATTTAAAAACAATTCAACTTCCAATTCTTTGCCAAACATGCCTTGTATATTTTGATGCACCAGGTGTAAACAATTTTTATTACTTATTTGTGGGCTGTATTCAAAATTAATTAAACTCTTATTATTGCTAGAGATTGCCTCTATTGTCACATTCACTAATTTAAATTAGTTGGAACTGATTCCAAATTAAATTTCAAATGATTATGCTCAATAAAAGCAGTCTTGGTAGCCAAAAACTTGGTTGAGTTAAAAAGTAAATAATAAGATAGCACATTTGCTATCAGTCTTAAATTATATTTGGATAGGTAATACCTATCTTTTGTCCAAAACTTTTTTATTAATTTATTTATGTCAATTACATGAAATTTATGATTATTATCATTAGAATTATATGTCAAATTTAAATTATTGTTACTGTAGTGTTATGCTACTCACGTATCATTTTACATTATTTTAAATTCATTTTTCCATTCTGTTTCGATTTTCTGCATTCACCTCAAAACTGGATATTTTACATCACCTTTATTTCCATAGGATCCTGTAACGATTTTAAACCATAAGAACACAATAACAAATCATTTCTACTTCGTATTTTCACATTATCAGCACTTTTAAATTGGTGTCAATGGAGTCTACCTTTTTTCGATCTTTTAGCTAGTTTTCCGTAACTCTACAATCTTGGACTTTGTGTGGGCAGTTGCGCTACCTTTTTTCCTATATCAATAATATCTCATTTTCCACTTAAATCTTACCGTTTTCTTATTATAAACCAAAAACAAAAATTTGACATATTTTGTCTTTCTTATTTATATCGTTTCCATGGTAATTATATTCAAATTTGCTACCGATCTATTATTCCTATTTCGATAATTCCACATAAATCCTCTTTTCTCTTGACCATTTACAAAAAATTTGCGTATAATTTAAATAATTTTTCCGTTCTCTCTAGAAAGGTATAAAAGCCGAACAATCGGTGAAGAAAGGAGTCTCGCTTCAGTTCGCGAATTAGAAGTATCTCTTAAAGGCCTTATCCCGGGGCCGCACTG
Organism: Parnassius mnemosyne; assembly: GCA_963668995.1. Taxonomy (NCBI): domain Eukaryota; kingdom Metazoa; phylum Arthropoda; class Insecta; order Lepidoptera; family Papilionidae; genus Parnassius; species Parnassius mnemosyne. The sequence continues at coordinate 21,594,483 of CAVLGL010000104.1, read as the reverse complement.
CCCCGGGATCCTGCAAGCCTCCATTTACACGTGAAGTCTTCGGCGAAGCCTTCTTCAAACTCGGGCCGCGCCACTTCGGAATCCTACAAGCCTCCATCTACCTCGGAAGTCGCTTCGAGTCTACTACAAGCGCGGGGGCCACACTACTCCGGGCACTACTACTACTTACTCCAGGCGCCGAGTGCACCTACCGCCGGCGCTACCGTTGGGCGCAGCAACTGCTGGCTCTAAGCGTTGCGCGCCCCTTCTCCAGGCGCTACGTGCGCCGGCTCCGGACGCTGCGTGTACTGGCTCCAGGCGCTGCACGCCGTCGCTGCTAAGAAACCTACTTCTACAAGCGCAAACGGCGTGTGCTGGCTTCAGGCGCTGCGTGCCGTCGCTGCTAAGAAACCTACTTCTACAAACGCAACGTGTGTCGCTTCGACTTTTAGGCCCCACTTCAACGCTATATTCCCCTATTCTCTCACCTTTATTTTTTTTTTATAATCTAATTGTATTCTCACTTCATTCATCATCATCCTCACATCATTTTTTTTATAAAATTGTAAATACCTTTTATAAATTTAAATATATTGTTTTCTGGCTCTACCTTTGTTGTTTTGTTGTACTTAGGTTAGGTTCTATTTTTTAATTTTTTTTAATTGTCGCTTCACGACATTTGGCGCCCAACGTAAAAGTCCTCCTTCTCTCTTAATTCTTCACCTTTACTGCGCCTTGTCCATTCCCTTTTGATTTAATTGCTCTCCCTTTCGTTCTTAACTCATTATTCATCATTCATTTATTCATCCTTTTCATACCTTCCAAATTCTAAAACAACACTTCATCTAGTGTTTCAACGTATCTGGCTTATATTTAGACCTACATTTAACACTTCACTTACATTCATCACTTTAATATTTTTATTCTAGAACAAAACTTCATCTAGTTTTTCAACTTATCTAGATTATATTTAGACCTACATTTCACACAACACTTACATTCATCACTTTAATATTTTTATTCTAGGTAACTTAAAGAGGTATAACTTTTCAATTAAATCTTTATTTCTTAAACTTAACTTTGAACTTTACACTTTATATAAAATTGTTTTTCAAAGCTGAAGCGAGACGATTCATAACTTTTCTAAGCATTTACTAACTGTTAATTTGTATATATGTATAAATATCTAAACATTTATTAACTGCTAATTTGTATATATGTATAAATATTACATTTAATTTGTATATATGTATAAATATCACCATCACTTTCACCTTGCTATTATTTCTTTTAATTTGTTTGTTTGTTTGGTAGGTTAATCTTCACTTCTTATTATTTCAGACACATCTCGCTAGTGATGTTGCTGATCTCTGGCTTTGAGCCCTACCGCTCTGGCCGTTCTTTATCTTTACTTAAGTCATAGCGACTAAAGCTTGCTTAAGATTGATTTCTTTATCTTTATCTTCACGCAGGAGCGGATGACAACTCCTTAAATAAGCCTGAATGTCCTTTCGAAAACACACTTTTAAGAGTGTTGTCTCTTCGACTAATTTTTTTTTTTCCACGCAGGAGCGGATGACTACTCCTTAAATAAGCCTTAATGTCGTTTTGAAAACACACTTTTAGAGTGGTAGTCATTGAATGTGAACTCCACCCTTACCTGAATGGCAGATGATGTATGTAAGAGATAGTATATCTGATTTTGCCTGGTGATGTCTGTTACTGCAAAGCTGTGTTTTTATGGTTTATTTTAGAATGTATATATCAAAATTTTTGCTGAGTCAAAAATTTTCCAGGGTCGGGGGGAAAATGTAGTGTTATGCTACTCACGTATCATTTTACATTATTTTAAATTCATTTTTCCATTCTGTTTCGATTTTCTGCATTCACCTCAAAACTGGATATTTTACATCACCTTTATTTCCATAGGATCCTGTAACGATTTTAAACCATAAGAACACAATAACAAATCATTTCTACTTCGTATTTTCACATTATCAGCACTTTTAAATTGGTGTCAATGGAGTCTACCTTTTTTCGATCTTTTAGCTAGTTTTCCGTAACTCTACAATCTTGGACTTTGTGTGGGCAGTTGCGCTACCTTTTTTCCTATATCAATAATATCTCATTTTCCACTTAAATCTTACCGTTTTCTTATTATAAACCAAAAACAATAATTTGACATATTTTGTCTTTCTTATTTATATCGTTTCCATGGTATCATCATTATCATTACAGCCCTTCACAAGTCCACTGCTGAACATAGGCCTCCCCCAAAGAATGCCACAAAGCACGGTCCTGAGCCACCTGCATCCATCGACTTCCTGCAAATCTTACCAGGTCGTCACTCCATCTAGTGGGGGGACGCCCTACACTTCGCCTGCCGGTATGAGGCTGCCACTCGAGTACCTTTCTTCCCCATCGGTTGTCGGTTCTTCGAGCTATATGGCCGGCCCATTGCCACTTCAGCTTACTAATCCGTTGGGCTATGTCGGTCACTCTGGTTCTACTGCGGATATCCTCATTTCTGAGTTTATCACGCAGAGAAACTCCGAGCATAGCCCTCTCCATAGCTCGCTGAGCGACCTTGAGCTTCCTCATCCGGCCAGCAGTGAAGGACCACGTCTCAGTTCCGTATGTCATCACTGGCAACACGCACTGGGTGTACAGTCTCGTTTTCAAGTTTTGAGGTATACCTGACGAGAAGATGTGCCGTAATTTCCCGAACGCTGCCCAACCGAGTTGAATCCGTCGATTGACCTCTCGGTCGAAGTTGGACTTACCTAGTCGAACTATTTGTCCCAGGTAAACATACTCGTCAACAACTTCGAGCTTAGTGTTCCCAACAACTACCGGCATAGGTGTGACATGGACATTAAACATGATCTTTGTTTTGTCCATGTTCATCTTAAGACCTATCCGTTGGGAAACACTATTGAGGTCATTGAGCATAGTGCTTAGGTCCTCCAGCGATTCTGCCATAAGGACTATATCGTCGGCAAATCGAAGGTGAGTGATGTACTCGCCATTGATGTTGATACCGTATCTTTTCCAGTCCAGAAGCTTGAAAACATCTTCCAATGCAGCGGTGAAGAGTTTCGGGGATATGACGTCACCCTGTCTTACACCTCTCTGCAATTGGATAGGTTTCGTACTCTGGTTCTGTACTCGGATAGCCATCGTAGCCCTACTGTACAAGCACTTCAACACTTCGATATACCGACAGTCAACTTGGCATCGCTGAAGGGACTGCAGCACCGCCCAAATTTCGACAGAATCAAAGGCTTTCTCATAGTCCACATACGCCAGACATAGTGGCAAATTGTACTCCTCGGACTTCTGTACAATTTGCCGAAGGGTATGTATGTGGTCTATGGTGCTAAAGCCTTTTCGGAAACCGGCTTGTTCGGGAGGCTGGAAGTCGTCAAGTCTGCGCGCGAGACGATTCGTAATGACTCTCGAAAACAGCACGTAGACGCGGCTCAGAAGGGAAATCGGTCTGTAGTTCTTCAAGAGAGCGTTGTCGCCTTTCTTGAAGAACAAGACCACCGCACTTCTGCTCCACGCCTCCGGTGTAATGCCACCATGGAGGACGGAATTAAACAGCTTCTGAAGGACTTCAAGTACCGGTTTTCCACCCGCTTTCAGAAGCTCCGCTGTAATTCCATCCTGGCCTGGGGCCTTGCCGTTTTTAAGGTGCTGGAGAGCCATTCTAATCTCGCTCAGACTGACGTCCGGGATATCATCGGAATAATGTCGGATAAGACTCGCTCTTGGATCATTACTCACACTTGCGTGTGGCTCCAACGATGACGTGTACAGCTGCCCATAGAACCTCTCAATTTCACTCAAAATCTCAGGTGCCCCGGAAACGATGCTGCCACATTCGGTCTTCAGCTTTGACAGTTGGCTCTTTCTGGCAGACAGATCTCTGGCAAAGACTTTGGAGCCTTGGTTCCGCTCGATCGCTTCTTCAATACGAGCTGTATTGAAGTTGCGTAAGTCCCGCCGCATGCATTTGGAGATCTGTCTGTTCAGTTGCCTGTAAGCTGTCAAATCTGTTGAAGAATGTAGCTTCATCTCCCGTCTAACAGCCATGAGATTAAGAGTGTGATCGGAGAGTTTTTGTGTTCTTCTGCGGCGGGTCTTGCAGAACTTAGCTCCGACCGCATGGACAGTTTCCACGAGCTTGTCATTCAAATCGTCCACTTCATTGCAGTCTTCTAGGGACTGAAAACGGTTTTGCAACTCGAGCTGAAAGGTTTCGGGACTTTGGATTAGAGCACGAGGGGGACGGAGCGTTGACTTCATTAGACGAGACCTCTCCAACTTAACGTTTAGGTTCAGTGTGCCTCTAACCATTCGGTGATCGCTGCCGGTTTTCACCCTCGCGATCACTGAGACATCACTGAACAGTTGTCGTCTGGTCGTCATAATGAAGTCAATCTCATTTTTTGTCGAACCGTCGGGGCTCGACCAGGTCCACTTCCTGTGGGGCCGCTTCTGGAAGAAAGAGTTCATCATAAAGAGTCCCTCTTTCTCCATGAAGTCGGCCAACTGCTGGCCCCTTGGGTTCCGTTGCCCTATTCCAAATTTCCCCACTTTCAGCTCAGCGTTCTCTCTTGTGCCTAGTTTTGCATTGAAGTCTCCCATTAACACCGTATATTGGGTTTTGGAGGAATGCATGGCTCTAGAGATATCCTCATACATTTCCTCCACCTCCTGATCGGGGTGTGCCGAGGTTGGTGCGTAAACCTGTATGACCTTCAGCGAATACCGTTTGGTGATTCTGAGTATAAGGTACGCAACCCTCGTCGACACACTCTCAATCTTTACAACGTTGTTAACGAGAGACTTGTGGACGATAAATCCGGTGATAGAGCAAGTTGCCGGATTCGAGGATTACCGTGTCCTCCCCCTCTCTTCGGACTTCGGATAATCCTATAATATGCCAGCGTAACTTGTCTATCTCTTCTTCCAGCTCCATAATCTTCTCGTCAGTCCTCAGGGTGCGTGCGTTGTATGTTGCCAGGTCGAGTCGTTGTAGGTGGCAACCGAACCTCCACCGGAGATTCTTAGCACCCCCTGCCCCGCCGTTACCATGGTCGCCACCGTAGCCAGGAATAGCGGGGCCGCCGGGGGCTGGGGGCCGTCTCTTCGTAACTTTCATTATGGGGGGTATATTGCCATAGTTGCCACGCTTGGCGAGCGGGTTGGCAACCGCAGTTTTTTATTGTATTTTGTCGTTACCAGGAAGATGCTGCTGCCCATCTCCTGCCTGTTTCCCTTTGTCGCCTTTTACGACACCCACGGGAAGATATGGGGTAGTGGATATTCTTAACCGCAACTACACGGCACGGTAATTATTTCCATGGTAATTATATTCAAATTTGCTACCGATCTATTATTCCTATTTCGATAATTCCACATAAATCCTCTTTTCTCTTGACCATTTACAAAAAATTTGCGTATAATTTAAATAATTTTTCCGTTCTCTCTAGAAAGGTATAAAAGCCGAACAATCGGTGAAGAAAGGAGTCTCGCTTCAGTTCGCGAATTAGAAGTATCTCCTAAAGGCCTTATCCCGGGGCCGCACTGCCCCGGGATCCTGCAAGCCTCCATTTACACGTGAAGTCTTCGGCGAAGCCTTCTTCAAACTCGGGCCGCGCCACTTCGGAATCCTACAAGCCTCCATCTACCTCGGAAGTCGCTTCGAGTCTACTACAAGCGCGGGGGCCACACTACTCCGGGCACTACTACTACTTACTCCAGGCGCCGAGTGCACCTACCGCCGGCGCTACCGTTGGGCGCAGCAACTGCTGGCTCTAAGCGTTGCGCGCCCCTTCTCCAGGCGCTACGTGCGCCGGCTCCGGACGCTGCGTGTACTGGCTCCAGGCGCTGCACGCCGTCGCTGCTAAGAAACCTACTTCTACAAGCGCAAACGGCGTGTGCTGGCTTCAGGCGCTGCGGGCCGTCGCTGCTAAGAAACCTACTTCTACAAACGCAACGTGTGTCGCTTCGACTTTTAGGCCCCACTTCAACGCTATATTCCCCTATTCTCTCACCTTTATTTTTTCTTTTATAATCTAATTGTATTCTCACTTCATTCATCATCATCCTCACATCATTTTTTTTATAAAATTGTAAATACCTTTTATAAATTTAAATATATTGTTTTCTGGCTCTACCTTTGTTGTTTTGTTGTACTTAGGTTAGGTTCTATTTTTTTATTTTTTTTTATTGTCGCTTCACGACATTTGATTCCAAATTAAATTTCAAATGATTATGCTCAATAAAAGCAGTCTTGGTAGCCAAAAACTTGGTTGAGTTAAAAAGTAAATAATAAGATAGCACATTTGCTATCAGTCTTAAATTATATTTGGATAGGTAATACCTATCTTTTGTCCAAAACTTTTTTATTAATTTATTTATGTCAATTACATGAAATTTATGATTATTATCATTAGAATTATATGTCAAATTTAAATTATTGTTACATATTAAATTATGCATTTGTATATTTAAATTATGTCTTAAATTATTTTCTTGTGGCAATCCCTGTATATAAGGCAGTGTGAACAAGACAATTTTGTGTACATTTAAGTTATTAAGTTGTTCAATATATCTTAATAACTGTTTGTTGTTGACACTGCCTCTTCTACCAACAAAAATTATTATTGTACTATTTGGCCAAAATTTAGTAACAATAATTTTATTTAGGATGTCACTAAAAGATGCTCCAGGCATGCAGCAATTTGTAACTTTTTGTCCCTTTAAAGAGTTATTTAAAGTTATGCCTAGATTTTTTCCCATGTCATCGCTATAAACAATTATATTATGTTTAGTAATATTTGAGTTATTTATTATTTTAATATCCTCTGCTATGGCACTGTCATAGAGTTTTTGTGGTGGTATAATATTATCAGCACACACTGACTTTGAAGAATCTGGCATTGAGCGCTGACACTCACATTGATATTTAACTAAGGAGTCAAACCGCTCCTCATTATATTTACAAGTCTTTACCAGATTATCCATAGCCAATATGTGTTCTTTTATTTCATTTTGGGCTGATTTATATTTATTGGACACAGTTTGAAGGGAGTTCATAAGTGACAGTATTTCTGATTTAAGGCACTCTATTTCAGTCTCATAACATTTTTTTATGTTATCCACCTCAATTGAATACAACTTAAGTTCATATAACAATGCTTGCTTTTCTTTACATACATTAACATAATTTTTGGTATTAATCTTATTTCTTATTAATTATTGTATTTTCCTTATGTATTTATTAACTTTTATATACTTCTTCAATTTGGTTTTACTGCAATTAATCCTTACTGTATTTCCTGAAGTGGAAGAGTCGTCACCAGTCAAGTCTATTGTTGCAGATTGCTGTAACATTCTTGAAGTATCACATTGCACAAGCTCAGAGAACAGGCTTTGAGTCTGGGAGGCTTTAAGGTTATCTATATATGTTTTAAATTGTGTTATTTGCTCATTAGCCTCATTCAACTGTAACTTCAATGCAGCAATTAACCTGAGAGCTTCCTCATATTCCTTGCTGCATTGATCAAACTCATTAACCGTTCCCTGTAGCTGATCTCTTTCTTTTATAACACTTGTGTATTCTGTATGTAGCTTAACCATATCACATTTCAATTGTGTATTTTTGGCAATTATGCTAACTATTTCCCTTTCATTATCATCCCTTTCCTTAAGCAACAGTTCACACTGCTCCCTGGACGCCTTAAGTTCTTGGAGCGCAAGCTGGAGTTGGTTCTCAATCTGGCGCGTCTTGGCGTTGCGAGTATTCATTTTACTATTTATTATAAATAATAAAAGAAAACAAAGATCGAAAACAGAAGGAGCAGAGTAAGCTAATGTAAAGTTGTTGTTTTTTTTTCTATTTACAAGTCTCAAATCAAATTATCGTTAAAACAATTCGAAAAGAAACCCGCAAAGAATGTAATAACCCGAGTAATAGAATAAATCTTTAATTTATAAAAGGAATGATATGAAATAAGGATTACAATAATTTTTAAAACAATGTTCGTTACCTGTCACTTTTTGTTCCAACACCAAATTGTTGTTATAATATTTATGTACCAACTTTCTTAAACATTAAATACAAAGCGGCAGTAATTATTAGCTATAACATAAAATTGAGGTGGATATGGTGAATTTACAATATTTAAATTATTAAAATTTATCGGGACCAATTACTTTTACAACTTCACGTATATCATGGGAATGCACAAAATATAACTCTATATCTCTCAAAATATAATGGCTCTCCAGCATCGTAAAAACGGCAAGGCCCCAGGTGAGGATGGAATTGCAGCAGAGCTTCTGAAAGCGGGTGGAAAACCGGTACTTGAAGTCCTTCAGAGGCTCTTTAATTCCGTCCTCCATGGTGGCACTACTCCGAAGGCGTGGAGCAGAAGTGTTGTGGTCTTGTTCTTTAAGAAAGGCGACAACACTCTCTACATGCTGTTTTCGAGAGTCATTACGAATCATCTCACACGCAGACTCGACGACTTCCAGCCTCCCAACAAGCCGGTTTCCGAAAAGGCTTTAGTACCATAGACCACATACACACCCTTCGGCAAATTGTACAGAAGACAGAAGAGTACAATTTGCCACTCTGCCTTTGATTCCGACGAAGTTTGGGCGGTGCTGCAGTCCCAAGCTCGATATACCGACAGTCAACTTAGACTATCGGTATATCGAGGTGCTGAAGTGCTTGTACAGTAGGGCTACGATGGCTATCCGAGTACAGAATCAGAGTACGAAACCTATCCAACTGCAGGGAGGTGTAAGACAGGGTGACATTATATCTCCGAAACTCTTCACCGCTGCATTGGAAGACGTTTTCAAGCTTCTGGACTGTAAAGGATACGGTATTAACATCAATGGCGAGTACATCACTCACCTTCCATTTGCCGACGATATATTCCTTATGGCAGAATCGCTGGATGACCTAATCACTATGCTCAATGACCTCAATAGTGTCTCCAATCGGATAGGTCTTAAGATGAACATGGACAAAACAAAAATCATGTTTAATGTCCATGTCACACCTATGCCGGTAGTTGTTGGGAGCACTAAGCTCGAAGTTGTTGACGAGTATGTTTACCTGGGACAAATAGTCTGACTAGGTAAGTCCAACTTCGACCGAGAGGTCAATCGACGGATTCAACTCGGCTGGACAGCGTTCGGGAAATTAAAACACATCTTCTCGTTAGACATACCTTAAAACCTGTAATCGAAACTGTACAACCAGTGCATGTTGCCAGTGATGACTTACGGATCTGAGACGTGGTCCTTTACTGCTGGCCGTATGAGGAAGCTCAAGGTCGCTCAGCAAGCTATGGAGAGGGCTAAGCTCAGGGTTTCTCTGCGTGATAAACTTAGAAATGAGGATATCCGCAGTAGAACCATAGTGACCGACATAGCCCAACGGATTAGTAAGCTGAAATGGCAATGGACCGGCCATATAGCTCGAAGAACTGACAACCGATGGGGAAGAAAGGTTCTCGAGTGGCGGCCTCGTACCGGCGGACGAAGTGTAGGGCGTCCCCCCACTAGATGGAGTGACGACCTGGTAAGATATGTAGGAAGTCGATGGATGCAGGTGGCTCAGGACCGTGCTTTGTGGCATTACTTGGGGGAAGCCTATGTTCAGCAGTGGACTTATGAATAATGAATGATGATTACATTTTTTTCATATTTAGCTACTTTATTGTGACAGGAATTTAATTTTATACGTGGTAGAGCCATGCTGCAGCTATATTAATGATATAATTGTAGCACGAATGTGTCGGCTCGACCGGGGTAGGACCACGCTCTCAAAGAAAACAGAGTCGAATTGAGTACGTACGAGTCGGTAGAAAATACGAGTACGTTAGTATTATCGCTTTGTAACAACTACATATTTCTTATATGGTACGGTATATATTAGTGTTAAAAATAAGAAGACACAGATCTATGCTGCTGTGTTTCGTATGGTGAGTGTAGAGAACCGGAGACCTTTTTTACTGCAAAAGAGGCATTCTATCTTAGTCCTCATGGCTGACAACGCATCTGCATTTTAATTCGCAAACGAAAATAGATGTAGATGTCTATGGGCCACAACAACCACTTACCATCAGGTGGACTGTGTGCTCTTTTGTCACCCTTATTCTAAAAAAAATTAAAACATAAAATCTGCCCATTAGAACTCCAACAATAATTAACATCCATTGAAATTTATTACTTCTTGAAATAATTTGGATCTTTAGTTGGTAACGTTATATATTATATTGTTATTATTATTCGACAAATATTCGACATACCAGTATTATATGTAAGCATATCAAATCAAATTCATATCAATATATATTATATATATGCAGAATGTAAAATACACCGACGCGGGCGTCAGGAACTAGCGTCGAACGTGCGAATATTTAATAGTGCAATCGCGAAACCGTTTAGAGCAAATTCCTGCAAATGGAGACGCCCATGGCTGTCGTAATTTCAAAAAACCATTTAGGGACTCAAAAACAAACCTGGCGTTGCTAATACTCTTTTTATGGCAGATTTGTATTTAACTGAGACGTCGGTCGGTCACTTGAAGAAATATATTATAGTTTTAAGATTCAGCAAATATATTTATCTAGCCGTGGTAGCTCAGAGGCTAAACGCTTTGGGTAAATTACACAGACTCGGGTTAGATCCCCGCCGGCACCAGTTGTTAGTTTTACAATTTTCAGTGCTGGTTTACCACGTGCCTGTTTCTGCATGTTTGATAATTAAAGAAAATATCCCAAAGAAGTGTAAAGTTCGCCAACACGAATTGGGGTATCACGGCGGACATTTTATTTACAAATTTTTATTAAATCTAATAACTTTTTTGGTTAAAAATAATATTGCATTCGATGATTGTCTTAAATTTACTGACGCATTATTTAAGAAGAACTTAATACAATAAATACTGGACAATACCTTGTTAACTTGATTTGTTGTACAAAGATATAATCGGTTTAACAGGTCGTTCAGTCTAACAAAACAAACCATTAGAGTTGTAATTATTAATTTGAATGTCTAAACCACTCACGTTCTCCAATTATTGTACAGAGCTTAGTAAAGGAAAGTTATGAAGATGGCTTGTTATATAAAGTCTTAAAACATTCATTCATTACATTCTCTCAAAAATCTACTACTGAACATAGGCCTTTACCGTAGATTGCCATCCAGGGGCAATATTTACCATAGTTGTCACGCATGGCAGGTGGGTTGCCAACCGCAGATTTTTATTTTGCGTTGTTATCAGGAAGATGCTGCTGGTCATCACCTGTTTCATAATAACTATTTGTTCTAAAATTTGATGTGCTTAAGATTTAGATTAAGAGTAAAAGCCTTAGTTGGCGTTTAAATAAATTTTATCCAAGTCCTTTTTAATAACTTTAATGACATGGATGAGGGGCTAAGCACTCGCTGTTAATTTTACACCATTCGAACAAACCGGGTCCGTCTCCCGCCTGCACAAATTAAATTTTAATTTCAGTTATAACTGCAGATTCACCACGTTTTCAGACGTGATGTAACACGAATGGGTCGGCTCGACCGGGGAAGGACCACGCTCTCACATAATACCAGCGTAAAATATCAGCTTAATGCTGCTGTGTTTCGTATGGTGAGTGTAGAGAACCGGAGACCCTTTTTACTGGAAACGAGGCATTCCATCATAGTCCTCACGGGTGACAACGCATCTGCATTTTGATTCGTAATCGAGGATAAATGTAGATGTCTATGGGCCACAGCAACCACTTACCATCAGGTGGACTGTGTGCTCGTTTGTCAACCTTATCCTATAAGAAAAAAAAACATAATCATCGGTAAAGGAAAATATCTTAGCGAAATATGTATGTCTGAAAATTGAAAAAAGTTGCGGACGTATAAAATGTGCCTATATAGGATAGAACAGTGAAATGGTGGAATAAGAATATCAACAACCACATATCATCCCGTGGATGCCGTAAGAGGCGACAAAGGAAATCGAATCAGGAGATTAGCAGCAGCGTCTTCCTTATAACGACTAAAATTAAAATAAAACTGTGGTTTCAACCCGCTTGCCAAGCGTGGCAACTATGACAAATATCCCCCCTATGAAGCAATCTATGAGGGAAGCCTATGTTCAGCAGTGGACTTTAATAGGCTGTAACGGTAACGGTAACGGGATAGGACGGAGGTCTGTGGTCATAATATTACGTTGATAGTGACGACTGCAGTCCATAGACGCCTGCAGCCGACTTCAAACACTGAACAGTACAGATGCGTTGTCACGTCTGAAGACTGAGATCGAATGCCTCACAGCCTGTAATTGTAATGGCTGTCTACCTTCACATAGGAACACATCAGTGCGAGCACTGCTATTTATGCAGCTGAAATAGGTAGGAGTGTGGTAACTGTACAGACGCACGCTAGGCAGAAAAGTGTACTACCACCTAGTAAATGTAAAGCTAATAAAAACGTTTTTAACAGCTAAATAGTGCTATAAGCTATAAGTTAGAAATGAATTAAACTGTTGCGCTTTTATATAGGAGTAAAGAGATAAGCCAGCAAGGACAGATACAAAATTAATTTATATCCGCTCTTGTATGATATCGGAAGCTTAAAAAGGGTCGGTACTCATATGCAAAAACAAAACAATTTATTGTAAACAACAGCACTATCGGATGGGATCCATAGATTCATTTTCCATAAGCCGTATATCGCAAACGAACATATTTCGCGCAGATTTTCCACTGACAGTAAATTTTATATTAAAATTTATATTAAAATTTAAAGTATTCTAATCAAGCTCCGTTATCGAGAACCGCTTCAGTCCACAATGAAAACTTAAATTTAAAACTTGATGGATGGGATGAGTAGCTTATAGCCTTAGGCAATTAATTAATATTCAACTTAGAATGAGTTTTGCCTTCGAGTACAGGTGGCATACAAAACACAAGTTTATAAGTATCTATACGAGATTTTTAATTATTTTATATTTTAATTAAATACCCCCCTATTTGTCAAAGTTATCACATTTGGCAGGCGATTTGATCACATCAGTTATTGTTTTTATTAAATAGTTATCAGGAAAATGCTGCTGTTCATCTCTTGTTTAAGTTTCCTCTGTTACCTCTTACGACGCACAGGCTTGATAATATTGGGCAGTGAATTCTCTTACGCGGCCACTAAAACATTAGGAACATAGCAATGCAAGCACTGCTATGTGGTGGCAGAAATAAACTTGCACATTCTTTAATTATTTAATAATATGTATATCTATATCACTGTCTGTCATATTATTTCTTTTCTATATTACTTTTGATTTAATCATCTTTGTTACATTAAATATTTAGACTTCAGAGATACTTCGCGTAGTGTATATTTTCTTTGGAGATACAGAGGTAGTATATGGGGAGGCCTATGTTCCTATCATAGATTACTATATATATACTAGAGATAGATGCGCGACTCAAATTTAATTTTCGTTTTTGCGCTTTATTTTCCTAACAGATGGCACTAAATTTAAAACGCTTTAAGCTCACCTTTATATCATTGTTTGTATGTGTGAGCTGTATAATTTTTTTTTACAAAAAAAGCATTTTATATATTATAACGTACTTGCATAATACAACCTTACAAAACATTTGCGAAATTATGATCAATCTAAAAATTGTGGAAAAGAGACCACATACAACATATTTAAGGCCATGCACATTTCACACCCACATATTCCTGAATACGCAGTTAGTACAGTATTGTTAAAGACAAATTGTTGGCATGTTCAATATGTATATAAAAACATAAACACTCACGCTTTTCACCCAGAGGGATGTCCATAGTCTCTGTGACTATGGACTTCCATTTGCCACGATCCTGACACACCGATAAACTTTCTCCTAGGGCGTCCCTTCCCGACTCTGCCATCCACCTCTGCAACATAAATTTGCTTTGTCACACTTTCCTCATTCATTCTTTCTACATGCCCAAACTACCGAAGCATTCCCTTCTTAATCATGGTCACAACATCATTTCAATATGTAAGCCTTAAAATATATATATTCTTAAGGAAATTGTTCACTTTTTCCTCAAGACGGACAAAAAAATATCCTCAAATCAATACTAATTAAACCTGATATAAACCCAATTATATTTGAGCAAATGAAAGAACAAAGCTTGAGCATGACAGAGTGATTGTGCTTCTTAATGTTTGATTAGATGCTAGTGTTTCCCTCACTACATTACGACGCAACTGTTTTGAAGACGGGCTATGTTAAGTGTGAAACTATGACCATGAACATGTTTTGGTTTAATGATAAAGGAAACAAAGCTCATAATTAGCTATCAATTTGTTATGGATTTTACAAGAATGCTAATCTGGCAGTAACCGCCACAACTGCGTAGTGCGCATGGATTATTGCGTATCCATATACTTAATATATAATCGTACCCTCTAGTGAGTAATTCTAGCCTAGCGTTTCGGAATGTAGATAGAAGCACAAAAAGTCATTTTGTTCATAAAGTTATGTTCTAAGTTGCATGCCGATGGTTCCTATGTACAACAGTGGAAGTTGAGTGAAGTAGCAAATCTAACTTTTTATCGAAAAAAGTTTATTTTTATTTGATACTACACTTTAAATATGCCGGATATTTTTCTTTACTTGTGCTGTTAACGAGCTGGTACCCTAAAGATTTTAATGAGAGACTGCGAATATTTATCTTTGGAATGTAAAATGAATGTAAAAATGAAAATAAAAATAAAAATGTATAAATGAATGTAACTTAAGAGCTTAAATTTTTACACATCCAAAGAACCGTTGACCTTAGTGTTTGATATTAATTTCAACTTGATACCTCCACTGAAAATGGGCCTTGACATACGGATGGATAGATTTTTTTTATGGGATAGGGTGACAAACGAGCACACAGTCCACCTGATGGTAAGTGGTTGCTGTAACGCATAGACATCTACATTTATCCTTAATAAAGAATCAAAATGCAGATGCGTCGTTACCCGTGAGGACTAAGATGGAATGCCTCTTTTCCAATAAAATGGGTCTCCTATCTTTACACACATCATACGAAACACAGCAGTATCAAGCTGCTATTTTACGCTGGTTTTCTGTGAGAGCGTGGTCCTTCCCCGGTCGAGCTGACCCATTCATGGTACAAACTATACTACTAACATAGCTGCAGCATGGCTCTACCACGTATAAATAGATGGACGGACGAACAACAAAGAGATCTTATAAGAGGACGATTTTCCTTTTGAGGTCTAAAAAGGCACTGAAGGAAGACACAAAACAATGACTGTAAAAATAATTACTTACGACTTTTAAAGTGAACACAATCACTATACGTGTAAAAAATTATACGTGATAGAGCCATGCTACAGCTACTCGTGTTGTTGCAGGTATAGGACTGCTCGGGCGGAAAAGGACCACGCTCTCACAGAATACCAGTGTAAAATAGCAGCGTAATTCTGCTGTGTTTCTCTTGTTGAGAACCGGAGACCCTTTTTAATGGCAACGTGCGCGTTTGTCACCCTTTTCTTTAAAAAATAACATGTGTTCGCTTAAAATAAATGCGTATTTTAATAAAAAGAAAAAGTATTTACGTTATATTAACTTTTCTTTATGTGTAACATGATTTAAATTTTAATAAACCTAGGAAAATATAAACACACACCTTGAACACCAGATGAAGCCTCTAGCTGTTCTATTTCGGTCGGGATCGATTTGACCAAGATACAGGGATGACATTGATATTTCAGAGTTTCCACAGTTTTAATTCCAGCATAATATTTGAAAATGCCCTGGCCGTGTGTTGTATGTAAAAAAATACATCACATATCCTCCCGCGCTAAATAAATTAAGGCTATTTCTATTTTTTTGTATAATTTATACCATATCCTTGGTTTTGTAGAAAAATGTGTTTAGGAAACTGACATGTTCGAGAAAAAAAGTCGAAGATACATTTGTTACAGCATGATGCAATTTTCCCTGCTCCAAAACCCTCTCAAAATGAGATGAATGCCATGCAGTGGAACGTATAGGACTTTACTTTATTTTTTATTTTGATTTTATCCCCTACAAAATAGCACCACGTAGAAATAAAATAATAAATAATGTGCCCTTTATAAGAGTTGCTCTAGCTGAGTCCCTCGATTGGTGCGCTGCGTGCACTACTCCAGATATGTGAGAAATATGCGATGGATAATAAACGATTGTACAACACCAATAAGTCTGTTTGTTTGCTTTTTAAGAGTGGTAAGGTTCAACCTCATATCCCCCCAGTGTATTTGTGTAATTCGCAATTGGAGTGGGTAACGTCGTTTAGATACTTGGATCATATTGTTATACAGGATATGTGTGATGGTTCCGATATGGTACGCGAGCGACGTTCCTTGTCGGTGCGTGCCAACACGATGCTTTCAATGGTGTTCTTATGCCTCCAAACTGGCGTTGTTTTCAGCTTGCTGTCAGCCACTTTACACTCATCAGATGTGAACGAATTACACTTAAGACAAATATCGCAGGATGAAGGTGCAGTATAATGATTCACTCCGCGTGTTGTTCCGTCAGCCACGATACTGTAGCGCGTCCCAGATGTTCGCTGAGACCCATGTCGCTGGTTTGGATGCGCTGATCCATCACCGTATCGCGCGTTTTAGATGCTGTGTTTTTGGGTCGCAGAATGATCTCATCAAAATTATTTGTAATATTTGTACATTTAGTGAAATTTTTAGTAGGTGCTCAAATTTATTATTATCTAAATAATAACATTTAATAATATCATTAACTAACCAATAATTAGAATTAAAATTTTAGGTATAATGTAAAAATTTAATTTTGTAATGGATGGAATGGTTGTCTGTATCAAATAAATTATTATTATACCTAGCTGTTGCGTAAGGCCATAAAACGGCCTTACATGTACAAAATAAGGCCATCCCTAATGACCAATTTATGTTGCGATAATGAACTACAATCTTCCATTAGGTAAATTGGCTGGGTTTCCATGGACGTCGTAACGTGTCACAACTAAACAGGAGATGGGCTGAAGCATCTTCCTGTGACAAAATTGGATATTAACTATAGACATTGAACTGACCTATTCGTGATACAAACATTATACAGCTGCAGCATGACTTCATCACGTATGGAGTACTGAACTACTACGCGCTCGACGATAAATGACATCATAAGAAAGTCTGCATGTTTGAAATATTTAAATATGTATTGAGAACATATTACTATGAAATATGTATTTAAACGTGGTAGGGTTGAGCCATGCTGTAGCTATCTATATTATTGTTGTAGCACGAATGGGTCTGCTCGACAGGGGAAGCATCACGCACTCACAGAATACCAGCGTAAAATAGCAGATTAATGCTGCTGTGTTTCGTACGGTGACTGTAGAGAACCGAATACCCTTTTTACTGGAAACGAGGTATTCCACCTTCTTCCTCAGTGTTGACAACGCACCTGCATTCTGATTCTTTATCGAGGACAGATGTAGATGTCCATGGGCCACAGTATACACTTACCATCATTTGCAATAAATACTCGTTGGGCACTTTATTCCTATTTTACTCGTATGTCGCAATGTTTGTTACTCCAATTTTATTTGGAAAATGTATTTATTCGAGTAAAAAAATAACAACAGTTTTCCTCCTTTACTTTATAAATGGTAAATGTATATAACTAAGGCACTAGTATCTATATTAAATAAAATTTGACCTCTTTTACGTGAATTGAATTTTTCCATTCGATTACGTCCCGTCTAGAGGATCTCGTGAAAAGATTTACTTGGTCGGCCACTAACTGATATTGAGTAAGGATGAAAACTGAAAATAGATGTCATATAAATATTATTACTAATAGAATATTATATTTTTAAAGTAGGTAACAAAGGAGCACATTATCCACCTTTTTTTAAATCTACGCCACTGCTTGACTACTAATATTACCGCTGCCATGCTGTTTATAAATGCTTTCATATTTAATTGTATAACATATTATTATATTATTGTAAATTATTCTTTAAAATATAATAGTCCCACTGGATTTCTTGCTGGACAAAATATGTTATTATGTAATGTTTTATTAAAATTGATTGCATTTTTGTTTTGTAAAATTAGTGAAAAAATTAGAAATATGAATTCCATTCTTTGAACTCTAAACGTCGCTGTTGTTCAGCTCAAAACTTAGAATAAAACCTTTTGAGCCTTCTGATACTACTGTTTTTATATCACACTTTATTTTAATAAAATTTTAAGAATTTTTTTTTTATATGATTAGAGTGACTAACGAGCACACTGTCCTCCTATGGTAAGTGGTTGCTGCGGCCCATAGACATCTACATCTATCCTCTATTACAAATCAAAACGTAGATGCGTTGTCACCCGTGAGGACTAAGATGGAATGCCTCATTTCCAGTAAAAGGGGCCTATATATTCAGTTGCATAGATTAATGTGGATCATGATTATTGATGAGCCGTGGTAGCTCTGGGTCTAAGGACGAGCTGTGAATTTTACAAAACGTGTACAACCCGACTTCGATCTCCGCCAGCGCTAATGAAATTGTTAATTGCAGTTTTCAGTGCAGATTCACACGACGCTGACAGAAAACATCGTGAGGTAAACATGTCTAAAAAATAAAAAATACGTATATATGTGTAGTCCGACAACACGAATTAGGGTAACACGATTAACATTTTCTTGCCCTAAAACCCTATCAGAAATAAGAGAAGACCTATGCCCAAAAGTGGGACATTTTTCAACTGTAACATAACTTTTGTACTTTCCAATCTTAAAACTATAAAATAATTTGGTAACGGGCTATAAGCATAAAATGAACATGTTCTTTTTATTATGACTGCTTGTGGCTTCATTGAATCATAGAAATAATGTCCTTCGGACCGAATTTCGGTCACGGTGGCCATCATCAACGAAGGCTAGCTTTCTTCGCACAACAGGATTATAGTGCCTGAGTGTATGAGCAACAAGCACAGGTTCATAGTTATTGAATCATAATGTATGTATTATTAAATTAATAATAATAATAATAAGGCGTAGGGAAGTGACGACCCCATCGCCCGCTGACGTAACGGTTATGTGACAAAACTGCTTCGTCAGCGCAGTCAGTCAGCACCTTGCCAAGAGGTGTTAGCGCCGTGCCTCGGCA
Source organism: Parnassius mnemosyne (assembly GCA_963668995.1). Lineage (NCBI taxonomy): Eukaryota > Metazoa > Arthropoda > Insecta > Lepidoptera > Papilionidae > Parnassius > Parnassius mnemosyne. The sequence goes on along the minus strand of CAVLGL010000104.1, from coordinate 21,575,274 downwards.
AAATTGGAGGTGCAAAGGCCCGATTGTGCACATGGCCTCACCATGAAACGGTGCCGGGTCTGGGCGTCTCCCGTTAACTGACGCCCAAGTAATGGATGATGGAACTAAGAAATACGCGCAAAGGGCCGCTGCCTGGAGGTCGCCAGGGCGCGTCTGGAGCTGGCGCTGGACGCGGCAGCATGCGAACCGCCAGTCGACCGCGAGGTGCTGCACGATCACCCAGCAGCCCCTCGCATCCATCATCCCCACCAGCTGGCTTGGTGTTGGCAGGGTCTTCGTTGGCCCAGCAATCAGCACCCGCCACTGGTGGAGTACGCCGCATGCGTTGGTCAATGCAAATGAATAAAAATGCATTGCGGGCGTATTTTGGGGCGAAAGGGAGAGAAATTGGAGGTTTTGGGTATCGGGCTAGGATGCACCGACTATTTGCTGAGCTGGAGCCATCTATTACCGTTACCGAGCAAAATCTGGCAGACCGAGTTCGGTACATCATGCGCTCAAAAATATTTGATGACGCCGAACTCGAACGGCTACGACGTGAGGCTATTCCTTTGTCGAATGAAAATGCTACGACAGGAGATGCGGCTCTACGAGTTGCAGAGCAACCCGCACATGTAGATGCCGCCGTTGATCTCCTTGTAGTTGACTCAGGCGACGATGGAATAGTCGCCCCAGAACTAGAGCAAATGAGGAGCATAGTGGAAGAGGCGATTAGGGAAACGCGCAGTACGCCTCTCGAGAATAGACCGCGACTTCCCCGTATACCCCTAAGCAAGCGGAATCGGGCTGTCGTGAGGGCTCTAAACCCAATGCTGGTGACCTATTTGGAAGCCAGCCGGGACCTTTGCGAGACGGACTCAATTCTTTTTGGCGCCGCACTGGCAGTTTGCCGTATTATTGGCGCCAAACTTCCCAAGGCTGGACGCGCTACTAGACAAAGTAGCGCCATCCCAGCCTGGAGAAGAAGAATTGAGGACCGTATCGCAAAGGCAAGGGCCCTCATCGGCAGGCTGATAAGCTTCAGGTCGGGCAATAATAGGCCGAGAATTGTGCGCACCGTCAGGATGGCGTTTGCTGGGACAAACATCAGTTTGTCCCAGCCGGATATAACGCAAAAACTGACGGAGCGCATAGACGACCTGAAGCAGAGAATCGCTGCTTGGGGGAAGCGGATTCGGCGATATACCGAGAGGTCAACACGGTTCAACCAGAATCGTCTCTTCCAGAGTGATCAGAAGAGGCTCTATGAATCATTGGAGCGACCAATGGTACGTGGAACGGGCCCAGCACCGAATCAGGCCGACACTATCGCATTCTGGCGCGGCCTGTGGTCAGAGCCCGTAAACCACAGTGAGGGCCCTTGGACGGAAGTTGTGGCGAGTCAGTGTGCGAATGTTACGCCCATGGACCCCGTCATCATTACGCCGGATGACGTAGCTGAGGCGGTCCGTAGGGCCCCGAACTGGAAAAGTCCGGGACTCGACGGACTGCATCACTACTGGCTGAAGGGGTTCGTGGTGTGTCACGCTGTTCTCGCCCGACAGTTTCAAGAGGCTCTCGACCAAAAGTCGCTCCCGAGCCTCTTCACTACTGGGATCACTCATCTGGTTCCTAAAGACCGAGATTCCACAGACCCGAGCAAATACCGCCCCATAACGTGTCTACCTACCATATACAAGACACTCACATCCATTTTGAGCGCAAGAATCACTCGTCACCTGAACTCAAATCAGGTGATGTCGCGCGCTCAAAATGGATGTCGGGGCGGCGGTCGTGGAACCAAGGAACCACTCCTCATTGACGCGGTCATTGGCAAGGTGGTTAAACGCAACCGTCGGAACCTCTCCGCCGCCTGGATAGACTACAAAAAGGCATTCGACTCGGTGCCTCATACATGGCTGAAGAGGGTCCTCGAGCTGTACAAGGTTGACTGTATAGTTCGAGACTTCCTCGGGCAGTGTATGGGGCAGTGGAGTACGATCCTTTGTCATCTAGGCGAGCGGATGACGGCTGCGGAGAACCACATAAGGATAAGAAGGGGTATCTTCCAGGGCGATTGTCTGAGTCCAATCTGGTTCTGCCTCTCTCTGAACCCTCTTAGTACCTTACTGGAGGGTTCCGGGAGGGGATTTCAGCTTCGGAGAGGAGGTACAAAAGTGACCCACCTCTTCTATATGGATGATCTCAAGTTATTCGCCTCCAGTCGCTCTCATCTTATGGAATTGCTAAACATCACTTGTGATTTTAGCAATTCTATTAGAATGGAGCTGGGGACGGATAAGTGTGCGATCCTCCATGTCGAAAGGGGTAGGGTTGCTAACTCTGAGGGCATAGACTTATCTATGCCCATCAACATAAAGACCCTATCCGAGGCTGAAACATACCGATACCTGGGTATGTCACAGAACATAGGTGAGGCGGACATGAAACGGTCAGTTTGCGGTGTGTTTTATGCACGCTTGACAAAAGTGCTCAACAGTCTTTTGTCGGGCGTTAATAAGACACATGCATATAACGGTTGGATCATGCCTGTTCTCATGTATACCTTTGGCATGCTCAGGTGGACTCAGACCGAATTGAACGCTCTGGACAGAAAAGTCCGCACTATAATGACGTCCCACAGGATGCATCATCCGAGATCGTCAGTAATGAGGCTGTACTTGCCGCGGAAGCATGGTGGGCGCGGCTTTTTAAGCGCGCTTACCATGCATAATCGCGAAGTGTGCAGCCTCCGTAATTACTTTCTGACGAGAGCGGATGATCCATTCTATAGGGACGTTATTTCTTGTGATAAAGGACTTACCCCTCTATCCTTAGCCAACGAGCAATGGCAAGACCCGGCAGTACAGAGCATTTCCGACCGGGAGACCGTATGGAAGGAGAAGGAGCTCCACGGGAGGTTCTACAAGGCTCTACATGAGCCTTGCGTAGACACAGTCGCCTCCCTCCACTGGCTACGTTTCGGTGACCTCTTTGGGGAAACCGAGGGTTTTGTCTGTGCGATACAGGATCAGGTTATTAAGACCAACAATTATCGGAGATACATCCTAAAGGATGGCGCCGTCGACATCTGTCGAGCTTGTCGCCATCCCGGTGAGTCACTTAGGCATGTCATCTCCGGTTGTTCGGCGCTTTCTAACTCTGAGTATTTGCACAGACACAACCTAGTAGCCAGGATTCTACACCAGGAGCTCGCTCTGAAATACGGTCTCGTGGATCGGAAACTGCCATATTATAATTACTTGCCGGAAGCCGTGCTCGAAAATGACCGCGCCAGGCTCTACTGGGACCGGGCCATCATCACGGACAGGACTATTCTTGCGAATAAGCCTGATATTGTGCTGATGGACCGGGCACAGTCAAGGATATTTTTGGTCGACATTACCATTCCTTATGACGAGAACCTCGTGAAAGCCGAAACAGATAAGTTGACAAAATATCTGGACCTGGCTCACGAGGTGACCGACATGTGGGGTGGTCTGCCGGCCGAAATTATTCCTGTGGTCGTCTCTGCGAACGGGTTAATCCCAGTCAGCCTCTCGGGTCATCTGAGGCGACTGGGACTCCGTGACGGATCGCTCCAAGCTCAAATGCAGAAGGCGGTGCTCCTCGATACCGCCCGCATCGTCCGCCGGTTTCTTTCCCTTTCTCCCTAACCCTCGGCCGTTTGGTCTCCCCTGCCGAGGGCTTCCATCTGGTTGGGTTTTTATATATTTATGTAATTTTTATGTATTTATTTTATTTTATTGATATTTATGTAAGTTTATCATTTTCATTTACAATTATATATTTATACAGCCCAACCAGATGAGAAAACTATACAAATACCCCATAATAATAATAATAATAAACCATTTATTCTCTCTTCACAAATAGTACTTTTAGAGTTAACAATTTGCCATAATTAGGTTTCAGCTTTGCCTGAAGTAGGTTTTTGTAATAAATTCTGTGTTACAAGTCACCAGAGCCCCAACCCGCGGACTGAATTATTGGCATAATTAAAACTAATAAAAGCTATTGATATGAAAAGAATGTATAAAATGTTGCAGAAATTATAAGTTTGTTTAAGTTTTTGTGAAGTGTCAATAAGTGTGTGAGTTCAAATGTATGAACGAAGCGATTTTTAGGAGGGTAAATGTGTATATGTGTTGCGAGTATGGAGTTAACGGCTATGAGTAGATATCTTGAATTTAGGATTATTTAAGTACAGTCAAAAGGTGCTCTGTTTTTTTCATAATCTAGATTTATTAAATAGTTTTTAATGCTATTTTACAGTTAAATTTGGTTTTAGGATACATATTAAGGATGCTATTTAATTTGTTGTACAGATTTTGTCCAAAAAAGAAAAAGAACTTATGTGAGAAAGATGTTTTAAATTGAAGTGTGTGATATACCTTATCTTTTCGACGCTTATCATTAAGTAGCTTCTCGTCACACTGCAGCTGGGAGTATGTTTAACACAGTATGCAAGATGAAAGTTTCCTTAACAGTAAGAACATTTAGTAAGAACATTTTTTTAGTAAGAACACAACAGCACTTACCTTGTAGTGTTATGCTACTTACTTATCATTTTACATTATTTTAAATTCATTTTTCCATTGTGTTTCGATTTTCTGTATTCACCTCAAAACTGGATATTTTACATCACCTTTATTTCCATAGGATCCTGTAACGATTTTAAACCATAAAAACACAATAACAAATCATTTCTACTTCGTATTTTCACATTATCAGCACTTTTAAATTGGTGTCAATGGAGTCTACCTTTTTTCGATCTTTTATTTAGTTTTCCGTAACTCTGCAATTTCGGGCTTTGTGCGTGCAGTTGCGCTACCTTTTTTCCTATATCAATAATATCTCATTTTTCACTTAAATCTTGCCGTTTTTCTATTACAAGCCTAAAACCAAAATTTGACGTTTTGACATCGTTGTTTATTTGGTCGCTATGACAATTATATTCAAATTTGCTACCGGTCTGTTGTTTCTATTTCGATAATTCTACATAAATACTCTTTCCTCTTGACCATTTACAAAAAATTTGCGTTTAATTTAAATAATTTTTCCGTTCTCTCTAGAAAGGTATAAAAGCCGAACAATCGGTGAAGAAAGTCAGTCTCGCTTCAGTTCTCGAGTTCGAAGCATCTCCTAAAGGCCTTATCCCGGGGCCGCACTGCCCCGGGATCCTGCAAGCCTCTGTCCTGCCTGAAGCCACTGGACTCTACGAACCTTTGCTCTACCTGAAGTCGCCGGATCCTACAAGCCTTTGTTCTGCCTGAAGTCGCCGGGATCCTACAAGTCTCTGCTCTGCCTGGAGTCGCCGGAACCTGCAAACCTCTGTCCCGCCTGAAGTCACCGGAACCTGCAAACCTCTGTCCCGCCTGCAGTCACCGGATCCTGCAGGCATCTGTGCTGTCTGAAGTCGCTGAGGATCCTGCAAGCCCCTGTCTGGCCTGAAATCGCCGCATCCTGCAATCACCGCATTCACCTAAAGTCGTCGCCTAGAGACGCCCACGCCTTCTCACCTACGCCGTGCGTGCTCGTTCCAGGCGCTGAGAGCACACTTTGGATCTCCAGACTCAGCTTCGACACTAATCTCCTTTTTTTATTACCTTTTTTAAATAATTTGTAAATCACGTCATCCATCCTCATCTTCACACTCCATTTTTGTTATATAAAATTGTAAATATCTTTTAAATCTTGAATATATTATTTGTTTTTGTTCTATTTTTGTTGTTTTGCTGTTACTAGGTTAGGTTCTCTTTTGTATTTAATTGTCGCTTCACGACAACCTTAAGTATGGCGCGCTGTGCTCTCTCTCTCTCTCCTTCGATTAGATGAGTTTTGGCATAATGCGTAGTAAACCATCTTAATAATCTTTCGGTCAGCAGATTGTCTTAGGATTTTAAAAATAAAGATCAAATTTCGGAGTGTGTTTATAAGGGTCTCTATGTACGGTTTAAAGGAAAGGTGTTGATCAATTATGACCCCAAGATATTTAATATTCTCTGCTCTTTCAAGAGTGGGCCATGAGCACATGGTTTTGAAATCACAGGCATGGGCAGAACTAGTAAAAGAGTTCAGTGGGAGTAGAGTACTCTTATGGCCAAAGGTTATATATTTAGTAAGTCTTGCAGTAGTATGCTTATGTATATTTAAACTAGCTAGCAAACTTAGTTCTGCAACATGTGCAGTAAAAAAGATTAGAGGCCTTACAAGTGTCGAAACAGCATGATTACTTTTTTTAAATTATTTCCATTGCATAATGTCATATGGAATCTTGCTATGGGCTATGTGGTAATGCGGTTGATACTAAAACTAGCTTTGTTTTGTAAAAGAGAGCCATAAGAGCAATTTATAACCTAGTTCCGAAGAAATCCCTGAGAGAAAATTTTAAACAAATAAATATAATCTTAACTTTGGCCTCTTTATTTACGAAAATTTAATGTCTGAACACCAAAACATTTTTTTTATTAAAAATAGTGATTTACGTAAGTGATAGATTCTGAGAATGTTGTTACAAAAATTAAGAAAGGTATGCTTCGGTGGAATAAATGAGGAGGAGTGACAACGTAAATTTATGTTGCAGATGTGAGTGAGAGAGCCGGCAGGGGACGCCTTATACGGAAGTTTATCGACCAAATAAATTGACGACGTATTGGAGATGTGCCAAATTAAGTGTACCCTTAACCTACGGGCATGTATGCTCCGCATACACTTGGATTATTAACTTAACGATTTATTTACAAATATAATTCCGGTGTGCGCGTTTTCGTAATTGGTCTCCTCCTTAACGCCTTGATGAAACTTTTATGGCATACTTTTGTGGTCACATAGTATAATATAAAATGCTGGTAGAAAATCATTAATTCGTTCATTACAGGTCATCAAAAGCCCACTGCTGAACATAGAGCTCCCCATAGACGGTGAGAATTTAAAATTAAGTAGTATAAGCAGCATTAAGCTTCTATTCTACTTTAGTATTCTGTGAGTGAATAGTCCTTTCCAGGTCGAGCCAACCCTTTCATACAGTAACCGTGAAATAACTGCGGCGTGATTATACAACGTAAAATTACATTACAACTGATGGCCGCAGCGCTGCCAACTTCGAGTAATAAAAAAGAAGCCTACTTAAAAAAGCCTTCACTGCTGGCCGTATGAGGAAGCTCAAGATATGTATAAATCTCGACATAACTTTGATAATACCACTGTGTACCAAACCACCGAAGTTTGTGTATTTTGGGTAACCCATACAGGTCACAAACCGAATGCTCCACTACGTCCCATAGTGAGCCAAATTGATTCACCAACGGAAGCACGCTTGATTGTGAATATGATCTCTCTAACATAGGACAAACAAAAATACCACGTGTGAAACCCGCGTGAAAGAACAAATCGCTGATGTGAAGCACCGATACTCTGAGAAATCTGCAGTATGTCAACATGTTCAATATTGTCCCAACCATTATATCAGATTTGATAAACCACAAATCCTCGCAAATGAACACCGATTCCTAACAAGGATGATTTGCGAGGTTATTGAAATTTAAAAAAAAGCATCCCAGTTTCTAATAGAGAAGATATCTTTGTGCTACCATCTGCTTGGGCACCTGCTCTGCAAGAATACAAGATACTGTAAGCTCGATCTGCGTAGATCGAACCAAAAATTAAAAATTAAAAGTTGAAGGTAGCTTTCGTTAACTATGACTTAGGGACGTCAAATAGCTCAGTTTCCCCGTGACCATGGGCGCTGGAAAGTGCCCGAAACGTCGAGAATTTAAAAAGTGAAAACTAAACGTGATAAAATCCGTAAAATTCGTTTTATTTCGAGTATAATTATTCGCGTAAATATAAGAAATCATTATATTTTTAGGTTTTTAACGGACTTCAAAAAGAGGGGACTAGGTACTCGATTCATACAGTCGAATGTTTAAGCTTCAAAACTTCATCTCAGAGGAATGAATTTCAAGGACATTTGAAATTTATTAACACGTACAGAAACAAAGCGACAGACAAATTACTCCATAACCTTCCACAAATTAATAGATGTTATGCTAAACAGTGAGACGTAAACTGACTATCACTTTAATTAGGTAATAAATATAAATTCAAAGATTTTAATTTTTATTACGAACTATAATAATAAAAAGAAACTAAAACTAGAAAGTTAATTATCATATAGTCCTACTACCCGCGGTATCGTGCCAAGAACGCTGGCTGCGTTTCCCCGCAGAATGGCTATACTTAGCCTTTGAGCGAGAAAAGAACCAGTCCTCTTATCACCAGCAGCAACGACCAGCCGTGGATGGTGTTCCTTTAGGAACTTCACCGCACGTGGACCCCACGGACCGATAGTCTCTACAGCAAATGGCACAAATATGTAGTCATCTCTCAGAGACTCATATTTGCGCCACTTACTCAGTTCAGCTGCCTCTGATGCCACCCCGGCTCTAAACGAGGTACCCCTGAGATGAGAGGTCGCCAGAGTATCTACGCAAGTAGCATCCCACACTAGGGCTTTACCTCTCTCCCAAGGGACCAATGTCATACCGTCGGGTCTCCTGCCATCGTCTCTAAATATTCCACAAGGCTCTAAAACCGAGGGAACATATATAGAGACAAGATCCCTTCGGATGACATCGTTCAAAGAACTGTGTCGTGAAAACCTACCACAGGGGCACTGATGGGGTTGACAAATCGACGCTGCTAGTCAGATTCCTACGGAAATGCGCAAGCTTTCCCCATCAAGTAACGTGCCGAGATTACTTGATGGTAAAGCGTGTAGCCAGTGACTAAATGCCTTAGTCGAAACAGCTAGAAAGCGTGGCGTTATCTTGATCACTATGGAAATTATGAAACAAATCTTTCTGCATGCCCTGTACCAATGGAATGTTGTTAGTTAACTTCCAGTGGAACATTTTCACCAGGACAGAGCGTTTGCCATGTCTGCCCTGCCTCTGTAGGAAAGCATATGTCTACTTTATTATTTAAAATTATATTACATAAGTCACTGACACTATGCACGGTAGCAAGGAAAGCAGTCAATGCAACGCTAGAAAGATTTCTTACACCAATGCCACCAAATTTTATAGATAAAGTAGCTTGAGTTCAGGCTGTTGTATTGAAATATAAATTTAGAATTTTTTCTATAGCTATTTTAAGATTATTATCAATATATTTTAAAATATCCGAACATTTCCAGACTGGACTCGAGCGGAGTAAGTATGTAAATCTAGGTACAAGAATACAATATTTTAAAATAGTAAGAGCTATGTGAGGGTTTAATTTATACAATTAATCAACGTGGCTTAAAAACTGATCAAATTTTGTTTTTAAAACAGGTTTAATACTATCGAAAAACAACAACAAATTCAAATCAATCAATTCAAATAAAATAAATAATGTAATTTACGGAACGTTAATAAAATCTCCTTCTTGACTCCTTTTAATCGAGGTCCAGACTAGGCATGGTTACAGCTTTACTTAAAATCACAGATGATTTTGCTGGGGCATCGATCAGCATATTACTACTTATTCTTACGTTGCTGGATTTCGGTAACACTTTTAATACCGTCGATTTTGACGTATTGCTGAGTCTGCTATGTTTTATTAACATATTTCCAGCGTCAATTGAATGTTTTCAAAGCTATTTGCGTGGCCGCTGGCAGCGTGTTATGGTAAAGGGTGCCACATATACGTAGTGTGAATTAATTGCTGGTGTACCACAGGGTGGCGTGCTATCTCGACTCCTTTTTCTGTACTTATTTTTTTATAGGATAGGGTGACAAACGAGCACACAGTCCACCTGATGGTAAGTGGTTGCTGTGGCCCATAGACATCTACATTTTCCTCGTTTGTGAATCAAAATGCAGATGCGTTGTCACCCGTGAGGACTAAGATGGAATGCCTCTTTTCCAGTAAAAAGGGTCTCCGGTTCTCTACACTCACCATACGAAACACAGCAGCATTAAGCTACTATTTTACGCTGGTATTCTGTGAGAGCGTGGTCCTTCCCCGGTCGAGCCGACCCATTCGTGCTACAACTATACTACTAATATAGCTGTACATTTACTACTCCCCAAATTTAATTTGTTACTTCACAAATTTCTTCTTTCCACCTATTTCTGCAGATAATCTCCATATTTACTGCCATATATCACTCCACTCATACACACTTATACGAATGCAATTTTGCAATACATAATTGGAGCTGGTCTACCCATTCCCGCCAGAAAATTACTGGTACAGTCCTTGTTACTGCCTATTCTCGATTATGTTAAATCTAAGTTACGATGTCAATGTTATATGAATTACATAAAAAATATTTCATTAAATTTAAATTATTATTACAATTACTTAAATTCATATAAAATACACAAACACAACAAAACAGATACACAGCTCTAACGTAATCTAAATTTAGGTTTAGATCCGGAGTGCTCGATATGCAGCCTGGTCCAGTGTCGCATTATAGGGCAATCCAGATCCATCCGCCAGGCGAACAGTTGCATTTAGCCATGTGAACCGTCCCGTATACGGCACATCAGGATTCCGAATGATCGTTGCGAAGCCATCTATATTTGCATCCACAAACATTTCCGATGCGCTACAGTAGCGTGGCTTCATCAGAGCTCTGAAGGCGTTATTGTATAGAATGCGTAGGGTGTCGTAAGGTTTTTTGTGTACTTGACTCATATGCTGCACGTGTAAAATGATTGGCAGAATGCTCTGAACAACGTAGCCTTTACTTCTGCAGTACAGCGCGCAAACCTACGTGTCAACATAATGGCCCGAACTGACAATGCCCTTCCCTCCCTATCTATATCAATATCGTCTGAAAGCGTCTCAGTGACTCAGTGACCCAAATATTTGAACTGCGAGACTTTTTTCAAAACACTGCCATTTAGCGTGGCTGGTGGGACAGTGTAAGTTTTTGATCCTGCCTTAAACACCATGAGCTCGCTTTTGACGGCGTTGTATCACAACCCATGGGAAATTAGTTTTCGAAGGGCGCTGATCGATGGACTCAACAGAACCATATCGTCTGCATAACTGATATTGTTGAAAAGAACACCATCAATCGAACATAGCACACCAGTGCCGCTAAGCTCACGAATCAGACGGTCAATGTACAGCTTGAAGAGGTTCGGCGATGATAACACGCCTTGCCTTACACCACACTCCAATATGTACTCGTTGCCTTACATAGATAAGAAACCGGACTTTATTTGTTGATTGTTCATGACGTTTGTTGTTATTGTTGAAAATATAAAAGCTATTATTTAAACATTTGGCAGTTAAAAATGACTGCAGGAAAGCTAAGATTTAATTAACCTTTGGAGGTTTTTATTAATTATTATTTTATTTTACTACAAAAAATTTTTGTATAGGAGAGGGGGCAAACGAGCATGCGGTCACCTGATGTTAAGTGACTACCGCCGCCCATGAACAACTCAACACCAGGGGAATTGCAGATGCGTTGCCGGTAGTCACGCTATATAGAAATATAGAACAAGCTTCATACTACCGCACGAAGCGTTGGCCGCTCCCCGGGCTAAACAGTGAACAATTATACAGTACGGCTAGCAGTCGCAGTATCACGCAGTCCTGTGTCGAAGAGCAGCTGCAAACGATCAAGATTTTTGTTTCAATTTTTGATGGCCAATTGATTGGTAAGGGTGATAGTTACGTCTAATCCATGCAACTAGATAAACGTCTGAACCTCTCAATAGTGGACTATTCTTGGACAGGGGACGATGATGGTGTTAATGTGGGTTAATATATTATTTATTATTTTATAAATATTTAATAGATACCATACCTTAACTGGATAACTTTATATTAACAATTTTTTATAAGGGGTTTTTATTTTTATAGAATAAGGATGACAAACGAGCACACAGTCCACTTGTAGGTAAGTGAAATCTGAAGTCTATAGACATCTATCCTCAGGACTGCGAGGTAATGCCTCGTTACCTTTGAAAAAGGTCTAGTATTTATACTTTTAATTAAAATGAAATGAATGCAAGAGGTATACGAATTTATTTTCTCTTTTTAAGTCACTGGATAGCGGGTTCAATCAATAGTTAGAATATCCAATATGCACCATCTATAACAGAGTATATGCAATAAACCTCAGCGTACTATTATTTATTCTGTGCCTCAGCCTTTAATACGGGTCAAACCTTGAACCGTATAGTAGGATTAGAGGTTTAAGATTGCGTAAACTTGTATAGCTTAATGCATCTATTATCCCTTCCTTCCCTATTGTGAATATAAAAGCTTTATTTTATAAACTCGTATATTCTTTGGTATATTTTTAAGTAAAGCTGACAAACAAACACATAGTGTTTTTATCCTGGATTAAAAATAAAACGCCATCCGCGTACTACATACTTTTCAAAAAAATATGATAACTGAGAAAAATTGAAAGCAGCTATTTGTTGCTGCTTGACAACGCTATCAGTAAGTTGATTATCTATACATATAAATAATATTGAAGTGTATTTTTGTGATATCGAAATAGTTTTGAACTAAGGGTTTTTAGGTTTAAGCCTCCGCTGTCCGTCCGTCCGTCCGTCCGACCGTCTGTCTGTCAGCGGGCTGTATCTCATGATCCGTAATAGGTAGACAGATGAAATTTTCACAGAATGTGTATTGCTGTTGTGACAACAGATAATAATTAAAATAAATTAAATTTTAAACATTTAATTTAAACAAATTAAATCATTTTTTGAAATTACGATTTACAATTTAGTTAGTTAGTGCATGCCAATTAAAAATATTGGTAAATCCAATTGTGCATGCCTTAAACGCGTTAAAAAAATTACGTATAACAAGGTTATACTTAATTTTTTTTAAGTAGTTTAAATACACACAAGTTTTCACTAATAACCTTTTAACTATACTTCCAATTTTCTGATATCTTTATGTCAAACTTCAATTAAAAAAGTTTGGAAAATCCAAAAGTGCACGATTCACAATGCCTAATCATATCGTAAAATTTAAAAAAAAATAATAAATAAATAGTAAATTGTAGTTCTATTTGTCAACGAGTTCCAGTAGCAGTCAACGAAGTCTACCTGGAAGTCAGTCCTTCAAGTCCGGAGGTAAGGTCTATTCTATATATCTATTATATTCTATAACTAACAAAACGATGATAAACTCGGCACGTCTAATTCTCCTCGTCGAGGAGTTCCAGTAGCAGATACCGACACACCTTCAGGTCTATAAAGTCCAAGACGTATAAGTATATTTATATATAAAATAGAAATAAAATATTGTAATAAAAATTTGTGATTACAATAATAATAATATCTTACCTTGATCAGTTAAGTATTAAATTTGACGTTTGGAATATTTTGTATTTCTACGGCAATCGATATTTTTCTGCACGAGCCGCAGTAACAAACGACCACTCACTACTGCATTTAAGCCCGGAGTTAATAAAGTACCTTGTGCCTGTGGCTCGGAGTGCGGCTACGGCCTATTTAGTAAATTAAATTAATAATTTAGTAAAATAAATTAATACAAGACTCTCAAACCACCGAAAATTTCGCCATTTCGTAGCCGAAAAAATAATTATTACTAAACAAAACAAAATTAAACTACCATTTACATTCCATGGCTTCCCACATGATAGATGAAGGGTTTTAAATATAGATGGAGTTGAACAATTGATATTTTCAAAAGTTATCATGTTTACGCCGCCATGCTACCTTGATAAGTCCACACCATAAGCCACTAAAACCCCTTTTTTATGTAAAAATAGTAAGTTAACGATTAAAAAAAATATTAATAAGTTCAACAATCATTTATCTTTCTGACAATGTGCTTTTCATATCATTTATATGTATAATATGATTGGCCGAGAAGTTTTTGGCCAAAAACCAAAAAGTTTTTTGTGCGTTCATGGACTTGGAGAAGGCTTATGACAGAGTGGACAGGGATGTGTTATGGCAAACACTGAACTCATTTGGGTTGAGCGCTGGTCTGATACAGGCATTGAAGTCTTTATATAGGGACTCTAGTGCTTGTGTCAGGATCAACAGGGCCTACTCGGACTGGTTTGACATCCATAAAGATGTCAGACAGGGCTGTGTGGCTTCCCCGTGGTTGTTCAACCTATTTATGGACAGTTGTTTGGAAAATTTGAAAGTAGAAGAATGCGGTTTAAGAATGGGTGAGTTAACCGCCAAATGCCTTTTGTACGCCGATGATCAAGTCATACTTGCGTCATCGGCAGCCGAGTTGCAAATGATGGTTACATTAATGAACAGGACATTAAAAGAAAAGGGAATGAAAGTGAACGCAAGTAAGACGAAAGTTATGGTTTTTGAAAGAGAAGAAAATAAAACGATATGTGAAATAAGAATAGAAGGGGAGTTGGTAGAGCAAGTAGATGAGTTTGTATATTTGGGATGTGTGTTTAGCAGGGATGGTAGATATGATAAGGATATAGAACGACGAGTGAATGCGGGAAATAGAGTGAATGGGGCTCTACACTCTATTGTGAAAAGTCAGAATGTGTCCAAAAAGGCACGTATGGCAATTCACAATGCTGTGTTAGTACCTACTTTAATGTATGGTACTGAAAGTTGGGTGTGGCAGAAGAAGCATGAGAGTAGAATAAATGCTGTAGAAATGCGGTCATTAAGGAGTATGTTAGGGATGAAGCTGAATGACAGAGTGAGAAATTGTTTAATAAGAGAAGAGTGTGGTTTGCAAGATGATGTTGTGACCAGGATTAAGAAAGGAATGCTTCGGTGGTTTGGTCATGTAGAAAGAATGAATGAGGAAAGAGTGACAAAGCAAATTTATTTTGCAGAGGTGAACGGCATAGTCGGGAAGGGTCGCCCTAGGCGAAAGTTTATCGACCAAATTGGCGATATATTAAAAATGGGCCAAATGAAGAGTACCTTTAACCGACCAGCGTGTATGCGTAGGTATATGGATGTGGAGGAAGCGAGAGAGGTGTGTCAGGATCGTGCCAAATGGAAGTCCATACTCTCTGCCTACCCCTCTGGGTGACAGGCGTGAGTGTTTATGTATTATTATGTATTTTATGTAATAATATGATTGCTAGATAAGATTTCATGCGACAAAACGTTGGAATCTTAATTTTTAGGCCCTAGCAGAACATACCTGCGCGCGTCGCGCTTAAGGCATGCTAAAAGAACACCCCAGATTTTAAGAAATTTAAATTTTGTTTGAGTGACGGCGGGGATCAAACACGGGTTACTCATGATTTGTATTATAAATTAGCGACTCGTCCTGGTTTTGCCTTGGTAGGATCTATTAAGGTGGTGTTATTAAAATTTAAGATAATCCATTACCATTTATTTTATCTAATTTTCGTTTTTCATAAAAAAAATGGCTCCAAGTTTTTAAGATAAAATATAGCCTATATCACTTCTGGTTTGGCTCTCTATCTGTTTATGGAGATTTATTACAAATGGTTCAGCCATTCTGAAGATTAGCCCAGACAGACTGACAGACAGACAGACAGACCGACAGACAGGCGGACAAAAATAAAAAAAGGATTATTCATGTCTTAATGGCATGCAATAATCCTCTCAACTTAATATAAGACAGTTATTTTGATATTACAGACAAACACTTCAATTTTCTTTAATAGATTTACAGTACGCGCTTTTCCCTGAGCTACCACACCTCTTCATTACCATCTCATATAAATATCATGTCGGCGACATAATGAGTGCCCACCTTAATTAGTGTAAGGTAATTAAATGACAAATTACACTGTGACTTACTTTTTAAAAGCTAATGTAAGTCACTACTGAAATTGAAAGGAATAAAAAAGTAACTTGTTCCAACTCCATGCAATACAATTATCTCTTTGAGCTTCGTGCTTTGAGCTCGACCTTTGAAACAAAAACGAACAAAACTCCTTCTATTGAACGGTCTCAAATGAATTTCCATTTTAAATTAGCCCGTAGCACAAACATGTTGGAACTCCAATATTGGATCCAAGTATAAAAAACTGAGTTTACCATACAATTTATCTATACCCTAACATTGTAGAATTCGCCTTTACTAATAAACTTATTTACAGGATACACCACTATATTTTAACATAACGTAACGTAAATAAGTGATAGAGGCCCAAAAAGTAAGGTTAGCACGATAGTACGAGTAGAATTTAAATCGAATACAGAAGACATACTATTATAGTGATATAAAATCCAATTTAAATTTAAGGCGTACCTGCTCAAAACAATTAAATACAGTTTATTTCTTCTCAACGTGGCTTCACTTCAGACTACGGATCATATTCGCCGGAAATCGAAGTTAACTAAGACTAAGCACCGATTTATGCAGTAACAAGTAAAAGATAATTAGCGCAAAAAACGCAACAATTAGAGTTTACGCAAATAGCATAAACAGTGCTGGTAAATTATTGAATTTCATCCGTCGATAACTGTCGTTTAGTTATTCTTTGTTTTCGATTTCTAGTAAATCAAAGTAAGAATTTTATGAAATCGAAACCAATATAAAAAAAGAATATTTATTTTATATAGATTAGTAAAATATCATTAAAAAGCAGAATACCAATATCCAACCTATCATACATAAGTAATTTTTAATCACATAATTGCTATTTACTTCTTTTTAAACTGAAAAATTCCTTCGTGTTATTTCGGATTTGTTTACCAAGACATACCGCTTGCCCTCATAGAGTATGCGGTATGAGTATATAATGTATCTGTGTGTGTGTGTGTGTGTGTGTGCGAAATTGTTATTTTATTGTTTTAATTGTTATGTGTGAGTGTGACAGCTCCGTGGCGCAGTGGAGGTTAGCAATGAGTTGTTGCGCTGTGGCCAAGGGTTCGAATCCCACACGAAACAAGTATTTGTATGGCTTACAAATAATTGCTACCGGTCTGGATGTTTGTCTTCGTGCAATTTATGTTTGTAAACTGCCTCCAATACACAGGAGAAAATCGTAGTGTAGAGGTTACGTTTTATTAAAAAAGAAAAAAAGTTTCGTAGTGATATAAGATTGTTTTTGTGTGCGCATTTTCCCCAGCAAAACATGACAGACTTTCTGTATCGTGGAAAAACGCTATGGCTACTCCCTTCCGGTGGCACGTGCTGCTTTATGTAACTAGATGATAATAACGTAAACGTTGGTGGTTATCAAATGAATAATTCAACGTTCGTTGTAATAATTAATCAAAGCAAATTAATCAGAGACGAGGGGAGGGATCTAGTCCGTTTTAATTAAATCATATAAAAGGATGAGATGATCCAGGTCGTTACGGATATAATAGGATTTGACAACAATATGGGAGTGAATTAGATCTAAGCATAACTTTATAAATAGGTTAAACTATTATTATTCATTCATGTACAACATAAGTAAGTACCTAAGGTAAGGAATGATATTAATCTATTAAGGGTTTATCTATTAAGAAAATACTTGTAGTTTCCAACTAGTCAAATCACTAGTACTTATTTAATGTGTCTTTCAATCATAATTTTAATTTTTCTTAATTTATTTTTAAATTTTATACTTGGTAGTACCATGCTGCATCTATATTTCTGGTATAGTTGTAACACAAGTGGGTCAGCTCGACCGGGGAAGGACCACGCTCTCTCAGAATACCAGCGTAAAATAGCAGCTTAATGCTGCTGTGTTTTGTATAGTGAGTGTAGAGAACCGGAGACCCGTTTTACTGGAAACCGAGGCATTCCATCTTAGTCCTCACGGATGACAACGCATCTGCATTTTGATTCCTAATCGAGGATAAATGTGAACTGTGTGCTCGTTTGTCACCCTTATCCAATAAAAAGAATGTCATCTATTTTATGACCTATTATATGCCATGGAAATACATGTACTTCGTACAAACTGGAACCCGCACTTTCGAATGACATAAAATAATACAAGAAAACGACCTTGAAATTTTTCATTACCCCTCAGTCTCTTTCTAATTAGGGTAAACACAAAATACAAGAATTTGGAATATTATGGGGAAAAATCAGTTTATTTTTATTATATTCATTTATAAAATTTTAATTTAATTGAAAATAGTAGAGTTCCATTGAAACGCATGATATTAGAGAAATTCATAAGGACGAGCCTGCGGGCGGAAGTTTATTAATTAATATTATTTATTCGTGTACTTTTTTGTCAATAAACGAATAAACGAGTGAACTGGCTCTATATACAAAACTTTAACTAAAACTAAAATAATTTTTGTCCAAAAAGGAACAAAAATTTGATTTCCCATACAAAATGTATCGGTCACGTGACCAATTTTGTATGGGAAGTCAATTTTTTTAATTTCCACAAAGAAAATTCTTCAGTACCTTACTAAGGATGATGGTTCATGGTTAAAGTTTTCGGAAGGCTGTCTTTACATCTCTTATAATGTAACATTAGGAAATAATAAAACTAAAATAATAATCGTTTTTATTTACATTTATTATTACAATAGCAATAGTGTCTACAAATTTAAAATATACAATAATATTAGAGGTGAAGGTTTTTACAACAACTCAATTTTTATACATGATTGAATAGTTTTGTGAAGTTTTTGTCGCTTGGTACGAACAGCACTCAACTTTTAGTCTATAATTTTTTTTCACGTTCTGAGACACATGGAAAAAAAAAAGTTTGAAATTCACAGCAACCATTTACCATCAGGTGGACTGTGCGCTCGTTTGTCACCCTATCCTATAAAACAAAATTTAAAATTCTGGATGAATGAAATTAAGAGCAATTAATATATTTGCGAAGTAAATAAATGTTTCTAAAGGCTTTTAATTAATACTCTCATCCATAGGCTGATTTTTTATTATAGAATAAGGATGACAAACGAGCACACAGTCCATCTGATGTTAAGTGGTTGCTGTGACCCATAGACATCTACATCTATCTTCGATTACGAATCAAAATGCAGATGCGTTGTCACCCATGAGGGCTAACATGGAATGCCTCGTTTCCAGTAAAAAGGGTCTCCGGTTTTACCGGTTTCGGTACGCTTTTGACGAGTAAAATGTAATGTTAATAATTAGTTCTTCTTTTCGTGATAAATTAATCCTTGTTTGCACACTTATCAGCGCAAAAGATTTGAATGGAGGAAGTGCTTTTGTTCATGACCTGAAAGAGTAAAAAGCTCTTACAACGTATATTTTTATAATGGACTAGTTAGTTGTGAAAATGCTATAGTCAGAACTAAAATCACAATTAAACTTTAAAAAACTGGAACACTGAAAAAATTTAGACATAATATGTAGTTAACAATTTAATATACCAACAAAGCATGCTGATAAAATTAAAATGTCATTACTATTTTGGATTTTTTTTTATAGGATAAAGGTGACAAACGAGCACACAGTCCAACTGATGGTAATTGGTTGCTGTGACCCATAGACATCTACATTTATCCTCGATTACGAATCAAAATGCAGATGCGTTGTCACCCGTGAGGACTAAGAAGGAATGCCTCGTTTTCAGTAAAAAGGGTCTCCGGTTCTCTACACTCACTATACAAAACACAGCAGCATTAAGCTGCTATTTTACGCTGGTATTCTGTGAGAGCGTGGTCCTTCCTCGGTCGAGCCGACCCATTCGTTTTACAACTATACCAGAAATATAGCTGCAGCATGGCTCTACCACGTATAATTTGTCATGAACACTTTATTTTTCATTTTGTCACACTTATCGTACAATTTATCAAAAAAATGGATTTTCTGAGACAGCAATTTTTATGAAAGATGTGTAAATTTTATTTAAAAATTAAATACAGTTAAAAACAGCAAAATATGTACAAAATAGCTTGTAATTATTTTTACAAATTATAGCCTAATGATATAACATATCAAGCTGTTCCTGTTTTCTAGGTAACAGAATGCATTTTTCTTTCTTTCTCAAAAATTTTTTCTGCGATTTTTTTTTAAATTAATTTTCTTCCTTTGGAAATAAAACATCGCTTTGAATTAAGAAATAACAAGTACCTAACAAAAGCTCATACCTGTACCACAGAACATTCTGCTATTTCATTTAAAAACGGTGTGACTCCTTGTCTCAGCGGTTTCCCAGTAATCATGTAATTGGTTGTTGGTTGATATGAAATAAATTACAAATCTTTGCTTTCAAAAAAGGGTATTTTAGTTCCACATTGTTTAACCATTTATTAGGTTCTGTTAGATTGGAAGGAAACCTGCAAAAAATTAATTAATGAAAGATATCTAATTATTTTAATTTTGATGTTTCAGTGTATCATCATTTATGTAAACAACATTTCGAAATTTCACGCAAATCGAGCAGAGAGACCATTCGAGAAAACCTTTTCCGTTCGTAATTAAAATTAAAATACATTACAATGTATGGTCACCCTAGTCAAAGTTATAATACAAACATGAATCGTTAATTATTAAGCAAATAGCGAAATAAAATGGAAATACCGAACCAAAATTAACATCTAAACCAAAATACCCATTGGTCTATACAGAAATAACAGCAATTAAATTCGAAATATCACTGAAAATTAGTTTCACATGAAGCGCAGTATTTGCATGGTGTTTTGTACTTACGAATGAACTGGATGCCACTCACTTTTGCAACCGCACACAATACATTTAATGAAAATTTTTCTAGTTTTGCCTCTGCATTATTCCAAAATTCAAAAACAAACTTGCGAAATGAACATAAACATCCGCCATGTACAGTAAAAATTATTTGACAAATAGATTTTGGGTTGTCATATAACGGCTTTTAAGAATAAATTTAAAACAGGGGAAATATGTAGGAAGCTAGGCAAATAGTTCATAGTAAATCTTCATTAAGTGTTTAAAAGAAAAAGCAAAAACTTGCGTGAAAATCGTTTTGTCAAGTTTTGTTATCATTTTTTACTTATAATTCTTGCCATACTGACAATTAAACTTATACTGAAATTCATGATGGCTGTCAATGAGGTAATATCAGTCATCACGCTGGCTATCCTGTAGGGAAAACATGGGTTACTCAAGGTCATTTGATTATTGCTAATGTTGATATTAGGAGTGTGGGTTCCACTTTGTCTATACTTCCGTTTTATATGCTATATAAATAAATACTTTTTCTATTACACTTTTTTTTATAATTAACTACCAAAGAGATTTAAATATATAAGTATACTATAGAGCGGACATTATGAATATTTGCATACAAAAATGTCGAGCTTGCACATGTGTGAACTAGCTCTAGCTCTAGGTAAACATAGCAAAACTACGCTGAACATTTATAAAGAAAACATTTCAGCTGTTCCCCAGTAGGTGACTTTAATCAATGTGAAGTAAAAACCCGTTTTAGGAATGTTACCGTCTCGACATCAAAGTATCGATAATATTGTTGAAGGTTACTTAGTTTGTAAAGTTTTACGTAGAATAATAGGGAATATGCATGATTTTTTATTGTACAAATCTATTTATTATCACACCAAAGAATCATATAAACTTTTTAAATCATGAATAACATGTTGAATGAAATGTTCAAAAACGTTATGAAATAAAATATTTAATTTCTAATAACTGAGAATTAATTTAAACAGCAGTCACATTGGTGACATCTTGGATGACGTCACCAGGTCCATTAGACGCTATAATAATAGCATATGATTAGTTGGTTGGCGTCGAAGCCACATCGCGAAACATCAAATCTAATAAGAGAGCGCCATCATGTTTTTCAAATTAATTTCTTTTACAAAAATACACTTTAAATCTACTCCTTATATCATCAGCTATCTGCCAGTGAAAATCTAGTCAAAATCGGTCCAGCTGTTTCGGAGATTAGCCGGAACAAACAGACAGACAGACAGACCGACAGACAGACAAAAATTTTAAAAATTGTGTTTTTGTTATTAGTACTTTATATACTTTCATATGCAACATATTTAAGGAAAGCACTGAATTTAAAAGTCGTTACACGATAAATTATTTAACAAATTCATAAGTTTGCGCGTTTACCACTAAAAAGAACACCTTTGTATACTACACTCCTCAATTTCAGAGCACTTCCTTTGTTGCCTCAGCCAAAACCGGAAACTTTAGCGTCGACATATCGAATAACCTAGTAGCATGGTCACTTGGAAGAAAAAGCTAAATTAGCTTCTAAAAAGCTTGGCGTACTCAGTAGAACGGGACAGTATTTCATGCTTGCACACCGTTTGCAACTTTAGAAGCGCAATTTCGGCCTCACATATAATATTATCATCTCTGGGCTGGGGCTCCCCAGGGCGAGCTCCTTCCACTTGCCCGCATAGAGAACAGAGTGGTTCGACGTCGACGACCGAGTTGCCTTTAATAGGCTCGATTTACTGACCCTGCGTAGAGATGTTGCATCCCTTTGCATTTTCTATCGTATTTACCACGAGGAGTAGTCTGAGGAATTGTTGTGATTAATTCCAGCCACCAAATTTCACCAATACACATCGCGACAAAACTTACGTTACCATCCACATCATTTCGTACCTTAAAGAAACGAGCTTACTCCTTTTCAAAAGTACGGCAACGAATCTGCAATTCTGCTAGTGTTGTTGAATTATATTAAAATTTTAAAAAGAAGGCTATCTTGTTGATCGGTTGTACTGGCTGAAATAGACGTTTCACGTTAAAACCAACGGCCGTGTGCCTCGACATAGGCCCATCCGATTTCTTTATTGGTATGGATACAGTATCGTTTACTGTTTCACCTCATTAAATATTGTAGATGATTAAATCTGCATCCCTGTATAATATTTTTTATCGATAACACCAATCGATAAACGTTGTCAATCACTAACTCATTTGGTGTGTTACTAGATAACAGAGGGCGCTTATTACAACGATGATAAATGTTCTAGAACAATCTACCAGAAATAATAAAATTTAAAAATTATGGGGTAAATATACATTATACTTGCGACAATGAACCAAAATCACATTCAGTTTTTGTTACATATCGGGACTTACAATACCTTAATGCACAATAGGGCATATTTTCTTAAAAAATATTTTTTTTTTATTTAGGAAAGGAATACGTTTTGAGCTTTTGACGATGTCACTAAGACTAAATGACACAAATCCGAAATATATCCTATAGGACATAAGTAAAAGGTGACTATTTTGTTGCTGATGTCCGGTCTATTACTACTACTACTACTTCAATGTATTTGTTAACCATTTATTTTGACGGGAATTTAAAACATTAAATCTAGAAATTTATTACTTATTAAAATAATTCGAATCTTCTGTTGGTAACTTTATATTATTATTCGACAAATATGCATTCATTCGACATAGGAGCATATCAAATCAAATTTACATCGATGTATATATGCAGGATGTAAAATATTCCGACGCGGGCGTCAGGAAATAGCGTTGAACGTGCGAATATTTGATACAGTAATCGCGAAACCGTTTATGGCAAATTCCTGCAAATGGAGACGCCCATGTCTGACATAGTTTCAAAAAAGCCATTTAGGGACTCAAAGACAAAACTGACGTTGCTATTACTCTTTTTATGGCGGATTTGTATGTAACTGAGACGTCGGTCGGTCACTTGAAAAAATATATTATAGTTTTAAAATTCACCACATATATTTAACTAGCATTGGTAGCTCAGAGGCTAAATGCTCGGCGTAAATCACACAGACTTGGGTTAGATCCCCGCCGGTACCAGTTCTTAGTTTTACAATTTTCAGTGCTGATTTACCACGTGCCTGTTTCTGCATGTTTGATAAATTAAAGAAAATATCCCAAAGACGTGTGAAGTTCGCCAGCACGAATTAGAGTAGCATGGCGAACATTTTCTTTTCATATTTTAACTTTTTTTTATTAAATATTATAACTTTTTTTTGGTTAAAAGTTATATTGCATTCGATAATTGTCTTAAATTTACTGACGCATTATTTAAAAAGAATAAAAACAGCACAATGCCTTGGTAACTTGATTTGTTGTACAGAGATATAATCGGTTTAAAAGGTCATTCAGTCTAACAAAACAAACCACTAGAGTTGTAATTAGTAATTTGAATGTCTAAACCACTCACGTTCTCCAATTATTGTACAGAGCTTAGTAAAGGAAAGTTATGAAGATGACTTGTTATACAAAGTCTTAGAAAATTTATTCATCACAGACTCAAAAGTCTACTGCTGAACTTAGGCCTTTAGCGTAGATTGAGATCCAGGGGCAATATTTATTATAGTTTTCACGCTTCGCAGGTGTGTTGCTAACCGCAGTTTTTTTTTTGAGTTGTTATCAGGAAGATGCTGCTGGTCATCACCTATTTCATAATACATAGGCTGCACTAAAAGTATCGGGAATGAAATATTTCCACTGTTTCTGTCATATTAAAATCTTTTTAATTGAAAATTCCTTGGTTTTAAAAATCGAATACCATTTATTTATTTAAAAAAAGATTCTCGGTCTTGTCACAAGGTTTTGTCAAACTTGTTTAGTCGTTGAGAAAATGGAATTGACTCGAGAAAATTCAAGAGCGATGATTTATTATGACTTTCGAAGTGGTTTAACACAAAAACAGTGTGTTGACCGGATGATTTCTGCATTTGGTGATGAAGCCCCATCCAAAACCACAATTTATCGCTGGTTTGCTGAATTTCAACGTGGACGTGTCAAGCTCAGTGATTATCCCATACATACCGCGAAATTCAGGCAACTTTAGACATTGGCATGAGTCAAATACAAATAATCTTGCATGAACAATTAGGTGTAAAAACGTTGTTTTCCCGATGGATACCGCATTCGCTCTGTGAAGAGCAAAAAGTGGCTCGCGTTACTTGGTGCGTCAGAACTCTCGAAAGATTCTACACAGGATCCTCAAATGCTGTATACAACATCGTATCAGGTGACGAATTCTGGATATATGCGTACGAACCCGAAACAAAAAACCAGTCACGAGTTTGGGTGTTCGAAAATGAGTTAAAGCCAACAAAAATTGTTCGATCACGGAGTGTTGCAAAAAAAATGGTGGCCACGTTTGTCTCCAAAACCGGCCATGTTACGACTATTCCTCTTTAAACGGATGGTTAAATGAACGGTTAATGCAGAATGGTATGCTAGCATTTGTTTGCCACAGGTCGTTTCTGAACTCTGTAAAGAGAACTGCAACCGCCGCATCATCCTCCATCACGACAATGCGAGTTCTCACACCGCACACAGAACAAAAGAGTTTTTAGAGCAAGAAAACATAGAATTATTAGACCATCCGCCGCACACCCAACCTAAGCCCTAATAATTTCTATACTTTCCCTAAAATAAAGAATAAATTGCGTGGACAGAGATTTTCATCACCTGAAGAAGCTGTGGACACCTACAAAACGGCCATTTTGGAGACCCCAACTTCCGAATGGAATGGTTGCTTCAATGATTGGTTCCATCGTATGGAAAAATGTGTCAAATTTCGCGGAGAATACTTCGAAAAGCAATAAATAGATTTTTAAATAGTAATGTTGTGTCACTTCCTTGATTCCCGAAATTTTCAGTGTGTAACTATTTGTTCCAAAATTTGTTGTGCTTAAGATTTAGATTAAGAGTAAATCTTTCGTTGGCGTTTAAGTATATTTTATCCAAGTCCTTTTTAATAACTTTAATGACATGAATGAGGGACTACGCACTCGCTGTTAATTTTACAGTATGCGAATAAACCGGGTCCGTCTCCCGCCTGCATTAATTAAGTTTTAATTTCAGTTTTAAGTGCAGATTCACCACGTGATCATCGGTAAAGGAAAATATCGTGGCGAAATATGTATGTCTGAAAATTTAAAAAAAAGTATATTGTGTGCGTACAAAAAATGCATATATAGGATAGGACAGTGTAGTGATGGTGTAAGACCCCATATCATCACGTGGGTGTCGTAAGAGGCGACAAAAGAAATCAAATCAGGAGATGAGCAGCAGCGTCTTCCTAATCACAACTAAAATCAAAAACTGCGGTTGTCAACCAGCTTGCCAAGCGTGGCAACTATGACAAATATCTCCACTATGAAGCAATCTATGAGGGAAGCCTATGTTCAGCAGTGGACTTTAATAGGCTGTAACGGTAACGGTAACGGGATAGGACGGAGGTCTGTGGTCATAATATTACTTTGCTTGTTGATAGTGGCGACTGCAGTCCATGGACGCCTGCAGCCGACTTCAAACACAGAACAGTACAGATGCGTTGTCACGTCTGAAGACTGAGATGGAATGCCTCACAGCCTGTAATTGTACTGGCTCTCTACCTTCACAAAGGAACAAACACATCAGTGCGAGCACTGCTATTTATGCGGCTGAGATACGTAAGAGTGTGGTAACTGTACAGACGCACGCTAGGCAGAAAAGTGTCCTACCTCCTAGTAAAGGTAACGCTAATAAAAACGATTTTTAACAGCTAAATAGTGCTATAAGCTATAAGTTACTAATGAATTAAACTGTTTCGCTTTTATATAGGAGTAAAGAGATAAGCCAGCAAGGACAGGTACAAAATTAATTTATATGCGCTCTTGTATGATATCGGAAGCCTAAGAAGGGTCGGTATTCATATGCGAAAACAAAACACAATTTACTGTTGTTTACAGCACTATCGGAAGGGATCCATAGCTTCATATTCCATAAGACGCATATTGCAAACGAACATATTTCGCGCAGATTTTCCACTTGCAGTAGATTTTAAATTAAAATTTATATTAAAATTTAAAGTATTCTAATCAAGCTTCGTTATCGAGAACCGTGTCAATCCACAATGAAAACTTAAATTTAGAACTTGATAGATGTGATGAGTAGCTTGTAGGCACTTAATTAATATTCAACTTAGAATCAGTTTTGCCTACTAGTAGGTATAGGTGGCATACAAAACTTAAGTTTATAAGTATCTATACGAGATTTTCAACTATTTTATATTTTAATTAAATAACCCCTTATTTGTCAAAGTTATCACATTTGGCAGGTGGGTTGATCACATCAGTTTTGTTTTTTGTTAATTAGTTATCTGGAAAATGCTGCTGTTTATCTCTTGTTTCAGTTTCCTCTGTTACCTCTTACGAACCCACGGGTTGATGATATTGGGCAGTGAATTCTCCTACGCCGCCACTGCAACATTAGGAACATGCACTGCAAGCAGTGCTATGTGGCGCCAGAAATAAACTTGCACATTCTTTAATTATTTATAAGTATGTTTATCTATGTCACTGTATGTCATATTATTTCTTTTCTATATTAGTTTTTTTATTAAATCATATTTGTTACATTAGAGATTTAGACATTAGAGATACAGCAGTAATCTAATGGGAGGCCTATGTTCCTATCATAGATTACTGTATATGTATGTACTAGAGATTAATGCGTGACTCAAATTAATTTTCTTTATAGCGCTGTGTTTTCCTAACAGATGGCGCAAAATTAAAAGTGCTTTTAGCTCGCCCTTTTGTTTGCACTTTACAATTTTTATTTTACATACAACCATTAAAATTATATTGCAGCACTGGTGCACAAGTGCTGCAATATAATTAATAGTTTTATGTTTCTTGTGCTAATTGTTAGTTGCCACTACAAAAAATAAAAACCAGTTATTATTAAAATGTTTATTGTTGAAAAATTCTTTGCTTAGTTATTTATTAACATTAGATGTGTTAAATTTAACAATATTTGCACACTGTAAATTGACTTCTCTATACAATGCCCCTACTGGCTTAGAATATCTTATATTAGAACGATTAGAATAGAACAGAATAATTTCTATTCAATATAGATTATAACATAATACTTATTGCAAGTCATATTTTATTTACCACTGGTTCAGAAAATACCTCTGTCCTGGGAAGAACCAGCAAGAAATCCATCGGGACTTTTTTTTAAACATATTTCACTTTACAATAATTTTGCCGACTTCCAAAAAGGAGACGGTACTCAATTCGACTATGTTTTTTTATGTGTGTTACCTTATAACTTTTTACTGGGTGAACCGTTTTCGATAATTCTTTTTTATTTGAAAGCTGGTACTTCTCGTGTGGTTCCGTATAAATTTAATCAAGGTCAAACCAAAAGTTTTTGAGTAATTCTTAACAACTTATATTGAAGTCGGCTTTACAAAATTTTAAATTATGTTTGTACACTTTAAATAAATTTTAATATATTCAGCATGGTGGCGATCACCTCATTCCCAAGGGTTACTTTCATTGATGAATTATATGACATTATAATAACACCTTTGTAAATTTTTTCTTTAATAAATTACAAGCTTAAGTTTTCCTAGTATTTAAAGTACGAACATCCTTATTCTTACCAAAGCTATTTATGTTCTAATGTACATACATCACATTTTCATAATTATATTGAGATGCCAAAGTTAATATGTTTATTTATTCAATTTTTTTTCTAAGGGACTCTTTACAATTAAAGTTATAAACCTCCTGTACAGCTCTCTTTCGCAAAACAAATATGGCTTCAATGTCAGTCGCATGACCTCAATAATAATACCAAGAAAAACAGTGTTATCTACAAGACTCCACTCCTCACCATTTAAGAGCACGTTGGTATTTGAATCCGCTCCAAAGTTTTGCTCCTCTCCTGAAATTTCATAAATTAGTATAAAATAATTGTTTATGGTGGTGCATCTTTAATTTAATATAAAAGGATACATTTTGGAGCAGCAATATTAACCTTTAAAATATGTACTTGATAACGTTATCATATTTTAGTTACATAACTATTTTTTTAAATATGTGTGAATAGAATAGAATAATTTTTTATCCAATATACATTATATGTGTAATTCTTATTGAAAGTCATTTTTTACTTTACCACTAGTTCGAAAAAAAACCCTCTGTCCTGGGAAGAACCAGCAAGAAACCCAGCGGGATTTTTTTATAATAAATTTTACAATATAAATGATTACGAACTATTTACAAAATTTATTTTAGAAACTGCTTGGAAGCGACCACCTCGTTCCCAGTGGTTATTATCAACCATGTATTCATTTATACTATAATAACCCTTTTTATACAGTTTCAGCTTAATAAAACATTTAAAGTTGGTAATAGAGAGAGCCTGTACACTTTCCGGGACCTTGTTATTTTTTTTTATAGGATAAGGGTGACAAACGAGCACACAGTCCACCTGATGGTAAGTGGTTGCTGCGGCCCATAGACATCTACATCTATCCTCTATTACAAATCAAAATGTAGATGCGTTGTCACCCGTGAGGACTAAGATGGAATGCCTCATTTCCAGTAAAAAGGGCCTCCGGCCACCTGCACTCACCAAGTGAAATGCAGAGGTAAACCTCTACTTCACGTTGGTTTTTTGTGAGGTCGTGGTACCACCCCGGTTCGAGCCGTGCGACAGCAAAAGCTACCGCGTGGCTCTACCACTGTTATAATAGCGTATGCATTGCCCCAAGAATGAATTACTGACTCTGTGGAGTCGAGAAACTGGCACCACTAGCTTGTGTTTGTTCCTAGTGTTTACAGAATGTTTATCACTTTTTTTACTAAAACTACCTTTGTTTTTGTGAACATACATTAAATTGGCCTCTCAGTATATTTATTCGTAAATATACTGAGAGGCCAAAATTAATAAATTTATTTCATTAAATTTATCTCTAAGAGACTCTCTCAGTTTTAGATTGTAAATAGCTCTAATGGCCCTCTTCTGTAAAACAAAAATAGTTTCTGAATCAGCCGCATTTCCCCATAGCAAAATCCCATAATACATTATGCTATGGAAATAACTGAAATAAACTAATCTAGCTGTTTCGACACTAGTGAGACCTGTAATTTTTTACAGCATAGGCTGCAGAACTTAGTCTGCTCGCTAATTTGGATATATGGGGGCCCAACTGAAGCTTTGCGTCGAGAGTGATGCCAAGAAAAACAGTGGATACAACAGGGCTCAGTTCCTCCCCATTTAAAAACACATTGGCATTAAATTTTTTAACAATTGTTATTGTAAATTTAACACAATTAGTTTTATTTCCGTTCAAATGCAAATTATTACCGTTAAACCAATGCACTAATTTTGATTTAGCATTATTCACTTCATCACATTTAAATTATTGATGTTTAAGTTTAAAAATCAAGGAAGTATCATCAGCCAATAATATTAAATCTTGACTATATCTTACCTTATAGGGAACAAGGTAAGGTAAGTCATTAATATACACCAGAAACAGGAATGGGCCGAGAATCGAGCCCTGAGGGACACCCATTACTACAGGTGACCCGGAAGAACTTTTACCATTGATAATAACGTTCTGCTTTCTATTCAAAACAGCCTAGAATAAATGCTATACGAGACGAGAATGGCTGCATGCTGAATGATGAAGTTTCGAATTTAAAGAGATGGAAGGAATACTTTGAAAGCGTGTTTAAGAGTGAAGAGTCGTCTGGAATAAGTGAAATAGAAATTCCGGAAGAAGTGGAGAGAGGTAGGGAGATAAGTGTAGATGAAATAATGAAAGCAATGAAAAGCATGAAAGCAGGTAAGGCAGCCGGATATGATAGAATATCACTCGAAATGCTAAGGGCTGGTGAGGGTGTGGTTGCAGGCCTGCTGCACACCTTGTTTAATTTATGTTGGGAACTGAAACGGGTACCGGAAGACTGGTGCAAAGCCGTTATAGTCCCAATATATAAGGGAAAGGGGTCGCAGCAGGACTGTAAAAACTACCGTGGTATCAGCTTGCTTAGCATTGTGGGTAAACTGTATGCTAAGGTGTTAATTGAAAGAGTTATGGAAGAAACTGATGGAAAAATTTGGGATGTGCAAGCTGGATTTAGAAATGGGATAGGGTGTACGGATCAAGTCTTTTCCATGCGCATGATAGCGGAGAAGTTTTTGGCTAAAAACCAGAAAGTTTTTTGTGCGTTCATGGACTTGGAAAGGGCTTATGACAGAGTGGACAGGAATGTGTTATGGCAAACACTGAACTCATTTGGGTTGAGCGCTGGCTTGATACAGGCATTAAGATCTCTTTATAGGGACTCTAGTGCTTGTGTCTACTCGGACTGGTTTGGCATTCATAAAGGTGTCAGACAGGGATGTGTGGCTTCCCCGTGGCTGTTTAACTTATTTATGGACAGTTGTTTGCAAACTTTGAAAGTTGAAGAATGTGGGTTGAGAATGGGTGAGTCAACCGTCAAATGCCTTTTGTACGCCGATGATCAAGTCATATTTGCATCGTCGGCGGCCGAGTTGCAAATGATGGTTACTTTAATGAATTGGTCATTGAAAGAAAGGGGTATGAAAGTGAACGCAAGTAAGACGAAAGTGATGGTTTTTGAAAGAGAAGAAAGTAAAACTTTATGTGAAATAAGAATAGAAGGGGAGTTGATTGAACAAGTGGATGAGTTTGTATATTTGGGATGTTTATTTAGCAGGGATGGTAGATATGATAAGGATATAGAACGACGAGTGAACGCAGGAAATAGAGTGAATGGGGCTCTACACGCTATCATGAGGAGTCAGAATGTGTCAACTAAGGCACGTATGGCAATTCATAATGCTGTGTTAGTCCCTACTTTAATGTATGGTAGTGAAAGTTGGGTCTGGCAGAAGAAGCATGAGAGTAGAATAAATGCTGTAGAAATGCGTTCCTTAAGGAGTATGCTAGGGCTGAATCTGAATGACAGGGTGAGAAATAGTGTGATAAGAGAAAAGTGTGGTTTGCAAGATGACGTTGTGACAAGGATTAAGAAAGGAATGCTTCGGTGGTTTGGTCATGTAGAAAGAATGAACGAGGAAAGAGTGACAAAGCAAATTTATGTTGCGGAAGTGAACGGCAGGGTCGGGAAGGGACGCCCTAGACGAAGGTTTATCGACCAAATCGGCGATACATTAAAAATGGGCCAGATTAGGAGTACCCATAACCGACGGGCGTGTATGCGTAGATATATGGATGTAAAAGAGGCGAGAGAGGTGTGTCAGGATCGCGCCAAATGGAAGTCCGTAGTCTCTGCCTACCCCTCTGGGTGACAGGCGTGAGTGTTTATGTTATGTTTTATGTTTATGTTATGTTTTATGCTTTCTATTAAATATGAAATAATAAGTTTAAGCGCTGTGTTTTTGACACTATAGTACTGTAGCTTCCTGATTAATGTCTCATGGTCAACACAGTCGAAGGCCTTGGAAAGGTCACAAAATATACCCAAAACATCCTCTGAATTTTCCCATGCACAAAAAGTATGTTTAATAAGCTCAACTCCAGTATCAGTTATCGAGCGACCCCTTGTAAAACCGAATTGATTTTTATGTAGCAATTTATTAATATTAAAGAAACTTAACATCTGATCTAAAATACTTTTTTTTAATTTTACTAAATGTTGGTAGTACAGGAATTGGTCTAAAATTGGCCGGGTCTAATGTACTACCAGATTTAAATATAGATATGACTTTGCTATGTTTCATTAAATCAGGAAACACGCCAGATTCGACGCTTGTATTAAATATAGTGGGGAGATAAGGTGCTATTATATCTATTATAGATAAAATAATTTTAACGAAAATCCCCAATAAGTCTGCCGTTTTATTAACATCAATAGTTTTAAAATATTTAACGATATCTTTTGGCAGTACTCTATGGAATTTAAAAGTATTTGAACAAGCCTTTACATATTGTTTGAGCAATGATACGTCAAAAAAGGAACATCAGTAAAATGTTTCTTAAAAGCCATAGCAACTTCTTGATCAGATCGCGTTAAATTATTGTGTAAGAACTATACTTTTTTAAAATACAAATAATTTACAGAAGTGACTTTGTTATGCCCACTATCATATATCATTGTTTATATGTGTGACCTGTATAATATTTTTTTTATATAATAAACATTTTATATATTGTAATGTACTTACATAATACAACCTTACAAACCATTTGCAAAATTATTATCAATCTAAACAAAAATGTTTAGATAGATAATCATTTGTGTGAAAGAGACCACATAAAGCAAGAAAAAGAATACCAAGAAAAAATAGTTAATAAAACTTTGATATCTTTGACTATGGACATTGCACATCCAAATATTCCTCAATATGCAATTACATTATAACGTAAATATCGTGGAAGATGATATTATGATTTCGAAGACAAATTGTTGGCATTGTCAAAATGTAAGCCTTAAAATTTATAAATTCTTAAGGAAATTGTTCACTTTTTAATCAAGAGGGACATTAAAAATGACCTTAAATAAATACTAATTAAACCAGATATAAACCCAATTGTATTTAAGCAAATGAAAGAATAAGCTTGAGCATGACACAGTGCTTGTGCTTCTTAATGTTTGATGAGATGCTAGTTTTCCCCTCAATACATTACAATGCAACTGTCATTGGTTTTGAACACAGGCTATGTTAAGTGTGAAACTATGACCATGAACATGTTTTGGTTTAATGATAAAGGAAATAAAGCTCATAATAAGCTATCAATTTGTTATAGACTTTGCAAAAATGCTACTCTGGCAGTAATTAAATATATAATTTTATCGAATCGAAAATTTGTATTACGAAAAGTATTTTGGGGTATCTATAAAGTTTTCTCATCTGGTTGGGCAGTATAAATATATAATTGTAAATGAAAATGGTAAACATACATAAATATGAATAAAATAAAATAAATACATAAATATATAAAAACCGAACCAGATGGAAGCCCTCGGCAGGGGAGACCAGACGGCCGAGGGTTAGGGGGAAAGGGAAAGAAACCGGCGGACGATGCGGGCGGTATAGAGGAGCACCGCCTTCTGCATTTGAGCCTGGAGCGGTCCGTCACGGAGTCCCAGTCGCCTCAGATAACCCGGGAGGCTGACTGGGATTAACCCGTTCGCAGAAACGACCACAGGAATAATTTCACATGCCGGTAACCTCGTGAGCCAGGTCCAGATATTTTGTCACCTTATCTGTTTCGGCTTTCACGAGGTTTTCGTCATAAGGAATGGTAATGTCGACCAAAAAGATCCTTGACTGTGCCCGGTCCATCAGCGCAATATCAGGCTTATTCGCAAGAATAGTCCTGTCTGTGATGATGGCCCGGTCCCAGTAGAGCCTGGCGCGGTCATTTTCGAGCACGGCTTCCGGCAAGTACTTATAATACGGCAGTTTCCGATCCACGAGGCCGTATTTCAGAGCG
The DNA here is from genome assembly GCA_963668995.1 of Parnassius mnemosyne. Taxonomy (NCBI): domain Eukaryota; kingdom Metazoa; phylum Arthropoda; class Insecta; order Lepidoptera; family Papilionidae; genus Parnassius; species Parnassius mnemosyne. The sequence continues at coordinate 21,541,172 of CAVLGL010000104.1, read as the reverse complement.
AGCTCCTGGTGTAGAATCCTGGCTACTAGATTGTGTCTGTGCAAATACTCAGAGTTAGAAAGCGCCGAACAACCGGAGATGACATGCCTAAGTGATTCACCGGGATGGCGACAAGCTCGACAGATGTCGACGGCGCCATCCTTTAGGATATATCTCCGATAATTGTTGGTCTTAATAACCTGTTCCTGTATCGCACAGACAAAACCCTCGGTTTCACCAAAGAGGTCACCGAAACGTAGCCAGTGAAGGGAGGCGACTGTGTCTACGAAAGGCTCATGTAGAGCCTTATAGAACCTCCCGTGGAGCTCCTTCTCCTTCCATACGGCCTCCCGGTCGCAAATGCACTGTACTGCTGGGTCTTGCCATTGCTCGTTGGCTAAGGATAGAGGGGTCAGTCCTTTATCACAAGAAATAACGTCCCTATAGTATGGATCATCCGCTCTCGTCAGAAAGTAATTACGGAGGCTGCACACTTCGCGATTATGCATGGTAAGCGCGCTTAAAAAGCCGTGCCCACCATGCTTCCGCGGCAAGTACAGCCTCATTACTGACGATCTCGGATGATGCATCCTGTGGGACATCATTATAGTGCGGACTTTTCTGTCCAGAGCGTTTAATTCGGTCTGAGTCCACCTAAGTATGCCAAAGGTATACATGAGAACAGGCATGACCCAACCGTTATATGCGTGCGTCTTATTCACACCGGACAAAAGGCTGTTAAGCACTTTGGTCAAGCGTGCATAAAACACATCGCAAACTGACTGTTTCATACCCGCCTCATCTACACCGATGTTCTGTGACATACCCAGGTATCGGTATGTTTCAGCCTCGGAAAGGGTCCTTATGTTGATGGGCATAGATAAATCTATGCCCTCAGAGTTAGCACCCTACCCCTTTCGACATGGAGGACCGCACACTTATCCGTCCCCAGCTCCATTCTAATAGAATTGCTAAAATCACAAGTGATGTTTAGCAATTCCACAAGATGAGAGCGACTGGAGGCGAATAACTTGAGATCATCCATATAGAAAAGGTGGGTCACTTTTGTACCTCCTCTCCGAAGCTGAAATCCCCTCCCGGAGCCCTCCAGTAAGGTACTGAGAGGGTAAGTAAAAGTAAGGAAAAGTATTATTATTAAAGTATTATTTATTATATTATATAACAGCCACTAACGGCGTAGTGCGCATGAATTATAGCTTATGCAAGGACTTGATAATATAAGCGTGCCCTCTGCTCTCTAGTGAGATTAAAATAAGTCTAGCCTAGCGTTTCGGAATGTAGATGGAAGCACAAAAAATATCATTTTGTTCATAAAATAATGTTCCAAGTTGCATGCCCATGGTTCCTATGTACGCCAGTGGATTTAAACAAGCAGCAAATCTAATTTTTTATCGAAAAATATTGTATTTTTATTTGATACTACACATTAACGATGCTGGATATTTTTCTTTACTTGTGCAGTCAACGAGCCGGTAACCTAAAGGTTTTAATGAGAGAGTTTGCGAATATTTATCTTTGGAATGTGATGACTTAAGAGCTTAAATTTTTACACATCCAAAGGACCGTAGACCTTAGTGTTTGATATTAATGTCAACTTGATACCTCCACTCGTTCTTAAGAAAATGGGTCTTGACATACGGATGGATAGATTTTTTTTATAGGATAGGGTGACAAACGAGCACACAGTCCACCTGATGGTAAGTGGTTGCTGTGACCCCTAGACATCTACATTTATCCTCAATAAAGAATCAAAATGCAGATGCGTCGTTACCCGTGAGGACTAAGATGGAATGCCTCTTTTCCAGTAAAATGGGTCTCCGGTTCTCTACACACATCATACGAAACACAACAGTGTCAAGCTGCCATTTTACACTGGTATTTTTTTTAATTTATTTATTAAAAGAAACTTACAGCTTTTATATCACATTTGAATGTAAGATGAATGTTAACAATACATTAGCCAAAACAGTTTCCAACGTTAAGATTTACATTGCGAAAACTTTAAACATAATTAAATGAAGTACATATTTCTGTTTTGCCATAGAGAAAAATATAATTACTGCATACGTAATACCAATGTTAGTAAAGGTAATTTTATATTCAGATAGAGGACAAGAAGTACAAACACTACCTAAGCGTGATCAACTTGTCTAATAGATGTAACATAACTTTTTAATTTGCAGTTAAATATGTCAATATGGTTATAACGCTCATTATGTGTGTTGCAAGCGCGAACCAGAAACCGGTTTTTCGAATACTTAGTTCTGCAAAAAGGAGTAGAGAAAACTGCATTGGAGCGAGCACTCAACCTAGGGCATCTAAATGTAATACGACTTAGAAGGAAGGGGGAATCTATATAGTTATGTAAAAGTTTAAACAGAAACACCTGATCTCTATGTTCACGTCGTAATTCTAATGAATGATGTAGCGCAGAATGATCCTTAAATTTGTAATTAAGTCTTTTCAGAAACTTATTTTGAATCCTTTCTACTTGTTCCACATAAGTAGCGTAAATAGGGTTCCACACCTTAGATGCGTATTCAAGATGACTTCTTACTAAAGAATTATACAGCATAATATAAGTGTTTATGTTTTTGAAGTCCTTGCATTGTCGGAAGACAAAACCTAACATTCTATAAGCCTTGGCAGTAGCCTTGTCAATATGAGACGCAAAGTCTAGTTTACTATCTAGATATACCCCCAGGTCCCTCACCTCGGTCACTCTTTTAATCAAAATGTTATTTAATTTAAAATTGTAAACAATCGGTCGTTTTTTTCGGGAGTAAGATATAGTATAACATTTATCAATATTTAATTTTAGATTATTAGCCGAACAATATTCATAAAAATTGTTTAAATCTTTTTGAAATAGTAAAGCATGTTCGAAATTCTTAACGAAGGTAAATATTTTAGTATCATCAGCGTATAGTAATGCTTTTGAATGTTGAATGCTACGCATGACACCATTTATAAATATATTAAAAAGAAGAGGACCGAGATGAGAACCCTGAGGCACACCAGAAGTGATCGGAACAAAGCTCGAGGTATAGCCCTTTACAGCTACTGCCTGAGACCTATCACGCAGATATGAGGTTAGCCATCTCAAGAGATCGCCGTGTATACCGACGTTTACAAGTTTAGCAATCATTAGATCGTGGGAAATTTTATCGAACGCTTTTGAAAAATCGGTATACACGGCGTCAAACTGATAGCCTTTTTCCATGGCCTCCAATGTTTCATCCTGAAACTCGCATAAGTTAGTTTCTGTGGATCTACCGGGGATGAAACCGTGCTGACTTGAAACTATTTGCGGTTTAATTACAGGAAATAAAGAGTCGTATATAATTTTTTCAAATAGCTTGGGTATAACAGATAGTTTGGAGATACCACGGTAGTTAGCTATATTGTGTTTGTCTCCGCTCTTAAATATGGGAACAACAATGGATTGTTTCCAAAGCAAGGGCATCACACCTTGCTTCAAAGAAATATTAAAGAGTAATGAAAGAGGAGCTGCTAAATGCTTACTGCATTGTCTGAGGAAGATTGGATGAATACCATCTGGGCCAGTACCTTTATTGATGTCGAGATTCTTCAAATATTTTTCGACTTTAACGTTATCAATGTAAACAGAATTAATTATACAATTATTATTTTCCGTATCACAGTTCATAACATTCTTGCCAGGTGGCTCAATTACAGAATGAAAGAATGAGTTAAATAGATCAACAATCGTCTGACCATCTGATGCATATATATCACCAAAGTATAGAGTATCAGGTATATCACAGCTTTTTTGCTTTGATTTAACGAACGACCAAAAGTATTTTGGGTCAACTTGAATATTTCTCTCAGCGTGATTAATAAATCGTTCATAGCACAAAACTTCATATTTTTTAATATCACGCCGTGTATTTGAAAAGTTGTCATAATCACACTGTCTACCATAAATTTTCCATTTTTTATGAAGTTTAAGTTTTCTATTTATGAGTTTAATTAGACGCTTATTAAACCAGACTGGATATTTATTATTATTTCTAACGACTTTAAGTGGGACAAACCTATTTATCACATCACGCACAATTTTATAAAAGTTATCAACCGCAGTATCAATATCGTTTAGATTTAAATGGTCTTCCCAAACAAGATTTGATAGTTCTTGGTTAATTTTATTATAATCCGCGGTATGAAAACGTCGTACTATCCGGTTGGCTGGACACAGACTTGGAGTATAATCAATACTTAAGTCAATACATATAGAGGGATGGTGGCCATCTTCCGGCGATGACAACGGCATGACTCTTTGTACAATACACTTCAAATCGGAAATCACCAAATCCAACTGTCTGTCGTTCATATTGTTAACGTGATTATATTGTGACCAGTCATTAAAGCATAAAAACGCAAACAGTTGCGATGTCAATATGTTATCATATGGATTATCAAGATACAAATTACTACCTGAAGAATGTGGATTTGGGATCCATCTAGCAACCCTTATGTTAAAATCTCCTACCAATAAAAACTTATCATTAGGATAGTCAATTTTAAGATCAGATAAATATTCATAAAACGATAATTCCGCTGCCGCTTGATAATTATTTTGGGGGAAGTAGCAACAAAATAGTCTCAGCAATGATGTCATCGGTGCCCAATTCAATAAAATATTAACACATGTTACATCAGCATCATACAAAAAAGGTAATTTGCGTAGTCCCTGCATACTCATAGTTATCCTTCGGCGAACAGCAATCATGGTACCACCACCTTTTTTAATAGTTAAATTATCATAGTCACGATCGTTACGGTACACGTCATACCGAGAGTCAAACAACTCAGCATCATAGATTCCTGGTAACAACCAAGTTTCGCTTATGCATATAATATCATAATCTGAGTTTAGAATATTACTATAAAATTGTTTAACTTTCGTCCGCAGACCTCTTGCATTTTGATAGAATATGTTAATTGACACTGAAAATGTTAAGTTTAACTAAATAGTTTCTTAAGTATAGAACGTTCAAATAAAGTAGAAACAACCCAAAGTGTAAGTCTATAGCCGGCTCCAATGCAATTTGATAAAATCTTACAACATTAAAATAAAATATTTGAGTTTGCAACAATATTACAGTAGTAGTTTTATAAAAAGCAAGTTGATAACCAGTGAACACAATACTTAATTTAAAAAATAAATCAATTACATTTATAGTCAAAAACAATAAGCAGTAAGAAAAGTATGACACAACCATAGCACTTATACAATTTTGTTTAAAGAGCGTTCAGACGTGATGTGTATAATTGGCGATTGATCACTGCGGCGCACCATGATCGAACAGTTACGAACCCAGCAGTAGACGTAGCCTTTCTCCTTCGCCAATCGCTTCGCTTGTTTGAGAAGATGCTTATTTTTTGCCGAAAGATGGTCGTTGAAAAATATCTTATCGCCACTCTGTGCCCCAGTAATACCAATATCGCTAGCGGTACAGTTCTTCAATTTACGTAACAATGATAGAAAATCATCCTTTTTATATCTCGAATGCATTTTCAAAATAATTGGCTTCGGTGTTTTATTGTCCGCATCATTCTTAACCGCCACACGAGTTACGAAATCAACATCACTATCTATATTAATTATAAAATTACATTTTAGCGCTAGGGACTTCACTTAGCTTAAAAGGTTTTCACCCTTTTTCTCAGGAACCCCATTTATTTGTATGTTTGAACGGCGAACCCATTGGTCATTGCGATCATTGCAGTCAGAAATATCCCTCACTTTTGATCGGATATGGTCGAGATCTTGCTTCAATTTATCATTTTCCTCTTTAAGATCGGAAATCTGTTCATTTATCAAAGCAATTAATGATGCAAAACCATTCATTTTAGTCTCCCATGAATTAAGAGTAGCTGATAGTCCTGTTAACTTGTCGTTAACGTCGGATTTCAGGGAGTCGATGGCAGATTGCAACGCACTAAACCTACCGTCAAAATGTTCCATAATGGCATTTGCATCAATGTTTATCATAGATTGCGATTGCGATGAGCTGCATTCCAGACGAGGTGTGTTGGGGCTGTTTTTATTATCCTTTTTTTTTACCGGATTAACACGATGGACACTTCCATTTAATTTTATTCATAGGTAACATTTTCTTAAAGTCCAGTTCTTTTAATCCTATACATGCGTAATGGTATGAGCCACGATATGCAGAGCAATTAATTAAGTCCTCCTCATTTACAACAACGAAACATGTTTTGCAATCCATAGTATAATAGTATTTTGTATTTATTTAAACGAGAGGTAGATTATTTAAAACAGTAGGCACGTAAAACAATGTAAATAACATCAACAGCTAACGTTAACTAAACCAACAAGACTTCCCGTCCAAAAGAGCTTAAGCGCCGTGCGGAGCTTGTCGCTTACGCGTTATAGTAAACAATACCGGCCAGTCACTGATATCTCACTGCACAAAAGAGGTTTATGGTTATTTTCACTTTAAATCCATAATTAACTGCAAAGTTTATTATATCACAATGACTATAAACAGTATATGTCACATTTGCAATAGTCTTCGCATATCAAAACACTTATTTACCGGTTACTGGATTAAAAATTGCGCATAGATATAACCCGCACAAGAACCAACCGACGTAACGTCACAGAATACCAGCGTAAAATAGCAGTGTAATTCTGCTGTGTTTCTCTTGTTGAGAACTGGAGACCAGATGGAAGTTAGCGTAGAACATTCTTTTTTTAACTAAACTGTATGCCAATTATTTGCTCCATAAATGCTCCAGCAGAATCCGAAATTGCTCCACCTCTATTGTTATTAGTTATTTTATAATTAATTTTAAAAAAAATTAAGTATCAAAAATTTAATTTTGCTATAAAGTATTAAATATCTACTTTTTTAAATTAAACTGTATGCCGATTAATTGCTCCTTAAATGCTCCAGCAGAATCCGAAATTGCTCTACCTCTATTGTAATTAGTTAATTTATAATTAATTTAAAAAAAAATTAAGTATCGACAATTCAATTTTGCTATAAAACATAAAATATCTACGTTTTAAAATTAAACTGTATGCCAATTATTCGCTCCTTAAATGCTCCAGCAGAATCCAAATTTGCTCCACCTCTATTGCTATTAGTTAATTTATAAATAATTTAAAAAAAAAATTAAGTATCGAAAATTTAATTTTGCTATAAAACAGAAAATATATATTTCTTAAAATTAATCTGTATGCCAATTATTTGCTCTTTAAATGCTCCAACTGAATTCGAAATTGCTATATCTCTATTGCTATTAGTTAATTTATAATAAATTTTTAAAAAAATAACCAGAAGGAAGTTAGCGTAGAACATTATTTTTTTTTAATTAAATTTTATACCAATTAAATGCTCCTTAAATGCTCCAGCAGAATCCGAAATAGCTCCAACTCTATTGTTATTAGTTAATTTATAATTAATTTTTAAAAAAATAACCAGAAGGAAGTTAGCGTAGAACATTATTTGTTTTTAATTAAATTTTATACCAATTAAATGCTCCTTAAATGCTCCAGCAGAATCCGAAATTGCTCCACCTCTATTGTTATTAGTTATTTTATAATTAATTTAAAAAAATTAAGCATCAAAAATTTAATTTTGCTATAAAGTATAAAATATCTACTTTTTTAAATTAAACTGTATGCCAATTAATTGCTCCTTAAATGCTCCAGCAGAATCCGAATTTGCTCCACCTCTATTGCTATTAGTTAATTTATAATTAATTTACAAAAAAATTAAGTATGAAAAGTTTATTTTGCTATAAAACAGAAAATATCTACTTTTTAAAATTAAACTGTATGCCAATTAATTGCTCCTTAAATGCTCCAGCAGACTCTGAAATTGCTCCACCTCTATTGCTATTAGTTAATTTATAATTAATTTTGAGATAGTGATCCCATTTGAGTAATAGCGCTATCATAAATAGAATGTAGTAACGTTCTATGGTTGAAGTCATTTAATCGAACAAAAATTGATTGACTCTCAAGGTGGTACGTAGAATAGATACTAAATGGCATAAACCCAAAAAAATAATATTGATGGGTGAGTTTTTAAATTATGGATTCTTATGAATGGATTAGACAAACATCTTAATAATATGTTTGTGTTTGTGCCATCTAGCGTCCTTTCTACGTACCACCATGAGAGTTAACCAATTTTGATTTGATAAAATGACTACTTATAGAAAGAAAGAAAAAGATGGTGCGATTAAAAAAAATTACGTATATAATAAATAGTAATTACCTAATTAACAAACAAAACAGATATGTCTCTTCTTAAGATCGAAGAAGATGATGCACTGTGACACATCTGTATATAATTTTATGTAAATAAATGAATGATACACACCATCTATGTTATTCAAAAGTCATTGATGAATAATTGAAATGTTTCCCTGTAATACAAAAGTTTCACTTCTGTCGTGTGTCTTCACGACACAAACTGTTTTTGGTAACGCTTTTGTAATATATTTATATAAGTAATGCATATAACTAACTTACATAATATATATAAGTATTAATATAATTTATACTTTTTTAAATTTAAAACTGAGGAAATTAATAAAAATATATAAATATAAAGCTATATAGCTATATATATATAAGCTAAATATAATATATATTTATAAATATCGATATCGATCCGCAATCACATTACAAATCAATTTTGGAAAAACCTAAAAGTTAACCCTACAGTGGTCGGATGGATTATAATATTATTCCACTTTTAAAATTTCAGAAAAGTCACTTAAAAATGAATCTTTTGACATGTCAAGTATTAAAAGTTGAAAAGTAGGAGGACGTGCTCAGTGCAGCACGTGCACGTGCATTTATTTAACTAATAACTTGCTGGTCGAAGAATGTATCAACGAATAGAGGAAATACTAGCGATCACATTATTATACACAGCAAACAATATTTTGTGATCTCACTTTGAAATTAATGTGCCATTTTCATATATTAATATGTAAAAGTTCTTTCATTATTATTATTTGTATAAAAAGGAGGTATAAATTTTTTTCTTCATTTAATATAATTAACCGTTGACTAAATGTTACCTTGGTTTATTTAAAATAGAGTACAACTTTAACTAATACAAGTTAATGTTGATATTTTACGGCTTTCTTCTTATTTTAGATTGGACTACATATGAAATCCATGTGACCACTTTTTGTTTTTATAACGCGCGACAACTACAGTGTTAAGAAATAGTCTCGCACACTTACTTAGCTGTCATGTTGCCTATTCGTTTATTCGAATTTCCACCTTAGCTTTATATTTATATATTGTTATTAATTTCCTCAGTTTTAAATTTAAAAAAAGTATAAATTATATTAATACTTATATATATTATGTAAGTTAGTTATATGCATTACTTATATAAATATATTACAAAAGCGTTACCAAAAACAGTGTGTGTCGTGAAGACACACGACAGAAGTGAAACTTTTGTATTACAGGGAAACATTTCAATTATTCATCAATGACTTTTGAATAACATAGATGGTGTGTATCATTCATTTATTTACATAAAATTATATACAGATGTGTCACAGTGCATCATCTTCTTCGATCTTAAGAAGAGACATATCTGTTTTGTTTGTTAATTAGAAAAACTTCCTTCTGGTTATTTTTTTAAAAATTAATTATAAATTAACTAATAACAATAGAGGTGGAGCAATTTCGGATTCTGCTGGAGCATTTAAGGAGCAATTAATTGGTATACAATTTAATTAAAAAAAATAATGTTCTACGCTAACTTCCTTCTGGTTATTTTTTAAAAAATTTATTATAAATTAATTAATAGCAATAGAGGTATATTATTTTGGATTCAGCTGGAGCATTTAAAGAGCAAATAATTGGCATACAGATTAATTTTAAGAAATATATATTTTCTGTTTTATAGCAAAATTAAATTTTCGATACTTAAATTTTTTAAAAATTATTTATAAATTAACTAATAGCAATAGAGGTGGAGCAAATTCGGATTCTGCTGGAGCATTTAAGGAGCAAATAATTGGCATACAGTTTAATTTTAAAACGTACATATTTTATGTTTTATAGCAAAATTGAACTGTCGATACTTAATTTTTTTTAATTAATTATAAATTAACTAATTACAACAGAGGTGGAGCAATTTCGGATTCTGCTGGAGCATTTAAGGAGCAATTAATTGGCATACAGTTTAATTTAAAAAAGTAGATATTTTATACTTTATAGCAAAATTAAATTTTTGATACTTAATTTTTTTTTTTAATTAATTATAAAATAACTAATAACAATAGAGGTGGAGCAATTTCGGATTCTGCTGGAGCATTTATGGAGCAATTAATTGGCATACAGTTTAGTTAAAAAAAAGAATGTTCTACGCTAACTTCCATCTGGTGAACCGGAGACCCTTTTTAATGGCAACGTGCGCGTTTGTCACCCTTTTTCTTTAAAAAAATAACATGTGTTCGCTTAAAATAAATGCGTATTTTAATAAAAAGTTAAAGTATTTACGTTACATTAACTATTCTTTATGTGTAACATGATTTAAATTTCAATAAACCTAGGAAAATATAAACTCACACCTTGAACACCAAATGAAGCCTCTAGCTGTTCTATTTCGGTCGGGATCGATTTGACCAAGCTACAGGGATGACATTGATATTTTAGAGTTTCCACAGTTTTAATTCCAGCATAATTAGTTTCATCCAGCATTATTATTGTAATTTATTTTCTTTATAAGAGAAAGGAGTTTTGTAAAAAGTAATAAAATATCTTTATGTGTTTTGCTATTTGATGCTACACGATCGATTTACGCTTCACTTTATCCCGTCTACCATTTCCTGTTTTCTATCAAGTGACCGAGATCTATAATCAGTCTCTTCATCCGTTCACACCGCAGATTTACAATTCACTGAATTGTAAATCTGCGTTGTGATGTTGCAGTCAAAACTACTTTTATAAACCCGTTTCTAGGAGTAGTGGTTAGCGATACCTTGTTTCCATTAAAAAGACTCTTCGGTTTGCGTCACTTACGAAACACAGCAACAATATGGTGCAATTTTTCACTGGTGTACCATGCGATGCCAGTATGGTACACGGTCGAGCCGACCCAAATGTACTGCAGCCTTATTAAAAACGGGTGGATTTTCACGTTGTCAATAACCTTGCACTGATAATGCTACTCACGATCGCTAGTGTATGAAATTTAGGTTTTGTTGTTGGTTAGATTCTAATTTATTAGAACGACCGAAACTAGTCCTCATACAAGGTGACAATCATTGACATTTTTACAACTTATATAAAAAAATACTGAACCTCTATTACTTAACTATACTTCAAAAATATTTTTTACAAACAACATAATATAAAATATTTAGTTATGTAGGACTGTTAGAAAATTTTCAGAACATATTACGAGGAGCGTACAATTTATATGCATGAGTCTGAGCATGGCTTAACATGCATGAGTTTTTAAATTGTGTCATTGACTCAAAGGTGCTTTATTTTGTCAAGTAAGGAAGATATACTTTACATCTTTTTTAATTTATTTATCCTTTATTGCAAACACCTTCTACCAGGGGTTAGAAAAGAGGACTTAATGCCTTATGGCATTCTCTTGCAGTCAGCCCTGTAACATATTTAGATTGCCAGATCATGGTAGTCATTTGATAATTAGATTGATAATTATCAACATAAAGCTCCGAGAGCAACGTTAGTTCAGGGGCTAAGCAATCGCCGTTATCTTTACAGCACTCGAGTAACCAAAGTTTCGATCCCCACCAGCATCAATGAAGATGAATAAATTTTTAATTGTAATTTGAAGTGCTAATTCCACGTGCTCGGCGGAAAAGAAAACATTGTGAAGAAAACTTCATGTCAGAGGATCAAACTTCAAGGACATGATTGACGACAGACAAATTTCTCCATAACCTTTCACAAATTAATAAAGATAATGCCAAACAGTGAGACTGAACAGTGAGGAAGAATAGACTGTCATTTTAATTACGTAATAAACATAAATTCAAATCAATCAATTAAAATAAAATAAATAATGTAAATTACGGAACGTAAATAAAACCTCTTTCTTGACTCCTTTCAATCGGGGTCCAGACTAGGTCATAGCACGGTTACAGCTTTACTTAAAATCACAGATGATTTCGCTTGGGCGTGGATCAAAAGCAGCTCACTATTCTTATGTTGCTGCATTTCGGTAACACTTGTAATACCGTCGATTTCGACGTATTGTTGAGTCTGCTACGTTCTATTAACATATTTCCAGCGGCAGTTGAATGTTTCCAAAGCTATTTGCGTGGCCGCTGGCAGCGTGTTATGGTAAAGGGTGCCACATCTACGTGGTGTGAACTAATTGCTGGTATACCACAGGGTGGCGTGGTATCTCCAGTCCTTTTTCTGTATTTATTAATTCTGTTACTTCACAAATTTCTTTTCTCTACCATGTTTGTGCAGATTATTTCCGTATTTACTCCTATATATCACTCCACTCATACACACTTTTACGAATCTTGTTGCAATACATGATTGGAACAGGTCTACCCATTCCCGCCAGAATATTACTGGCACAGTCCTTGTTACTGCCTATTCTTAATTATGCTGATGCATGCTACTCTAATCTTACTAAGGATTAATTAAATAAACGTGAGCGTCTTCACAATTTCGTCATTAGGTGGTTCATGTGCAATAAAGTGTATAATGTCCCCCCCGTGACCATGGTTGCTGTAAAGTGCTTGAAACGTCGGGAATGTAAAATAAGTTAATATACGCGATAAAATCGTTCGAGTAAACATAAGAAATCATTTTGTATAATATAATTTAAATTACTTAATAAATATAAATCTTAATTAAATGAAATAAAAAAATCTAGGCATTTTTAAAATACATGAATTTTTTGTTATGTTCAATAAATTTAAAGTTACAGTCCCATTATTGGATACAGTCTCTCGTTTAAAAAAATCACTTTTACTACATTTACTCTACGAATAGTAAGGCGACACTAAAACTAATTGGCAACCACAGCTACTAAAGTCGAAGGTTTTATAAAAGCGAATGCCTGACGCCTAATTTGAATAATTATTTTTAAACACTAGTAATGCTATTAAACATATCTAATATTCCCTTTAACTACTTCAGGTAAGCTGTGTTAGAAGTGGTTCACGACAGTAGTCGAATGGCGGATTCGAACCCAGGACCTATCAAGTTCGCGGTCCGCACCCTGCCATTAAGCTACTGGCGCTTTATTTCTTTTTGAATTTTGCATTTACTTTTTTTTTTACTTTTCTATTTCTATCTACACAGAACAAACAATATCTATTATTAAATCATTTATTAAAATAACAAATAAAAAGACCCACACACTCATAAACGTCCTCGCTTATTCAGAAATTCTGCACTTGATAGCTTCGCACTGGCGCCATTTGAATGAATAAAGCATTTCAGTCAATACCATTTACCATTTTTGTTATTTTTGCTTACAACAAAAAAGGATGGCAATATTCAGGTCACAGATTTAGTGATTGAAAAAGCGACTATAACCTAACCGTAGAGTGCGAATCGCGAACTCAAATCCGAAATTTTCATTCCGTCATTCCTAAACGTTTACGTAATAATTTCTTATATTAACGCGAATACTACTCATTGAATAAAACTATTTTTTACTGATTTTATAACGTTAGTTCATCATCATCATCATCATTACAGCCTTTCATAAGTCCACTCCTGAACATAGGCCTCCCCCAAGGAATGCCACAAAGCACGGTCCTGAGCCACCTCCATCCATCGACTTCCTGCATGTCTTACCAGGTCTTCACTCCATCTCGTGGGGGGTCGCCCTACACTTCGCCTACCGGTACGAGGCTGCCACTCGAGAACCTTTCTTCCCCATCGGTTGTCGGTTCTTCGAGATATATGGCCGGCCCACTGCCACTTCAGCTTACTAATCCGTTGGGCTATGTTGATTACTCTGGTTCTACTGCGGATATCCTCATATACTATTACATATACTATCCTCATTAGTTAATTATAATTCTCGGCATTTCGGGTGCTTTACAGCACCCATGGTCACGGGGGGACCATATACTGTATGTCTAGGTCTAGTTCCTTATACGAGGGTGCGTTGTTAAGTTCGTGAAATAGGGGGTAAGGAGTGGAAATAAAAATCCAAATTTATTTTTCCTTTTCAATATATTGACCTGCTACCCTAATACATTTTTCGGATCTTTCAATTAAGTTATGATTAACCCTTAAAACATTTATTTGTCTTTCCCTAAAAAATACGCCGAAACTGCTGCCTTCTCTTCTTCATCACTTTAAAATTTTTTCCCAAGAAGTTCTTTTTTTAAGTTTGGAAATAGACAATAATCACTGTGGGCCAGGTCAGGACTATAGGGTGGGTGTGGCAAATTTTCGATGCCCACCTTCTGCAGGGCAGCCATCGCAACATGGCACTTGTGAACAGGTGAGTTGTCGTGCAGAAGAAAGATTCCTTTGGTCAGTTTTCCCCTTCTTTTCTCCTTTATAAGTAGAAGTAAGCTAAGTAATTTCCGGTTATGGTTATGGAGACACCTTTATCTTTATAATTAATCAATAGGATTCCTTTTGAATCCCAAAAGACCGTAGCCATGATTTTTCCAGCCGATTGTGCCACCTTAAATATATTGGGTGTTGGTGTGTCTTTTTTGTGTCACTGCATAGAGTCTTGTTTGGACTCAGGTTCATAGTGGTGAACCCAAGTTTCGTCACCAGTAACAATTCGAACCAACATTCCATCTTTGTCTTTAATGCAGAGGTTCAAAAATGCACGAGAACACTCAATGCGATGTTGCTTTTGAGGCGGCGTGAGCATTCTAGGCACCCGTCTTGCGCTGAAACAGAAACAGAAACAGAAACTTTTTTATTCAATATAGATTATAAATAATACTTATTGAAAGTCACTATTTTGTATGATTACCACTGGTTCGAAAAAAAACACCTCTGTCCTGGGAAGAACCAGCAAGAAACCCAGCGGGACTTTTTTTAAATAACAGCTTACAGTCATGTATGTTACACAAATTAACAACACAACAAATTAGAAATAGCTTGGTAGCGATCACCTCATTTCCAGGGGTTATTATCATCTATAAATTCATTAATATTATAATAACCCATTTTATACAAACTTAGTTTAATAAAGTTTATGAACTTTGAGCAGGTCAAATTTTGTATATTTTCTGGAATTTTGTTGTAAAAGCGTATACATCGCCCCAAGAATGAATTACTGACTCGATGGAGTCGAGTAACTGGTACTACTAGCTTGTGTCTGTTCCTAGTATTTACAGAATGAATATCACTTATTTTTGTAAAACTACTTTTATTTTTGTGTACGTACATTACATTTTCATAAATGTATTGAGAGGCCAAAGTTAATATATTCATTTCCTTAAATTTTTGTCGCAGCGACTCTTTAGGCTTTAAATCATAAATTGCTCTTATGGCCCTCTTCTGTAAAACAAATATAATTTCAGTGTCAGCTGCGTGTCCCAATAGCAAAATACCATACGACATTATGCTACGGAAATAGCTAAAGTAAACTAGTCTAGCTGTTTCAACACTAGTTAGACTTCTAATCTTTTTTACGGTATATGCTGCAGAACTAAGTCTGCTTGCTAGTTTTGATATATGGGGGCTCCATTGAAGCTTCGCGTCTAGTGTGATTCCAAGAAAAATGGTGGTATCTACAAGACTCAGTTTCTCCCCATTTAAAATTACATTAGTATTTAATTCTTTGACATTTGGAGTCATAAATTTCATACATTTCGTTTTAGTGCCATTTATATGCAAATGATTAACATTGAACCAATTTACTAATTTAGATATAGCATTATTTACTTCGTCATATTTTAGCAATTGTCGACTTAATTTGAAAATTAAAGAAGTGCCATCTGCAAATAATACTATATCATGGTTATCTCCTACTATGTAAGGTAAGTCATTAATGTATACAAGAAACAGAAAGGGGCCGAGAATTGAGCCTTGAGGCACGACCATTTGTACCATCGACCCGGAAGAACTCATACCGTTAATAACAACTTTTTGCGTTCTCTTACTTAAATATGAAATAATTAATTTAAGAGCATCACTTCTTACACCGTAGTGTTGAAGTTTCCTGATTAATGTTTCATGGTGAACACAATCGAAGGCTTTGGATAGGTCACAAAATATACCCAAAGCATCCTGTGAATTCTCCCATGCATTAAATATATATTTTATTAGCTCAATACCGGAATCAGTTGTCGAGCGACCCCTTGTGAAACCAAATTGATTTTTATGAAGTAAATTATTTATATTAAAGAAATTTAACATTTGATCAAGAATAATTTTTTCAAAAATCTTACTAAGTGTTGGTAGTACAGAAATAGGTCTAAAATAGGCGGGGTCTAATGTACTACCAGATTTAAATAAAGGTATTACTCTACTATACTTCATTAAATCAGGAAACACACCAGATTCGATACTAGTATTAAAAATAATAGCTAAATAAGGCGCGATTGTATCTATTATAGACGCAATAACTTTAACGGAAATCCCCCACAGATCCGCAGTTTTTTTAACATCAATAGTTTTAAAATATTTTACAATATCTTTTGATGATACTTTATGAAATGAAAAATTCTTTGTACACGCATTTACATTTTAAGTAATGATTCGGCGACCGCAGGAGAAGAATTAGTGACTTAGTGGTTAATATCGGAATATCACTAAAATATTTCTCGAAAACCATTGCATCGTCCTGATCTGATTCGGTTAATTTATTACTAACACTTAACTGGTAGTTTGAATTGCGAGAGTTGATCTTACCAGTTTCGCTATTAATTATACTCTATGTCATTTTAATTTTATTAGAAGCCGTCTTAATTTTGTTGCTCAAATGCAAAGACTTGGCTGTGGAGCACAGTCTTTTAAATATTTTTGAATATTTTTTCACATATTCCCTAAATTCGTCGCTATGATTATATGACCTTTCATGGTAAAGATCATATAACCTATGTCTGCTCCTATGGACTCCTACTGTCGCCCATTCATTAAATGACTTCCGACTGTTCAAGGAGAATATTTTAGAAGTAAAAGTATTATTAAATTCATTGCAAATAAGCTTAAATAATGTTCCATACAAAAAATATGGATCATTTTGGTATGAAAGTGATGGAAGTTTTTTCACTATGTTACTTCTAAATTTCTCCAAGCGACGTGCATTCACTGGAACAAACACAACTTTCTCATCTACTTGCTTTTTGTGAACATAAGGTAACGAAACTACCTGTCCACAGTGATCAGAACTTAATTTTTGAATTATACATTTATGCAACGGCTTCACATTTGTAAAAATGTTATCTATACATGTTGCACTAGATTGAGCAATACGCGTTGACTCTAAAAATAAATTAAAAAGACCATATGATTTAAACAATGATCTAAATTTAATATTGATTGAAGAAGCTTCTAGGAGATTGATATTAAAGTCTCCACATATTACTACAGATTTATTCTGTTTATTAAGCTTAGCAAAAACTTCCTCCATAATTTTTTCAAAAGTATCGTATATAGAAAATGGGGGTCTGTAGACGCTCACAACAATGAGGTGCTCAAACTCAACACATGCCATTTCTACAGTTCGCTCAACAAAGAGGCTCACAATATCTTTACGTTCTTTACATGACAATAATTTACTAGCTAATTTTAAGGAGCCACCTCTTAAAACCGTTTCTCTATTGAAAGAACTGACCACCTGGTGATTACTGAAGTTAAACATTAAGTTATAAGCTCTTAACCAATGTTCAGTAATACATAAAATATGAATATTGTTGCTATTTAAGAACAACTTTCTGACTTTAGTCATGCCAAGATGGTCATGAAGAATTTTAAAAATGGTTGTGTCCTACTCCATATTTCAACCATTTCTGCGAGCTGTTTTTTTTAGGCGGGCATCTTCTAATATTTAATTGTTCGACTTTTTGAATAATTTCCGAAGTAGTTACTTCGGTCGGCCTTCCTGGCCGTGGGTCGTCTTCAAGTGACTCTGCCTTGTTTAAAAAGGGTATGCCACCTATAAGTCATAGTTTTACTTGGAAAAGAGTCTCCGTAAACGGATGACATCTCTTCCAGTATAGTCTGAACTGATTTTCTGCGCTTGGTAAGAAACTTTATAACGGCACGGAACTAGATTTTCTCCATATTTCACAATTTCTTCCCGATTGACTTGTTTGGTTGACGATAACTCAAAGACTAATGACCTAATTACAATAGAGCCCGGTATTTATATATACTAATAATGAATTGCTCAATTAGCACGTAATTCAGCGACGTCTCCACTTATTACATACCTACCCATTCTTATTAAATATTAACTTAAAATATTAATAGTGCTCGAGGGTGACAACGTTTGACTCTTACCATATTTTCCATCCGGTGGACTGTGTGTTTGCGTGATTTATTATTTATTATTAACTTTTCAGTTTTAAATGTAACCTAGATCACTCTTGGCATTGCTCTCTATCTGTACGCAAACTTTCATTACAATTGGTTCCATGCATTCTGAAGAACAGATAGACAGACAGACATGCGTTTTTGTCATGGTAGAGCCACACTGCAGCTATATTATGGTTGTAACACGAATGGATCGGCCCGACCAGGGAAGGACCATGCTCTCCCAGGGTACGAGCGTAAAATAACAGCTTAATGATCCTGTGTTTCGTATGGTGAGTGTAGAGAACCGCAGACGCTTTTTACTGGAAACAAGGCACTTCATCGTAGTCTTGAGGAAAGATGTCTATGAACCACAGCATCCACTTACCCTCAGGTGGACTCTGTGCTCGATTGTCACCCCTATTCTAAAAAATAACCCAGCAAGTGCGAGTCAGATTCGCGCTGAAGGGTTCCGTACCATCGTAATACACGTTTCGAGAAGGGGAGCCACTTTTAATTTTTAATTTATTTTAATTATTATTATCTGTTGTTACAACAACAATACACGTTCTTCTTTGAAAATTTCGATTGTCTACCTATTACGCATCATGAGACACAACCCGCTGACAGACACACGGTCGGACGGATGGACGGACGGACAGCGGAGGCTTAGTAATAGGCTCCCGTTAGTTATCCTTTGGGTTCGGAACCCTAAAAACCCTTAGCTCAATGATATTTCGATATCACAAACAGACACTATAGATAAGATATCACAATCTTATTTATATGTATAGATTATCAACTTACTGACAGCGTTGTCAAGCAGCAACAAATAGCTGCGTACACTTTTTCACTTTTTCATATTTTTTTTAAAGTATGCAGTATGCGGATGGCAATTTGATTTCTAATCCAGGATAAAAACACTATGTATGATTTGTCGGCTTTACTTAAAAAATACCAAAGAATATCTGAGTTTATAAAATAAAGCTTTTATATTCACAAAGGGGAACGATGGGATAATAGATGCATTAAGCTATACAAGTTTACGTAATCTTAAACCTCTAATTCTACTATACAGTTCAAGGTTTGACCCGTATTAAAGGCTTACGTTTATTATATATACTCTGTTATAGATGGCCCATATTGGATATTGTAACTGTTGATGGAACCCGCTATCCAGTGATTTAAATAGAGAAAATAAATTCATATACCTTTTACATTCATTTCATTTTAATTAAAAGTATAAATACTAGACCTTTTCAATGGAAACGAGGTATTCCATCGCAGTCTTGAAGATAGATGTCTATGGGCTTCAGATTTCACTTACCGTCAGGTGAACTGTGTGCTCGTTTGTCATCCTTATTCTATAAAAATAAAATTCATTAATAAAAAATTTGTTAATATAAAGTTATGCAATTAATGGATGGAAAATTATCTATTAAATATTTCATCATCATCATCATCATTACAGCCCTTCACAAGTCCACTGCTGAACATAGGCCTCCCCCAAGGAATGTCACAAAGCACGGTCCTGAGCCACCTGCATCCATCGACTTCCTGCATGCCTTACCAGGTCGTCACTCCATCTCGTGGGGGGTCGCCCTACACTTCGCCTACCGGTACGAGGCTGCCACTCGAGAACCTTTCTTCCCCATCGGTTGTCGGTTCTTCGAGCTATATGGCCGGCCCACTGCCACTTCAGCTTACTAATCCGTTGGGCTATGTTGGTTACTCTAGTTCTACTGCGGATATCCTCATTTCTAAGTTTATCACGCAGAGAAACTCCGAGCATAGCCCTCTCCACAGCTTGCTGAGCGACCTTGAGCTTCCTCATACGGCCAGCTGTGAAGGACTACGTCTCAGTTCCGTAAGTCATCACTGGCAACACGCACTGGTTGTACAATTTCGTTTTAAGGTTTTGAGGTATGTCTGACGAGAAAATGGGTCGTAGCTTCCCGAACGCTGCCCAGCCGAGTTGAATCCGTCGATTGACCTCTCGGTCGAAGTTGGACTTATCTAGTCGGACTATTTGTCCCAGGTAAACATACTCGTCAACAGCTTCGAGTTTAGTGCTCAGACTTGACGACTTCCAGCCTCCCGAACAAGCCGGTTTCCGAAAGCGCTTTAGCACCATAGACCACATACATACCCTTCGGCAAATTGTACAGAAGTCCGAAGAGTACAATTTGCCACTATGTCTGGCGTATGTGGACTATGAGAAAGCCTTTGATTCCGTCGAAATTTGGGCGGCGCTGCAGTCGCTTCAGCGGTGCCAAGTTGACTGTCGGTATATCGAAGTGTTGAAGTGTTTGTACAGTAGAGTTACGATGGCTATCCGAGTACAGAACCAGAGTACGAAACCTATCCAATTGCAGAGAGGTGTAAGACAGGGTGACGTCATATCCCCGAAACTCTTCACCGCTGCATTGGAAGATGTTTTCAAGCTTCTGGACTGAAAAGGATACGGTATCAACATCAATGGCGAGTACATCACTCACCTTCGATTTGCCGACGATATAGTCCTTATTAAATATTTATAAAATAATAAATAATACATTAACTCACATTAACACCATCATCGTCTCCTGTCCAAGAATATTGTTCACTATTCAGAGGTTCCGACGTTTATCTAGTTGCATGAATTAGTCCTAACTATCACTCTTACCAAGCAATTGGCCATAAAAATTGAAACAAAAATCTTGATCGTTTGCAGCTGCTCCTCGACAAAGGACTGCGTGATACTGCGACTGTTAGCCATATTAGTTTAGCTGCCAACGCTCCGTGCGGTAGTATAAAGCTTGTTCTGTATATTAAATGGAGTCGTTCGGAAGCTTCAATAGCGTGACTACCTTCATTTCGTTTGCACTTGTAACGCAACGGCAGCGCTCACTAGTATATTATAAAAGATAGCTTTACAACTCTCTTTCCTGAATTGAATATTGCCGAAATTGGGTGAAATTTGTTCTTACCAAGCCAACATACAGCAAGCTTTGTAGGAAACTATACTTATTGGCTTCTTGTCGTGTAGTGAGAGACATAAGGTATTAGAACACCGCTCAGGCGTGATAATGCCAAGTACTTCCTACAACAGGAGACACCCATATCCATCAGTGGATTCTTATGAACAAGCAAGAGTTACTAGCAAGAGAACAAATGAGAATGAATAAAAATAAGTATTTATTTTCAAATATCTTTAAAATTTGTAATATAAACGTATTAAGCATTATTAAAGCAATAAAACTATTTTAATTAATCTACTACTCGAAGGAAAACAAAGTCACAGGCCGTCAAAGGCCGTCAAAGGCCGTCACATATGTCTCGAGCGCCTTTTACTCGATACAACAAGAAATATTGAATTACTTTTCCGTCATCTAAGACCCCAGTGAATATTAAACTACAGAAGCTACACGAGGTTTCCTTTGATTCGAGCTAAAAATCGACATCGAGTGTAGAACAGGCGAATACTCGGGCCCAGTAGGGAGAACATCCGAACAAGGCGTTTACATGTTTATACTCGTGCCGTACTAGTACTATACTCGCGTCTGTGGTCAGCGAGCATCTAAACGTTGCACTACGAACAACAGCTCGAAAGTCTAAGTTAAGCAACAGAACAAAAATGAGAAGAAATAAAAAGAAGTAATTATTTTCAAAAATCATTTAGTTTGTCAATATAAACGTAATAAGCGTTATTAAAGCAATTAAACTATTTTAATAAATCTACTACCCGAAGAAAAACAAAGTTGAAGGACGTCAAATATGTCTCGAGCGACTTTCGCAACTCGACATGAAATAATAAATGACTTTTCCGTCGTCTAAGCTAGCAGTGAATATAAAACTACATACGCTAAATAAACATCTATATTTAACATCTGTATTTCATTTACTTCTTTGTTTTTATAGCTTTTCAGCGCCGTCGAACACAGGCCAAAATATGTATTGTGTTCGATTATTTGTGATATATACAACGCTTGTTTTTAAGAAAAAATTCCTCACGAAATAAAACACAGTCTATGTTTTCAGCTTATTACACATCATGTTATTATATAAGATTGCGCTCATTATAAGCGACAGAAGAAGATGCTCAATATGATAACCACATTCTTAAAATTTTATCATTATTCTGTCACCGTAATTACTGGCAGCCACGTACTTGTACTTGGAGTTAAGGGCGGCCCAGTAAACCTACACAGAAGTGATAAACGAGATTATAGGCCACCTGATGGTAAGTGGCTGCTCCATCGACACCAGCAGCCAACTCCATAAAGGCTAGAGACGCGTTGTCGCTAGGGCTAAGATGAAATGCCTCACAGCCTGTAAGTATACTGGCTCTCTTTACTCCAGACCGGAACACAGCAGTGCAACCACTTATATTTGGTGGCAGAAATAGATTAAAAGGTGGATCTTTGTATTGGTAGTAAGAATATTGCAAGAACTGTTACATGTTCCAACAAGCGGATTTAAATTAGGTAAACTTCCATTAAAAACTTCATTAGTATCTACTTTAGCACGCAGCGGCACCACCAACCCGTATCCTACCCAGACGGACTTCTAGGCGGAGAAGGAGCCCCACCAGAACCACTCAGACATAGATGGAGTCTATGGATGTGTTGTGGCAACCTTTGTAGCCTATATTATGTCATGATGATGATAATGTGTAGTTTGTGATAATTTTATATACTTGTAGACATATATTTACCAAAATACTATAGCTTTTACTACTATTATAAATGCGGATATTGCGTGAAAATTATATTGACTTTACTTTCGCCTGAAAAAGGATCTAAATTACTCTTGAGTCACGCCTTAAATTTTTACTATCCTTTAGAAATATATAGGCAGCTCTTCACATTTTTGTAATATATATTTAATTAATAAATAAAGAGTTAGTAATATATCAGAAATAATATATTAATAATAACAATACAAATAAATGTGTCATCATCTTCATTACAGCCCTTGACAAATCCACTGCTGAACATAGGCCTCCCCCAAGGTATGCCACAAAGCACGGTCCCGAGCCACCTGCATCCATCGACCTCCCGCATGTCTTACCAGGTCGTCACTCCATCTAGTGGGTGGACGCCCTAACACTTCGTCCGCCGGTACGAGGCCGCCACTCGAGAACCTTTTTTTGTATACCTGACAAAAAAAGGTTCTAACCTCAAAACTTGAAAACTAGACTGTAGATCCAGTGCGTGTTGCCAGTGATGACCTATGGAACGAAGACGTGATCCTTCACTGTTTGCCGTATGAGGAAGCTCAAGGTCGCTCAGCGAGCTATGGAGAGGGCTATGCTCGGGGTTTCTCTACTTGATAAACTTAGAAATTAAGTTATCCGCAGTAAAACCAGAGTGACCGACATAGCCCAACGGATTAGTAAGCTGAAGTGGCAATGGACCGGCTATATAGCTCGAAGAACCGACAGGCCACTTTGCCTTGCGTAATAAATGTGTACTTTAACGGAAATAAACTGATATTAATAAACATTAGATCAATTGCGCGTAAAGATTATTCTCACTCATTTCTTAATCAAATCTCTGAAAAAAGACTGCATTACATAAACAATTTTTAAAAAGTCATAATAAAGTTAAAAAATAATTTAACCTTACAGCTTTCGTAACTTTATTAATTTGGGAATTTCTTCTTGTTGTATTTTATTTGTAAAATTGATGTTTCGTGTAATTCTTACTCAAATTGTAGATCAGTCTAAATGTATTTTGTAATATAAAAAGTAATATAAAAGTAATCTCCGTAACTTACCAATTCAATAAAGTTAGTACAAATACATGGGTGTCAACTTATTACAGAACCGTCACAATTTTTTCGTTCTAGTGTTCAGAGTTCCAGAACTCAGATGGAAGGAGACGCTTATTATTTTATCTTTACTTTTTTAGCAGATAACTTATTACCATAATTAAAAAAAAATAACCCTATATTTGCTGTGAACATCCATTGATATGTATTGACTTCGTTTTGATCCTATGAGCATTCAGTCCTAATTTCATAGTATTGCTGCCTAATTTCCACCAAAAATCGCTAGACAAGTCTGCCGCCGTCTCTACACAGTATTCCATAAAAACATATAATAATATAAACGTACTGTAAATTTATTTGTATATGTTATAAATATTAGCTCCGGCTGAGTTCCAAAGTAGGTCGTGTGCTCATTAAACTTGGCGGTTATAATTTGTCCGGTATAATAATTTAAAAAAAAACGCATCAGGCACGGCTATAAAATAGGCCTTAGATATTATTATAGATATATGAATGATATTCCATCATCTCTATATCCGTTAAAACGTATAATCTAACGAATGTGGTTTCTTAGAAATATCTATTGAAATAAAACTATCTTGAATTATTTCAGGGTAGAAAATACGATGTAATCCAAATACAGCAGTATTATTATCTTAAAAAAATACGTGATTAACATTATCATTTCTATGATTATGACTCACACCTACCCTTCTCTAATATATTTTGTAAAACTAAAGCAGTAAACTAACATACAGTCCGTCTGATCGTAAGTGGCCAGTGCAGTTACACCTTAAAAGAGTGTTAATTTTTTGAGACACATTTCCTCAATTACTAACAGAAGCACTCACCAACGATTATAATAATACAAATCATCATCACTGTCACTACAGAACACCACAACTCCACTGCTGAACATAGGCCTACCCCATTAGTTCATCATTTTATCTAGGGGGAGGAGGAGCGGAGGTCCAATACTGCGTTTGCCAGTGCAAGGCTAACTACTCGACTCGACACCCTTTCTTTCTCATCGCTTGTTGAGTCTTTGAGCTATTAAGCTCATTAATCCGTCGTGCTATGTCACTATACCGTGTACTAGCGCCGTAAGAATATCCCGTGGGTGAGAGGCGACAGAGGGCAACTGACCAAAACAGCTTAATTAAAATGAAAATTGCGGCTGCCAACTTGCTTGCCAAGCGTGGCAACTATGGCATATTCCCTCTATGAAACAATAATAACACGAAGATAATATTTTTTCTTTTATTCAATTACTATAAAAATACATCACTGTTTTCAGAACTTTTCAGCAAGCACAAATTAATCCACCTTGATTACATTTACAAGTACAATTAAAAGTAATCAGTGTTCTAATTGATTTTTAACGAGGTATCAATTACCTTCAACAACTCTTTCAATTATTCGTTGACAACAAGTTACTTACAGACTCCATTGAATTATTTTGAATAAATAAAAGACGATATTTTATAACATCCAACAAAGAAAAGGACTTAATGTATTTTGAATTTAGCGAAATAAATAGTGCATTTGATGAAAGCTAAGCTATCGTATTATTATTATTAAATTAACAATAATTATTCTAGTTTTTTTTAATTATTTTAGATTTCTTATTATGATACCTGCTTATTATATTTCATTTTATTTTTACCTATTCTAAATGAAGTTTTCATCGTATAATAATGTTTATACGATACTAACGTCACTCAATTGTTTTGCCTTCCCGGAACCCCTCCACTAACACTTAAACTTTATGGTATGGTATTAAAGTTCAAATTGACTTTTAAGTATTATTACAAATCTTTTGTATGGGAATATACAAAAGTGTTGTTTTTAGACTTTTTCAGGCAATTTTTTAAATTTTTCTCTCCGTAAGAACCATCCTCGTACTTCGACAAATATTATTAAAAAGTAATTAGCGAAATCGGATCAGCTGCTCTCGTGATTTGCGCTTAGCAACACATTTAGCGATTCATTTTACATACAACACGTAACATAATTAACGCACTTTGAGAAAGTAGTTTGTTCAGAATCGTTTACTGAATCGATTTCTATCATTTTTAATATAGGTAATTTTATACAGTCACACTAAACCTGTACAGTCAAAACAAACTGAAATGAACCGTAACTCAAGGCAATAAGACTTTTAAAAGTGCAGTTTTATTTGTATTAATACAAATTCCGTCATTCAATACAAAATAAAGAAAATTGAACCTTATTTCAAGTGTGTTAAAGTCTTTACAAGTACAGAGTTTGGAGTTATAAAGGTCGCGGCGGCCAGGCCATTGACCTCTCAGATCTCCTGATTTGACGCCTCTTGACTTTTTTTTTATAGTAACGTAGTAAATCATTCGTTTACTTTAGTGAGACAACAAATGGCGATGACCTAAAAATAGTAATTCTATGAGTGAACGATTTTAGAATAGTGAAAAATGACACTGAATTGCTTTCTAAATTATTTTCTTTCTTTTTCTTTCTTTTTTAAAACTTAACCTCCTCACTAGGATTTTCTCTTGTATTGTGGGGGCAGTGTACAAACATAAATTGCACAAGGACAAACATCCAGACCCGGAACAATTATTTGTAGGCCATACAAATATTGTTCCGTGTGGGATTCAAACCTGCGGTCCTTAGCGCTGCAACTCAATTGCTAAGCCACTTCACCACGGAGCCGTGGTGGACATTTTGAAAATGTATTAAAATACAACGTTGCATGAGAGTTTAGACTATCAGCAAGTTAAATATTTGATTCTTAAAATTATTGTAATCTTGATTCACATCTTTTAAACACGCCATCTTTGAATTATGTTTTCATAATGCGTCTTAGATTTAGTAGTTCATTATTATTTACAATTACAATTAAAATGTTATGCAAATTCATAACATTTTGTAACGAATATTGCCTATTGACATTGTATCATAATCAATAAACAAAATTATTCAGAGTCGACATTCCAAAAATTGAAAAGTGTGATGGAAAAATGGAATCAAATGTTTACTAGACCTAATAAACAACTAGATGCTCGGATTACAAACATCTGTTAGGGTTCATAGGTAGGTATTTTTTAACATAAATAATTGTGTGTTGTCGGCTTTTTTTGGCATTAATACCTACCTACAGTTGTGTCAAGCAGCGGCGGCGTTAACACGTCTCAAACGCGAGCGAATACATACCTACTGGGATAGCAAGACCCTCAAAACCTATACCTACGTGAGCAACTGCGTGCGTTCGTGGATTTATATGGTGTCCACAACATTGTTCCGGAATTACTATAACTAATTTAATAAATAATCAATGCATAGATATGTTTAATTAAAAAGTCAGTGTATGTGTAATGATTACAACATAATATACTAATTGGAGTATCTGACACACTATTTATATATGAATACATATATATTTTTCTTATGAATAAATAGATTAGTATTTTTATTCTAAAACTTTATTTATGCAAGTACTATTTATGTTTGGCAAGAAAAAAATTTGTGGCTCTTTAAAGACTGAAATTTTGTAAATTGTAATTTTTGACTCTTCCGATTCAAAAGGTTGCCGACCGCTGGTCTAGTCCGATTAATCTGTAATGTGACTAACTTATGTAAAGTCGATGAAAATGCAATAATATGGTACCACGGAGATGATCGACTACGCATATAAAAGAGTTTTAAATAGGTTTTATAACATATTATTCAAAATTTATGTTTCTTTAAACATGTTATTTTTTGTTATCGTAACATGGAAACGACTTAAGAAAATTCTTTAGGGTCTTACATACTATGTTACTGAATTTATTACAAGCTACCGCTTTACCATCTTCGACTGCGTCACATCAGGAGAGATAACAGTCAACCACTGCCTTATAAATAAAATAAAGTCAAAATTACAAAAGATAAATAAAAGGAAATAATAAATTTTCAAATGGTTCTCAAATACACAATTTTGCTTTGACTTAAAATAGAAGCTAATAATACAGAAATATATACAGAATAACTTAATTTATTACTTAAGCTTGGGCAATTTAATTCATCATCATTATCAGCATCATTACAGCCTATCACAAGTCCACTGCTAAACATAGGCCTCCCCCAAGAAAAGCCAGAAAACATGGTCCTGATCCTTATGCATCGATTTTCCGCATTATTTACCAGGTCATAATCTAAGATCATATCAGCATAATATGAACATCGTAATTCATTTATTCTAAAAAACTAAAAACCAAAAACCAAAAACCTCCATACTTTTTATTTTCTTAAACACCTAGAATACGTGTAGTACTGAAGCAATTTCAATGTGATGTTCGCTATTTGATAACTGTGATCTTTTTAGTTTGTAAACTTGGTTGACATTAAGCCTGAATAAAAATTTAATTACGGTCTCGTTTCATTTAAAATATAAATCAACTTCGAAGTCACTTTATTACTGTCGACGGGAAAAGAAAGTGTTCAGGCGAACGGGTCTTCAAAGTGATTTCTTTTTGCCTATTGTTGCTTTTTCTGTAGAATGAAAGTCATTTCGCATGAGGCGCATTTTATTTTTCAAAAAAGGCTGCTCAGTAGGTGTTGGCGTACAACAGTTGAAGACCACTACCAACAATAGTACAGTAGTAGCAGTTTCATTCTTCCTCTTAAAGTGCAAATGTTACAGTCTACTTAAGTGACTCCTTTTTCGGAAAATAACATCTAAATGATGAGGCATAAATATCGATTAAAGAGCATAATTATATCGCTTTGTTACTTCGTTAATGTTTATATAAAATTTCAAATTAAATTTTATGTTAATTTACGGCAAGTAGTATACAGAATCTGCTTTTATATTCTATGCCCTGTATTTAGTTATGTTCAGTGTCAAATCGCAAGTATTAATTTATAAAAATGTTTCTTAATATTCTTTTTATTGTTGGTAGTTATAATATCATCATATATATAAAATTTAATAAAGTTACAGCTTATAAACTGCGACTGCTCCTTCAAATAGACCTGGTCACAGGCCTCCTTTTACTTCTGAAGGGATTATGGATCAGTTAAACTGCCGCGATGCTCCGGACTGACTTTAATTGTCCTCAAAATATTATTATCTTTATGTAATGAAGAATTTCTTACGATTATTTCCTTCACTGCTGATATAAACATATTCCATCAGTTTTTGAAATTACGATTTACAATTTAGTTATGTAGTGCATGACATTCCAAATAAAAATATTGGTAAATCCAATTGTGCATGCCTTAAACGCATTAAAAAAATTACGTATAACAAGATTAGACTTAATTTTTTTAAATAGTTTATACGTCCAATTGTCTGATATCTGTATGTCAAACTTCAATTAAAAAAAGTTTGGAAAATCCAAAAGTGCATGCCATTCACAATGCCCAATCTTAGTGCAAAAATTAAAAAAAATTGTAGTTCTATTCGTCAATGAGTTCCAGTAGCAGTCGGCAAAGTACACTGTCAGTCCTTCAAGTCCGGAAGTAAGGTCTATTCTATATACCTATTATATTCTATAACTAACAAAACGAGGCTAAACTCTGCACATCTAGTTCTCTTCGTCGAGGAGTTCCAGTAGCAGTCATCAAAGTACACTTTCAAGTCACTCTATCAAGTCCGGAGGTAATTTCTTATCATAAATAATAAAACGAGCCTAAACTCGGCACATCTAGTTCTCCTGGTCGAGGAGTTCCAGTAGCCGATACCGACATACATACGGGTCTATAAAGTCCAAGAAGTATAAGTATGTTTATATATAAATCCTGTGTGCTTTTAGCGAAATAAAATATTGTAATAAAAATCTGTGATTATAAAAATAATAATAATATCTTACCTTGGTCAATTAGTATTAAATTTGGTTTTTGGGATATCTTGTATTTCTACGGCGATCGATATTTTTCTGCACGAGACGCTGTAACAAACGACCACTCACAACTGCATTTCAGCCCGGAGTAAATAAAAAAAACTCTGTGGCTGTGGCTCGGAGTGCGGCTACGGCCTATTTAATAAATTAAATTAATAATTGAGTAAAATAAATTAATACAAGGCTCTCAAACCACCAAAAATTTCGCCATTTCTTAGCCGAAAAAAATAAATATTATTAAACAAAACAAAATTAAACTACCATTTACATTCCATGACTCCCCACATGATAGATGAAGAGTTTTAAAAATAGATGGAGTTGGACAATTGATATTTTTAAAAGTTATCATGATTACGCCGCCATGCTGACTTGATAAATCCATACCATAAGTCACTAAGACCCCTTTCTTATGTAAAAATAGTAATTATACGATTAAAAAAATATTAATAGGTTCAACAATCATTTATCCTCTTTTATAGGAGAGGGGACAAACGAGCATGCGGCTCACCTGATGGTAAGTGACTACCGCCGCCCATGAACAACTCCAACACCAAGGGAACCAGGGGGATTACAGATGCGTTGCCGGCCTTTTAAAAAGGAGTAGGCTCTTTTCTTGAAGGTCTCTAAGTCGTATCGGTCCGGAAAAATCGCTGACAATGTACTTTTTATAACATTTATATGTATAATATGATTGCTAGATAACATTTCATGCGACAAAACGTTGGAATCTTAATTTTAGGCCCTAGCAGAACATACCTGCGCGCTTCGCGCTTAAGGCATGCAAAAAGAACACCCCAGGCTTTTACAAATTTAAATTTATACTTTTAGCGGCGGTGGGGATCAAACACGGGTTACTCATGAATTATATTATAAATTAGCGACTCGCCCTGGTTTTGCCTTGGCAGGATCTATTAAGGTGGTGTTATAAAATTTAAGATACTCAAACACTGTTTATTTTATTTTATTTTCGTTTTCCTTAAAAGAAAAAGACTTCAAGTTTTTAAGATATAATATAGCCTATATTACTACTGGTGTGGCTCTCATTACGCTTAAGAAGATTTATTACAAACGATTCAGCCATTCTTAAGACTAGCCCAGACATACAGACAGACAGATAGACCGACAGACAGACAGACAAAAATAAAAAAGGATTATTCATGCTTAATGGCATGCAATAATCCTCTCAACTCAATATAGGGCAGTTATTTCGATATTACAGACAAACATTTCAATTTTCTTGAATAGAGCTTCTTCTTTCTTTTTTCCCTGGGCTACCACACTTCTTCATTATCATCTCATATATACCAAATGCAGAATAACATATCGGCGACATAATGAGTGCCCAGCTTAATTAATTTTAGAGTAAGGTATTTTAACGACAAATCACACTGTGACATACTTTTTAAAAGCTAATATAAGTAACTACTGAAATTGAAAAGGAAAAAAAAGTAACTTGTTCCAACTCCAGGCAATACAATTATCTCTTTGAACTTCGTGCTTTGAGCTCTACCTTTGAAACCAAAACGAACAAATCTTCTTCTATTCAACGGTCTCAAATGAATTTCCATTTTAAATTTGCCCGCTACACAAATATGTTAGAACTCCAATATTGGAACCAAGTATAAAAAACTGAATTTATCATGTAATTTCTCTATACAGAAAATTCAACTTCACTTGGTGTATCTTCAACAGATCGAAAAAGGTCCATTGCTGGATATGTGTGACGTACATCATACGAAACACAGCAGCATTGAGCTGCTATTTTGTGAGAGCGTGGTTCTTCCCCTGTCAAGCCGACCTATTCGTACAAAAAATGACAGACTTTCTGTATCGCGGAAAAACGCTATGGCTACTCCCCTCAGGTGGCACGTGTTCCTTTATGTAACTAGATGATAATAACGTAAACGTTGGTGGTATCTAATGAATAATTCAACGTTCGTTGTTATCTTAATCAGAGTGGAGGGGAGAGATCTAGTCCGGTTTAATTAAATCATATAAAAGGATGAGATGATCCAGGTCATTAAGGATATAATAGGATTTGACAACAATATGGAAAGTGAATTAGATCTAAGCATAACTTTATAAATCATCATCATCATCATCACTACAGCCCTTCACAAGTCTACTGCTGAACATAGGCCTCCCCCAAGGAATACCAAAAAGCACGGTCCTGAGCCACCTGCATCCATCGACTTCCTACATATTAGTATTTATTTAAGGACATTTTTAATGTCCGTCTTGAGGAAAAAGGGAACAATTTCCTGAAGAATATATATATTTTTGGGCTTACATATTGAAAAAAATAACAATTTGTCTTCAAAATTGTATCATCCTCCGCGACACTTATATTATACTGTACTAACTGCATATTCAGGAACATGTGGGTGTGCAATAAGCATAGTCAAAGATATCAAAGTTTTATTAAATATTTTCTGCTCGATATACTTTTTGTTGCTTTATGTGGTCTTTTTTCTACAATTTTTAGATTGATAATAATTTCGCATATGGTTATAAGTACGTTATAATATATAAAATGCTTATTTTGTAAAAAAAATAACTATACAGGTCACACATATAAACAATTATATAGTGGGCATAACACGTTTGAAAATTATTTGTATTTTATAAAAGTATAGTTCTAACACACAAGTTCTAACACACAAAAAAGTAGTTAGGTAACTAATATATGATAACGTTATCAAGTACATATTGTAAAGATTAATCATGCTGCTTCAAAATGTATCTTTTTATATTAAATTAAAGATGCACCACTATAAACAATTATTTGATACTAATTCATGAAATTTTGGAAGAGAAGTAAAACTTTGGAGCGGTTAAGTTGGAGAGGTCACGTCTAATGAAATCTCCGCAGAAGAACACAAAAACTCTCCGATCACACTCTTAATCTCATGGCTGTTAGACGCGATATGAAGCTGCATTCTTCAGTAGATTTGATAGCATACAGGCAACTGAACAGACAGATCTCCATATGCATGCGGCGGGACTTACGCAACTTTAATACTGCTCGTATTAAAGCAGCGATCGAGCGGAACCAGGGCTCCAAAGTCTTTGCTAGAGATCTGTCTGCCAGAAAGAGCCAACTGTCGAAGCTGAAGACCGAGTGTGGCAGCGTCATTTCCAGGACACCAGGACCCTTATCCGACACAATTCCGATGATATCCCGGACGTCAGTCTGAGCGAGGTTAGAATTGCTCTCCAGCACCTTAAAAACGGCAAGGCCCCAGGCGAGGATGGAATTACAGCGGAGCTTCTGAAAGCGGGTGAAAAACCGGTACTTGAAGTCCTTCAGAAGCTCTTTAACTCCGTCCTCCATGGTGGCACTACACCGGAGGCGTGGAGCAGAAGTGCGGTGGTCTTATTCTTCAAGAAAGGTGACAACGCTCTCTTGAGGAACTACAGACCGATTTGCCTTCTGAGCTGCGTCTACGTGCTGTTATCGAGAGTCATTACGAATCGTCTCGCGCGCAGACTTGACGACTTCCAGCCTCCCGAACAAGCCGGTTTCCGAGAAGGCTTTAGCACCATAGACCACATACATACCCTTAGGCAAATTGTACAGAAGTCCGAGGAGTATAATTTGCCACTATGTCTGGCGTATGTGGACTATGAGAAAGCCTTTGATTCCGTCGAAATTTAGGCGGTGCTGCAGGCCCTTCAGCGATGCCAAGTTGACTGTTGGTATATTGAAGTGCTGAAGTACTTGTACAGTAGGGCTACGATGGCTATCTGAGTACAGAACCACAGTACGAAACCTATCCAATTGCGGAGAGGTGTAAGACAGGGTGACGTGATATCCCCGAAACTCTTCACCGCTGCATTGGAAGACGTTTTCAAGCTTCTGGGCTGGAAAGGATATGGTATTAACATCAATGGCGAGTACATCACTCACCTTCGATTTGCCGACGATATAGTCCTTATGGCAGAATTGCTGGAGGACCTAAGCACTATGCTCAATAACCTCAATAGTGTTTTCCAACGGATAGGTCTAAAGATGAACATGGACAAAACAAAGATCATGTTTAATGTCCATGTCACACCTATGCCGGTAGTTGTTGGGAGCACTAAGCTCGAAGTTGTTGACGAGTATGTTTACCTGGGACAAATAGTCCGACTAGGTAAGTCCAACTTCGACTGAGAGGTCAATTGACGGATTCAGTGATGACCTATGGTACTGAGACGTGGTCCTTCACTGCTGGCCGGATGAGAAAGCTCAAGGTAGAGCTATGGAGAAGGCTATGCTCGGAGTTTCTTCTGCGTCATAAACTTAGAAATGAGGATATCCGCAGTAGAACCAGAGTGACCGACATAGCCCAACGGGTTAGTAAGCTGAAGTGGCAATGGGCCGGCCATATAGCTCGAAGAACTAACAACCGTTGCGGAAAAAAGGTTCTCGAGTGGCGGCCCCGTACCGGCGGACGAAGTGTAAGGCGTCCCCCGACTAGATGTAGTGACGACCTGGTAAGATATGCAGGAAGTCGATAGATGCAGGTGGCTCAGGACCGTGCATTGTGGTATTCCTTGGGGGAGGCCTATGTTCAGCAGTGGACTTGTGAAGGGTTGTAATGATGATATAAAATAAAAATTGTATAGTGCAAATAAAGGGCGAGCTTAAAGCACTTTTAATTTAGAGCCATATATATATATATATATATATATATATATATATATATATATATATATATATATATATATATACAACTGCGTAGTGCGCATGGATTATTGCGTATCCATAGACTTAATATATAAGCGTACCCTCTAGTGAGAAGCCTAGCGTTTCGCAATGTAGATGGAAGCTCAACAAATATCATTTTTTTCATAAAATAATGTTCTAATTTGCATGTCCCATGGTTCCTTTGTACAACAGTGGACTTTGATTAGCAGCAAATCTAATATTTTATCGAAAAATATTGTATTTTTATTTGATACTACACATTAACGATGCCGGATATTTTTCTTTACTTGTACTGTCAACGGGCCGGTACCCTAAAGGTTTTAATGAGAGAGTATGCGAATATTTATCTTTGGAATGTAATGACTTAAGAGCTTACATTTTTACACATCCAAAGGACCGTAGACCTTAGTGTTTGACATTAATTTCAACTTGATACCTCTACTCGTTTTTGAAAAATTGATCCTTGATGTATGGACAGATAGATGGACGGTCAAACAACAAAGAGATATTATCCGGAACCCTAAAAAGGCAATAAAGGAAGACACAAAAAAAGGATAGTAAAAATAATTATTTACGACTTTTGAAGTGAACACAATCACTATACGTATAAAAATTGTAGGTGATAAAGCCATGCTGCAGCTACTCGTTGTTGTACCACGTATGGCACTGCTCGAGCGGAGAAGGACCACTTCCACAACAAGGAGGAAGATTACCAGCGTAAAATAACAACTTAATTCTGCTGTGTTTCTATTGTTTATTTAAAGGATCTCACCCCTTTTTAATAGCAACGTGCTCATTTGTCACCCGTTTTCTGTAAAAAAAAATAACATGTGTTCGCTAAATAAAATGTGCGTGTTTTAATAAAAAGAAAAAGTACTTTCGTTATATTAACTATTATTTTTTATGTGTTTCATGATTTATATTTCAATAAACCTAGGAAAATATAAACTCACACCTTGAACACCAGATGACGCCTCTAGCTGTTCTATTTTGGTCGGGATCGGTTTGACCAAGCTACAGAGATGACATTGATATTTTTGAGTTTCCGCAGTTTTAATTCCAGCATAATATTTAAAAAAGGCTTGGCCGTGTGTTGACTGTAAAAAAATACATAGCCACATTTTGTCCCATGCTAAATAAATTAAGGCTATTTCAATTTTTTCATATAGTTTATACCACATCTTTGGTCTTGTAGAAAAATATCTTTAGAAAACCTACATGTTCGAGAAAAAAGTCGAAGATATATTTGTTACAGCATGATGCACTTCTCTCTGATCTAAAACCCTCCCAAAATGAAATGAATGCCATTCACTGGAACAACCCACACGGGGTTTCCATGGATGTCGTAAAAGGCAAAAAAGGAAAACTAAAACAGGAGATGGGCTGCAGCATCCTGTAAAAAAAGGATATTAGCCATAGACATCGAGCTGACCCATTCGTGATACAAACATTATACAGCTGCAGCATGACTTTACTGAGGTACTACGCGCTCGACGATAAAATGACATCATAAGAAAGTCTGCATGTCTGAAATACTCGTATTTAAATGTATTGAGAACATAATATTATGAAGTATGTATTTAAACGTGATAGGGTTGAGCCATACTGTAGCTATCTATATTGTTATTGTAGCTCGAATGGGTCGGCTCGACAGGAGAAGCATCACGGACTCACAGAATAACAGCGTAAAATAGCAGTTTAATGTTGCCGTGCTTCGTATGATGAGTGTAGAGAACCGAATTCCCTTTTATTACGAAAATGTATTAACTTCCTACAAAAAAATAACTATAATTTTCCTCCTTTACTTCATAAATGATAAATGTATAGCTAAGGCACTAGTTTCTACATTAAATAAAATTTGACCTCTTTTACGTGAATTGAATTTTTCCATTCGATTACGTCCCGTCTAGAGGCTCTCCTGAAAAGATTTACTTTGTCAGCCACTAAATGATTTTTCGTAAGGATGAAAACTAGAAATAGATGTCAAATAAATATTATTATTAATAGATTATAATATTTTTAAAGTAGGTAACAAAGGAGCACATTGTCTTTTTTTAAACCTATGCCACTGCTTGACTATTAATACTGCTGCTGCCATGCTGTTTCTAAATGCTTCCATATTTAATTGTACAGCATTATATTATTGTAAATTATTCTTTAAACTAAATAGTCCCGCTGAATATCTTGCTAAACAGAATATGTTATTATGTATTGTATTGTTAAAACTCATTGTACTTTTTTTTGCAAAGTTAGTAAACAAAATAGAAATATGGATTTCGTTCTTTGAACTCTAAACGTCGGTGTTGTTCAGTTCAAAACATGGCATAAAACCTTTTGAAGCTTCTGTAACTACTGTTTTTATATCACATATTATTTTAAATAAATCTTTAGAGATATTCAATTGCATCAATTAATGTGATTCATGATTATTGATGAGCCGTGGTAGCTCTGGGGCTAAGCACGAACTGTGAATTTCACAGAACGTCAACAACACGGGTTTGATCTCTGCCAGCACTATTGAAATTGTTAATTGCAGTTTTCAGTACTGATTTACTCGACGCTGATAGAAAAAATATTGAGGTAAACATATCTGAGAAATAGAAAAAATTCAATATATATCAGTATATAGGCAGTCGGCCAACACGAATTAGGGTAACACGATAAACATTTTCTTGCCCTAAAATCCTATCAGAAATGAGAGGAGACCTATCAAACAGTTGGGATATTTTTAAACTGTAAATATACTTTTGTACTTTCCAATCTTAAAACTATAAAATAGTTGGTAAAGAAACATAAAATGAACATGTTCTTTTTTATTATGAATGCTTATGTCTTCATTGAATCATACAAATAATGTCCTCCAGACCGAATTTCAGTCACGGTGGCCATCATCAACGTAGCGCTTCAGTGTATGAGCAACAAACACAAGTTCACTCTATATATAATTGTTGAATCATAATGTATGTACTATTAAATTAATATATCTTTAAAGTCAATATATCCAATATTTAAAAACATTAAAAGGTACCTACAAGCGGATTGAGAGCTCTTTGAATAATTAAACCAGATTATCGCTCACCGCATACCCTTTTTCGTAAATGGCATACTCGTGGTTATTATTTTAACCATGAAATTATTATATTCACTCAAAAGACCTGATAAAATATGAAATGAAAAAATGCTTATTCACGTTTGACTAAAATTAGGTATATGTGTACTTGAAAATGAATTCAAAAGAAAAGAAGAGGTTAAAAAAATTTAAATTAAAATTCTATTCCATTTTTGAAGTAGTTTACTTACTTTATATTTAAATTTTATTCAGAGCAACTTACCATCAAGTAAACAGTTAGCTTATTTGTAACTTTATTACTAACGGCCTTACTCACTCTCTGTCTCTCTGTCTCTCCACTAAATGACTATAGAAAGGGACATCCATCCATAGAGATAATTGATGGTTTATTTAATTTATAGATAATAAACAAAATTACATCATATGTCCTCGGAATATTTTATTCCTCACACATATAGATTTCCACAAGACGTTTTCCTTCTCCGCCGAGTAAGAGGTAAATCAGCATTTATAATTGCAATTAACAGCACAGTATAAATATGAAATATATTTACTATGTTAACAGTTACATTGGTATCCTTGCGGACCTAAACTGGGTAATAAGCGTACTGTGAAATGACATAATATATAGAGTATTATGATACTTATATTTGATAGATATAATAGCATTCTATCTAATATATAAAATTCTCATGTCGCGGTGTTTGTTACCAAACTCCTCCGAAACGGCTGAACCGATTTGTATGAAATTTTGTGTGCATATCGGGTAGGTCTGAGAATCAGCCAACGTCTATTTTTCAAACCCTTAAATGATAAGGGTGACCCACCTCTAAATATTTTTTATGACAAATTTTGAATTTTTTTTTATTTTATTATGATTTAACATTGAAATATACATAAAACTTCAAATTTTCACCCTTCTACGTTTAACCTCTATTTTTAATCGGGATTTTTAAAACTAAAAAATATTTCTTAGAAATAATGTATATGGCAAAACAACGTTTCCTGGGTAAACTAGTATATTATGTAATTCATCACAAATGGCGGCAGAAGTTAGCTGGTTCTATTTCAATCCCAATCGATTGCCCTATATATAGTTACTAACGCTCCCCGCTGTCAATGCATTGCAAAATATGTTATAATAATTTTATTTTACATCGCATTTTTAGTAAAATATCTATAATTATTGGGTGTGGCAGAACAGTATATATACGTGGTAGCGTCATGCTGCAGCTATATTATTAGTATGGTTGTAACACGAATTCTTCGGCTCGACCGGGGAAGGACCACGCTCTCAAAGAAAACCAGCGTCAAATAGCATCTCAATGCTGCAGTGTTTTGTATGGTGAGTATAAAGAACCGGAGACCCACCATATTTACTGCAAGCGAGGCATTCCATCTTAGTTAATACGTGGTAGAGCCATGCTGCAGCTATATTATGGTTGTAGCACGAATGGGTCGGCTCGACCGGGTAAGGACCACGCTCTCACAGAAAACCAGCGTAAAATAGCAGCTTAACGCTGCTGTGTTTCGTATGGCGAGTGTAGAGAACCGAAGACCCTTTTTACTGGAAAAAGAGGCATTCCATCTTAGTCGTCACGGCTGACAACGCATCTGCATTTTAATTCGCAAACGAAGATAGATGTAGATGTCTATGGGCCACAGCAACCACTTACCATCAGGTGGACTGTGTGCTCGTTTGTCACCCTTATTCTATAAAAAAAAGTCCTCACGGGTGACAATGCATCTGCATTTTGATTCATAGTTGAGGATAAATGTAGTAGGTGGACTGTGTACTCGTTTGTTACTCTTATTTTTTTTAAAAAATGTATTAGGGCTGACCGTAAATGGTGATGATGACATGAAATATGACGAAGTGAATAATGCTATATTAAAAGTAGTACACTGGTTTAACGTCAATAATTTGATTTTAAACGGTAATAAAATGCAATATATTAAATTGACCACACCTAATCTTAAAGAGGTAAATACCTGTGTGCTTTTAAATGGGAAGGAGCTGAGCTTTGTTGACAATACTCTTTTTCTCGGAATCACAGTTGACGCGAAGCTTTAATGTAGCCCTCATATATCTAAACTAGCAAACTTAGTTTCGAAGCATATGCAGTAAAAAATATTAGTGACCTTACATGTGTCGAAACAGCATGATTAGTTTATTTTAGTTATTTCCATAGCATAATGTCATATGGAATCATGCTGATTTGCAAAACAGAGCCATAAGAGCAATTTATAACCTAGTTCCGAAGTAAACCCCTTGATGAACACCGATTCCTACCAAGGATGATTCGCGAGGCTATTGAAATTATAAAAACATCCCAATTTCAATAGAGAAGATGTCTGGGTGCTACCATCTGCTTGGAATCCCATAATTAATAAAATTAAATCCAAACCCAAGCATACCACTTCAAGAATATAAGATACTGTAAGCTCGAGCTGCGTAGATCGGCCAAAAATTAATAATTAAAAGTTGAAGGTAGCCTTCGTTAACTATGACTTAGGGACGTCAAACAGCTCAGTCTCCCCGTGACCATGGGCGCTGGAAAGTGCATAAAACGTCGGGAATTAAAAAAGTTAAAATTAAATCCGTAAAATTAGATTTATTCCATGTGTAGTATTCGCGTAAATATAAGAAATCATTATATTTTTAGGTTTTTAACGGACTTCAAAAAAAGAAGGAGGTACTCAATTCAACTGTATTTTATTATGTCACCTCAGAACTTTTTTCTAGGTGAACCGAATTTTATGAATATTTTTTTTTTTGTAAGCTGGTACTTCCCATGTGGTGCCAAATAAATTTGATCAAAATCTGACGAGTAATTTTTGAGTTATTTTACATTTGAGTGCGGTGATAGAACAAATTAAATAAAATGATTAATTTTATAACAATAAGTCAATTTATCATATATCAAGACACCTCATAATTTTAGCAATTCTACTTTTCTCGAAATATTCTTGGATGATGGACGATTGCCCAATAGCGCTGCTGCTTGCTGAGGTTATATAAGTATTACAGTTAGATATAAGAAAAAATTATAAATTATAAAACATTTATGCAAAAATGTAGTAAAAATATAACTTATTTATCATATATGAAATATAGAAGCACGTCTTTTCCTCTGTATTCATCCAAATTTTCATTCTATTATCACTCGTATATTTCTTCGTGTTACTTTAAAAACTCATGGTTTGTTTTTGAAGTTACACTTCCTGGTTATAAAAATAAGATCAGTGTAAATTTACAAAGTATTTTTGTTCTAAAGCAAGTTTTATTAACCTATAAAAGTTGAGGAAAAATTTTTGCTATTTATTTTCTTTATTAAAGAAAGAAATTTTCCTAAACTAATGAAATATCTCAACCCAAAAATGTTGAGTTAATTTTCTAAAGTGTTTTGTGTCTTTTTATTTGTATAATTTGTAGCAATATATAAATTGTATAAAACTATAAAGTTGAGGAAAGATTTTGTAATTGATTTTCTTTATAAGAGAAAGAAATTTTGTAAAAAGTAATAAAATATCTTTATGTGTTTTGCGATTTGATGATACACGATCGATTTACGCTTCACTTTATCTCGTCTACCGTTTTCTGGTTTCTATCAAGTGACCGAGATCTATAATCAGTCTCTTCACCCGTTCACAACGCAGATTTACATCAATTGTAAATCTGCATTGTGAAGTTGTAGTCA
Source organism: Parnassius mnemosyne (assembly GCA_963668995.1). Classification (NCBI taxonomy): domain Eukaryota; kingdom Metazoa; phylum Arthropoda; class Insecta; order Lepidoptera; family Papilionidae; genus Parnassius; species Parnassius mnemosyne. Next base: position 21,499,615 of record CAVLGL010000104.1, on the reverse strand, counting down.
AACCTAATTTTATAAACTCGTTTCTAAGGTTAGTGGTTAGTGATGCCTCGTTGCCATTAAAAAGGCTCTTCGGTTTGCGTCACTTACAAAACACAGCAACAATATGGTGCAAGTTTTCGCTGGTGTACCATGCGATGCGAGTGTGGTACACGGTCGAGCCGACCCAAATTTACTGCAGCCTTATTAAAAACGGGTGGATTATCACGGTATCGATAACCTTGCACTGATAATGCTACTCACGATCGCTAGTGTATGAAATTTAGGTTTTGTTGTTGGGTAGATTCTAATTAACGACTCTAGACTTGAAATATACACTCACAATTTTAAATTAATATAAACTGTATACATAGGGTCTAGATGTGTAACCAGTGTTTTTTTAAATAGTAAAAGTAAAATTAACTAAAGTTCAAAAATATTTTTTACAAACAAAATAATATAAAATATTTAGTTATGTACTCTTAGAAAATTTACAGAACATACGAGGAGCGCACAATTTATATGCATGAGGTTTAGCATGGCTTGGCATGCATGAGTTTTTAAATTGTGTCATTGACTCAAAGGTGATTTACTTTAGTCAAATAAGGTATAAATATACTTTACATCTTTTTAAATTTGTTTATCCTTTCTTGCAAACACCTTCTACTAGGGGATAGAAAGAGTGAACTTAATTCCCTATGGCATTCTCTTGCAGTCAACCCTGCAACATATTTAGATTGCCAGATCATGGCAGTCAAAAGATAATTAGATTAATAATCTGATTATTTTATGACTAAATCACTAGAGTAACCAAAGTTTCGATCAATGACTATTAATAAATTTTTAATTGTAATTTCAAGTGCCAATTTCACGTGCTCGGTGGTAAAGAAAACATCGTGAAGAACACGTCATGTCAGAGGAATGAATTTCAAGGACATTTTAAGTCCATCATCACGTACAGAAAAAAAGCGACAGACAAATTACTCCATAACCTTCTACAAATTAATAGAGGTTACGTAATAAATATAAGTTCAAATCAATCAATTAACATAAAATAAATAATGTAAATTACGGAACATAAATAAAAACTCCTTCTTGACTCCTTTCAATTGGGGTCCAGACTGGGTCGTAACACGATTACAGCTTTACTAAAAATCACAGATGATTTCGCTTGGGCATGGATCAAAGGCAGCTCACTATTCTTACGTTACTGGATTTCGGTAACACTTGTAATACCGTCGATTTCGACGTATTGCTGAGTCTGCTACGTTCTATTAACATATTTCCAGCGGCAATTGAATGTTTTCAAAGCTATTTGCGTGGCCGCCGGCAGTGTGTTATGGTAAAGGGTGCCACATCTACGTGGTGTGAACTAATTGCTGGTATACCACAGGGCGGCGTGCTATCTCCACTCCTTTTTCTGTACTTATTAATTCTGTGGGGGTCATTGTAGAAGCGTGCTCGTCGCGACCCCTGCCAGCCCTTTTCAGGGCTGTAATTCTACTCAGCTGCGCACCCATGCCAACGAGGGTTAGGGCGTCCCCCCAAGGCGACGCACACCAGCTCGTCCCCGTTGGTGTGGAATGCAGCGCGCAAAGCGGCGATGGGGACCGCCACCCGTCACGAACAGCCCGACACGGCGGAAGGTGGAGGACAGAGTGCAGAGTTGGCACGTGGAATGTTAGAAAAGGCATGAGAGATAAGACGAACGAGTTGATCGAAATAATGAATGAAAGAGAATTAGATGTCGTGTGTATGTCGGAGACCAAACGGAAGGGCAGTGGTACTGAAGAGCTCCCTGGCGGGGCGTTAGCTCAATGGTCCGGAGTCCCGGAGAGCGAGAACGCCTGCCAGGGAGTGGGGGTGCTGCTGTCTTCTCGGTTGGTCGATGTTATGGCTGAATATAAGTTTGTGAACTCAAGACTTCTCTGGGTTCGCTTTAAATTGGGACTGACGAAGTTATTCCTTTTGGCTGTTTATGCGCCGGTAGCTTCGTCGTCCAGGGCTGAGCTGGTGGAGTTTTGGGAGAATGTAAGAGAAGTTCTAGATTTGGCTAGGGGAAACGAAAGAATTGTTGTATGTGGTGATTTGAATGGATGGATTGGTACCGCTCGACCAGGGTACGAGTCGGTACTTGGAAAGTTTGGCGATAAAAGGGTTAATGATGCTGGCAAGCTTATACTGGCGGTATGCAAGGAAAAGGGTCTTCTTGTGACAAACACTATGTTTAATCACAAGAAAATCCATATGTATACTAGAGAAAGAGAGAATGAGAGAAGTATGATCGATTTGTTCCTGGTGGATGACCGACTGCGAAAACAGGTTATGGATACGCGAGTGTTCAGGGGTGCTGACCTGGGAACGGATCACTATCTAGTGATTACTAGATTTAGGGGTCTGTTCGCGGGTTGGCGCTACCGGACGGCAGTGACAGAACCACAGTCGGTCTGTCGCATCCGAAGCTGGAAGCTTCAGGAAGCGGATACTAGGGACAAATATCATGCGAGGGTAGCCGAAAAGCTTGACACCATCGATGGTAGAAACGAATGTGTAGAAAGAACATGGCAGAACCTTAGGGATGGAATGGTAAGTGCAGCGGAAGAAGTGTGTGGAACAATAAAAAGAGGCAGTAGTAAAAGAAGAGATGCATGGTGGAATGATGAAGTGAAAGAAGCTGTGAAGAAGAAGAAGAAAGCATGGTTAGACTACTTGGCCTCTAGTAATGATAAGGATATGAGAGAGAAGATGAAAGAAAGATATAGGCTGCAGAAAGTTCACACGAAAGCATTGATTGAGGAAGTGCGTGAAAGGTGTAGAATGGAAGCGGACGAAAGGTTGTCGCACAACTTTAAGGGGAACTCCAAACTCTTCTGGAAAGAGGTTGGAAGGACCCGAAGTGGTGCGATGGCCTTAAGAATGAATAAAGTGCTTTCGAGAACTAATGACGTCCTCTCAGAAAAATCGGACGTCATGCAGCGATGGAGCGAATTTTATAGAGAAATGTATACGTGTGATGATCTTAGTGAGGGATCCGTGGATGACGCCGTGACTGGTACGCCAGACCCGGACCACGATGACACTGAGGTCATCAGTATGAAAGAGATTGAACGTGCGATTTGAAGTTTGAAATTTGGTAAGGCTGCGGGACTAGACAGAGTTACTGCTGAAATGGTCAAGTATGGTGGTCCTCGCGTCTGGGACAGCTTTCATCTGCTGTGCAATTTGTGCTGGCGGACGGGGGATGTCCCGGATGATTGGCAATCCGCAGTCATTGTGCCTTTATATAAAGGTAAAGGTTCACATTTTGACTGCGGGTGCTATCGGGCGATCAGCTTGACCAGTTTAGCAAGTAAAGTTTACTCGAAGGTTTTGACACGTAGGATGCAAGAGAAATCGGAAAGATTTATATGGGAGCCACAATGCGGATTTAGACCTGGAAGACGATGCACGGATCAAATGTTTTCTCTCCGCATGATCACGGTAAAGCTTCTGGCTGCTAACCAGAGGATTTTCTGTGCTTTTGTGGATCTTGAGAAAGCATTTGATAAGGTTGTAAGGAAGAAAATGTGGGAACTGTTGCCGGGGTATGGTGTGGATGGTCGATTGCTAAGGGCTGTGCAGTCTCTTTACTGTGACTGTAAAGCCTGTGTGCGGGTAGGGCATGACCTGTCACCCATGTTTAGCGTCCAAACGGTCGTAAAACAGGGTTGTGTCATGTCTTCCTGGCTGTTCATACTGTATCTCGACAGCTGTTTACAAAAGCTGAAAGATAGCTGTTTGGGTGTGAAATTGGGTGACATAAAAGTAAATTGTCTGCTGTATGCTGATGATGCAGTGCTTATTGCACCATCAGAGGCAGAACTGCAGGCATTAGTCACGTGTATGAAAGAGGAATGTGAAATTAAAGGTCTCCGTTTGAACGCTAATAAAACTAAGGTTCTGGTATTTGAAAGGGACAAAGAGAGAAAGAAGTGTGAAATATGGGTAAATCAGGAATGTCTAAAACAAGTAAATGAAATTGTATACTTGGGGAGTGCTTTTAGCCGGGATGGAAGATGTGATTTAGATGTGGACAGGCGTGTCGCTGCCGGGAACAAAGTCAATGGTGCCCTGACTGCGTTAGTCAAAAGGCAAGGCGTAGTGAAGAGTGCACGCCTTGCAATACATAACGCAGTGTTGGTACCGACTTTGTTATATGGCAGCGAAACCTGGGTATGCCAGAAGAAGCATAAAAGCAAGTTGAATGCAGTGGAGATGCGATCTCTTCGTAAAATGTGCGGCGTTACCATGGCCGACCGAAAGCGAAACGAAGAGATTCGCAATATGGCAGGTTTGAAAGATGACCTTATCACAAAAATTGATAAGGGCGTGCTTCGGTGGTTTGGGCACGTTGAGCGAATGAGTGAAGACCGAATGGTGAAGAAAATATATAGCGCGAAAGTTAATATTAAAAGGTGTCGAGGTAGACCGAGACTAACTTTCGAAGACCATGTGAGCAAATTGCTCGAAGAGGGTAGGGTCAAGAGTACTCGGATACCTAGACGTGCATGCATGAAGAAGATAATGAATCTGAAAGAAGCAAAATAGGTATGTAAGGATCGTGACACTTGGCGATCTGTTCTCTCTGGCTACCCCGTCAGGGATTGTGCGTGAAGATAAGTAAGTAAGTAAGTATTAATTCTGTTACTTCACAAATTTCTTTTCTCTACCTTTTTTGTGCAGATAATCTCCGTATTTACTCCCATGTATCACTCCACTCATACACACTTTTACGAATCTTGTTGCAATACATGATTGGAGCAGGTCTACCCATTCCCGCCGGTAAATTACTTGCATAGTCCTTGTTACCGCCTATTCTTGATTGTGCTGATGCATGCTACTCTCTTATCTTACTGGGGATTAATTAAGTAATTTTGAGCGTCTTCAAAATTTCTATATTAGGTTCATGTTTGGCCTTCGCAAATTATGATCATCATGTTTGCGACATGAAGAATTTCAAAAAATTCTAAAAAAAAGAAGAAGGCTTTTGCGAGATTTTTTTGCAAATAATTCGTCATGAGCTGTACTTAAAATAATCAGCTTCGTACCTTACATGAAAAGGATGGAAATGTTGGTGTAAAGTGAAAAATTTACGTTAGATGAATTATTACTATACTACTTTACTAAAAAGGTGACTCGATGGGTCCTAAGTAGGTTTCAAGAATTTTTCAGACTCATAACTTTAAATAAAAAGAAATATACAAATCTAGGCGTTATTAAAATGCATGAATTTTTTCTTCGAATGGTAAGGCGGCACTAAAGGCAATGGGCAGGTGCAGCTACTAAAGTCGAAGGATATATAAAAGCAAATGCGTTGACGCCTAATTTGAGTATATTTTTTTAAATACTAGTAATGCTGTTAAACATTACTAATATTCCAATGAACCACTTCTGGTAAGAAAAAAGGCTTGTGTTAGAAGTGGTTCACGACAGTAGACGAATGACGGATTGGAACCCACGACCTTTCAAGTTCGCGGTCCGCGCTCTGCCATTAGGCTACTGACACTTCATTTTTTTTAAATTTTGCAGTAACTTTTTTTTATTTTTCTATTTCTATCAACACAGAACAAACAACGTCTATATTCAATTATTAAAATAACAAAAAGACCCACACACCCATAAATGTCCTCGCTTATTCAAAAATTCTGCACATGATAGCTTCGCACTGGCGCCATTTGAATGAATAAAGCATTTCAGTCAATACCATTTACCATTTTTGTTATTTTTACTTACAACAAAAAGGATCATAATATTCAGGTCACAGATTTAGTTATTGAAAAAGCGACTATAGCCTAATGATAATGTGCGGACCACGAAATCAAACCCGAAGGTTGTGGGTTTGATTCCGTCATCCTACTACTGTGTTGAACCAGTCTTAACCTTTACATAATAATTTCTTATGTTAACGCAATTACTACACATAGAATAAAACAATTTTTTACAGAATTTATAGTGTTTAATTTACTTATTTTTAATTCCCGGCGTTTCGGGTGTTTTACAGCACTCATCGTCACGGAGTGACCATGTACTGTATGTCTAGGCATTAGTTCTTGATAAGTTATTTTACTTAGAATTTACTCGACTTGAGGACCACGCTCTTACATAATATTAGCGTAAAATAATATTAGTCCTCGAGGGTGACAACGTTTGACTTTCACCATATTGGTGGACTGTGTGTTTGCGTGTTTTATTTTTTATTATTAATTTTTCAGATTTAAATGTAACCTAGATCACTCCTGGCATTGCTCTCTATCTGTACACAAACTTTCATTACAGATGGTTCCATGCATTCTGAAGAACAGATAGACAGACAGACATGCGTTTTTGCCGTGGTAGAGCCACACTGCAGCTACATTATGGTCCCGGGTCGGCTCGACCAGGGAAGGACCACGCTCTCACAGAATACAAGCGTAAAATAGCAGCTTAATGATGCTGTGTTTCGTACGGTAAGTGTAGAGAACCGGAGATGCTTTTTACTGGAAACGGGGCATTTAATCGTAGTCTTAGGATAGATGTCTATGAACCACAGCATCCACTTACCATCAGATGGACTATGTGCTCGATTGTCACCCTTATTCTAAAAAATAACCGACTAAGTGCGAGTCAGACTCGCGCTGAAGGGTTCCGAACCATCGTAATACAGGTTTCGAGAAGGGGAGCCCCTTTTAATTTATTTTAATTATTATTATCTGTTGTCACAACAAAAATACACATTCTGTGAAAATTTCATCTAGCATTGAGCTATTACAGATCATGAGATACATCCCGCTGACAGACAGACGGTCGGATGGACGGACGGACGGATAGCGGAGGCTTAGTAATGGGCTTCCGTTAGTTACCCTTTGGTTACGGAACCCTAAAAACTCTTAGCTCAATGCTAGTTCGATATTACAGACAGACACTTCAATCTTATTTATATGTATAGATTATCAACTTACTGACAGCGTTGTCAAGCAGCAACAAATAGCTGCATGCACTTTTTCCCTTTTCATATTATTTTTTTTTTAAATTATGTAGTACGCGGATGGCGATTTGATTTATAATCCAGGATAAAAACACTATGTATTTGATTTGTCGGCTTTACTTAAAAAATATACCAAAGAATATACGAGTTTATAAAATAAAGCTTTTATATTCACAATAGGGAAGGAAGGGATAATAGATGCATTAAGCTATACAAGTTTACGCAATCTTAAACCTCTAATCCTACTATACGGTTCAAGGTTTGACCCGCATTAAAGACTTAGGTTTATTGCATATACTCTGTTATAGATGGTCCATATTGGATATTGTAACTGTTGATGGAACCCGCTATCCAGTGATTTAAATAGAGAACATAAATTCATATACCTCTTACATTCATTTCATTATAATTAAAAGTATAAATAAAAGACCTTTTTCAATGGAAACGGGGCATTCCATCGCAGTCTTGAGGATAGATGTCTATGGGCTTCAGATTTCACTTACCGTCAGGTGAACTGTGTGCTCGTTTGTCATCCTTATTCTATAAAAATAAAAATCATTTTTAAAAAATTTGTTAATATAAAGTTATGCAGTTAAGGGATGGTTAATTATTTATTAAATACTTATAAATAACAAATAATACTTTAACCCCCATTAACACCATCATCGTCCCCTGTCCAAGAATAGTTCACTATTCAGAGGTTCAGACGTTTATCTAGTTGCATGGATTAGGCGTAACTGTCACTGTCTTACCAAGCAATTGGCCATAAAAATTTAAACAACATACTTGATCGTTTGCTGCTGCTCTTCGACATAGGACTACGTGATACTGCGACTGCTAGCCATACTATTTTAGGCGTGGAAGAAAAAGGTGAGATCTCCCCCCAGGCAAATTGTTCACTGTTCAGCCCTGGGAGCGACCAATGCTCCGTACGGTAGTATGAAGCTTGTTCTATGGAGTCGTTCGGAAGCTTCAATAGCGTGAGTACCTTCATTTCGTTTGCTCTTGTGGCGCAACGGCAGCGCTCACTAGCATATTATAAGAGATAGCTTTACAACTCTCTTTCCTGAATCGAATATTGCCGAAATTGGTTGAAATTTTTTATTACCAATCCAACATACAGCAACATTTGTAGGAAATTATACTTATTGGCTTATTTTCGTGTAGTCGAAAACATTAGGTATTAGAACACCAATCAGACGTGATAGTAATGCAAATACTTCCTAGAACAGGAGACACCCATATCCATCAGTGGACTCTTACGCGCAAGCAATAGTTACAAATACAAGAGAACAAATGAGAATAAATGAAAATAAGTATTTATTTTTAAATATATTTAAAATTTGTAATATAAGCGTATTAATCATTATTAAAGCAATAAAACCATTTTAATAAATCTACTATCCGAAGGAAAACAAAGTTGAAGGACGTCAAATATGTCTCGAGCGGCTTTTACTCAACTCGACAAGAAATAATAAATGGCTTTTCCGTCGTCTAAGCCTGCAGTACATATAAATAAAACTATAGACACTAAATAAACATCTATATTTAACATCTGTACTTAATTTACTACTTTGTTTTTATAGCTTTTCAGCGCCGTCGAACACAGGCCGAAAAATGTATTGTGTTCGATTATTTGTGATAAATACAACTTTTGTTTTTAGAATAATTTCCTTACGAAATAAAACATAACCTTTGTTTTCAGCTTATTACACATCATGTTATTATATAAGATTGCGCTCATTACAAGCGACCGAAGAAGATGCTCAGTATGATAACCACATTTTCTAAATTTTATCATCATTCTGTCACCGTAATTACTGGCAGCCACGTACTGGTACGTGGATGAACTCCACGTACCACGGGCGGCCCAGAAAACCTACACAGAAGTGACAAACGAGCTTATAGTCCACTTGAAGGTAAGTGGCTGCTCCATTGACACCAGTGTGCAATAAACCTGTGTGTTGTGCAATAAAGTCTAATTTACATTACATATTTTATTCTAAGTGACTCCCTCAAACATTTCAGTCTGCGACCGCGCCTGGTTATCAGTAAATAAATCAAAGTTATTTGCTATGGCCGATTGCAATGGTAAGCTATTGCGAACTCGAATATCTGATTTATATATGCGGAGGCTAGCATACGCTTCTCTTCGTATTTATCAACGAGTGTTTGCAATAAAGTTTTATAATTTTCAGCGCATGGAGTTATACCTGAACACACAGACAGAGCCTTGTTCGTCAGTTTACCTAGCAGAGAGTAAATATAACTTTTCAGCGTCAGTGAATGATGGGTTGTCATAGACGGTCAAGGAGGTTATAATATAATATAGGGAGTGAGCGCTTGGAACATTGTAACCGTTCCTCATTTGTCTTAGAAAGAGAGGCACCGAGTTTGGTATTTTATCTCTTTATAACATTGATGAATGTTTACATAAAATAAAAACATTACCAATGTTTAGACAGTTATTGACTTAAAGTAATATTTTAGACGTATGCTAGAACGATAATCTTACATTTTTTATCGCAAATCATAGTTGGTATATTCCATATTGTATTGTAATTAAGCTTATTATTAAGTAACACAAAAAAAACCACTAAAAAGTTTTATGAATGAAATTTATGACTCCAAATGTCAAACAATTAAATTCTAATGTTATTTTTAATGGAGAGAAACTGTAACTGAAATTGTATGCTAAGGTACTAATTGACAGAGTTATGAAAGAAACTGACGGAAAAATTTGGGATGTGCAAGCGGGATTTAGAAAGGGAATGGGATGTACGGATCAGGTCTTTTCCATGCGCATGATCGCCGAGAAGTTTTTGGCCAAAAACCATAAAGTTTTTTGTGCGTTCATGGACTTGGAGAAGGCTTATGACAGAGTGGACAGGGATGTGTTATGGCAAACACTGAACTCATTTGGGTTGAGCGCTGGTCTGATACAGGCATTGAAGTCTCTATATAGGGACTCTAGTGCTTGTGTCAGGATCAACGGGGCCTACTCGGACTGGTTTGACATCCATAAAGGTGTCAGACAGGGCTGTGTGGCTTCCCCGTGGTTGTTCAACCTATTTATGGACAGTTGTTTGGAAAATTTGAAAGTAGAAGAATGCGGGTTAAGAATGGGTGAGTTAACCGTCAAATGCCTTTTGTACGCCGATGATCAAGTCATACTTGCGTCGTCGGCAGCCGAGTTGCAAATATGGTTACATTAATGAACAGGACATTAAAAGAAAAGGGAATGAAAGTGAACGCAAGTAAGACGAAAGTTATGGTTTTTGAAAGAGAAGAAATTAAAACGATATGTGAAATAAGAATAGAAGGGGAGTTGGTAGAGCAAGTAGATGAGTTTGTATATTTGGGATGTGTGTTTAGCAGGGATGGTAGATATGATAAGGATATAGAACGACGAGTGAATGCAGGAAATAGAGTGAATGGGGCTCTACACTCTATTGTGAAAAGTCAGAATGTGTCCAAAAAGGCACGTATGGCAATTCACAATGCTGTGTTAGTACCTACTTTAATGTATGGTAGTGAAAGTTGGGTGTGGCAGAAGAAGCATGAGAGTAGAATAAATGCTGTAGAAATGCGGTCATTAAGGAGTATGTTAGGGATGAAGCTGAATGACAGAGTGAGAAATTGTTTAATAAGAGAAGAGTGTGGTTTGCAAGATGATGTTGTGACCAGGATGCTTCGGTGGTTTGGCCATGTAGAAAGAATGAATGAGGAAAGAGTGACAAAGCAAATTTATGTTGCAGAGGTGAACGGCATAGTCGGGAAGGGTCGCCCTAGGCGAAAGTTTATCGACCAAATTGGCGATATATTAAAAATGGGCCAAATCAAGAGTACCTTTAACCGACGAGCGTGTATGCGTAGGTATATGGATGTGGAGGAAGCGAGAGAGGTGTGTCAGGATCGTGCCAAATGGAAGTCCATAATCTCTGCCTACCCCTCTGGGTGACAGGCGTAAGTGTTTATGTTTATGATTATGAGAAACTGAGTCTTGTAGATACCACAATTTTTTTGGAATCACATTAGATGCCAAGCTTCAATGAAGCCCCCATATATCAAAATTATCAAGCAGACTTAGCTCTGCAGCATATGCTGTAAAAAAGTTTAAAGTCTTACCAGTGTTAAAACAGCTGGACTAGTTTACTTTAACTATTTCCATAGCATAATATCGTATCGTATTTTGCTATGGGGACACGCAGCTGACACTGAAATTATATTTGTTTTACAGAAGAGAGTCATAAGAGCAATTTATGATTTAAAGCCTAAAGAGTCGCTGCGACTAAATTTAAGGAAATTAATAAATGAACTTTGGCCTCTCAATACATTTATGAAAATGTAATGTACGTACACAAAAATAAAATTAGTTTTACAAAAATAAGTGATATTCATTCTGTAAATACTAGGAACAGACACAAGCTAGTAGTACCAGTTACTCCACTCCATCGAGTCAGTAATTTATTCTTGGGGCGATGTATACGCTTTTACAACAAAATTCGTAATATTAAAACATTTATGGATGATAATAACCCCTGGAAATGAGTTGATTACTACCAAGCTATTTCTAATTTGTTATGTTGTTAATTGGTTATATAGTCATACATGATTTTAAGCTGTTATTTAAAAAAAAGTTCCGCTGAGTTTCTTGCTGATTCTTCCCAGGACAGAGATTTTTTTTCGAACCAGTGGCAATTAAACAAAAGAGTGACTTTCAATAAGTATTATTTAAAATCTATATTGAATAAAAAAGTTCCTGTTTTTATACACGAATATTCTTTCCCTAAAAACCAAGAGGTGCATTTTACGCTATAGATGACAACACTATTTTAAAATTTGACGTTGTCAAATGAATGAATATATTTTTGTTTTTTTATAGAATAGGGTGACAAACAAGCACACAGTCCACCGGATGGTAAGTGGTTGCTGTAGCCCATTGACATCTACATCTATCCTAGTTTGCGAATCAAAATGTAGATGCGTTGTCACCCGTGAGGACTAAGATGGAATGCCTCTTTTCATGGTCTCCGGTTCTCTACACTCACCGTACGAAATACATCAGTGTTGAGCTGCTATTTTACGCTGGTATACTGCGAGTGCGTGGTCCTTCCCCGATCGAGCCAACCCATTTGTGCTACAGCTATACTACTTATATAGCTGCAGTATGGCTCTACCAGCTAGAAAACGCCTTGTGCTAATCATTCGCTAAATCTATGTGGAGTGCACTATCTTAGGGAGCGTTAATTCAAGTTTTAATTTTTTTCGGAACAGTAGAAAGAGTTTTCATCATCCACACGTCAATGGGAAACTTTAATAAAAAGTGTAGGCGTATTCCATCAAAAGACTCTCAGAGACAAAATTAATTGCTCATCATGACGTTGTTAACCACTGCAGAATAATTTTAAAAAAAACTAGTATAAACACTCGAAGATATATATGATCCCAGCACCAACAGAGAAAACGTCGATACAATAGAAGCAGTATCTACACTCTTACCAGCTTTGTGTGACTTCAGTTTTTTATGCTACCTTTTGGTGTAAAATCCTAAGAGAAGTTAGTCAGACACAAAAGCAATTACTAAATAATATAATGATAATTTAGATTATCACTCAAAAAGTATGAGATAAAAATCAAAGCCCAAAATTTTTTCTTCAAAGCCAACGTATTCAACTAGTAGAAAAAGCTATTTCCTACGTAACAAAAAATGTGGGAATGTGGACATTTCAATTGAAGGATAGAGAGAAATGAGGAGATATAGAAAACGTTTACCAGGAGAAATGACCCGATATGCTGGACTAACATTACCAAAGGAGCTGCAGAGAGCTATGTTAGAATGTCTTGACATATTTTACGAGGAACTAGACCATCGCTACAGAGCAATGGATGATATTCTCGTAAAATTTAGTATAGTTCAGCCTTATACTCTGCTAACGTCACCAGATGAAGATCTTCGTGTAATAGTTCAAAATCTGACAAAAATCTACGATGAATTTTTTGCTTTTTTTTGTTTTACGACTTGAAAGCTGCCAGCATTTCTTCCCAAGAAGCGGTTCAATGTAATTCATTGGAGCTTTTCTCATAAAATTGGGCATTCATAATCTGTTCCGAATCTAGCGCTGTGTCTAAGATTTTTTTACTATTAAGTTTCATGTGAAGGAAGCTTTTCAAAACTCAAGTTAATAAAATCTTACTTAAGGTTCACAATGAGCCAAGCGCGACTAACCAATCTTTCCATTTTATCTATCGAAAATGACAAGAAAGTAAACTTTGATCATATATTAGAATATTCTAGCAAAATAAAGTCCCGTTAGCATGTATAGCATTTTTTGTTTTATTTTGGGGGGTGTTTGATAACCCACACTATGCCGCCGCTAGTTATCGTAAGGTTTGATACTGTAGCGAAGCAATAATGTAATCAAAGTATTAAACGGAGTTTAATTATAACACTATTCAGCACTTTCCATATTGAAAAAAATACGCATTTCGTTTTCCGTGATTCTGTATACACTAATAATATTCTCAAAATATTGTATCATGGACACTCTGTTAGAAAGAAATGCAACACCTAACACGGTGCCTTTCATTCATTTCAAGGTCACTGATTTAGGAACATTTCTCTAGTATGAAGTGCGCACTTCCTATACTTCTTTGTGGACGGTTGAATTAAAGCTAGCATAAAATAAAGGCTATGAGCAAATGTCACCCGAAAACGTTATAGGTTCGATAAGCGGAAGTGTAAGGCTAGCCTTAGATGGGACACTAGGATTTTGGAAAGTACTAGATTGCGAATATTGTAAATGAAGACGATTTATTCTACCGTAAAGAGACAAACGTAATGAGGCTCTTATAGTTAGGCTTAGCGATAGGGTTTATTTTTAATACATGCGAATTTTAGTTAAGTACGGTCTGATTCAATTCAATACGTCATTCATTAATATTAGAACTCTCGTCGAGAAAACGTGCCATCATAGAAGTATTCGTATGGATGTTCGAAGACATATCATATATTTTTTGCACTATTTCAAATAGAGCATCGCGTTTAACTTGGCGTCAGGTGTACCCTCATTATCCGAAGAATCACTATTATTCGATGCAATTTGTTTCTTAAGTGGCATTGTGGCTAAAGTTATACGGCGAAATATAGTTGTAAGTGAGCAAAACATAATGTATAATAAAATATGCGACTTCACTACAAGCTCGAAATAAGTATCGTTAATAATTAGTTTTATTAATGATGAACTTTAAAATGTTAACTGTAGTAGGAAACTATGTAGAAATTAATACGAATATAAGGATTAAATATATATGTAAATAAAGGAAGTAATTTAACAGTATAGTCTGTAATGGTAGTTAGAAGCTGATGACGTAATGTCATACAACGAAAGGGATTAAAATTTATACAAATATTCTACAATTATAGTTTTATAATAAGTATATATTGATGTCACTTATTAGGGCAGATTTTGCTATCCTAATAAGGTCGGAAGGTCAATCCGAGGTCAACTGACCACGCACTGTAATGTAATACGAAAGATTGATATATAGATATTAATTTATACGAGTAATTATAGTTTTATAATGAATATTGTTGTGGCTTAATAGAACCTATTTTAGTGTTCTAATAAGGCCGGGAGATCAATAAATGTGAATAAGCTCAAAATGGCCAAACAAAATGTGGTCTATAATTATGATTACTGATATCACTTATAGGGACCTATTTAGTGTCCTAACAAGACCACAACAAAAGGGACGCGCCAGTAAAGTTAGTTTCTTCGATAAAGATTTGTGGACTGTATTGGTACTTCTATTGGTATTCTGAGTGTAAAAAGATTGTTACAAGCTGTGGATTTTGTAAATAAATAAAATAAAATAAAATAAAAATACAACAAGCAAAGCAAGGAAAGTGTAGGAGAGTGGAATGCACGCATTAACCTTGTGAGGGACTGCCTCGCCTTCCTCCCGAAGTATCAGCTAACACAGCAATCCGCCATGTGGATCGGCGCACGTACTTTTAGATCAGTTCTAATATATCACATATTCCTTAACGCTCGAGTTATTGTAATCGCCGAAGGCGCGTCACATTCGCGAAATTACTAGGACTCAAAGTCCGGTGATAATTAGTATTAAAGAGGAGATCGATATTAATCGATTATAACTAATTGCCGCTGCGTGGCGCTTGCGTCGCCTTCAACGGCTATACGTACATATAGCAAGGATTAGGGAAGGGAAGGTTTAAATATATGTACCAAGTATTCTATTAGATTTATAAATTAAATTGTTAACTGGCGTTGCCAATAGTTAACAAATATTCGGTATATTCTATTAAAACGCTTGATAAATATCTACTTCAGTATGCAGTGACACCTCCAGCCACCCGTATCCTACCCAGATGAACTCCTAAGTCTATGTCAATAGATGCGGTGGTCCCAGGACCGTGTTTCGTAGCAACCCTTTGCGAAACCTATGTTATAACATGATAATGATAAAGTACAATGCGTGAAAATTGTATATACTTGTAGATAACACATCATCATCAATACAGCCCTTCACAAGTCCACTGCTGAACAAAGGCCTCCCCCAAGGGATGCCACAAAGCACAGTTCCGAGCCACCTATATCCATCAACTTCCTGCATATCTTACCATGTCGTATCTGCATCTAGTCGGGGGTCGCCCTACATTTCGCCTACCGGTACGAGGCTGCCACTCGAAAACATTTTTTCCCCATCGATTGTTGGTTCTTCGAGCTATATGGCCAGCCTATTGCCACTTCAGCTTACTAATCCGTTGGGCTATGTCGGTCACTCTGGTTCTACTGCGGATATCCTCATTTCTAAGTTAATCACACAGAGAAAACCCGAACATAGCACTCTCCATAGCTCGCTGAGCGAACTTGAATGTCTTCATACGTCCAACAGTGAAGGACCACGTCTCAGTTCCATAAGTCATCACCGGCAACACGCACTGGTTGTACAATATCGTTTTCAAGTTTTGAGGTCGTAATTTTCCGAACGCTGCCCAGCTGAGTTGAATCCGTCGATTGGTCGAAGTTGGACTCACCTAGTCGGACTATTTGTCCCAGGTAAACATACTCGTCAACAACTTCGAGCTTAGTGCTCCCAACAACTATCGGCATACCTACTATACTTGTTGGGAACACATATATAACATCGGTGTGTGACATGGACGTAAAACATGATCTTTGTTTTGTCTAGGTTCGTCATAAGACCTATCCGTTGGGAGACACTATTGAGGTCATTAAGCATAGCGCTTAGGTCCTACAGCGATTCTGATATAAGGACTATATCGTCGGCAAATCGAAGGTGTGTGATGTCGAAAAAACGGATCGAAACGGTCGAAAAAGTAGTTCTCATATCTAGTAACACATATTTACCAAAATACTATAACCTGTTACTACTATTATAAATGCGGATTTTCGTAAAGGTTTTTGTTATTGGACATTTTATTAATAACTTAAGAGTTAGTAATAAATCAGAAATCATAAATTACAATACAAATAAATGTGTACTTTAAAAATTTTACGTGGTAGAGCCATGCTGCAGCTATATTAATAGTATAGTTGTAGCACGAATGGGTCGGCTCGACCGGGGAAGGACCACGCTCTCACAGAATACCAGCATAAAATAACAGCTTAACACTGCTGTGTTTCGTATGGTGAGTGTAGAGAACCGGAGACCCGTTTTACTGGAAAAGAGGCATTCCATCTTAGTCCTCACGGCTGACAACGCATCTGCATTTTAATTCGCATAAGAAGATAGATGTAGATGTCTATGGGCCACAGAAGCCACTTACCATCAGGTGGACTGTGTGCTCGTTTGTCACCCTTATTATATAAAAAAAAACGTCAACTGCGTGTAAATGTTATTCGCACCCATTTTTAGGGTTCCGTAACCAAATAGCAAAAAACGGAACCCTGGCAGACAGACATGACGAATCCATAAATTCGTCAAATCTGTCTGCCAGTCTGTCCGTCCGTATGTCACAGCCACTTGTTTCCGAAATTATAAGAATCATGCTGTTGAAACTTCGTAAGTAGATGTATTCTGTGAACGGCATTAAGATTTTCACACAAAAATAGAAAAATACAATAAATTTTTTGGGTTCCCCATACTTAGAACTGAAACTCAAAAAAATTTTTTTCATCAAACCCATACGTGTGCGGTATCTATGGATAAGTCTTTAAAAATGATATTGAGGTTTCTTATATAATTTTTTTCTAAACTGAATAGTTTGCGCGAGAGACACTTCCAAAATGGTAAAATGTGTGCCCCCCTGTAACTTGTAAAATAAGAGAATGATAAAACTAAATAATTTAAAATTAAAAATTTTGTACAGCCGACTTCAATATAAGTTATTTAAGAATAACTTAAAAACTATTGGTCTGACCTTGATCAAATTCATATGGGACCACACGAGAAGTACCAGCTTTCAAATAAAAAAAGAATCATCGAAATCGGTTCACCCAGAAAAAAGTTCTGAGGTAACACACATAAAAAAAAAAAAAAAAACGAAAAAAAAAAAACATACAGTCGAATTGAGTACCGGCTCCTTTTTGGAAGTCGGCAGAAAAAATATATGATGTACATTACCATGTAAACTTCCACCGAAAATAGGTTTGGACGAGATCTAGTAAGTAGTCTTTTTTAATACGTCATGAATCGTAAATTATGTTACTTGCTGCTACGGAGCACTTCATGGGTGATTCCGACTCGCACTTGGCCGCTTTTATTTAAATTAAATCTCTAAAAGTCTGCATTACATAAACAATTTTTAAAAACTCATCATACCTAAAGTTGAAAAGTAATTTCACCTTACAGCTTTCGTAACTTTATTAATTTAGGAATTTCTTCTTGTATTTTATTTGAAGTATGTCCTCAAATTCAATTCAGCAACCGGACGCTCAAAAAAATTGATGTTTCGTGTAATCCTTACTGAAGTTGTAGATCACTCTAAATGTATTTTATCTTATAAAAGTAATATCGTGAAGCAATCTCCGTAACTGACCAATTGAATAAAGTTAGTTCAAATACATGGATCTTCGCACTTCGCCGGTTATTGTATTTTATCTTTACTTTTTTATCACAAAACATATTACCATACTTAAAAAATACAATACCCCCAGATTTGCTGTGGATATCCATTAATATGTTTTGACCTAGTTTAGATCCTAGGAACATTTAGTCCTAAACTCATAGTATTGCTGCCTAATTTCCAGAAACACGTTGTACAAGGGTCCTTCTTTCTTTCTGTCGCCTCTTACGACACCCACGGGATATTATATCGGGTAGTGGATATTATTACACTGCTACACAGTATTCCATAAAATCATATAATAATAAAGACGCACTATCTTTTTATTTGTATATGCCATGAATATTCGCTCCGGCTGAGTCCCAAATTAGGTCATGTGCTCATTAAGCTTGGCGGTTATAATCAGCCCGATATAATAAATAAAAAAATAGATCTATACAATATAGTGGACAGACATTATATTGGAAACCGTATCAGGCACGAAACATGGGCATAAAAGAGACTTAAGCTATATTGATATATGAATTAATGATACGTATTCTATCATTTCTATATCTTTTCAAACGTATAATTGACGAATGTAGTTTCTTATAAATATTTATTGAAATAAAACTATCTTAATTATTTTAGTGTAGTAAATATGTAATCCAAAATATGGCAGTATTTTTATCTTAAAAGAATTAAAAAAAATCGCGATCTTATTATTCTTGTTTTTCTTGTTTCTTGTTTTTTTTTCAAACGTTACCCCCACACTACGATTTTCTCCTGTATCGTGGAGGCAGTTTACAAACACAAATTGCAAAGGGACTAATATCCAGACCCGGAACAATTATTTGTAGACCATACAAATACTTGCTCCGTGCAGGATTCGAACTCGCGGCCCCCAGCTGGGCGCTGGCGAAGAATGAATGGCGCTGGGGGCCGCTGCCATTGATTCTTCGCTGAATATCGAAACTCAACCTTTAGCCAAATAGTAGCCTTTTTGTTACCAGTAGCAATGAACAGTCATGGTACTGATTATGCCGAACGCGGAACGCGAGAGAAAAGATACTATGTGAACTCTAGAGGAGGCAATGTAAGGGATATGCTCGGAATTCCTCTGCAAGACAAAATTCATAATGAAGATATCCGCAACAGAACGGGAGTAGCCCAACGAATCAGTTAATTGAAGTAGACGATCTGGTAAGACTGCAGGAAGTCTTGGTGAAGATTTGGGATGTACAGCAGTAGACTGGTGATAAATTTAATAATGATTATGATTATGACTTATATATTTTGTAAAACTGAAGAAACAAACTAACATACAGTCCGTCTGATCGTAAGCAGCTACTGCAGTCCATGGACACCTGCGATCAACTTCAAACAAAGATGCACTGTAAACGTTTGCTGATTATTGAGCTATATTTACACAATTATAAATCACTACCACTACAGTTCACAAAAAATTCACTGGTGAACATACGCCTTCCACATATGTAAGTATATGCACCAAGTACGGTTTTAAGCCACCTGCAACCATCAACTGCCTACGTGTATATTAGCTCGTCATTACAACTTTTGATGGGGGGGGGGCTGTCGGATCTTTGAGCTATTAGGTAGGCCCATTACCATTCGACTTCCTAATTCGTTGGGCTATGTCACTTCTTACTTACCGTGTAGTAGCGCTGTAAGAATATCCACTACCCCATATCATCCCTTGGGGGTTGTAAGAACCATTGTAGTTGTAAGACAGAGACCAACTGACCAAAACAGCTTAATAAAAATAAAAATTGCGGTTTCCAACTCGCTTACCACGTATGAGAAAGCGTGGCAACTATGAAATATTACTATATATATATATATATATATATATATATATATATATATATATGAAATAATACTGACACGAAGATAATATATTTCTACCGACTTCAAAAAGGAGACGGTACTCAATTCATTTTTACTATGTGAACCGATTTCGATGATTCTTCCTGAAGCTGGTGCTTCACATGTAGTCCCATATAAATTTGATTAAGGTCTGACCAATAGTTTTTTAAATATTCTTAATAATTTATATTGAAGTCGGTTGTACAAAATTGTTAAATTTAAATTATCTTTTATTCAATTTGTATAAAAATACGTCACTGTTTTCGAAATTTCCAGCGAGCACAAATTAAGCCACCTTGCTTACATGTACATTTATGAGTAATCACTAATCAGTGTTCTAATTAATTTTTAACGAGGTATCAATTACCTCCAACAACTCATTCAATTTTCAGTGCTATGTTTTGAATTTACAACAAGTTAATTGCAGACTCCATTAACTTATTTTGAATAAATAAAAGATGACATTTTATACCTCGTACAAAGAAAACGACTTAATGCTTTTTGAATTTTGCCAAATAAACTGTGTATTTGATGAAAGCTCAGCTATCGTATTATTATTATTAAATTAACAATAATTATTCTCTTTTTTCCTTCTTGAGGGTGGCGTAAGAACTGACTGCCATAATAATCACGCTACCGATATCTTAGACTACCAGATCAGTGACGGGAGCAGTTTCAAAAGAGCGAGACGTCTAGTGGTGCAATCGCTAAACCGCCAGCCAAGTGTTGCGGTCCACCCTACAAATGGATGGGCAATTTTGCCACGCCGCATCAAGGATGTGTTGACTTTGTCGAGGAAGTACTGCATGTATGCGTAGGTACGTAAAGGAGGATAGAGGTAGGTATGTGTGGTGTGATTGTGCCGAATGGAATTCCGTAGCCTCTGCCTTGCTCTCTGGGTGCCAGGAGTGAGTGTTTACGTTTGTTATACACGCTTGTTTAATATATAATTTAATTTCAGCAAAGCAGTTAATATAAGTTGGTTCTTAAATTAACTGCTTTGCTGAAACCACTATAAACCCTTTTTGACATACTCACCCCGCTGCATTAGCAGGCGATTTGATGAATAGCAATCCTTTATTTATTTGTTAAAAACGTTTTCCAAAAAAGAATTCCAAGCATCCTGGAGGCGTTTTTCATACCTCCTCCCCAACGCCGGTCAGTGAGATTTAGATCCAGTGGTGGATTTTCCGCCATCGCATTCTAGAGCATCGTTGCATTAAAAATTCACTTCGCTATTTATGTAATGTGGTTATCTGTAGAAGGATGAACACCTAGCATGTAGCAGTTGCAGCGTTATATTTTTGTCAGTGTTGTGTGTTATCTGTTGGTGATCCAAAAAAAACCAGTCAAGTGCGAGTTGCACTCGCACACCGAGGTTTCCGAACAAATCTGTAGGTATATATGTTTAAAATTATTAAAAGTATTTTTATTATATGGTGTAACTAAAAATTTATGCTTTTTGCAATTTTTCCTTTATCTGTGCTATAATATGTTGCTTCGTACCAAATTTTAAGATTCTGAGTTCACGGAAAGTATCCTGTAGGTTTTGATTCCCTTGCGAATATCGAAAATTTGCGGCATAAACGTCTGTATCTTTTGATTGCGTTGGCTTAGAAGTTTGATTTTTTCACAGCTCCTAGGGACTAGATTTGAGTATTTGATATGAATATCAGCTTGATACCTTAACGCGTTCTTGAGAAAAAGGATCTTGACAGACAGACAGACGGACAACAAAGTGATCCTATAAGGGTTCCGTTTTTTTCCTTTTGAGGTATGGAACCCTAAAAACAGAAAAAATACATGTGTGCAGTTCACACGTGGTAGAAATGAAACCTTATTCATTTTTATTCATAAAAATGTATTAGTAATTCTAGTTGTATTATAAACTAGCTGTTCCCCGCGACTTCGTTCGCGTGTTAGGGTTTTTATGTTTCTGCGCGGAACCCTGATTCTTTTTCTAAAATAAAAGTAGCCTAAGTTACTCCTTACGAAATCAGCTATCTGTCAGTGAAAGTCCCGTCAAAATCGGTCCAGCCGTTTCGGAGATTACCCGGAACAAACAGACAGACAGACAGACAGACAGACAGACAAAAATTTAAAAAATTGTATTTTAGTTATAGGTATCGTATTTACTTTCATATGCATTTAGAAAAAAAATTTAATTTTGACATTACAAACAGACACTTCAATTTTATTTATTTGTATAGATTGTATAGATTTATTGAGACCGATATCATAGGAAACACTATATACTGTATTCTATCTCATTTTCTCACCAGCTAAATCGTATAGATGTATATGTTTGTCTCGTTTTAGTGTCGCTTTTTCGTTTCCTCGAGTTTCAAATCACGATTCTTGAGAAGTTCTCACTTCAAAAAAAATTATGTATGTACAGCATCTTTTTCGGATCAAAAATCTAGAGTACGTAACCTTTTACCTTTTGCCGACGGAAATAGGTAAGAGACCTACTCATTATAAACCTACTTATATCGACTCTTGTACAGTAACAGGACTAGCGAATCGACATTGATCATAATCGTCATCTTTGTTGAATATCTAAAGACATTCTAATGTTTAATATTAGTTCAGTATATAAGGCAATTTATTGATTAATTTATTACAGTCTATCAAAAATCCGAGCCGTGGAGGCTCAGATGGTTAGCGCTCGCTGTAAGCTTCACAGTACTCGAGCAACCCGGGTTCAATCCCCGCCGGCACCAATGAAGTTTTTAATTGCAATTTTAAGTGCTGATTTACCACGTGCTTGGCGGTGAAGGAAAACATAGTGAGGAACCCTGCATGTCTGAGAAATAAGAAAAAAATATATTTCGAACACATGTGAATTTCGCCAACACGCATTGGGGCAGCGCGGCGGACATTTCCTTGCCCTAAAACCCTCTCAGAAATGAGAGGAGGCGTGTGCCCAGCAGTGGGACGTAAATAAGCTTTACTTTTATCAAAAATCCACTGCTGAATTTAGACCTCACCGTAGATTGCCTCACAGGGTATTTCACCATAATTGACATGCTTAGAAGGCGGGTTGGAAACCACAGTTTTATTAATATTTCGGTTAATATCAGGAAGTACTGCCGCTCATTACTCCATCTGTTGCCTGTTACAACCTCTTCGGTTAATGGAATTCATTTAAATTGGATATTCTTACACCGCTATTACTTGGCGAATTTATTAGAGCGATATTACGATATAATGAAAGGGTGGTATTTAAACGACCGCATATAACTTCAAATTAATGGTGTCGAAAAAACTGATTATGGCACACTGAAATACTAAACGGGAAAAAAACTGAGGGTGAACACAAATACTGAAAACGGCGGCTTGAAAATATTAATTTGAGTTACGAGTTATTCATATAAAGCAGTATAATAATTCTTAAGCGAACAATGATGTGAATCATCTCGATGAAATTTGTTCGCTTATATTACTACAGTTATATTGCTAGACTAATTTAAGCATAATATGTTGACTAAGAATGTTAGTCAAAACTACTTTTGGCTTATAATTTTGTAAATTTTTACTTATTTTTAAATTAAAAAGTTGAATTATTTTAATATTATATTTTATATCATTATAATGTATATGTGTATATTTTATGTATGTGTTGCATGTATATATTTGAAGTGAATTTTATTATGACAACTTAACTGCCCAAACTCACTCTCTGTTCTACCCAAGGTTAGCTGGTAGAGAATGCCATATAGCACTCGCCTTTTGTACAAATATTTAGTGCAATAAAGAATAAATAAATAAATGTACGCAGCTTAAGGGTGGCTCAAGGGCCACCCCAGACACACCTTAAACCTACTGTCACCCACTCAGTATTTTTGCGTCCAATTTATTATTTAATACGGACACTTGGAATTTTAGTTGCTAGCTTAGAATAACTGTTTCCCACTGTTAGTGGCTCATTTAACGTATTTTTAGTCATTCATAATTATCGCCAGTTAAGTAAAATTTTCGCTGACATAATTTAACAACACTGGGTTTAGTATTAAAGTATCTCATTAACAGTCATCCATATGTTATTTATTCGCTCGGTTAATAATTCCCCATAATTAAATACTCATATACATCACTTCATAAAAATGTGTGAGATATTTAATAAGAGATTTTTCTTGCTTTTACCATTAATTTCTGTCCAAGAGATAAAACGTTTCATATGTCCGCCATAATAAGGGTTTCAAGTCACGTAGAGACTAAATTATCCTATGAGTTTTAGGGGGCATTTTTTGTATATCCATAATATATTGATTGCTAAAATATGTAAGTTAAATTCTAATATTAGTCTAAAGGTAATTATAATAATTGGATACTAGGTTTCTGAAAGATTCACCCATTCAAAAACATTTACATAAGATATTTTTTTAATTAAACTTATTTAACGTAGAATTCTTTGAAAATTTTTCACTTTTATAAACCTCATACGGGCTAGAGCTACGCTGCAGCTATCTATATTTTACTCGTAGCACGAATGGGTCAGCTTAACTGGGGGAGGACCACCCTCTCACAGAATACCAGCGTAAAATAGCAGCTTAATACTGATGTATTACTAACGGTCAAAGCCTCTTCCTTAGACTCTACTGCCTCTGCCCATCTATTTTAGGGGGTAGAGCCATGCCGCAGCTTTATTAGTAGTATATTTGTAGCACGAATGGGCCGGCTAGTCCAGGGAAGGACCACGCTCCAACAGAATACCAGCGTAAAATAGCAGCTTAATACTGATGTATTACTAACGGTCAAAGCCTCTTCCTTAGACTCTACTGCCTCTGCCCATCTATTTTAGGGGGTAGAGCCATGCCGCAGCTTTATTAGTAGTATATTTGTAGCACGAATGGGCCGGCTAGTCCAGGGAAGGACCACGCTCCAACAGAATACCAGCGTAAAATAGCAGCTTAATACTGATGTATTACTAACGGTCAAAGCCTCTTCCTTAGACTCTACTGCCTCTGCCCATCTATTTTAGGGGGTAGAGCCATGCCGCAGCTTTATTAGTAGTATATTTGTAGCACGAATGGGCCGGCTAGTCCAGGGAAGGACCACGCTCCAACAGAATACCAGCGTAAAATAGCAGCTTAATACTGATGTATTACTAACGGTCAAAGCCTCTTCCTTAGACTCTACTGCCTCTGCCCATCTATTTTAGGGGGTAGAGCCATGCCGCAGCTTTATTAGTAGTATATTTGTAGCACGAATGGGCCGGCTAGTCCAGGGAAGGACCACGCTCCAACAGAATACCAGCGTAAAATAGCAGCTTAATACTGATGTATTACTAACGGTCAAAGCCTCTTCCTTAGACTCTACTGCCTCTGCCCATCTATTTTAGGGGGTAGAGCCATGCCGCAGCTTTATTAGTAGTATATTTGTAGCACGAATGGGCCGGCTAGTCCAGGGAAGGACCACGCTCCAACAGAATACCAGCGTAAAATAGCAGCTTAATACTGATGTATTACTAACGGTCAAAGCCTCTTCCTTAGACTCTACTGCCTCTGCCCATCTATTTTAGGGGGTAGAGCCATGCCGCAGCTTTATTAGTAGTATATTTGTAGCACGAATGGGCCGGCTAGTCCAGGGAAGGACCACGCTCCAACAGAATACCAGTGTAAAATAGCAGGTTAACGATGCTGTGTATGGTAAGTGTAAGGAACCGGAAACCCTTTTTACTAAATACAAGGCATTCCATTTTAGTACTCACGGGTTACAACGTATCTGCATTTTGATTCTTAATCGAGTATAGAAATGTTGACGTCTACTAATATGATGTAATTAGATGTTTATAAGTCGGATCAAACATTTACCATCAGGTGGACTGTGTGCTCGTTTGTCACCGTTATTCTATATTAAAAAAAAACTTATGCATACCGACTGCGACTTAATCATATTAATTGCTGGATATAGATATATACGTCAAATAAACCAAAATTTCAATCGTGCAATCCATTTATTTATTCTAGAAACAACGTTCATATATAATGTAAATTATAGTTTGTGTCATAAAATTCAACAAAATTTCGTGCTTTAGTGTCAGAGTTGTTTACCTAATGAATCAATTTATATACATAACTAAAGTATAATAAACAAATATAACTTGTCATTAACATTTCATAAAATAAGTTTTTTGTAAGCAACTCATTTGCTAAGGGAGTAATGAGTAAAGAGAATGCCAAAAACTAAATCAACAAATTAAGCAACTGTATGACCATCACCATCATTAACCCGTAAAAGAGCACGATTGGCCATTTTCTCTGTAGAAAGTATTTGCCATAATTGCCACGCTTGGCAGATGGGTTGGCGATGTATTACCAGACACATCGCACCTTTGAATCTGGATAAAATATTACATTTAACTAGTCAAATGTTACTCAACATTCATAGTGGAGTCAAATTAGTGATCAACCTTGGAATTAGAGATAATAAGCTGAATTTACGTATATACCTTCATTTTGGCGTTCTAAAGGTTGTCTCAAAAGTCTCATAAAATCTCGTGTCTGCGTCATACGTATTCACGGTCAAAATTAAAAACAAAAGCAGCATTTCGCTATCATCTCGATTTTTATTGCTCCAATGATGTTAACATTGGTAATAATAATAGTAGAGCATACAATTTGCGACAAATTTTATTTAAAACTTTTTTTCATGCACTCAACCGTTTTTGCGATAGAGGGCGGTGAGCGCGCAGCGCCCAGCCATACCTAATGTAATGTAAGGTCAACCGTGAATATCTGTTAATACATCGTATTTAATAACATTTTACATATATTTAATATGGACTATCAGGACGAAGAAAATAATTCAAAGTACTCGTAATATTTAAAAAGTCTTTGAAATTGACGGCTTTGACGCAGTGCACCTAGAAATGATTAATATATTTTCCGTCATGTAAGCCTTATCTGCGAATGGAAAATAGCGAAAGCCTTTGATATTAAAATGTAGCCTTTGTCACTTGCTGGTTGACAATATATTATTGCATATTAAAAAATATTATTTTTGTTATATTTATGTAAATATTAGTAAATACATTTTATTTTATTATTACTATAATAGCTTGTAGAAAGATAAAAAATATTAATAATATTTGACGTGGTGGAGCCATGCTGCGACTACATTAGTACTTTATTCGTAGCACGAATGGGTCGGCTCGACAGGGGAAGGACCACACTCTCACAGAATACCTTTCTTTACTAAAATGTTTTAATTAGTGTGATGTTGGCAAATAGCAAGTGCGCAAATTGCCCTGTGTATCCTGCACTATTAAAACTGTGCCACATTTCAAAGTGAGGCGCGGTGACCACCACCGCGTAGTTATAGTCGTCCGTGTACTATAGTGTATAGTATACAACACAGAGTACATTATATATAGGGAAGTATACAACTAGCGTGTACCATCATGCGTGTAAAATGCGTGAACCATCAAGTCAGCAATATAACGTAAATCTTGTCCCGAACCCCCTAAGATCAACTGGCAAGCCCCTATGGTTCGCGTTCTCCACTCTGATAACCTTGTTTTAAATTATGTGTTACATTCAAATTTACTAAATTGATAAAACGGCTTGATGACACCTACTCGCCTTATTAATTTATGAGTTTAATAGCTTTCCATTTAGCAGTTAACGAGCTTTCTTTACTTTTCATCAACTTTGACAGTTCCGCTAATGGTTTATGTAAATTTGATTTATAATTGTTTTTCTTAAATAATTAAGTTACATGATTGTTAGTGTGTAATAAACAAGTATATATAAAATACATTTGGCTAAACTAAATGATATAAACATATTTATTCGCCAATTAATATTTCATTAAAGCAAGTTAAAGAGGTCAATCGACGGATTCAACTCGGCTGGGCAGCGTTCGGGAAGCTACGACACATCTTCTCGTCAGACATACCTCAAAACCTGAAAACGAAATTGTACAACCAGTGCGTGTTGCCAGTGATGACTTATGGAACTGAGACGTGGTCCTTCACTGCTGGCCGTATGAGGAAGCTCAAGGTCGCTCAGCGAGCTATGGAGAGGGCTATGCTCGGAGTTTCTCTGCGTGATAAATTTAGGAATGAGGATATCCGCAGTAGAACCAGAGTAACCGACATAGCCCAACGGATTAGTAAGCTGAAGTGGCAGTGGGCCGGCCATATAGCTCGAAGAACCGACAACCGATGGGGAAGAAAGGTTCTCGAGTGTCAGCCTCGTACCGGTAGGCGAAGTGTAGGGCGTCCGCCCACGAGATGGAGTGACGACCTGGTAAGACATGCAGGAAGTCGATGGATGCAGGTGGCTCAGGACCGTGCTTTGTGGCATTCTTTGGGGGAGACCTATGTTCAGCAGTGGACTTGTAAAGGGCTGTAATGATGAATGATGATGATGATGAAGTTAAAGACAACTACAATAACGCTAGGTCTTATTAAAAATGTTACGAAAATGATCCTTCATATAAATATATTTTTATAAGGGTAACGAATGATTAAAGTATCAAGCTGCTGCCCACAGTGGATATCATGGCCCATAGACACCGTTATCTATCCTCGATTAAGAATCAAAGTGCAAACTTTTTCACACATGAGAATATCACGATACACAGGTATTTTGTACTATTTAACTATTGTAATTTGTTATATTATTGTATATAAGAAGAATGATCAAGTTATGATCAAAGTGCACTGCGGAATGTAAGCCTACCCCAAGTACTGGCTCATTGGGGGAGGGGGGGGGGGGGGTATTTTTCGTATTTGGCACGCTTGGCAAGCGGGTTGGTGACAAGTAATTATGTTTTATTTTTTATTATTTTGAGTTTTTATCAGGAAGGTTACACTGATCTTCTCTTTCTTCAGTTAATTACGTCACCTCTTATGAAACCCACGTGACGTTACAGAGTAGTTAGTGGATTCTGCAACACAGTCACCACACGGCACTATCTATTACTATATATATACACTACTATATTTAATTATATAAAATGGACATTTTTTTGTTTATTCTATATGTGTTCCAATCATCACATTATGACCAAACTTGGTGATTTCTTGTATGCGGGCCCTCAAAGGCTTCCGGTTTGTTTGTTTGTTTCATATACGTCATGATTTAGACGTGGTAGAGCCATGCTGCAGTTATATTATGGTTGTAGCAGTAGCACGAATGGGTCGTCTCGACCGGGATAGGACCACGCTCTCACATAATACCGACGTAAGATAGCAACTTAATGTTGCCGTGTTTCATATGGTGAGTGTAGAGAACCGGAGACCCTTCTTGCCAAATACGAGGCATTTCATCTTAGTCCTTAGGGATGACAACGCATCTACATTTTGATTCTCTTAATAGAGGATAAATGAAGATATCTATTGGCCGCAGTATCCACTCACCATTAGGTGGACTGTGTGCTCGTTTGTCACCCTCTTACTATAAAAAATACAGGAAATGACAAACAAGTAAACCTTCTTTCTTTTTTCTTACTTAAATTTCTATATCATTCATCTGATTACTGGCATTGTAATGCATGCCAGGCACTTCAAGTCAGTAATACAAATGGTTAACTTTATTGTTAATTATAGTTTGAGATTATCAGTCAGTGTCCCATCTTTAGACTCTTGAATTGTTTCAAGTCGAAAAGAAATAAAAAGAGATTAAAAAGTTAATGATTTTGTCCATTAATGTACGAATATTCATGTAATAAAACAATAACAATTTTTCCCTTGGAATTAAATTTACTGAAACCTTTTTAAAACTTTCTGGAAATGAAAAAAATCAAAGTAAATATTTCAAATGTTTCTTGTTCATTTTATTACCTACGACTTTAAACATTACAAATATTTATATGTCTTCTATCTATACGTATAATAAAAATATAAATTGCCAGTGTCTGTAGAATGTTTAATTTAGTGATAAAATGATTGAGAGGGACTAAAAATAAGTATCCTACTCAATACATTTCTATTATTTCTATAATTGCCTGTCCGTATCCATCCTTGTGCTATTTTTTTTTTAAGAAAATCGTTAAAAAATCATAAAGCATGTCCTCGATTAAATTTATCACATTCAACATGTTTTGTTTTATTTTGAAGTGAAAATAAGTATTTGATAAATGGTGGCGTTTCAAGTGCATTTCAATATAATCTCAGAAATGAAAATTAAATGATGAAAAATAATTAAAAAAAAATACTTAAACCAAGTCACAAAAATTAACGTAATCATAATATATAGACAAAGTACAATAGTTTACCAATATCATCGAAAGATGGTGTTGTGCAAATGTAATGTAAGATGCGATGTTTTTTTTCTTGATCTTTATATTACTCATAGGTGGAATAACTTTTATATCAATGTTAACTTTATTATGTATTTCTTAAGATATATTAACTGTAAAAATGTGTGATGTAGAGCTAGGATGTAATCTAATCAATCTATCAAGTTTTATGTTGTTCTTTTTTTTTTCGTAGTAGCGCCTATCTATTACTAGTGCAAAAAGATGTTCAAATTCAATTAAAAAGTTACCTAACAGCCTTTATATGTCGCACTGCTTTTTTTGTTTAATTATCATTGATCTATTTTTCACTACGTTTGTAGAAAATGTTAATAAATCGCCCTGTTCCTAAACATATAAACTGGCTGAACTGTCCTAAACTCCTATTTTGAAAGATACTAAATATATTTTTTTTAAAAAAAACGTTACCTCCACACTAGGATTTTCTCCTGTATCGCAGAGGCAGTTTACAAACATAAATTGCACAAGGACAAACATCCAGACCCGGAACAGTTATTTGTAGGCCATACAAATACTTGTTCCGTGCGGGATTCGAACCCGCGGCCCCCAGCGTTGTAACTCATTGCCAAGCCACTGCGCCACGGAGCCGTCAATACGCATAAACTAGGTACTTTATGTAACCAAAAAAGTTTTTCACTTATTACTTTTCGAACTTAATGTAACACTCCTCCCGCCTTTATAAAGATATAAATAAAATAAATTTATGTGACCGGGCTAATAAATATTAATCCTTCCAAAGGAAGGAAGAATGAGACCCTAGAAAGCTGTAATTTGGCATAGTTATAGATATTAACTACGCCTACAAAGATGTTAAATAAAATCTTGAATAACATTTTTATTTTCGGTACCTCCCATACAGTTCCAGTATAGAGGGGGATGATGTTGTTTACCTGTCTGTTCAACCGTGTGGAATATCGTTGGATAGGTTGGATACGTTGGTTGGTAGATAGGTGGATGCAATATTTACCATGTCACAGTTGGCAGGCAAATTAACGTTCGTACAGAGCCAAATATAAAATACCCAGACCGGCTTCGGGCAGCAAAATCAAAGGTACGAGATTTGTATATACCGTCATATTATATCGAATCATTAGATTTTCTGGCGTTTCTCATTTTCGCCTCTTACTACACCCCCGCGAAGTGATGGGGCGATGAATTCATTTACGGCAAACGAATTATCGTTCCCTCCATAACATTTAAATTGCCATGCAAGAAATCTTATGTTCTTTTTATAAATAACAGAAACAGACAGAAACAGAAACAGAAACAGAAACTTTTTTATTCAATATAGATTATAAATAATACTTATTGAAAGTCACTCTTTTGTTTGATTACCACTGGTTCGGAAAAAACCTCTGTCCTGGGAAGAACCAGCAAGAAACCCAGCGGGACTTTTTTTTTAAATAACAGCTTACAATCATGATGTTACACAAATTAACAACACAACAAATTAGAAATAGCTTGGTAGCGATCACCTCATTTCCAGGGGTTATTATCATCCATAAATTCCTTAATATTATAATAACCCTTTTTATACAAACTTAGTTTAATAAAGTTTTTGAACTTTGAACAGGCCAAACTTTGTATATTTTCTGGAATTTTGTTGTAAAAGCGTATACATCGCCCCAAGAATGAATTACTCACTCGATGGAGTCGAGTAACTGATACTACTAGCTTGTGTCTGTTCCTAGTATTTACAGAATGAATATCACTTATTTTTATAAAACTACTTTTATTTTTGTGTACGTACATTAAATTTTCATAAATGTATTGAGAGGCCAAAGTTAATATATTAATTTCCTTAAATTTTTGTCGCAGCGACTCTTTAGGCTTTAAATCATAAATTGCTCTTATGGCCCTCTTCTGCAAAACAAATATAATTTCAGTGTCAGCTGCGTGTCCCCATAGCAAAATACCATACGACATTATGCTATGGAAGTAGCTGAAGTAAACTAGTCTAGCTGTTTCAACACTGGTTAGACTTCAAATCTTTTTTACGGCATATGCTGCAGAACTAAGTCTGCTTGCTAGTTTTGATATATGGGGGCTCCATTGAAGCTTCGCGTCTAGTGTGATTCCAAGAAAAATGGTGGTATCTACAAGACTCAGTTTCTCCCCATTTAAAATTACATTAGTATTTAATTGTTTGACATTTGGAGTCACGAATTTCATACATTTTGTTTTAGTGCCATTTAAATGCAAATTATTAACATCGAACCAATTTACTAATTTAGATATAGCATTATTTACTTCGTCATATTTTAGTAACTGTCGACTTAATTTGAAAATTAAAGAAGTGTCATCTGCAAATAATACTATATCATGGTTATCCCCTACTATGTAAGGTAAGTCATTAATGTATACAAGAAACAGAAAGGGGCCGAGAATTGAGCCTTGAGGCACGCCCATTTGTACCATCGATCCGGAAGAGCTCATATTGTTAATGACAACTTTTTGCGTTCTCTTACTTAAATATGAAATAATTAATTTAAGGGCATCACTTCTTACACCGTAGTGTTGAAGTTTCCTGATTAATGTTTCATGGTGAACACAATCGAAGGCCTTGGATAGGTCACAAAATATACCCAAAGCATCCTGTGAATTCTCCCATGCATTAAAGATATATTTAATCAGCTCAACACCGGCATCAGTTGTCGAGCGACCCCTTGTGAAACCAAATTGATTTTTATGAAGTAAATTATTTATATTAAAAAAATTTAACATTTGATCAAGAACAATTTTTTCAAAAATCTTACTAAGTGTTGGTAGTACAGAAATAGGTCTAAAATTGGCGGGGTCTAATGTACTACCAGATTTAAATAAAGGTATTACTTTACTATGCTTCATTAAATCAGGAAACACACCAGATTCGATACTAGTATTAAAAATAATAGCTAAATGAGGCGCGATTGTATCTATTATAGACGCAATAACTTTAACGGAAATCCCCCACAGATCCGCAGTTTTCTTAACATCAATAGTTTTAAAATATTTTACAATATCTTTTGATGTCACTTTATGAAATGTAAAATTCTTTGTACACACATTTACATTATGTTTAAGTAATGATTCGGCGACGGCAGGAGAAGAATTTAGTGACTTAGTGGTCAAGATCGGAATATCAGTAAAATATTTCTCAAAAACCATTGCTACGTCCTTATCTGATACAGTTAATTTGTTGTTAACACTTAACTGGTAATTTGAATTGCGAGAGTTGATCTTACCAGTTTCGCTATTAATTATACTCCATGTCATTTTAATTTTATTGGAAGCCGTCTTAATTTTGTTGCTCAAATGCAAAGACTTGGCTATGGAGCACACTCTTTTAAATATTTTTGAATATTTTTTTACATATTCCCTAAATTCGACGCTATGATTATATGACCTTTCATGGTAAAGATCATATAACCTATGCCTGCTCTTATGGACTCCTACTGTCGCCCATTCATTGAATGACTTCCGACTGTTCAAGGAGAATGTTTTAGAAGTAAAAGTATTATTAAATTCATTGCAAATAAGCTTAAATAATGTTCCATACAGAAAATTAGGATCATTTTGGTATGAAAGTGATGGAAGTTTTTTCACTATGTTACTTCTAAATTTCTCCAAGCGACGTGCATTTACTGGAACAGACACAACTTTCTCATCTACTTGCTTTTTGTGAACATAAGGTAACGAAACTACTTGTCCACAGTGATCAGAACTTAATTTTTGAATTATACATTTATGCAACGGCTTCACATTTGTAAAAATGTTATCTATACATGTTGCACTAGATTGAAAAATACGCGTTGGCTCTATAAATAAATTAAAAAGACCATATGATTTAAACAATGATCTAAATTTAATATTGATGGAGGAAGCTTCTAGGAGATTGATATTAAAATCTCCACATATTACAACAGATTTATTCTGTTTATTAAGCTTAGCAAAAACTTCCTCCATAATGTTTTCAAAAGTATCATATGTACAACATGGGGGTCTGTAGACGCTCACAACAATGAGGTGCTCAAACTCAACACATGCCATTTCTACAGTTCGCTCAACAGAGAGGCTCACAATGTCTTTACGTTCTTTACATGATAATAATTTACTAGCTAATATTAAGGAGCCACCTCTTAAAACCGTATCTCTATTGAAAGAACTGACCACCTGGTGATTACTGAAGTTAAACATTAAATTATAAGATTTTAACCAATGTTCAGTAATACATAAGATATGAATATTGTTGCTATTTAAGAACAACTCAATTTCTAGCTCTTTGCCTATCATGCCTTGTATATTTTGATGCACCAGGTGTAAACAATTTTCATTATCTTTCTGTGGAGTCATACAATTAAAGATTTGTAAGCCACATTCTAAATTATTTAAGTTATTATAACTGCTAGAGATTACCTCTATTGTCTCATTTTCTAATTTAAATTACTTGGAACTGATTCCAAATTGCATATAAAGTCATTACACTGCTCAAAAGAAGCAGATGTCTGTGTAGCCAAGTCCTTGGCTGAGTTAATATATAAATAATAAGATAGCACATTTGCTATCTGTCTTAAATTATATTTTGATAGGTAATACCTATCTCTAGTCAAAAATTTCTTAATTAAATTATTTATATCTATTAAATTAATTCTATCATTATAATTGTAACAATTAAATGTCAAGTTTAAATTATTATTACATGAAAAGTTATTCATTAATAAATTTAAATCATATCTTATTTTATTTTCCTGCGGCCAACCCTGTATGTAAGGCAATGTAAACAAGATAATTTTATGTACATTTAAAGTATTTAGATTATCAATATATTTTAATAATTGATTTTTGTTTAAATTGCCTCTTCTCCCAACAAGAATTATAAATGTGCTATTAGGACAAAATTTACTAGCTAAAACTTTATTCATTATATGACTAAAGGATGCTCCAGGCATGCAATAATTAGTGATCATATGTCCTTTTAAACAGTTATTTAACATCATGCCCAAATTTTTGCCTATGTCATCACAATACATAATAACTTTATTTTTTTTAATATTTACATTACTTTTTAAGTTTATATCCTTTGTCATAGCACTGTCATAGAGTGTAGATGAAAATAATGAGGTCTTACTGTTAACTTTGTTATTTACACATATTGTCCCCGATGAACCTGGTATGGAGCGCTGATACTCACTCTGATTTTTTATTAAGGAGTCAAAGCGCTCCTCATTATATTTACATGATTTTACCAGATCATTCATGGCCAATATGTGTTCTTTTATCTCATCTTGAGCCGATGCATATTTATTTGATACAATTTCTAGAGAGCTTTAAAGTGATAAAATTGTTGAATGTAGACACTCTATATCAGTCTCATAACAGTGATTCATATTTTCCACCTCAATTGAATATATTTTAAGTTTATTAATTAGTTCTTGCTTTTCTTTGCATACATTTATATAATTTTTAACATTAATTTTAGTTTTAATTAATTTTTGTAGTTTTCTAATATATTTATTAATTTTTATATATTTCTTTAATTTTCTTCTACTGCAGGTAGTTCTTGCTGCTGTTCTTGACATGACATAATCATCACCAGTCAAATCGATTGTTGTGGAGGGTTGCAATGCTTTAGATTTAGTAGATTCACACTCTATGAGCTCGTTGAACAGACTTAAATTAGTTGTGTACGTCTTCCTTAGTTTCTTTTTCATAATTTCGTAGTGTATAATATCTAGTTTACTTAATCTTTTTTTAATGTGAAATTGTTGGTAGTTTAATGTTTTATGGTGTTTATTTATATAATTACTCCTTGTAAGTAAAAAATTTCCTATTAGTTATTGAATTTCAAAAGTAGTGTATTAAATTTGACAAAAAATTACTTTGCGTACATCCGCTAGATAAAATAAAATGATGTGTCTTACCTAGTTTGAAGAGCAACTCCCGCTCTCCCTCAATTGCGTGTACTATCTCCGTCACCACTAATCCCAGCACCGCTACTCCCAACACCACTACACTAGGAAAGACACACCACTGACGACAATACGACACGTGTTTCGCCTCTACACGAGACATCCTCAGGTGATATAAACTCTACGGTGGCTAACCGCTAAGTGAGCGGCAAGCCAAAACAACTGCCTTTTATACAGACTGCTGACGCAACCGCTTCCTGTTTAAGGAGCGAGCAACTACGTCATGCGATAAAACATGCGACCAATCACCGCCGAACTTTCGCAGCCGTTTGTAAAATTAAAAACAAACCGCCGCGCAACGCCCGCCTACCCTCCAACCACGCAACCAATCGCCGATCACCGTGAGGGTGACAAACGATCATATTGTGAGGCTGTCTGCTATTAGAGAGCAAGCTTAAGGATATTTAGGAGAGGTGAGTTAGAAACATTTGTTTGTTCATTCAGCAGTGCAACGTTACTGTTATTACTTTTTAATATCCATTGCTCTTTCTGTTTTAGCAAGTTTTTCTCTATGTTTGTCCCTTAATGTTCATGTCTCGCAGCCGTATGTCATGCATGGGAGAATACAAGTGTTGAAAGTCTTTCTCTTGATATTTATGCCTAGATCTTTGTTCTTTATTATTTCTTTCAAGGACCAGTATTTCCTCCAACCGTAGGCTATTCTTTAGTTTATTTCCTTGGACATGGAGTCTTCAGCAGATATAATTTGTCCTAGGTAAACATATTCTTTCACATATTCGAACTTGGTTCCGTAGACCTCTATGTTGTTTTCTCTTTTAATTTCTAAACCTTCTTCTCTGCTTTTATCTGCTATGTCTTTTACCATTTGTTCCAATTTCTTAGGATCTTCTTTTAACAGGACAATATTATCTGCAAATCTCAAATGATTGAGGCGGCTTCCATTGATTATAATACCATAACTATCCCAGTCTAATTTTATAAATGTATGTTCCAGCACAGCATTAAAAAAATTTGGAGATAATGGGTCTCTTTGTCTCACGCCTCTGTTTATTGAAAAGGAGTTTCCTTTTAACTCTAATTATATACTGCTTTTGCTTTTTTCGTAGATGGACTTGATTAGATCTATATAGACATCGTCCACTCCTTTTTCTTTTAGACTCTGCCAGATAAATTTGTGTTTTAGGCTGTCAAATGCTTTGGAGTAGACTATAAAGCAGATATACAATGTCTTCTGGTATTCATTGTATTTTTCCAAGACTTGTTTGATTGTGTTGATGTGGTCTATTGTACTGTAGTTGTTTCTAAATTATTAATTTAGATTAGGTTTATTATTAGAATTTGACTGCATTCTTTGTGATATAGACGCTTCTTAGTGCAGTGTGGTGAACACGTGGCTGTCAAGTTCAAATTATTGAACCTGACAAGTGTGCTATCGCGAAAGTGACGCTAGTGAACAACATTCTGGAACTGAATTGCCGCTACCTGTGGTCAGCACCAGTGATATCCGGCGTGAAGGCGCTATTCACACCCCCCTACCCTTGTGCAAATAGGCACATTAGGCAAGAATTTTGCCAACAATCTCTAGGTGTCACTAGGGTACATGCTGGTTGGTGGCACCCTCTACCGGTTCATCGACAACAACTTTGACTTTGTTGTGATTATCTGTGGTGTTTGGTTGGTACTTTCTTGCCCTCTATTCATCGCTTGGCGGCGCTAGAGAGGACGGATTAGTATGATGACAACTCCTGTAGCGGCCTATTGGTTGACAGTGCTTCCCACTAGAGAGCGCTGATGCACTTAGGTTGATCTGATAGTGGTGTCGCCATCTACTGCCGTATTAAGGATGTATGCATTGATTAGTACCGCTAAAACTTTTTATTACTTTAGTTCGAGTGAGTCCCGCTAGTGGGCGCTGATGTATTATTTTTATATCCAAACGTCAATTGACCAATTCGAGACACTAAAATTTTACTTTGAACTTGTAAAATTTTTAAATATTTTTTGAACCTTTTGCTTCCATAAAGGTGTAGTTCAATGGAAATGCCCCTCCAGCTGCTGAAATTTTAAAGTTAGATAACTTTAAAA
Source organism: Parnassius mnemosyne (assembly GCA_963668995.1). Classification (NCBI taxonomy): domain Eukaryota; kingdom Metazoa; phylum Arthropoda; class Insecta; order Lepidoptera; family Papilionidae; genus Parnassius; species Parnassius mnemosyne. Next base: position 21,461,451 of record CAVLGL010000104.1, on the reverse strand, counting down.
AAAATTAAAGTTTGTTTGTGAAACTTTAATAGGGAAAATTTTATCAACATGGCGGATGGTGGGATTCCGTTCACGCCGTGGAGGCCGCTAGCGTGAACGCCTCTCGAGGCCCCACAGGAATGACCTACAGTGGCGCCCCCGGGGCCGACTACGGCTGCGGCTACAGCCAAGAAGCGGCCATTGTCATCAGTCCATGGCCCAGCGCCAACGTTTGGAAAACAGAAGGATAGGCTCCAATTTTCCCCCCCTCCTTGGGGACATCCTTAGTAAAGACCCTGAAACAGCAAAGGAAGGCACAGAAGCGACCCAGCAAGGCTGTTTTGTTGCGTCAAAGACATCGTAACTAGAAATCATTGAGCATGTTAAGAAGGCGGTTAGCAGTATAATGGGAATAGTCTCCGATTAAGGCTCCAAGTTAAACAAAGCCGAACATACCAAGATTTCGGTCACTGGACATGACTTCATTGCTATGGTCGCGGCAATGGGTGTCCATGTTATGTTGGCAGAATTAGCCCTATGTAGAGCTGAAAGAGATAAGGCTTATGCGGAGGCGAAGTTAGCGCACCAGGAGGCCACGCGAGCACCCGCAGGTGACAGAAACTACGCCGCCATAGCAAGAAAAGCTTCACATCGGCCCTGAAGATGCGCAAGAGTATTACGTAGGTGCCCATCCCCGAGAAGTCTGCTCCAGTCCTGGTCTTTTATCCAGCCGTGTAACAGGCACACCTAAAGACAGCAGACGACACGAAGGCAGATTAAAGAAGTCGGTTAAGTCTTCGGAGATAAATATCCAAGTCTCGAAACTTAGGAAGGTGGAGAATGCTAGGGTAGTGGTCCAGACCAAGTCCCAGGAAGTGACACAAAAATTAAGGACTGCGGCTCCTCCCACATTGAGGATAGCAGAGCCAAAACAGCGCCAGCCACTAATTGCGCTGCATGACTTTGAGGACGGAGGAGAACTTGCCTGCCCTCCAGGACCAAAATGTTGGTGAGGATGAGAAGTGAACTCTACGCAAATTAACCAGGCAGTGCAAAGTCGTATTTAAGAAGTCATGGAAGGGAAGCAGGCGAACTACGGTGGTGCTACAGTGCACCTCTGCACCTAGTGACGCGTTATCGGCGAGGAACAGTTTTTATATAGAGTGGGACGTTGTCAACCCTACATCGATGTTACCTATTACCAAAGATGCCAACAGTACGGGCACCCTACTAAATACTGTAGGGCAAAGAAAGCCACGTGCAGCGAATGTGGAGAAGATGGGCACAACAGAGAGGAGTGCAAGTCCCCTGAGACGTGCTCTGCAACCTGTCGCAGGTTTGGCAATCCGGGTGCTAAAACTCATACCATGATGGCGAAGACCTGCCCGGCCAGGGTGTATGCAGTAGAGAGGGACATACACAAATACCACGCAGTATAGGTATAGTGCAGGGGGTGCTAAGAATCGCCGGTGGAGGTTCGGTTGCCACCTTAGACGACTCGACCTGGCAACGTACAACGCACGCACCCTGAGGACTGACGAGAAGATCGTGGAGCTGGAAGAAGAGATAGACAAGTTGCGTTGGCATATTATATTTTTTATTATTTTTGGATTATCCGAAGTCCGAAGAGAGGGGGAGGACACGGTAATCCTCGAATCCGGCAACTTGCTCTACCACCGGGAGGGCGACCATCTGTTCCAAGGAGGTGTCGGATTTATCGTCCACAAGTCTCTCGTTAACAACGTTGTAAAGATCGGGAGTGTGTCGTCGAGGGTTGCGTACTTTATACTCAGAATCACCAAACGGTATTCGCTGAAGGTCATACAGGTTTACACACCAACCTCGGCACACCCCGATGAGGAGGTGGAGGAAATGTATGAGGATATCTCTAGAGCCATGCATTCCTCCAAAACCCAATGTACGGTGTTAATGGGAGACTTCAATGCAAAACTAGGCACAAGAGAGAACGGTGAGCTGAAAGTAGGGAAATTTGGAATAGAGCAACGGAACCCAAGTGGCCAGCAGCTGGCCGACTTCATGGAGAAAGAGGGACTCTTTATGATGAACTCTTTCTTCCAGAAGCGGCCCCACAGGAAGTGGACCTGGTCGAGCCCCGACGGTTCGACAAAAAATGAGATTGACTTCATTATGACGACCAGACGACAACTGTTCAGTGATGTCTCCGTGATCGCGAGGGTGAAAACTGGTAGCGATCACCGAATGGTTGGAGGCACACTGAACCTAAACGTTAAGTTGGAGAGGTCTCGTCTAATGAAGTCAACGCTCCGTCACCCTCGTGCTCTAATCCAAAGTCTCCAAACCTTTCAGCTCGAGTTACAAAACCGTTTTCAGTGCCTAGGAGACTGCAATGAAGTGGACGATATGAATGACAAGCTCGTGGAAACAGTCCATGCGGTCGGAGCTAAATTCTGCAAGACGCGCCGCAGAAGAACACAAAAACTCTCCGATCACACTCTTAATCTCATGGCTGTTAGACGGGAGATGAAGCTACATTCTTCAACAGACTTAACAGCATATAGGCATCTGAACAGACAGATCTCCAAATGCATGCGGCGGGACTTACGCAACTTCAATACAGCTCGTATTGAAAAAGTGATCGAGCGAAACCAAGGCTCCAAAGTCTTTGCCAGAGATCTGTCTGCCAGAAAGAGCCAACTGGCAAAACTGAAGACAGAATGTGGCAGCATCGTTTCCGGGACACCTGAGATTTCGAGTGAGATTGAGAGGTTCTATGGGCAGTTGTACACGTCATCGTTGGAGCCACACGCAAGTGTGAGTAACGATCCAAGAGCGAGTCTCATCCGACACTATTATATATATATCCGACACTCACCGAAGATATCCCGGACGTTAGTCTGAGCGAGATTAGAATGGCTCTCCAGCACCTTAAAAACGGTAAGGCCCCAGGCGAGGATGGAATTACAGCGGAGCTTCTGAAAGCGGGTGGAAGACCGGTACTTGAAGTCCTTCAGAAGCTCTTTAATTCCGTCCTCCATGGTGGCATTACACCAGAGGCGTGGAGCAGAAGTGCGGTGGTCTTGTTCTTCAAGAAAGGTGACAACGCTCTCTTGAAGAACTACAGACCGATTTCCCTTCTGAGCCGCGTCTACGTGCTGTTTTCGAGAGTCATTACGAATCGTCTCGCGCGCAGACTTGACGACTTCCAGTCTCCCAAACAAGCCGGTTTCCGAAAGGGCTTTAGCACCATAGACCACATACATACCCTTCGGCGAATTGTACAGAAGTCCGAAGAGTACAATTTGCCACTATGTCTGGCGTATGTGGACTATGAGAAAGCCTTTGATTCCGTCGAAATTTGGGCGGTGCTGCAGTCCCTTCAGGGGTGCCAAGTTGACTGTCGGTATATCGAAGTGTTGAAGTGCTTGTACAGTAGGGCTACGATGGCTATCCGAGTACAGAATCAGAGTACGAAACCTATCCAATTGCAGAGAGGTGTAAGACAGGGTGACGTCATATCCCCGAAACTCTTCACCGCTGCATTGGAAGACGTTTTCAAGCTTCTGGACTGGAAAGGATACGGTATCAACATCAATGGCGAGTACATCACTCACCTTCGATTTGCCGACGATATAGTCCTTATGGCAGAATCGCTGGAGGACCTAAGCACTATGCTCAATGTACTCAATAGTGTCTCCCAACGGATAGGTCTTAAGATGAACATGGACTAAACAAAGATCATGTTTAATGTCCATGTCACACCTATGCCGGTAGTTGTTGGGAACACTTAGCTCGAAGTTGTTGACGAGTATATTTACCTGGGACAAATAGTCCGACTAGGTAAGTCCAACTTCGACCGAGAGGTCAATCGACGGATTCAACTCGGCTGGGCAGCGTTCGGGATGCTACGACACATTTTATACCTCAAAACCTTAAAACGAAATTGTACAACCAGTGAGTGTTGCCAGTGATGACATACGGAACTGAGACGTGGTCCTTCACAGCTGGCCGTATGAGGAAGCTCAAGGTCGCTCAGCGAGCTATGGAGAGAGCTATGCTCGGAGTTTCTCTGCGTGATAAACTTAGAAATGAGGATATCCGCAGTAGAACTAGAGTAACCGACATAGCCCAACGGATTAGTAAGCTGAAGTGGCAGTGGGCCGGTCATATAGCTCGAAGAACCGACAACCGATGGGGAAGAAAGGTTCTCGAGTGGCAGCCTCGTACCGGTAGGCGAAATGTAGGGCGACCCCCCACGAGATGGAGTGACGACCTGGTAAGACATGCAGGAAGTCGATGGATGCAGGTGGCTCAGGACCGTGCTTTGTGGCATTCCTTGGGGGAGGCCTATGTTCAGCAGTGGACTTATGTAATGATGGTGATGATAGGTATGGTACGTACGAAGAGCCGTGGTAGCTCAGATAGTTAACGCTCGCTGTAAATTTTCACCGGCACTAATGAGATAGTTAATTGCAATTTTAAGTGCTGATTTACCACGTGTCCGGCGGTAAAAGAAAACATCGTGTGGAAACCTGCATGTCTGCGAAATCAGAAAAAAAAATATATTTCAAATACATGTGAAGTTCGCCAACACGCTTTGGGGCAACGCTGCTTCTTCAGTTTGGCGTGGAGCCCCAGGCCTAGGGATTTGTATATAGCTGTTCTGCTCCATTTCAGTAATTACTACTGCGTGGTTTGCCATGTAGAGGAATTAGGTCTCTAACTTATCTCTGCGTACTTCAAGCACAGTGATCTTATAGACATACATATGTACATCTGCAACATCTAGAGACCGTACTTGACCATTTAAAAGGCAAGCGCGTTGTAATCGGAGTGGATTGCAACGCGCATTCCCCACTCTGGTACAGCGACAAACAACGGGCAGAGGGCATGAAGCATATCATCGTAGGATGAAGATGGAATATTTTATCATGTCGCGAGTGATCACCCTGGCTAACGTTGATTGGCAACCGACTACGTTCGCTGTAGCCATGGGTGAGTCTAATATTAACCTAACCCTCGCAACCGTGGTGTCGCAATATCAGGGTGGTGAGTACTGGATTACGCCAGCATGAGCGATCACCGCCTCATCGTTTTTGAAATTGAGAGGAAGCGCCAAGTGGAGCTCGCGGGGCCGGTGCCTGCCCATTTTTGGGCCAGGGGGTTGACTGGCGCTATTTTCGCGGTACAGTTCACGTAAGAATGGGTAATCTGTAAGTTCAACAGCCGGCTGACCGACTCTACGCGCAGTTCACGGAGATCGTCGTTCGATCTGAGGAGGACGTGCTGGGGAGTGTGCACCCGAGTCGGGATGGCGGCTGTGAATGGTGGACGCCTGAATTTGATAGGATGAGAAAGAAAGTGTGTAATGCGAGAAGCTCGTGGCAGAAGATTAGAAGAAAGGGAAGCAGGTCGGAGGAATTAGTTATGGTACGATTCCATAGTGTGAGAGCGAGATAGCGACAGATGATGGGGGATACGGAGCTGGCCCACTTTCGAAAAATAGCCCACACTAGAAACGTCGAACCTTGGTGCCGTGCTTACCAAGTGGCGAATGGGAGGTACCGTCCTCCGAGCAATGTAATTAATGCAGTAAAGTTTGCGGAAGGGCACTCGAGGAGTATAAGAGAGGCCATGCGGGACATGCTCGGGGCGTTGTGTCTGGACGACGATCTGTCCATGGACATAGGATACCACAGGCGGGTGCGCCTTATGGCCGCTTTCACCCCATCTGGCCCAGTTGCCGCTCCCCCTACCATTGGATGTCTGGAGAGCATAGTTATGGCTTTGCCCAACACTGCTGCGGGGTTGGACGGAATTAGGAATAATTAATTGTTTTCTTTAATTTGATTATAATAGAAATAGTCTCACATTGAAACTCCAAAAATTTACCAATCGCTTAGGCGAATGATTCCGCCTATGAAGAATCGAAGTGAATACCAAAAAGTGTAGCAATATACTTTCAACGGAGTTCAACGCCAAAAAAGATTCGAGGGTCTAAAGCTAAGCAAGATATTATCTCCTTATATGGCCGCCCCATCCCTTGGGAAAACTTGGCCAAATATCTGGGAAAGACGTTCGACGTCCACATGAGTTTCGCAAAACACGTAAGTGTAGTTCATCCTCAATATCGTCCTCATCCCCATCATTGCCCTATAATTTTTAAACAGAGCTATTTAAATAGGTATAAATGCAGCTGTATGATATGAAGATATGAAGTGTTCTATGAAGTCCCTGTGTCATATGAAGCTGCAAGAGCCGCATAGGCTAAAATGACCACATGAGCGTGGCACTAAAACGTAATGTATGAAATTCGTTACTCCAAACGTCACACAATTAAATACTAATGTAATTTTAAATGGGGAGGAACTTAGTGTTGTCGATACCACCATTTTTCTTGGAATAACACTAGACGCGAAGCTTCAATGGAGCCTCCATATGTCAAAATTAGAAAGCAGATTTAGTTCTGGACATATGTTGTAAAAACGATTAGAAATCTTACCAGTGTGGAAACAGCTAGACTTGTTTAACTATTTCCATAGCATAATGTCGTATAGTATTTTGTTACGGGGACACGCGACACACCGAGTCAGTAATTCATTCTTGGGGCGATGTATACGCTTTTACAACAAAATTCCAGAAAATATACAAAAGTTGACCTGGTCAAAGTTCAAAAACTTTACTGAACAAAGTTTGTATAAAAAGGGTTATTTTAATATTAAGGAATTTACGGATGATAATAACCCCTGGGGATGAGGTGATCGCTACCGAGCTATTTCTAATTAGTTTTGTGTGGTTAATTGTGTAACATACATGATTGTAAGCTGTTATTTAAAAAAAAGTTCCGCTGGGTTTCTTGCTGGTTTTTCCCAGGACAGAGGTTTTTTTGCGAACTAGTGGTAATTAAACAAAAGAATGAGTTTTAATAAGTATTATTTATAATCTATATTGGATAAAAAAGTTTCTGTTTCTGTTTCTGCTTGGCAACTATGGCAAATATAATAATCGGGTTGGCAACCGCAGTTTTTTAATTTTTATTCGTTATTAGGAAGACGCTGCTGCCCATTTCTTGATTTATTTCTCTCTGTCGCCTCTTACGATGAAATGATAGTGGATATTCTTACACCACCATTTCATGGTAAACTCTGTATATTATTTTTATTATTTATTATTTATTGCATACCTTAAAACAAAAGAATACAAAGGGCGGACTTAATGCCTTGAGGCATTCTCTACCAATCAACCCATGGAGTGGTGAGAATTTGACTTAGGTGCGGCAATATAGAATAAAATAACACTACACAAAATTATGATTAACTACATAACACATACATTAATACATACATGTATAACTGTAGGCAATCTGTGTTGGAGGTGTGAAACCAAAGATCGGGTTTAATGGCCACCTTAGGAGTGCCTTTTAGCCAGGAGTGGACGTACACAAGCTGAATGGAATGAAAATAAAACTGTAGTAAAAGATTTATAGACAATGATTACGTACTCCTTATATATATAATATCTACGAAATATATGTAAGGAAAAAACATGAAATTTTAACATAACCTGTTAAAAGCTGTTTATAACTTAAAGCTGCTTACAACTAAAAGCCTCCATTCTACTTTTTACGTTTTATTCTTCGTACCGGTTTCGTTGTTTATATAAATATATTTCCATTTATAATAAATAATTTATAGTATAGAAGGAAAGTACCCTAATCTTTGGAGTAATATCTGCAAAGATATACATATGAAAATTTAATATAGTTATAAGTAGGTTGTAAGCCTCTTTTTGTGCCCAGGTGTTTATATGGGTAGGTATCACCCTCTTACCAATGTTTGCCGTGAAATTGGCGTACCTGCACTTCAGTGTTTCTGTCTGAAGGATAATAGAATGTCAATAAAATTACATTATGGTTTGGGCACGTTGAGCGAATGAGTGAAGACCGAATGGTGAAGAAAATATATAGCGCGAAAGTTAATATTAAAAGGTGTCGAGGTAAACCGAGACTAACTTTCGAAGACCATGTGAGCAAATTGCTCGAAGAGGGTAGGGTCAAGAGTACTCGGATACCTAGACGTGCATGTATGAAGAAGATAATGAATCTGAAAGAAGCGAAAGAGGTATGTAAGGATCGTGACACTTGGCGATCTGTTCTCTCTGGCTACCCCGTCAGGGATTGTGCGTGAAGATAAGTAAGTAAGTAAGTAATAAAATTACAGGCTATGAGACATTTTAGTTCTTAGAGGTAACAATACATCTGTAACCTTCCTGGTTTGCAGTTGGTTCAGGTGCCCATAGGCCTCAGAAACCACTTACCATTAGGTGGAATATGTGTTCCTTTGTCACTATCATTATTAAAAAAAACTATACAAGGCTACCACTCAAAATCTTTCTTAATTACTAAAATTAATCCAACCCTTGCACACCACAGGAATTCAAGATACTCTAAGGTTATTCCGTGTCGGCAAATCAGGGATTGAAAATGGTTCCAAAATACCGGTATAGTACAGGTATTTAGGGGTTACGGTCCCTGTACCGGAACAGGAACCAGAACCTAAATTGGAACCTTTAAGAACCTTTATTTTACCGGTTCCTAAGCAAAGCGAAAGCGAGTCCAAGGTTGTTTGAGGTTCAGTCGGGTAGTAGGCACAATGCGGCGCACGGCGGAGTGTGAGGATAGGGGAGTTTGTAAAACAGCACATTTGTATTGGCGGATCTTCTCTTGCATATACGCGCGCGCCACTCGCTCGAGTTCGTACTGATAAAATTATAGTTTACCCATTTGTATTTGATTGTTGTGTGTATAAATAGTTGTAATACATTAGTGTAATAGAATAATTATAGTAATAGGTAAAATATATTAGTATACTAATATATTTGAAGAAGAAGACGTTAAGTTAATCATTATTACGAAAACTGACAATGGGCCGAAAGAAATCTAATTTTGTGTATAAATATTTTATATATGATGAACATCAAAAACATTCAACATGTACTGTCAATGACTGTGGTGCAGTTATAAAGGTAAGTACCTAAGTAATTATGTCATTATTTAATCGTTTTTTATTTAATATGCTAAACAAGCTATTTGCCTTCGTATAAGTGGTATAAGTTAGTGTAGTGTTATAAATTATAATTTTATAGAAACTACGTTATTATAAAGGATTTAAGTGGTTTCATAGTAATTAATATTATGAAAGGTATGTATTTGAAGAATATTGCAAATAATGTATGCGGGTTCGAGCCCCACACGGAACTCGTGAATTTGTTACACAAATTATTGTTGTTCCGAGTCTAATGATTAACTAGAGAGGAAGCAGTTGTTTTTTTAGTTTAGTAAGTAACCCTAACAAAACATATCGTAAATATTATTTCAATATTTTAGCGATCCCGGACTTGAGCTGATAACGCAACCTGTGACAATATGTATGTAATTTATTCAACTGTGGTTGTGTATATGTGTTGGACATAGTTATGCTTGTTTTTGCATGTATGTGTGTCTTGTGCTCGAAAGACTGCGGCGGTATTATTGCTGAATTGCATTTGGTGTTTTCTTTTCTAACAAAATATTACAACCAAATTCATAATTCAAGAGAGTAAATTGACTAATATAATAAATGTATGGAAGAATTGAAGTTTTTATTTTGCTGTTTCGGGCTTGGTCCCGAAGTGAACTTTGTTCAGTGATAGATAAGTATAAATATAAATATTTAACACTACGAACAAAGTTTACTTTGGGACCCCTTAATAAAAAAAAGTATAAAGTACTTCCAGTTCCATTTCCAGTACTATCACCAACGCTGTTTCTTCTGCATATCAATGATATATTGCAAACCGGTAAGCATTCATTGCTATGCGGATGACAGCACTGGTGATGCTCTATACACCGGCCGTGCCAATATTTTTCGGGAAAACGTCGCCGAGTACCGGAACAAACTTGTGTCTGAAGTCGAGTCTTTGCTGGACAAAGTCTCGGATTGGGGGCGACTTAATCTAGTCCAGTTTAACCCTCAGTAGACACAAGTTTGGGCGTTTACCGCTAAAAAGAAACCCTTTGTCGTATCTCCTCAGTTTCAAGGTACTCCCCTTTTTGCCTCAGCCAGTATCGGAATCCTCGGCGTCGACATACCGAGTGACGTGCAGTTTCGTGGTCAATTTGGAAGAGAAGGCCAAATTGGCCTCTAAAAAGCTTGGCGTGCTCAGCAGAGCGGGACAGTATTTCATGCCGGCACACCGCCTGCAACTTTACAAGGCGCAGGTTCGGCCCACATGGAATACTGTTCCCATCTCTGGGCAGGGGCTCCCCAGTGCCAGCTCCTTCCACTTGACCGCATCCAGCGCAGAGCGGCTCGAATCGTCGACGACCGAGTCCTTTCCGATCGGCTCGACTCATTGGCGCTGCGAAGAGATGTTGCATCTCTTTGCATTTTCTTTCGCATTTACCAGGGGGAGTGCTCTGAGGAATTGTTCGGATTAATCCCAGCCGCCAAATTTCACGAACGCACATCGCGGCAGAACTCCCGATACCATCCACACCATCTGGATGATTGGCGGTCCACCACTGTGCGATTTAGAAGATTTTTCTTCCTCGCACGACTTCCTTGTGGAATAGTTTACCACCAGAGATTTTTCCGGACCGATACGACTTAGGGACCTTCAAAAAAGAGCCTACTTCTTTTTAAAAGGCCGGCAACGCATCTGCAATTCCCCTCGTGTTGCGGTTGTTCATGGGCGGCGGTAGTCACTTACCATCAGGTGAGCCGCATGCTCGTTTGCCCCCCCCCCCCCCCTCCTATTTAAAAAAAGTTATTTTTAATACATAATTGGAAATAGCTTCCATTTATTCTATTTAATTTATCTTCTTATGGTATTTATTTAAAGTGAACTGTACTCAAAGATGAACACATATTTCTAAGCTTAACGTTCTTGTTTAGATATTTGTTCCATTGTTTGTTTTATTCAATTTGTTTCAAACTTTCTTGATTGTTGTGATTATTTAGGCGCAGAATGCCCAATTTTCAAAATACCGAATTCCCAAAATGCCTAATTCTTATAATGCCCAATTCTTAAAATGCCTAGTTTTCATTTTGAGAATTGGTCCATTTAAGACTCAATTGCCTTTTTGAGAATTGGGTATTCTGAACTTAAGCTTTTGGTGTTAGCGATTACTTAAGTTTGCCTACTTGACTAATTTTTAATTTAGCATATTAATAAGTTATAACTTATTATTTTGTTAGATACTCTTGCGTTAAACAAACTAACCATATTAGAAAGATGCTGCATGTTACAGTAACTTGCGAGTTTTAGTAAATTTATGAAAGTGCTTTTATGCTTTTTACAGGGAAATCATGGAACAAATTTGTTAAAACACATGAAGAAGCATCCTGTGCAATATAAGCTTATACTTCAAGAGAATAGCGCAGAAAGTGGAGAACACGTCGAAGTAAATAGGAAGAAAAAATCCAAACAAGATTTCGAAATAAAACTGTTGGGTGAATGTATAAATTTAGTAACGACGTGTGGGAGGCCGCTAACTTTGATTGATGACAAACCTTTTCAAAATATATTGGATATGGCAAAGGCAGGATGCTCACACAGTCCCATAAACTCTCACAAAATTCGTGAAGCCACCCAAAACAAAGCTGACAATTTGCGTGATGATATTGCTTCAAAAATTAAAAAGCAACTTATAAGTCTTAAATTAGACATCGCATCATGCCATTTGCGAAGTTTTTTAGGAATTAACCTGCAGTTCATCGAAAATAACCAGATAGTTATCAAAACATTAAGTGTGACTGAACTCACCCAAAGACATACAGCCGAGTTTTTAAAGGACCAATTAATTTATGTATTGAATCGCTTCAGGATATCTATCTCCCAAATTTATTCCATAACCACTGATAATGGGGCAAATATGCTGAAAATGGTCAGATTAGTGGAACAAGCCTTAAAAACTAGCATCCAAGAAAATGAGGATGATTCGGATGATGACGAGAATGAAATAATGGAGATGGCGAGTGATGAAGTAAATTTCATACTCGAGGATTACTTAGAAAGTGAACATTACACGGTTGCGGCCGTTAGGTGTGCTGCACATACGTTGCAGTTAGCGGTACTAGACGCTTTAGGGAGTGAATCTTCATCAATTCAGACGATGCTCACAAATGCGCGTGAGGTTATAAAAAAGTTACGCACCACAGTGTACCAACACTTGCTAAAAAGAATGGGGGCTAAAAAACCTGTGGTGGATTGCCCGACGCGTTGGAGTTCGACTTATGATATGCTTATTCGGCTACTAGAACTTCGGCCAACATGTACAGAGTATTATGAGCTCTATTTGTCCGAAACTACGTGGAATTCTATTGAGATTACTGTCGCCTCTTTAAAACCAAGCAAAATCTTGACTAAAAAGTTACAAATGGAACAACTGACTATGGGTGACTTTTACCTTAATTGGATAAATTGCAAAATAGAGCTGAAGGCGATAAACACCACCCTCGCGTGCGAATTACATCGCAACATGGAAATTAGGGAAAAAGTCATCTTCGAATCTAAAGCGTTTGTCGCAGCTGTATATATGGATCCACGCGTTAACTTCCTGTTAACCACTGATCAACAGGAAATTGCAGAAAATGCGTTGGTTAGTGCATGGATGAGGTGGCGCAAATTAAATAAACAAGACCGTGATAGTACAGTGTTTAGCTCTCCTGTTGCCTCTACTTCAACGCAGCAGCAAAATGAAGGTTCTCAGCTCGAAGATTTCTTGGATCAGTCATATAATAATACTCTGCGAGGAGATCCAAGCTATGGCTGCGCTGGAGACGGCTCAGATATCAAAGTACACTTAAAAGAATTTTTGAACAGACAGGTGCGCCTTCCTCCGAGCAAAAATATTTTATTATTTTGGGAAAGGAAAAAAAATATATTGCCTGACCTGTATATTTTATCAAAGATAGTACTGGCTGCACCTAGTACACAAGTCAGTGTGGAGAGGTTATTTTCCTCTTTGAATTTTGTATTCAACAAACTTCGAACGAAATTAAAAAGTGACTTAATTGATGATATCTTATTCTTAAGAAATAATTCAGATAATGAAACAGTTTGATAATTTTCATCATAGCATAGATCTTATTATTATGTTTAAAGTTTATAAACCTATATGACTATGATGATTGACTATGATCATAGGTAATTACAGATCCCCGATTCTGTTGCGCATCAATTACTAAGCTTAGAATAGTTAGATAATTTCTCCCTTATAATTACCAATAAAACAAGGAAGGGATTGGAATATTATAAGACCTGACAAACAATTTTTATGTAATTTTACTTAGATACTACATCTGGATAGAATGAATATCCAGATGTAGTATCTAAGTAAACTTATATTAAAAATTGTTTTTCAGGTCTTATAATATTCCAATCCCTTTCTTGTATGTTTGGCGCCAAATTCAAAATTACGTTTTTTGCAAATTGCTGTTGTTTTTAGGATATATTTTGATAAAAATTAAAAAAAAAATAAGAGTATAAATTATAATATTTGTTAATCGGGGCCAACGTCGGATTAAGGCCCGGGCAAATAGACGCGACAGTACAGTTTCATTCATATTTTGATCGAAGCGTGAATGAAAATGTTTTGTTGCGAAACTATATCGTGTCAATTTGCACAGGATTTATACATACTGGCGCAGAGTCGAAGCTTTTCAAGTCTAGTTTTTCGCCTATAGTATATTCATCTTTATATCCCCGTTATTAAAAAACAAATTTGTGTTATGAAAATATCTCGCGCTTGCGACCCGATACTTCAACTCTGCACCAATGTGAGGAGAGGTCTATAATAATAATTATCTAGAGTTGATAAAAGAACGAGTTTTATGTTATGTTAAATGGTCAGTTATAAAATAAAATATATTTTTTAAGTTATCTTCTTACTTTTATTTTAAAAAAAATATAGAGACATACTAATGTAACTAACTATTTAATAATCACATTTGAAATTACTTTACACTTTTTGTGGTTATTTAGATTATGTCTTCTCTAAATCTTTATTATGTATTCCTTTTGCGGACTGTAAGTACTCAAGTATGTCAATGTAACACCTAGTCCTGATGCATGGTTGAATATTCTTTAGTTCTTGTTCAATCAGTTGAGAAAAAGTATGATTTCTGTCGTCAACATCGTTGTAGTGCAATAGACATTCATTACATTCATTTTTTTTATTTTTTCCCGTGTATTCAGTCAGTTGACATTTCTCCTTAAGATTTTTTTTTTATCAAATGCTTCAATTCATCGTCTGTATCGGGAATAATACAGGTACGTTTTATTTCTGAAAGTAAGAAAACAAATATGTAAAGAAAACAGACACCAATCACGAGAACAGTCGGAAATAAATACATATCAAGGATTCAAACCGCCAGACTATCATACAATCTATCATTACTCATTACTATTATAGCTGACTTACCCCTCACAATAACAAGCATATCAAATGAAAACTAGCCATCAACCAACCAACTCGTATAAAATACCCCGCGACAAGCTTTTAGAAAAGCTATAGGTAACTAAATGGTTTATTGAAAATTGCCTATTAATTATATTACATAAATTGGATACACAATTACATGCAGGGTTCATGTAAAGTAAAGTAACGTTGCAGCTTATTTACGTCCCACTTCTGGGCACAGACCTCCTCTCATTTCTGAGAGGGTTTTAGGGTAAGGAAATGCCCGCGCGCGCTGCCCCAATGCGTTTTGGCGAACTTCACATGTCTTTGAAATATTTTTGTATTATTTCTCAGACATGCAGGTTTCCTCACGATGTTTTCCTTCACCGCCGAGCACGTGGTAAATCAGAATTAGTGCCGGCGGGGATCGAACCCGGGTTGCTCGATTACTGAGAAGCTTTCAGCGAGCGCTAACCATCTGAGCTACCACGGCTTGCAACTATACTAATCAAATACAAACATACATACCCGTACATATTTACAAGAACATTATAGTTAATATACGATGTAAAGTATGAATGCAGCTACAATGTTAATGAATACAAAACATTGATATTAGACACTTACCTTTATCCATTTTAATATAACCTAATTACTCACAATAATAATTATTTACTCGTATATTGTATAGTATAGTATCCTCTAATACTACAGACGAAGGCGAACTAAAAGAAAAGGCATGGTATGCTAAGCACGCTCCCAACGCATCCCCTCTTCTATAAAGAATCTTTTAATCGGGTGACAAGGAACCGATATAAAGGTATATTACCGGTTCCGAGAACCTTTAAATCATCAGATATAAAGGTTCTCGGAACCGGTATTTAGAACCGGTACATCGGAACCCAAACCGGAACCGATACCGGAACTGGAACCGTAACGAAAAGAGGAACCTTTATTAGAACCTAAATGAAGAACCAGAACCGAAATTGGTACCGGTTTTCAATCCCTGCGGCAAATCAGTCATTAATAATTAAAAAGATGAAAGTAGTCCGGTTAACTATGGCATCAGGATAGTTAACATCTCAGGCTTCTCTTCACCATAGGCTCTCGGCAGAAAATATTATTGATCTGTGACCATGGGATCATATGTTCCAAACACTCAAAAACTCATTAATTATCTTAGGATGCATTTTGATTCTTAATTGATGATAGATTTAAAATACAGTCTATGGGCCTTAGCATCCATTTACCATCATGTAGACTGTGTGCTCGTTTTTCATATTTATTCTATAAAAATATTAAAAAAATGAATTCCATCTTTATCACACATTAACGACGATGTAACGACGCTGAAACCACAATCAACTTCTTGACATGAACTCACATATACATCTTTCTTCTTATTACCTTTAACAGACCGTAAAATTCTACTGCAGGACGCACACATGCATATGTGTGTGCATACCGAAACCCATAAAAATGTAAAGTAAAGTTATAGCCTATATATGTCCTGGGCACATACCTCATCTCAGTTCTGAGAAGGGTTTACGGCGAGGGAGTATCCTACCCCAATGTGTTGACGGACTTCAAATGCTTTCGAAATATTTTTTACTTATTTTTTTATTTCTCAGACATGCAGGCGTCCTTACGATGTTTTCCATCACCGCCGAGCACGTAGTAAATCGGCACTTAAAATTATTCGAGAAGCATACTGTGCTCAAACACAGAGAAGCAATCGTTTTTACATTAATTTGAGTATGGTACGCAGTGATGACTTACGGATCTGAGAGTGGTCCTTCACTGCTGGCCGTAAGACGAAGCTCAAGGTCGCTCAGCGAGCTATGGAGGGGGCTATGCTCGGGGTTTATCTGCGTGATAAACTTAAAAATGAGGATATCCGCAGTAGAACCAGAGTAACCGACATAGCCCAACGTATTAGTAAGCTGAAGTGGCAGTGGGCCGGCCATATAGCTCGAAGAACCGACAACCGATGGGGAAGAAAGGTTCTCGAGTGGCAGCCTCGTACCGGTAGGCGAAGTGTAGGGCGACCCCCCACTAGATGGTGTAACGACCTGGTAAGACATGCAGGAAGTCGATGGATGCAGGTGGTTCAGGACCGTGCTTTGTGACATTCCTTGGGGAAGGCCTATGTTCAGCAGTGGACTTATGAAAGGCTGTAATGATGATAATGATGACGCAGTGGTCCGTCTGTCATCATCCTGGTTAAAATCGCTTTTGGAAAATATTACGATTTTTTTTTGATCAAAATATATTTTAACCGGAAAAATTCAAACGCGTGATACGCACAATGTATTTGCCTGCCTTCACAATTTTCCCATAAATTCCGTCTGTCTGGTGACCTCTCTTCATTATATGAAACACTTAGCGTAACAGATCACGTAGTATTTAAATTATTCATTCAGGGCATACGAATAGGAAAATATTTATGCTTAAAAAAATTCAACTTTCAAACCTTATACTTGTAGTAGGTACAGATTTTTTTTACATGAAATAGAGATAAAATTAGGTAAAAACACTAGTGAGGGTGGACGGACCCGCTATATCTTTATATTTAAACGTTAAAGTACTCCAATCTTCTTACCTTTCTCCTTAGAGACTCAAGAACGAACATTTCTTGAAAGATTTCTCATAATTTAATACAGAGATGATACCCTCGCATTGATAAAAGCTGCTCCCTTTACCTGTTACCAATTTCAGAGCTTTATTGAGACCGGTTTCAGCATTATTAAAAAAAATTATATACAATTTATTATACTTTTATATATATTTAAATAAGTACGATATGTGTGTGTGTGAAATTTATCAATTTTAGGTTTTCATCCTAGCCCACTGCAGTACACACTTCTCCCACTAACTTTCCGCTTGACTTGTAGAAAATGTAATATGGCATTAAGTCCGCCGTTTGTACCTTTAGCACAATAAAGTCTATAAATAAATAAGTAAATTATTGATTGAATTTTCGGTAGATTTGATACATTGCAATAGTTTATTAGTAAGCTTGATTAATCTCGTGCAATGACTTAGTCGGCACTTGGATAAAATGTTGGAAAAAAACGTTAATATAACAAAAAGTACTAACTAGTAGTTATTGTGAAATTAAATATTTAAAACATTTGCATTAAAAATCGACCAATATTTACTCAACTGACTCAACAAATAGCGTGATAAGTTTTAAAATATACGAGTATTACACGAGTAGTAAAGTAACAGCTTATATACGTCCCACTGCTGGGTACAGGCCTCCTCTCTTTTCTCGAAGGGTTTTACGGCAAGGAAATGTCCGCCGCACTGCTTGCCCTAATACGTGTTGGCGGACTTAGATATGGAGGTTTCCTCACGATGTTTCCCTCTTCGCAGAGCACGGTTAATCGGCATTTAAAATAGCAATTAACAATTTCATTGACGCCGGCGAGAATTAAACCACGTGAGATCACATACAGTGAAATTTACCTACCCTACCTCCCTACCTCTACCCTAGACTAACACGGCCCTGACATCTTAATAAATATATTGCATCTTAATTTGTATTTGACAATTTGACAGGTGTCAGTGTCAGTAGACGCGTTATTTTTTGCTTCGTATATTTTAATCCCAAAACGGTGTTAAAATTTGTTAGTTATACAAGTATTATACATCTTTGGAATCAGTATTTTACCATCTTTAAAATAGTGGTAATATCTTTGGCAGACATTAATTTGTTGAAAACATGTGAAGAAATGACAACTGAAATTAGTACTTGTGTAAATGAGTATACAACTATGGAATGTGGAAATCATAGAATTATTACGCACAGAAACGCAGTCTAGTACAAAACACGAGCGTTAAAATGATGCAAGGTCATTGTGTTAGTGGGCGCGAGTCGAATGTGCCTACGCTCGTCACACGCACACATACACGCCATTCAGTGATACCAGTTTCTGGCGTTTGCAATCAAATTGTGCAAATCACTATTTTTTGATTAATTTTAAAAAATCGATATAATAAAGATTACGTATTACGTACGAAGATGTATTTTATGAGAATATAAAATGGAATAAAATAAACACGATAATGATGGTACTAATATAACTTTATTATACATATATTAATGGTACAAAAATGCAGACGTAATAAAATTTAAGAATATTATTAAACACAATTAATTTGCTCGAATATAATAAGCACATCGTGTAATGTTTAATTTTAATCAACTTCAAAAAGGGAGGAGGTTATCAATTCGGTGTATTTTTTAATGTTTTTTACCTCAGAATTCTACAATTTCTAAACCGATTTAGATTTTTTATTTGAAAGGATATACACACAGATTGATCCAATATAGGTACACGCTGAAATTTTAATGGTTGTTTTCCCGAAGTAAAATGATTTTGCCTTAGTAGTACAATAGATTTATTAAAATAAAAATTATTAGGATGCAAAAATGGCAGATTTACAATCGAGAAAAACAAAACTCGAATGCGATCACAAACCAATAGCAATATCTCGCAAGTAGGTTGGGCGTGCAGGCTAGCTTATACCGAATTACTATAATAAAGTCTGAAAAAGAAATTCACTGGATATGGATAATGTTGTGTTACGTTTATCGCGCGCGCTACCGCTTCCTACACAGTGAAGGGCCACTAAGAAATGTTCATAACATGAACTCTCAAGCGTAGTGATACGACATAAACTAGTCTGGACGCCCGACTAGCTTGTGAGGTATTACTTTTGTAAATCTGCCCTTTTTTAATTATAATGTTTTTTAATTTAATAAATTGACTCTACTATCGAGACAGTATAATTTGGCTGCGGGACAACAACCACTAAAATTTCAGCATGTATATACGAATTGATCAATCTTAGAAATCAGTGTACATACACATTGATAACCTTTCTTTTTGGGAGTCGGTTAAAATAGGCTATGTTTGGGTCTAACGTAACATCTGGTTAATTTTTGGGTGTAAAGTGACATCTGGTTAGTTAAGGCGTTCTAATTAATAATCTCTTGATGTTGTAAATAAAAAAGTTTTTATTCTATACTTTAAAACTTAGCCTTAGTCAATAAACAAAGCAATTAAAATAAAATAGTTGCGTTAAAATGGCGTCGACGAATCGCGATTAGCTGATCACTCCGTATTAGTTTTAAATAGGCACCCATTGTTAATATAATGTTAACACTTAGAGAAGTAGGAATCTATATAAAAATATTTGAGTTTTACACAGAGCGTTGCGATTAAACGTTTTAAACCCAAATAGAAAATAAATAATGGGTTTTTCAACAAGAACTTTGTTTTCTAAAACAAAATAAAACAAATAGTTTAGATGAAGATGATTCAAATTTTTATTGTATTACGAAGAGAAAAGTTTGGCAATTATGAATGAAAAATGATATCTGGCAAATGTCCACCACGACCACGCTGACAGATGTCGATTCTTTCATTAAAGTTTTTAATCACTTTTTGGCAAAATGGCGGGTCTATTTCGTTAATCACGTCACGGATTTTGAGTTTTAAGGCCGCGATCGATTCGATTGGCTCCGTATAGACTCTGTCCTTAACATAGCCCCACAAAAAATAATCCAGTGGTGTTAAATCACACGATCTGGCTGGCCATTTAACAGCTGAATTTCGTGAAATTATGCGATCGGGAAATTTGGTTTGCAATAAATTGATCGTTTCGTTGGCTGTGTGACATGTGGCACCGTCCTGTTGAAACCACATGTTTGTGATATCGATGTTATCAATAATAGGCCAAAATTGAGATGTTAACATCTCGCGATAGCGTGATCCATTGACCGTTACCACATTTCGAGCCTCATCTTCGAAAAAAAAACGGCCCAATCACGCCTCCAGATCACATAGCGCACCATACAGTGACACGTTGAGCATGCAAAGGCTTCTCAATAATCGCTTTAGGATTTTCAGAAGCCCAAATGCGGCAATTTTGCTTGTTGACGTACCCTGACAAGTGAAAATGGGCTTCGTCTGAAAAAATTATTTTTTCAGAAAAACCAGCGGGCTGTTCCTGAATGAATTGAGCGAATCTACGGCGATGTGAATGGTCGGTCAGCTTCAATTCCTGCACCAGTTAAACCTAGTAAGGCTTCAAAGCCAAATCCTTACGCAAAATTCGCCATGTGGTGGTTTTGGATAACCTCAATTTTTGAGAACGTCGAGGAATTGACAAATTTGGATCTTCTTCAACACTGTGGCTCACGGCTGCGATGTTTTCGGTTGCACGACCCGTCGAACACGCGTTGGTGTTGGCGCATTTTGTACCGAGCCTGTCGATTCAAATTTAGCGACCAAATTCTTAATAGCGGTCTCAGAAGGACGTTTATGTTGTCCGAAAATATCACGAATTTTACGAAACGTAACTTTAACAGTACCACCATTTTCATAGTGGATTTTAATTATTTTAATGCGATTTTCGAGCGAAATGGAATTCGTTGTAGCAATTGCCAAAGCATCTACTACGAATAGGTCAAAAAACTAAATGTCAAAACTGTCATGTTTTTGGTGTTGCCCCAATTGAAAAGCAAAGTTCTTGTCGAAAAACCCTGTATTTTTAAAAGAAAATTGTGATTTTTTCCCCACAACTAGCAACATTTGTATTATGAGAGCATAGGTAAGTATTTTTTTAGCTTTACGTACTTATAATGAATTAAATGTATAAACTTATGTGTGAAATGTAATACCATCACATCTTTTATGTTTATCATCACCGTTGTGACAATATTTTACAACACAAACGGTAATTTTTACAATTCTTCGCGAGCTCTTCTCCGTATGACGTGACGTTGCGCACTAACGCGTCGCTGAGTCAACTAACGCGGTTTCGCGTTAGTTTTACTTGCTTCACTTTCAGTGCGCGTACTAGTATTCTATGCGTAATAATTCTATGGTGGAAATGTTACGCCAATGAGCTATGTGAACACCCAGCGCGGGAGTCAACGAAGGTTCTCCCCGGTAGAGATGGATGCAGATTTAGATTTTGTATTGTTGAATGAACTGAGACAATTTCGTTCCGAGATGATATCTCGTTTGGAAAGTCAAGCAAATGCGATAAAACATCTACAAGATCAATTCTACCAAACGAAGACTGACCTTGATCATTTAATAAAATTAATGAAGGTAGTAGAGGAAAAAGTAGAGTCGAAATTATCCCAAAATAGCTCGCTACAAGTTATAAATAAAGGTAGCACTAACCCTCCGGATACGTTTGCTAAAATAGTCAGCCAAGCCATTAGTGCCAATACACTATTTAAAAAGAGAACAAATAATCGCCATATTTCTAATACGCAAAATACATTATCATTTCTCATCATTATCCGAAGTCCGAAGAGAGGGGGAGGACACGGTAATCCTCGAATTCGGCAACTTGCTCTATCACCGGGAGGGCGACCATCTGTCCCAAGGAGGTGTCGGATTTATCGTCCACAAGTCTCTCGTTAACAACGTTGTAAAGATTGACAGTGTGTCGACGAGGGTTGCGTACCTTATACTCAGAATCACCAAACGGTATTCGCTGAAGGTCATACAGGTTTACGCACCAACCTCGGCACACCCCGATGAGGAGGTGGAGGAAATGTATGAGGATATCTCTAGAGCCATGCATTCCTCCAAAACCCAATATACGGTGTTAATGGGAGACTTCAATGCAAAACTAGGCACAAGAGAGAACGGTGAGCTGAAAGTAGGGAAATTTGGAATAGGGCAACGGAACCCATGGGGGCCAGCAGCTGGCCGACTTCATGGAGAAAGAGGGACTCTTTATGATGAACTCTTTCTTCCAGAAGCGGCCCCACAGGAAGTGGACCTGGTCGAGCCCTGACGGTTCGACAAAAAATGAGATTGACTTCATTATGACGACCAGACCACAACTGTTCAGTGATGTCTCCGTGATCGCGAGGGTGAAAACTGGTAGCGATCACCGAATGGTTGGAGGCACACTGAACCTAAACGTTAAGTTGGAGAGGTCTCGTCTAATGAAGTCAACGCTCCGTCACCCTCGTGCTCTAATCCAAAGTCTCCAAACCTTTCAGCTCGAGTTACAAAACCGTTTTCAGTGCCTAGGAGACTGCAATGAAGTGGACGATATGAATGACAAGCTCGTGGAAACAGTCCATGCGGTCGGAGCTAAATTCTGCAAGACGCGCCGCAGAAGAACACAAAAACTCTCCGATCACACTCTTAATCTCATGGCTGTTAGACGGGAGATGAAGCTACATTCTTCAACAGACTTAACAGCATACAGGCATCTGAACAGACAGATCTCCAAATGCATGCGGCGGGACTTACGCAACTTCAATACAGCTCGTATTGAAAAAGTGATCGAGCGAAACCAAGGCTCCAAAGTCTTTGCCAGAGATCTGTCTGCCAGAAAGAGCCAACTGGCAAAACTGAAGACAGAATGTGGCAGCATCGTTTCCGGGACACCTGAAATTTCGAGTGAGATTGAGAGGTTCTATGGGCAGTTGTACACGTCATCGTTGGAGCCACACGCAAGTGTGAGTAACGATCCAAGAGCGAGTCTCATCCGACACTATTCCGAAGATATCCCGGACGTCAGTCTAAGCGAGATTAGAATGGCTCTCCAGCACCTTAAAAACGGTAAGGCCCCAGGCGAGGATGGAATTACAGCGGAGCTTCTGAAAGCGGGTGGAAGACCGGTACTTGAAGTCCTTCAGAAGCTCTTTAATTCCGTCCTCCATGGTGGCATTACACCGGAGGCGTGGAGCAGAAGTGCGGTGGTCTTGTTCTTCAAGAAAGGTGACAACGCTCTCTTGAAGAACTACAGACCGATTTCCCTTCTGAGCCGCGTCTACGTGCTGTTTTCGAGAGTCATTACGAATCGTCTCGCGCGCAGACTTGACGACTTCCAGCCTCCCGAACAAGCCAGTTTCCAAAAGGGCTTTAGCACCATAGACCACATACATACCCTTCAGCAAATTGTACAGAAGTCCGAAGAGTACAATTTGCCACTATGTCTGGCGTATGTGGACTATGAGAAAGCCTTTGATTCCGTCGAAATTTGGGCGGTGCTGCAGTCCCTTCAGCGGTGCCAAGTTGACTGTCGGTATATCGAAGTGTTGAAGTGCTTGTACAGTAGGGCTACGATGGCTATCCGAGTACAGAATCAGAGTACGAAACCTATCCAATTGCAGAGAGGTGTAAGACAGGGTGACGTCATATCCCCGAAACTCTTCACCGCTGCATTGGAAGACGTTTTCAAGCTTCTGGACTGGAAAGGATACGGTATCAACATCAATGGCGAGTACATCACTCACCTTCGATTTGCCGACGATATAGTCCTTATGGCAGAATCGCTGGAGGACCTAAGCACTATGCTCAATGACCTCGATAGTGTTTCCCAACGGATAGGTCTTAAGATGAACATGGACAAAACAAAGATCATGTTCAATGTCCATGTCACACCTATGCCGGTAGTTGTTGGGAGCACTAAGCTCGAAGTTGTTGACGAGTATGTTTACCTGGGACAAATAGTCCGACTAGGTAAGTCCAACTTCGACCGAGAGGTCAATCGACGGATTCAACTCGGCTGGGCAGCGTTCGGGAAGCTACGACACATCTTCTCGTCAGACATACCTCAAAACCTGAAAACGAAATTGTACAACAAGTGCGTGTTGCCAGTGATGACTTACGGAACTGAGACGTGGTCCTTCACTGCTGGCCGTATGAGGAAGCTCAAGGTCGCTCAGCGAGCCATGGAGAGGGCTGTGCTCGGAGTTTCTCTGCGTGATAAACTTAGGAATGAGGATATCCGCAGTAGAACCAGAGTAACCGACATAGCCCAACGGATTAGTAAGCTGAAGTGGCAGTGGGCCGGCCATATAGCTCGAAGAACCGACAACCGATGGGGAAGAAAGGTTCTCGAGTGGCAGCCTCGTACCGGTAGGCGAAGTGTAGGGCGTCCCCCCACGAGATGGAGTGACGACCTGGTAAGACATGCAGGAAGTCGATGGATGCAGGTGACTCAGGACCGTGCTTTGTGGCATTCTTTGGGGGAGGCCTATGTTCAGCAGTGGACTTGTAAAGGGCTGTAATGATGATGATGATGAAGAGGTCTAAGAACTAAATTGGATATTTTTAGGAGTAATATTGTGTTTTCTAATGCAGACTTATACGCGATCACGGAAACAGGCTGTAATGAATCGATACAAGATGCAGAGATCGTACCACAAGGATACAAAATATTGCGTAGTGATCGAACGGACGGTCGGAAGCAGGGCGGTGCACTTCTCGTGGCTACACACCGGTTTAAGCTACGGCATGTACTTGTTGCGGACGTTTCTATAGACACCTATGCATTTGAAATGGTTAGTGCGACAGCTCATTTAAATAATAGATTTTTGTTTATGTGCTGTATGATACATATATCACCGGGCAGTTCAGAAAATGATTATATGACTTTGTTTAGATTAACAGAAAAATTGTGTGATAGATATAAGCAGGTTATTGTAATAGGAGATTTTAATTTGTACTCAAGTTCTGTAAATATTAGTAATTATTTTGAGTGCTTCATGTCCTATTGCGAGTTCACTCACCAACTTTATGGCGTAGCTAGTACCGGCAGTTGATGCTGGAGTACAAGTAGACATAGCCTACTTTGATTTTAAAAAGGCGTTCGATACGGTGGATCATGATATTTTATTAAAAAAGTTGGCTCAAGTTGGATGTACTTCGTATATGCTCCAGTTCTGTAACTGTTACTGCTGCGGACGACGGTGCACGGAGTAATCTCTTATTCTTGCCCTTGTTAGAGAGCGAGGGCTGAGATTTTTCGGCTGTAGGCTGTTTTTCGTGTCCTTTCGGCTTTTTCAACCTTCTAGTCACCTCTGCCCACGTTGTCTCCTTAGGCATTGATGCTATGCTCGTTTCCGGTGCTGCCACTGGCGGCAACTCCGCAACGGGCTGGCAGGAAGTTCCTTTACTACGCTTTCTTGTCTTCCTCGTTTTATTCGACTGCGGCTGTAGCGGCTGCGGTCTATTCAACTCTGCTGGCTGTACTTGCGACGGCGGTGACGACTGCTGTGACTTGTTTGCACTAGTACCGGGTTTTTTGCCTAAAGGAGGTCGAAGTGTTTTATGTGAAAAGAGTTTATCTTCGAAAGTAGCCAGTTTCCTCTCAATAAGGGCCCCTATCTGCTCCATTAGCTCATCCTCACCCATGTCATGTTTTGAAGAAACAGAAACACTCCGAGCAGGTGAAATTATCGAATTATGGAGGATTTTCAGATCCTCTGTTATTTTCTGCAGCCGCATTTCCAGATTGGAAATTTGAGAACGTAGATCTGCGTTTTCTCTTTGCAGTCTCGCAACGTGTTCCTCGGTGTTGGTTCTCCTTAGGATTTCTTCAGCCGCAGCTTTTACGTGACACACAGCTAGCCTTAAGCCGCGAGCGAATTCCCCTTTTAAGTTTGGGGAATAATCCGCCACCATTTCTACGACCTGGAGATGCTGGTCCAGATGACCACTAAGTTGATTGATAGTGCGCTTCTCCATTTTGCTGGATAACTCCTCGGGGCCAGGTAGGTTTTTTATCGCCCTAGTTTTGCAAGGTGCGGGAGGTAGATCGAGGGTTTCCTCCTCTGTTTCCACCTCCGTGGCTATTTGCTCTTCCCCTGAGGTTGCAACCGAGACTGCCTGATATTTGGCGGCTACATATGCGGGGCGACCGGCTCTTCTTTTTCTTGTCCCAGTGTGAGACCCGTCAGTGACCGATGCCGGGAAAATGAGGGAGTCATCAGAACCCGCGCCAACGCTTTCACCGACTATACTTACTACGAGGAGTATTAGGGCGTATAGAACACCCGCGCCTGTCTCGTGTTAGCACCGTTGGTCCCTCTGACTCGGCTCCCTTCTTAGTATAGCTTCCAGACGATGTTGCGGTGTTACCAGTTGGTGCTATTTCACCCCGCCCTGTGGTGGATTGCTATTGGCCTTAAAGGCACCCACAAGCTCCTTCCTTTTCAGTCTGACATCTAATTCAGACACAGATCTGTTTTCGACTTCATGTTTTTTAGATATTTTTTTTCTTTATTCTATTTTCATCCCATGAGTGTGGAGGAAATAAAATTCCATCCGGGCAGCGCCTACAGTACCCGAATAAGCCTAGCGTAACCCGTCTAAGGTGTCGGCCGGTACCCCGACGGGGGCGACACTTGCAACTAACATTTACCCATCAGCCATGCAGCTCCTCACGGTGTGCCACGCTTGAGCTTTGGGTGATTTTTACAGAGGTTGTCATCCTCGCAACTCCGGGCGGTTAAGCCAAGAGTTCTCAGTTCCTAAGGCGCCGCGAGACATGATCCATGACACGCCAGAGGGATTCCGAGTTTCAAACGGTGGCAGAGTTGATACAGGTTCTTCCCATGCCTGCCCAGTGACCGGGTGAGGGAACACTGAGCCTGCTCGTTTTCCATTTTTTTTAAATAGGGTATGAACCCTAGACCCTTCCGTCCCCCAAGCGCTAACGACTGAGCACCCCCCAGCCATTCACCCATCAGCACGCAAGACCTTAGGTTTGGGGTGATTTTTATAGAGGTTTTCTTCCTCGTGGCCCAATAGAGCCTCAGGTCCTAACTAGGGTTACAGGTTTGTTCGGCGCCGGCAGTAGCCGCGTGCACTTGGCACTTCACCGCACATGTCACATCCACTGTTCTTCTCAATTGAGAAGATAAGGAGGAGCAACATCAAGCTTCAAAACCCGCTTCTCGGAGCAATATGCTCGTGACCGTTTTTCAGTTCAGCTAAGAACTGAGGGTACGCCCAAAACCCAGCCAGTTTTGGTCCGCGGCGGTTTCCCGCTGCCACTTATATCTGAGTGGAATTCGCCTATCCGCCACCCGGGGACGCGCCCGATGGGAGAACTGGCAACTCCTCCGGGGATGGTCGACAATACTACCCTGCATTTTGTGTACTGTACAGCCCAACATAATATAATTGGCAGCATTCTTCGTTCTGCAATGCCGTGACTATATTTTGCTGGAAATTGTAAAGTCTTGGGTTTAATGAGATGAACACCGTCTTTACCGAAGTCTATACGGACGGATGATATGTCAGTATCATACATTTGTGCTCTCTGGAAGCAGGGCCATATGATTTCTGTAATATGTCCAATGGCACCATTCACCAGACCTTTGAACAGTCAAAGTTTACCAACCAATGATACAGACTCGAGCAATTCGACATCAATATTATATTCGAGGACTCCAAAAACCCTAGTACACCAACATTTCAGACGGATTGACATCATGTTACACCCTGATGCCACTCAGTCCTCGACACGGCCTCACCTTGACTCGGGTGTTTGGAGGAATGCACTACTTATTTCAGCTTGAAGCTTATTTGTGCCTTACGAAACACAGTTCCAGGTTTGATTTTGGAGTTACCCTTCTCCCAGACAGTTTGCAAACCAATGCTGTTGACGCCTATCTCGCCAAATTACACAAGTCAAAGTTAACCAACCGATGCTACAGACTCGAACAATTCGACATCAATATCATTATCGAGGACTGCAAAAACCCCAGTACACCGTAATATCAGACGGATTGGGGTAACCGAGTTTATCATCACCATCTTATTTTTGGTTAACTCGCCTTCGTATTATCAGCAAGTCCTTTCATTTGATACCCATATTATATAGGAAAGCATAAAAAACTTAGTCCGCCATCTTTAGAAGTCCGCCATACTGGATTTAGACTTTAGAGTGACGTTACTTTATTTTTCGAGTTATAATAAACAAGCCCTTTCATTTGAAACCCATAATGTAGGAAAGTATAAAAAACTTAGTCCGCCATCTTTAGAAGTCCGCCATATTGGATTTAGAGTGACGTCACTTTATTTTTCGAGTTACACTAAGCAAGACCTTTCATTTGGTACCCATATTGTAGGAGTGCATTAAAAATAACTAGTCCGCCATCGTGGTTCTTCCGCCATGATGGATTTAGAATGACGTCATACAGCTAACCATACATTATCATCTAAACTTAATGTGTATACAAAATTTCAGCTCAATCGATTGAAGATGTCTGCTTCAAAATTGAGTTGCAAGATTCCACCCGAACAAACATAGTTACATTGCAAGTTAAATAAAAGCTTGTAAAAAGTGTATGTTTGTAATGTCACAATAACTGCTTTTTACTAAATGCATATAGAAATGAAATAGAAAATATATTTGTTTAACTGTATATTCCCTGTACACGCCAGGAAATCTAAAGTTTTTATATGGCATTACTTTTAGTACTGCTCGCTGGGCTCTCTCGATTTCGAGCATTTTTGTTTTCATAGCCCCACCCCAAGCCAGCGGACAGTAGTATAGTAAGGATTGTGTTAGTGCTTTGTAAACTATTTTCATTGTGTCTTTAGTAGCACAGCGTCGCAAAGCTTTCATTATGTAAATGGTTTTCCTAACACTACCCAACAAGTGGCTAAGTATCGTATATATCGTATGTACAATACTTATAACTAAAAACAAATTTTAAAATGTTTGTATGTCTGTCTGTATGTTTATTCCGGCTAATCTTTGAAACGGCTTCACCGATTTGGACGGAACTTTCACTGGCAGATAGCTGTTATTATAAGGAGTAACTCAAGCTACTTTTATTTTAGAAAAAGAATTAGAATTCCGCGCAAAAAATTAATATTATATAATGTATAATTATAAACTACTAATGTATAGTTATAAACTACTAAAAGCTATGCGTACGAAGGCGCGGGCATTGTGAGTAATTGATAAATTAACTAAGAATAAAGCCGCTAAAGTCAAACAGGCAGCAACGTTTTATGTGCATACTAACTCAGAAAGCCCATTAGGCGCAAAGTATCGACGTGAAGGAGGCCAAGTTTATCGTTGAGTGAAATATACGACACCATTTCTGTTGCGGTTTTATGGAATTAGCGTTGTTGTATGTAGGTTATAACTGAGCAACATTTTTAATATTTTTTCTGTAACAAACTTAAGTAGTATATGCGTTATGTTTTGTAGCATTGCATTGCCTGCTTTACTTGCTTCCGTGCAAACCACAATACATGAATTTAGAAGGGGCCTTCTTGATAACATTGAGCATATTAAGAGAGTTAATGGGAGATTACGACATCTTCGTCAGGCGTCCTCCAAACCTCAAAACTTTTTTTATGGGAGAGGGGCAAAGGAGCATACGGCTCACCTGATGGTAAGTGACTACCGCTGCCCATGAACAACTGCAACACCAGGGGAATTACATGTGCGTTACCGGCCTTTTAGAAAGGAGTAAGCTCTTAACTTGAAGGTCCTAAGTCATATCGGTCCGGAAAAATCGCCGGTGGCAATGAATTATGTAACACAATTTTAAATAATAAAATAGACCTGTGTTTTGATGCGAAAGCCAGGCGAACATGACAAACGCTCAGTTCTAGCGACAATGTTCCACTAGAAATTAACAATACAAATCAGAGGATTATTCCATTGGTACGGCGTAGGCAGAAAAATTTTTTTTAATTATTTCCAGAGTGACCAATATTAGGACCGCTTTCTAACTGTTAGGACTAAGAAATTAAATCACTGGTTAAACGCTTTACCTTGAAATAATCTCGGCACATTAACTGACGGAGAAGATTGCGCAAAGCCGTAGGAATCTAACTGATGAAAAGGAGGAATACGGCGATCTGTCATCTTCATCTAATTTGGGCTCCACGGACACAAAGTGCTGATAGGTTGCCCCGTCACGGTTCTCTGAACGATATTATCCGAAAAGCTCGTGTCTCTACAAATGTTCCCTCAATTTAAGAGTCTTGTGGAATATTTAGAGACGATGGCAGGGTACCCGACGGTATGACTTTAGTCCCTTGGGAGAGAGGAGAATCCCTGGATGTTAAGTGCGTAGACATTTTGGCAGCATCTTATCTCAGGGTTAACTCTACGGCTCTAAGCCAGGGCGACATCAGAACTAAATAAGTGGCGCAAATATGAGTCATTGAGGGATCACTACATAATTTTGCCATTGTAGAGACTATAGGTCCGTGGGGTCCACGTGCAGTAAAGTTTCTAAAGAAACTGTATCCGCGACTTGTCATCGCTGCAGGTTATAAGAGGGCTGGATCTCTTTTCGCTCAAAGGTATTGCCATTCAGCGAGGAAACGCAGTCAGCGTTCTTGGCACTATACCATGGAGAGTAGGAATTTGTTATAACTTAAGTTTTTTTTTATTATAGTAATAAATATTGTACTTTAGAATCCTATCATAATATAACAACAGCAGAATATTTTATTTAATCTGGTGAATGAGGACAAACCTACACACAAAATAGTACATGATAGTAGCACATATCATCAGCCGTGAAGTCCAATTAATCTGTAATTTGTGTAACGTCGATGACAATACAATAATTTGTCAAAAAAATAAAAATAAAAATATTTAGAGGTGGGTCACCCTTATCATTTAAGGGTTTGAAAAATAGACGTTGGCTGATTCTCAGACCTACCCGATATGCACACAAAATTTCATACAAATCGGTTCAGCCGTTTCGGAGGAGTTTGGTAACAAACACTGCGACATGAGAATTTTATATATTAGATTATTTACAATTTGTGTTTTTTTTAAACATGTTTTAAACATGATACGCATGAAAACTACTTAAAAAATCTATAATTTTGAATATACCGTGTTTGAACATACCAAATATCTTACAAGTACGTTTTACCATCTACGGCGCATCACCACTTACCCTCAAGTGGGGTTGTCGTCAACAACTGGCTTATAAATAAAATTTAATTAAACATTCAAAAATACAAAAAAATGATATAATAAATTTTCAAAGGGCTTGAATAGGCAATTTTTCCGTGACTGAATACAGAATCTAATAATACATATTTATATACAGAATAACTTAATTTCTTACCTAAGCTTAATATTCAATATGCAATCTAATTTGTCATCATTATCAACATCATTACAGTCCTTCACAAGTCCACTGCTAAACATAGGCCTTCCCCAAGAAAAGGCAGAAAACACGGTCCTGATCCTCAAGCATTCATTTCCCCCATAATTTACTATGTCATAATCTTAGATTATACCAGCATAATATGACTATCGTAGTTCAATTATTCTAAAACAAACTAAAAACCATTTTATAAGTTCAGTACTATTCTAGGTGTTGATCCTAAAACACCTAGAATAGTACTGAAGCCATTTCAACGTAATGTGTTCGTGATCACTATTTGATAATTGTGATCTTTTTAATTTGTCAACTTGGTTTACATTAAGTCTGAATAAAAATTTAATCACAATTTCGTTTCATTTAAAATATAAATCAACTTCAAAGTCACTTTATTACTGTCGACGGGAAAAGAAAGCGTTCAGGCAAATGGCTATTCAAAGCGACTTCTTCTTGTCTTTTGTTACCTTTTATATAGAATGAAAGTCATTTGGCATAAATCGTTACAATATTACTGATATGTTTAATTGCGCATTTCATGTTCCGAAGACCACTTTTTGAAGACACAGTTTGTTTTACCCTATTGAAGTGCAAACAATAGCAGTGTACCTAAGTGACTCCTTTTTCGGAAAACATCTAAATGCTGAGGCACTAACATTTTATAACAATGGGTTTTATTTAAAAATTGTTATTACAGAAAAATGTTAATTAAATTAAAGTTATTTATCAAAATTAATTACAATTAAATGAAAAAATAAATAAACAAAGAATGCGAAGGGTAGGGTTTTGCATTAAATTGTGTTGTGTCACCTCTATCTATTTAAGATAATCCAAATACTTATATAATTAAAATGTTGCGATAATACTCTTTCTACTTAATACATCGTCTGCGTAGATTTCAAATTATGTCGTCAAAGTGAGTAGTTGCTCGCAGTTATAATTCCACAGTGCAAAAGCGCTTTGAACTGTCGCAACAGTGCTCTTGTTCAATTTGAATCGCAACGCTGAATGCTGTCGTTTTCGCTAGGCGCTTAAATACAGTTTTTAAACTTAGTTGTGTTTCAAAAGTTTAAAGGAATATATGGAGGTCCACATATAATTCTCGATAGTTGTTCTAAAAAAAAATCATAAGACCACATCGATTACTGTTTGATTAATGATTAAACGAAAGTTCGTTCTCTCTGTAGTGCACTGCACCTTAAGTGAAGTTCTATCATAATTATACGGGTTGCTTCCTCCTTCTGGATTACTAACTGGAACTTATAAATTAAAAAACCATATCATCAAAATGTAGCTAGTAGGTATATACTAACTTAACAGTGGTAGAGCCACGCGGCAGCTTTTGCTGTCGTACGGATGGGCCGGCTCAAACCGGGGTAGTACCACGACCTCACAGAAAACCAGCGTGAAGTAGAGGTTTACTTCTGCGTTTCGCTTGGTGAGTGCAGGTGGCCGGAGGCCCTTTTTACTGGAAATGAGGCATTCCATCTTAGTCCTCACGGGTGACAACGCATCTACATTTTGATTTGTAACAGAGGATAGATGTAGATGTCTATGGGCCGCAGCAACCACTTACCATCAGGTGGACTGTGTGCTCGTTTGTCACCCTTATCCTATAAAAAAATACTACGAGCACAAAAGTATATTTAAAAATATACATATCTAAAATTAATTTTGCGACAAAATTAAATAGGGAAGGCTAACGTGATATACTCGTGCATGCTATTTAACAAGTAATTGTATGAAGAAACAAAAACAAGTTATTAAGAGGAACGCTCACCTTTTTTCAAATTAGTAATGGAAGAGGTGTTTTATTCGTCCGCATTTTACTTTTAGACGAGCTCAACATTTTCTATTCAGGAGATAAAATGGGAAATACAAACCAACTTCACATTGATGCGACATCTAAAATATAGTAAAACTGAAGTGAAACTGGTATATGATGATATTTCTAGTGAATCCGTAGAATACATAGGTCTTGGACGCTTTTTACAGATTTTATATTAACTTGACCTGAAAGTTTCTATGTGTGTATTAATGAAAATTATTTTGTGATTCAGTTTTCACCATAGATTTAGTAACTAACTAACGTTTTCACCTACTTCGATTCGTTTAAATAATCTGAAATTTTGTAGGCGTATTAAGAATAAAAGGCATCACAAATATTTCATGAAACACGGTTTTTTGAAGTTGTCTTTTTACTCCTATATTGTTTTATTATATTAATTTATTAAATAGCTAACAATCTACCTTACGTGAGTCGTAAGTGCCTGTTACCCATTGACACCTGCAACCAATTTTAAACAAGGGCATCAGGTGTGTTATTATCTGCGAGTACTAAAATGGAATACGACAAGGCATGTAAATGTACACTAAAACAACAGCGTATGCATTGTTGCTTAGCATGTATTATCAGAGATGGATTTATATGAATGATATGTTTTGATCCTCTGATACTTAATAATATAAGAATATTTAATGAAATATTACATATTTCACAGTACGGGTTGGCTCGACCGGGAAGGACAACGCTCAGTGCTGCTGTGTTTCGTACGGTTAGTGTACTGTGGCACCGGAGACCCTTTTTACTGGAAAAGAGGCACCCAATATCTTAGTCCTTAGGGGTGACAATGCATGTGCATTTTGATTTTTAATCGAGTATAAATATAGTCTTATGGGCTACAGCATCTATTTACCATAGGCTGGACTGTGTGATCGGTTGTCATCCTTATTAATAAAAAAATATTTTAGCGTTTCATGCGTGTGTACATGCGTGCGTGCGTGCGTGCGTGCTTGCGAGCGTGCGTTCGTGCGTGTTTTCGAGCATGCGTGCATGCGTGCGTGCATGCGTGCGTGCGTGCGTGCGTGCATGCGTGCGTGCGTGCGTGCGTGCCTGCGTGCGTGCATGTGTGTGTGTCTGTGTGTATGTGATGGTATCCAGAGAAGCTTGATACCTCAATGCATTATTTGCATGATACGTAGTCTACATTTGAATAAATTTTACGTCACATGTTCATAAGGCTTATATCCACTATCGTATTAAAATTTTGTACGAGAATATGAACATGAACGCGAGCGCGTTACGTTCATTTCGTTGACGTCTGAATTGCGGATTGTATTTTCCACTATGTTGGAAACGAAAACCGCAAGTTAATTAAACTCATCCTAATGTAATGTTACGTTAGGCATAAAATTAGATTCATAAAAATTGTTCACCCGAATATCAATTAAGTAGAGTAATAAGAATAAAAGTTTAGAAACTTAAACTACCACAAAATAATGAATGTTTTTTTTTCACTTTGCATAACCAAATGCGATTAAACTGCCACTATTGATAGCTGTAAATATATTGTAAACATTTTTAATTTACTAAAGACAAATATTCACTCCGGCTTGCCTTAGAATATCGCAAAAAGCTAATTCAATACGTTCTACCAGTGATGACGTTCGAAACTGAGATGTCTTTTACTGCTGACTGTATAAGGAAATTCAAAGTTCTTCAAAGTAAAGAAGGATGGCGAGGACCATATAGCTCGAATAAACAATGTGAAAGGTGATCAAGTGACAGCCTTGTAAAAGCTAGAGTAATGTTGAATGACCCATTAATACATGCAAGGTGTCGATGGAATTTAGTCAGTTCATAACCGTTTTTTGTTAAGGCCAATCGGTACATTTTGACATTTATAAGAGTGTCTAAATGTACGCCACGGTAATCAAGCCTAACGTGAGAAAAATATTTAGGAATTGAAATTTGTGCAAGTCTGTGTCAGTTTGTGTGCGAAAATGCCTTTCAAAAAAAGATTCAACCTTTAATTACTGCATAGAAGTACGAGTACTGTTACCCTCGACTACCATTATAGTTTTAAGAAGTCGAGGAAAACATCTAGTACTAAAAAAAGGATAAAGTATTTTAACATTATAGCAATGTTATGTCTATGTTGCAAGTTGCAATCAACTAGATGAATTAGCCTTTCAGTTAATATGCTAGAGTTCTTACTAAAGAACGCTCTTCAACTAGCGGTCTGAATGATATTCAGCCATTGCGTCTAATACAACATACAACTCTTGTAATATCAGCGACAGTAGGTTAAGGTGCAGCAAGGTTGGCCTTTGGGCTACTCTAAGACCGCGTACATTTATATAATATAGCACATAACGCATAATTAGGCACAGACCAGCGACATTATATGACATGGTCACCCTATTAATTATATAAGCGGCTTAATTACGCTAATCATTCAGCCCGCTAGTTGAACGGCGCTGTTTAGTAAAAAGGCTAGGATGTTAACTTAAAGACTAATTAAGCTAGTTATGCTCGTTTTCCTTAGATTATGCGTTTTAATATCTAGGGTTTTCATCACTGTTTACCATCAAGTGGGATTGCAATCTAGCACTAACTTACAATACGTAAATAATGAAAAAGAGAGAGATGGTGTAGCAAAGCAAGCTAAAGTGTATTGAAGATGTTGTGACCTCTACTTCATTGAAAACAATCTTACAGTTTCTTTTACAATTTCGTAATATTATATACTGCCTATCGTTACGAGCCGCTTTTGATCCTCATGATAAGTCTTCTACCAGAATACCTTTTATAAAACTTCGAATTCGAATCGAAATCAAATTTTAAGATTTTTATAACACGCTTCAAATTAATGACAGGAAAACATCTTATTCCTTTTTCGTGGGTAGTTCACAGATCCATCGGCACCATCTTACACAATAAATATAGATTTATTTTAAAAAAAATCGTAATATATATTCGCAAGCAAATAGTGATAATTATATTTTATTGTATTTTACTTAAAAGATTCAAAGTATTAAAACCTTTTGCAACAAAATTACGACACAATGGCTGGAAATCCTATATTTCTTAACTTTGAAACGTGGCAAGAGAAAAGTCTGCTATTTATGTTCTCGTCCTTTATAGATGGATTAGAGCGTTGTCTAGGTTGACCTAGTTCACCGCAACGTGGATTCAGCGTCTACAAAAGCTTATTTGTAGATTAGTTTAGTACAGTTTAAGTGATTAAAGACGCCCCCTTATAAAAGGTCAGATAATATTTCTGTGAGTTTAATTTCTGTGAAGTAAATTCATTATAAAATACAAAGATGTTATAATAAAACTGAGATGACAAATTAACTAATAATCCACCCGATGGTAGAATTAAATTATAGTTAGAATACAATAGTGCAAGTAATTTATTAAATATTTTTAAAATTATATTTTACCAGATAGACAGGCTAAAGTTGTATTACGTGTCAAGTATGGTTGAAGCACGAATGGGTCGGCTCGACTGGGGAAGATATGTGTTAATCGTGAATGATTCGTTCATTTGACCCTGGTCGCGTCAAAGTGTTGATGATTGCAACTACATTTCTTGGACGTTCCGGATCAAACGATTGACAGAACATACGACCAAGGAGTATAGTAATGTCCGACGACCGAATCGAGCGGATCCCACAGATCATAGAGTACTGAAACTCGAAACGATCCATTTGAATGATCGATACAAATAACGTGGTTCGTAAGACGAGTCAATACTTAAATGATCGGGTCACTAGAAATTAATAAATTACACATGTCTGCAGCGTAAATTACTCAGCATATGGCGCTTTTTACTAGTAACAAGGCATTCTATCTCAGTCCTCAGGGGTGACAAAATGTCTGAATTTTGATTCTGAATCAAGTGTAAATGTCTATGGGCCTCAGCATCCACTTACCTCCAGGCGGACTTTGTGCTCATTTGTCATCCATACTACTGCTATAAAGGAAACCCATTCCAAGTCACCATCAGTTTGTTTATATGGTACCACTATTGGATTTTCTTCATTTATTCATTACAGGCTATCATAGTCCACTGCTGAACGTAGGCCTCCCCATAGGCAGGCTCATAAGGGAGATATTTGCTGTAGTTGGCAGGCGGGTTGGCAACCGCAGGTTTTTATGTTATAATTGTCATTAGGAAGGCGCTACTGTCCATCTCTTGGCATGTTTTCCTCTGTCGTCCCTTACAACAGCCATATGGTGATATTGGGTAGTGGATATTCTTAAACCGCTTCACGATCGTCACTTTATACCCTCTTTTTATAGAAGAAAGAGTGAGTTAATGTGCTAAAGCCATGCTGTGTAATGTGGTAGAGCCATGCTGCAGCAATATTAATTATATAGTTGTTGCACGAATGGGTCGACTCAACCAGAGAAGGACCGCGCTCTCGCGCAAAACCAGCGTACAATAGCAGCTTTATAGTAGCTTAAAGAACCGGAAGCCCATTTTTACTGGAATAGAGGCATTCCATCTTAGTCCTCACGGCTGACAACGCATCTGCATTTTGATTCACAAACGAGGATAGATGTAGATGTCTATGGGCCACAGCAACTACTTACCATCAGACGGACTGTGTGCGCGTTTGTCACCCATCATATAAAAGAAAAGTGAGAAATGAGCAGTTTATCTACTGACTACTACCCATAGGCACCTATATTTTTCCTCGATAAATAATCAAAACGAGGACAGATCCTCATGGGCGACGACGCATCCGCGTTAGCACATTAGCATGAGTCGTCAGTCACCATCTGAAACACGTACAGTAGTATATATATATATATATATTTATATATATATATATATATATATACCACAAGGATAACAAGAACAACGAGGATACAACTAACAAAGACTTTTATATTTTTGTTACAGGCCCTATAAGAAGCTTACAAGACGAGAATAACTTTAATACATCTAATGAAACAAATGAACACTGAATTCTTATAACTTTTTTACGAATTTCACGATATTCAATGTCACGATTTCACGAATGTCAAGATAACTACTAATATCACATCTGTACGTATTATTGTAACAAAATACCGTAGTATATAGTTACCGTAGTATAGTTCTAGGTAACAAAAATATTGATAAATCTAAATATTTACTTTATTCTTTAATAACAATATACATTTATTAATGTTGATTTTGTGATTTGTGGCTACAGTTAACTACGATAATATATCAACAACAAAAAGGTAATTATGTTTTATTTCTCAGTGTTTAGCTATATTCTAATTTTATTATTAGTTACTATCTTATTCTGGTCTTTATTTTTTCCATTTTTACATAATATATATCACAGACAAAACATGTTTCGCGAGTGCTCGTGAATAGAGGTAAAATATCAGTGCAAAAAATGCTGTGTCGGATATCGGATGTCGGAAGCGTATTTGTTGCTGCATCAAGGATAATGTATGTAATGTATTATGTACAAAATTATTATTGTTTCTTTCTAATGTATTTTTAAATTATTGTGACTTAAATTATTATAATTTGAAATTGTTACATCACTTCAAATAATTAACTTGAATAAAATATTCTTGACATAGAAAAAATTTAATTAAAATGGTATTTGATGGAATATTTAAAATAGTAGCTTAAATTTTCGGATATGGTTGCTTAAAAGTTTGTCAAAACGTCTTTCGTATAAACTTCTCA
The DNA here is from genome assembly GCA_963668995.1 of Parnassius mnemosyne. Classification (NCBI taxonomy): domain Eukaryota; kingdom Metazoa; phylum Arthropoda; class Insecta; order Lepidoptera; family Papilionidae; genus Parnassius; species Parnassius mnemosyne. The sequence goes on along the minus strand of CAVLGL010000104.1, from coordinate 21,422,630 downwards.
AATCATTTACTCTGTTGAAGTTTTGCAACTTTCCGCGACGTCTACTTTTCTGAGTAGTTATATTCTGACAAGCAAGAAAACAAAAATTTTAGCTTATAGCTGCAATTTGTAAAATTATTTTCCTACATTTAGTTTTTGATCATAAAAAAATACTCATAGACTATTGAATGTAATATGACTAGTGAAATGATTTATAACTATATTAATGATTTAATGTTGAATTTGTCGGATTCCCCTCTGCGTTTTGCTTTGATACTTCACCTTTACAATTCCCTAAAACTACTATTAAATAAAAGTTAAAAATATATAAAAATCATTTCAGTTTATACTCATTTATTTCTGAATGTAAATGGAACAGTTTTGATAGTTTTGAAGGCACAATAAGCCTTTTTACGTCCTAGATGACATAAGCCTGTCCGAGAATGCCCTAGCTAGCAAGAATCACGTTTTTTTTAGGATAGGGTGACAAACGAGCACACAGTCCACCTGATGGTAATTGGTTGCTGTGGCCCATAGAGATCTACATTTATCCTCGTTTGCGAATCAAAATGCAGATGCGTTGTCACCCGTGAGGACTAAGATGGAATGCCTCTTTTCCAGTAAAAAGGGTCTCTGGTTCTCTACACTCACCATTCGAAACACAGCAGTGTTAAGCTGCTATTTGACGCTGGTATTCTGTGAGAGCGTGGTCCTTCCCCGGTCGAGCCGACCCATTCGTGCTACAACTATACTAGTAATATAGCTGCAGCGTGACTCTACCACGTACAAAATGATCAAAGTTAAAGATTTATCTAAGATAACCGTCTGAACGGGTGAGTTGGTAAATACATCCGATATCCTTGCAGTGGTAATAATGCAAGGCACAAGTCGGTATGTCAAATATAATTTGGGTTAATGTCAAAATATGTAAGATTTTTCTCGTAAACTGCTACGCTTCACGCGTTGTAACCGACTGCTAATTTATGGACTAGGACTTAGCAACTGATTTTTGTCGAAAAATCTATCCGAAAAACACTGTAACCAAATTTCTCAACTGATGAGTTTGACAAACCATTAATATAACGCTTGTTTAATATACAGTTACGGTTTGCCTATCGCTGATCTTCATATTTTTCGTCTTGCATGATATGATAAACGTCATCTAACGGAAGCCATGGGATCTTTCTGGCATTTTTTGCTTAGTTGCTTCTCACAACACGTGTCGATTCTATTACCCCATTTCTGATTGTATTACCCCGTTTTGTCGTCTCCTTTACACGGCAATTTCGTAAAATAGTATTTTTATTTAATAAGTAAATGGATCCACAATATCAATATCACTAGCAGAAGGTTCACCGAAATCATTTTCTAAGATTTTGTTCTAAATAAAGTCCAAATTGTAACTGGAACATGAATAATCCAGTTACAATTTGGACTTTCTGAAGAACAGACCTAGAAAAAACAAAAAAACATAACAAATACGCCAGATGCCAATAACGCTACTTCCATTATTTCTGCTACTCGTATTGAGCGTCGTCGGGCGATGGACTAAGAAATGATTTACGAAAAGAAATCCTAAGGTAATAAAGAAAAAGCCTTTAAAATCCTTCTTTTTATTTTTGTTAAGTTTAAATAAAAATATGAATAGACATTTAAGTACAGGTAGCTAGTGACTACCTAAATACTTTCTACACGCCCCCGCGTATTCTGGGGGGGGGGGGGGGGGGGATTCCGCTAGAAAACATAACTGCTCGGGGCAACCTGAGCAACAATACCAAGGCGACCCCTGCCACGCTATCCGTGAATTTCTGCAACATCAGGGGACTTCACTCTACCCTAAACGCCGTCCACTACCATCTCGAGACGGCGAAGCCGGCCTTGCTCTTTCTGACCGAGACACAGGTTTCCTCTCCGGCTGATATTTCGTATCTCTCCACCCCTTTGTGCCTCGGGCTGGAGTTTGCGTGTATGTCAGAGAGGACATCTGTTCTCGATGCCTCGGCAGTCTTGAAGGTTCGGACCTGTCCATCCTTTGGCTACGCGTAGACAGCGACGACCATCCGCGAATCTACGTGTGCCATAGCGGTAATGCCGAAACAGACCGAATCATCGACCACGTCCAAATGGCTACGGATACCTTGCTACAACAGGTCCCATCCGCAGAGATCGTGATCCTTGGCGATTTTAACGCCCATCGCGCCGAATGGCTCGATTCACGTTTAACCGATCATGCGGGGAGATCTGTTTATGACTTTGCCTTGGCATATGGTCTGACACAACTGGTTACTTTGCCTACGCGGATTCCAGATGTGGAGGATCATACACCTTCCCTGTTGGACCTTCTGCTGTCCTCTCATCCGGACGGATATCAGGTTTCCATCGATGCCCCTCTTGGCTCTTCGGACCATTGTCCGATCCGGAGTATGGTGCCACTCACGCTCCCTTCGCGGTTGCGTTCTGCAGGTTGCCGCCGTGTTTGGCATTACAGGTCGGCGGATTGGGACGGAATGCGATCCTTCTTTGCATCCTATCCATGGGGGTAGGTTTGCTTCTCGCCGGATGATGCCAGCGCTGTTGCTGACTCTGTCTGTCACTGATGTGGTGCTACAGGGAATGGAACTATTTATTCCATCATCTGTGGTACCCAACGCTGGCAGATCTCAGCCTCGGTTTGGTCGCTCCTGTAAGACTGCATTACACAGTAAGCAGGAGTGTTATCAAGCCTGGGCTGCGGCTTCGGCGACTCGGGATGTAAACACCAGCACACTTAAAAAGAAGTATAACTTCGCCTCCAAGTCCTTCAAAAGATTTATTGCCAACACAAAGTCAGAACACATAGGCAGAATTGGCGAGAAATTAGTTCGCCTTCCTTCGGGAACCCGTGCATTGTGGTCTCTCGCCAAAGCTGTCCAAGGGAATTACTGTAAGCCATCACTACCATCTCTGCACAGGTAGGACGACTCACTGGCCCAAGCCGCAAAAGACAAAGCCGACCTTTTAGGCTCCCTTTTTGCGTCCAACTCGACTCTTGATAACGGGGGGAAAACACCGCCGATCATCCCGCGGTGTGAGTGCTCCATGCCGGATGTGCTGTTCTCACAGCACTCGGTTCGCAAAGCACTTCTCTCCCTGGACATCCAGAAGTCGAGTGGGCCTGACGGAATCCGGCAATTGTGCTGAGGACGTGTGCTCCGGAGTTGGCACCGGTCCTAACGCGTCTTTTCCGGTACTCCTACTCCCAAGGCGTAGTCCCGAATTCATGGAAGACAGCTTTTGTTCACCCGATCCCTAAAAAGGCGACCGCTCAGACCCATCCAACTATAGGCCTATCGCGATCACCTCCTTGTTTTCCAAAATAATGGAATCCATTATTAACTGCCAGCTCATCCGGTACCTTGAGGATCACCAGCTGATTAGTGACAGCCAATACGGTTTCGTCGGGGTCGATCAGCTGGTGATCTTCTGGTCTACCTGACCCATAGATGGGCGGAGGCAGTAGAGTCCAAGGGGGAGGCGTTGGCCGGTAGTTTGGACATTGCGAAGGCCTTCGATCGGGTTTGGCACAAAGCGCTTCTTTCGAAGCTCCCTTTTTATGGGCTTCCCGAGAAATTGTGCAATTGGATCACCAGCTTCCTTGCAGATCGGTGCATCAAGGTCGTTGTAGACGGTGCGTGCTCTGACTACAAGCCTATTAACGCTGGTGTTCCACAAGGCTGTGTGCTATCACCAACGCTGTTTCTTCTGCATATCAATGATATGTTGCTAACTGGTAACATTCATTGCTATGGGGACGACAGCACTGGTGATGCTCTATATACCGGCCGTGCCAATATTTCTCGGGAAAACGTCGCCGAGTACCGAACAAACTTGTGTCTGAAGTCGAGTCTTTGCTGAACAAAGTCTCGGATTGGGAGCGACTAAATCTAGTCCAGTTTAATCCTCAGTAGACACAAGTGTGCGCGTTTACCGCTAAAAAGAACCCCTTTGTCGTATGTCCTCAGTTTCAAGGCACTCCCCTTCTTACCTCAGCCAGTATCGGAATCCTCGGAGTCGACATATCGAGTGACGTGCAGTTTCGTGGTCACTTGGAAGATAAGGCCAAAGTGGCCTCTAAAAAGCTTGGCGTGCTCAGCAGAGCGGGACAGTATTTCATGCCGGCACACCGCCTGCAACTTTACATGGCGCAGGTTCAGCCTCACATGGAATACTGTTCCCATCTCTGGGCAGGGGCTCCGCAGTGCCTGCTCCTTCCACTTGACCGCATCCAGCGCAGAACGGCTCGAATCGTCGACGACCGAGTTCTTTCCGATCGGCTCGATTCATTGGCATTGCGAAGAGATGTTGCATCCCTTTGCATTTTCTTTCGCATCTACCATGGGGAGTGCTTTGAGAAATTGTTTGGATTAATCCCAGCCACACATCGCGGCAGAACTCCCGATACCATCCACACCATCTGGATGATTGGCGGTCCACCACTGTGCGATTTAGAAGATGTTTTCTTCCTCGCACGACTTCCTTGTGGAATCGATTACCATCAGCAATTTTTCCGGACCGATACGACTTAGGGACCTTTATGAAAAGAGCTTATTCCTTTTTAAAAGGCCGGCAACGCATCTGCAATTCCCTCCCTAGTGTTGCAGTTGTTTATGGGCGGCGGTAGTCACTTACCATCAGGTGAGCCGTATGCTCGTTTGCCCCCTCTCCTATAAAAAAAAATTCAATTGCATTTTGATTCTTTACTGAAGATAGTAGATGCCTATGGGCCGCAGCATCCACTTCCCATCAGATGGACTGTGTTCTCGTTTGTCACCCTTATACTATATAAATAAATTAAAATTACAAATTTTGTCAACCGACTTCAATAGAAATTATTAAGAATAACTCAAAAGTAGATCTTGATCAAATTTATATGGGACCACATGAGAAGCACCAGCTTTCAATTAAAAAAAAGAATTTTCTAAATCGGTACACCCAGAAAAAAAATTATGAGGTAACACACATGTTTTAAGTGGTAAAGCCATGCTGCAACTATATTATTGACATATTTGTGGCACGAATGGGTCGGCTCGATTGGGGTAGGACCACGAGAACCGGAGACCCTTTTACTGGAAACGAAGCATTCCATCTTAGTCCTCATGCATCTGCATTTTGATTCCTAATCGAGGATAGATATAGATGTCTATGGGCCACAGTAACTACTTACCATGAGGTGAACTGTGTGCTCGTTTGTCACCCTTATCCTATAAAAAACATACATTCGAATTGAGGAGGTACTCATTTCGACTGTATGTTTTGTATTATCGTGGGTTGCGCACATTTCATTTACAACTAGCGTGTAAGCATGACTATATAACTCTTTTTTTATATAATTAAATATAAGACATTACAATTTAAAAAAAAATTAAGACGCCGATTCTGTTCATTAAGACCTATAAAAATGTACTTATATATTTTATATGAAGTAAAAATGGAATAAGGGTGCTACACGTATAGCTACGATTTGTGGCAATTACATAAAATGCTTAGCAAAAAAACTTTTATAAAAGTTTATTTACAGTAGAGTAAGACAATCATATTATTGAATAATATTAATCAAACGTTTTAGTTCTTGAAATAACTACCATACAACCGGAAAATAATAAATACTTATATATACTTAAAAGGCAGTCAGTATATTTATACTTGGCATGTATACGTGTGAGCATTTGTTAATCTCTCATTTTGGGGAATTCAAATTTTCTGAGAAATTATCATGGTGGTTTCTATAATATATAGGATTATGGAGTGTTAGGCCAATGTTTTGTGATTTTTTTTTATAAACACTATTTTAATATGTACCTTTATATTGAAAAATTTACGGAGACATCTCTAAAGTTGTATAGCTACGCTGCAGCTGTATTATGGTTGCAACACGATCGGGTCGACTTAACCGGGGAAGGAACATGCTCTTACAGAAGCCCAGCGTAAATTAAGCGAAATATAGCAGTTGTATTTCGTATGCCGAGACCCTTTTTACTAGTGGCAAGGCAATCTAACTTTATGTTCAGGGGAGACATTGGATCTGTATTTTGATTCTGAATCGAGGATAGATCTAGGTGTCTCTGGACCACAGCTTTCACTTACCATCAATTGGCCTGAGGCCAACAAGTTCTAATTTAAAAAGACATTATGCATTATTCCCCCTTCGACATGGCACCGGAAAAATGTTTGTGTTTTGGAACTAGTATTTTAAAACCAATACCTTAACCGGAACAAGAGCCTGAACCTTATCAAAAAGTCAGGCATTCATCAGAATTGAAATGAAGAACCGTTACAAAAATTAGAACCGCTTTTCCAGTGCGGTTGTCGCGGTTGTCAATCCCTAACTATAAAAAAGCGCATTGTGTTTGCTGTGTACGCCGAACCCCATCATGTTGCACATTCGTCACTAATTTTCTACACTAAGTTTTAAAAGTATGAAATGGGTTATAGACCTTTGTACAGCTGTGAGCTTCTGACGTTATGTATTCACAATTAAATGATTATCTAGGACGTATTTTCTTATTCAAATAACATCGCATATTTACATTAACCTAGTTTAGGTATCTCAGTATCGCGTTTCCATCCATGCTTGACCTAGTTTGATATAACTTTTAGCCTAGCTTAAAGTGCTTGAAGGTAAACTATGAGTTACTATAACTTAGACAAAATGTATAATTTCAAGCAATGTATAATTATGGCCAATAAAAACAGCTCAGTCACAAAAATGATAAAATAGTGGAAGCCTGAGTTCAGCACTGGTCTCTTATAGGCAGTAATAAATAGTGTGAAAGAAAAGACATTTTATTTAAAAAAAAATTAAAAACAGTAATAGCAGTACTGCTTCAACAGCTAATATTTTGTTTAACTATAACACACCGCAACTACTTCAAGACAAGTAGTCGATAGCGAATTTGAACCTACGACTTTTTAACTTCGTGGTCCGTATACTGAAACATTACGCTATTGTCGCTTTAATGTAATATGTACGTAATATGTGTTTCTTTATAAACTTAAGATGACAAACAAACTTACTATCAATCTGATGGTAAATGCACCCCGTGACTACTGCACTCCATGAGCACCTGAAGTCAACTTTAAATACAGAAGGTTACTGATGTGTTGTTACCTCTGAGTACTAAGTTCGAATGCCTCACAGCCATAGATATAATAAAAGATCTTTTTTTTATATTCCTATGCTCACAGCCAGCCGCCCATTTTCACCTTCAGATAGGAACTTCACAGCTGTACAAGTACTGCCATTTGGAAAATAGGTAAGAGATTAAAAGAAAAGGATTACTACCACCTAATTTCTAGGACATAGTCTCACTCTCTTTCACAAAAAACGACAGCTTAACCCAAACTGGTTATAAATTGAACGACGTATTCATTTAAGATTTCTTCTACATATGTTTCAACAACCAAAATGTTATTTTCTACCGACTTCAAAAAGGAGCCGGTACTCAATTTGACTGCATGTTTTTTTTATGTGTGTTACCTCATAACTTTTTACTGGGTGAATCGATTTCGATGTTTTTTCTTTATTTGAAAGCTGATGCTTCACATGTGGTCGCATATAAATTTGATCAAGGTCTGATCAATAGTTTTTGAGTTATTCGTAATAATTTATATTGAAGTCGGTTGTACAAAATTTTTAATTTTAAATTGTCTAAATGCATTTGCTAAGTGTCTGTTTTGAGAGAAATCATATGTTTTTTACATATTTTTCTTAAAATGCTCTCTTGATCTTCCGTATTATTTATATTACATTCCGTCATGCATTCGTGTCCTTATTCCTCATCATACTTCATAATCAGTTCAAAAAAGTCCACTGCTGGACATGGGCCTCTTCTGTTGTAGTTAGGATTTGCCTTCCCCTAACGCCTTCTTTAAGAAAATTCATAAAGATAATTAATATAGTATTAAGATTGGCCTCTCAATATATTTACGAAAATGTAATGTATGTTCCCACAATATACGTAGTTTAAAAAAATAAGTAACATTCATTGTGTAAATACTGGGAACAAACAAGGTTGTAATACTCAACTCGACAGAATCAGTTATTTTTTAATTTACTTGCTTTTACATTAAAATTCCAGCAAATGTACATAATTTCTCCGCCGCTAAATTAAATTCAAAAACTTTATTAAACAAAACTTGTATAAAAAGAGATCTCCGGGAATGAGCTATTTCTTATAACATTGTGTTATTAATTGGGTAACATTATTGTAAGCATTATTTTATAAACGAGTCCCTTTATAAATGAGTTTCTTACTGGTTCTTTTAAAAAAAGAGGTATTTTCATAACCAATAGTATTTTTTTTAAATCGTTACACCCACACTAGGATTTTCTCCTGTATCGTGGAAGCAGTTTACAAACACAAATTGCACAAGGACAAACATCCAGACCCGGAACAATTATTTGTAGGCCTTACAAATACTTGTACGTGCGGGATTCGAACCCGCGCCCCCCAGCGCAGCAACTCATTGCTAAGCCACTACGCCACGGAGCCGTCATTAATCATAAAAATAACTTTAAATAAATAATATTTATAATCTATATTGAATTACATAATCTATTTCCTTTTTTCAAACGTCATCAGAATTACGCCACAAGTGGTTCAGTAACTGCTTTTCCTGAAAACTAGAAAACACAATTCGAATATTGTATAATGTTGTGTATGTCTACAAATAATGTTAAAGAAAAAACGGTACTTTGTATTTCAGATCACTAACCGTTCGCTCACATATAATATATCTACCATTGACGATTCGTATTGACGAATTCGATTATGAAATATGATAATGAATAGTTAGTGAATATCAAATCAATTCAAATCGTTATTAGTGAATAACGATTTTCAAAGATAAAAAAATCATCATCAACATTATAGCCCTTCATAGCGCTACTGCTGAACATAGGCCTCGCTTAATGATAAAAAATAATCATATATATAGTATATACCAAACCTTGATTTAAAACGAATCATTAACCTTTGAAGCTTTTTAGAATTCCGTACTCAAAAGGTAACCAACGGGACCCTATTACTAAGCCTACACTGTCGTCCGTCCGTCCGGCTGTCTGTCTGTCAGCGGGCTGTATCTCATGATCCGTAATAGGTAAAGAGTTGAAATTCACAAAATATGTATTTCTGTTGCCGCTATAACAGGAAATAATAAAAATAAAAATTAATAAATAATTAAAGGGAGCTCGCCTGCTAGAGACGTGGTTTACTATTGTACGGAACCCTTTATGCCCGAGTCCGACTAGCACTTGGACGATTATTTTATTTACTCATTACTCTATCTTTTATACAATACGGACTCAGTAGTTACGGGCGCACATATAAACATATCTCAACCAAATATATAAGCTTCAACTGAAAATTCTGAAACACATAGTATCTCCAAACATTAAGGAAATATTTCAAAGCGATAACGTTAAATTATTTAAACATTGTAAAATTTTACCCATGTATACACAATTAAAATATATACTCAAAGAACAATTCTTTAATGAAAACCTGACTGCAAAAATTAAACATTCCGTATACACGCGAGCAGTCGCACAAAATCGGTTTTATACTATCTGCGATAACAACATCTAGGCAAACGCTCAGCTACTTATATAGTTCTCCGATTAATGAACAATTTACCCTCTAATTTACGTAATAACATTATACGAGAAAATATTAAAACAAAATTAAAGTCTTACCTCTTACTTAACACTGATCTTGACGTATAGTTGTAAAATAGCAGCTTAATGCTGCTGTGTTTCGTATGGTGAGTGTAGAGAACCGGAGACCCTTTTTACTGGAAAAGAGGCATTCCATCTTAGTCCTCACGGGTGACAACGCATCTGCATTTTGATTTGCAAACGAGCATAGATGTAGATATATATATATATATATATATATATATATATATATATATATATATATATATATATCTACATAGCCCGATTTTTAAACTATTTGCAACACACTGTAATATTACATATTTTTCTTTATCAAACCTTTGTAGTTTATAGATGCTAACTTAAGCTTATTATTTTGTATTTAAATTTGGAAACCGTTTTAGAAAAAAAAATCAAATTAATAAAACGCATATCCATTGAACCACCCCTATCGCACACAACAAGGCCTATTATATATACTGTTTGGATATGCCTTTTCAAGAACGCGCAATAAATCTCTAAGATACTACATATTATATACTTAAATTCATAGTTGATGGGTGAACATTCCCCCGAAATCCATCATTCAACATTTACCAAGAGTTTGAATGTTAAATCAATCTTTTTTGTTCTTCATAAAAACTACTGAAGAATCTCCTACTTGAGTAGAATTCCATGAGTCATTGTCTATTGTTTATGTTATCCAAGAATATTCTTCTTAGGTATCACTATATAACAGTAAATAAAAATTGAAAAGAAATAAGAGTAAAGTTAGAATTGTAATTCTATTGATTTCGCTGGTTATATTCAGAAAGTTCTTTTATAATATACTAGCTTGTTCCGCGACTTCACCCACGTGGATTTATTTTGCGTGGAACCCTAAAATAAAAGTAACTTAAGTTACTCCATATAACATCAGCTATCTGCCAGTGAGTCCCATCCAAATCGTTTCATAGGTTTTTGCGTGATACGTGTTCAGACGGACGTCGTGTTTTTTTTTCGACTTACTTAACATTTATCGTTATATTTTGGCCAATTTACACAATATCTTTATTAGTTATATGTTATTCTGGTGTATAAGCTACATTATTGTAAAGTTTCATTAAAATACATTTAGTAATTTTTGCGTGAAAGGGTAACAAATATCCATACATTCTCACAAACTTTCACCTCTATAATATTAGTAAGATTTTATTGTACTTAACAGTTAATACAAAGTACTTCATAGGGTATTACAATTGTGTAAAAAATATTGATATTACTTTTACGAGTCATTTGACGGCAACAAAATAAAATTTACTACAGAGTGAAGCGGATAAGCAAGCAGTGTCGCAGATAAAGTAACAACTTTAAAGCTATTTTAACTGTTTAGATTTATTTCTTTTCCACAATTATTATAATATACGTTTCATTATTTGAAGTTATAACCTGGGATCCAATCATCATCTGTCAAATTGGGGGTTTCCTTTGTCTGTGATATGCTTAAAGATTGAATTCGACACGTAGCGTCTGAATCGTTCGAAAGCTAAGCCTACACCAGTACGCTTTCAATTTCGCTTTTATGTTCAACGTGCGTTTCAAATTTCAGTTCGTCTTGCGTCAAGTGCTCTGCCATAAGACGCATGCAGCTTATCGTCTATACCCGTGCACTTGTCGCATGCAACTCGTCTATACCTCACGCCTCGGTTAGGTTTGGTTAGAGATTGACGCGGCACTAGTAGCTATCAGTGCAGCATATTTTGTGTAGGGAAAAAACGCAAGAAAAGGAGAATCTGGATGAAAGATTATTTGAAAAAACGGAACAACACAATATTGAAAGATTTAGAGCTCAACAATGACATTATTTTTTTAAATTTCACACGAATGACTAAAGCCACTTTCTACAAGCTTTTGAAAATAGTGGAGCTAAAAATTACGAAATATAACACTCAATAACTAATGTTTTAACTTTGTCTTCCGCCATTTTGTTTTCTAAAATGCACGAAATGTTGCATACGAACCCACCGGTGATGGGTCAGCGTTCGCTAGAGGCATGTGATGTTGGCGAACTAGTTTTAGCGCATGCACTATTGCATGAGCTATGGTTTCTCAGGCATGCGTTAGAGGAAGATGCTAGATGAACAGGAAAGCGCAGTGGTGTAGACATAGCTATAGGAGAGCCAATATCGTGACTATAAATTCGAGAGTTAGAAACTTACAGGACGACATGTGTTAATGGATCCTACAAAACTGAACGACAGTACCTACAGTAAACGTACGTTTATTTAAATTTTAGTATCAATTTATAACGTTACTTTTAAATTAAAGAATGATAAGATACTACTGTAATAATAAACATCTCAACATTGGGAGCACTCCCAAATTCAGACTCAAAACATATATTACAGAATAGAATAGAATAATTTTTTATTCAATGTAGATTACATATAATTCTTAGTGAAAGCAATTTTTTACTTTTACCATTGGTTCGGGAAAGAACCTCTGTCCTGGTCCTGGAAGGAACGAGCAAGAAACCCAGCGGGACGTTTTTATAAAGTAAATAATTATTTTTAATTTACAATATACAACCGTTTAACAAACTATTTACAAAATGTATTTTAGTTACAGCTTAGAAGCGACCACCTCATTCCCAGGAGTTATTATCAACCATGTACCATGTTTAACAAAACATAGAAATATTATAAATTAATATACTAGATACTAGACTAAAGAATTTAAACGAGTCGAAACGAGAATAGGTGCATCGGAAACTTAGAGCTGAGTGAAAGCATGAGATTGGGCGGGCGGCAGTCCGGGAGAGGCTGCGAGCCCGCCCCGTAGGCCCAGTGGATCTCCGTCCGCCGAGTCGAGCGCACGCCGCGCTGCGCAACGTTCCACGCACCCGCCGGTACGCGATACCCTTACACTCCACGCATGCAACCCAATCGTCCCCCAAACCCCCACCTCCTCTTTACTCCCAACCCCTCCACTCCACTCTAACCGGCCACCATAGCCACCGTGACCTCCAGGTGGATATTAATTGCGCGTCGCACGTATATTCTAAACTTCCAACAATTAATTTAAATACACAATGACAATATTTACGCAATCATTATCCACTATTCAGATTTAGTGTTGTTCTATAGAGTATGCATGTATGTTTTAGAAATATTCCTTTGTCTATTTTACCGCCTCTTTTAAAAAAAATCAGTATGATTGCAATTAAAGTTAATATTGTGGAAAAAGTAATTTTTATGTATAAAAGTTAAATATTTATATATCAGTTATATTACAGACGTTTTTCAAAGAAGTATTTTTTTTTAAATACATATAAGCAACAAGTGGTTCAAAAGTTGACGACTTCTTGATTTAGTTCCGTCGGACACATTGTAGTTAGTAGTAGTAGTAGTTATCTTCATATTTCAAAATTCCTAAAATTAAGAACTATTTATAAAATAAATTTAATGTTAATAACAGGGTCTTAATTTAGATTTGTAACTCAAATTGAATATATTATCCATAGTATTTTCTTAAAATTTTGACTTATCTTACATCCATATTAAATGTTAATTTTTTAAATAGTTCAAAATTTTCTTAGCAATGTCTAAATATGTCTGAACCTAAATAAAATATGGCACTGATTGATAACTAAGCTTTTGTTATTTTTTTCTACCTTTATAATTAATAGAAATAAATACATAATCAGTTACATCGGTCAACAATTCGCGAATTTTTACGCTATTTAAGCTTTATTTCGGATGCCTTTAATTATTAACTAATATTTTAGGTCTTGATATTAACTCTGTCAGTGTATAAATAATAAAAAGATAATTAGTTATGAAAATTTATGACATGCAAATACTTTCTAAGATCACATAAATTATCAATTTGAATAAGAATAATAATTTTTTTCGAACCTTTATTTAATATTTAAATATAATATCCAGTATTTGGAATAAAACCCAAAAGAACTACTTATTCCATTCATTATTATTTATGGCAGAGAACACAAATAAAGAACAATCGATGTTTGATGAGACCCAATAAATATGGTATTTTTTGAAATGCAAATATATCAAAAATTTATATTCACTAAACGCTACTTCCAAAAATTCCTTCAAACAAATATAATAAATTAATAAATAGATTTTAAAAAGAAAACACTGCTTGCAATATCGAATTTGCACACAGAAATTCTAAATGCTTGCTATTCTGACCTTTTACAATGTTTCTGTAAAGATACAAGTATATAATATATATCATTTAATCCCAAAAGACCTTTTCTCGGTGAAAGCTTTTACGCGTCGTAAATGCAAATGCAAAAGCCATCTTTGATACTCGTATGGTTCCAAGATAAGCAATAAAAGTCAGATGTGTAAGAAATAAAGAGCAGCTTTTGTACTACTCTACGAGAGCTTAAAGCCTTTCAAGAAAGGAAATCTATTAATATATTCTTAGATTTCTAGGTCTGTATAGTGTTACAACTTCATAATTTACATTTCTAGTAATGAACTAAATATCTTATCTTTTGAAAATGGTCGTCTACTGTTTTCAATTAGGACATTATCCATTTACCGGTCTTTTGTGCTACTATTATCAGTTTTACAAGAAACCATTTAAAGAATTCAAAAGAAAGATTACATTATGTGTAATGTGTATGTAATGATGATTATTTATCACCCGAATTTAAAGAAAAGTATTAAGGATAAAATCGTGCACAATACATTCGATCGTAAAAACGAAAGGGTAATAATATAGTAACTATCCAAAAAAAGTGAAAAATATTTACTTTTCATTGCTTAATTAAAATGGAAATCAATCGTGACTTCAAATTAAAAATTTACAATAACTCCGATACCCATGCAATGTAATAAATATTATGTTCAGTTAAAATTATTATCGAAAATCTCTGTAAAGATATTAAAACTTATAAGATCATTTAGTGCCTAACCTAGTCAGCCAATAGTAGATCAGGTGGGTGTTCAATGGGCTACTGGTTTGATTTATTATATACTGTACATAAAATACATATAAATAAGAACAAACATATGTAAACTCTGAGATACTATGTTTACTGTTTATGATTAACATGACATCTTAATGACAGCATCTTCTAAAATCCTTTAGCCGTTTTCAGTAATCAGACTTACACTTATAAAAGTTATGTTGGCGGGAAACACATTTTGCTTTGAAGATCTTGCTACGACACATATTGCTAGCTATACATAATAAACCTATGTTTGGCCAAAATCCCACCTTAGGTGATGATATAAATTTAAGTGGTAAATACGTTAGCGTGTGTGGTCAGAAAAGACAGACGCCGGTAAAGAATTCCCATTATTCGCTATGTGAACCAAAAACTATAAAATGCATGAATCCAAAATAAAATAGAAATGAAGACGCTAAGGAGAACTAAGAGATTTCATATTTCAATGACTAAGCTCAATTGCTAATTGTAGTTTATGGAATATTATGTAATTATTTTAAAAATTCTTTATAATGCGCCGCTCAAAATGGAAATTATATATTACGTACTCCTCTTTGTTTCTAGTCTTTTATTATTCTATAAATTCACCACTTTATAAGTAATGACTATGTGACATAGTAGGGTGAACGAACAGAACGAAGTTAGAAAGAAAATAATTTATTATTAGATTGTTAGCAGCAGAAATTATGAACACCACTGTTACATTACTCGTTCTATTATAAATGATCGTTAACAACAAAGGGGTTTTGAGTACACATATTATTTTCTTTCAAATTTCTCCTAATTGTTTTGTTCTAAAATACATTGTCAGTTTTATTAATAATTAGCTGTTCCCCTCATTTCGTTTTAATTTTTTTGCGTGGTACCCTAATTCTTTTCCTAAAATAAAAGTAGCCTAAGTTATTCCTTATAACATCAGATATCTGCTAGTGAAAGTTACATTATAATCGGTTCACAGGTTTTTGCGTGATGCGTGCTCAGACAGACATTGTGTTAGATTTTTATTATAGTATAGATAAAAGTAACCCAAGTTACTCCTTATAACATCAGCTATCTGCTAGTGAAAGTCCCATCCAAATTGGTTCAAAGGTTTTTGCGTGATGCGTGTTCAGACAACCATTGTGTTAGATTTTGATTATAGTATACCTAGATAGATACAGTTTAAACTATTAATACATACATTATTTTCATTTTTATGCAGCATTTACGAATTTTATTCAACAATGATTTTCGATGTACAAAAACCGTTTTAGTTAAGGCTTTTCATATTTTAACATCAATTGGGATTAACATTTTAATTTACCACTTAATTTATCAGTGTTCGACGTTTTGATCTTTCGTTCTTAAGCGACTATTTAGTTAGAATACCGTTTTTCAGGTTTATTTAATCTACACACTTGATATCATTGAAAATTTGTTAAATTTAAGGATTTAATAATACTTTTGTAGCTAGAGAAAATAAAAAATATGTCATACTTTCCCTGATAATGTAATATTGTACACCGTATACTTCTCTAATCCTTTTTTAGTGAAACTATTATACCCATAAGTGGTAGTAGTTAAAAGCTTCTATTACTTAGGTATTAAGATAATAATCGATGTCCGATATGTTTCTACATAATTAATTGTACTTTTTCTAAAGATTACTAATGGGTGGTGTAGAACTAATGAACATAATCTAACTCTGTGCTGTTAATTATTGATTATGCTGATGTGTTACCCAGCCTTCAAAGATAATCTTCTTAATAAGCTAGCGTCTCTATAACAACTACATTAAATATTTTTTGGACTTTGTACATACCTTTCAATATCGCTCGCGTTTTTTTTTTATATCAATGACATAAATGGATAACGAGAATCATATCTACAGAGTTTTGCTTGTTCTCTATTATACTTGATCTAACTCTCTGTATATTAAGTTTCAGTGCCTCTTCTTATTCATTACAATGTTTATTGTTCTTTTTCCAATTCTATGGTAAGTACTCCTCGACATTTCATAGCTTTATTTTAGTAAATTCTTTACTGTTCTAGCTATATTACTCTGGATTTCTTGTCTAAAGATGTACGTTAAGCACCTAATAAAACAGCCTTCAAAAGATTTCAAAATATGACTATTACTATTCATTGAAGTTACAATAAGTACAGAAAAGTTCTTATAAAGACAATGGTAACAATAATAGATAATGCAACTGATGTGATTTTTTTATATATGTAATTGTGATGGCGACGTTCTGTTCTTCTTACTCTGTCTATACGATTGTCTAGACTTTTGTTGAAGAGATTGTCTTTCGCCCCACGTAAGGTACACATAAATGTATATTTTGGCAGCTTGGTACGCAAAATATCGTTTACAAACATCAGTAGTCAGTTATATGTATATTATGAACTGTGTCGTTGTACACACACAAAATATAGTATGTGTTTATTTTTATGTATATATCTTTTATCCCAACATAATTTATAATTTTAAGCACATATATCCTCCATAAAAGTCAGTTCATCGTTACCGCTAAAATAGTCTCCGGTTCTTGTTACTTTCCATACGAAATCCAGCAGCATGAAATTGCTATTTCACGCTGGTATTCTGTGTGAGCTTGGTCCTACCTAGGTCGAGCCGACCAACTGTGGAATTCTGACTTTTTTTATGTATGTTACGCGATATCTTCGTCAATTGTAAACTACGTGGTAGAGTCATGCTGCAGCTATATTATGGTTGTAGCATGAATGGGTCGGCTCGACCGGGGAAGGACCACGCTCTTACAGAAAACCCGCGTAAAATAGCAGCTTAACGCTGCTGTGTTTCGTATGGCGAGTGTAGAGAACCGGAGTCCCTTTTTACTGGCAAAGAGGCATTCCATCTTAGTCCCCACGGGTGACAACGCATCTGCATCTTGAGTCTTTATTGAGGATAGATGTAGATGTCTATGGGTCACAGTAACCACTTATCATCAGGTGGACTGTGTTCTCGTTTGTCATCCGATCCTATAAAAAAAAACTGATTTTAATGATTCGTTTTTATTAAATAGGTTATACTTCAGGAGTAATCTCATTAAATTTAGAAATAAAATTCCACCTTTAAGGGTAAATAAATACGGGAAGAAGTTTTTAATGTAAATTTAGTTATTTAGACGAAATTTGACCTGATATTCCTAAGTCAAAAGGGTCAAAAAATTATACTTTTAATAATAATATGATAGTTGTAATGATCCTGATATTTATTTTGTTTTATCCTGGTGATCTTGATCAGGATACTAGGATAGAGTTACAAATTGTTTCTATTGTCATCGGTCCTTGATACGTGTGTAAATTTTCAAGGTTGGTAAAATTATATTAAAATATTCTGTTACATATATAGATACACGCGAAGCTAATAAAAGCGTATCGTATAAAGGGCCGGTTACAATACAACAATTTAATAACTTTATCTTAGTATCAAGATCAGGATCATCAATATAAAATTTAAGCGTCAGTAGCCTAATGGCAGGACGCAGACCGCAAACTCGAAAGGTCGTGGGTTCGATCCGCCATTCGACTACTGTCGTGAACCACTTCTAACACAAGTATTTTAAGCTTACCAGAAGTGGTTAAAGGGAATATTAGTAATGTTTAATAACATTACTAGTATTTAAAAAAAAACATTTATCAGAATCATCACGACTCATGAACAATGCGTGTTCTTTAAGTTTTCTTAAATTTTAAAATTATTTAATTCGTGCATTCGTTACAGCATATCAATAATACACTGCTGAACAAAATCCTCACAGCTTGCCTTATGCTTGGCTGGCAGATTGGCATTCACAGTTTTTTTACTACTTTGAATTATTAATGCTGTCCATCATGCCGTTTCATATCCCTCCGTCCCCTCTTACGACATCCGCGGGATGATATGGGTTAGTGTATTGTCTTACACAACCACTACACAATGTTTCATGCTTTATCATCCCACTACTGAACATAGGTTTAGCAATTGAACTACTGGGTATCTCAAAGGGGCTGTTACCTATTGCCTTTATTAGTAAATCATTATTTCCGAATCTTTACTGAAAAAAAATGACATCATAACCATCGTGCACATATTAATTATTCCCTCCTGGCAACCCTCTCTATTTGTAAAGTTCTATCACAATCAATTTAGCCATTCCGAACATTAGCACATATAGAAATACGAGTACAGACAGATAGACAAAAAAATATTTTCAGAGACTCTTTAATTTCATTTTATGTATAGATTATTAAGAAAAATAGAAGCGAATTGTTTTTCTTTTAGAATCAATGTAAAAGATCGTATTGCAGGCATTTCTGATACCAAATGTATTTTTCAATTCAAATGTTGTAAACTTGGGACTTCGTTAGATGGGATGTACCGGGAGTAGGCGGGAGCGGTCGGGGTCACCGAAATAGGTCAGTGCCAGAACAGCCTTGGCCAGCCAGCGCCGCTGGGATACCTGTTGAACGATTGTTTGCTCAGGCGTTCTCATAAAACAGATGTAATAAGTAAATTTTTTCTCACTCAACAGATCTCTAAAATTTTTGTGTTGTACATTTTTTTTTCATTTATGTACTTAGTTAAGGTTCTCAATTCAAACATTTTATTTATGTGATTATTTTTGTTTTTTTACCAATAATTAAATCAAAATCAGGGGCAGTTCAAACATTGTTAAAATTAAAATTGGTATTTTTTTCATAATCTGTCTTTAATAGTTCAATCTATGTATAACCATAAGAACATGAGTCACCGAGTTTTGCTCAGCGTCAATTTTATTATATACTAGCTGTTCCCCGCAACTTCACCCGCAGTGTTATTGGGTGTTTTTTTTTTTTTGCGGAACCCTAATTCTTTTTCTAAAATAAAAGTAGCCCAAGTTACTCCTTGAGATATCAGCTATCTGCCAGTGAAAATCCCGTCAATATTGGTCCAGCCGCTTCGGAGATTAGCCGGAACAAACAGACAGACAGACAAAAACTTGAAAAATTGTATTTTTATTATTAGTACCGTATATACTTTCATATGCATTTAGTAAAAAGCTGTAATTTTGACATTACATACAGACACTTCAATTTTATTTATTTGTATAGATATGGTACTAATTTTAATTTTCTCACGGATGACACATATCTAAATAAACCTACTTATCAAATGGCATTTTTGTGTCATTGTCATTTTTAATAACTAGATAAGAGTTATGTATTCATACTGTCGCTACCTACTTTTGCAATTCCATTATATATTATATGGTCAAAATTTAATTATAAAATTAAGAACTTAGTAAACTTAGCTCTATTTTTTTTTATAGAATAAGGGTGACAAACGAGCACAAAGTCCACCTGATGGTAAGTGGATGCCGTGATCCATAGACATCATTTATCCTCAATTAAGAATCAAAATACAGATGCGATGTCACCCCTGAGGAATGATAAGGAATGCCTCGTTTTCAGTAGTAATGTCTAGTTTTTCAGGTCTCCGTTTCTCTACACTCACCATACGATACACAGCAGCATTAAACTATTTTACGCTGGTATTCTATGAGAGCACGTTCCTACCACAGTCGAGCCGACCTATTTGTGCTACAACCATGATATAGCTGGAGCATGGCTCCACCACGTACAAACTCTATTATCTCGAATATTGTTCTAGGTAGTCTCCTTTCCTTCCCAGAAATCTGTCTAGCAGTGCTTGCACCGCTGCGTTTCGGTCTCAACGGTATAGAGCCAGTATAGTTTCAGACTGTGAGGCAATCGATCTTAGTCCTCAGAAATAACGACGACTGTAAGCTCTTTCGTCACTTCAGTTTTATAAAAAAAAATAAAGATTTTAGAAATGTATGAAATGCTATAAATCAGGACAAAGCAATAAAAGTTTAACGCGACTTATTACCCTTATCATGTCCGTTACTAATAACTAGCTTGTTATGTTTGTATGGAAGCATAAATATTTGTTTAACACGGCAGACGATGTAAATCCTCGGATCCGGCGAAACCCATACAAGCACATTTTAAGTGATAATAGTATAATAAAAGCTGTTTATCTATGTGTGTACGTTTATAAAACAAGCTACCAAATATTCTCAAAATGTTAAATACTAGATTATATAATCAAAATTACAGGAATACCTTATTAAGAATAATTTCTATAGCATTATGGACTCTATTAATCATAAGTCTTAATGTACTAAACCAAAAACTTTGCATGCTATGTATAACTGTAGCAAAACATTCTGTTCGATTGTATACTATTTGTTAAATATTTTTCATACCATGTTTTAAGCAAATAAATGTATAATTATTATTAAATTTTCACCTCGTACAGCCGAACAAAAAAATGTTTTTAATAGTATTAATTTTAATAGTATGTCACCTTACACGTGTGCACGTAGTTTACCTTACCTTAAATTTATTTACTGTAATAAAACTAAAGTGACAAACGGACTTGTAGTCCACCTCATGGTAAGCTACTGCAGTCCATAGACAAAGGAGGCTGCAGATGCGTTCTCAACTCAGATCACAATGATGGAATGCCTCGCAGCCTGTAGATGTACTGGCTCTCCATACATTCTGGTCTTAGTTTAATGACGACCATTGTTAGAACACGCACTGCGAAAATTATACCAATTTTCCAATAAAAACCTTTTATGTTATATTAAGTATCATAATATCAAAGAAATATTTATAATTTTAGACATTGAATATATTATTAATATTATAATATAAATGTTTAATATTGTATTTTTTTAGTTATTAGTACGTGGTAGAGCCATGCTGCAGCTATATTAGTAGTATAGTTGTCGCACGAATGGGTCAGCTCGACCGGGGAAGGACCACGCTCTCACAGAATACCAGCGTAAAATAGCAGCTTAACACTGCTGTGTTTCGTATGGTAAGTGTAGAGAACCGGAGACCTTTTTTACTGGAAAAGAGGCATCCCATCTTAGTCCTCACGGGTGACAACGCATCTGCGTTTTGATTTGCTAACGAGGATAGATGTTGATGTCTATGGGCCACAGCAACCACTTACCATCAGGTGGACTGTGTGCTCGTTTGTCACCCTATCCTATAAAAAAATATTAGTTTGTCACTCAAGTTTTACTTGTTGTTATTATTTATATGTAAAATGATATTTGTAAAATTATAATAATATTTTGTTGTTTCTGTTAAATATAGCCATGATGCGGCGTGGTTCGATGGCGATACTTGGTGGCGGCGAACCATTAATCGTAGTTGAAGAAAGCGGAGTGGAAGACACAGAATGCTCATTTCGTTCACTTGCCACCACCCGTGACCTCTCCGTGGACCAGGAATCTCCACCGGATCCATATCATTTGTCGCCATGGCGGGAAAATCGGAAACATTCCTTGCCCACGCCGTCATGCACATCTGGTCCGACCGCTAGCCAGGTGTGTAGAAAAAATAAAATGAACTGAAGATATTAATAAAATATAATAACACAACACACATCACAAGCACAACTACATAATAGATTAACGTCAATCTCGCATTTTACCTACATCACTAATCATGCACATCATATGTTAAGACACCTAATCCACACATGCCAAGGTTTTGAGCATAGCTCTACCCAGTACTTTATATAATTTATTACTAATAATCATTGATTTACTGTATAGTACAGCACAGTGTTAAGAAAGTGTTTCGAGCAAGACCAAAAATAAAATACACTAGAGCGTTAAGATATAAATGCAAACTCGGCAATTAGTGTTTCACCGTATACATACTACTTCCATACATACATACGTACATTCATACAGCGTCATGCCTCACAGTTCACGGCTGACAACGCATCTGCATTTTAATTCGCAAACGAAGATGATGTTTATTTTTGATATAGGAGAGGGGGCAAGCGAGCATGTGGCTCACCTGATGGTAAGTGACTACCGCCGCCCATGAACAACTGCAACACCAGGGAGGGAATTGCAGATGCGTTGCCGGCCTTTAAAACTACTGTGTGACCCATAGACTTTAAATGTCTATGGGTCACACGCAACCACTTACCATCAGGTTGACTCTGTGCTCGTTTGTCACCCTTCTTCTTTAAGAAAAAAGAATTATGTTAGGACTACTTTTAGCTAGAAAGTCTAGTATATAATATAGTAATAGGCATAGGCCTACGCAATCACAAACACAATATTAAATTAGTCGCCTTTTACGACATGCTAAGAAAGTAACACAGTTGTCACATGCATTTTATTATAAGCCCTACATGAACATGACAGGTACCTATAAGTCCCAGACCAATAGACCAACATGGGACGTACCTACTTCTTTTTTTCTTCTTCTTCTTTATCAGCCCGTTAAACCTATTGCTTTGAAATAGACTTCTGCAGTTTTAAGAAGGACTCGGCTTATTTATCGTACTTTGCAGGCGACAGACAGCAGCGTTAATCCAGCAATCGAAAGCGATAACATTTTTCCTGGATTTCCATTGTTTCGTGGGTTTTAGATTCATATGTGTCATACGGGACAATATTCTCACGCTATATATTATTAAAAGAATAGGAGTTATTAAGTTAAAAGCTGGGACAAAATATCGTCATTAATTTCGAGTAAATCATAAACGACAATTAATCTTAGCGCGAAACATGAACAGCTCCACAACGAAACGAGACGACGATAAGCAACGTTAAATTTGTCATGACTCAGTGTGTTCATTTTTTGTTAATTTTTTAAGCCGTCAAACTCTAAGATTTCATGCTAAATTAATCGAACCCGTTCTAATGATAAACTATGCCTTCGATTAGATGACGTAAAATAAAAACGCGACGATGGTAAATGCTAATTATATTTCGAAATAAAACATGGTGTGATATTGGCTTAGTCCCGTTACCTCGGATCACCGGGTGAACTCGACCAAGCCATGCATGCGCGAACACATCTTATACACATCAAGCGTAGAAAGGTTGGGCGATCCGTGTGGAGCCGGCATATGTAGTAAATATTTTTATATTAATCAATAAAGCCGTGTTGTGACATGGCCGCGTCGTGGCGGTATATGAATATCCACGACCCTATATCGTTCTATGGATGTCGTCTTTCTAATAACTACTTGAAAATAAAAAACTGAAGTTGCCAACCCGTCTGCCAAGAATGGCAACTATGGCAAAGATGAGATATATGTTCAACTGTTGGCTTTTGATAGGCTTTAATGGTAAATGGTAATCAATGAAGCGCTTAATCTATATTTGTGAATGTTTACAACTAATGAAAAACTTGTCCCACAAAAGGTAAGACGCCTGTCTGAAAGAGGAGAAGGCGCTGCTCGGGAAGCACGCGAAGCAGCGTTTTTAGCAACACTAAGCCAAACGTCACCGCAGCCTGGTGGGAGAAGGTACATTTCGCTTATATGTTTGTATAAAAGTAAAGTGAGTAAGGAACTTGCAGTCCACCTGGTGGTAAGTGGCTACCGCCTATGGATACCTACAGCTGACTTCAAATAAAGAAAGCTACAGATGTGTTTTTGTAGGATTGGGTGACAAACGAGCACACAGTCCACCTGATGGTAAGTGGTTGTTGTGACCCATAGACATCCACATATATCCTCAATAAAGAATCAAAATGCAGATGCGTTGTCACCCGTGGGGCTGAGATGGAATGCCTCTTTTCCAGTAAAAAGGGTCTCCGGCTCTCTACACTCACCATGCGAAACACAGCTGTGTTAAGCTGCTATTTTACGCTGGTATTCTGTGAGAGCGTGGTCCTTCCCCGGTCGAGCCGACCTATTCGTGCTACAACTATACTATTAATATAGCTGCAGCTCTACCAAGTACCTAAACACCTCTGAGAACTAAGATAGAATGCCTCACAGCTTGGAATCATACGAGCTCTCCACACCCTTTAGACCGGAACACCGCTGTACAAGCACTGCTATTTGGCGGCAAAGTCAAAATTATAATTATGTCATTAAATAATAAGTCGGGGAAACAGTATCTTCGTATTTGGTTTGTATAAAATTGAAGAAAAATCTCTTTCCTTGTACTGTTTTATCTGGCTGGTTTTAATATCAATACATATGGGATATTAAGAAAAATAAAAATAAAAAGTAAAAAATCGACAAAATTAATGAATCTAACGAAGATTTTACACGAACGAACGAGGAATAGGTCTTAAGATGAACATGGACAAAACAAAGATCATGTTTAATGTCCATGTCACACCTATGCCGGTAGTTGTTGGGAGCACTAAGCTCGAAGTTGTTGACGAGTATGTTTACCTGGGACAAATAGTCCGACTAGGTAAGTCCAACTTCGACCGAGAGGTCAATCGACGGATTCAACTCGGCTGGGCAGCGTTCGGGAAACTACGACACATCTTCTCGTCAGACCTACCTCAAAACCTTAAAACGAAATTGTACAACCAGTGCGTGTTGCCAGTGATGACTTACGCATCTGAGACGTGGTCCTTCACTGCTGGCCGTATGAGGAAGCTCAAGTTCGCTCTGCGAGCTATGGAGAGGGCTATTCTCGGGGTTTCTCTGAGTGATAAACTTAGAAATGAGTATATCCGCAGTAAAATCAGAGTAACCGACATAGCCCAACGGATTAGTAAGCTGAAGTGGCAGTGGGCCGGCCATATAGCTCGAAGAACCGACAACCGATGGGGAAGAAAGGTTCTCGAGTGGCAGCCTCGTACCGGTAGGCGAAGTGTAGGGCGACCCCCCACGAGATTGAGTGACGACCTACCAGGTCGAGACATGCAAGAAGTCGATGGATGCAGGTGGCTCAGGACCGTGCTTTGTGGCATTCCTTGGCGGAGGCCTATGTTCAGCAGTGGACTTATGAAAGGCTGTAATGATGATGATGATGATGAAGTTTTACACAAAAAAAGGGAAAATGCGACTCAAGTCGTGAAAAAACTTTGTGACGTTTATGGATCAAATGCAATGTCAATAAGAGGAGCACAAAGTTGGTTCAAGCGTTATCATTCCGAGAATTTTGTTCAAGAATGTTTGTCAAAGACGCAGCTCGCTTTGGTCGCCCTCATACGGATAAAGTCGATGCCATTTTTGAAAAAGTGGAGCAAGATTGACTTATTAGTAGTCACGACAGAGCCGAGAAATCGAGGATTGACCACAAAACAGTTTTGACCCATTTGAAAAAGTTTGGCTATACAAAAAGCTCGATATTTGGGTACCACACGACGTCACTGAAAGAAACCTAATGAATCGTGTACTCATTTGCGATTCTCTATTGAAACGTAAAGAAACCGAACCATTTTTGAAAAGATTGATTACTGGCGATGAAAAGTGGATCACATACGACAAGAACGTGCGTAAAAGATCATGGTCAAAGGGTAGTCAAGCTCCAGAGACTGTAGCGAAACCCGGAATAACACTCAATAAGGTGATCTTGTGTGTATGTTGGGATTGGAAGGGCATCCTATATTATGAGCCATATTATGGCCAAAACCATCGATTTGGATCTCTACTGTAAAACCTTATGAGACTCAAGCAAGAAATTGAGAAAAAATAACCCAAATTGATCAACAGAAAAGGAGTGTTCTTTCATTATGATAACGCCAGAACACACACATCTTTGGCCACTCAGCAAAAATTGAGAGAGCTTGGTTGGGAAGTGTTAATGAATCCACCATATAGTCCTGACGTACTTTCAGATTCTCACCTGCTTCAGTCTCTTCAGAATTCTTTGGGTAGTGTTAAGTTAACATCAAGAGAGGACTGTCAAAACTACTTGTCGCATTTTTTTTATTAAAAATTCCAATATTTCTACAGCAACAGGATTGTGCCACTACCTACAAGATGGCAACAAGTTATTGAACAAAATGCACATACATATATATTAAAATTAAATCTAATTAAACTTTGAAAAAAATTATCTTGAATTTGTATATAAAATTCGAAGAAACTTTTTCCCCGACCTAATAAATATTAAAGAGAAAAATTGGTGTTTTACGATCAAGGAGTAAAGAAACAACATCACATTAACGTATCGCTGCCATGCGATGCAGGGACGTTATTTTCACAAATCTATTTTAAATATTTAATCAATTTATTAACTGGCTTTTAAATATTTAACAAGTCCAATTCTTTACAGACATTCCGTTGTAACAATTTCGCGTGTACCCCAAGCGTTGTTTGGTCGTGGACGCCGAGAATCAATCGCTGCATTTCCAGCGCTCAGTCGACGAAGAGATTCAGGTACTAAAAAATGTAAGTGAATAAAAAGGAGAATGATAGTAAAAATAAAATAAAAATACAATAAAAATTCTTCTAACTTGATAAAAGCACATGTCGAACAGGAAACTTTTCATATTAATTAAGCATTTTCAAAATACATAACCTTAAATTAATATATAAAAAGTATGAATGTAATTATGCACTAATTGTTTTATTTTATCTCAGGTCCACCGGCTACCGACACACTAGGCAGTACCCATAACTTGCAGCTCGATATAATGGATGACATAGTACAGGCTCGTAAAGTTAGGATGCGTCTTTGGAATACTTCCAGTGAACGAGTTTGTGAAGTACAGCCACTTGATGAGCGATCACCCATAAGTGGTTCTGTACGATATACAAATCGCGGTCGGCGTCATTCCGACTTTGTAGGCGCACCATTGCCTCCCATCCCTGCGCGTCGTCGTGCTTCAGAAATGCCACCACCTCCACCGATTCCTCCTCGAAGTGGAGTTGGCGTTGTATGCACTGATACTGACCTTCATCTAAT
The DNA here is from genome assembly GCA_963668995.1 of Parnassius mnemosyne. NCBI lineage: Eukaryota > Metazoa > Arthropoda > Insecta > Lepidoptera > Papilionidae > Parnassius > Parnassius mnemosyne. Next base: position 21,395,296 of record CAVLGL010000104.1, on the reverse strand, counting down.
GCTCAATGCGCTTACATCTTCTGCTACAGAGATAGATCGTTGTGGAAAACCAGACAGGCGTCTAGCTGACATGCGCTCGAGTAGTTTCGATGCTTCTACTCTCCGTGAAAAATCTACAGAATCGGGCACTACTTGGTTTACACGACGCCACCAAACATTAGCAACGAAAAAAAAAGAAAACGAAAATAAGAAACCTAAAGTTACATTTGCTCCGGATTCTAAACCAGCTCCAGGGGATGCCGCTGCTGTTATTTGGGATAAACCAACAGGCTCTGTTGTTGATGCAAGTGCTCTTGGAAGTGCTATTGAAGTATTTCTCAGAAGAAGTAGTGCGGTTGAGCCAGTACCCTCTACATCAGGTGTAACTACACCGAAACAAATCAAGAAAGCTGAAAAACAGCGTAAAAAAGGAACTGAAAACCGAATAAAGTCTAAAGAAACTCCTAGTACTAGTAAACAGTCAGAATATGTAGAAGGGGAGCGCTGGGGTAGCAAGTCGGAGGAAGATGATGCCGGAGATGGTTGCGATGCTTCTATATGTTCATCGTTAAAAGATCTTTTCGTGTAGGCACCTCCAACTCAATTCAAATCTTATAAATAATAAGTTAATTGTCGAGTACATCTCTCAAATGGTGATTTAAAGAGAAACGCTGTGACGTATTGTCGTACGATGTGTCGTCTTATATATGCTCAGTGTACCTTACTTTATAAATCTTTCAATGTGATAGACTGCGTGCTGGCGCCGGTCGTCCTGAGTCGACTCACGACCGACGCCTGCTCAGCGTGAAATTATTTTTAGAGTAAATTCTATTTTCATTGTAAAGTTTTTAATATTAGTGATCATAATAATAACTTAATGTTAGATAGAAAATTTAAGTATTCGTGATCCATAGACGTGTGTTTTCCAAGTCATGCCACGGCCGGCAATCCCTCCACACGTCCTATCCAACCCGCTCCGTCTCGTTCCAAAATCTGTGTCTTGTAATCCAATGTTCATAATAACAATTAATGTATGCCATATAGCAAACGATTATGATGAGACTTCGGGAGTATCTACGCTTAATAGACAATGTCGACTTCTGTCGTCTTTATCAATAAAAGTTTTTATCGATGTTATACTTCGTTTTATTTGTATAACTTATATAGACTCACAGAATACCAGAGTAATTTAACGCTGCTGTGTTTAAGGTGAGTGTAGAGAACCGGAGATACTTTTTATTGAAAACGAGTCATTCCATCGTAGTCCTCACGGGTGACAATGCATCTGCATTTTGATTCGTAATAGAGGATAGATGTAGAAGTATATGTGCCACAGCAGACAGTTATCATCAGGTGGACTGTGTGCTCGTTTTTCACCGTTATACCATAAAAAACTTAAATGGAACGTCAAAGTACCACAAGTACGAGTACGTGGTTTACCTATAGATTATATGAAGCACTTCATATAATCTAATTATTTAATTCTGATAAAATCTACACATATAATCAAATAAATATAAATAAATTGTAAGCATTTTTTTCTATGTTCGTTTATGCGTCTGTGCACGCTAACCTCTATAACGGCCTAACCAATTTGGATGTGGTTTTCAGAGATGCATTGGGGTAAGCTCGGGATAACAACGCTATTACAATACAATAAATACAGGAACTCCTTAACATCTAACTACAACTATGTAAATAAGTTATATAACATATGTATTTATGTAATGTTGGAAAAATAATTTTCCATTTAGTATGTGTAATTCTTATTAAATAATAAAATAAAAACGACAAGCGTTACGAGGTATCGTGGAGGAGCTTGACAAACATAGGTACAATTATGTTTGTCAAGCTCCTCCTGAGTAAAGAAATTGACGATACTATACTATATTATTTAACACAAAATTTTTTATAGGGTATTATTTTATAAAAAAGCATTATATATTATTTTTCTTATTTATTTTAATATTTGAGTAATTATTATTGGTCTAGAAGTTCAACAAAGGCAAAAGGCGGCATAAGAGCATCTGTCACCCCATTTCGTCCCGAGAGGCGTGAGAGAGAGAGAGAGAGAGTTAACGAATGGAAATGCCAAGTCTGACACTATGGTCGCAAGCTTTTAAGTAACGTAGCGTAGATTTTGTTTTGTTTGTAGCGTTGATGTGTATTTGTATTTTCTTTTCTACCGACTTCAAAAAGATGGTACTCAATTCGACTGTATGTTTTTTTATGTGTGTTACTTCATAACTTTTTACTGAGTGAACCGATGTCGATGATTCTTTTTTATTTGAAAGCTGGTGCTTCTCGTGTAGCCCCATATAAATTGATCATGAAATTGATCAAGGTCTGACCAACAGTTTTTGAGTTATTCTTAATAATTTTTATTGAAGTCGATTGTACAAAATTTTTAATTTTAATTATATAAAACTGTAGTGACAAACGAACTTACAGTTCACCTGATGTTAGGTCGCTACTACAGCCCAAAGGCATCTGCAGCCAACTTTAAATAAAAAAGGTCTGCCGATGCGTTTTCACCTCTATGGACTAAGATTTAATGCCCCACAGCCTCTAATTATATACTCTTCAGACCGGAATATAGCAGTGCCTGCTATATTCCGGTGTATTTATTCGGTCTAATTATTTATTATTTCCGGAATATAGCAGTGCCTGGTATATTCCGGTAAGAAATAAGCAGGTTTGGCCTCCCATGGAATACTGTTTTCATCTCTTAGCCGGGGCTTCCCAGTGCCAGCTCCTTTCACTTGACCGCATCCGTCAAATTTTACAAACGCACATTGTGACAAAACGCACATTACCATCCACAGGATGGGATGTTTGGCGGTCCACTACTGTGCGGTTTACTAAAAGTTTTCTTTTTCGCACGACTGCTTTGTGGAATTGTTTACCACTGGCGATTTATCCGACGTTGCATTAGTTAATAGGCGGCGATCAATACTTACCATCAGATATAAAAAAAGGAATGTAACGTAGTAGACAGTTTTATTTTTACAATATTATGTTTATTTTATGTTATGTTTATGGAAGAAATGTTTGGAATTTCATTTCGAGCCGGTTGAAGCCAGGGGCCAAAAATATAAGTCGAAAATTCTTCATACAACTGAGAATATTATATAACTTTTTCGAATGTTGTTCATGGAGCTTAGCCTCCCTTCTTGAGCTTGGGGGCCCCGGGGCACTGTCCCGCCTAGCCCCATGGTAGCTACGCCTCTGTTTCATATAATATCCTTTCATTTCTGAGAGGTGTTGGACAAGGAAGAGTCCACCGCGCTGCTCCAAAGCGTGTTGGTGGACTTCACATGTCTTCAAAATAGTTTTTATTTATTTCTCAGATATATAGGTTTTCTCACGATGTTTTCCTTCACCGCCGAGCACGTGGTAAATCAGAACTTAAAATTGCAATTACTGTTAAATTTTTTATATATTAATTTGATTATTTTGTTATATGTTTTATGTTACGCGATATTATAAACCGATTTTAATGATTATTTTTAAATTGAATACAGGGACGGTTGCGTATAAATTTGAATAAATAATTCCACCTGTTAGGGTGGAAAAATAGGGAATGAAATGTTTTATGTAATTATTAGACGACATTTTAGTTATTAACTTGAGCTTGTGATATTCCATATTCCACTCAGACAGGTAAGAAATTAAACTTTTTTCTATCGCCATCATTAGGCCACTGCTGAACAAACACTTCACTTACCGGAATGAGACTGTCACTTAAGAAACCGTTCAAATTTTATATCTTCTTCTTATTTTTTTATTTGCATTTTTCAAAAGCGCAGTAAAAACTTGACACAGGTCCAACCTTATCTTTAAAGTCCGGCTGGACACCATACATTATTGTATATGACGGCACCTGCACCGTTGTAGGTGCGGTGGCGTCGGTCTAGCTAGACAGAATTCTTGTAAACGACACGTGTACCGCACACCTGCGGCATTGCACCTGCGTTGCCACCCGTCCTGCTTGTATAAAACGGACGGAGCGGCCGCCGTTAAGACAGTCTTGGCTCTGACGTGGAACGGTGCGCTTGTCGTATTCCCTTACTAGTTTATCCTCGACTCGTTGGATAATTAATTCGTGTAAACGAATTAATTATTATTCCTAACTACAAAATTAGTCTCTGTACTATACTCAATTACCCTTCCTACATATACATAGCGCGAGGCGCGCATCTCCGCGAGACCCATTTTACTACTTTTATATTTTCAACCTACTTTAAAAATGAAGGAGGTTCTCAATTCATCGGAATCTGTTTTTTATGTATGTTCACCGATTACTCGAAGACGTCAGAAACGATTTGAAAAATTATTTTTTGTTTGAAAGCTGGTGCTTCTCATGTAGTCCCATGTAAATTTGATCAAGGTCTGATCAGTAGTTTTTGAGATATTCTTAATAATTGATATTGAAGTCGGTTGTACAAAATTTTAAAATGTACCTTGTAATTGTTAATAAAAGTATTTATTTAAAAAAAATGTCCATAAAAATTTTAATACGATTAACTTTTAGAACATGCATTATAATATAATTTCGTGCTGTAATTAGGACGTAAAACGAAAAATGGTTTTAAAATCGACACTGTTTCGGATTTTTTGTCGATCGAGCAAAGTACAATGTATCGTGTTTTGAACCTTAAATATCACTCAATCGAGGATGTATCTATTACATATGTTTTTTCTGGACTTAAATATAGTAATTTGACTATTTAAAGATAATTTTGCGAGATATAATATTAGGATAACTCATTATAAAATATTTATGTACTGACTCCGTGGAGTCAAGAAACTGGTATCACTAGCTTGTGTTTGTTTCTAATGACATAACTTTCAGGTACAGTCAACCACATGTCACACGTACCTACACGTGATGCCATAAATGCCAGCATTAATTTGTGTTACTTATAAATGCTTAAAGTTAGTCTACTACGTTCAAGTTTAATTACTTTTGCAAATTGACATTTTAATTAGGATAATAGAAATAACAGACTCATACTCTGTTATACAAAATTAGTAATTTCTATATTTACAATTTTATACATTCAAGTGACGCTTGTTAATAAGCTTAATATTAACATATAATTATAAATAATAATGTATGTGAGAATGTTGTAGAAATATATTAAAGTTTATTTTTTTAAACAATAATAGGTTAAGAGTTGAAGTTTAATTTAGTCTCTTTCTGATGCAATGAATCATTATCAGCTAGAAAACAGTGTACTGTATACTATACATTCAGTATAGTGCAGTTACAATTTTGACACAGAGTAATGTGATTGAATTTTTTATATAGGATAAGGGTGACAAGTGAGCACACAGTTCAGCTGAAGATAAGTGGTAGGTGTTGGTGGTGGCCCATAGACACCTACATCTATCTTCGTTTGGGAATCAAAATTCAGATGCGTTGTCAGCCTTGAGAACTAAGATAAAATGCCTCTTTTGCAGTAAAAGGGGTCTCCAGTTATTTAGACTCACCATACGAAATACAGCACCATTAAGCTGCTATTTTTCGCTGGTATTCTATGAGAGCGTGGTCCTACCCCGGTTGAGCCTACCTATTCACGCTACAACTATACAATTAATAAAGTTGCAGCATAGCTCTACCACGTATTAAATTTTCATTCTATGAATTTCATTCATTCAATAAAATTTACATGATAACTTCAAACTAGATAAAGTATGAGTACTAACATCGATGCACTCTCTCTATATCTCGTCATGTCAGCTTCTCCGCAACATAGCCCAGCATAAAAGAATTATCAGCGCGGCGAGTACCGAGTACTGTCACTCGCGAGTGCGGGCTTCAACGCAAATAGCGTTCCAGAGGCCAGACATTTGAGTATTTTTATACATTAGCATATCAATAATTTCTATCACGCCATTGTGTCCTGTAGCGAAAAAGCCATTTTGTAAAGCTAGATATCCAGACCTGAGATATTTGGTACGCCAATGCGACTGATACTGAAATCACCAAGCGCAATAACGACTAATTTTCCATAACCGTTACCATTATCTTTACGACATATTAAAGTCCATTGCTGAACATAAGCCTCCCCATCGATTGCCTCACAGGGTTGATAACCGCAGTTTTATTTCATGCCGTAAGCGCAAAGCGCGCAGGTATGTTCTGCTAGGGCCTAAAAATTAAGATTCCAACGTTTTGTCGCAGGAAATCTTATCTAGCAATCATATTATACATATAAATGATATAAAAAGCACATTGTCAGAAAGGTAAATGTTTGTTGAACTGGGGTTATTATAAACTAATTTTCTTAATTCCGCGTAAAGAAAAAAAATGATGTGTCCTGCCCAGTTTTAAGGGGACCTCCATAATGATTGTTGAACTTATTAATATTTAATAATTAATTTTTTTTAAATCGATTAATTGCTATTTTTACATAAAAAGGTGTTTTAGTGGCTTATGGTGTGGATTTAAACAAGTCCGTATGGCTTCGTAAACACGATAACTTTTGAAAATATCAATTGTTCAACTCAGCCTATTTTTACTCTCATAAACATTTTCTGAATCTTTTCCAGTCGGTTTGAGTGACACTTGTACCCAAGATTCCAGACAGTTCTAGCGTATTCCACAATACTTCTCACCAAACAGTTATAGACCGGAATGATTAAATCAGGGTCTTTAAAAGATTTTATTTGCCTGGATATAAACCCGAATAATTTTGAAACATTTTTGTTATTGCGTCAATATGACTTCTAAAGCTGAGCGTGCTGACACTTAAAACGCCAGATTTCCGTGACCTAACCCAATGGCTCATTCTTTAGCTTGTATGTTGCCCCGATTTTATTACTTTAGATGAGAACATTTTCCTGTGTCATCATATGGTATTGACAAAACCAGTCGTATAATCTATTCAACTCGTACTATACAGCGATCACATCTAGTTTAGAGTAAATGATTTTGTACAGTTTTAGGTCATCTGTTTAGGTCTCTTTAAAATTACATTCGATTATAGTGGCTAGGTCGTTTATGAAAATTAGAAAGAGCAATGAAACGATATGAAAGCCCTGGGGAACGTAACCACGTAACGAGACCAACCGATTCCTAAGATAGGAATCGCACCAGCACAGCAGTGAACCATGGACCCCCATTAGCATGATCTTTATAAGCAGGTCGTGGTTGATGAGATCGAAAGCCTTGCTAAAATCGGTGTAAATACTATGTACCTCTTTATTCCTATCCAGTACACATGTAATATCATTAACAAAACCGACTAAGTTAGATGTTGTTGACTTTTTAGGCTGAAGCCCGTGTTGGTCTGGGTGCAGGCGCTCTTTGACGTGCCGATATATTTTTTTCATGAACAAATTACCTAGAACTTTCCCAGGTGCTGGAAGTATGGAAACAGGCCTGTAATTGGACGCATCGGCAAGATCTCCCTTTTTGTGGATGGGGATGATGCGCGCCTTTTTCCATACGAGGGAGAAAATATCGCTTCTGAGAGAGTGGTTAAATATATAAGTAAAAAGTTTTGACATAGTTTTTGCACACTTCTTTAGAATGATAGGGGGCAAGCCATTAAATCCTAAACCCTTGCTTCCACGCAATGCCATCAATGTTCTTTCTACCTCGTATTCGCTGAGTGAGTTGATGCTCAGACTGTTCTCGCAACTATGGAGAACGGTTTTATTGACATTGGATGATTTGAATGTCAAATTGGTGGCGATATCATCGTATATTGACTGAAAGTGCTCTGAGAATAAGTTACAAATCGCTTGGCCACCTCTGGCAGTCTTGGCACCTCGAGTCATCTGTGAAGGGAGGGAATTTATGTTTTTTTTGAGACCATTAACATAAGACCAGATGAACTTAGGGTTTGAGCGTAAATGAGAAGCTGCGTTTTTTTTAAAGCTAGATATACAACTTTTGATCATTGTATTGCAACGGTCTCTTAGAAGTTCATATGTTTATCTGTCTAGGGGATTTCCAAACTGATATTTTTTTGAATGTGGTATTCGATATGGCAATTGCTTCTTAATTATGGGCAAAAATGTTCCGTAAAACTTGTCAATTATGGAACCTATGTCATAAAGTTCAGACCACACTTCGGACCACACTATATGCGTGAGTTCTCCGTTAATGGAGTCAAAGTCACACTTGTAATAGTTAGGTAATGCAACACGTTTGGACCTGCATGGTTTTATGTTGCCTAGACTGTGAATGAGTATTTCGGGAGCAGGATGATGAAGATCAATCTAACCAGAGGCAGCGAAGCTTCGACCACTTTTACGTTATTAGCATTATCCACAAGAACCAAGTCCAAAATACGATTATTATCGTTTACAATACAATTACATTGTTTAAGATTATTGAACGTAATTTCGTCTATGAACATGTTTTCGATAGTCCCATTGTTTGGCTTTGGGATGTATACATTTGGATCGCCTATACCAACAGGGTAAATGACCCGTTTGATATTTTATTGTTGACGACATCCGTGAGATTGTTGAGAAAAGTTGTTAAGTAATCCTTTGAAATTGGTGGAGGAATATACGCAGCGCACATATTTATTCTAGATTTGTTATTAAGACTTAAGTCTATAGAAACCCATAATTCCTCACATGCTGACTCCCATCTCTTCATTCCCGACGCCCTATATTTTTACAGCTAAACAAATACCGCCACCTTCTTATTTCATTTGAAAGGACAAAGTGGAACTCCGTTCGCGCCTAATAATATCGTATCTAGTCAAAAACGGTGTCATTGAGCCATGACTCTGTCAAAACAATTAAGTCGTAAGATTTTTGTAATGCGTTAATATATAAATTCTCACATTTAGTTCTAAGGCCCCTTACATTTTGGTAACATATTTTTTAATTGAATTGTAGTGTTAAGTTGATAATAAAAAACGTGCAATTACCGTACAAACAACAATCTAGAGAGAGTTCAAACAACTTATATATCTTATAACTTTTGATGGCGTGCTGATCTTTCTATACGCAAACGCGTCCGCTATCAGTTGCTATCATAAGTATATATGATAAGTAAAACCGAGTTACCGAGTAACTGAAACCGAGTTCCCTGGCGCGAGATCGAGTCGCCGCATGCATGATCTTATTTTCCGGTGACAAGTTTTCAGCAACGTAAATTGCCGGTTTTGGTTCGTCACTTAGTCCCAGGTGGCTCGAATTTATTTTTATCGTGAGGGTTGCATTTATTATACTTGATCGATGGTGCCAGTACCGAATCTCTAAGTAGTGGGCTCGTGAATCTGACCAGAATGGTACGTGGTCTGGGACTCTTCGGGTTCTTTTTGGCCACTCTGGTGCAGTGGGAAATATCGGCTTCATTGATGGGACATCTGACGATTTTACCTAGCTGTTGAACTATACTGGTTACATTTTCGTTCTTGTGCTCAGGAACGCACTGGAGCTCTAAATTTACAGCGCTAGACATCTGGTCCATATGATTGCAGTGAGTGGTTAGATTAATGACGTCCCTTCCCAGTGAACTGTTTTCGTCACTGAAACATCGAACCTCTGCTTTTAGGGTTTTAACCTCGGTATTTAATTGCTCGAATTGTTTATTCAAAAATGACATTGAATCTTGAGACTCACTTCTTATTTCATTTAGTTGACTACAAATTCCGGTGGCCCATTCTCTCAGTGCCTCGTTTATGATGTCACGTATCTCTGCGTTCGATGTAAGTGCGCCGCTACTTAGTACTTGTGGGATGGACGACTCCCCTGCCGCTTTCGTTGCTTTAGGTGTCGTAGTGTTACTGGAGGCGGTCGCGGATGACGATGACGATACCGTTTGCTTGACGGGGGTATTTGTGTGGTCTCCTCTAGGCTGCTTACTCTGACAATTGGGGTATTGCTAACTAGCTTTTTGAGTATCCGACATCTTTTTAAGCTTTTTGTTAGAAATGTTAACGCATACGTAGCGTATGCGTACGTAACTCATTCACTTACGCATATGTAACGTATGCGTTAACATAACGTATACTTTGACGACTGCTACTGGAACTCGTCGACGACGAGGAGAACTACATGTGGCGAGTTTGGCCTCGTTTTGTTAGTTACGATGAGACCTTACATCCGGACTTGGTAGAGTGACTTGAAAGTATATTTCGATGACTGCTACTGGAACTCCTCGACGAGGAGAACTAGATGTGTTGAGCTTGGACTCGTTTTGTTAGTTATGATGAGACCTTACCTTCGGACGTGATAGAGTGACTTGATAGTGTACTTTGATGACTACTACTGGAATTCCTCGACGAGGAGAACTAGATGTGCCGAGTTTGGCCTCGTTTTGTTAGTTATGATGAGACCTTACCTCCGGTCTTGATAGGGTAACTTAAAAGAGTACTTTGATGACTTTTACTGGAACTCCTCGACGAGGAGAACTAGATCTGCCGAGTTTGGCCTCGTTTTGTTACTTATGATGAGACCTTAGCTCTGGACTTGATAGAGGAACTGCAAAATGTACTTCGGTGACTGCTACTGGAACTCTTTGACGAATCGAACTACAATTTACATTTTTTTATTTTTTCGCGATCATATAACGTACGTAATTAAATTACTTTAAAAAAATTACGTATAATCATGTTATACGTAATTTTTTAATACGCTTAAGGTATGCACAATTGGATTTACCAATATATTTTTAGTTTTAGTCGTTATTATGAAGACACTGAGCATCTCCTGATTTATTTCCCTCTGTCGCCTCTTACGACACCCACGGGATGATATGGGTTAGTGGATATTCTTATACCACCACTACAAGGTAAAAAATAATAAAATATTTTCCATAAAATTAGGAGAAATTAGGACGAATGCTGCTGAACAACAATTATAATATGCTGTCACGTAACGTAGACTTAACTTCTCATTTCACCAGCTCGATTATTGGACATGGATCTTTCCTCTTGTAATGAGCTCCCAGGGTAGGTATGATCTAATCGTTGGTAGGTGGATTTACGTTCGTAGTACCAAACATCTCGCACTTGTAATGCTGCTGCCCGTTGCCATTCTGGGTAGTTTACGTAAAGAAGAAACAAGATGGCTACTCCGCCTTGTATCACAAGCCATAACATATTTCTGACATTTCTTATCGTCTTATACATGGCAGAGCCATGCTGCATCTATATATCGGGTATAGTTGTAGCACGAATGGGTCACCTCGATCGGGGAAGGAGCACGCTCTCACATAATACTAGCGTAAAATAACAGCTTAACGCTTGCTGTGTTTCATATGGTGAGTGTAGAGAACCGGAGACCCTTTTTAGTGGAAACGAAGCATTCCATCTTAGTCCTTACGGGTAACAACGTATCTGTATTTTGATTCGTAATCGAGGATAGATGTAGATGTCTATGGGCCACAGTAACCACTTAACATTAGGTGGACTGTATGCTCAATCGTCATCCTTTTCCTATAAAAAAACGTCGTCTCTTACAACACTCTCGGGTGAAATGGGGTCATAGATTCTCTTACTCCTCCATCATCACAAATCACAAATGGTTCTGTTGGTGTTTGATAGTCTGTTCTAGTTGATAAGCTCTTATATCGAATAGTTGCCAAAGAGAAAAGCACAAAAGAGTGTTGCAATAGCACCGAATCCGTAGTCATTGATATAATTCGACAAGAAGTGATCAAAGCAATTCATGTTTTATCGAGTTGTAAAATTATGATTTCTTATATTTACCCGAACACTACACATTGAATAAAACTACTTTTACGCATTCTATCGAAGATTCTATCGCGAGTTTTACAAGCAAGTAGATGGTGTTATGATGGGCTCACCGTTATCTCCATTGTCGCCGATATATTCATGGAGGACTCTGAGGAGAAAGCCCTGCTTACTGCACCTATAACTTCAAGGTTCTACAAGGGTTATGTAGACGATCATTAACAATTTTACCATCAGACAAAGTAACTGCATTTTTAGAACATCTTAATTCCATGAACTCTAAAATTCAATTTACTATGGAGTTAGAGGCAAATAATTCTTTAGCTTTCCTAGATGTGTTAGTCCTCCGAAATCCTAACAACACCATAGGTCACACTGTGTATAGAAAAAAGACCCATACCGACCGATATTTAAAAGGTGAATCCCACCATCAGCCTTCACAGTTAGCTACCATGTGCAAATCTTTGTTACGGAGAGCGCGAGGAATCTGTGACAGCAAATACCTGGCTGCCGAGCTCCAGCACGCCAAGCAGGTTCTGCACGACAACAAGCTTCGGATCCCGCGCCTACGTTACAGTAACCGAGTGAAGCCGACCACAGTCGAGCGTGTGCCTGCTGTACTACTATGTCAGAAGTATCACAGACAAGATTGGCTTCATCTTGAAGCGAGCTTCTATTAGAACATTATTCAAGCCGCCTTAGAAGATTAGTCAGTTCTTACCATCCGTCAAGTGTAATGTGCCTCTACAAGATGCAGGAGTGTACAAGCTTAATTGTGAATGTGGTCTCTCATACATAGGACAAACAAAAAGGTCTATAAAAACCCGCGTAAAAGAACACATAGCTGACGTAAAACACCAACGTTCCTGGAAGTCTGCATTTTGTGATCATATCCTAGACGGCCCCCGCCATTACATTTGATTTGATAGAACACAAATTCTCGCGCAAGAACATCGATTCCTGCCAAGGGTGATATGTGAGGCTATTGAAATTAAAAAACATCCTAATTTCAATAGAGAGGGAGGCTGGGTGCCACCTGCTTGGGATCCTGTAATTAATAAAATTAAAACTAAACCGAAGCATACCACTGCAAGACTTAAAGACATAGTAAGATCATTCTGCGTAGATTGGACCAAAACTAATAACTAAAAAAGCTGTAGGTACTCCGGGTTAACTCTGACTGTTATGAGGTAACAAACATTAAAAAATATACAGTCGAACTGAGTACCTCCTCCTTTTTGAAGACGGTTGAAAAATAAAGAAAGATCAAGGGAAATGAATTATTATTAAACATAATATACAAAACTAAAGTCGCAAAATAACTGCTATACTCATTAATCGCAAAGGGTTCTGTAGGTGTCTCTAAGTGGTTGCTGTGGCCCATAGACATCACACATCTATCCTCGATTACGAATCAAAACGCAGATGCGTTGACACCCGTGAGGACTAAGATGGAATGCCTTGTTTCTAGTAAAAAGGGGTCTCCGGTTCTCTACACTCACCATACGGAACACAGCAGCGTTAAGCTGCTGTTTTATGCTGGTATTCTGTGAGAGCGTGGTCATTCTCTGGTCGAGCCGACACATTCGTGCTACAACTACACTACTAATATAGTTGCAGCATGGCTCTACCACGTCAAAAATTCCCCAAGGAGTGATCAAAGCAATTCATATTTGAAAAATAAAATAGTATTGAAGGGAGATTTTGAGAGTGAAGATATTATGTATGTGAATAAATATGTGTTATTATGTGTATGCATGTGTATTCAAAAGACGTCTATTATTCAAGTATATTATGCAGTATTTATGCAACATTCGTGTGTGTCATTTCTCACTCGAGTCACAACATTACAGTAGACCAGCAATAATGAACAAACTTCAGACTACGTTTGGTCATAATAACAGCATAGGATCAACGTCTCGTCCTCACTAAACTTGTTGAATGTTCTAGAACTAATTTGGACGAAACTACGCAAAAGAGACCACCCACAAAACATTGATTAGATACTGTTAAGATATTGACGTAAGATGTTTGGATCTGTATTCATTTATAATGGCTTGCTTTGATTTGAATATAAATTTGGTCTTTATAGAATAAGATCTTTGCAAGTTTATATGGCTGGATTATATAGATTCTAAAGATAATTTTAATTTATTATTAGGTCCTTTCAGCGAACTCTGTCTATTTAGGACATTCATTTATGACAACATTATAAATTTAAATTTAATTTCTCTATTCTAGAAATATTCTCCTATTTCTGTAATAAGTTGCTTTTGAAGATAACTTGACATGTCTCTTTGCACATGTTACATAAGATGAAATTTTGTCGTCACAAAAGAAGTAAAATATTTAATACTCGTATCTACGAGTATATTCAATAGAAACTAAGACTTTATTCAATAAATTACTATCCGCTTGCGTACTGACCGTATAACTTGTCTACAGATAACTTGCTTTGTGAAAACGAAATAGATTACGGTTTTCAAAGGACATAAATCAAATCAAATATCAAATAAAATTGAAATGAAAAAAAAATTTACTTTGTAAGACCTCATTACGACCAATGGGTAGGGGCGACTATGGGATATGAAAATATATTATCGATTCAATGGCGCTGCGAAGAGATATACCATCTCTTTTAATTTATTCTTTTCTATCTCATTTACCATGGGGAGTGCTCCAAAGAATTCCTACACTTGTTGTGCTCTGAGGTGTTCTCTCTAACAATTGTTCGGATTAATTCCACCAGGCAAATTTCACCAACACACATCGCGACAAAACTAACGTTATCTTCCACATTATTTGAATGCTTGGCGATCCACTACTGTGTAATTTACTAGGAGTTTTCTTCTTCAGTCGACTTCTTTGTGAAATTCTTTACCACCGGCGATTTACTGCATGCGTGTTGCATGCAATAAATGGCTGGTGGAGTTTTCTTGTGAACGGTGTACGAATCTCCCCATATCGTTCCGTGTGTTTTGTAAGTGGCGACAAAGGGAAACAAACCAAGATATGGGCAGAAGCGGCTTCCTTATAATAACTAGAATAAAGGTGACAGCTTTTTAAAGACAAAAAAGAATGGAAACAGTTATTACGTGATTTTCCGTATCTACAATATATACATAGATGAAAATAATTAACGATGTCATCCGAAGGGCTCTTGTCTCCATAAATATTTTTTTCGGTTTTAGAGCCTTTTGGATTATTTAGAGAAGATGGCAAGAGACCCGACGGTATTACATTGGTCCCTTGGGAGGGAGGTAAAGGCCTAGTGTGGGATGCTACTTACGTAGACACTGGCGGCCTCTCATCTCAGGGGCACCTCGTTTAGAGCCGGAGCGGCATCAGAGGCAGCTGAACTGAGTAAGTGGCGCAAATATGAGTCTCTGAGAGATGACTACATATTTGTGCCATTTGCTGTAGAGACTATCGGTCCGTGGGGTCCACGTGCGGTGAAGTTCCTAAAGTAACTCCATCTGCAGCTGGTCGTTGCTGCTGGTGATAAGAGGGCTAGTTCTTTTTTCACTCAAAGGCTAAGTATAACCATTCAGCGGGGAAACGCTGCCAGCGTTCTTGGCACGATACCGCGGGGAGTAGGACTGTATGATAGTTAAGTTACTAGTTTTAGTGTTTTTATATTATAGTTTTTAATATTGTATATAATTAAATATTGTGTATTTTAAATAAATAAAGAAAGTTTATTTAAATAATCTATTGTCGGTATTTAATACAATAAAAAGCTTATCTATAATGGGGGACAGAATTCTTTATCTATTTCGTTTTTTATCAACCCGCAGACCGCATCTATTACTGGGCCGAGAGACAATTAAGACAGAAAATTTGCGATAATGGCCAAGCTTAGCAGGCTAATTGGGGATCGTTTCGACCAGAAGTTTCGCTATATCAACGCTGCGGCCCGTCTCATTAGTCTGGATATTTTACATATGTCTATATGCTATATATGCTGTAATCTACCAATCTATCATATCACAGGACAGGCAATCTTTACAATTCTCATAGTCGTCAATTAAGATACCTAAGCCACCATTCTATAAATAAACCTTTATACGTGATAGAGCCACGCTGCAGCTATATTATGGTTGTAGCACGATAGGGTCGGTTCGACAGGGGTAGGACCACGCTCTCATAGAATACCAGCGTAAACTAGCAGAAAACCGGCGACCCTTTATACTGGAAACGAGGCATTCCATCTTGGTCCTCAGGGGTGACAATGCATCTGTATTTTGATTCTTAATTGAGAATAAATGTAGATGTCTATGGGCCACAGAACCCACTTGCAATCAGGTGGACTGTGTACTCGATTGTCACCCTTATTCTATTAAAAAAAAATACAGGACGATATGACGTAATGAATTCTTATGAATCAAAATTACACGGCATATAATAGAAGAGAAAATCACATTTTCCTGTGTTAAATAAGAACTTAATCCACTCAGCGGCGTTACTTTGTACTGCATTCTATTGAAAATGGATTACATATAATGCACATAGGATAAAAAAACATAAAACGGGAAATCTGTATGATGTATTCGTATGATGTTTCAGAACTTATTTAAACCCGAGGTTATATTCAGTCTTATTTTCCGTGTGTATTAATAGTAAGAATTGAAACTACAACTATTAAAAATTATATTTATTAGAGTTATCTCGAAAATTATAAAAATATAAAATCCAAAATATATTTAAAAAATGCTTTTTCTTTTTGAACGGACAACATGCAAACAATAAAAAAACATGCGTGAGTGTCATGGAACACTCGGTTATAACAAAGTTCCTTTCGTAGTATATTATTATTGATAAACGTATTATATTATTGATTAACAAACACAAATAAATGAATCACTAGCGTCTATTAAAATGGAGCGTAATTTAAAATATAAAAATATTTATTTCATGGCAAGATAAGGAAAAGTGCGATGATGATGATGAACTTCGTTCCAAAAATTATACGAATCTTGTCTTACATTTCATTGAATAATGAGTAATCTTATTAGATAGACGTAAATCATGGATTCAAGCCTCAAAAGCAAGATACGGCAATACACGAATACACGAATAACTTGTGGCAAGGTGAATTAAAAAAAGTGAGTTCAAGCGTTGAAAATTTTCTTGATTTTATTATGCGGGTGACTAAAAGCACTTGAAACGGCGGAAATTAAATATAAGTTCAAATAAAATGCGATGGAACCGGTAAAATAATTATTATATTTAAATTTGCGTAAATGTAATATATCGTGATGAGTATTAGCTATATATTAGATGAAGCACTGTATTCATTCATGATGACGACCGCATGCCTCAGTGTTCTGTATATAGTGTGCTCTGAGGAATTGTTCGGATTAATCCCAGCCGCCAAATTTCACGAACGCACATCGCGGCAGAACTCCCGATACCATCCACACCATCTGGATGATTGGCGGTCCACCACTGTGCGATTTAGAAGATGTTTTCTTCCTCGCACAACTTCCTTGTGGAATAGTTTACCACCAGCGATTTTTCCGGACCGATACGACTTAGGGACCTTCAAGAAAAGAGCCTACTCCTTTTTAAAAGGCCGGCAACGCATCTGCAATTCCCCTGGTGTTGCGGTTGTTCATGGGCGGCGGTAGTCACTTACCATCAGGTGAGCCGCATGCTCGTTTGCCCCCTCTCCTATAAAAAAAAAAAAGTTACCTAAAATGAACTGAATAAGAGTGCCTCTGAACACTATTTAGTCTATGGAGTTCAGTGTAATTTGCTACTGAGTATGACAACATGCAACTACCGAACATAGTGTCAGCACTGAGCAGCTTAAAGAAAGAACTTGACTCTTTATAAGTTAAAACTACCGCTGATAAAAAGCCTTTCTACAATGCATAGCATGGCGTGCATAACTTCAAACTTTATTATAAAATAACACTGTTCAAATGGTCAAGTTTAAGATATAGCCATTTTTCAACCTATTTCAAAAAAAAACGAGGAGGTTCTTAATTCCACTGTATTTTTTTATGTGTGTATATCTCAGAATTTTTTTCTAGGTGAACTGGTTTTGATTATTCTTTTTTCAAACGACTTCAAAATAGGAGGATGTTCTCAATTCGTCAGAGTTTTTTTTTATGTATGTTAACCGATGCCTCGAAGACGTCTCAACCGATTTGGAAAATTATTTTTTTTTTTTGCTTTAAAGGGTATACTTTCCAGGTGGTCCCATTTAAAATTTATTGAAATCGGTCAAGCGGTTTTAAAAAAAAAACAACAAAAAATTATTTATACTGAAGTGGGGTGTACAAAAATTTTAATTTTATCACTTGTTTATTTGAAAGCTGGTACTTCTGATGTGATCCATTATAAATTTTATCAAGATTTGACCAGTACTTTTTGAGTTATCTTTGATAATGCGTATTTAGTTGACTTCGACTACATTGATGATGTTCTCATTTTATTTATATTGAAGTCGGTTGTACAAAATGTTTAACTTTACCAATTGTTAATTAATTTAGTTATCGACTGTAATTTTATATGTCGCAGTAAGATGGTTGAAGCCGTGAAATAATTATATCCCTAGGGATACAGCTGTATACCGTAATATTATATTTATATGACAGTGGTTCCTAACAGTACACTAGTAATAACTATGATATGAACACGATCTAGTAATTTAACTATACATACACACACTTTAACTAATTATTAATTAACTAATAGCAATAGAGGTGGAGCAATTTCGGATTCTACTGGAGCATTTAAGGAGCAATTAATTGGCATACAGTTTAATTTTATGTAGTACATATTTTATGTTTTATGGCAAAATTAGATTTTCGATAATTTTTTTAAACTAATTATAAATTAACTAATAACAATATAGGTTGAGCAATTTCGGATTCTACTTGAGCAAAATTAAATTTTCGATAATTTTTTTTTTAATTAATTAGAAATTTACGAATAGCGATAGAGGTGGAGCAGTTCATTTAAGGAGCAATTAATTGGCATACAGTTTAATTAAAAAATAATGTTCTACGCTAACTTCCTTCTGGTTGTTAAAACAATTAAAAAAGAGTGTTCCAACAAATTTCGCAACAGTGATTTTACTTTTTGACAGTAGGCGAAGGAGCAGCTGAGGTGGTCCTTTTCCCACTCTAAACCCGCGTACAATATACAATATAATGATATAAAATATAATATTAAAAGAATTGAACTTTTTTATTTAAAAATTAAAAAAGTGTAAGTCAAAATTAGTTAAAAATGTTTTTGACCTTCTTAGTGAACGTCCTTAGTCAAAAGTACTTTTGCATGATTTTTGCTGTCAATAGTGGTTTTGACCGGATATGAGTTTTGACTGTAACATATACTTATAATCATTCCCCTAAACTATTCTAGTAAGGTATATTATTAGATTGTATCCATATCATAGTTATATTCCTAATAAGACAGTTATGAACCACTTTAATATAATTATATTACGGTATATATTTACATCTAAGGAATACAACTATATCACGGCTTAAAACGTTGATTTAATAATAATGATTTCATACTTTGTAAATGTAAAGGTACATAATAAATATCGAATACCAATACTAGAGCAAGTACTACTAAAATAAAGTAATAAAAGTAAGTAAGTAAAGTACTATTGTAGTTAGGTACTTTGTAAATACTTAATGCACGAGCGATGCTATATTGTTCAAGTTACTCTACATATCACTATGAATTGTCTATAAGGTCAAGGTAAGTGCTTCTAGGCATTAAACAAGTTCCACGCAATAACTTCTAAATTTAATTACATTTATCAATAGGTATATAATGAAGTTACCATCTTGTAGTTACCAAATTAATATATGGTAACATTAGTATTTTCATTATAAGTCCTTTTATATCTGTGATATTAAGGAGTTGATACGGTCCTGAGCCACTTGGATCCATCGACTTTATGCATATCGTACCATATAGTCAGACCAGCCAGTGGGAGACGTAACATTTCATTTTCTTTTTTCTATTAGGTAAAAGAATTAAGTAACATCCAACGAAATTCCACATCGTGAGAACATGCGTTTTATTCAAGCAGTAGGATTATGTGATATCTCTTCGTGCGTAATGGACCACAGCTCCGACCATACAGAGGTCAAAGGAACCTCAAGAAAGAATACTTGGAAGCACCAGCAGTTATCTTAGACCACAGTGATAGATCAAGTCTTATATAGCTTACCACCAGATATGTACAGTATAATCTATAAAGAGCACCGCATTCTGAGACCGCATTGCAATACTAAGGGTGGTATTCAAAGACCTGGAACAAACACAAAACAGCTTATAAAACTCTTTACAACATTTATTTTCTGTCAAAAACTCTTAGACACTCATGGAGATTAATTGTTTAATGTTTACATAAATGTTATATTTTCGTTAACGAACATTTTTTTTTACTATATTTACTATAGCAAAACCAACACGTGCTATATACACTTGATGGCATTAAAAAATTACAGCTTAAATACGTCCCACTCATGGGTATAGACCTCGTCTCATTTCTGAGAAGGCAATATTTTTTATAGAATAATGATGACAAACGAGCACACAGTCCAACTGATGCTAAGTGGTTGCTATGCCCATAAATATCTACATCTATCCTTGATTACAAATCAAAATGCAGATGCTTGTCACCCGTGAGGGCTAAGATGGAACGCCTCGTTTCCAGTAAAAAGGGTCTCCAGTTCTCTACACTCACCATACGAAACACAGCAGTGTTAAGCTGCTATTTTACGCTGGTATTCTGTGAGAGCGTGGTCCTTCCCCGGTCGAGCCGACCCACAACTATACCAGTAATGTAGCTGAAGCATGGCACTGCCACTTATAAAATGCGTTGCCTCAATACGTGTGGGCGGACTTCACCCGTATTCAAAACATTTTCTTAATTTCTCAAAGAAGCAAGAAATACGATATTTTACGTCACGTACATAAGTCTCGTAACACATTTAATACATTTTAAGTCACCACCAATAAGGTGGTAATTCACCACTTTTGCAATACTCAATTTCATCGTTACCAGCGGAGATCGAACACGGGTCGCTCGCGTATTGTCAAATTTACGGCGAGCGCTTATCCCCTGAGCTACCAAGGCCACTGACATTAACGTTATATAAATTGATTCAGTCACAAGTGAGAGAGCCCGGAATTATATTATGAGCCTCGGGGTTACTTGTAACTGGGTTTGCTGACCGGTATTGATTTATCTTACATACATACAAATAAATAAAATTTATGTGTCTGTTTATAATGTTGAAATAACAGTTTTTTGTTAAATACATATGAAAGTATATACGGTACCTATAGCAAAACACAATTATTAAAATATTTGTTTTTCTGTCTGTTTGTTCCGGCTAATCTCCGAAATCGATGGACGGATTTTACGGAAATTTTACAGGGAAATAACAGCTGTTGTAAGGAGTAATTTAAGCTACATTAATTTCAGAAAAAAATTAACACATTAAATCCAATCGTAATAAATTCCACGCGACGAAGCCGCGGGAAACAACTAGTCTAAAATATATATCTGTCATATATCTTAATTTTTGCATTAAATATAAAAATACAATAGAGGCAATTTACTTCTCGTCTTGTTTTCCAGAATGCGCCATTTGATTCATTGTTTGAAAGAGTTACCTACGTTAGGCAAGTGAATTCAATGCTTTGCTTTGCCGTTAGCTATACATATATACATCGATATAGCCAACCCGCACTGATGTTACTGCTCACAAGTCCACAGGTTTTATGTTTCGTATTTATGAATAAATATTCTACCATAACTCGGTCAACACTACTATTTAAAACCTTTTAAACATACTAATTTTAATAGCAATAGGGGCCACCGGCGAAACGAAGGGTCGTAGCCATAATGTCTATCCCCGATTCCCCGATACCAAACCGTCTGTCATTTTTTGCTGCGGGATATCTGCGCACATTAAAATGAAATTCTATCGCTACGAAACTCATACATAACAATTAAAACAATAAACTAAAAGTTTCACACACACATAGATACATTAAAACAGTATCGCTCGGTAACAGGTACAACTCGAATACAGACTCGGATCAGTCGCTCGACGGATCTGCATAATATTATAATGTGAAGGCGAGCGGCCCATGTTTCTAAACAAATCCGAAACTACACGACCGTTATTATTGTAATTTTTAAGTTTAATAAGTAGTAAATAGCAATAATATGATTAAAATTACTTATATAATATGAAAAGTCCATTTATTTGTAAATTTTACGTGGTACATGTCTTTTTGTAGCAAAAAACTGAACAATTAGGCATTTTCGTAGGACGTCGATTCAACCGCGCAACTCTTAGATTTATTCTAGTGAGCAATGCAGGTGCTACTATTTTTATTGTACGCGTAATACCGTGGCGACTTATAATTTGACAGAAGTGACTGCCTGCGTATCTCTTCCCTCCAATCTACCGGTGGCCCGTGTTGCTCTATGGATTACTAACTAAATGATTGAATAAAAATTATACTCATATCATATAATATTATCATAACGGACATTTACACTGCCGTCAGCCTGTTTTTTATGAAAATACACAGTACGAAGTGACTGACACGGCAGCTGACGAATCAAAAATGTACAGCGTAATTCGTTCGTATATTATAACACAATTATTTTTTCATATTTTAAAACTTTATTTATCAAAGTATAAATTTTAGATCTCTAAGTTATCCCCCTTTATTACTAACCAATAGAATGATCAACAGCCTTTATGAAAATTAATTTCTTGAAAAACGTAACCCTAGGCTTATTTAAACCCACCAACATAGTACGTAAATCGTGAATTAGACATGTCAATCGTGAATCGTTCATTTGACCCGGGTCGTATCAAAGTATTGCTGCTTGCAATTATATCATTTTTGAACGTTCCGGATCAAACGATTGACAGGATATAACGAGTATTCTAATGCCCGACGGATGGCATTATCGAGCGGGTCTCACAAATCACAAAGTACTGAAACTCCAAATGATGCATTTAATAATCGACCCGAATGACCCGGTTCGTAAGACGAATACTTGAATAATCGGGTCACTAGAAATGAATGAATAGCACATGTCTACTACACAGACTGACAAATCTCTAAAAATCACTGACTGGGATTGAGTATTCTTTAATCAGTCGAGGTCCCGTGGTATTTTTTCTATAAAACATTAAAAATAATCAATAACTTTTCTATAGGTTTATTGTATGTAAAAATGTAAGTAAATGAGTTAAATCCAAGATACGGTCTAATGGAGTTGGCGGCGGAAGGCAACATCCAACAATGTAACAAGATCAAGACGCTAACAATCCGATCATTACTAACGCTTCGGTAATTCGATTCACATTCTGAGGTTTTATATGTAGTCATTTGGTTTAACTTACTCACTCTATTGTTTTGTGTTGTGAAAAGAAAGTAAAAATGAATTCAAAAACAAAAAAAACTACACTAAGTAGTGCTAAGCCATAATGTGATTAATATGATTTAAAATTTATTTATTATGTTATAAAAGTAGGCTTCACATTTTTTAAAGTTTAATTATTTTACCGTTTTGAGTGGGCTAAGGACTAAGTTTAACGCAACAACTTGAATGTCGTGATAATAGTAATACGTTAAAAACTTCATTACCTTTTTTTCACCCTTAGCTGAGGTTTAATTTTTATTGAAATTTATACTGAGAACATCCTTGAAGTTATAATCTTTTTAAGAAAAGAAGATTCACTAAGATCGGTTGAGCCGTTTCCGAGAAATCGATGGACAAACATAAAAAACATACGCGTCGTACTAATAAAGTTAGTTTTCGTTTTTGGAACTTTGTTAAAAACAAGTATCCACATTATTATTTAAATCTGTAAATGTCCTATAAGTGCCAGCCAATTTTGTTAGTAAACGTTTTTATGTAAATAAAATGAAATTTATAAAATAAAATAGAATTAAAAAAGCTAAATTTAAATAGTACTACAATAAAATTATTTTGTCCGTGCAGTTGGGGTCATAAATCATAGCTCGGCCTCAGCCCGGCTAGGGCGGTGAGCATGTTGCGCGGGCGCAACGCCATTATCGATAACAACAAATGAATCATCGAAGGCAGGTACACGGCGGCAGTGCGGTATACAAAGGATGGTGCGACATTGTTATGTTATGAGTCATTTGTTTTCCATTATTACCCCTGCAAATTAGTGCAATGATAATTTAGTACATATATCGAAGATAAATTTGTTTTTGCGCATCCGCTCTCTGAATTTCTTTAGTGACACAATGGCTGCTCCTTTGTTTTGTACCAAAACGGCAGAATTTATTCAAAACAATATTTTGCCTTTTGGCACCAATATACCAGAACAAGCACGTATTTTATCAACAATGTTTTAACATTTTTCACTGAAATGAAAATAGATCCCGAAAAGTTACAAAGTGTGACAACGCACCCTACCACTCCCAGCAAATAAACCGGGCACCGACATCAGCTAACAAGAGTGAAATTCAGGAGTAACGTGTAATAATAGTAGTGTAGTCAGGTGTACACTTAGTGGGTAGTTTACGTAAAGAAGAAACAAGATGGCTACTCTGCCTTGTATCAGAAGCCATAAGATTTTTCTGACATTTCTTATCGTCTTATACATGGTAGAGCCATGCTGCATCTATATATCGGGTATAGTTGTAGCACGAATAGGTCACCTCGATCGGGGTAGGACCACGCTCTCACATAATACTAGCGTAAAATAGCAGCTCAAAGCTTGCTGTGTTTCATATGGTGAGTGTAGAGAACCGGAGACCCTTTTTACTGGAAACGAAGCATTCCATCTTAGTCCTTACGGGTAGCAACGTATCTGTATTTTGATTCGTAATCGAGGATAGATGTTGATGTCTATGGGCCACAGTAACCACTTAACATTAGGTGGACTGTGTGCTCGATCGTCATCCTTTTCCTATAAAAAAACGTCGTCACTTACAACACTCTCGAGTGAAATGGGGTCATAGATTCTCTTACTCCTCCATCATCACAAATCACAAATGGTTCTGTCGGTGTCTGCTCTTATAGCGAATAGTTGCCAAAGAGAAAGGTACAAAAGAGTGTTGCAATAGCACCGAAGGCGTAGTCATTGATATAATTCGACAAGAAGTGATCAAAGCAATTCATGTTTTATCGAGTTGTAAAATTATGATTTCTTATATTTACTCGAACACTACACATTAAATAAAACTACTTTTAAGCATTCTATCAAAGATTCTATCGCGAGTTTTTATTACAAGCAAGGAGATGGTGTTATGATGGGCTCACCGTTATCTCCATTGTCGCCGATATATTCATGGAGGACTCTGAGGAGAAAGCCCTGCTTACTGCACCTATAACTTCAAGGTTCTACAAGGGTTATGTAGACGATCTTTAACAATTTTACCATCAGACAAAGTAACTGCTTTTTTAGAACATCATAATTCTTTATCTTTCCTAGATGTGTTAGTCCTCCGAAATCCTAACAACACCATAGGTCACACTGTGTATAGAAAAAAGACCCATACTGACCGATATTTAATAGGTGAATCCCACCATCAGCCTTCACAGTTAGCTATCATGTGCAAATCTTTGTTACGGAGAGCGCGAGGGATCTGTGACAGCAAATACCTGCCTGCCGAGCTCCAGCACGCCAAGCAGGTTCTGCACGACAACAAGCTTCAGGTCCCGTGCCTACGTTACAGTAACCGAGTGAAGCCTACCACAGTCGAGCGTGTGCCTGCTGTACTACCTACCATATGTCAGAAGTATCACAGACAAGATTGGCTTCATCTTGAAGCGAGCTTCTATTAGAACATTCTTCAAGCCGTCTTAGAAGATTAGTCAGTTCTTACCATCCGTCAAGTGTAATGTGCTTCTACAAGATGCAGGAGTGTACAAGCTTGATTGTTATACTCATTAATTGCAAAGGGTTCTGTAGGTGTCTCTAAGTGGTTCCTGTGGCCCATAGACATCACACATCTATCCTCGATTACGAATGAAAACGCAGATGCGTTGACACCCGTGAGGACTAAGATGGAATGCCTTGTTTCTAGTAAAAAGGGGTCTCCGGTTCTCTACACTCACCATACGAAACACAGAAGCGTTAAGCTGCTGTTTTATGCTGGTATTCTGTGAGAGCGTGGTCTTTCTCTGGTCGAGCCGACACATTCGTGCTACAACTACACTACTAATATAGTTGCAGCATGGCTCTACCACGTCAATAATTCCCCAAGGAGTGATCAAAGCAATTCATATTTGAAAAACAAAATAGTATTGAAGGGAGATTTTGAGAGTGAAGATATTATGTATGTGAATAAATGTGTCATTATGTGTATGCTTGTGTAATCAAAAGGCGTCTATTATTCAAGTATATTATGCAGTATTTATGCAACATTCGTGTGTGTCATTTCTCACACGAGTCACAACATTACAATAGACCAGCAATAATGAACAAACTTCAGACTACGTTTGGTCATAATAACAGCATAGAATCAACGTCTCGTCCTCACTAAACTTGTTGAATGTTCTAGAACTAATTTAGACGAAACTACGCAAAAGAGACCACCCACAAAACATTGATTAGATACTGCTAAGATATTGACGTTAGATGTTTGGATCTGTATTAATTTATAATGGCTTGCTTTGATTTGAATATAAATTTGGTCTTTATCGAATAAGATCTTTGCAAGTTTATACGGCTGGATTATATAGATTCTAGAGATAATTTTAATTTATTATTAGGTCCTTTCAGCGAACTCTGTCTATTTAAGACATTCATTTATGACAACATTATAAATTTAAATTTAATTTCTCTATTCCAGAAATATTCTCCTATTTCTGTAACAAGTTGCTTTTGAAGATAACTTGACATGTCTCTTTGCACATGTTATTACATAAGATGAAATTTTTTCGTCGCAAAAGAAGTAAAATCTACGAGTATATTCAATAGAAACTAAGACTTTATTCAATAAATTACTATCCGCTTGCGTACTGACCGTATAACTTGTCTACAGATAACTTACTTTGTGAAAACGAAATAGATTGCGGTTTTCAAAGGACATAAATCAAATCAAATATCAAATAAAATTGAAATGAAAAAAAAATGACTTTGTAAGACCTCATTACGACCAATGGGTAGGGGCGACTATGGGATATGAAAATATATTATCGATTCAATGGCGCTGCGAAGAGATATACCATCTCTTTTAATTTATTCTTTTCTATAGCATTTACCACGGGGAGTGCTCCAAGGAATTCCTACACTTGTTGTGCTCTGAGGTGTTTTCTCTAACAATTGTTCGGATTAATTCCACCAGGCAAATTTCACCAACACACATCGCGACAAAACTAACGTTATCTTCGTCATCATTTGGATGCTTGGCAATCCACTACTGTGTAATTTACTAGGAGTTTTCTTCTTCAGACGACTTCTTTGTGAAATTCTTTACCACTGGCGATTTACTGCATGCATGTTGCATGCAATAAATCGCTGGTGGAGTGGTCTTGTGTACGGTGTACGAATCTCCACTTCCCCATATCGTTCCGTGTGTTGCGTAAGTGGCGACAATGGGAAACAAACCAAGATATGGGCAGAAGCGGCTTCCTTATAATAACTAGAATAAAGGTGACAGCTTTTTAAAGACAAAAAAGAATGGAAAAAGTTATTACGTGATGTTCCGTATCTACAATATATACATAGATGAAAGTAATTAACGATGTCATCCGAAGGGCTCTTGTCTCCATAAATATTTTTTTCGGTTTTAGAGCCTTGTGGATTATTTAGAGAAGATGGCAAGAGACCCGACGGTATTACATTGGTCCCTTGGGAGGTAGGTAAAGGCCTAGTGTGGGATACTACTTGCGTAGACACTTTGGCGGCCTCTCATCTCAGGGGCACCTCGTTTAGAGCCGGAGCGGCATCAGAGGCAGCTGAACTGAGTAAGTGGCGCAAATATGAGTCTCTCAGAGATGACTACATATTTGTGCCATTTGCTGTAGAGACTATCGGTCCGTGGGGTCCACGTGCGGTGAAGTTCCTAAAGTAACTCCATCTGCGGCTGGTCGTTGCTGGTGGTAGTTGCTGCTGGTGATAAGAGGGCTGGTTCTTTTTTCACTCAAATGCTAAATATAGCCATTCAGCGGGGAAACGCAGCCAGCGTTCTTGGCACGATACCGCGGGGAGTAGGACTGTATGATAATTAAGTTACTAGTTTTAGTGTTTTTTTTAATATAGTTTTTAATAATCTATTGTTGGTATTTAATACAATAAAAAGCATATCTATAATGGGGGACAGAATTCTTTATCTATTTCGTTTTTTATCAACCCGCAGACCGAATCTATTCCTGGGCCTCTCCTATATTTACACAGAGACAATTAATACAGAAAATTTGCGATAATGGCCAAGCTTGGTAGGCTAATTGGGGATCGTTTCGACCAGAAGTTTCGCTATATGAACGCTGCGGCCCGTCTCATTAGTCTGGATATTTTACATATGTCTATATGCTATATATGCTGTAATCTACCAATCTATCATATCACAGGACAGGCAATCTTTACAATTCTCATAGTCGTCAATTAAGATACCTAAGCCACCATTCTATAAATAAACCTTTATATGTGATAGAACCACGCTGCAGTTATATTATGGTTGTAGCACGAATGGGTCGGCTCGACCGGGGTAGGACCACGCTCTCACAGAATACCAGCGTAAACTAGCTGAAAACCGGCGACCCTTTATATTGGAAACGAGGCATTCCATCTTAGTCCTCAGGGGTGACAACGCATCTGTATTTTGATTCTTAATTGATAATAAATGTAGATGTCTATGGGCCACAGAACCCACTTGCAATCAGGTGGACTGTGTGCTCGATTGTCACCCTTATTCTATTAAAAAAAATATACAGAACGATATGGGGTAATGAATTCTTATGAATCAAAATTACACGGCATATAATAGAAGAGAAAATTACATTTTCCTGTGTTAAATAAGAACTTAATCCATTCAGCAGCGTTACTTTGTACTGCATTCTATTGAAAATGGATTACATATAGTGCACACAGGATAAAAAAACATAAAACGGGAAATCCGTATGATGTATTCGTATGATGTTTCAGAACTTATTTGAACCCGAAGTTAAAGTTATATTATTTTTCGTGTGTATTAATAGTAAGAATTAAAACTACAACTATTATAAATTATATTTATTAGAGTTATCTCCAAAATTATAAAAATATAAATTACAAATTTATATTTAAAAAATGCTTTTAATTGATTTTCTCTTTAGAAAATCAATTAAAAGCGTTTTCTTTTTGAACGGACAACATGCAAACAATAAAAAAACATGCGTGAGTGTCGTGGAACACTCGGTTGTAACGAAGTTCCTTTCATAGTATATTATTATTAATTAACGTATTATATTATTGATTAACAAACACAAATAAATGAATCACTAGCGTCTATTAAAATGGAGCGTAATTTAAAATATAACAATATTTATTTCATGGCAAGATAAGGAAAAGTGCGATGATGATGATGAACTTCGTTCCAAAAATTATACGAATCTTGTCTTACATTTCATTGAATAATGAGTAATCTAATAAGGCGTAAATCATGTACTCAAGCCTTAAACGCAATATACGGCAATACACGAATACACGAATAACTTGTGGCAACGTGAATTAAAAAAAGTGAGTTCAAGCGTTGAAAATTTTCTTGATTTTATTATGCGAGGGACTAAAAGCACTTGAAACGTCGGAAATTAAATATAAGTTCAAATAAAATGCGATGGAACCGGTAAAATAATTATTATATTTAAATTTGCGTAAATGTAATATATCGTTATGAGTACTAGCTATATATTAGAGGAAGCACTGTATTCATTCATGATGACGACCGCATGCCTCAGTGTTCTGTATATAGTGACCTAAAATGAACTGAATAAGAGTGCCTCTGAACACTCTTTAGTCTATGGATTTCAGTGTAATTTGCTACTGAGTATGACAACGTGCAACTACCGAACATAGTGTCAGCACTGAGCAGCTTAAAGAAAGAACTTGACTCTTTATAAGTCTTAAAACTACCGCTGATAAAAAGCCTTTCTGCAATGCATAGCATGGCGTACATAATTTCAAACTTTATTATAAAATAACACTGTTCAAATGGTCAAGTTTAAGATATAGCAATTTTTCAACCTATTTCAAAAAAAACGAGGAGGTTCTTAATTCCACTGTATTTTTTTATATACCTCAGAAAATTTTTCTAGGTGAACTGGTTTTGATTATTCTTTTTTCAAACGACTTCAAAATAGGAGGATGTTCTCAATTCGTCAGAGTTCTTTTTTTATGTATGTTAACCCATACCTCGAAGACGTCTCAACCGATTTGGAAAATTATTTTTTTTTTTTGCTTTAAAGGTTATACTTTCCAGGTGGTCCCATTTAAAATTTATTGAAATCGGTCAAGCGGTTTTAAAAAAAATCGACAAAAAATTATTTATACTGAAGTGGTAAAATGGCCTTGGTGGTAACAAGTGATAAAATACAAAAATTTTTATTTTATCACTTGTTTATTTGAAAGCTGGTGCTTCTGATGTGATCCATTATACATTTTATCAAGATCTGACCAGTACTTTTTGAGTTATCTTTGATAATGCGTATTTAGTTAACTTTGACTATATTGATGATGTTCTCATTTTATTTATATTGAAGTCGGTTGTACAAAATGTTTAACTTTACCACTTGTTAATTAATTTAGTCATCAACTGTAAGTATATATGTCGCAGTCAGATGGTTGAAGCCGTGAAATAATTATACTGCTGTATACCGTAATATGATTGCAAGATGACGTTGTGACAAGGATTAAGAAAGGAATGCTTCGGTGGTTTGGTCATGTAGAAAGAATGAACGAGGAAAGAGTGACAAAGCAAATTTATGTCGCGGAAGTGAACGGCAGGGTCGGGAAGGGACGCCCTAGACGAAGGTTTATCGACCAAATCGGCGATACATTAAAAATGGGCCAGATGAGGAGTACCCTTAACCGACGAGCGTGTATGCGTAGATGTGGATGTAAAAGAGGCGCGAAAGGTGTGTCAGGATCGCGCCAAATGGAAGTCCGTAGTCTCTGCCTACCCCTCTGGGTGACAGGCGTGAGTGTTTATGTATTTATGTATGTATATTTATATAACAGCGGTTCCTAACAGTACACTAGTAATAAGTATGATATGAACACGATCTAGTAATTTATCTAGTAATTTAACTATCACACACACTTTAACTAATTATTAATTAACTAATAGCAATAGAGGTGGAGCAATTTCGGATTCTACTGGAGCATTTAAGGAACAATTAATTGGCATACAGTTTAATTTTATGTAGTACATATTTTATGTTTTATGGCAAAATTAGATTTTCGATAATTTTTTTAAACTAATTATAAATTAACTAATAACAATATAGGTTGAGCAATTTCGGATTCTACTTGAGCAAAATTAAATTTTCGGTAATTATATTTTTTAATTAATTATAAATTTACGAATAGCGATAGAGGTGGAGCAATTCATTTAAGGAGCAATTAATTGGCATAAAGTTTAATTAAAAAATAATCTTCAACGCTAACTTCCTTCTGGTTGTTAAAACAATTAAAAAAGAGTCTTCCAACAAATTTCGCAACAGTGATTTTACTTTTTGACAGCAGGCGAAGGAGCAACTGAGGTGGTCCTTGTCCCACACTAAACCCGCGTACAATATACAATATAATGATATAAAATATAATATTAAAAGAATTGAACTTTTTAATTTCAAAATTAGTTAAAAATCTTTATGACCAACGTCCTTAGTCAAAAGTACTTTTGCATGATTTTTGCTGTCAATAGTGGTTTTGACCGGATATGAGTTTTGACTGTAACATATACTTATAATCATTCCCCTAAACTATTCTAGTAAGGTATATTATTAGATTGTATTCATATCATAGTTATATCCCTAATAAGACAGTTATGAACCACTTTAATATAATTATATTACGGTATATATTTACATCTAGGAATACAACTATATCACGGCTTAAAACGTTGATTTAATAATAATGATTTCATACTTTGTAAATGTATATGTACATAATAAATATCGAATACCAATACTAGAGCAAGTACTACTAAAATAAAGTAATAAAAGTAAGTAAGTAAAGTACTATTGTAGTTAGGTACTTTGTAAATACTTAATGCACGAGCGATGCTATATTGTTCAAGTTACTCTACATATCACTATGAATTGTGTATAAGGTCAAGGTAAGTGCTTCTAGGCATTAAACAAGTTCCACGCAATAACTTTTAAATTTAATTACATTTATCAATATATAATGAAGTTACCATCTTGTAGTTACCAAATTGATATATGGTAACATTAGTATTTTCATTATAAGTCCCTTTATATCTATGATATTAATGGGTTGATACGGTCCAGAGCCACTTGGATCCATCGACTTTATGCATATCGTACCATATAGTCAGACCAGCCAGTGGGAGACGTAACATTTCATTTTCTTTTTTCTATTAGGTAAAAGAATTAAGTAACATCCTACGAAATTCCACATCGTGGGCACATGCGTTTTATTCAAGCAGTAGGATTATGTGATTTCTCTTCGTGCGTAATGGACCACAGCTTCGACCATACAGAGGTCAAAGGAACCTCATCTTAGACCACAGTGATAGATCAAGTCTTATATAGTTTACCACCAGATATGTACAGTATAATCTATAAAGAGCACCGCATTCTGAAACCGCATTGTAATACTAAGGGTGGTATTCAAAGACCTGGAACAAACACAAAATAGCTTATAAAACTCTTTACAACATTTATTTTTTGTCAAAAACTCTTAGACACTCATGGAGATTAATTGTTTAATGTTTACATAAATGTTATATTTTCGTTAACGAACATTCTTTTTACTATTTTTACTATAGCAAAACCAACACGTACTATATACACTTGATGGCATTAAAAAATTACAGCTTAAATACGTCCCACTCATGGGCATAGACCTCGTCTCATTTCTGAGAAGGCAATATTTTTATAGGATAATGATGACAAACGAGCACACAGTCCACCTGATGGTAAGTGGTTGCTTTGCCCATAGACATTTACATCTATCCTCGATTACGAATCAAAATGCAGATGCTTGTCACCCGTGAGGACCAAGATGGAATGCCTCGTTTCCAGTAATAAGAGTATCGCACTAAGAGTATACACTCACCATACGAAACACAGCAGCATTAAGCTGCTATTTTACACTGGTATACTGTGAGAGCGTGGTCCTTCCCTAGTCAAGCCGACCCATTCTTACTACAGCTATACCAGTAATATAGCTGAAGCATGGCTCTACCACGTATACAATGCGTTGCCTCAATACGTGTGAGCGGACTTCACACGTCTTCAAAATATTTTTTTAATTTCTTAGAGATGCAAGAAATCCGATATTTTATGTCACGTACGTAAGTCTCGTAAGGAAATACATTTTAAGTAACCACCAATAAGATGGTGATTCACCACTTTTGCAATACTCAATTTCATCGTTACCAGCGCAGATCGCACTACGGTCACTCATTTACGGCGAGCGCTTATCCCCTGAGCTACCAAGGCCACTGACATTAACGTCATATAAATTGATTCAGTCACAAGTGAGAGAGCCCGGAATTATATTATGAGCCTCGGGGTTACTTGTAACTGAGTTTGCTGACCGGTATTGATTTATCTTACATACATACAAATAAATAAAATTTAAGTGTCTGTTTGTAATGTCGAAATAACAGTTTTTGTTAAATACATATGAAAGTATATACTGTACCCATAGCAAAACACAATTATTAGAATTTTTGTTTTTCTGTCTGTCTGTTTGTTCCGGCTAATTTCCGAACTCGATGGACGGATGTTACCGAAATTTCACAGGGAAATAACTGCTGTTGTAAGGAGTAATTTAAGCTACATTAATTTCAGAAAAAAATTAACATATTAAATCCAATCGTAATAAATTCCACGCGACGAAGCCGCGGGAAACAACTAGTATAAAATATATATCTGTCATATATCTTAATTTTTGCATTAAATATAAAAATACAATAGGGGCAATTTACTTCTGGTCTTGTTTTAAAAGAATTTAGAATGCGCCATTTGATTCATTGTTTGAAAGAGTTACCTACGTTAGGCAAGCGAATTCAATGCTTTGCTTTGTCGTTAGCTATAAACCCGCACTGATGTTACTGCTCACAAGTCCACAGGTTTTATGTTTCGTATTTATGAATAAATATTCTACCATAACTCGGTCAACACTACTATTTACAACCTTTTAAACATACTCATTTTAATAGCAATAGGGGCCACCGGCAAAACGAAGGGTCGTAGCCATAACGTTTATCCCCGATTCCCCGATACCAAACTGTCTGTCATTTTTTGCTGCGGGATATCT
This sequence comes from Parnassius mnemosyne, assembly GCA_963668995.1. Classification (NCBI taxonomy): domain Eukaryota; kingdom Metazoa; phylum Arthropoda; class Insecta; order Lepidoptera; family Papilionidae; genus Parnassius; species Parnassius mnemosyne. The sequence goes on along the minus strand of CAVLGL010000104.1, from coordinate 21,361,164 downwards.
GCGCACATTAAAATGAAATTCTATCGCTACGAAACTCATACATTAAAACAATAAACTAAAAGTTTCACACACACATAGATACATTATAACAGTATCGCTCGGTAACAGCTACAACTCGAATACAGACTCGGATCAGTCGCTCGACGGATCTGCATAATATTATAATGTGAAGGCGAGCGGCCCATGTTTCTAAACAAATCCGAAACAACACGACCGTTATTATTGTAATTTTTAAGTTTAATAAGTAGTAAATAGCAATAATATGATTAAAATTACTTATATAATATGAAAGGTCCATTTATTTGTAAATTTTACGTGGTACATGTCTTTTTGTAGCAAAACCTGAACAATTAGGCATTTTCGTAGGACGTCGATTCAGCCGCGCAACTCTTAGATTTATTCTAGTGAGCAATGCGGGTGCTACTATTTTTATTGTACGCGTAATACCGCGGAGACTTATAATTTGACAGAAGAGAACGCCTGCGTATGTCTTCCCTCCAATCTACCGGTGGCCCGTGTTGCTCTATGGATTACTAACTAAATGACTGAATAAAAATTATACTCATATCATATAATATTATCATAACGGACATTTACACTGCCGTCAGCCTGTTTTTTATGAAAATACACAGTACGAAGTGACTGACACGACAGCTGACGAATTAAAAATGTACAGCGTAATTCGTTCGTATATTATAACACAATATTTTTTTTTTTTCATATTTTAAAACTTTATTTATCAAAGTATAAATTTTAGAGCTCTAAGTTATCCCCCTTTATTACTAACCAATAGAATGATCAACAGCCGTTATGAAAATTAATTTCTTGAAAAACGTAACCCTAGGCTTATTTAAACCCACCAACATAGTACGTAAATCGTGTATTAGACATGTCAATCGTGAATGATTCGTTCATTTGACCCGGGTCGTATTAAAGTATTGCTGCTTGCAATTACATCATTTTTGAACGTTCCGGATCAAACGATTGACAGGATATAAGGAGTATACTAATTCTCGACGGATGGCATTATCGAGCGGGTCTCACAAATCACAAAGTACTGAAACTCGAAATGATGCATTTAATAATCGACCCGAATGACCCGGTTCGTAAGACGAATACTTGAATGATCGGGTCACTAGAAATGAATGAACTGAACACAGAACGAACACAGACTGACAAATCTCTAATAATCACTGACTGGGATTCAATATTCTTTAAACGGTCGAGGTCCAGTGGTATTTTTTCTATAAAACATTTTAAAAAATCAATAACTTTTCTATAGGTTTATTGTATGTAAAAATATAGGTAAATGAGTTAAATCCAAGATACGGTCTAATGGAGTTGGCGGCGGAAGGCAACATCCAACAATGTAACAAGATCAAGACGCTAACAATCCGATCATTACTAACGCTTCGGTAATTCGATTCACATTCTGAGGTTTTATATGTAGTCATTTGGTTTAACTTACTCACTCTATTGTTTTGTGTTGTGAAAAGAAAGTAAAAATGAATTCAAAAACAAAAAAAACTACACTAATTAGTGCTAAGCCATAATGTGATTAATATGATTTAAAATTTATTTATTAGGTTTTAAAAGTAGGCTTCAAATTTTTTAAAGTTTCATTAATTTACCGTTTTGAGTGGACTAAGAACCAATTTTAACGCAACAACTTGAATATCGTGATAATAGTAATACGTTAAAAACTTCATTCCCTTTTTTTCACCCTTAGCTGAGGTTTAATTTTTATTTAAATTTATATTGGGACCATCTTTGAAGTTATAATCTTTTTAATAAAAGAAGAATCATTAAGATCGGTTGAGCCGTTTCCGAGAAATCGATGGACAAACATAAAAAACATACGGGTCGTACTAATAAAGTTAGTTTTCGTTTTTGGAACTTTGTTAAAAACAAATATCCACATTATTATTTAAATCTGCAAATGTCCTATAAGTGCCAGCCAATTTTGTTAGTAAACGTTTTTATGTAAATAAGATGAAATTTATAAAATAAAATAGAATTAAAAAAAGCTAAATTTAAATAGTACTATAGCAAAATTTTTTTGTCCGTTCAGTTGAGGTCATAAATCATAGCTCGGCCTCAGCCCGGCTAGGGCTGAGCCGAGCCCAATTTTGGAAGAGAAGTAAAACTTTGGAGCGGTTAAGTTGGAGAGGTCACGTCTAATGAAGTCAACGCTCCGTCCCCCTCGTGCTCTAATCCAAAGTCCCGAAACCTTTCAGCTCGAGTTACAAAACCGTTTTCAGTGCCTAGAAGACTGCAATGAAGTGGACGATATGAATGACAAGCTCGTGGAAACTGTCCATGCGGTCGGAGCTAAGTTCTGCAAGACCCGCCGCAGAAGAACACAAAAACTCTCCGATCACACTCTTAATCTCATGGCTGTTAGACGGGAGATGAAGCTACATTCTTCAACAGACTTGACAGCATACAGGCATCTGAACAGACAGATCTCCAAATGCATGCGGCGGGACTTACGCAACTTCAATACAGCTAGTATTGAAGAAGCGATCGAGCGGAACCAAGGCTCCAAAGTCTTTGCCAGAGATCTGTCTGCCAGAAAGAGCCAACTGTCAAAGCTGAAGACAGAATGTGGCAGCATCGTTTCCGGTACACCTGAGATTTTGAGTGAGATTGAGAGGTTCTATGGGCAGTTCACGTCATCGTTGGAGCCGCACGCAAGTGTGAATAACGATCCAAGAGCGAGTCTCATTCGACACTATTCCGAAGATATCCCGGACGTCAGTCTGAGCGAGACTAGAATGGCTCTCCAGCACCTTAAAAACGGTAAGGCCCCAGGCGAGGATGAAATTACAGCGGAGCTTCTGAAAGCGGGTGGAAAACCGGTACTTGAAGTCCTTCAGAAGCTCTTTAATTCCGTCCTCCATGGTGGCATTACACCGGAGGCGTGGAACAGAAGTGCGGTGGTCTTGTTCTTCAAGAAAGGTGACAACGCTCTCTTGAAGAACTACAGACCGATTTCCCTTCTGAGCCGCGTCTACGTGCTGTTTTTGAGAGTCATTACGAATCGTCTTGCGCGCAGACTTGACGACTTCCAGCCTCCCGAACAAGCCGGTTTCCGAAAGGGCTTTAGCACCATAGACCACATACATACCCTTCGGCAAATTGTACAGAAGTCCGAAGAGTACAATTTGCCACTATGTCTGGCGTATGTGGACTATGAGAAAGCCTTTGATACCGTCGAAATTTGGGCGGTGCTGCAGTCCCTTCAGCGGTGCCAAGTTGACTGTCGGTATATCGACGTGTTGAAGTGCTTGTACAGTAGGGCTACGATGGCTATCCGAGTACAGAACCAGAGTACGAAACCTATCCAATTGCAGAGAGGTGTAAGACAAGGTGACGTCATATCCCCGAAACTGTTCACCGCTGCATTGGAAGACGTTTTCAAGCTTCTGGACTGGAAAGGATACGGTATCAACATCAATGGCGAGTACATCACTCACCTTCGATTTGCCGACGATATAGTCCTTATGGCAGAATCGCTGGAGGATCTAAGCACTATGCTCGATGACCTCAATAGTGTTTCCCAACGGATAGGTCTTAAGATGAACATGGACAAAACTAAGATCATGTTTAATGTCCATGTCACACCTATGCCGGTAGTTGTTGGGAACACTAAGCTCGAAGTTGTTGACGAGTATGTTTACCTGGGACAAATAGTCCGACTAGGTAAGTCCAACTTCGACCGAGAGGTCAATCGACGGATTCAACTCGGTTGGGCAGCGTTCGGGAAATTACGGCACATCTTCTCGTCAGGTATACCTCAAACCTTGAAAACGAGACTGTACACCCAGTGCGTGTTGCCAGTGATGACATACGGAACTGAGACGTGGTCCTTCACTGCTGGCCGGATGAGGAAGCTCAAGGTCGCTCAGCGAGCTATGGAGAGGGCTATGCTCGGAGTTTCTCTGCGTGATAAACTTAGGAATGAGGATATCCGCAGTAGAACCAGAGTAACCGACATAGCCCAACGGATTAGTAAGCTGAAGTGGCAATGGGCCGGCCATATAGCTCGAAGAACCGACAACCGATGGGGAAGAAAGGTTCTCGAGTGGCAGCCTCGTACCGGTAGGCGAAGTGTAGGGCGTCCCCCTACGAGATGGAGTGACGACCTGGTAAGACATGCAGGAAGTCGATGGATGCAGGTGGCACAGGACCGTGCTTTGTGGCATTCTTTGGGGAAGGCCTATGTTCAGCAGTGGACTTGTGAATGGCTGTAATGATGATGATGAATGATGAGTCATTTGTTTTCCATTATTACCCCTGCAAATTAGTGCAATGATAACTTAGTACATATATCGAAGGGAAATTTGTTTTTGCGCATCCGCTCTCTGAATTTCTTTAGTGACACGATGGCTGCTCCTTTGTTTTGTACCAAAAAGGCAGAATTTATTCAAAATAATATTTTGCCTGTTGGCACCAATATACCAGAACAAGCACGTGTTTTATCAACAATGTTTTAACATTTTTCACTGAAATGAAAATAGATCCCGAAAAGTTACAAAGTGTGACAACCCACCCACCTAACCACTCCCAGCAAATAAATCGGGCACCGATATCAGCTAACAAGAGTGAAATTCAGGCCAACACGGGATTGAGTTTAGTGATAGTGAGCTCAAGCCGAAACTATTATAAAAGGTATAAAGTATTTAGTTGAATATACAAACTACATTATATTCACAGGTGCAACGGAACAGACCAGAAAAAATATACAAATTGGATCAGTTAGCTTTGGAGTCAGGACACGAAGTGATTCGCTTACCACCTTACCATTGCAAATATAACCCATTTGATTTGGTATGGGCTCAAGCAAAAATTAAGTTACCACCAAAAACAGCACTTTTAAAATTGCAGACGTCGAAGTGTACTAAGCAATTTATTAATTTACTGCATTAAGCAATTTCAAACGTTTCGCAAAAGAACTGGGACAATTGAGTGAAGCATGCAGAAAAACTCCAAGCGGAAGACTTGAAGAAATCTCATCTGACAGAAGATATCGTAATTCATGTGGATGATGATAACTCTGATGATTTTGATGTAGAATTTTAATGTAAATAGTTTTATATTTAATTTTAGATATAACTTATTATCTTTATATTTATATTTATTTTTAATATAACTTGTTACATTCCAAACATTTGTATTTATAGTTTTTTTAATACATAGATACCTAATTAATAATTTGTTTTAAATCATTATTATTCTTATTTTAAAAAATACGTTGTTTTATCTATTTTTTTTAATTTTTATCACTAACCCACATAATGACAAAACTAAATACACTATCGATAACGCTTATCGACAATAATAATGCGCATCACTATGCTCGCCCCTAAGGCCCGTGAGTTGGAGAGAGAGCGAAATACTCCGATGATTTATGACCCAAACTGCACGGACAAAATACTTGTAGTATATCTGTTCCCCGCGACTTCGCCCGCGTGTAATTTAGGATTTTAATTATGTTGCGCTTAACTCTAATTCCTTTTCTAAAATATAAGGCCAAGTTACTCCTTATAACATCAGCTATCTGCCAGTAAAAGTCCCGTCGAAATCGGTCCAGCCGTTTCGGAGATTAGCCGGAACAAACAGACAGACAGACAGATGGACAGACAGACAGGCGAACAGACAGACAAAAATTTTAAAAATTGTGTTTTTGTTATAAGTACCGTATATACTTTCATATACATTTAGTAAAAACTGTTATTTTAACATTACAAACAGACACTTCAATTTTATGTTATAAGTACCGTATATACTTTCATATACATTTATTAAAAAGCTGTTATTTTAACATTACAAACAGACACTTCAATTTTATTTATTTGTATAGATGTATAGATTTGTCGAAACTGACACTTCGTTTAATGGCTTATTTACACAGGGTCAGTAACTGGCTTCAAACTTATTGACCAAGCATACCAAAAAGCGTTAAACCAGATGACTCACTGGCGCTTGCGCCTAAGGAGAAAGCGGACTTATTTGCTTCTCTTTTTGCTTGCAAATCGCGTCTGGACAGTAGCAACAGCGAGCCAATGTGCAGCCTGTGCCTAAAAAAGGTAGCCGTACCGACCCTGCCAACTATCGGCCAATTTCAATTACCTCCATACTCTGCAAGATTATGGAGCGTGTTTGAACGCCTACCTCATGCCATACCTAGAGCAGAATGATCTCCTTACTGACCGCCAGTACGAATTTCGCCGAAATCGATCAACTGGGGACCTTCTAGCGTATGCCACTCACATATGGGGCGAAACTCTCGCGAACAGTGGTGAAGCACTTGCTAGCCTACTGGGAAAGCTTTCAGCGTACAGCTTATCTCCTGGCCTGATTGACTGGGTTAAGGCCTTTCTGAGTGAACGATTTCTTCGAGTCGTCATCGATGGCTGCTCGTCCAGTCCTATCACGACGACTAGCCGCGACAAACGCCGTAGTGCATCAGGGGTTCGTTCACTCCGCAACCCTCTTCCCTCTTCCCAGTATCTATGGGTATGCTGACGACAGCACAGTTGTGAAAAGATTCAGGCGGGATCAAATCCAGTCCGAAAGATAAGCTATGGTTGAGCGTGTGAATTTCATACTACAGGCAGTCTCCGAATGGGGCGATGCCAATCTCGTGAGATTCAACGCCAAATTCAATTCCAAAACACAATCGTGTCTTTTCACCGTTAAAAGGAGCCCGCTCACCCAGGCTCCTACTTTCCGGATTGTATCCTTGGAGTACACTGACCGCCTTCAGTTGTTAGGGGTTGCATTTTTTCCGAACCTCAACTATGGGCGGTTCATTGAATCCAGAGCCAAAGCAGCCGCAAGGAAACTTGGTGTCCTCGCAAGGGTGCGGCGGTACTTCACACCGAGGTAGCTTCTTACCTATTATAAAGCGCAGGTCCAGTCGTGCATGAAGTACTGCTGTCACATTTGGGCTAGTGCTACAAAATGCCATCTGGCAGCGTTGGACTCGTAGAGACGTGCTAACAGGCTCATTTCTGATCTTGATTTGGTTGACAACAACCATGTCAGTCGAGCACAGGCGCAGAGTAGCGAGCCTCATGGTATCCTATAGGATGCATTTCGGTGAGTGTGCACAGGAATTATACTTTGTTGTCGATATTCCACGAATTAGAACCAAGTGGTTTGCTTCGACTTTTGTAATGCGTACAGCAAAGGAGTGCAATAATTGGTGGCCGGCGTCTATCTTTCCGTCCGAATATAATCTGAGCGTCTTTAAGGCAACAGTGAATAGGGTTTTGTTACGCTAAGACAGTGCGCTTTACCATGCATCACCACTTACCACCAGGTGAGGTTGCGGTCATATGATAGGTTAAATAAAATCATTTGTACCTAAAAAATAATTGTGACTGAGAATATTTTGCAGATTTACAAAGGCTCCTTTCCTGCCGGCCGTGTAAGTCTGACTACGGTTTGGCCTATCACGTTTTTATGGCTGGTAACTCGTTTGGTTCTCTCACTGTGATTTCTCAGGCTAATAATCATCAATTTTATAATATCATCTGTTATTATTAATTTAATTTTCGCAACTAAAAGTTCAAAAAATAGCTCTTGCTACATGCTTTTGTTGAAATTAGACAAACATTGTATGTATTATTTAAACTTTAGGAAAATAGATAATTTGGAAACTTACCCCGTATTTTACGCGTACCCAACACAATTGACAATTTCTAGTCTTACTTTAAAAAACAATTAAGCCGTTTTCCACTAAAGCTTTCTTAATAGAAAGTTTAAATATGAGCTCGTTTTATAGCAACGGCAATAACATTTTTATAAAACGTCTGTAAATCGTAAATGAAAACTTTATTGCTCACAAATAGAATTGATTCTGTCGAAAAATTTCATTACAGACCAACGCGATTTTGAAAACGAAACTGAAAACGTAATTTTTTTTATAACGAAAAATTTTAATAGGCTAGATAATCACTTTTATTACGCAAACATGTATTGAATTATCCAGTGTATATTGCTATTGCAAAATGTACAGACATAATTATTTCTTATACTTACGCGAATACTACACATGGAATAAAATGTACAAGCAGTTTGACATGCATAGTCTTTATCCCCAGTATTCATCTGCGTTGCCCTAGATAATTTCGCGTACATATACCCGTAGTAGCTCAGATGGTTAGAGCTCGCTGCTAATTTCACAGTACGCAAGCAACCCGGGTTCGATCCCCGCCAGCACCAATGAAATTGATTAATTGCAATTTTAAGTGCTGATTTACCACGTGCTCGGCCATGAAGAAAAACATCGTGAAGAAAACTGCATATCTTAGAAATAAAAAAAAATATATTTCGAAAACATATGAAGTTCGCCAACACGCATTGGGGCAGCGCGGCGGACACTTCCTTCCCCTAAAACCCTCTCAGAAATGAGAAGAGGCCTGTGCCCAGCAGCGAGACGTATATAGGCTGCAACTTTAACTTTAACTTTTAACTTATAAGTGTAAATTACCGGGTAGTGGCGGTGTAAGAATATCCACTACCCCATATCATCCCGTGGATGTCGTAAGAAGTGACAGAGGGAAACAAATCAGGAGATGGGCAGCAGCGTCTCTCTAATAACGACTAAAAACAACTGCGATTGCCAACCCGCTAACCTAGGGTGGCAACTATGGCAAATATCCCCCCATATGAAGCAATCTATGGGAGAGGTTTGTGTTCAGCGGTGAACTTTAATAGGCTGTAACGGAAACGGATTATAAATTTGCGTTCTTCACGATGCCAATTTTGTTGTGCGACAATTTGCTATTGTTCATTGAAGTCTTGCGTAATTGAGCACATTATTATAATTCACCTTTTTTATTTTTTACATAGGGAAATGCCTATGCATACCCGCCTCGCGGGGGCAAGGACGGGCTATGTCGGACTCGCACCGACTAAAACCCCATGGTGTTCTACCTTCGTCGCAAATTGGCAGAGCCACGGGAACGCTCTCGCACACATTCGCGGCCCCACCTTCGCCGGCCGCCCCATGGCGGCCTCTCCTCGGGAGAGGACCACTCCCCCTCCATCTCCCTCTCAGGTAAAGCATACCAGAACACATGGCACGCCCTCCCCCTCAGCCTCCAACTTCACACGTGCAACGGACGCCCCCGCGTTCGATGCGCGAAGACCACGGGGCCATAAAAAACTAGCAGTCAGAAGCACCAGCCTTCCCGACCCCAGCGGCGGATCTGGTCTGTGGCTCCGCTGCCAACCAAGATTCGGCTACGGAGGGTAGGGAGAGCGGCGCCTCGCAATACCGACACTCCTCTACCCCCGCAGCCCCACCAACACCGCATCAATTAACGGTGCGGCCCCGTGAGAGTCGCGGAGGATAGGGCGAGTGGCGCATCGCCATACCAACACTTCTCTTCCTCCACCTCGGCTGCAGCGGTACGGCGAGAAGACAACCCTCTCGCGACAGCCCACCGACACACATCCGAAGTGGGTTCGCCAAGCCCACTCGGAGTGGCCACCTCGGACCGGCCCTACACCCCAGGCCAGCCAAGAGGTTCCTCTTTGTTCACCGCGGGTGACCAAGCCACGGCTACTAAGCCCTACTAAGTATTTTAACGTAGCATTATCTTAATGGTGTCAATATTTAATTTGCTCAGTTCCGCGCAATAAATAGCGCTCAGCGCTAAGACGGCGTTCAGCCACCACAGTCTATTTCACCTGAGGACGCCTCGTGCAAAGGCGAAACATATCGTATTATCGAGAGTAGTGTGTCTTTCCTAGTATAGTTGTGTTGGAAGTAGTGGTGCTGGGATAATGCACGAGACACATCATTTTATTTTATTGCGTGGAACTGAGCAAATAAAATTTTGACATCTTCAAGATAATGCTACGTTAAAATTATTTTTAATCGTTTGCATCTTCTAGTTTGTAGAACACTCGATTTAGAAAAAAAACAAATAAACTTTTTCGAGCATATAAATGACATAGATATTAAACATTCTGTTTTTTGATTTAGTACGTTTGTTTAATGGTCAAAAACTGTAAAGTATTCACTTTTACAACAACCTTATAAAAATTATATAAGCATAGCTATAGTATATAATTTATGTAAGAATAGTTACTTATCCAACAACTGTAATCCTGTGTATTGACTTTCCCAGAATACACAAAGGTTGCATGCAACGTTTGCAAACATTATTCCAATTTCTTCGGAAAACAAATATTTGTGAAGAATAATAACTGTAGTACTTGAATATATTTGCTTTCATATCTTGTATTATGTTGTTTGAAATAAAATATGTAGTTTATTATAGACTAAAAAATGAAAAGAAGCCTAACACAACAACATTACCTTATTATGCGTGGTAGAGCCATGCTGTAGCTATATTGTGGGTGCAGCACGAATGGGTCGGCTCGACCGGAGTAGGACCACGCTCTCACAGAATACCAGCGTAAAATAGCAGCTCAGTGCTGTTGTTTCGTATGATTAATGTAGAGAACTGGAGAACCTTTTTACTGGAAACGAGGCACTCTATCTTAGTCCTCAGGGGTGACAGCGCCTTTGATTCTTGATCGAGGATAAATGTAGATGTCTATGCACCACAGCATCCACTTACCATCGGGTGGACTGTGAGCTCGTTTGTCGTCTTTATTCTATAAAAAAAAATATCATCATTATTAGGGACTGTAATGCTTCTGGCTTCTTATCACGCTCGAAGGACCAAGAATATTAGGGACTGTAGTGGACTGTATGAATTTAATTATTGCAAGACTGGTTGACTGACTAATTACTACGCTAGGGACTGCTTAAAGGAAAGACGGTACTGTAGACTATACTGTATTCGAATATTTACAAATGCGGCACTAATTAACTATATACAGAGAGGGAGTCTTCACTCTTCAATCTTCAATGGAGTATCTCTTGATTTCTCTTGACGCATCTTCTCTTGCTGTTGTCTTCGAATGCCGCTTCCGAAACGAACAGCTCACAGACCAAAACGCCCTTCTTATATCTCGCAAGAAACCGTCTCAGTATGTGAGTAGCGTCGTGAGGCGATGCCGCGCGCTGATTAGTCGACGACATCGCGTGATCTGCTGCCGGTGTGCGGGGTGCGCAGGGCGCAACGGGGTATGAAGGGGCAACGGGGCAGCGGCTCCCTTCGCCGTCCGTAACAATCATTCTTATCTCATTGCTAGACGCAAACACTCTCTTATTCAGAAGAGTTGATTGAGCAAATATAATATTAGTTAATGTATTCTGAATGTATTCTAGCGGGGATTCGAGACATGACAAGGATATGAAGAGTGAACGCAGGAGGCAGAGTGAATGAGGAAGACAGAATGTGTCAAAAAAGGCACGAAGCAATTCACAATCATCCCAGACCTATAGGCAATTATAACGCTTTCCCAGCTCATACCATTTAACGCGACGCACGATGTATTTATTCACGATGTTGCGTGAACCATAGGCAATGAATAAAGGAATAATTTGATATATTTAAGTCATTTTAAATTTTTTTGCACTTTTGTCAATGTTGCTTCGGATGTACGATATATTTTTTCCGGACCCAAATATAGTAATAAGACTAATTAAAGTAAATTTTACAAGAGCCAATATTGGGATAATCTGCCGTTAATAAAAGTTGGGTTATAATAAAATAATGAAATATCAAAATAATGATGTAGAAGAACAATTTTAGGGTTGACTCTAAATGATAGGGTAAGAAATAGGATAACAGGAAAAAAAATTGCCTCGCAAAAATAGTTGTGACCAGGATTAAGAAAGAAATGCTTCGGTGGCTTAGACATCAAATGGAAAAAAATTAAAAAGGAAACAAACCAAATTTATGCTGCATAAAGTGACAGAGTCAGCAAGGGAAGTTACAGACGGAAGTTTATCGACAAAAATGGCGATACACTGAATATGGGCCAAATTAAATAGATACACTTAACCGACTAGCATGTATGCTTAGATTTAGGGATGCGATAGAAGCGAGAAAGGTGTGTCAGGATCGTGCTAAATGGAAGTCAGGCGTGTGAGTTTATGGATGAATATAGTATGTAGTTGAATTTGATGTAACGAATTTGAACACGAAACGAATCATGGTATTGTTGCGCGCCACTATTAATGTCGTGTACATGCAACACTAGTTACACTAGCGCCCTCTAGTGTCGACTAGCAGAACTAGGAGAGTCAAGATCCTTCCAGAAATTTCGGGACTGATATTTACTCGAACATTCTAGATGTCGCTACAGTAGAAGTTTCTGGTAACTAACTGAGGCCCTATATAAGGCCGGTATAGACCACGACCGAAGTCAGTATTGAATTGGCGATACAAGAGAATACTTCGAAGCGAAACAACTGCGAACTTAAGTGATCAGTAGAATTATTGTGTTTTATTATTAGTGTGTTTTAAGGTGTAATTAGTATCCGTAATTAAAGTGTCAATTTTGGTAATTCAATCGGCAGTTTTTAATTGTCTCGAACTCCTAGCTCGTAACAGTATTTTAGAAATCTTTTTATTCCGCATATTGATCAGCCCGTAAACTGTCTAGGATGAGGATGAGGATGAAGTACCACCACAACAATAAAATTATGCATTTTTTTGCTTTTTTATGTACTTATGAATAAACATCGGTTATGTTGCATTTAACTGCTACGTTGATAAGAATAAATGTCTTAATCAGCATTTCTATACGAGAGGGGGCAAACTAACGTGCGGCTCACCTGGTATTAAGTGATTCACCTCAACTGCCTCGTTGTTATAGTCAGTCGGTTGCTGATCATGAGGTCTCGGGTTTGAATCCCCGGTTGGGCTAAAATCAGATATTGGATTTTTCTGTCAAGAAAAACTCAGTAGCAGCCCGAAGTCAGGAAGCTGGCGTTGTTTCACCCCCGTGCCTGGGAATGCACGTAAAGCCGTCGATCCTACGCCTAATCTCGCTCCGGTCGTGTCGGTTTGCCGTCCTATCGGACTATGACAGTGAGGGAATAGTGTGCATCAGCCTTTTTATATGGAGTAGGCTCTTTTCTGAAAGGTCCCTAAGTCATATCGATCCGAAAAATGTGACTGTGAACCGAAAGTGTCAATTTTTCACAGCAGACAGTCTCAGAATGGATTAATGCCAATCTCGTGAGATTCAATGCCTCTAAACCCAAGTATGTCTCCTCACCGCGAAAAAAGTCAGCTCATTTTGGCTGAAGGTTGAGGAGATTTCTTTGAACCTGAAATGTGGGCAGTTCATTGAGTCTAAGGTTAAATGAGCTGTAATTAAATTGGGTTTCCTTCCAAAGGTGGAGCAGTTCTTCACGCCGCGACAAATGTTTATTAAAACTAAAGCACGGTCGTGCATGGAGTATTGTTGCTATATAAGGACTGGTGCTGAAATATGCCGCCTAGCGTAAAGACGCTACGTCTAAAGGGACTCAACGAAAAGGCGACTTAAGAGGCTTATTGGTCGCACCAATATGGTTAGAACCAATCTTAAAAGTCTCAAATATAAGCACAAAGTAGCCAGCCTTTCGGTGTTTTATAGAATACAATTTGACTAGTGTTCGCAGAAATTGCATGACTTAATTCCTTCCTCTCAATTTCATCATCAAACGACCTGACGCTCGGCTGGTTGCCACCCCTTTGTTTTTGACATACCACGCATTCGAACCAAATGGTATGCTTCGTCATTCATAATGCATGCAGCCTTTGTCTTTCCATCCTATTATAATGTGGGTATTTTCGAGGCAAGAGTGATGAATAGACTTTTGATAAGCTAAGTCAGTGAATCTTACCATCTTCGACTTTCGTTACTTAACATCTGGTAGGGTAATACTCACGCACTGAATTATAATAGTAAAAACCACCCCTTTGGTGGCTGGAATTAATCCAAACAATTCCTCTGAGCCAGAAAATCGAGCCGACCAGAAAGAACTCGGTCATCGCCGAATAGGACGGCTCTTCACTGGATGCGGTAAATGGAATGAACTGGTAATGTGTGTGCCCCGTCCCAGAGATGAAAACATTATTAAATGTAAGGTCAAACTAGCGCCGTGTAAAGTTGCAAACGGTGTGCTGGCATGAAATACCATCTGTTTGTCACTTCAGTTTTATAAAAAAGCCTGCAAGACACAAATATGTAGGAACATATATTCAAACTTGATCCTATCAAATCTATATAAAAGAGTATGCTTCAAATTGATTACAATAATATAATTATCTTTATAAATTATTTTTTTTTTTACTTATATTAGCCAGCGCTTCAGTACAATCTCACCTACGAGTAAGTAAGTAAGCATTGATAAAACCCTAGATGGGAAATCGCACCGTCTTCTAAAAATATCACATTATCGAAGACGATATTGAAAGCGTATTTTATGTAAAGTCTAGTTGTATTTACTCTTAACGATTTCCTATAAATTAATATTCAAAAACTGAAAACAACCACCTCAGTCTCGTCGCCCCCGCCCCCTCCCTCTTGACCATGGGTGTTGTAAAGTACCCGAAACTTCGGTAATTAAAAAGTTAAAACTAAACGCGATAAAATCCGTAAAACTAGTTTCATTCAATATATTTCCTCTTGCTTTGAAGACACATAGATTGTAATCGGATGGAAAAACTCACCGGCAATTTATTCCATCCTTTGCATAACGAAAGACCAAGCAAACCGTTTGGTTCCAATGCGTTCAATACAGAGAATATTATTACATGTTGTGTTTTTTTTATTGGATTTTTAATATACTCGTAGTACTTAAATTCTATAATTGGACATACACACAACAACAAATGAAATCATTGAATTAAATAACTTATATTATAAGTGGGTATATTTCATTTCACTGCAATATAAAATTATTTGTTAAATTTGTTTGGGAACGTAATGTAATTACTCTAAATTGTTATTTGTTTGTTTCACCTAAAATTTGTTTGTTGGTTGATTAATTAAATAATGAAGTTATAAAGTTTTCGAGTGGCATCCTCGTACTTGTACGCGCGTGGAAAAATGGTGGAAGGTGGAAAAATACGAATAAACTATTTTAAATTTTTTTTCATCCAATAAACATTATCATCATCATCAACATTACAGCCCTTCACAAGTCAATTGCTGAACATAGGTCTGCCCCAAGGAATGCCACAAAGCACGGTCCCGAGTCACTTGCATCCATTGACTTCCTGCATGTCTTACCAGGTCATCACTCCATCTAGTGGTTTACATTAGGTTTACTTAAATACAGTTTTAATATTCGGCTTCAGTTTTGGTTTCAATTCTTTGCTGAAAATGCAGTTCTTACCGAATTACTTTTTCAACAATGACAAAGAAATGAATACATAATAACTGCATTTTTTTATTTACCATTAATATAATATAATATTGTGGCTGTCAAACAAATTAGATTTAGGTGTCGGTATCAGAACCTTAAAATAAGGGTTCTACATCGATTTTTTGGAACTTTTCTCTGGTCTAATCTGGTTTTGAACAACTTCAGGATCATCCATAGCTATGAACCTATATAAATATGATTACGTGGTAGAACCATTATCCATTAGCCGTGCAGCATATTAGTGGTATAGTTGTAGCACAAATGGGCTGACTCAACCGGGGAGGGACCACGCTCTCACAGAATACCAACGCAAAATAGCAGCGTAACGCTGCTGTCTTTCATATGGTGAGTGTAGAGAACCAGACGAAAGACAGCTTTTTTAGTGGAAACGAGGCATTCCATCTTAGTCCTCACGGCAGTAGTAATCTAGGATAGAAGTAGATGTCTATGGCCCACAGCAATCACTTACCACATGTGCTCGTTTGCCACCATTATTTTATTAATTATTAAAATATTATAAATATATTTAATTTAATAAAATATTATTAAAATGACTTTTTTCATTGATTTAAATATTTAAATTCTCACTTTCTTCTTACTAGTATCAGCGGTGACACTCTCTGTACGTGAGACTTCAAGCGCTGTGACATTAAGCCGGAGCGTGTAACGCTAGGGTTGATACCGAACCGAAATGGAATATTATAGACTTGTGCCAAATAAGATACATAGTAGGCATATGTTATATAATGTTAACTTATGTATATAGGTAGTGAAAGATACGATCAATTTTAAATCAACTTTTATTAAATATCTTTACAGATGGGGAAAATTAAAATTTAGACAAAACAAAATATGCACGACAGTTAATGGTAATCTTAAATAATTAACTAACACTTAGTATTTCAGTACACAATAATCAGTATTACCCACTACCCTTAAAAATTACTTACGCTTATATATTTTTGGCTTTTTCGATGATTTTTATAATTTTCATTATTATTTCTAAAAATTGCAAAAGTTCGTAGCCGTATATATAATTTATTTTGAAAATCCATAGGGAAACATAGATAGATAGATAAAACTTTATTGTACGCCAAAAAATAACATAAATATTAACAAAAATGAGAAAAAGAAATGTGGTACAATGGGTGGTCTTAGCGCTAAGAGCGACCTCTTCCAGACAACCTTTGGATGGACAGGATTACAAGAAAACAATAAAACATGTGTGTTTTGGCGACAAAAATAACATTATTTTTATTAAAGCCATAAAATAGAAATGTATGTACTTATATACCGTTCTATATAAGTACATAGATAAGATAAATACATACATACATATTAATAATGTGTATATATACATGTAAATATATATTTTTATGAATATAAATATATAAAAGTACAAATACATACTTTAAAACTATTATATACTAGCTGTTCCCCGCGACTTCGCCCGCGCGTAATTTATTGCGATTGGATTTCATGGATTTTCATTTTTTACGCGGAACCCTAAATTTTTTCTAAAATAAAAGTAGTCTAAGTTACTCCTTATTACATCAGCTATCAGCCAGTGAAAGTCCGGTCAAAATTGGTTCAGCCGTTTCGTAGATTAGCCGGAACAAACAGACAGACAGACAGAAAGACAGACAAAATTTTTAAAAATCGTGTTTTTTATAAGTACCGTATATACATTCATATGCATTTAGTAAAAATCTGTTATTTCGACATTACAAACAGACACTTCAATTTTATTTATTTGTATAGATAACATAAATGTGCCATACATATAAACAAATAGTGTAAATAAAAAAAGGTAGAATAATTATATACAAATGAATAGGCATTATTTTTGTATAAAGCGCAGTCAGTCTGTGCTTGCGTGCGGTGCGCGAGATTAGAGAGAAGAGACGCAAACTACTACGTACTAGCCCTCGGCCAGGGCAGTCGGCGACGGCCCGTTCCACGCCCCGCGCGGCTCTCAAGGCCCCCGCACACATCCAGACACCCACACATAGCCGCAAGCGATTTTACGTGCACACATGCTTAAGTGTCGTTTCTTTTCGCGTAGTGTATATTTTCTTTGCTAGTATGGACCAAGATTTTGATTAAATTCTGATGTATTCGTCATCAGCCCGTAAAAGTCAACTGCTGACATAATTCTCTCCCGTTTTTGGAAAAATTTACCTTAATCACCACAATTCAATGTTCGATTCTATATAATAGTTATGCCTTATTATTTTCTTTTCTGGCGTAAGCGAAATGGTTATGCTTCCATCAATTGGATCATACAACCATGAGATCTTTCTGGAGTTTCGCAGGTCAGGTCCTAATACACTCTTAGGATAAAATTGGACGATAGATTCTCCTTGACCGCGCCACACAGTCATTGACTATTGAAAGAAATACATAATTATAAGCGAATAATTATACCAAACTTATTAGTTAAAATTTTATTCGATTTAAAATATACAACAGTTTAACAGTGGTAGAGCCACGCGGCAGCTTTTGCTGTCGCACGGATGGGCCGGCTCGAACCGGGGTGGTACCACGACCTCACAGAAAACCAGCGTGAACTAGAGATTTGCCTCTACGTTTCGCTTGGTGAGTGCAGGTGGCCGAAGGCCCTTTTTACTGGAAATGAGGCATTCCGTCTTGACCCTCACGGGTGACAACGCATCTACATTTTGATTTGTAGTGGAGGATAGATGTAGATGTCTATGGGCCGCAGCAACCACTTACCATCAGGTGGACTGTGTGCTCTTTTGTCACCCTTATCCTATAAAAAAAAATACAAAATGGGTTCCGGAAACAGCAGCTATAAACGTCTAATATGACTAAATAATACAATTTACATTTTCGCTTTTTAAGTGAAACTAATTTTACTGATGTTATCGTGTTTTATTTAATTTTTTTAATTCGTTCTGCGTAGATCGGACCAAAAATTCATATGCTAAAACTGACGGTAGCCGGACTAACTATGACATCGGAACATCAAACACCACACACATACATAATAATCTAAATACACGAAAGATAAATTGTTTAAGTTGTTTCTTGTTTAAATTAGATAAAACTATATCTGAAGGTATTGTGTTACGAAAAACATAAAATAAACTGAACATGTAGCCAATATTAATTTCTATTTACGAAGAAGGCAAAATAATTTTTATACCAATCTCTCTTGGATTAAGAAAAGTATTGTTTGCAGGCTTGCCACTCAACGTACAAAAGAAAACACTCCGCTCTGATTGTGATTTCTTAACCGCGCTGAACGTAAAATGTGAGTAGCTACTGATAAAAGCCAACATGGCTTGCAACATGGCTTGCAACGGATCAGTGTTGCCATCTTTGTGTGAATAAATGCAATAAAAAAATGGTCTCAAATAGAATAAATTAGAGCAAAAAAAGAACAACTATGGCAGGTTTTTCAATCGTTTTTTTTTTTAATATGCATTTCTCGTTATATCCTTACAAATGTCAAATCACCTAGCCCCTGATATTCTTAATTAGAAATTAGGGATTCTAGATTCTAAGAATTCAGTAAATATACACATTGCCTGTGTTTGCAACACTAGATGATTTATTGAGTCTCTGTGGTTCCTTTTTTATTGTATTTAATTACCTATATTAAATGTTAGTGGCAAGTTGTTTTTTATTCTTAGCTAATAACATCCAGTTTTTTTCTTTTTTTTAAAAAAAACGTTACCCCCTCACTAGGATTTTCTCCTGTGTCGTGGAGGCAGTTTACAAACATAAATTGCACAAGGACAAACATCCAGACGCGGAACAATTATTTGTAGGTCATACAAATACTTGTTCCGTGCGGGATACGAACCCGCGGCCCCCAGCGCAACAAGTGATTGCTAAGCCACTGCGCCACGGAGCCGTATAATGATGTAAAGACTAAACCAGCCAATTCAATGCGAGTTTTTGATTTATTACTCTTTATTTCATTTTTCTAGAAAAAGGTGACAAGCGAGCACATAGTTCATCCGATGATAAGTGGATACTATGGCTCATAGACATCTGCATCTAACCTCGGATTAAAAATCAGATTTTTTTTTATTTTTTAAAACTACCCCCACACTAGGATTTTCTCCTGTATTGTGGAGGCAGTTTACAAACACAAATTGCACAAGGACAAAATGCAGAGCTATGGGGACTTAGATGGAATGCCTCGGTACCATTAAAAAGGGTCTCCTATTCTCTACACTTACCATACGAAACACAGCATCAATATTCTGCTATTTCACAATGATATCACAACAAAAAAGTGAAAGTCAAAGCAAACATCAAGTCGAATCAATTATTAACGACATAATTTTAAGGTTCTGTATCCTTATTAAAATGCTGATGGGTTAGTTATGCTTAGTGGCAGATTACAAAATAAATTACTGCTGATATCCTCATTTTGAATTCTATTACGTAGACAAACTTCGAGCATAACCCTCTCCATAGCTCGCTGAGCAACCTTGAGCTTCGTCATACTCGTATATCCATCATTGAAGTACCGTGTCTCAGATCTATATGTCATCTCTGGTAACACGCATAGGTTGCCTAGACGTGACGAAAAATTGTGCTAAAAAAAGTAAGACTTACCTAGTTGAACAATTTGTCCTATGTAAACATAAAATCTAAACCTATATCAACATAATTTTTAATTATAATTAATATCAAATCATTACTAATATATAAATAAATAAAAATACGATAAAGAAATACAAGGTTATTAGGTTATTAATTATCTATTCGTGTACGCGACTTATATACTTAGGAATAGCTACTCGTATATATCATTATTCATTATGATTACTTTGTCACGATTAAGGAAATCTTTACATAGTATAATACGAGTACAATGTCGCTTTCGGCCGTCTGTACGCTTTGATCTTTTAAACTACGCAACGAATTTCAATATAATTTACATTAATAGATAGAATAATTTAAGAAAAAGGTTTTTATATATAATACATGTATATTTTATATTATAGATTATATATACTATCCGTCTGTATGTGTCTCAATTCCTCCTAAATGGCTGAACAATGCATCTTCCTATGATAACAACAAACTTACAATAAAAAAAATTGCGGTTGCCAACCCACTCGCCAAGCGTGGCAACTATGGCAAATAGCCCCCTATGATGAGAGTAACAAAGAAACGGCCCTCAGTCCCCGGCGGCTCCGCTATTCCTAGCTACGGTGGCGACCATGGTAACGGCGGGGCAAAGGGTGCTAAGAATCTCCGGTGGAGGTTCGGTTGCCACCTAAGACGACTCGACCTGGCAACATACAACGCACGCACCCTGAGGACTGACGAGAAGATCGTGGACGTAGAAGAAGAGATAGACAAGTTACGCTGGCATATTATAGGATTATCCGAAGTCCGAAGAGAGGAGGAGGACACGGTAATCCTCGAATCCGGCAACTTGCTCTATCACCGGGAGGGCGACCATCTGTCCCAAGGAGGTGTCGGATTTATCGTCCACAAGTCTCTCGTTAACATCGTTGTAAAGATTAAGAGTGTGTCGACGAGGATTGCGTACCTTATACTCAGAATCACCAAACGGTATTCGCTGAAGGTCATACAGGTTTACGCACCAACCTCGGCACACCCCGATGAGGAAGTGGGGGAAATGTATGAGGATATCTCTAAAGCCATGCATTCCTCCAAAACCCAATATACGGTGTTAATAGGAGAATTCAATGCAAAACTAGGCACAAGAGAGAACGGTGAACTGAAAGTAGGGAAATTTAGAATAGGGCAACGGAACCCAAGGGGCCAGCAGCTGGCCGACTTCATGGAGAAAGAGGGACTCTTTATGATGGACTCTTTCTTCCAGAAGCGGCCCCACAGGTAGTGGACCTGGTCGAGCCCCGACGGTTTCACAAAAAATGAGATTGACTTCATTATGACGACCAGACGACAACTGTTCAGTGATGTCTCCGTGGTCGCGAGGGTGAAAACTGGTAGCGATCATCGAATGGTTAGAGGCACACTGAACCTAAACGTTAAGTTGGAGAGGTCTCGTCTAATTAAGTCAACGCTCCGTCCCCCTCGTGCTCTGTTCCAAAGTCCCGAAACCTTTCAGCTCGAGTTACAAAACCGTTTTCAGTTCCTAGAAGACTGCAATTAAGTGGACGATATGAATGACAAGCTCGTGGAAACTGTCCATGCGGTCGGAGCTAAGTTCTGCAAGACCCGCCGCAGATGCTCTCCGATCACACTCTCAATCTCATGGCTGTTAGACGGGAGATGAAGCTACATTCTTCAACAGATTTGACAGCATACAGGCAACTGAACAGATAGATCTCCAAATGCATGCGACGGGACTTACGCAACTTCAATACGGCTTGTATTGAAGAAGCGATCGAGCGGAACCAAGGCTCCAAAGTCTTTGCCAGAGATCTGTCTGCCAGAAAGAGTCAACTGTCAAAGCTGAAGACCGAGTGTGGCAGCATCGTTTCCGGGGCACCTGAGATTTTTAGTGAGATTGAGAGGTTCTTTGGGCAGCTGTACACGTCATCGTTAGAGCCACACGCAAGTGTAAGTAACGATCAAGAGCAAGTCTTATCCGACACTATTCCGAAGATATCCCGGACGTCAGTCTGAGCGAGATAAGAATGGCTCTCCAGCACGTTAAAAACGGCTAGGCCCCAGGCGAGGATGGAATTACAGCTAAGCTTTTGAAAGTGGGTAGAAAACCGGTACTTGAAGTCCTTCAGTAGTTCTTTAATTCCGTCCTCCATGGTGGCATTACACCGGAGGCGTGGAGCAGAAGTGAGGTGGTCTTGTTCTTCACGAAAGGTGACAACGTTCTCTTGAAAAACTACAGACCGATTTCCCTTCTGAGCCGCGTCTACGTGCTGTTTTCGAGAGTCTTTAAGAATCGTCTCGCGCGCAGACTTGACGACTTCCAACCTCCCAAACAAGCTGGTTTCCGAAAGGGCTTTAGCACCACAGACCACATACATAGCCTTCGGCAAATTGTACAGAACTCCGAAGAGTACAATTTGCCACTATGTCTGGCGTATGTGGACTATGAGAAAGCCTTTGATTCCGTCGAAATTTTGGGCGGTGCTGCAGTCCCTTCAGCGGTGCCAAGTTAACTGTCGGTATATCGAAGTGCTGAAGTGTTTGTACAGTAGAGTTACGATGGCTATCCGAATACAGAACCAGAGTACGAAACCTATCCAATTGCAGAGAGGTGTAAGACAGGGTGATGTTATATCCCCGAAACTCTTCACCGCTGCATTGGAAGACGTTTTCAAGTTTCTGGACTCGAAAGGATACGGTATTAACATCAATGGCACACACACAGTACATCACTCACCTTCGATTTGCCGACGATATAGTCCTTATGGCAAAATCGCTGGAGGACCTAAGCAACATGCTCAATGACCTCAATAGTGTCTCCCAATGAATAGGTCTTAGGATGAACATGGACAAAACAAAGATCATGCTTAATGTCCATGTCACACCTATGCCGGTAGTTGTTGGGAGCACTAAGCTCGAAGTTGTTGACGAGTATGTTTACCTGGGACAAATAGTCCGACTAGGTAAGTCCAACTTAGACCGAGAGGTCAATCGACGGATTCAACTCGGCTGGGCAGCGTACGGGAAACGACGACACATCTTCTCGTCAGACCTACCTCAAAACCTTAAAACGAAATTTTACAACCAGTGCGTGTTGCCAGTGATGACTTACGAATCTGAGACGTGGTCCTTCACTGCTAGCCGTATAAGGAAGCTCAAGGTCGCACAGCGAGCTATGGAGAGGGCTATGCTCGGGGTTTCTCTGCGTGATAAATTTAGAAATGAGTATATCCGCAGTAGAACCAGAGTAAACGACATAGCCCAACGAATTAGTAAGCTGAAGTGGCAGTGGGCCGGCCATATAGCTCGGAGAATCGACAACCGATGGGTAAGAAAGGTTCTTGAGTGGCAGCCTCGTACCGGTAGGCGAAGTGTAGGGCGACTGGAAATACGACCTGGTAAGACATGCAGGAAGTCGATGGATGCAGGTGGCTCAGGTCCGTGCTTTGTGGCATTCCTTGGGGGTGGCCTATGTTCAGCAGTGGACTTATGAAAGGCTGTAATGATGATGAATGATGACTAATAAGCGAATGCAAATGCAGCGTTTTAATTACTACTTTCAAACAGGTTTAATCCAAACAGAATGTTTTTACAAAGCCCAAGACGCTTTATTTTAGTAAATTGTGGAGTGTCATGACTCAAGAGCGACCACCATATTCATTAGCTGTAAGCGCCACAAGAAATAATACCCCGTTGTGTTTTCCTTCAAAGATGAAATTTGTGTACAGTTAAAGACGTATTTGCCGTGCAGTGGCAGCGTAAGACAATCAATCACTCCATTATGTCTTGTGGGTGTGCGTAAAAGACAATTGTGGGAAAGCGATCTACGTACATTGCACTAAAAATTAAATATTCAAAAGCCGATTACTGAGTTGTGTTGATAATGAAAGAGTAGCCCGAGTCAACTATGACAACAGGGCGTCAAATACCATCGATCCATGGACGCTGTAGTGCACCATAAACGTCGTGGATTAAAAATAAATGAAAATTATACGCGGTATAATCTGTAAATTAAATTTATACATGAAATAGTATGTTCAGAAATAATTATGGAAAATGCATTTGGTATACTGTTCATATGCGCTTTTGACAGTTTTAAAAAATATTCCGAGGTTGTCGCCAAGCAATAAATAAAACATAAAGTAAAAAACGTCTTTTCAAATGATATACATGCTCTACAAATATGGCGGCCTAATCCAAATAATTTAAATTATTCGTACGTAAAGTATTTTAAATAGCGCGGGATGAAATAAAAACGGTCCACGCGTTGGTCTTCTTAATTATGAACATGATTAAAGGGTTAACAGAGTTTTATAAAATAAGCACTCTCTAAATTATTCAGGATGGCAGCCAACAGAACAAAAGAAGAGGATAAAATAATCATAACTAAAAAAAGTAAAAACAGATTTTATAATCTGTTTTTACTTAAACAAAAAAATAATCTCGTCAACATTTATGTAGAAATTATTATTTTATATTATGTTTGAAGTCGGTTTTTAGTTTTTTACAGTTTACTTATTTTACCCTTTTAAGTAGTTTGAGGAATATCACAAGTTCAAGGTAATAACTATTATAGCCTAAATTGTTATATTAAAAGCTTCATCCCCTATTTTCCACCCATGATGAGGTGATTTTTTTTAACTGATAAGGGACCAAGTATAACGTGAATGCATAAATGAATGAATAAATATACTTTTATCATATACCACAAAAGATAAAGATACACCAAATATTTAAAAACAAGGAAAGTATACAATTATAGCGATTTCCTACAGGAAACCAAAGGCGTGAAGAAATAAAGCTACGGATACAAGATAGGTGGTGCAATTTAACCTATTTAATAAAATACCTCGTGTAACCTACTTAATATTAAAAAAAATCATTAAAATGAGTTCAGCCGTTTCGGAAAATCATGAAATCGTTTAACATACATAAATAAATACGTATCGAATATATAGGACCTTCTTGTTTTTGGAACATAGTTTAAAAAGTAAATTTTTAAACGTATATAAGTTTGAATCAATCCTTACTATATTAATATATAGAGCACGCTGCATTTTTATCTTAGTTGCAGCACTAAGAGATGGGCGCATCAAAAA
This sequence comes from Parnassius mnemosyne, assembly GCA_963668995.1. Lineage (NCBI taxonomy): Eukaryota > Metazoa > Arthropoda > Insecta > Lepidoptera > Papilionidae > Parnassius > Parnassius mnemosyne. Next base: position 21,336,168 of record CAVLGL010000104.1, on the reverse strand, counting down.
GAGTTTTCATCTAAAATCTGGTCATCACAGAGTGGCCGATATTAGAAAAAGGAAACATTTTTGTCAGCTAATCTACGGGAAAACTTGCCATTAAAATAGTATAAATCACTAAAAGTAAACATGTGTTAAATAATAATAAATAAATAACAATATTAAGGTAACTAAAAAGTACCCAATGTGGTTGGAAAACTCAAACTAAACTTGATACCTTGAGAAGTACCAGATAATTAGTAACCGGCAGTATGGTTTCCGTCGTGGTCGCTCATCTGGTGATCTTCTGGTTTACCTGACTCATAAATGAGCAGAAGCAGTAGAGCCGAAGGGATATTAGTTTGGGGTATAACCCTGGCCGTTAGTTTGGACATTGCGAAGGCCTTAGATCGAGTTTGGCACAAAGCGCTTCTTTTAAAGCTCTCTTTCTATGGGCTTCTCGAGAAATAGTGCAATTTTTCTCGAGAAATACTAAAATTTATACGTGGTAGAACCATGCTGCAAATATATTGGTAGTATAGTTGTAGCACGAATGGGTCGGCTTGACCGGGGGGAAGACCACGCTCTCACATAATACCAGCGTAAAATGGCAGCTTGACACTGCTGTGTTTCGTATGGTGAGTGCAGAGAACCGGAGACCCATTTTACTGAAAAAGAGGAATTCCATCTCAGTCCTCACAGGTGACAACGCATCCGCATTTTGATTCTTTATTGAGGATAAATGTAGATGTCTATGGGTCACAGCAACCACTTACCATCAGGTGGACTGTGTGCTCGTTCGTATAGGGTGACAAACTAACACTATAAAAAAAATTGGATCACATTTTCTTGCAAAAGCATCAAGGTAATAGTAGATGGCGCAAGCTCCAATTACTAGCCTATTAATGCTGGTGCTCCACAAGCCTGCGTGCTATCACCTATGCCGTTTCTTCTTCATATCAGTGATATGTTGCAAGCCAGTAACATTTTTATTCATTGCTAAGTGGACGACAGCACTGTTCATGCTTAATACACCGGCCGTGCCAATATTTCTCGGGAAAACGTCGCCGAATACCGGAACAAACATGTGTCTGAAGTCGGGTCTTTGTTGAACAAAGTCTCTGTTTGATGGCGGCTAAATCTAGTCCAGCTAAATCCACAGAAGATACAAGTTTGCGCGTTTAGCGTTAAAATCCACATCATCTGAATGGCAGTCTATTACTGTGCAATTTACTAGGGGAACTACTTTGTGGCATCGTTTACCGTCGGCTTTTTTCCGGAACGATACGACTTAGAGACCGTCAAAAAACGAGCTTACTCATTTTTAAAAGGCAGGCAACGCACTTTATTCCCCTGGTGTTGCAATTGTTCATGTGTGGCGGTCGACACTTGCCATCAGGTGAGCCAAATACTCGTTTGCCTACTATAAAAAAAATCTAATTTTGTTTTCTATAAAAAGAAACTTGAAAGTTATATCTGAATAAAATATACCTCTTTGTTCCAAGTAGATTCCACCGCAGGCTTTTGTAAATATAAGTCATAGACAGACGCCTTTTGTTTCAGATGGGCAATAAAAATTGTACTCTTTATTTTAAAAGCTTTCGTTTGTGTACCCTTATCTTATATTTTCTTGAAGATCAAAGGCTCTATGTAAGTAAGGAAACTTACTCCGGTCCTTTTAGCCCTAATTAATTCAAGCAAAACATTAACCTAAAACACAAGAACCATTAAAGTATCTTATGTGTGCATCATGTGGCATAGATCGATATACTTAATTTTTATTTTTATTAACTTAAGTGATAGTAGGGGAGGCGAAGAGGCTAAATAGGGACTTACTCAAGCCTCGTGGGGACCTATCGTGTAGTGAGGATTAGATGCTAAAAAGGAAAAAAGGTTATATGATGTATGCACTTTCACTGGTGGAGGGAGCGTGTACAGGTTTTCAAAAATGTAAAAAAAACAGTCATAGAGAAATATTCTGGCGCTTCAAATATTAATCGCCCCCCTTGTTTCTGATAACGGAGAAATATTAATTTGCCGGTTTGCCGTGGCCGTGTATTTGGCCGCATTTTTCGGGTAGAAAATAGGAAAAAAAAAATAATTTATTCGAGCGAGCAATAGTATCAAATTCATTCATCCCCGTGCGTTAATCGAACGCTTAGGCACTGCGCTGTCGAACCGTTCATTTATAATTATTAGGTTAAACTTCTGTGATTGTAGTTTTAAGATTTTCTTCTTTAACCAACAGCCTGTATTTCATTCTACGCGTTTTGAAACGATAATTGCCTTATTGTCGAGCCAATGCTCGAAAAGTGGGTACGAATCCCCCGATAGACTAACTGCTGTAAACATAAGCATTTTAAGCTTACTTGTAGTATTTCAGTCATGTATTACAACCTTTTAGTTTTCATTATTTTGTGTTGTTATCTGTGGTTGTTATCAGGAAAATGCTGCTACCCATCTACTGTTTCATTTCTCACTGTCGCTACGTAGTATTATTTATTCTGTGCTGTCACCTCTTAAGACATCCACGAGATTGACAGCAAAGAAAATTGTGTCTTGCGTGTTATTTTCATAGCTACTGGGAAATTTATTTTTATTTTTCAATTTTATTTCTAATTTAATATTGTTTGTTGTATAATATAACCGTTGGTGACGCGGAGCAATGTTTCCCAAAATAATCAGTTAGTTTGCTATGTACAGAATAGAACGTTTTATTTAATAAATATTTTTTTCTCTGAATTAGCTTAGAGTCATGCGTTACGCGTTACGAGTAAAACGAATTAAATGTATTGATTGTTTGTTATAACTCAGAAGCATGTGTTACATATGTACTAATGGCATATGGCACACAATAACGATAAGTTAAAAAGAGATAGCTAAATGCTAGAGAGATAACAAAGATAGCTATAAATATTAGAAAGGGATAGCAGTAGCCTCTTGTATATATAGAGTTCAGTGAACAGCCTCCTATGTGGCTTTTGGGGTCGTGTAGAAAAGAGTTGTTCAATGATCAACTCACATGACAGCTTATCTCAGGTGACTAGCCTTGTTTAAATTTAGTCTCAAAATAGATTATTTTTAATTGTTTAAATTAAGAATTATTCCATGAAAAATATGTAAATTTATGTAATAAACAATTCAGGATGGTTTTACAAAATAATAAGAGAAGGTATTACGTAAAAAGCAATTCTAATGAAAAAATCTCGAATTAATAGTAAACATTAAAGTATATTTAAACGTTTAATTGTTTTAACTTGTGAATAAAATTGTTTTTATTCTTTGAGAAATTCATGTTTATTGCTTAAAATTGTATTAATAGTTTTCAGTTGACATTTTACGATTTACGACTCTAAGAAATATCTTGTAAAATTGTGATATTTTCTTTAATATTTTATTATTCCTTAATGTGATGTTAATGTTTTAATTATTATTGTAATGTGTCTTTACTGTATTTCATGCAAAACATAGTTGTGTAATGATATTTATATGGACAATAAAGATATTGGGTGATGGATGGAAATGCGATAGTGAAAATTGGTAGCTAGCTTAGGTCGAAATTGCTTTAGGCGTGCGGTTCTCCTTACGGTAAAGCTTCTGGGGTTCAGTAATAACCCGCCCTAATATTTGCAATTGGTGTGGGATCAACGACAATTTCGGGAACTATAATCAAGATGAAGGAAAATAAGTGAAAAAGTTGTAAAAGAGAAGTAAGATAATTTCAAAAAGCTTTGTAAAGTTATTGCTGGTGCCAAGGCACGAACTTTGATAACAAGTCACCACCATCAATTCTATTATACATATCAGTAACTTGTTAAAGTTTTGACTATTTAGCTTTTCTTACTTTTATATATAATAAATACCCCTCGCAGAAATGAGAGGAAGCCTGTGCTCAGGAGTAAGGCGTAAAAAGACTATAACGGTGTAGGAAGTGATGCTCTTAAATTTACATTTTATATTTAAGTAACAGAACACAAAAAGTTGTCATTAACAGTAAGAGTTCTTTCGGGTTAGTAGTATAAATGGGCGTGCCCAAAGGTTCAATTTTCGGTCCATTTCTGTTTCTTGTATATATCAATGACTTATCTTACATAGTAAGGGATAACTATCATACAGTATTATTTGCTGATGATACTTCATTAATTTTTAAATTTAAACGACAATTACTAAAATATCACGAAGTAAATAATGCTATATCTAAATTAGTAAATTGGTTTAACATGAAAACTTTGTATGAAGTATGTATTTGTAATTAGTATGAAATTTATAAAACAATTCAAATATCAAACATCCACATACTACATTAGTATGTCATCATGTGGAGAAATGAGTTTTGTTGATACCACATTTTTCTTGGAATCATACTAGACGCGAAACTTCAATGGGGCCAATATCAATAGTAATAGTAGCAAGCGGACTTAGTTCCGCAGCATACGCTGTAAAAAATATTAGAATTCTTTCCAGTGTTGAAATAGCTAGACTTGTTTACTTTAGCTATTTCCATAGCATAATGTCGTATGGCATTTTGCTATGGGGACACACAACTGACAACTGTCAATAAGCAATTGTCATAAGAGTAACCTATAATTTAAAACCTAAAGAGACAATCAGACAACAATTTACAAAAATTAATAAATATATCAACTTTGACATATCAATATATTTGTGAAAATGTAATGTTTGTATCTATAAATAAAATAATAGAGGTTTGCAGTTGTGCGCGCATCACGGAAAAACTACTGGATAGATTTCAATTAGGCTACGGTCTCCTATTAAATGCTATACGCGACTTCCGACTTCAGCATAAACGTTCCGATCGGCGTCTGAACGCCAGGCACAGCGTCAGCGGTCAATAAATTCTTAGCAGCGGACGACGTCTCGACTTTCGATCACACAACAGTTAATTAGCCGACTGTGCTCACGTGTGGTTGTATGTGATATTTGTATATAAAATGGATATAAATTCTACACTTTTGGCGGCGCTTGTGTTACTTGAAGAAGGGGCACAAGACGACCGTATACGCAAAAAAATAAAGGCAACAAGGCATCGATTATTTATGAAGAGAAATGAACAAGGATGTTTCCAGCTATTGATAATGAAATAAACATAATTTTTATGTTCCTTGTCACTTGTATTGTATATTGCAATATGACATTTAATTGACTTAATCAATAACTCGTTTTCTTTATTAAATTTTTCCATTTTGTACAGATGCTAGACATGAAGTTCACGTTACAATGGTTCGAAATAACTAGAGACGCAGCGCAAAGCGTCTGAACGCCGCATACGACGTCCATACGCTGACATCAGCGTGTGAAAGAGACCACAACAGTACATTTACATAGTAAGCAACGTAACGCGGCGTACGGCGTGACACTGTAAGCGACCGATGGCGTTTATAGGAGACCACCGTCTTAGGTTTTCTAAGTTTTATTTCTTAGATACTTGGCCCTTATCTAAAAAAAATATTGCGATATCTACATTTAATATAAAGTTATTAAAGTTTTAAGAAACAAGTATTTTTATAAGCACTACGTGATCAGTGATGTGCGTAAGCAACGCGGACGAAGTCGCAGGTATCAGCTAGTACAAAAATGGAAGTAGTTTTTGAAAAACAATTGATACTCGTATTCATTCTGTAAATACTAGAAACAGACACAAGGTAGTAGTACCATTTAATCGACTCCACCGAGTCACTAATTCATTCTTAGGGCGATGTTCATACATATATGCTTTTACCTTCGATCAATAATACCAACTAGATAACGGGTCACGTACAAAATCATAGCTAAATGCTGTCCGCGTGAATATATACTTATACAGCTACATTTGTTTACTAAACAACTGAGACAAAAAATTAAAACAGTTTTATGTTCAACCCAATTACAACCATGGCATCTAGTAAGAAAGTCACAAATCTTACGATTATTAGTTACAAAAAAGAACAATTCAATTTATTATTCCTGTCACTTGGAAATGAAAAGACATAGGTTAAATAACATTTAGTGTGGAATCAACCTTAATTAAGAACAAATTAAAGTACTTTTTCACGTTCTTGTCTTGCAAGCTACGTCGTTTTGTTTCGTTTCTGTTTGCTTCTTCGAATTTAGCTACAAAAGTTATGGAGTTGCGGTGAACATTAAAATAATTTGTAATATGATCATAAGTTTAGTTAAAATTATTTATATTTTGGGCATTTATGTTTGTTAGTATACATACTTTCCACACTAGCCATTAAATATAATATAGTATGTAGTATAATGATTGCATTTTATTAGATAATTCATTATATATTTATTATGTTTTTGTATGTATATATGTTTGTAGTATAAGTATTATATATATATATATATATATATATATATATATCCTTTTTTATCACACTAATTTACCCTACCCCTTACCTGCTGCCTTGCATTTGTTTTTACTATTTGAGAAATACTTGTAATTTCTAATTTTTTGGGATTTACTTATAACTTTTTTTAGAATTTTAGTATAAAGGTAATATTTTGACTTGTTTGATTTTTTGTCATTAGGTCTTGATGTATAGTAATTGTACCTCAACTTCCTTTTTGTATTACAAGACTTTTTAAGTCCTGCTGTAATCCATTCATAAGATTCATTCATAATCCATCCAATCATAGACAGTCATAAGCTTGAGAAGTAAGAAGGAGAGTTCATTGGTTTTTTTTTTACTGCTTTACGTATTAATAAATTATATTCTTATATAGCACGCGGTATCTTCAACGCACAAAATGCAATGTAACGTGCTACGAGATTTAGCGTGCTGCAAGACTTAACGCGCCTGCCGGCCGCCCACGCGCTTTTTTATAAATAGCGCACTATTACATAGCGTATTTGATAGCGCGCTATAAATTTATAGTTTATAGTCTGTAGCACGCTATTGATTTATAGTCATTTTGAACAACTCTAATTTGTAGGGGTGCTTTAAAATCGGTAATTTTGCATCAAATATGCATAAAAATATAACTTATTCTACATGTACTTACCGAAAGTAAGACACTCCGGCTGTTAAATTGCTTTTTCGGGCATTATTTTTGCAACTTTTAAATATACATTGCGGCATTGTGAAACGTGTTTACATTGGCTGTGTTACAGGTCAACTGAATGAAATAAGAGGTCACGTCTCCAGTGCGCTGTTATTTACTTGGACGTATTTTTTGCGCCGACCCGATATCTAGTTGGTATTGTTGATCGAAGGCTTTTACAAAAAAATTCCAGAAAATATACATAATTTGACCTCCAAAAAGTTTAATAACTTTAATAAACAAATTGTTTAAAAAGGGTTATTATTATATTAAGGAATTTATAGACGATAATAACCCCTGGGAATGAGATGATCGCTACTAAAGCTATTCCTAATTTGTTTTGTGTTACATATTATATGATTGGAAGGTGTTTTTTTTTTCAAAAAAGTCTCCCTGGGTTTCTTGCTGGTTCATCACAGGACATAGGTTTTTTTCCGAGCCAGTGGTAAATTAAACAAAAGAGTGACTTTCAATAAGCATTATTTATAATCTATATTGAATAAAAATGTTTCTGTTCTGTTCTGTAACTTTCCTTTACTTTACTTTACTTATATATGTATTAAGAAAAAAATATATTTAATATTCCTTCGTGATTATCTAATTAAATTATGCAAATCAAGTTTATTTCTTCGAATAGCTCATTATTATTACCAATCTTTGACAGTCCACTGTTTGACATTAGTTTTCGCGAGCGTGGTCTTTCCCCGGTCGAGGCGACCCATTTGTGCTGCAACTATAATAAAGGCGCAACATGGCCCTACCACGTACAAAAGTTTTTATCGTAATTCATTGCTATACATAAAAATAGCACATTTAAAATATACCTACGTCACACATTACTTATATATTATTATTATATACATATTAATTGTCTCTTCTATCATATTGGGCGAAAATCACGTTTGACTGAAACTTTTGGGGTTGAAGACACTTTCAGTAGATTGAAGCAATTTGATATGCATTACGGAGTTTAACAGACCTATCCAAATCCTCTCAGAAACTCATACAAATGCGAATGTAAAATGAAATAAAATAGGATTTGGCCTTTATATTCTTGTTGTGAATACGGCAGCTTCATTTAAATAACCTTTGAATAATAATTACCTTTGAAATTCAATAAAAGAGATTGAATGCTAAACATGCAAAAAGGTTTTTATTGGATTAAGACCTACAAAAAACTTAATGGTGTTCGTAAGATAATATGTTTTTAATACATATTTTCACATTTAAGTTATTATATGCCCTAAACTAACCGGACCGTGCTTTGTGGCATTCCTTGAGGACTTGTTGCCATAAACTTCGTTGTTGATACACGCGTCAATGTTTCATCGTTTACGTCTGCTTCATCATTACAGTCCTTCACAAGTCCACTGCTAAACATAGCACCTGCATCCATTGATTTCCTGCATGGCTTACCAGGTCTTCACTTTATCTAGTGGGTAGACACTTCGCCTGCCGGTACGAGGCTGCCACTCGAGAACCTTTCTTCCCAATCGGTTGTCGGTTCTTCAAGCTATATGGCCGGCCCATTGCCACTTCAGTTTACTAATCTTTTGGGCTATGTTGGTTAATTTGGTTCTACTGTGGATATCCTCATTTCTAAGTCTATTATGCAGAGAAACCCCGAACATAGCCCTCTCCATAACTCGCTGAGCGACTTTGAGCTTCCTCATACGGCCAGCAGTGAAGGACCACATCTCAGATTCATAGGTCATCAGTCATCACTGGCAACACGCACTGGTGGTACAATCTAGTTTTGAGGTTTGGAGGTATGCCTGACGAGAAGATGTATCGTAATCTCCCGAACGCTGCCCAACCAGGTTGATTTACCTCTACCTGTCGAAGTTGGACTTACCCAGTCGGACTATTTGTCCCAGGTAAACATACTCGTCAACATCCTCGAGCTTAGTGCCCCAACAACTTACAACTTATGCTTTTGTGTTTCGTATGGTTGTTTCGAAATAGATCCATTGGCACCACTGAAATTTGTAAAAGATTATGGTCTATATAGAATATGTATTTTCTAGAATATCTGAAGTCCGTCAACATGCTTCCTATTTTTAACTTTAGAATGAGTAAATTCATATAAACACTATTCGGCATTTTACATTACATAATTTATTTATTATCCACGTGACGTTTTTTTTTAAACATATTTCCATCATTGCTTATTCTAAGATTTCGTAATATCTTGGGACAAAGCATTTTCACAAGCAATTACGCTAACTTGCGGCTTTCTATTGACAGCGCTTAATGAAATTTGCTCACCAAAGTTTAATTTATTCTCAATTATGAGCTGTTACCAACTGAGATGACTTTGCTTGATCAGAAAATTCATTTTAAATACGAACTTTCTAGATAGTAAGACAAGGATCTTACGGTCTAAGAGTCCTACTAAAATTTAAATATGTAAATGAACTGACGACACCGTTATATTAGGTCACCATAAAACAGATTAACATACATTTTTTGGACGAGACACTTTATTTATACAATACAATACAAACACTCACGCCTGTCACCCAGTGGGGTAGGCAGAGACTACGGACTTCCATTTGGCGCGATCCTGACACACTTCTCTCGCCTCCTTTACATCCATAAATTTACGCATACACGCTCATCGTTTAAGGGCCTACTCTACTCCTACTACTCCTAATCTGGCCCATTTTCAATGTATTGTCGATTTGGTCGATAAATCTTCTTCTAGGACGTCCCTTCCCGACTTTGCCGTTCACTTCTGAAACATAAATTTGCTTTGTCACTCTTTCCTCGTTCATTCTTTCTACGTGACCAAACCACCGAAGCATTCCTTTTTTAATCCTAGTCACAACGTCATCTTGCAAACCACACATTTCTCTTATCACACTATTTCTCACCCTGTCATTCAGATTCAGCCCTAGCATACTCCGTAATGACCGCATTTCTACAGCACTTCTTCTGCCATACCCAACTTTCACTACCATACATTAAAGTAGAGACTAACACACCATTATGTATTGCCATACGTGGCTTCTTTGACACATTCTGACTCTTCCTAATAGCGTGTAGAGCCCCATTAACTCTATTTCCTGCGTTTACTCGTCGTTCTATATCCTTGTCATATCTACCATCCCTGCTAAATAAACATCCCAAATATACAAACACTTTATTTACTACCATAATAAAACACTTACAGTAAAAAAGAAAAACGAAACACTTAAAAATTGTGGTTTTGTAAGTTAAATATACAAGTTACATAGATATATATATAACGCAGACTATTTTCTTGTGTCTGAAATACCTATTGTTTGTAACTAACATCAAACAGTTTTACACAAGTTAAAATGGTCTCCGAATTATTTTATTTTCGTCACTCATCAAACATAACAGAACAACATTATGTTCCATGTTTTGAGTGTTCCATATACCTCCAATCTTATTTATTATCTTCACGCACAATCCCTGACGGGGTAGCCAGAGAGAACAGATCGCCAAGTGTCACGATCCTTACATACCTCTTTCGCTGCTTTCAGATTCCTTATCTTCTTCATACATGCACGTCTAGATATCCGAGTACTCTTGAGCCTACCTTCTTTGAGCAATTTGTTCACATGGTCTTCGAAAGTTAGTCTCGGTCTACCTCGACACCTTTTAATATTAACTTTCGCGCTATATATTTTCTTCACCATTCGGTCTTCACTCATTCGCTCAACGTCCCTTATCAATTTTTGTGATAAGGTCATCTTTCAAACCTGCCATATTGCGAGTCTCTTCGTTTCGCTTTCGGTCGGCCATGGTAACGCCGCACATTTTACGAAGAGATCGCATCTCCACTGCATTCAACTTGCTTTTATGCTTCTTCTGGCATATCCAGGTTTCACTGCCATATAACAAAGTCGGTACCAACACTGCGTTATGTATTGCAAGGCGTGTACTCTTCACTATGCCTTGCCTTTTGACTAACGCAGTCAGGGCACCATTGACTTTGTTCCCGGCAGCGACACGCCTGTCTACCTCCAATCTAACTCCAATAAACTAAGTATATATTTTTTTATAAAACTGTAGCAGCAATCGAACTTACAGTTCACCTGATGGTAACTACTGCAGTCCATCGACATCTGCAGTCAACTTCAAACAAGCTGTCTCTTCACTGCGATGCGTTGTCACCTCTAAAAACAAAGCTATAATGCCTCCCTGCCTAGTTATGAGTTAGTGCCTTACCGTACTAGTATTAATACAGTGTAACCTTGATATAACGAGCCTCAATATAACGAATTCCTCGATTTAACGAATTTTTATCATTGCACAATATATTTGTAGGTATTAGAGTAGATTAAAAAAATAACTTACTAAAGTACATTTTAAATATCTCTAAATAATTTCTTAAAATAAGTAAGTAAATATAAATATTGAGAGAGAAAAAGAACGACCTGGAATGAAGTAACAAATTAAAATAAAAACCATTTACTGATACTGTGCCGAATTTATGCGTTACTTTCTATTTCCAGTTCTATAGAATTTATGATCACAAGTTTTGTGATATTATTTTTTTTATAGAATAAGGGTGACAAGCAAGCACACAGTCCACCTGATGGTACGTGGTTGCTATGGCCCATAGACATCTACATCTATCCCCGTTCGCGAATCAAAGTGCAGATGCGTTGTCACCCCTGAGGACTAAGATGGAATGCCTCTTTTCCAGTAAAAAGGGTCTCAGGTTCTTTACACTTACCATACGAAACACAGCAGCTTAATGCTGCTATTTTACGCTGGTATTCTGTGAGAGCGTGGTGCTTCCCTGGTCGAGTCGACCCATTTATGCTACAACTATACAATTAATATAGCTGCAGAATGGCTCTACAGTTTAAATACTCGTGTATTTATGATAATGTTTTTAGGCAAGCCTGTCATGACAATTAGAAATTAATCAGTACAGAAACGTGATTAACACATTTTACTACAACGCACATAGATAATTATAATCAATATCATATTTCAATTCCTTTGACTATTACTTAAGTAAATAGCTAGCAATAAAATTGTTTGGCACGTTTTCAACAAATTTCTATTCACCGCACGTATTCCTCGGAAGCGTTGAAAGTCTCTCGTATCTATGACGGATGTTCTGTCATCGAATAAATGTTAGCATTTAGAAAGTATTAAATAAAAATATATAAATAGGGGATTTTATGCCGCGTAGTGGCAGCGTAAGCAGGTCCACTACCTCATATCATCAGGAAATAAGCAGCAGCGTCTTCTTAATATGAGCTCAAAATAATAAAAGAACTGCAGTTATCAACCCTCATGCCAGCATGGCAACCATAGCTGAAATATTTTCCTTATGGGGTAATTTATTTCAGCTATAGATTACTATACATGATGCCTATGTCAGGCAGTGTAGTTTAGCTAGCCTGTAATGCATAAATGAAATTTCCGTGCATTTAAATTATAGTGTTGATATATTTCTTAACTAGCTGTTCCCCGCGACTTCGCCCGCGTATAATTTTGGGTAAATTAGGACCCTAATTATTTTTCTCAAATCTAAGTAACCTAAGTTACTTCTTAGAACATCAGCTATCTGCCAGTGAAAGTCCCGTCGAAATCGGTCCAGCCGTTTCGGAGATTAGCCGGAACAAACAGACAGACAGACAGACCGACAGACAGACAGACAAAAATTTTAAAAATTATGTTTTTGTTGTAAGTACCGTATATACATTCATATGCATTTAGTAAAAATCTGTTATTTTAACATTACAAACAGACACATCAATTTTATTTATTTGTATAGATGACTGCATTTCTACAGCATTAATTTTACTAATATACTTCTACCACGCCCACCTTTCACTACCAAATATTAAGGTAGAGGCAAACACAGCAATGTGACTTGCCACACGTGCCTTTTTGACACAATCATACTTTTCTCAATAGTGTAAAGAGCCCCATTTACTCCATGTTCTGCATTCACTCTTCCTTCTTTACCCTTGTCTTATCTACTACCGCACATATACACATCTGTAGTACCTAAACTCGTCCACTTACTCAATCAACTCCCCATCTATCTTTATTTCACTTGCCGTTTTACTTTCTCACGTTCTTTTTACTTGCGTCCATTTTTATTGCTACTAATTTTTTAAACCATATGTTCATTAAAGGAACCATCATTAACAACTCAGCCGCCGAAGATGCAAATATTACTTGATTTTTTTTTTTATAGGATAAGGTTGACAAACGAGCACACAGCCCACCTGATGGTAAGTGGTTGCTGCGGCCCATAGACATCTACATCTATCCTCGTTTGCGAATCAAAATGCAGATGCGTTGTCACCCGTGAGGACTAAGATGGGATGCCTCATTTCCTGTAAAAAGGGCCTCCGGCCACCTGCACTCACCAAGCGAAACGCAGAGGTAAACCTCTACTTCACGCTGGTTTTCTGTGAGGTCGTGGTACTACCCCGGTTCGAGCCGGCCCATCCGTGCGACAGCAAAAGCTGCCGCGTGGCTCTACCACTGTTAAATTGTCGGCGAACAGATTGAACAATCAGCTGGATCCACGAGACCGAATTTCCGACCGAGCTCCTAATGTAGAATCCTAGCTACTAGGTTGTATCTGTGCCAGTACTCAGAGTTAGAATGCGCCGAACAACCGGAGATGACATGCCTAAGTGACTCACCAGGATGCCGACATGCTCCACAGATGTCGACGGTGCCATCCCTCAAGATGTACCGCCGATAATTGTTGGTCTTAATAATCTAATCTTGTCTTGCACCGACAAAACCGTCGGTTTATTATTATTCTGACATAGGCCTTTTCCAAGTCTAAAAAATCGTAGAATACTTTCTGGTTTTTAGCCAAAAACTTTTCCGTGATCACGCGCATAAAAACGGCCTGAACCGGTAACACTATATTATAAATAAATAATAATAACCAACTTATAAATACTCTGTACAAAAAATGTGCAATTTATTTGCAATTTTGCGTCAGGAACACTCAAGAATTAACATCTTAAGCAGATTATTAACACTTAACCAGAACATCCGCATTGATCTACCATTTCTCATCATTCATTTCTTCATCAGTTTCACTGATAAAATGCGAAAATACGGTAAATATTTGTCGTAAGAGGCGATAAAGTATTTAAATTTCGCGAGATATTTTGAACACTAATGTATTTGAGCTTGCTTTATTTTGTTTAAAATGAGTAAAGTTTAAAGATTTTTACACCCTCCATGCTCCGAGAACAAAGGAGCAGTCAAATTACGTTGAAAGTGATATTTAACGACCTTAGTTGCCCGGCACCTAGCCCGTATATCCAGCTTCAAAGCTTAACATTTCATTCTGCTTTAACATTTAATATTGTATGTACCTTATTAACTATTCTTTCGTATTAAAAATCTTATAGTACTTTTTTTAGTTCTTGGGATTTGTGTACCGAATCTCTTCGTTTCAACTCATTTTCAAAGCCACCAACTAGAAATAACTCCCTATAACTCACCTGTCGGTCACAACGGCCTAGTGTATACGCGTGTCTCATTATTAGAGATATTAATGACGTAATTTTACAGTTTTCAATCTACTTATCTCTTGCTAAGCGAAAACCACCTTCGTCACACAGCTTGATTGCGTCTCACCTCATACCAAACATAAATTGCAGTACATGTTCAAGATGACTTCTTTGATAATTTTAACGGTTTGATTTAGATACCAGGGTTAGTTAATCCAGTAAGAAGTTTTATTACTTCGTAATTTCTTGCATCCTAATCCACATCACATTCTTCGATAGATCTATAAGTATCTATAAGTACGCGAAGCTGATTGCCCATCATCAGAAACGAAAACACATAGAGAGGTATGTTCAATTATATATAGACTTACTAACTATATGCTTTAATTTATCCTTCTCTTTTCCACCCCCGGACAACCAGGCGGTCGGCGGGTCTGCCCCTTCGTTGTCGACATTTGGTTCCGTTTGGATCTAATGCGTGGATCACAAAAGACGAAGCAAACCAAACGGTTTTTTAACGGTTTAAACGGACCCCGCTCTCACAGAATACCAATACTAATATAGCTGCAGCATGGCTCTACCACGTATAAAAGTTTAAAATACAACGTATACAATATTAATATTTATTATACATATATTACAATATATATATATACATTTAGATAATTTTATAAAGATAATTTTTCGTCAATTTGAAAATGGTAGGCTCATAAAACATAGTTGTTTTTGCGTTGGTATCTTTAGTACTATAATTGATAAAGAAGAACCCCGAAGAACTTAGTTAAAGTTAATAAAAGAACCGGCTAATTGGGAGTCGGACTCGCGCATGAATGGTTCCATACCATGGTAAAACACGTTTCAAGTAGGGGAGCCCCCCTTTTTTTTTTACTTATTTATCTTACTACTTTAATTATTTGTTGTTATGCGGCAACAAAAATAAACATTTTATGAAAATTTCAACTGTGTACTATTACGGATCATGAGATACAGCCCGCTGACAGACAGACGGACGAAAGCAGAGGCTTAGTAATAAGGTTATATAGTAATTACCCTTCAAGTACGGACCCCTCGAAAAAGAATAATTAAATAATTTAAAATAAAAAAAAATTACAACTGACTTCAACTCAAAAACTATTGGTCAGACCTTGATATTTTATCAAGGGGACCACATGTGAAGCACCAGCTTTCAAATAAAAAAGAATCATCGTCAACACATAAAAAATCAACACATAAAAAAAACATACAGTCGAATTGAGTACCGTCTCCTTTTTGAAGTCGGTAGAAAAGCGGTTCAAAATAGACGACAATGTCCCATATCATACATACAAAAAAACCGACTTCAAAAATACCTCCCCTCTTTATAAGTAGTCTAAAAAGCTCTGATGAAAACGAATATTCCACTCCAATATAATAGAATTTCAGCCGTATAGTGGCGGTGTAAGAATATCCACTACCCCATACCCCCATCGTCTCGAGGCGGAGCCGTCATACTAACGACGGCTCCGAAGAGTATGACGGCTCCGTGGCGCAGTGGCTTAGCGATGAGTTGCTGCGCTGGGGTCGCGGGTTCGAATCCCGCACGGAACAAGTATTTGTATGGCCTACGAATAATTGTTCCGGGTCTAGATGTTTTTCCTTGTGCAATTTGTGTTTGTAAACTGCCTCCACGATACAGGAGAAAATCTTAGTGTGGGTAACGTTTTTTTTTTTTAATAACATAAGAAGGTGGTATTAACCAGATGGGCAGCAGCGTCTTCCTAATAACAATTAGAAAAAAAAATTGCGGTTACTGATCCGCGTGCAAGTGTGGCAACTATGGCAACCCTTATGCAGTGGACTTTGATAGACTGTAATGAATAAAGAATGAAATTAATTGTAAAGAGTTAAAGGTTTGTATTGTAAGAGACGGTGAAAAGAAAAGCTCGAAAATCTTTGTGGCTTCCGATGGATAACGGTGTATAGACCTGGTACATACATTACATATCTCGTGTTAAAACAATCCCTTCTTCTATAATTTTTCAGGGTTATAAGAACACTTGCTTACAACATTCTGAACAGCAGTAGCCCTTGACATGTCCCTTGTCATTGAGGGTCGGACTTGACCCCATTATATTGCAAGAGTGCTCCACCTCGAGACCGCCTTTATGGGTGCATAAATGAAAGATTGTGTGTCTTTATGGGTTTGTATTTAGCACAAAAAAAACGCTAATATCGATAGTTATTACAAGCACTTAGACCACTGTAGAATATTTTTTATAGGATAGGGTGACAAACGAGCACACAGTCCACCTCATGGTAAGTGGTTGCTGTGACGCATAGACATCTACATTTATCCTCAATAAAGAATCAAAATTCAGATGCATCGTCACCCGTGAGGACTAAGATGGAATGCCTCTTTTCCAGTAAAATGGGTCTCCGGTTCTCTACACTCACCATACGAAACACAGCAGTGTCAAGCGCCTATTTTACGCTGGTATTCTGTGAGAGCGTGGTCCTTCCCCGGTCGAGCCGAACCATTCGTGCTACAACTATACTACTAATATACGAGTAGCTACAGCATGGCTCTACCATGTAATAAAGAATTTTGAATTTAACTGTAAAAAAATACTTTTCTTAACCAAGTGACTACTCACGATACGAGTGAAAAAATTATTTCTATTTTAGGTTAAATTTAACAAATAGGTTTAAGATACTTGTATTACTAACTCATATGATCCATGGTGATCGAAATAAAATATTTTTATTTATTTATTAGAAAACACTAAATAGATAGATCGATTTCCTCGCACTAGTGATACTGCACCCCAGACCGGCGGTCTGTTGGAGTAGAACACGACATTTTATACAAATACTAAGATTCAAAACATTGAAAGGTAAGAACAAATACAGTCATTTACAAAAGCCACTCCCTAAAGAAAGCAAATCCCACAGATTTCCGTTACGCGGAAATTCGCAAACTAAATTATTTAAATTCGATGATTCTAATGCAAAAGGCTAGTTGCAAGATAAATAATTTAGAAACGCTTTGAAACATTAACATTTAAAATTTCTCGACAATTTTTCATCTAAAAATAGAAATAATATTAAAATTAATGTATTTCATATTCGATCGATGGAAATAACTGGCTTATATTTAACATAGGGGGTTATTTGCATTTTAAAAACCATTGTCTAAAAACGAGAATCTATCTGTCTGTCTGTCCGGGCAGTGTCAATCTTTACAATGGCTGTACTGATTGTAATTAAACTTCACGAACAGAGAGAGCATAGCCCAGGCTATGCTCTCTCTGTCTCCAGAGTTTAGATGTCTATAATTATTTTGTCGGTAAAACTTGTACAATTAAAAAAGAGACAAGAAATTGATTAACTAAACAGTCTTTAATTATCCTAATTCTAAATAACACTACATTATTAAATCCTTCCACTAAATCGTTTAACCAATCGCTATCAGTGCGTATAGTTATCTATACATATATTATGTAATACGTTTTCTGTAAGTATTGAACTCACGTTAGTCAATATAGAAACCCTTATCAATAATCTCTAATAGTCAGATCCTTAGAGTGTACAAACGTATTGATTACTATTTGTATCGCTCAGGGATAAATGAAGGAGTATAAAGATAAGAATTATTTAGTAGCGGCGGGAATAATCGTAAGATGTAAGATGGAGGGAGTGAAAGGATTTTGTATTAAAATGGAGTATATACTTTTAGGTCAAACCTTTAGGTTTATGATTTCAGGATAAAATTAAACTCTCACATTACGTATTTTATTTTTAATTGTCTTTCAAAAGTTTTACAAACTAATAGATGATTATATTTTATACTAAAAAAACACAGAACAAAGTTTCAAGTCAATACATTCATCTGTAAAGATGTTTCATCGTTACTTAATAATTCATATATTATATTCATAAATACACATTGTAATATTTTTATCCAGAATCAACGTGTATACTAAATACCTAGTATCAGTTAAAAAGTGTAATCCTATCTGGCTTAACCATCGGGTTATCAACATAATAAAGTTTGTTTAAATACCAGTAAAGCTTAATACTTTTAGTAACCATTATAAGAGTTTAGAGAATAAGCGCTAGTCTTTATTCTTAGTCATATTTCGCAAGCCTGGAAAAACGAGAACTCGGAAGGGCTCCCATCAGTGGATCTGCTGTATGGCTCCGTCAGCTATCACAATACCCACACTACTCTACGCCACAGGCTTCATAAGCGATGCGGCTTCACTAGTATCGTGGATAATTGGGCGAATGGGGCAGTTACCATTGTTGGTAACATTACCCTTTCCCCGCGACACCACCTTGGATGCGATAGACAGAATATCCCTAACACCACATACAACCAACAAACCAACACTCGTCCTCCTAGCGATTCCCATACTCGAGGCTCGAGGTTCTCGAAGCGAACTTTCACCTCAAATCAGCCACGTGGGTTCCTTGTCGTTCACCGTGGAGGACCAAACCACGGCTACTAAGCACCTCTGCAACAACAAGGTGCGAACTTATTCAGGTGGTATAGTCTTACACCTTTTTTTTATAGGAGAATTTCTACGCACACCCGCTTCGCAGGTTAAGTAAGGACGGATATGTCGGACTCGCACGTACTAAAACCCTAAGTTGTCCCACCTACGCATATTAACGGGGCCATGAGACGCTTTCGCACACAATAGCTTTCCCACCTGTACAACGGATCCCCACGAGCGCGGTACGAGGAGGCCATGGGGTCAGAAAAAAGAAAACTTGGAGGCTCCAGTTTTAGTCACTCCAGGAGTGAATCAGGTAGGAAGAAGGAGTACGAAAGTAGGGAAACGTCATATCTTCACATCGACTCTTTTTTTTTCACCGCAGGATTTTGCGCATCGCCATATCAACACATCTTCACCTTGACTGCAGCAATAATTGAAGAGGACACCCCTTTCGTCGCAGTCCATCAACACATATTCGAAATGGGCTCGCCAAGCCCAAAGTGTCCAAAGCCCAAAGCTCAAAGTGGCAGGCACCTCGGGTCATCTATCCTCTTAGATCACCGTGGGTGACAAAGCTACAGCTGTTAAGCCAAAAAAAATTTGTATTTATAATTAACTTTAATTTTATCAATTCTTGCCATTACCCATCTCGCCTGTTTAATACAGTAAAAGAAATTGAATTATCAATATCACAAGGAGCTTTTGCCCAAACGTTGTTAAATTTAAAAAAATATAAATAACTCGCCACATTTTCATCCTTCATTCCTTAACACTCTTTTTATTTGATTTTGAGTAAGATTTTTATATTATCCTTGACATTTAACATTTTCATACTATCGAAAAAATAATAATGCCATAATTTAATGCGAGATTTCAGCAAGGTTATTAAGGGTGTAAAACAAAAATAGTCTAAAACAAAACGTAAAATCTTTGAAGTTGGAAATAACTGACACCGAGTCGTTAAATTTCACTTTATACGAAGTTTGACTGCTCCTTTGTTTTCAAAGGATCCTTTTTAAATACAATAGGTACTTAATATTCTCAAAGCCCAAATGGGTGGGTATCTAAAAAGTTCATAAAGGATTACTGTACTTAACATTTTATTTTGTATACAATATACCTAACGACCAAAAACTAACTTGGTGCTTGGCTTACCCGACTTCTGATTTTTGGTATTCGAATACAAGTCAAAACTAGATGTACTCTGATTGTGAATATTTTTACTATCTGCAAGTGTTTTTCTTTATGAGTGCTTCTGTGTTTGCATACACTGGCACTGTAATTATCTGCGTAATTAACAATTCAAAGTATACGAAAGTACTCGGTGTTTGGAACGTCATAAGTATATGAAATTATTTATGGTTGTTTATTGATTATTTATTAAATAACTAACATGCATTTAACATTTCATCATACATTCAATGTAAGAATTCACCTTCACAATTACACAAACAACACGAAAGTAGCAATTTCATTAACCCATCTCATGCCGTGGGTCTAAATGAAGAAGAAAAAGTACTACTTTATAATTTGTGAAAAGAACCCCCAAAACTTATAAAATTTAATTGTAATATGATTTTTATTGAATAACGGTAACAAACGAGCACACAGTTCACCTGATGTTAATTGGATGATGTGCCCCATAGACATTTACATCTATCCTCGATTAAGAATCAAAATTCAGATGCGTTGTCACCCCTGAGGACTAAGATGGAATGCCTAATGTCCAGTAAAAAGGGTCTTCAATTCTCTACACTCACTATACTTACCAGAGCCATGCTGCAGCTATATTAGTAGTATCGTTGTAGCACGAATGGGTTGGCTCGACCGGGGAAGGACCACGCTCTCACAGAATACCATCGTAAAATAGCAATTCGACGCTGATGTGTTTCGTATGGTTAGTGTAAAGAACCGTAAACCCATTTTACTGGAAACGAGGCATTGCACCTTAGTCCTCACGGATGACAACGCATCTGCATTTTGATTCGTAATCGAGGTTAGATGTAGATATCTATGGGCCACAGCAACCACTTACCATCATGTAGACGTTTAGAACGTACAGTACTTATATTTAAATTGCACCAGAAGTACAGACTACACAATTATTATACCAATTAGTTATCTATGGATTGTATAATAACAGATTGTATATATTATATATAACACAGATAACGTAATGTATTCGTATAATGAAAGTTTATAACTGTGGCTTTGTCACCCAAGATATGGCATGGCACCCATTTCGCAAACTGCGAAAATTATTATTTAATCCGGTAAATTTTGTGGAATTAAGCTTAACCGCTTTAATATGTTGGAAGCCTCAATATTTTTCTAGCCCACGCGACGAGATTGAGTGTTGGATTTTTCACGCCGTCACCTCAGCCGTACACAACATGTATGTGTATCCATACTTAAAATAGTTTGCATTGCGGCGTCATTTTCAGCAGTGGAAGAGTGGAAAAAATATTTTAGACTATCACAGCCTATAATATTTTTTTAATGAGATACTATTTTTTCAATTTTAAATAATATCTACAAAATTAAAATACCCTACAGTAAATCCAATTACTTATTATTATGTATTCTTTATTTTACTATTATCACGTAATTTAATAAAATATATAATTTTGATTGTTTTATTTTTATAACTAACAAATTTATTCAGTATTAAATTTATATTAGAAACAAACCTATTAATTATATAATATTGTAATACTCAAAATGGGTGATTAAGTTGTAAGACAGATCATATTTTAACTTAACACCAATTATAACACGTAATTTACAATAAATATTTTGAATTTGTAATAATTACGATGATGATGAATTATCTTAAGTCATAAATCTCAAATAATAAATATAAAAGCGAATTGAATGGCCTACTTTACAAATTAATAACGATAATTCAACGGATAAAGCTCTACTTTAATTAAAACAAAGTTTTGAGAATTTATTGACAGGGCGACTTATAAATAAAAACTTAAGAATGAAGTGAACGTTGCAATGAATTTTATAATTCTATAACATTGCAACTTTGCAGCAAAAAATAAAACTGATGCTGAAATTATAATGGCGAAAGTCCCGTTTATTACATTTTCCGAATCCGCGAACTTCTTACAGCATTTCGTCATATCTTTTACCTTTTCTAAAATAACGCGCTCATATTTTAAAATATCAGCATTAATGTTAGCAGTCCTTGCTTGGAATCCCATTTATTAATAGTATCTACTAGACTCAAATTCCTTCATGGAGCAATTTTTTTACTATAAAGTCCTATAAATTTATGAAACCACAGCTTTACAAAAAGAATAAATGTATTGAAAATATTTTCAAGTCTACACTTAACGAAACAAGAAACCTAGGATAGGCTTTAGGCCTTAGTCCATGTTCTAGACTAGACCAGACCTCTGCCACTCTTGCTACCTGCGTAAAATAATTACCTACAATCGTGAGGCGCCCTTGACTACTTACGCAGTCGGGGCTAGCTAGTTCTAGGCGATTAAATGTTAGTTTTATAAATTTAAACAGTTTTTTTTAAATACTTGTTGAAATCATTTTTTTAGTGCTTAGTATATTTAATTGTAGGATAAAATAGTTGAAAAAGTTTAAATGTAATTTAAACATAATATATATTTATATTACCTATCTATTTGATAAATTATAATGATAAAACGTCAATCTTACGAGTACTATAATTATTGCGGGGATGGATGCTTCATGAGCAAACAAAAGGATTCAGATATATCATTTTTTAAGTTACCGAAGGATAATGAAAGGTGAATTTATTTCATATTAATTTATTTATTGTTAGATAGGTACTTATAGCGAAAAGAATTGTGTAATAATTTAACTACAGAAGTAATATCTAAGTACTTTATTACAAAACTTAGTTGAAATTTACTTCACTATCCAAGTACCTACTTACATACGTATACTTGTATTTTGTTATTAATATATTTTAAGTTATATTAACACAAAATACTGAAATTAAAACTTTGTATCTGGGGGCACGGCAGTGCCCCCGCCAAGTCAAGGAAAAAAGCGACACGGCCGTACCATCCTTTTCTCGAAGCAGTTCAGGCCATTTTTGACCCCCTATAACTGAGTTGTGGATAAAACTAGAAACCCATCTCGAGCTCCTCGGCATACAATTGAGTGCTAACCTCAACTTTGGCGCTAACATTGAGTCAAAAGCTCAAACTGCGGCCAAAATACTTGGGTATTTTAAACAAGGTGAAGCAATACTTCACACCTGGACAGCTTCTAACTTTATACAAAGCTCAAGACCGAACATGCATGTAGTCACCTTTGGGATGGCTTGGCAAAATATCAGCTTGCAGCACTCCACTCAGTGGAACGCTGAGCTAAGAGGCTTATCGGCGAGAAAATACTGGTGGAAACTAAGCTTCACAGCTTAGCTCACCGCCACCAAGATGGTTGTTTGCCGGTCTTCTACAGATTGTACTTCGAAGAGTGTGCCAATAAGCTCATATCATCTCTATACCGTCATCTCTATAGGAGTACTAGACATAGTGCAGGTTACCTCCACATTTATTATATTATATTCACACTAAGCACTATATGTCAACTTTTATAATGCGCACAGCCAAGGAGTGGAATGTCCTGCCAGTGTTTGCTTTTCTGAGTGCGTATAAGCTGAAGTCCTTCAATATGCGTGTAAACAGGCTTCTCTTAAGCAAACTCGCTCCATCGTAGACCTCATCTTTGCCCTCGGATCGGCTATGATTCAAGAAAATCTTTTCACTTGTTTGAAGATCATCAACTCTTTTTGTTTCGGGGGTTTTTAAAATTGTTAATTTAAGTTATCATTTAATAATGTGTATTATTAAATAATAATGCCTTCCAGCCAATCTCAACGAAGAGTAGCCATTTACCTACAGGATTATAGTGCCCGAGTATGAGCGCTAGAATATATGCACTGAATCCTTCACTCTCGTAGGAGATGAATGAATGAGGAGATGAAGATGACTGATGGAACGGTAATCCGGCACGACCGGAGAGAGATCAAATGCAGGACTAACAGTTTTACGTGCTCTCCGAGGCATGGGGGTGAAACACCGCCAACTTCTAGATTCTTGGCTGCTACTAAAAATTTGTTGACAGAAGGACCTAATAACAGATTTTGATCCGACCCGGGATTCAAACCAGGGACCTCATGGTCAGCAATCGTGTTAAAGATCACTAGACCAACGAGATAGTCTCGCCGTCAGGCGTCAGGCAGTTCGTGATATCAAATAAAGCACGTAATTTAATGAAAGCATTTACTTTGTACCGTCTGATGTTATTATAGGACTATAATTTATTAATGAACAAAAGTATCATTCGTATCGTTATCTCAACTGCATCTCTATCTTCTGATCTCTCTGCCCGAGGAACTGCCTAAATGTAGCTATGTAAAACGCACCGAGCTGATAGTCTCGCGCAAATAATACACGAGAGACTTGACCACTCCGTCCTTTCCATAAAGTATCGTTGATTAATTTTAGTAAAATGCAAAAACAAACATAATTCATCTCCATTCACTAACAAACCTTTTAAATAGTGATCGAAATGTATGAACGCGTGGCGGTCATTATTACAGCTTTTTACAAATCTACTACTGAACGCCATTACACAATCCTGAGCCACTTGCATCTATCGACTCTCTTCATGTCTTACAAGGTCAATACTGCATCTATCGACTTTTTTCATGTCTTACAAGGTAAATAGTGCATCTATCGACTTTTTTCATGTCTTACCAAGTCAATACTCCATCTAGTGCGTGGCCGCCTTACACTTAATACACTGCCACTCCAGACAGACTCCGCATCTAGACAATCAACAGCTTGAAAATAATCCACAGCGTCGTAACGATGATACGCCAGATTTAAATTAAGGAACGTGTTAATGCAATTTAATGTAAGAATCCTGTTTTATCATTGCGAACGAGATCCTTAAACCATACAATTTGTATAACCTATCAACTGAAAACATTTCTTTTAATAAAAAGATATATCAAGCAAGTTTTGCAGTTATATAACTTATCCTTATTGTTTATTATTTTCTCAAAAATGTTCTATAACTTGTAAATTGCAGTTTTACTTAGTTTTACCTATATTATATTATACCTAAGGTTGTGGAAATTGTAATTGACGCTTTTAGTCGTTAGAACTTATAACTACATAAGGTCTCGGGACTGTTTCAATTCCGTTATTGTCGGGAAATTGTCAAAGTTATAAATACGTTTATGTTTGTACAGGAAAAGCTATTACCTGAGAAACAAAATTTATAAAATAAAGAGACGATAACAGCGTTCAACAGATGGACATAGTAAAAATATTAATGCATTTTATGGTTCGACCACAGATTTGGGAAAAATTGGTATTATTTTAAACGGCCACCACGTTGTAATTACCTTATTTTAATAATATTGCGAAAAACTAATTTTTAGCTTAAAACATTGCATAGACCTGTGTCAAGCATCTCAAAGCTTTTATGGTTGCGTAATTCGCATTTATTGTTCATTCTTCAACTTCAACTTATTGGCAGAAAGAAAGTCCGAGATGCAGTACAAAACGCCTTTCATAATTTGTTGCCTTCCGTCCAGCTGATTTCTTCAGGAAGGGCCACTGGCCACATTTGGCCACTAAACTGCCACTGCGTTGGCAAAAATGCATCGATTGCATATGCGATTGCTTTGATTAATAGTAATAAAAATATAGAAAAATAATTAGAAGAAAGAAAGAAACAGATTTTATTTGGCACATGCAGCACACTCAAGCGGATTACATAAAACACATAACATTTAAGTAGTCATAGAAACAAACAAAATAAAAAAACAAAAAAAAAATTATACATAGAAATCATGAAACAGGACATTAACTCCTTGTTTATAGATATGGTAAAATTAAACAAAAAAAAAAAAAGCAAACACTAATATTGAAAAAAAATAATAATAAAGAACTAGAGAATAAGGAGTAATGCATAAGGTGTATTATAAAGATAATCCACCCGTTAATGCTGCTCTGCTCCAAAAAGGAAAGCCACTCAGGATATGTTGGAATGTATCAGAAGCACCCCAACCCTGATTTTCAGTGGCACCCTTATGTATTTAAAATAAAAATACACAAATAAGTATAAAAAAAAATATATATACATATATTATATATTCCTTATGTGCAGAGGGCAGTTCTATTGTGTTAAACCAAATATAATAACAAAAATTTATTTGTTGTAATATTGTCATAATTCTTATAAAATATTCTTAATACTGTAAGAGGTTGCATTGAAATTCACTCAGGAACGTAATTAAGTTTAAGTTACAAGCAAATACACAAACCAGCTGCAGTAGACCGCTTCAATACATAATTTCAATAAATAATATTTACAAAGTCAAACATACACACATATAAATATATACACACATACATACATATCTATATATATATATATATATATATATATACATATATATATATACATAAACATAAACAAGCACACATAGATACACATATATACCCTCATACATTCTTTATAAAATTACATACTATCAAAATATCTGCACTATTTAACTTTGAGATTGCTGATCTAAGAGGAACAATTTATATTTTTGACGGAAGCTATGTATCGATTGCGTATTACGGAACGGCGGCGGCAAGTTGTTCCAACACTTGGTTGCTGCATATCGAATACTGCCTCGAAACGCAGCGGATCGGTGTTGGGGCAGAAGCAACCCGTACGCCGAAGCTCTTGTCACTACATTTATTAAGACGTTGTCTCGAGCCCAGCGCAATTTTTCATAGAGATAAGACGGTGCCCTGTATTTGATACAACCAAACAACAACGTAGCAAAATGCAACTGCCAGTGGTAATCCATTTTAAGCATTTTCGCATTATTAATGTAAGGTGTAACATGTGCACGGGGAGGTATTTTAAAACAGAAACGGGCACAGGCATTTTGTACGCGCTGTATAAGTTTCTTTGAACGGTTGAGAAGTCTTGGACCTATTACTGCATCTGCATAATTGAATTTGGACAGTATCAAGGACTCACCTATATATCACCCCAATAATCTGATACGGACTTCCGTCTTTAATACATCCCTTATCTGGTATAGCACTTTTAATCTGTAAAAGCAATTTTTAACGTTATTTATTATATGTTTTTCGAAGTGTAGTGCCTCATCCATCAATATTCCTAAGTTTCTAATCTCAGTAACTCGATCAATATTTACATTTTTAATTGAAATTAAAGGACGATTTGCCAAAACTTTATTTATTTGTTTTTTGGTACCAAGTAGCATATATTTCGTTTTATTAGGGTTAAGTACTAATGTATTTGCTTCAGACCAGTCGACTATACGATTTAAGTCTTCATGTAATTTTTGTATGGCTACAGTACTCTCATTTGGCTTGAAAGAAATATATACTTGTATATCATCAGCATATATATGATAGCTACAGTTTAATATATGTTTTACAATATCAGCAATCAAGGGACCAAGTATTGAACCCTGCGGAACACCTCTTTTAACAGCACAGCAATCAGATGCTATTTTTTGCCGTTTTCATCTGTTACTTCGACAATTTGCCTACGGTCATTAAAATAGCTACGAAACCAATCTATAGTTTCCGAGCTTAATCCATAGTAGTTTAATTTAGAGAAAAACAACTGCCTATTTAACGTGTCAAATGCACGGGAATAGTCAAGAAGAACTAGAATTGTAACCATACCGGAATCCCGAGCACTTAAAACATTATCAACTACATCGGCCAAAGCTGTTGTAGTGCTATGTCGTTTCCTAAAGCCAGACTGTACACTCGGTAGAATTTCATTTTCATCTAAATAATGAGTTAACTGATTACATACAGCTTTCTCTAGGATTTTAGACAAACAGGGCAATACGCTAATAGGTCGCAGGTCTTTAAAATTCGTAATATTATCTGTCTTAAGAATCGGCTTTATTAAAGCAGTTTGCCACTGTTTGGGAAATGTCTTATTTCTCAGAGAACTATTCATAATTACCGTAATAACATTCAAAGAGTATGGGAGAGTGGATAACAGCATTTCCAGTGAAATTTCATCCAACCCAATGGCATTCGACTTCAGATCATGTAGAATTTTTATAACTGTATTACTATCTATTGCATTAAATTCAAAAGTTTTAGAGCTAAATTTATGAGTTTCGAAGTAGTTAATAGCGGATTGAGAAGCATAATTTTGGCCTGGAACGTCAAGGAAATGTTTATTAATCTTTTTTGGGTCACACAAATTGTAGGGTAGACAAGTATCACGTTTATTTTTTATATTTATTTGACGATTTAAGTGCTCCCATAACGTTTTGGAGTTTCTAATATTACAATTAATGTACGTGTTAAAATAAGCGGTCTTTTTTTTATAAATAGCAGTCACGACCTGTTTTTTAATTATTTATAATAATTTACATGTGAATCTATTTTTGTTAAACGTGCCCTTGAATGTGCTCGATCACGGAGTCGCATCATTAATTTGACTGTATATGTTAACCAGGGACGATATTGTTCCTTAATATAGGCTTTTTTTATCGGAGCTAAAGGTTATATGTAGATAATATGGTTGAATTAAATTCAGCAACCATAACATTAACATCTTGCACATTCACGATGTTTTCCCAATTTATACCCTTTAAAAGTCGATGAAATTGTTCAGGATTTATATTTTTAATTGGTCTATAAGAAACAAGTCTCGGTGGACATTTGTGCGTAGTAAGATTGACTTCACATGATATAAACGCATGATGGCTCAAATTAAGTATTTTTTTTTTTATTTATCCTTTATTGCAACACACCAACTAGGGGTTACAAAGGGCGGACTTAATGCCCTATGGCATTCTCTACCAGTCAACCCGACGAAAAATGGAATAAATAAAGATGTTGGCAGGTGCAAATTAAGGACAATAATAAAACATAAGTTATAAATGAAAACAGTTCAGCTATAATAAATAGAATACACAATACAAAAACTACCTAATTGCATTATATAAATACAGTATACATAACCAACACACATATGTAAATATATATACACATACACACAACACACACATATATACATAAATAAATATAAATATATAAATTATAAATACACATATAATATATTAATATATATAATATATTATATATATAAAACGAGGAAGGCAATTAATTGTTGTTTACCTCTAAATAATGTTGTCGCACCAATCTTTTAAACAAAAGCTTATTCGTAACTTTCTTGACATCAGCGGGTAAAGCGTTCCAGAGGAGAATAGCCTGAACTGTGAAGGAAGAATTAAAAAATTTTGTTCTATGTTCTGGAATGCTAACTTTAAGTGCGTTAGAAGGACGAGGTTCACGGCCGGAAATAGAGTAGAGAAAATTGAAGTTTTCTTTAAGATATGGCGGGGAATTAGCATCATTTAAGATGGAAAAAAGTGTCAGTAAAATTCTGGAGCAACGCCTTTGACGTATAGTGAGCCACTTAAGCTTAGAACGATAGGCAGAGATATGGTCGTATTTACGTAAATTAAAAATAAATCTTATACAATTATTGAGAAGGCGCTCCAACTTGTTGAGAAGATTTTGCGATAGATCCGGATAGCACACATCAGAATAATCAATAATGGGAAGAATGAGGGAATTTACCAACATAAGCTTAGTTTTGAAGGGCAAGAAATTTTTCAAACGATACAGGGAACGCAAGGCAACAACAACTTTACGGCTTATTTCAGAGATTTGCAAGCTCCAGTTCATAGTTTGATCTATATGCAAGCCAAGATTAACTATTGATTCATTGAAAGGGATCGATATACCATTGTAAACCACAGGTTCAAGGTTTCTATAGTCAATCCTAGCCAGCATCCTTGAACTGCCTACAATCATTGCTTTGCATTTCAACGGATTTACCGAGATACCATGCCTGTACGACCAAACTCGGATAGCATCAAGATCATCGTTCATCAGCCTTATGACGTTATTGATGTCGTCGATACTAGATTGTACGTATAGTTGAAGATCATCTGCATACAAATGGTGCGAACACTTGATAACAGAAGATATGGAATTAATGAATAAAGAAAACATTATAGGAGAAAGTATGCCGCCTTGCGGCACACCAGATTCGATGTCAGCCCAGCCAGAGAACTGTTCTCCAAGGCGAAGTATGTAATCCACTTCTACTTTGTTTAGGGATACGTTAGAAAGTATTAAATCCAACAATGTTTTGCTGTTACTTGTGAAATGTGTGGGTTCGTTAACATATTGTTTAAGATTATTTATTAAAATGAATTCATGTAATATTTTAGTATTACGGTTGGATTTATCTAAGTAGTTGATGTTAAAATCGCCAAGAAGTAGTAAATAATCATACGTCGAGAATGTGTTTATTGTATCTGAAAGACCATCAATGAAATTTTGCACTTGAAGCCAAGGTGGTCGATACGCAGTGCCAATTATGACAATTTTACCATTGATTTTGGCACTTAGCCACATTTGTTCTATAGACTGCGATATAGGGTAGGGTAGATTACGTACTGGTAAACCACTTCTTATGTAGAAACCTACACCGCCACCGCGAGAACGAACTTCTGCCGGCCTAGGAGTATGTCGCAGGTGGTAACCAGGCACACGAGGTGCCCTTCCTTCTTCACCTGCCCTGAGCCAGGTTTCACTCAAAGCCAACACATCAACTCTCTGACGATCCATAGCTACCACAAACTCATCATGATGCGTACCTAGTGATCCGGGATTTAAAAAAAGCAACTTTTAATTTCTGCGGCCTAACCATTATGTACAATAAGATAAGTAAGATATCTTTGATTAAGGTTTAAATTAACTAAGTATTTATCATACAATGTAAATACATATTGAGATAATATATTATAAATACATAACATTATAGATATAATTAGTGCTATGCACCAATAATACAAATATTAATAGTATGAGACGCAGTTAATACTAAACTTGCACAAAAATGTATATAATATACCTAGCTGTATTATATTATGTAACTTTGATGCTGGTATGAACATTTTAACAGTGATAACATGAACCCGAACGTTTTTGTATTGAAATAATTGATCTAAATTTGTTATTGCAGGCATATTATACAAAGAATAATATACAATTTCAATAATAATAGCAGGACAATAGGAACTATTAACAAATAAATTAAAAGCAAGAAAAATAATACTATTTAGTTCACAGTTACCTTCGTAAAAGCTCAGAAAATCATTAAAGGTAAACGGTCGCTCAATTGTTAAGAAAATATCCAAATATATATAAGACATACATAAATAAACTGAACAAAATACGACAAGAACATTGCAAAGCACAGCAAAGCCTATTATCCTAACTCTCAAACCTAAAATAAAAACAAAATATGAAAGATAAATGCCCATAGTGATATGATTTAAAGAATTTTTTATAAAAAAGATCAAATTCATGAAGAACCAAAAACCTTTTCAATGTCACAGTCCATACATATTTTGTGCTTACTAGACATAGAATCGCGCTTCACAAATATTACACCGTTTTTTGTCCATGCATATAGCCAGTTGCATCGCCGTGCCTCCTGTCGAGCCCTATGGAAAAGGTGCTTGTTGGCATACGTCAGGCGCTCGTTAAGATAAAAGCGAGTCGGTTCTCCATTGATATTAAACCCTGATGTATCAGCGCCCCGACGCACGCGCGCCGCCCGCAACAGTTGGTCGCGGACAGAGCGCCGCGCCAGACGTACGACGATGACTCTAGGCCGCGGTGGTTCGCTATCCGAGCTCTCACGGTTTCGACGCATACCGGCACGTTCAACACTAACCACGTCACGCTCGTCCAGTTCTACATCCAATTTTTTGGCGACGAGTGTCATGAGGTGACCCGGGCTTTCTCCCTTCTGTTTAGGAATACCGGTGAGCTCTAAATCATTAGAAAGAGCCGCCTGTTCCTTTATATTCAAATCGCGCTTTAAGCGCGCAATAATATCTACCAGTTCGTTATTATTGCATGACTTGTGACCCTCCTTCGTTTGTTGTTCCAGGGAGGTAACTCGGGTTTCAACGCTGTCCAGTCTCGAATTAAACTGTGTCATGGAGGTGTTTAGTTTCGCAATTTCTTGCCGGAAACTGACCATTTCTTCTGACAGAGTCTTCAACTCAGTTCTAAGGAGTTTAATTTCCTTAGCCAATAAACCTTCAATGTGGGATTCAACTCTTGAGTCTATCTAATTACGTCAACTTATTTCATAAGAAACGGCAATTTCAAAGACCTAATATAAAAGCTTATTTTACGTACATCACACTAGTTTTTGAGCGCTCGTTTTTTGACGTCCTTTCTAAATTACACCTGATTACTTAATTATCAATATAAATACTCACCTCAAACATACAACAAGAATTTTCTCTGGTTTAATTGTCCTTCTAAATCTTTATTCATAGAGAGATATGGTTTAAGTATATGTAGCAATTCTTGAAATGTAAGTCAAACGCAAATTTTTGTTTTTAAATAAACTATAATATTCTTCATTCCAGGGGCTTTTTTAAATAAATATTGCGAATCCAGAATCTTCTTTTCCTTTAAATTTTAATTTCTTCTTCCTCTGCTAATAACTTACTTACTTACTTACTTACTTATCTTCACGCACAATCCCTAACGGGGTAGCCAGAGAGAACAGATCGCCAAGTGTCACGATCCTTACAAACCTCTTTCGCTTCTTTCAGATTCATTATCTTCTTCATGCATGCACGTCTAGGTATCCGAGTACTCTTGATCCTACCCTCTTCGAGCAATTTACTCACATGGTCTTAGAAAGTTAGTCTCGGTCTACTTCGACACATTTTAATATTAACTTTCCCGCTATATATTTTCTTCACCATTCGGTCTTCACTCATTCGCTCAACGTGCCCAAACCACCGAAGCACGCCCTTATCAATTTTTGTGATAAGGTCATCTTTCAAACCTGCCATATTGCGAATCTCTTTGTTTCGCTTTAGGTCGGCCATAGTAACGCCGCACATTTTACGAAGAGATCGCATCTCCACTGCATTCAACTTACTTTTATGCTTCTTCTGGCATACCCAGGTTTCGCTGCCATATAACAAAGTCGGTACTGTCAACATCTAAATCACATCTTCCATCCCGCCTAAAAGCACTCCCCAAGTATACAATTTTATTTACCTGTTCTAGACATTCCTGATTTACCCATATTTCACACTTCGTTCTCTCTTCGTCGTTTGGACGTTAAACATGGGTGACAGGTCATGCCCTACCCGCACACAGGCTTTACAGTCACAGTAAAGAGACTGCACAGCCCTTAGCAATCGACCATCCACACCATACCCCGGCAACAGTTCCCACATTTTCTTCCTTACAACCTTATCAAAAGCTTTCTCAAGATCCACAAAAGCACAGAAAATCTTCTGGTCAGCAGCCAGAAGCTTTTCCGTGATCATGCGGAGAGAAAACATTTGATCCGTGCATCCTCTTCCAGATCTAAATCCGCATTGTGCCTCCCATACAAATCTTTCCGATTTCTCTTGCATCCTACGTGTCAAAACCTTCGAGTAAACTTTACTTGCTAAACTGGTCAAGCTGATCGCCCGATAGCACCCGCAGTCAAAATGTGAACCTTTACCTTTATATAAAGGCACAATGACTGCGGATCGCCAATCATCCGGGACATGCCCCGTCCGCCAGCATAAATTGCACAGCAGATGGAAGCTGTCCCAGACGCGAGGCCCACCATACTTGACCATTTCAGCAGTAACTCTGTCTAGTCCCGCAGCCTTACCACATTTCAAACTTCGAATCGCACGTTCAATCTCTTTCATACTGATGACCTCAGTGTCATCGAGGTCCGGGTCTGGCGTACCAGTCACGGCGTCATCCCCGGATCCCTCACTAAGATCATCACACGCATACATTTCTCTATAAAATTCGCTCCATCGCTGCATGACGTTCGATTTTTCTGAGAGGACGTCATTAGTTCTCGAAAGCACTTTGTTCATTCTTAAGGCCGTCGCACTACTTCGGGTCCTTCCAACCTCTTTCCAGAAGAACTTGGAGTTCTCCTTAAAGTTGTGCGACAACCTTTCGTCCGCTTCCATTCTACACCTTTCACGCACTTCCTCAACCAGTGCTTTCGTGTGAACTTTCTGCAGCCTATATCTTTCTTTCATCTTCTCTCTCATATCCTTATCATTACTAGAGGCCAAGTAGTCTAACCATGCCTTCTTCTTCTTCTTTACAGCTTCTTTCACTTCATCATTCCACCATGCATCTCTTCTTTTACTACTGCCTCTTTTTATTGTTCCACACACTTCTTCCGCTGCACTTACCATTCCATCCCTAGGGTTCTGCCATGTTCTTTCTACACATTCTTTTCTGCCATCGATGGTGTCAAGCTTTTCGGCTACCCTCGCATGATATTTGTCCCTAGTATCCGCTTCCTGAAGCTTCCAACTTCGGATGCGACAGACCGATTGTGGTTCTGTTACTGCCGTCCGGTAGCGCCAACCTGCGAACAGACCCCTAAATCTAGTAATCACTAGATAGTGATCCGTTCCCAGGTCAGCACCCCTGAACACTCGCGTATCCATCACCTGTTTTCGCAGTCGGTCATCCACTAGGAACAAATCGATCATACTTCTCTCATTCTTTCGTTCTCTAGTATACATATGGATTTTCTTGTGATTAAACATAGTGTTTGTCACAAGAAGACCCTTTTCCTTTCACACCGCCAGTATAAGCTTGCAAGCATCACTGACCCTTTTATCGCCAAACATTCCAAGTACCGACTCGTACCCTGGTCGAGCGGTACCAACCCATCCATTCAAATCCCCACATACAACAATTCTTTCGTTTCCCCTAGCCAAATCTAGAACTTCTCTTACATTCTCCCAAAACTGCTCCAGCTCAGCCCTGGACGACGAAGCTACCGGCGCATAAACAGCCAAAAGGAATAACTTCGTCAGTCCCAATTTAAAGCGAACCCAGAGAAGTCTTGAGTTCACAACCTTATATTCAGTCATAACATCGACCAACCGAGAAGACAGCAGCACCCCCACTCCCTGGCAGGCGTTCTCGCTCTCCGGGACTCCGGGCCATAGAGCTAACGCCCCGCCAGGGAGCTCTTCAGTACCACTGCCCTTCCGTTTGGTCTCCGACATACACACGACATCTAATTCTCTTTCTTTCATTATTTCGATCAACTCATTCGTCTTATCTCTCATGCCTCCTCTAACATTCCACGTGCCAACTCTGCACTCTGTCCTCCACCTTCCGCCATGTTGGGCTGTGCGTGACGGGTGGCGGTCCCCATCGCCACTTTGCGCGCTGCATTCCACACCAACGGGGACGAGCTGGTGTGCGTCGCCTTGGGGGGACGCCCTAACCCTCGTTGGCATGGGTGCGCAGCTGAGTAGAATTGCAGCCCTGAAAAGGGCTGGCAGGGGTCGCGACGAGCACGCTTCTACAATGACACAGGCTATTACAACATTTTTTTCCATAGCCTGTCAATGTCAATATAACGTTTCACACCAGCAGCGGTTAGAAAAAAACTGCAAAATTTGTTGGCAATACTAAAGATTTGTGTGCGGCGCATACGGCAGGTATGTGTAATGTGCCACGCCGGTATATTTTACTTAAACACTAAAATGGTGCATAAAAATCAGTACAGTGTTATCTAGATCGTAATACTACAAACTCCATGTCAACTCCAGTTAACTTTACTTATATCAATTAGATATACGTATAAAATCTGCTTTTTAAACAACCAAGCGATCTTTTTAATTCTTTACAGTCCATTGAATAAAACTATTTTTACGGATTTTATCGCGTTTAATTAACTAAGTTAATTAAACGCGATAAAATCCGTAAAAATAGTTTAACTAAGTTAATTAAACGCGATAAAATCCGTAAAAATAGTTTTATTCAATGTGTAGAAGTTAATTAAACGCGATAAAATCCGTAAAAATAGTTTTATTCAATGTGTAGAAGTTAATTAAACGCGATAAAATCCGTAAAAATTGTTTTATTCAATTGTAGTGTTCGCGTAAATATAAGAAATCTTTACAGTCCACTATTGATTGTGATGATGATTCGTTTTTTATTTGAAAGCTGGTGCTTCTCATGTGGTCCCATATAAATTTTATCAATGTCTGACCAGAAGTTTTGTGTTATCCTTAATACTTAATTTATATTAAAGTCGGTTGTACAAAATTTTTAATTTTACCACTTGTGTTTTTACGACACCATAACACGGGACTTTGAGACGTCTTAAAATGAATTTGAGACGTCTTAAAATGAAGAATCACCGTGTGATGGTGGCGTAGGAGAACCCACTAACCAATTTTATTATCCTGTGAGGTTCATAAGAGGGGATATAGGGAAATCTAAACGTTTTTTTTTTGTTTTATTAACGTTACCACCACACTAGGATGATCTCCTGTATCGTGGAGGCAGTTTACAAACATAAATTCCACGAAGTCAAACATCCACACCCGGAACAATTATTTGTAGACCATACAAATACTTATTCCGTGCGGCATTCGAACCCGCGGCCCCCAGCGCAACAACTCATTGCTAAGTCACTGCGCCACGGAGCCGTCGAAACATGAGAAGAGCAGCATCGTTTCCTGATAACAACACAAAATAATTAAAACTGCCGTTGCTAACCCTCAGGCGGTATGGCAAAAGTACTAATATGATATATATACTATAATATGATCTATGGCAAGGATGGATCTATGTTCAGTAGTGGACTTTGATAAAATGTAATGATAATGACAATGAAGAGAATAAATATAAGAAATAAAATAGAATAAAATAACATTTAATGAAATATGAAAACTCAAATGGGTCATATTTTAACATAATTTATGTGAAAAGGAAGTTCTGTCTTAAATAACATGAAATTGAGAATAATATTTCTTTCGCACTATCTTTCTTTAAGTTTATTTATAATACGTACCTCAAATAAATAAGCAACGAGATTCACAGTACGTTAACTCGGCAAAAAATCCTTTTAAGATAGCTGAGGGAAAATCCTTAATGTGAGCGAATCGTAATAAGATTTTCTACCTAATCCTACACGAAATCCGATCATTAAATTAAATAAAAATAGGCTCACTGCTGTCGTTTTTTTCTGTAATTGCTCTGAAAATAAATAACTATCGCCAATTCTGATATAATATTATGTTATATAAGTTTTTATTCTTCTTCATACCATATTTCATACGTTTATTATTAATATTGCGTTTACGCTCGAACGCTGATTTCGGGATTGACGTTAGAGGGCGCGCGGCTCGGCGATACCGGTTTGACGTTCGGTCGTGCGTAGAACGCGCGAGGGCAAATAGGAGTCGTCTGTCAGCTGTGCTTGGAACGGCACGCTGTCATTTTTGTCGGGAACTCGGAATAATTCGGCGCGGCCAGTAAATATACGGACTACCATTGTGACGCGCATTCCTGCTGGAGAGCTTCCCAGGGACTCATTGTGTCTGACTCAGAATCTGCATAAGTGCATTCGGCAATATTAGCTAGTGCAGCCTCTGATATCCTAGAACTAACTGTTACTACGCGAAACGGTAGTGACCTTTGATCCAGAAACTCCGTGTGCGTTTTGTGCGTTAACCTTATACCCAGCGATAGTTAGTGGCTTCTGTAATTTAGTTAATCGTACGATAGAGTTAATTGACTGTCACCGTGACGAAAGAGGAAAGTGACTGTGGACAACCTCGGAAGGCCCCCTCAAGTTGGAGCGGTGTCGACGGTCGGGCTGCTGCCGACGGCCAAGGTCTAGGTTCAATCACCATCAGCACACCCAGATACACATCACATCACTTTATTTTCCTTGCACTACACAACCACATGCGACCTGACCGACTCCGGAGGGACCAGTCCCCTTGGATATAGGTAAGTAAGCGACGTCCAAATTCCTCCTGGTCGACTGGCCGTATTATAGAACGCTCCCCCATATATTTTAGTGTAATTAGAGAGATTCCACGTGGCCACATTGAGGCCCGACCTACGTCTGCACGGGAAGTCTTCAGCTCATGGGCCCCTGAGGATTTGACCCTTTAAGGGAGCAGCCGTAGGCCGTAACATATTGGCACATGCATCGTCGAAACGAGACTAAGTTATTGTTATAACAAAAATTGTGTGTTATTTATCTCGAAAATCTGTTTTTTTTTTCGAAGATTATATATTTATATCACATCGTACCCATAGTAAGTTTAAATTTATTCACGTACTCTCCAAGCTAGGCATGCGTTAGCCTCCTAACGTCCTGCTCTTATATTGTCCTAATCTTGGAGATTTTGACTCAACGTTTTTGGGTGCATTTTCTGCCATTAAAGTCGTCTTGTAGTACGGTGACTTTGTATGAAAATGTTACCTCACTTCCCGCAACAGTCGTGAATATCAACCAATCAATCAAGCAACTTTCAATCAACTTCAAATCAATCAACTTTCAATCAAACAATCAAGCAACTGAAAATCAATCAACTTTCGATATTCGATGTTATTAGCCTTAGATTTTTCGATAGGTACGATCATCTTTACTTCTTACTGCCCATTTTTGATAATATAAATAAACTAAAGACACATTATAGGTACAACAATAATTAGGTACAGTAGATTTACAAAGATGATATTTTAGAACAGTCAGACGTGGTAGAACCACGGTCCAGCTACGTTATACATAGTTGCAGTATGAATGCGTAGGCTTGAATAGCAGTTTAATTCTACTGTGTTTTGTATGGTGAGTGTAGATAGCTGTAGACCCTTTTTACTGTGAACGACCTTTTTTTCACCTTAGTCCTCAGGAATGATAACACATTTGCGTTTTGTTTCTTAATCGAGGGAAGTGTAGATGTTTATGGGCCACAGCAGTAACTTACCAACAAGTGGACTGTAATTGTTTGTCATACTTTTTTTTATAAAAAAAACATATGTAACATATCCCTTATGATACCCACGCAATATTAAACATCGTTTAAACGTCAGATTTGATTAAAAAAGAAATATTATTAAACGGATTTTTTTCAAGGCTTAGTACTAATTTTTATAAAAATTAATTAACAATAATGAATAAAAGTGTTTTTAACATAACAGCAAAAATAGTACTTGTAATCTAAAGAATAGCTGACATCATCACAATTAAAATGAATTCATATTACCTACATTTAGATACAATTTAGCCATTGCCTTGAGCGATTAAGTTATTTTATCATTCCGCTATAAAATTAACTTACAGGTTTTTTTTTGATTTCTTTTAAAAAACGTTACCCCCACACTAGGATTTAGCTTACTATATTCAAAATTATTAAACTGTAAGTAAAAGGAACTGAAAATGAACATTACGAGTAAGACTATATTTTGTGGCAATGCAGTTTTAAGTTTACTCAACGATCTTACTTACCTAAATTTATATGTTTAAATAAAGTTATAAATTACATGCAATATTTTATTGCATTAAACACTATTGTTATAATCATATTTATATATTTTTGTATGAAGAAATAGTATTTTCGGTCCTAAGCCATATGCATCCATCACTTACCTGTATGTCTGCATGACTCCCACCAGGTCATAGCACAATATGATGGTACACTTCGCTGTCACTAGAAGACATGATTCGACTACGGATATTATCGTTACGAATACTATCATACAGAGATATTCTGAGCATAGCCCTCTCCTTAGACGGGTGAGTGAAGGTCCGCGTCTCAGATGCATATAGCATCACTGGTAATACGCATTATTTGTATACTCTTGACATCGTGGTCGAAATTGGACATACCAAATTGGACAATGACGGTCATAATGTAATGAAATCATACTTGCCGTTATTATATAATATTATAACGTGACAGAGTATATTTCATATTTTTTATAATACGGGGTAACAAACGAGGTGTCAGTTTGCGTGATGATAAGTGTCTATTGTAATCCATATTTCCTATTACTATCTTCAAACAAAGAAGCCTAGACGTGCGTTGTCACCTTTGAAATTAATATAAAATAAATCACATACGCTACGCACCCTTCAAACCGTTACAGAAAGTACGTGCTCTTTTGTTTAGCGACAAAAAAGGTAAAGAGTGGTACCTACCCAAAAGAGTTCCTATGCAAAAAGGTAGCATAATAACGTTTATACGCAAGGTGGCTTAATGGCTTTATGAATTTTCTACCAGTCAAACACATGAAGTGATGTAAGTTTGATGTAGGTGTAGCAAAAAAGAGAAAAATTCACGTGTCTTTACAGTATGCATACTATGCTAATACAAATGAGCTATACGTGGTAGAGCCATGCTGCAGCTATACAAGGTAGAGCCATGCTGCAGCTATATGCGTAGTAAAGTTGTAGCATGAATGGGTCGGCTCGACCGGGGAAAACTTCGCTCTCACTGAATAACAGCTTAACATTGCTGTGTATCGTATGGTGAGTGTAGAGAACCGGAGACCCTTTTTACTGAAAAAGACGCATTCCATCTTAGTCCTCACGGGACAACGCATCTGCATTTTGACTTTTTATTGAGGATAGATGTAGATGTCTATGGGTTACAGCAACCACTTACCATCAGGTGGACTGTGTGCTCATTTGTAACCCTATTTTAGATAAAAAAAACTATATAAATGCACAAAAAATGTTTTGGTTTCCTTAAATGTTGTAGAGCCACGCTACAACATTATGTCTGCAAAAAGAATGGTCGGCTTATGCGAGAAAGGAGAATAAAACGAAGATTGAGTCGCTCACAGAGAATACCAGCGTGAAACAGCAGCGTAATGGTGATGTGTTTAGAATGGTAAGTGACGAAAACCAGAGATGCTATTTACTGGTAACGAGATATTTTATCTCAATCGTCCTGGGTAACTTATGCATTGTGATTCCTAATTGAGGATTATTGAAGTAGATGTCTATGAGCCAAACAATACTTTACCGTCAAATGCACTGGGTTCTCGTTTGTCATTCTTATTTTTTTTTATTAAAATATTTATTCTAAACTACAATTATACATGCACATTTAGCTTATATTATATAACAAATATATCTCTTCAACATGTATATACATATCATCATCAACATAATCTGTAGAAAAATCGTGTATGCAATTGCGATATTTTCTGGAAACAAGTATTAAAATTAAAAATTCTGTACAACCGACTTTAACATAAATAAAATGAGAACATCATCAGTGTAGTCGAAGTCAATTAAATACGCATTATTAAGGATAACTCAAAAACTACTAGACAGATCTTGATACATGAGAAGTACCTGCTTTCAAATAATAATAATAATAATTTATTTTATTTTCTCACCACAATACAGAATTATTGTACATAATATTATAGTATAGCCTCCATAATATACTGTGGGAGACTGGTGCCTAAGCTAAGCTAGGCCTGTATTTCAGGACGCCAGGTCTCCGCCCTATGGTTGTAATTACAATACTTTTATTACTATTACACTCGTACATGTAC
The DNA here is from genome assembly GCA_963668995.1 of Parnassius mnemosyne. Taxonomy (NCBI): domain Eukaryota; kingdom Metazoa; phylum Arthropoda; class Insecta; order Lepidoptera; family Papilionidae; genus Parnassius; species Parnassius mnemosyne. The sequence goes on along the minus strand of CAVLGL010000104.1, from coordinate 21,294,690 downwards.
CATATTTATAATTTACATAATATCTCCTTTCATTTACTCCTTTATTTAGTGTATGTGTGTGTGTGTGTGTGTGTGTGTGTGTGTGTGTGTGTGTGTGTGTGTGCAAATAAAGAAAGAACCATCGGTTCACCTAGATATAAGTTCTTAAAACATACATAAAAAACATACAGTCGAATTGAGTGCCTCATCCTTTTTTTTAATCGGTTAAAAATAGTCCAGGAGGCGAAATCATCCTTTACTTGGCTACAGCTATCTGAAAAATTCACCACTAAAATTACAAGTACCAATTTCATTGTTGCCGGCGGGGATCGAGCCCGGATCGCTCGTGTACATTTAGGTACTTGTCCCACCGCCAACGATAAACGAGAAGCCAGTAAAGCTAGACACTAGATAAGAGTTGGCGAGCAGCGAGAAGCGAGTGTGTAATTCCGATGGTTTTTTCACTGGGCTATAAGCGAGTGTACTCAGATCCGCACTGTAGTGTTTACCATTCATTTTAGTGATTGCTGCTTGGTTTCCTGACCGCCAAGCGAGCATCGCTGCGCAAGTTTTATCTTTAATAGCTTTACTAGTTGGAGAGAGAGTTCTCGCCGACAATGTGAACAGTCAGCGATCAACTATTAATATATGTATTTCTTTTATTGCCACGAGATCTATATCTATTGTTCGTTTCTCGAGCGACTAAATAGTCGATAGCTAATGCTTCCTCGTCGGCGGTGGGACAAATGCCTTACGGCGAGCGCTTAGCCCTTAACTACCGCGACTCCAATGAAATACTCATTTTATTTAATCTCCTTGACAAAGGAGTATATACACTGATATAAATCGCCCGTAAATAACTGAGATCCGGATTCATTGAGCGGATCTGTCAATCCGTCGGCCCTTTGTAATCCTTTTGTTTAGGTGTAAACAATAAAGTGTAAATAAATAAATAAACAAAACACGACTAGTTTAAATCTAGAAAATATAGAGAACACGAGAACAGATGCCGTCCGTATCATAACTGTCGTAACACATAGCCTCTGGCTACTAACCTAATTAAAAGCCAACTCGGCTGTATCTAAATCTATTAATAGGTATATTGCCGCATCAGCGCACCGTTGCGTTGTCAGTTATACCTGTGGTTATACACTTGTTTCTATGTATATTGCATAAATTACTTATTATTAGGTTAAGTTTAATAATTTAAAGGAAACATTTTGAACCATTATAGCAACTATCAAATAAAAAGGTAATTATGTTTTGGTCAATAAATTATAACCTACATACATTCAGTAGTGATTATAGATTTTGCACATATTCTGTCTCTCTCTAGTCGGGCCGCAACCTTTAGCAAATGCATTAGTAAACACATAACGAACCTGTTTTCTTTATAGAATAAGGGTGACAAACGAGCAGACAGTCCACCTGATGGTAATTAAATGCTGTGGCTCATAGACATCTATATCCATCCTCGACCAATGATCAAAATGCAGATGCGTTGCCACCCCTGAGGACTAAAATGGAATGCCCCGCTTCCAATAAAAATATTATTCCTTACACTGTAATTCTTATTCTTAACATCAGCCCGTAACAGTATATCATATTGCAGAAAGGGTTTGCCGTCATCGTTACACTTGGCATCGGAATAAGCTTAGCTCTCACTCTTTTTTTCTGCAAACGACCCATTCCATCTTAATCCTCAGGGCTGATATCGTTTCTGTATTTCAATACTGATTCATAGATAGAAGAAGATGTCTGAAGACACAGCATCTACTCACCATCAGGTAAACTGTGTGCACGGTTGTCACCATTATTCTATAAAAATAGCTTTTTCGCTGCTTCCCGTTACCCGGTATTTCACATCAATATAATATACCACTTTCAGAAGCTAAGAAATAAGGTGTTTTGACCTTTCTTAGTCATGTTTTTTTATTTATTATTATAAACCAATATTTGACTACTATCCCACATAATAATGTCTTTCGAAACCCACGGGACGAAGTGAGGTATAGAATATCTTCCGCCAATATGAAATTATGCCTTGTTAAATATTAACCTTATTTAAAATATAAGACAACTTTGTCGTATATTTTAAATAAGGTTTCAGTATTTATTCAATCTTAAATAATGTTTCAGAACATTGTGCAAACTGCCACGACATAAAGATATAAATTTAACTTAATGTGATCACTTACATGGAAATTATTACATGAATTCATTGAACACAAATTTACTCCATTTATACATCGAAGTTTGTATGTCGATCCATACCGTCATAGATATCAATATGACAACCCAAAATATATTTTTATTTCGACGGACAATACGAAAGACTTACAGAAGAAATCAATAATCCAGTCTGAGCGCTGACCACATATAACTTCTGATTCTGACCGATGAACAAATAAAGCACAGATATGTGTTTTATTCGTTCCCCGAAGCATATTTCATTTGCGAGAAAAAATAATTTCCCACAGAGTTCTGGAAAAAAATATTTTTGTGAGTAGAATTGAATGGACGTGTCTTTTAGGTATAAAATGATTTTTACTTTTAAAAATGTAATAATTTGTGTATACCTTGTTATTACGTCGTTCTTCCAACATGTTTGCTTGCGGTTAGTCTGCTACAAAATTTTAGATTCTAATGTTTCAACGAAATAATAGAAGTAGTGCCCTAATTAGTGCTTTATACGTCAAAATCAAAACTTTATTATGTTTTTCGGCCATGAAATGGGATAACACCATCGTTATCATCGTTACTAACTCTTTGAATTCAAAATGTTTTGGGGTGCTATACGCGATTTAAAAATATGTTTAAAAAAAACGTAATAAAATTCATAAAATTAATTCTATTCAATGTGTATTATTCGCGTGAATATCATAAGTATTCATAATATTAGAGGCGTTTAATCTTAATTGCCGATTATTGTCGGTTATTATTTATTTCATGATTCCCAAATATAAATCCTTGTATGAAGTTTTAGCCCAACAAGTTCAAACAGAGAATTTATACGCAAAGTTTATAACAATACATCCAAACAAATGAAATCATGAATGAACCATATATCTTTAACATAATTAAAACCAGTCCGTGTTAGGACGGCAAGCTGTATGTAAGTGACATAAGAGAAATCATCACTCCAACTTATCCCATGGAAGTCGTAAGAAGCACTTAGTGTTAAAATCATGAAGCGACAAAGTTGCGAGAGATTTAGTACTACGACCGCCAGTCTGCCCGCTATGAATTTAGATATTATAACTAAAGCGTATTTATCATCGATAATAAAATATATTCGAATCAATATAACAAATACGAGGGTAACACTGAAAGTTCTTAGAAAATTAAAAAACTGAACAAACTAGCAAGCTATTAGTTTTATTATATATTTTCAAAATAGTGTCCATTTACTTCTCAGTGGTTTCATCGTTGCATCCGATGGAACCACTGAGAAGAGCACTTTGCCCACTCGTCCTTAGGGGTCTCTTGGACGGCATTTCGGAACGCAGACACTTCTTCCTTAGCGTCCATAAAACTTTTTCCTCGAAGTTTTTCTTTTATATATTATATAAATAGCATGGTGCGAGTTCGGGGCTATAGAGCGGGTGACCCAGTAATCCCACGTCTGCTGTCGCCAAGTAATCGATTGTTTGCTTGGCGGTGTGCGAAAAGGCGTTGTCGTGGTGAAGGAGGATCCTAATGCGAGGTTGTTTCTCTCGAACTTTTTCCAATACAAGTGGCAAACAATTGTTATTGTACCACTCTGCAGTAACTGTTTTTCGATCCATTAAAACAATTGTTGCGTAATGATCTGTCCTTCTGAAGAACGAGGCCACCATCTTTTTTCCCACGCTTCGACCACTTTAGTTGGCAACTCCTCGGAAGGAAACACCCAGACAGCAGACTGTCTCTTAGTTTCAGGATCATAACAATAAATCCAGCTTTCGTCACCCGTAAGTATGTCGAACACAGCATGCGAGTCACCTCCGCTAAATCTTTGAACCATTTCACGACACCAATCAACGACGGAGTTTTTGGGCCTCTGTCAAATTATAAGGTATCCAGCCGGGCACAAAGCTTCCTGACCAAACAAATAGTGTTTAATTTGATTTATTCTCTCATTTTATTTTTAACAAAATCCCTTAATTTTTCTCTTTTTTACGGTACACTGTACGTAGACTGGGCCAAAAATGGATCGTCTCCTTTTCTCGCGTTAAATTCATGCTGACGTCACATAGACGATTTTAATTTGCCGCCAAATCGTAAGCAAATGACAAATTAATAAAATACATATGTACACAATAATATCGGCAAAGAGTTCCATTTTCAAAATTACCTTATTTTTTATGTAGTTTACAAGTGGTCAATTCTAAAAACTTTCAACGTCGCCCTCGTAGCACGTTCATTATTTATTGGTATTGAAAAGGTAAAACAAGATATATATAAAAAGATATAAAAAACAAGATACTATTTATTTAGTATAAATTTTATATTTTCTGTTAAGCAGACTTGTCCTTGGCAACCTCCTTGAAACCTTAGTATTTCTCTTCTTCTTCTTTATCAGTCTTTCCTTACAAGGACTTACAATGTGTAATATAATATACTAGTATAAACTACCTAGTACTAACTAGTACTTTTCAGTCGATGAATTTTCAGCCAATTGAAATAGATTACGTAAACAGCCGTGGTAGCTCAGATGGTTAGCGCTCGCTGTAAGTTTCACAGTACGCGGGCAACCCGGGTTCTATCCCCGCCGGCACCATTGAAATTGTTTATTGCGATTTTAAGTGCTGATTTACCACTTGCTCGGCAGTGAAGGAAAACATCTTGAGAAAACCTGCATGTCTGAGAAATAAAATAAAAATATATTTCGAAGACATGTGAAGTTCGCCAACACGCATTGGGGCAGCGCGGCGGACTCTTCCTTGCCCTAAAACCCTCTCAAAAATGAGAGGGGGCCTGTGCCCAGCAGTGGGACGTATATAGGCTGTAACTTTAACTTATTACCTTTTAACTTAAAGTTAATATAGGTATATATACCCCTCACCGTTGCTTAGGTAGATCTTTGAGCAAAGAGGTAATAACCTCAAACTGATAGTGTCTCACGTTGGTCTGGATCTATATAAGTATCATGCTTAAATGATACTTATACAAAAAAAGAATGTGCCAGCTGGGTTACTTGCTTAGCATGGCGTAAAAGGCGAATAATGGGATATTGGGTTTATGATTGTGTAGGCGATGGGCTAGCCACCTATCACTTCTTCCACAATCTTCTATCTAAACCCATATGATTTGGCTAACCGTGGTCCGAGTGGCTCGCTGCTCTTTGACTCTGCCTACCCCTCTGGAATTACAGGTATGATGCTATGTAATTTTAAAGTATGTAGAATTTGATTCCGACATTTTGGAAAGAATAAATAGCATAAAGTACGTACAATATAATATCTTTTTCTTAAAAACACTTCGAACATCTTATCTATTCAATTTCCTCTCCGATGTAATTTAGAAGTTTGTTAGAAAATGTTCTTACACGTATAAAAACTTTTACTAAAGTACAACGCCCAACAAACATTAAGGATTTCATACTCCTCGGTCCAATGTTTTTAAAGTACTTCTACATAAAGGAGACGTTTCGTACTGCGGCTACAAAGTGTACCTATTTGGGAAACAAATTGTTAGATTCAAGTAAAAAATTTTTTATTTTATAGAGTATTTTGGGAAGATATTTGCCTTAATTGCCACGTTTGGTAGACGAGTTGACACCTGCAGTTTTTTTCCTTTCTGTTCTCCACATTGGCACTACCCCGGAGGCGTGGAGCAGACGTGCAGTGGTCTTGTGGTAGGAGAGCGGTCTCTTACGAAATGGAGTGACGGTCTAGTAAGAGATGCAAATACTGATAGCTCAGGGTGGTATTCCCAGGGGAAGGCCTATGTTCAGCAGTGTATTTGTGATAGGCTTTAAAAATGATGATGATGATCAAAAACTTTAAAATGTTAATTTTTACGTTTATCGTACGAATTATTATGATAGGTTGATGATGTAGCAAGTACAAGTAGTAAAAAATCACTACGCTCAGTATATCACATTTCGTAACATTTTTTTTTGTAACTTAAATTAATTTTTACGATTCAAAAGGGTATAATGGATACGTCCAGTTGTGTTGCTCGTTACTACTTTCTTTAGACCATTTAACCTATTTTCACAATCAACAATAAAAATAACAGATATATATATATTGTACTTGTAACATATAATAATAACAGAAACATATTATATTGAGTCGAGCCGTGGTAGCTCAGACGGTTAGCGCTCGCTGTAAATTTCACAGTACGCGAGCAATCCGGGTTCGATCCCTGCCGGCACCAATGAAATTGTTGAATTTTAAGTGCTTATTTACCACGTGCTCGGCGGTGAAGGAAAACATCGTGAGGACACTTGCATATCTGAGAAATAAGAAAAAAAAATATTTAGAAGACATGTGAAGTTCGCCAACACAAATTGGGGCAGCGCGGCGGACATTTTCTTGCCCTAAAACCCTTTTAGAAATGAGTGGAGCCCTGTACCCAGCCGTTGGACATATATAGGCTGTAACTTTAACTTTTATGTTATACAATTTCTTATACAAAAAATGACACCAATATGTTATTATCGAAGCTGGTACCCGGCGCGTTGCTGCCGCCGAATAAATAATTGTTGAAATATCGTTTTCAATTTGAAAGAGTTATATTGTTTAATTAGAAATAATAATATATTCATTGTAATTGAATGATATATGATACTCGTAACTTTCAAATAAATTTATCAGTTTAATAAATTCCCCAAGCCAAATGTTCCATAAATGATTTATTATCGACAATCTATATAAATAAAATGATAGCGGTATGCAGTTGTACGCGTATTACGGAAAAACTACTGAACAGATTTCAAGTAGGTTTTCTGTTTTATTTCTTAGATACTTGGGTCTTATCTAAAAAAAATATTGCCATACGTGGTAGAGCCATGCTGCAGTATAGTAGTATAGTTGTGGCACGAATGGGTCGGCTCGACCGGGGAAGGACCACGCTCTCACAGAATACCAGCGTAAAATAGCAGCTTATTACACTGTTGTGTTTCGTATGGTGAGTGTAGAGAACCGGAGACCCTTTTTACTGGAAAAGAGGCATTCCATCTTAGTCCTCAGGGGTGACAACGCATCTGCATTTTGATTCGCAAACGGGGTAGATGTAGATGTCTATGGGCCACAGCAACCACTTACCATCAGGTGGACTGTGTGCTCGTTTGTCACCCTTATTCTATAAAGAAAAAAGGGTTCGTTATGTGTTTACTAATGCATTTGCTAAAGGTTGCGGCCCGACTAGAGAGAGACAGAATATGTGCAAAATCTATAATCAATACTGAATGTATGTAGGTTATAATTTACTGACCAAAGCATAATTACCTTTTTATTTGGTAGTTGCTATAATGGTTCAAAATGTTTCCTTTAAATTATTTTAAGATTTTTTTATATGTATGTCGGTATGTCACCCTATCCTATAAAAAAATCTTCATTTAATATAAAGTTATTACCCAGATAATTGATATATTTTAGCTATAAGCGGAGCAACGAATAACATTGTTTACAAAGAAATATTGATATTTTTTATCTATTTAATTATTGATATTTTTTATCTATTTGATATTTTTTCCCTCGATATAAAGCAACGCAGACGAAGTCGCGGGTATCAGCTAGTTCATAAAATAAATCGTTAATTTGTTATAAGTTGTTTGCTGCTTCAAAAGTCTAAACAAGGTATTCCGGTAAATTTGTACAACTTACAATATAAAAAGGGTGAAAAATTAACGAATTAACGAAATTAAAATTTCTCTTTCAAGTTATTTAATCTAAGGAAGTTTAAATAAAGACTGGTTAAATTTTCATTAATAATCTTAATGGATTTAAATGGAGTTTGTTCTACCGATTTATTGGAGTCGTGATAAGTCTGAGAAATAATAGCGGCTATTATAATTTCTTATCATTTACAATCAAAACTTTAAAATAAAATAGTTTTCTATTTTATTTTTAGAATAGAAAAATATTCATTTAACAAACACAGTAAAAATAAATAAAATAAAAGCAATGTTAATGAACAGACTTTACACAAAGTAAATCATCACACCTGACAAATGGATTTACGTTAGACTACGAGAGTGGTTCAACGCAAAACTAGGCACAAAAGACAAAGGTGAGCTGAAAATAGGGAAATTCGCAATAGAGCAACGGAACCCAAGGGCCAGAAGCTAGCCAACTTTATGGAGAAAGAGAGACTCTTTATGATGAACTTTTTCTTCCAAAAGCGGCCCCACAGAAAGTGGACCTGGTCGAGCCCAAGCGGTTTCGACAACAAAATGAGATTGACTTCACTATGACAATCAGACCATATCAGTTCAGTTCAGTGATATCTCAATGATCGTGAGGGTGAAAACTGGCAGCGATTACTGAATGGTACGAGGCACACTGAATCTAAACGTTAAGTTGGAGAGGTCACCTGTAATGAAGTTAACGCAATGTCAATGCGCGGCCCACTCGTGCTCTACTCCAAAGCCCCGAAAACTTTCAGCTGGAGTTACACAAGTGGAGAATCCGAGTATAGAACCAGACTACGAAACCTATGCATCTGCAGAGAGGTGTAAGACAGGGTGACGTATTATCCCCGAAAGTCTTCACCGCTGCATTGAAAGACGTTTTCAAGCTACTGGACTGGAAAGGATACGGTATTAACCTAAAATAACTCACATTCAATTTACCGACGTTATAGTCCTTATTGCAGAATCGCTGAAGGACCTAAGCACTATGCTCCATGATCTCAATAGTGTCGCCCAACGGATAGGTCTTAAGATGAACATGGTCAAAACAAAGATCATGTTTACTGTCCATGTCACGCCTATGCCAGTAGTTGTTGAGAGTACTAAGATTGAAGTTATTGACGAGTATTTTTACCTGGGACAAATAGTCCGACTAGATGAGTCCAACTTCGACCGAGAGGTCGAAGCTTCATTCATATGGGCTTCCCGAGAAGCAGAGCGAGGCAGTATTTCATGTCGGCACATCGCTTGTAACTTTACAAAGCGGAAATCCGACCTCACATGGAAACCGTTCTCATCTCTGGGCCGGGGCATCCCAGTGCCAGCTCCTTCTATTTGACCGCATCCTGCGCAGAGCGGGTCGAATCGTCAACGACCGAGTTCTTTCTGCTCGGCTCGATACACTGGCACTGCGTAGAGATGTTGCATCTCTTTACGTATTTTATCGCATTTACCCCGGGGAGTGCTCTAAGGAATTGTTCGGACTAATTCCAGCCGCTCAATTTCACCATCGCACATCGCGACAAAACTTGCGATACCATCCATTCCACCTGGATGATTGGCGGTCCACCACTGTGCGATTTAGAAAATGTTTTCTTCATCGCACAACTTCCTTGTGGAATCGATTACCACCAGCGATTTTTCCAGACCGATACGACTTAGGAACCTTCAAAAAAAGAACCTACGCCTTTTTAAAATGCCGGCAACGCATCTGCAATTCCCCTGGTGTTGCGGTTGTTCATGGGCGGCGGTAGTCACTTACCATCAGGTAAGCCGCATGCTCCGATTCAACTCGGCTGGGCAGCGTTCCGGAGATTACGACACATCTTCTCTTCAGGCATACCCCAAAACTTCAAAACTAGATTGTACAACCAGCACGTGTTGCCAGTGATGACCTATGTATCTGAGATGTGTTCTTTCACTGCTGGCCGTATGACGAAGCTCAAATTCGCTCAGCGGGTCATGGAGAGGGCTATGCTCGAGGTTTCTCTGCGTGATAGAGTTAAAAACGAGGATATCCGCAGTAGAACTAGAGTGACCCACATAGCCCAACGGAATATTAAGCTGAAGTGACAATAGGCCGGCCATATAGCTCGAAGAACCGACAACCGAAGGGGAAGAAAGGAATCTCTCTTCTCGAATCACCCAACTTGATGGAGTGACATCCTGGTAAGACATGCAGGAAGTCAATGAATGCAGATGGCTCAGGACTTTGCATACCTTGGTGGAGGCCTATGTTCAGCAATAGACTTCTGAAGGGCTGTAATGATGGTGATGATAATGGTGATGAGAGTGAGGGAATAGAGATTGCACCTGTGCTTGTATACACACACTTGTATACTATAATCCTGTCCTAGCTAGTCTCTAAAATAACAAAATGAAAGCAATCTTAGAGAACAGACTATACACATAGTAAAACGCCACACTCGGCAAGTGGATTTACTTTAGACTATGAGAGTGAGGGAATAGAGATAGCACCTGTACTTTTTTTTAATAATATAAGGGTGACAAACGAGCACACAGTCCACCTTATAGTAAGTGGTTGCTGTGGGCCATGGACATCTACATCTATCCGCGTTTGCGAATCAAAATGCAGATGCATTGTCAGCCGTGAGGACTAAGATGGAATGCCTCTTTTCCAGTAAAATGGGTCTCCGGTTCTCTACACTCACCATATGAAACACAGCAGCATTCAGTGGCTATTTTACACTGGTATTCTGTTCTTCCCCGTTCGAGCCGACCCATTCGTGCTACAACTATACTATTAATATAGCTGCAGCATGGCTCTACCACGTACAAACTTGTATACACACACTTGTGTACTATAATCCTGTCCCGAACAGATAACTAGTCTCCGTAGCGCCAGGCCGCCACGCTATGACCGAAATTCGATCGGCAGACATCACCAGACATCTCACACATTCAACACTATTTCCTATCACCGGCCTGGTAAATATGAGAAGATTATACCGCAATTCATTGAAGATCAAAATATCTACTGGGCATGCCTCTTAATCTCTTTTCACAAAACCCTCCAAATGAGATGTCTTATACAACAGACATAGATTCTTATAATTGCCACCTAACGGCGTTAGTGTTAGTTGTTATATTTAGCAAAATATTTTATTTATACACAAGCTGTTCCCTGCGACTTCGCCCGCATGTTGTTTGGGGTTTTAATTTTTTTGCGTAGACCCTAATTATTTTTCTAAAATAAAATTAACCTAAGTTACTCCTTATGACATCAGCTATCTGCCAGTGAAAGTTCAATCAAAATCATTTCAGCCCTTTCGGAGGTTAGCCAGAACAAACAGACAGACAGACAGACAAAAATTTAAAAAATTGTATTTTTGTTATAACTACCGTATATACTTTCATATGCATTTAGTAAATAACTGTAATTTTGACATTACAAACAGACACTTCAATTTTATTTACATATTTGTATAGATAAAATCCTCATAAAGACAAATCCTATTTTGAGAGAGAAATGCAAATACTACTCATTCTTTTATTAACTTTACATCCCACGGTAATTAAATCAAATGTACACAAAGTGAATTTATTTCATGTTCCCTTGTTTATAAATAAAAATATTGTATATTTTAGGCGTATTAATATTAAAAACCTTGGTTTTACCGTTTTATTATTAGTCCACTGCTGAATATAGGCCTTACCCGTGGCTAGATAGTCACAAAGCAGGCTCAAGTCTAGGTCAATATTTCGTCTTATGGGTTGGTCGCACATTATAATATCATTTCCTTTTCCTCGGAAAATAAATAAACCTAATAAGAATATAATTAAGTTTCAAGATACAATTTATTTTATTTCGTACCAATGTATTTTCTTAAGGCGAAAAAAAGTTATTTAGATTAAAGTATAAATAAAATATTCAATCAACTTGGTTTAAACCACCTATGCCTATCGTTTAAAATTTATACTTAAAATGCGAAATTTGAAGTTGTAAAAATTATGATTACATTAAACAGCTGCAAATTCATGTATGGTGTCTATTAGATTTGTATTTGATTAAGTATTTCAACAGACCGTAAACGTTAGGTTTTCCCTGGAGTCCAAATTAAATTCATGTAATTAAGTTCTATTTTACTGTGTAAACATAACTAATATCAACAGTGATTACTGTTGTGCGTTACTTTCGATATTTATTAACCCCTGACGAAAATAGTGGGGTATTATAAGTTTGTAGTGTGTATCTGTGTATCTGAGCGTGTGTGTGTGTGTGTGAGTGTGTGTGTGTGTGTGTGTGTGTGTGTGTGCGTGCGTGCGTGCGTGCGTGCGTGCGTGCGTGCGTGCGTGCGTGTGTGTGTGTGTGTGTGTTGTTTCGGGGCTTTTTCAAATTTTTAATTTAAGTTATCTACATCTACACTTATAATATTATAAAGAGGTAAGATTTGTTTGTTTGTTTGAATTGAATAGGCTCCGAAACTACTGGACCGATTTGAAAAATTCTTTCACCATTAGAATCCTACATTATCCGTGATGAACATAGGCTATATAATATTTTCAGAAAAGTTAGGGATCCGTATGAAAACTTAGTTAATGTAACCCAAAAACAAAAGAAAAATAATCCTTATATCGCGTACGCTGCGGAAGCTATTGATAATAGAGCAAAGTAATGTACTACAGTATTATAGACTATATTAATATCTACAAAAAAGTCTGCGATACCAAATGTTTAACTATTATAGTTATGTTACAATAACTACCTTTTCATGTTAAAATATGAAATAGTAACGCCGGTACAAACTAGGCCACATTATTCGTATAACCATATACCATGCATAACCACCAATTACGTTAACCATGTAATTTTAGTAACATATTTCACTTTTTAAATCTTTGTTAATCCAGCAACCGTCCGTCGTGATGTCTCTCTCGAAATTCGCATGTCGCAAGGCGTAGACACGTGATATACGCGTGTGAAACCGCGGGGCACAGCTAGTTATTTTATATTACAATTGTTTTGAAATTATGCAATTTTTTATTAATATTTTTATGTTTAATAATGAGAAATACTAGTTTAAAATAAAAAGAAATTGAAGAGACCTTGTCAATGTTATTCTATTACCGTGGTAATATAAACACTAAAGACAACGTCTCCAAGTCAACGTTACGTTCCCTTGTACTTTTGGAGTCCCAGTGGCGTAGCAATGGTGTAGAAGCGTAGGGGGCCAAATCAACGTCAACTCTCGGCTTTTCCCATATTTACATTTTTTTATTTTACTATGTATAAAATGCCGCAATTTCAGAGGTTGAAACGAAGTTCAAATACCACTCAAAACATAAACGAAATTGTATGTTATACGAAATATGTTTTCATAAAATGTAATTTTATGAAAATTTAATAATTTTGATATGCATTACATTTATATCAAAATGCTTAAACTCTCAATTGCTTTTATTTATTTTTGGTGATGTTTTCACATCTTATCTCAACAGCCTGTAATCCGGTCTCTCGGTTCTCTCATAATTGGAAAGATTTTCCATAATTGTCGAGCGTTACAGGCGGATTAGGGGGATCATTTGCACCTGTAACGCCTGACCTGAAACCATGACATCGTTCTGGCATTTATCGTTGACCGTGTATGATTTTTCCTGATCTCAATGAGGTTTTCCTTGATAAGCTGGATCCTTCAATAACTGTATCCGTTTTATTTTTCATCTCGCACTCAGCTTAAATGGTTTCCAATTCGTCAGCGAAGACACATTAGGATACTTAACATAGTTTTTTCTATTTTATTCGATAACCACTATCCAAATTATCTGAAACATAAGTTTCAGTTTCTGCGGGACACTCATTACAGACAGCTTCGTTCATCGGAGACTCTTGCTCTCTTGAAACCCCTTCGCCGTTCGAGTTTCATATCTTTATCGTTTGCTGTCCAAGCCGCACGCCTATGGAATGACGTGCCTAAAAAATTAAGATAACATAACTGCAAACAAAACAGAGATCATTTTCTAAACTTGCTTTACAACCTTAAGATCCCTCATCATTAGTATATTACGTATCTTTATGTATCTTGTATTATATAATATAATATTTTTATTGATATATATATATATATGTGTGTGTGTGTGTGTGTGTATGTATGTATATATGTATATGTATGTATAATATGTATATATTTCCAGCCATAAAACGTTTTCCCCGAAGTTTATCTTTTATTTTCGGAAATAAATAAAAATCGCATGGTGCGAGTTCGGGGCTATAAAGCGGGTGACCCAGTAATTCCACTGATGTCGCCAAGTAATCGATTGTTTGCTTGGCGGTGTGCGAGGAAGCGTTGTCTTGGTGAAGGTCTAGAAGGTGGTGAAGGACCTAATTCGAGGTCGTTTCTCTCGAACTTTTTCCAAGACAAGTGGCAAACAATTGTTAATGTACCACTCTGCAGTAACTGTTTTTCGATCCTCTAAAACAATTGTTGCGTAATGATCTGTCCTTCTGAAGAAGAACGAAGCCACCATCTTTTTTCCCACGCTTCAACCTCTCTTTACTTTAGTTGGCAACTCCTCGGAATGAAATACCCAGACAGCAGACTGTCTCTTAGTTTCAGGATCATAACAATAAATCCAGCTTTCGTCACCCGTAAGTATGTCGAACACAGCATTTGAGTCACCTTGTACGTGGTAGAGCCATGCTGCATCTATATTATGGTTGTAGCACGAATGGGTCGGCTCGACCGGGGAAGGACCACGCTCTCACTGAATACCAGCGTAAAATAGCAGCTTAACGCTGCTGTGTTTCGTATGGTGAGTGTAGAGAACCGGGGACCCTTTTTACTGGAAACGAGGCATTCCATCTTAGTCCTCACGGGTGACAACGCATCTGCATTTTGACTCTTAATCGAAGATAGATGTAGATGTCTATGGCCACAGCGACCACTTACCATCAGGTGGACTGTGTGCTTGTTTGTCACCCTTATCCTATAAAAAAAAACCTCCGTTAAATCTTTGAACCATTTCACGACACCGATCAACACGACGGAGTTTTTGGGCCTCTGTCAAATTATGAGGTATCCACCGGGCACAAAGCTTCCTGACCGCTAAATGTTCATGGAGGATTTTGTGCACTCGACTCATACCGATGCCTAAGCTTGTAGCTTTATATACTCGTGTATATACTGTGTGTGTATGTATATTTCTTTGTAACCGCTTTCGTAGTTATATCACTGCCTTAAGGTTGACTGGCAGAGAATGCTTTTAGCATTAACTCCGTCTTTTGTTCCTTTACTTAATGTGTAAGGTTCAATAAAGTTTAAATAAATAAATAAATAAGATGAATCGTCGTCTCTTAAATCCACATGATGAAATGGGATAATGAAATCTTTAAGGCCTCCACCACACGGCAAAATCAACCAATGACTTAAATTGTTCATCTTTTGAAATACAATTATTTTTAACTCACCGTGATTGACCGTGTAGTGGCATGGTAGTATAAGAATAGCCACTACCCCCAAATCATCCCATGGGTGTCGTAATAGGTGACGAAGCGTAACAAACCAGGAGATGAGCAGCAGAGTTTTCCTAATATAAACGAAAAAAACTGCAGTTGCCTACCCGCTTGCCAAGCGTGGCAACCAAGGCAAATATCTTTCCTATGAAGCAAACTGTGGGAGAACCCTATGTTCCGCAGTGGAATTTTAATAGGCTGTAACGGTAGCGGTAATGACTTTTGACTTTTAAATGCTTGTGCAGACTTTACACAAAAAAACATACACCTACCTAGATTATACGGACAAGATATCAGACCATTGTCTGATCCGGAGTGTGGTGCCACTCACGCTCCCCTCGCGGTTGCGTTCTGCAGGTTGCCGCCGTGTTTGGCATTACAGGTCGGCGGATTGGGACGGAATGCGGTCTTTCTTTGCTTCCTACCCATGGGGGCGGGTTTGCTTCTTGCCGGATGATCCCAGCGCTGTTGCTGACTCTGTCACTGATGTGGTACTACAGGGAATGGAACTATTTATTCCATCATCTGTGGTACCCATCGGAGGCAGATCTCAGCCTTGGTTTGGTCGCTCCTGTAAGACTGCTTTACGCAGTAAACAGGAGTGTTATCAAGCCTGGGCTGCGGCTTCGGCGACTCGGGTAATGTAAACACCAGCATACTTAAAAAGAAGTATAACTTCACCTCCAGGTCCTTCAAAAGAGTTATTGCCAAGGCAAAGTCAGAGCACATAGGCAGAATTGGCGAGAAACTAGTTCGCCTTCCTTCGGGAACCCGTGCATTCTGGTCTCTCGCCAAGGCTGTCCAAGGGAATTTCTGTAAGCCATCACTATCATCTCTGCACAGGGAGGACGACTCACTGGCCCACGACGCAAAAGAGAAAGCCGACCTTTTAGGCTCCCTTTTTGCGTCCAACTCGACTGTTGATGACGGGGGGAATACACCGCCGACCACCCCGCGGTGTGAGTGCTCCATGCCGGCTGTGCGATTCTCACAGCGCTCGGTTCGCAGAGCACTCCTCTCCCTTGACATCCACAAGTCGACTGGGCCTGACGGAATCCCCCAATTGTGCTGAGGACGTGTGCTCCGGAGTTGGCACCGGTTCTAACGCGTCTTTTCCGGTACTCCTACTCCCAAGGCGTAGTCCCGAAATCATGGAAGACAGCTTTTGTCCACCCGATCCCTAAAAAAGGCGACCGCTCAGACCCGTCCAACTACAGGCCTATCGCCATCACCCCCTTGTTCTCCAAAATAATGGAATCCGTTATAAACTGCCACCTCATGCGGTACCTTGAAGATCACCAGCTGATTAGTGACCGCCAGTACGGTTTTCGTCGGGGTCGATCATCTGGTGATCTTCTGATCTACTTAACTCATAGATGGGCGGAGGCAGTAGAGTCCAAGGGGGAGGCATTGGCCGTTAGTTTGGACATTGCGAAGGCCTTCGATCGGATTTGGCACAAAGCGCTTCTTTCAAAGCTCCCTTCCTATGGGCTTCCCGAGAAATTATGCAATTGGATCACCAGCTTTCTTGCAGATCGAAGCATCAAGGTCGTTGTAGACGGTGCATGCTCCGACTACAAGCCTATTAACGCTGGTGTTCCACAAGGCTGCGTGCTATCACCAACGCTGTTTCTTCTGCATATCAATGATATGTTGCAAGCCGGTAGCATTCATTGCTATGCGGATGACAGCACTGGTGATGCTCTATACACCGGCCGTGCCAATATTTCTCGGGAAAACGTCACCGAGTACCGGAACAAACTTGTGTCTGAAGTCGAGTCTTTGCTGGACAAAGTCTCGGATTGGGGGCGACTAAATCTAGTCCAGTTTAATCCTCAGAAGACACAAGTTTGCGCGTTTTCCTCTAAAAAGAACCCCTTTGTCGTATTTCCTCAGTTTCTAGGTACTCCCCTTGTTGCCTCAGCCAGTATCGGAATCCTCGGCGTCGACATATCGAGTAACGTGCAGTTTCGTGGTCACTTGGAAGAGAAGGCCAAATTGGCCTCTAAAAAGCTTGGCGTGCTCAGCAGAGCGGGACAGTATTTCATGCCGGCTCAACGCCTGCAACTTTACAAGGCGCAGGTTCGGCCTCACATGGAATACTGTTCCCATCTCTGGGCTGGGGCTCCCCAGTGCCAGCTCATTCCACTTGACCGCATCCAGCGCAGAGCGGCTCGAATCGTCGACGACCGAGTCCTTTCCGATCGGCTCGACTCATTGGCACTGCGAAGAGATGTTGCATCCCTTTGCATTTTCTTTCGCATTTACCATGGGGAGTGCTCTGAGGAATTGTTCGGATTAATCCCAGCCGCCAAATTTCACGAACGCACATCGCGGCAGAACTCCCGATACCATCCACACCATTTGGATGATTGGCGGTCCACCACTGTGCGATTTAGAAGATGTTTTCTTCCTCGCACGACTTCCTTGTGGAATCGATTACCATCATCGATTTTTCTGGACCGATACGACTTAGGGACCTTCAAGAAAAGAGCGTACTCCTTTTTAAAAGGCCGGCAACGCATCTGCAATTCCCTTGGTGTTGCGGTTGTTCATGGGCGGCGGTAGTCACTTACCATCAGGTGAGCCGCATGCACGTTTGCCCCCTCTCCTATAAAAAAAAATATATATATATAGCCAATTAGTGTTTCTTTTGTATTTTATATATGAATTATATTTTATTCTTATTTTTCCCTCATTATTTCGCGATCGCCCGCAAAAGTAAAATGTTTTGACTTAAAAACTACGAGAAATTAGAGCTTCGCAAAACGCAAGGAAAACTTTGCTAGCAATATTTTATTTTGATAGATTGGTATCGATTTTCCAATCGACCTCCATGATTTAACATTTAATGGAAATAAATACTCAAAAATTTAAAAAGCGACGCTACAAAGTCTCTGGTTTATTACTTTATAAAATTCTTAAATTTTGTTAGAGAACGAAATAAAATTTAATTTACGCAACAATGGGAACATTACGAGCACGGCGGGGAATTCAATACACGTACCGTATTATTTCTTTTTGTTCCGCCATTCTCTTCAAATATATTTTTTGCTTTTCTGTACCTATATTTTTTGTATATCAATGATTTATATGGAAATTTTGATTTGCAACATTTAGGAGTTTTTTTTTTTGTTACTAATGTTGTATTAAATATATTTTGACATATCCATTAAGGAGCCTGTAAAAAATCTAATGCTGGACTAAGGTATTTTTTTGTTTCAAAGCTGTTTTAGATCTTTTAACTAAGCGTGTTGGGTCTGGCCCAACATAAATTATTTTGGTATTTATGTTTCTGGGCAATTTCAAATGCAATATTTGTCCTTATTTCTGTTTCCGATAGCAAATATATGATACAAGCTTCCACGATTATTCGAACGAGTGATTATTTTTCAATGAAACAACACATTGAGTAGCGGTGCTGCAGGACCACAGCACGGGTTCGACTACCATACTGAATAAGTTAGTATTAATATGACCTAATAATTTTTCCGGATCTGAATGTTTGACCATGTGCAATTTATGTTTGTAAAAATGAAATTCTCTATTTCTTGTATCATGAAGGCTGGTCTATTGTAACGTTAAATAAAAAAAAAACAATAAAACAAGAAAAACGGCGAATGAAATTAGCAAACATGCCTTTTCTCCTTTTAAAATTACAAAAATAATTTATTCTAGTTAATAATAGATAAAAGGTGAAAAGTTTCATAAAACACAAAATAAGTAGGTTACATATATAAGCACAGAATGAATAAAAGTACTACGTATCTACTTAATAATTAAAAGTGAGAATAGCTACCCGAGACTGTTCAATAAGTATTACTTCATAAGCACGATGTCAACTTCTTAGAGACCTGACACGTGACCGCTTGGTTTACTTTTTTAGCCAATTAGTTAAAAAACTAAATTAATATTTTTACACTCGCGCATCTAATTGCAGACTAAAGAGTGAAAGCACGGTCCTTAGCCACCTGCATCCAACGACTTCCTGTATGTCTTACCAGGTCGTCACTCCATCTAGTGGAGCTGCCACTCGAGAACCTTTTTTTGTCAGTTCTTCGAGCTATATGGCCGGCCCATTGCCACTTCAGCTTACCAGTCCATTGAGCTATGTCGGTCACTCTAGTTCTACTGCGGATATCCTCATTTCTAAGGTAATCACGCGGAGAAACCCCAAGCATAGCATAGCCCTCTCCATAGCTCACTTAACGACTTTGAGCGTCCTCATACGGCCAGCAGTGAAGGACCACGTCTCAGATCAATCTCGTCTTCAGGTTTCGGGGTATACCTGACGAGAGAATGTGTCGTAATTTTCCGAACGCTGTCCAGTCGAGTTGAATCCGTCAATTAACCTCTCAGTCGAAGTTGGACTTAACTAGTCGGACTATTATCAGGTAAACATACTCGTCAACAACTTCGAGCTTAGTGCTCCCAACAACTACCGGCATAGGTGTGACATGGACATTAAACATGATCTTGGTCCATGTTTTGGCCATGTTCATCTTAAGACCTATCCGTTGGGAGACACTATTGAGGTCATTGAGCATAGTGCTTAGATCTACCAGCGATTCTGCTATAAGGATTATATCGTCGGCAAATCGAGGGTGAGTGATGTACTCGCCATTGGTGTTGATACCTTATTCTTTCCAGTCCGGTAACTTTACAACGTCTTCCAATGCAGCGGTGAAGAATCTCGGGTATATTACGTCACCCAGTCTCTCCAGTTGTCTGCAGTTGGATAGGTTTCATACCCTGATTTTGTACTCGGATAGCTATCGTAGCCCTACTGTACAAATACTTCAGCACTTCGATATACCGACAGTCAACTTGGCACCGCTGAAACGGGTTTGTAACTCGAGCTGAAAGGTTTCGGGACTTTTTTAAAAGTCTAGGTAAGAAAATTGATAACACAGGCCACACTGTCACTGAAAACAAACCAGCATGGCCACGCCATTAGTTCCGTATGCAGTGGGTATGATCACTGCCTCTGAACGTCTTTCAAACAGTTTAATTGCATATTACAACTATGTAGTGACGCAATGAACACATGCTGTACACGTCACACGCATTTTCGGAGTTCATGGCCATTTAAATTCACAAAACTGAACTTAGATTTTGTCGTATCCTTGAATTTAGGCATAGTCAGCCACCTCCATGTAACCCGTGGGCTTTAAATAGGCCTTATATAAAGACTGGTTAAAAAAACTTTTAAAAAATTCTATTTATCTAACTTAAGGCACTGGCACTTCCCTAATCTCATTTCCTGAAGACACCAGTTCATCAGTTGAAAGCCAAGTAAGATCGTTACCAGATGGCAGAGGCCTTTGTCTTAACAAAATATTACCAAAGCTGAAATACTCGCAAAATCACCAGAATAAAATGAAATATTCATCAAAAAATCTGCTCTCACCACAGCTAAGTATCATGATTCAATTAGGTTAGTTAGGTCTCACTGATAAACACTCTGTGAAGCACCCGCTCAAAACGAGCCCCGACCCGAGAACCACCAGCTACATAATAATAATTGATGCCGCCAGCGCGCCTTCCTTGATAAGCGACAGCTGTCAAATCAAGGTTACTCTTAATATTGACAAAATTAATGACGCTAGAAAACTGACATTGTGTGTTAAACGTAGTGATTATATTCTTTGTTATGTGTTTTGTGCAAATCTTGAAACTAGCTTCTATAGATACCCAGGATTCGCTAGATACCTCAATCATAAAGCAAAGCCGTAGTCTATTAGATATTCTGTGGCTAAGCCGCCATTTTAGTTTGTAAAGTGACAATTAAAATCGAACTACAAATATAACGTATGATTTTCACGTGGTAGAGCCATGCTACGGCTATATTATGGTTGTAGCACGAATAGGTCGGCTCGACCGGGATAGGACCACACTTTCACTAAATACCAGCCTAAAATAGCAGCTTACTACTGCTGTGTTTTGTATGGTGAGTGTAGATCCGGAGACTCTTTTTTTTTATAGGATAAGGGTGACAAACGAGCACACAGTCCACCTGATGGTAAGTGGTTGCTGCGGCCCATAGACATCTACATCTATCCTCTATTACAAATCAAAATGTAGATGCATTGTCACCCGTGAGGTCTAAGATGGAACGCCTCATTTCCAATGCCTCCGGCCACCTGCACTCACCAAGCGGAACGCAGAGGTAAACCGCTACTTTACGCTGGTTTTCTGTGAGGTCGTGGTACCACCCCGGTTCGAGCCGGCCCATCCGTGCGACAGCAAAAGCTGCCGCGTGGCTCTACCACTGTTTTTTACTGGAAACGAGGCATTCCATCTTAGTCCTCAGAGGTGAGAACGCATCTGCATTTTGATTCTTAATCAAGAATAAATGTAGATGTCTATGGGCCACACTATCCACTTACCATCAGCGGAACTGTGTGCTCGCTTGTCACCCTTATTCTATAAAAAAATATTACATATAGCTTTTATAGTTCTAAAGGATATTTATATTGTTAATCTGGCTTATCTTATGCGACACATGGCAGCGAGGCATTGAGCGCGAAGTGAGTATCGCATAAAATGGTATCCTTTCTAGCGCCCTGTCGTAAAATATCTCAGCATTAAAATCCTATTGACGATGCGTACAGATGAAAGAGGCTTAGTTTTTAGCTTACTCCAACGAAACGTAAAAGGCATCGATAGAAGGTTTGCTACTTAACTTTTATATTTATGTTCTACCGCCTTCTCAGAGTTATCAATATCATATTATGCCTCTCATTATGCTACACTTTTACCATATAGTGGCGGTGTAAGAATATCCACTACCCCATATCACCGTGAGTGTCGTAAGAGGCGACAGAGAGAAACAAATCAGGAGATAGGCAGCAGCGTCTTTCTCTTAACCACTAAAAATAAAAACTGTTGTTGCCAACCCGCTTGCCAATCGTGGCAACTCTGACAACTGTCTCCCCTATGAGGCAATTTATTGGGAAGACCTATGTTCAGCAGTGGACTTTGATAAGCTGTAACGGTAACCGTATTCTACACTTTGTAGACCGCGTTGCTTTTCATGGTTTACTTGCGTATTTACATAATCTTTGGTCTGCCGACTGCCGACATTTTATACTGGACTCAACCCAAACGAGGCTCTAATGCAACTTTGTCCCACTCTAACATAGACCTGTTTCAAGTTTAACTTTTTAAGTTTACTAGGGGTTAATACTGCTTTACTGTGTTCCATCTAAAGGCTAGGTACTAGGTACTACTAAAGAGCCATTTATACTTACATGCTGTGAGGTATTCCATCTTCTTCCTCAGAGCTGATACCACATTTGTAGCCTTCTTTGTTTAAAGTTGGCTACAGGTGTCCATGCAGTCCACCACTTACCACTAGTGGACTGTAAGTGCGTTTGTCACTACATTTTTACAAATAAAAAGTCTTAAAATTCACAAAAAGTTTTCTTTTTTTCTGCCGACTTCCAAAAAGGAGACGGTACTCAATTCGACTGTATGTTTTTTTTCCCTCCTCAAACTAACCAAACAACAAACCTCATAAGTTTTTACTGGGTGAACCGATTTCGATGATTCTTTTCTTTATATGAAAGCTGATACTTCTCGTGTGATCCCATACGAATTTGATTAAGGTCATACCAATAGTTTTTGAGTTATTCTTAATAACTTATATTGAAGTCGGCTGTACAAAATTTTTATTTTTAAATGATTTATAGGATAGGGTGACAAACGAGCACACAGTCCACCAATTAGTGTTCTGTAATTAAAGTGTTTTGGTAATTCAATCGGCGGTTTTTAATTGACTCGAACCCCAAGCTCGTAAAAATTGGTGTCAGAAGTGGGATCAAATCATGCCGATTTTACCAAAGAACGACATGAAGGGTATCCGTACCCAACGTCAACGCCAGCTGGAGACGGACCAGAGACGATTTGGTAATGCAACGCCGCAAACGTCGGAACGCCAGCTGCTGACCACGGAGGCCGGCCCGTCAGCAGCTCCTGCATCTGCAGCACCTGACTTAGGTGCTCTGATGATGAAGCTGCAGGATCAGGCTCGCCGACAGGTGGAACAGGCCCACCGACAGGAGAAACAGACCCGTCGGTTGGAAGAGCAGCTGCAGCGAGGTATGGAAGAGCAGATGCTCCTCAGGAAGGACCTTCACGCTACCTTCGGGAAAGAGATAAAGGAGGTGAAGGATAGGG
Organism: Parnassius mnemosyne; assembly: GCA_963668995.1. Lineage (NCBI taxonomy): Eukaryota > Metazoa > Arthropoda > Insecta > Lepidoptera > Papilionidae > Parnassius > Parnassius mnemosyne. Next base: position 21,271,216 of record CAVLGL010000104.1, on the reverse strand, counting down.
TTGCTCAACATGACAACCGCCTGTCGGCAGCTGAAACCCGAATCGACCAAGTGAACAATCGGATTGACAACGTGATGGTTGACGTGAAGAAAACGCTGGACGACCTCAAAATTGGGGATGGAGTTATAGCTCCCGTGGTAGCTACAACACCTTCGCTACGTGGATTCAAAGTGCCGCCGTTCGACGGGACTTCTTTCTGGTCGGCCTACAAAATCCAATTCGAGGCTGTCATGAAGGCGATCGGCTGGAATAAAAGTCAGGCCATGACTGCTCTCACCCTAGGCTTGCGCGACCAGGCCTTAACTGTTCTGGAAGCTATCGGTAAGGAAGTGACTTACGAGCAGCTCCTTGAGGTATTGGAAGCGAGATATGGCGACGCTCACCTGGAACACGTCTTTCGTGCGCAGCTCAAAGGTTGCGTGCAACCCAGTAACGTAAACCTGTAGCAGTGGGCCCTTGAGGTGGAGAAGCTGGTTCGAAAAGCATACCAGTATGTACCTGCGCTCATTGTGGGGAACCTGGTGCAGACATTCATCGACGGCATCCGCGACCTTGAAGTCAGAGCTGCTGTGAGGCTCGGGTACCACGAGACGCTTAAGGACACCTTGACCCATGCACTGGAGGTAGAAGCCGTGCGGCAGGATCATCGTTTCCATCGCATCAGGGAGGTTGTAGCAGCTACAGTTCGGGACTGCAATAACGGCTACAGCCCTAGGTGCTATGACTGTGGGGAAAGGGGCCATCTTCGATCCAGCTGCTCTAAGCGAACTGTAGAAAGGGAAAGGTGATCGATTTCGAGAGGGTAGTTCGGCTAACAGCACCGCCCAGCGCAGCGGGAAATCTCATGGCAATGCAGATGCATTGTCAAGAAGACCTTGCCCTGAAGATTGCAAGTATTGTACTAGGCAAGAGGGTAAGGAAGTGGTATCTGTGAGGATACTCAGGACAGACCAGCTTAGCAATGAATGGAAGGATAGCCTACAACATGCACAGCAGGAAGATTCGGACATGAAGCCGATTCTGGAATGGATGAAGGTCAGTGCTCCTAAGCCCAAGTGGAGCGACGTCTCAGCAATGAGTTCGACCACGAAAAGCTATTGGGCCCAATGGGACAGCTTGCTGATTCAGGATGGTGCCCTATGGCGTAAATGGGAAAATGGTCGGTGAGACAGATGTCATTTGCAAATGGTTGTCCCTAAGGCTAAAGTACCGGATGTTCTACAGCTGTACCATAGTGGTTGTTCAGGAGGCCACGTGGGAGTTAAACGAACTCTACTTAAGATCCGAGAACGGTTTTACTGGGTCCACTGTCGTGACGATGTCGAGGACTGGTGCTGCAAATGTACAAGTTGTGCAGCTGTAAAGGGACTTCAAATTCGTAGTAGAGGCGCATTTAAATTGTACAACGTTGGTGCACCATGGGAGAGGATAGCCATTGACGTTGCGGGGCCGTTTCCGGAAAGTAAAAATGGTCACAAGTATTTCATGGTTGTGATGGATTACTTCACTAAGTGGCCAGAAGTCTTCGCCATTCCAAATCAAGGAGCTTCAACAGTTGCAGATAAATTAGTTCATGAAGTCTTCTATTGTTTTGAAGTAGATTCACAGCGATCAAGGAAGGAATTTTGAGTCTCAAATATTCCAGAAAACTTGCCGAGTTATGGGTACTCATAAAATCCGAACAACTTCTTACCACCCACAATCTGATGGAATGGTAGAACGATTTAATCAGACATTGGAGAGGTACCTAGCAAAAGTTGTGGAAAAACGGCAACGAGACTGGGACAGGGACGTACAACCGTTTTTGTTGTCATATCGAAACGCTGTTCACGAAAGTAGATCAGTGACACCAGTTTTCGCAAACTTTGCGTGAGAATTACGGCTGCCTGCAGACCTAATCAACGGAATACCACCTGATGCCCCACGCAGTATAACCGATTATGCAAATGACTTGCGGAACAAAATGAATGACATTTATGAGCACGTCAGATAAACGGGCCAGCAAACGTCTGAGAAGATGAAAACACGGTATGACCGCAAAATGAACAACAAAGGGTTTGACGAAGTGTGATTATACAATCCAGTTCGCAGCAAAGGGAAATCTCCTAAGCTTCAAGCTAAATGGGACGGACCGTACCGGATTAAGATAAGGATCAATGACGTAACCTACCGGATACAGAAAGGTACCAGAGGTACTCCTAAGATCGTCCATGTGGATAGACTGGCGCGTTATTATGGGGCCAATAATGCTGATAATAATATAAATAACGCTGGTATTCTGTGAGAACGTGGTCGTTCCCCGGTCGAACCGACCCATTCGTGCTACAACTATACTACTAATATAGCTACAGCATGGATCTACCACTTAAATCTCTTATCATAGCTCTTTCAATCAACACCTTAAGATACCGTTTTCCGGAATCGCTAAGCAGGCTAATTCCACTGTAGTTTTTACAGTACTTCTATGATTCAAGACTACTAGAAAGACTGTTTCGGATTATCTATCGATTGGAAAGGCTAAAAATTTCCTATCATTCGTAATTACAATCAACAAGTCCCAAGGTCAGATATTTGATGAACTTTATCTTCCAACTCCTGCCTTTAGACATAGTCACATTTATGTGGTCACAGTTAGGTGGTCCTCTTCTGCCTAGGAGTTTTATACAGCATACAGTCCACATGATAGATGCTGTGGCCTATAAACACATGAAACTACCCTCAATTGAGAATCAAAACCAGGAACCAATGCCAGGAGGGATTTACCCTCCTGGTATTGGTTTCTATCTATATTGGTATCTATTTTATCCAAAAAAAACTGGAAGATTTAAAAAAACCAAAATAAAATAGATGCTACCTAGGCGAAGCCGGGGCGTGTCGCTAGTGTTACAATAGAATCAAACATCGAACAATGTAAATATTCTGTCAGTGAATTTAAATGATTGAAGGGGATAATACTCGTACGTGCACTTTTAAATATTACAACCTCGCAAGTTATTAAAATTTGTTGCCGTCGTGTAATGGCGGCATAAGAGAATCCACTGCCCCACATCGTCCCGTGGGTGTCGTCAGAGGCGACAGAGTGACATAAAGCAAGAATGGACATCAGGAGGATGCTTCTGACAACAATTCAAAATGATAAACAACTGCGGTTGGCAACCCGCATGGCAAGCGTATCGTCTCGGAGGCAATCTATGTTCAGCGGTGGATTTCGATAGGATAGAATGTAATAATGATGTTAAGATGTTTTAAAAATTTTAGCGCAAATATGAGTCACTGAGATATGACTACATATTTGTGCCATTTGCTCTAGAGACTATTGGTCCGTGGGGTCCACGTGCGGTGAAGTTCCTAAAGCAACTCTATCCGCAGCTGATCGTTGCTGCTGGTGATAAGAAGGCTGGTTTAACGAGAAATGTCGTTCAAAGGCTAAGTATAGCCTTTCAGCGGGGAAACGCACCCAGCGTTCTTGGCACGATACCACGGTGAGTAGGACTGTATGATAATTAAGTTATTCGTTTTAGTTTTTTTTTTATTATAGTTTTTTAATATTGCATATAATAAGTTTTAAAATAAATAAATAGTATTTATTTTACAAATATTTATCAGACTTTACTAGTATAGTATATTGTGATTATGTCGAAAACTTATCTACATTATACGAAAGCTCAATCAAATCGAGTGGCGTCAATAAAGCGTGGTTTCAATTTCACTGACCGATGGTACTTCGCAATAATGAAATATTTCACTTCGTAGCCAATTTTCCGTAACTCCGACAAACTGTTGAAGTTTAGATTGAAAATGTGTTAGAATTTTATACCCTTATTTTATCCGACGCAATAAAATAACAATTTTCATAAAGTAAATAGTTCAAGAAGCGTTCTATAAAAGAAGTTTGTTTATTTATATTTTTTTGACGCAATTTAAAACAAAATTAAAATTACAATGACGCACTCATGTAAAATATTCACAAATGGTAAAATTAATTTTACCATTTGTGAATATTTTACTTTTTTTAAATTTTGTACAACCGACTTCAATATAAATAAAAGGAGAACATCATCAATGTAGTCGAAGTCAATTAAATTTATATGTGACCATATGCACCAGCTTTCAAATAAAAAATAATCATCCAAATCAGTAACAGTGAATACTGTTGTTATTATGGAGAGCAGTGGGTACAGCCCAGTACAGTGTAATAAAGGGCTGCGGCTGTGTGTGCTGGAACAGTTAGAGATATTAAAAAGTAATAATAGTACCGTTGCACTGCTGAATGAACAAACAAATGTTACTAACTCACCTCTCTTAAATATCTTTAAGCCTGCTCTCTAATAATAGAGAGCCTCGCAATATGGTCGTTTGTCACCCTCACGGTGATCGGTGATTGGTTGCGTGGTAGGAGGGTAGGCGGGCGTTGCGTGGCGGTTTGTTTTTAATTTTACAAACGGCTGCGTAAGTCCGGCGGAGATTGGTCGCATGTTTTATCGCATGACGCAGTCGCTCGCTCCTTAAGTAGAGAGCGGTTGCGTCAGCGATCTGTATAAATAGTAGTTGTTTTGGCTCGCCGCTCACTTAGCAGTTAGCCACCGTAGAGTCTATATCACCTGAGGATGCCTAGTGTAGAGACGAAACACGTGTCGTATTGTCGTCAGTGGTGTCGCCTAGTGTAGTGGTGTTGGAAGTAGCGGTGCTGGGATTAGTGGTGACGGGGATAGTGCACGCAATTGAGGGAGGGCGAGAGGTGCTCTTCATACTAGGTAAGACACATCATTTTATTTTATAACGCGGAAATTTGCGAAGTAAATTTTTCTGAAAGCTTTTATATAATGGATTTCCGCAAAGTAACGCCTGATTCTATTAATTATATAAATATTATGTGTTCATTTAGTGCTAATTTAATGCTGCAAAATTAAATTTCACGCCAAAATTGTTTGATCAAAAATTAGAAAACTGCTAACTTTTAATTAAGCTAGCAGTGTTCTACCACCTAAACCGATAACTACTTAATTCAGCACCAAATAGAAGCATCAATAATTCAGTGCTCATTTAATGCTGTCGATATGCGCAAAAAAGTTTGGGAAAATATTCTTTTTTCGTTTTTATATCATAAACTACTACTTTGACATCTTTAGCAGAGTGTGTAGTAAAAATATTGACATCACAGTGGGTTTTCGCCTAATGACATAAGATAAAAAAATAGTGCTCAATTAGTGCTGCAAGCACATGCGATAAAAAAGCACAAAATTATATTTTTCATATTCTGTAAACTGCTACTTTGACATCTTTAGCAAACTATATGATGAAACATTGACATCCAAGTGGGCGATCACCTAATGATATAAGATAATAATTAGTGCTCAGGTAGTGCTGCAAGCACATTCGAGAAATAAGCACTAAATAAAATTTTATTTTCATATACATACCACAAACTGCAACTTTGACATGTTCAGAAAAGTATGTGATCCAAGATTGATATCCAGGTCACCTAGTGATAGAGGATCATGATTCAGCGCTCATTTAGTGCTGTCGATATACAAAAAAGGATTCGGGAAATTATTTTTTTAAATACCATACCATACCATAAAAACGAAAGAAATTTCTTAAAAACGAAAATTTTCATAATTGTTTTTATTTATTTTTTGACTCTTCATAATAGTTTCAATCTAACGTTTTATTGAAAATTAATAAAATATGATATATTTATAATTCATACTTTACTGAATTTATAAATATACCATATTTTATTCAATCAATTAATTCTACAATAATTATTTAAATTCCAACAAAGTATGATTTTTTTTAAAAACCATAATCTCATTACTCAAAATAATTTTTCTATAAAGACAAATATAAAATTTTTCCGTTATAATAAAGGTTCAATAAAATATGTAATATTTTTACGAGAAAGTAATAAAAATAAGCAATCGATAATAGAATAAATTTTTACCTTTTGACGTTTTATCAATATAACAATACACAAATATTATCCTTGTTTGTAATGGGTTAGAATCTTAAGGTTAACAACTGCAACAGTCGTAAAAAATTGGGCCCAGCTATTAACCTCCACCTTTTAGCAAGAAAATTGAAAAAAAAATATTTTAGAATTTAATTATACTTTAATTAACTGTCCTGTCCATGTGTGTATTATCCCATTTTTATAGTTATATAACAAAAAAGCTTCGTACACTCTTACACGACGTACTTATACTACCTACAAGTTAAAAATGACTATTTTAGTGTCTTCTATCTTTAAGATTTTTTAATCCATTTATCCATATTTCATAAATTCTTAATTGCTGTTAATTAGGCATAGAATATATTACTTTATATTCTCGTATAATTTATTTTATTATTTAAGTCATTTTTTTAATTTCGATTAAAGCTGAAAGGGTCAGAAACTGAACCATGGTCAATAACTGGACACAGTTTTTTAAGACCCTTTACCTTAGTGATCTTAACGAAGTGATACTAGTATGTATGCAGTGAAGCAGGCTGTGACTTGTTGATTGTATTCCAATAAATGAAGAAGACAATCAAAATTATTTAACATGAAGTTCGAAAAAGTAAAAAAAAGTTCGTAGACCTTGTATTACAAGATGAAATATGAAATGGTAACAGAGTTAGAAACCACATACAATCAATGTAGTTCCTACACAAGCTGTTAACAAATAATATAGACGCAACTATTCTCGTTGACTCGTTGTGTGAGCAGGTTGGCATTATTACAAAGTTCATAGTGATCTATGCCAGAATTTGGACACATTTTTGTATGATAAGAATTTTAAAATCTACGTTAGATTTTTTCAATGCTTACTAATGAAAAAATCCATGTTTTGTTTTTCATTAATTATAGTAAAACGACACAGAGTTAAAAGGCCATTTAAGTTCCAAATTCTTCAAGCTCAAGATGAAGTTATTAAAAAGAATCTTAAACGTTGGGTTTATTCTCAAGCTACCGTGTTTTCAAGCTGAAACGTTATTTTATTGAGTGACGTGAAAACATTTAAGCCTATTTTAATGTTTTTTTTTTTCATTTGTATTACACGAAATCGATTGTTGAAAGTTACAGAATTACTCTCCAATAAATTATCGATATATAAATAATGTTGGTTTCATAAACTAAAAATAGTATAATAATAAAAATATTTGCAAACATAAAAGAAGGGATTTTTTTCAATCTTAGATCACTTTATATACTTTGCATTATGAGTCGTGCAAAACTAAAAAAAAACTTAACTTTGGAGGAAAAAGTTTTAAGTTTAAAACTAAGAAATAACATTTTTGAACACTGAATAATTTTTAGAATTTTTTTTTTGAGGGTCTTTAAAAACGAGGATTTTGAGAACGAAAAATTCCAGTTGAACCATTACTAAAGAAATTATAAACAAATATCCAAAAAAAGAGCGATTTGGTCGAAAATAAAATCTCATTTGAACAAATAAGGAAGGGTTTTTCGATAGGTACAAAAAAATGTCGAGAGGTCGAGGAAATCAAAAATGAAAATTCTTAAAACTATCCAATTTGGCATGGAGAGCCCCATGTATATATCAAGTAAGTACTTGAGGTTGATATAGCATAGAATACACTACGAAAAAAAATAATGATATAATATGGATCAGATTTTTATTTCATATTTTTTTAAAGATTATTCAATCTAGAAATTAACTCCTTGAAATGCATCATCAAATAGCATCCATTGTAGCACGAATGGGTCGGCTCGACCGGGGAAGGACCACGCTCTCACAGAATACCAGCGTAAAATAGCAGCATAACGCTGCTGTGTTTCGTATGGTAAGTGTAGAGAACCGGAGACCCTTTTTTACTGGAAACGAGGCATTCCATCTTAGTCCTCACGGGTGACAACGCATCTGCATTTTGATTCACAAACGAAGATAGATGTAGATGTCTATGGGCTACAGCAACCACTTACCGTCAGGTGGACTGTGTGCTCGTTTGTCACTCTATGCTATAAAAAATGACCATTCCAGCTTTATAGATGTTACTATATTGTTCCGTAGGTGTCGAAAACCTGCCTGCCAAGTGGTAATATCCCTCCTACGAGGCAATCTATACGGGACGTCTATATTCATTAATGGACTTTTATAAGTTGTAGGTAACGGAATGGATGTAGGGAATGGACCACGTACTAATCTGGCGTCCAGCGACTCTCATGGAGCGGCATAGGATGATGGATTTTCTTATTCTACCAGCATACACCGTTTAAGTTTCATCTATTTATCTTTGATAACTATAAAGAACTGGCAATGTTATTAATCTCTATTTCCTAAAACATTTCACCTTATTTACTTCGTCCAATTAAGTTATAGATTAATTTCCAACTTATATCTTATATCTGTGTATAAATAGGTCGGTAATAAATTTCATGGACGAGAGCTTCATACAGTTCACCGGTTCCTAACTATCCGGATCTTCAAACGCACGTGTCGATAAATAAAGCTAATGTTTTGTAAAAATACCTACTCCGAAGTGTTCTTTTGACGAGGTATATATTTACCACGAAAGGATATAGGAATTTGTTTTATAATGAGTCAAATTTTATACATACTTCTTGCACCAGTTAAATTTGTTTTGTTTACAAAAAATCTAGATTGTGCTAGAGATAGATGATATTGATGCTCGAACATTAGAACATTATAAAAGTTTAAGCACATTATTTATTAGGATATGAAAATAACTCGTACCTAAGGAATACCGCAATTTCTAAACGGAAATTCCTCCATAAGGATAATCCTGTAGCATAAAAATGATATCATTATGAATATCCATAGAAAACAGATTAAAAAAATCCTATGATAAATGGATGTCAGTAAGTTTTATCTTATTTATAGAATAACGGTAAAAATGAGCACACGTCCACCTGATGGTGAAGAGATGTGGCCCGTGGACACCTACATCTATCGTCGATTATGAGCCAAAATGCACATGCATTGTAACCCCTGAGGACTAAGATAGAATGCCTTGTTTGGATTGTTAATTTGTAAGTACTATTAAGTAATAATAGATATTATTGATATTTTTTTACAGGAGAGGGGGCAAACGAGCATGCGGCTCACCTGATGGTAAGTGACTACCGCCGCCCATGAACAACTGGAACACCAGGGGAATCTAAATGTTACCAGTAAAACTATCGCCGGTTCTCTGCACTCACCGTACGTATGCTGGTATTCAGTGAGAGCATGGTACTTCACCGGTCGAGCCGACCCAATCGTGCTGCAACTATAATATTATAGCTGCAGCATAACCACGTCGTGGAGAGGATCGTTTCCTTAAGGCCTTAACAGTGGTTGAAATGCCTAAATCTAGGATATTTAAGTAAAAAAATCTCAATAACTGTTCATTTAATCCACAAAGAAAAAATACAAGGTAACAGAAGAAGATTTGGTAAATGTTTTTAATTTAACAAAATTGTATTTTTGTCAACCCCTTATTAGAAAAAAAAATCCCCAAAGAGTACCTATCTTTGTCATATTTTGCAAAATTTCTCCAAAACGGCACAAGCTTTTTAAATAGTTCTTACACTAAAAAAAAGGTCTTAAAAATATTAATATTTTTAATTGAGAGTTTTATTTTTATTACCCGTTTTATAAGAGAATATATCATTTTTCCCTGAAATTGAATATATTTACGCGAGCGCGCATGCTCCGTCGCCATGTAAGCTCTGTCACAGTCCGTTTTCGGACATCGTCGAGGGTGGACCCAGGCTGGTGCAACTTCCATAGTAAAAATTATATGTACTACAGGGGTCAAATTTTAATGACGGTTACTCTTCTTTATGCTTTTCGTGATATGTCTATTAACGACATTGTCAAATGAAATAGGTTCAAATGTCAAATCAAACAATTATATTTGTATATATTTTATTAATTAAGATTGCTTTTAATTTTGCTATAGGAGCCGTTGTTCATTTACAGAATTGTTAAGAAATTAAATATGCATTATAAAACTTTCCAATTAAATGGTGCAAGAAGCGGAAAAAATGATAACAAGAAAAGGCCATTCGTAACAATATATCCCTTAGATGATGAAAGGTATGTGGTGATTTCAACTTTAATAGTAATATGATATTCAACGCGAGTATATTTTTGGACTAGCCATCTATGTAGGACATGTTTTTATAGTGTACGATTGTGTGCACAAAAATAAACACACTATTTCCTCAATCTGATAGTTCGATGGTTTAGCAATCCGAAACGAACTATACTTAGAAACTACAAGTCAATTCTGACTGCTAACATTCTATTTGTTCAATAATAATGTGATTTTATTTATATTAATTTTTCAGATGCAAGCAATGGGTGAAATAGCTGGCACATGCACCAATTGAAAAGATTTACATGTTAAGACATATTTGTGACAAACATTGCATATGAACCGAACTAAAACGAACTGTTATTTCTTTAGTGGACTTACTTTAAACTTCCACAATTTATGTGTATGTTAAGGGGCTACTCCATGCGAACGACCTTGAGCATTTGACCGCTTGCTACAATATTAATATATTGTAGCGAGCGGCTCGCCGGAAGAAATATGTAAGACGCCACCTATTGTACGAAAGTAGTATTATTTTTTCAACATCAATAAACTATTTTATGGAAATACACATAGCGTACAAAGATAAATGTATTTTAATTTTTTTATTCTGTATATATTAGTTGCATTATATTAGAATTATGTATTTTCATATATTATCTAATTATGAAATTTTATAATTAATTATATATTAAAAGTGAAGCATTGAAAATTGTGAGTTTAAAAGATACCTATTCACTATAGGTAAATAAATAGATAGCTCGGCTTTTGTACAAATATTTGGTGCAATAAAAAATAAATAAATAAATAGGATGTTTCGCATATGTGTTTTTGATTATTGTTAATTTTTACGTGTCACGTATTGAAAAGTTACCTACTAATTTTTGAACTTATGCTGGCAGATATTATCCTCACCCCAATGATTGATGAGGATGAAAATCAATTTTATTTCTACATACGTAATTATATTTATTTATACATAAGGGTAACTTTAATAAAGGTAATACAAAAATCAACAAGAAGTATAAGGGTTCAATCTTTCAATTTCAGTTGTAAAAAAACGTTACCCCCACACTAGGATTTTCTCCTGTGTCGTGGAGGCAGTTTACAAACATAAATTGCACAAAGACAAACATCCAGACCCGGAACAATTATTTGTAGGCCATACAAATACTTGTTCCATGCGGGATTCGAACCCGCGGCCCCCAGCGCAACAACTGATTGCTAAGCCACTGCGCCACCATGAAGCTAATACAAAGACTAACTTTGTATTTGCTTCATGGTCGCCGGGTTATAGCTAAAGTGACCATACGTCCCATTTTGAACGGGACTGTCCCTTTTCTCGGTCTCCTGTCCCATTGTCCCCAAACAAAGCTCCGGGACACAAAATTGTCATGTAACTAGTTGGATGGAAGTATTCAAAGTCAACAATCTTCAACATAATTTTTTTTAATCGAATATATTTTATGTCTACCTGGTACGAATGCTCCGGTAGAAAGAGTATTTTTTTATTTTGCATAAATTGTGGACGTCTGAAAGAAACACTTACGGTTCCAGAGTTCTAAAGGCGATGTTGTTAACAAAGATAACAATAAAAAACTTGAGCAGAATTTTATTCTTATTTAAAATCATCACCAACTTTATTAAAGCAAATTTAATCCACTGACAAATGTAATTAATAATTAAAAAAAATATGTTGTATTTAATAATTACCGTCTATACCGAATATAATTTTATAGTGAACACTAATTGTATAAAGTTATAGTTTTTAGAGTATAAATAAACCCATGTCCTGTTATGAGTTAAAAAATAAATGGTCAGTTTAGTCTTTTTAGTTAAATTTAGTTTTAAAAATTTTTAGTTTATAGTAAAAAGTAGGTATATTAGTACTTTTTACCGAATTATAAGTATAGAACACCTTATGTACTCAATTATTTTTGAAAAAGAAGAAAAAACAAGCAATAAATAATATACTATATTTTAGCAAAAAACTATAATTTAGTAATACTAATTATAACTTAGAACATAAATGAAAAACTCATAACTGGCTTTTTGGCCCGACCCAGGATTCGAACCCGGTACCTCATGATCAGCAGTCGCACTACTACAACCACTAGACCAACGAGGCAGTACTATACCTGATAAGATATTGTGGTTGGGTGATAATATTGAATTAGCCTTTTATAGTGTAAATTATATTTGTCGAAATTTTAATTATAGATTCGAACCTTACATGCTAATGGTGCTTCATTTTTTTATTTGCATTTACTTCAAAGAAAATACACGCAAAAAGCTTCATCGCGCAGTAAAAAACACAACAAATATATGTATAACTAATACGAAAAATTATACCCAAAACAAACAAATAACACTACCTATAAATAACCTAATAAGTAATATTATTTATCGACTGATATTACGTGAGTGTATGCGGCGCTGGTCGACGCTCTAACGACACGGGCTTCGCGTCGAAGAGCTCAGGGCTCACTGACTAAGCAAGCCCGTGAGCAGTGAATATGCCCAGATTTTAAAATAATTTCTTAATAAAATCAAATTTTGGTATTTTGAAAAAAAATTTACTATAGAAATGTTTATTAATAAATTGCCTATCCATTGGTGTAAATCGCAAAATAAAATAATACTTACTTTACGAGGAGATCCATGTTATCAATAATAATTTCACATTTATGTGGTTTCGTTGTAAGGAGATTATATTAATATTTATTCGTTTAAAAAAAATTGGATATAGCTTTTATGGAATCAAGATTATGTAGAAATATAATGTGTTTTTTATTTGTTGATATATCTTATAAATAAAAAGTAGATAGCTTCTAAAAACCGCCCAAATAACGACTAGCTCGACATTTTGCTCAACCTGCGCCTTAATTAGGTTTGATTTACATGTAGCAAAAGATAATATCCCTCTAAAGTCACATTTTGGCAAGAATTAGATTATATAACTAAATCATTATTTTATTCATCAATAAACATTAGCTATAATGAGCACCTATTTTGAAAGCCACAATGAGTAAACGATCTCTGCGAATAGTATGTACGTAGGTGCCTCTGTGAAGAAACCTAGCGATTTGTACATAGTATTTGTTACACATAAAAGCAATTTAATCCAATCAGTATTAAAAACCCAATATTTTTACCCTTAAAAAAACTAACGTTGAAAACAAGAATCCAGATGCAGACTATTTATTTACAGCTATTTATATACAGCATAGCAACAATTGTTTAGTGCGGGACTATTTATATGCTAGACTATCTATATACAGCATAGCAACAATTGTTGAGTGCGGGAAGGAAGCCTCCCTGGTATATAGTGTATTATCTATGGAAGCCTCGGTCCTGCAATGCCGCAGCCAAACGCTTAGCCACTGCGCTACGGAGTCGTCATTTATTTTTTACTTAATTAATTACTAGTATAAAAATGCGTTTTTTTATTTTATATTTTCTTTATACATACTTTTGTACCTAATTATAGATATATAAATACAAATTGCTGTGTATAAAATACATCGATTTCTTATCCTCATCGGCATTTTTACTCAATCCACACGTTTATTTCTCATAAATAATTCAGTATAGAGATCTAACTTTTCTTATGTAAAAATATCGATAAACAATATATCGATATAGGTTATATCGATAAAATTATTCGAGGATAGACATTTACAACACTATTGTAATTCGTCAATGTAGTCAGCACTGTGTCTCAAAACTAAATATCATATCTTGATGTTGGTAGAGTAACTTGGCGTAATTTCATGCAATTATTTTTACTATGGAAGTCCCGCCTCTTAAACGTAGTGATTATATTCTCTTTGGGTGGACCGCACGTCGGTGTTGGAGCGACTTCGTTCAAATATATATTAGTTTTTTAAAAGTTTATACTCAATTATAAATATTTTTATGACTAGAAATACTTAATTTAGTAAATATCTGTACACTGGTAACTGTAAATATTATTTTCTAAATGAATTAATTTTTAAAGTGCCCAAAGAAGAAGAAATTTTCGCGGCGACGCTGATTAGTGAAATTGCAAAATGCATTTTTATATAATTTAGATGTGGAACGACGAACATGCTCTCGTTACTTAGATTTCGATAGTTTTTAATACCTATGTAATTTTATTATTGCATATTTTTATTAATTAGTTGATACTCAATTTTATAATTATGTATTACAATAAAACGCTATTTTTATGAGTATGACTTTATAAAATATTGTTGGGGAGGGAAATATAGATACAGATACCTACATTTAGGTACACTGTTATCAAATTAAATCAAGCAATTTAAATAAATAAAAGAATGGTGCTTACCTAAGTATAAATAACTATATAATGATATTCTTGGGTTTATGGTTTTTTTTTTTATGTTAGACAAATTATCATCTAAAAAATGTAAAAATTTTAAATTGGAGAGAGGTTTCTCTACGTGATAAAGTTAGAAATGAAGGTATTTGCATTAGAATCAGAGTAACTGACATAGCTCAACGGAATATTATAGTGAAATGGCAATGGGCTAGCTATATAACTTGGAAAACATATAAAAAATAGGAAGAAAGGTCCTCGAGTGGCAACCTCGTACAGGTAAGCGAATTAGTACTCAACCTTTATTCCTCTTCACGTATTCTCATACACTTTTCTTCACACACACACACACACACGCGCACACGCATATGCGCGCAAGCACGCACGCGCGCGCGCACACACACACACACACACACACACACACACACACACACAAATAGGTCGCAAATAATACTTACCTAGTACTATTAGGCAAGAGTGAATAGGTTTTTGTTAAGTCAGTGCAATTCACCATCTTAGACTACATTGGATATGTAGTCTAAGATGGTGAATTACCGATGGGATTGTAGTTGCTTTACTACTTGCTGGGTAAAAATAGTAAAAAAAAATTTACCCTGTGAAAGTTTGCATTTAGATATAATTTTCTAACCAACCATAAAAATATGATGAGAATATGTATATAAGTATAAAGGTTGCCTCACACGGAACAGTAATAATATAATATTATATCTTCCATTATCTCTGAAATCCGAGGTATGTTCATATTAAGAGGCTGAATAGAGCCACATTGAAATGCATGGGGATCGTTTTGTAATTTCACGTCATTATCGAAAAAAAATTGTACGTATTTTAGGTGGCGGTTTGCAAAACACGATTCCACAAAAATTAACTCAATAAAAAATAATTGCAAAGTTGCTTCTAAAAATACTTAAATTTTCAACGTCAATTTTTTTTACGTGGTTGCTACAGCTATATTTATTAGGTATAGTTGTAGCACGAATGGGTCGGCTCGATCGGGGAAGGGCCACGCTCTCACGGAATAACATGTAAAATAGCAGTTTAACCCTGCTGTGTTTCGTATGGTGAGTGTAGAGAACCGGAGAACCTTTTTACTGGAAACGAGGCATTACATCTTAGTCCTCACGGGTGACAACGCATCTACATTTTGATACGTAATCGAAGTATTGTAAGCACTCGTACAATTATGTCTCATGTTAATAAAGCTATTGGGCTATTTTGATTTGTAATAAAGTGATTTTACTTTATAGGTTAAATAATTTATTTACCTTTCTGTATCAAGAACCGTTTTTCTGTCACTCCTATTGAATTTGACAGTGCTTGCTGAAATTTAGCATCTATAGATGGATCAGAATCGCCCGCTGATCCGGCTGTTAGATATTGCAAAAATAATCGAAAATATTTATTTTTACTTTTATGCCCAAGACTACCTTGTTTTATTTTATTACGGTCAAATAATATTTATTAGGTTATAAAGCAAGTATTTTTGTAAATGTTTTGTATGTAAATGTAAATGTTTTCATTATTTTGTTATTCTATTGTTTACAGTTATTATCACGTCTTAGCTTGACACCAAGAATTACATTAGAAATTCTTGATGGGATGCGATGTAACGCGCATACATTAATTTCATCAAGAACTATAATATATATTTTTTATATATATTTGTTTTGTTTTACCAGTAGAGTTTCAACAAAATCTTAAAAAAGTTCAATGAATTAAAAAAATGCTAATAATTATATAACTTCAAGTCAGTGTTTTACATTTAAAGATTAGTTATAAAGAGCCAATGTTATTATTTTCATTTTGATTAATTTAATTCGAGACTAAAATAAATGTGAAAGGGCTTTTATCTGCAATAATAATTTTCATCAAAAATAACATAGACTTATAAAAGTCATATACACGGTCAATCATACTGAAGATTATCAATTGTACTACAAAATATTTAAAAGACTATTTCCAGTATAATGACATATCATCTTTAATGTTTGACTGGCACACTTAAAAGTTTTATCACATGGCTAAATGATTGACTTTTATATTATGATAAGGTCATGCTTTTCTATAAAAAGTTCCAAGAAATTTTAATTCCCGGCCCTATTGGTTTGTTTTACTTTTTACTTAATTAGTGAAAAACAAAATGGACTGATCTAAAAGTTTACTTTCTTGTGTAAAAAGTGCTATTTAGAATTTTATGCAAATGATAATTAAAGTTTCTATGTAAATAAGTGTAACATAGCGGGTATTATATTCAATGGTAGCGGCCATCCGTATTGGCAAAGCCAGCATCATTTTCTGTACAGAAACCGGCAAAGTGTTGCTCAAGGCACTATAAACAAAGCAGCTGATAAAATGTTACACTCATAACTGTTAACAAAAACTGTTTTCGCAAATGGGCTTATAGATAATAATAACTATTCCGCCGTGTTAGATGCAAGAGCTATTATTAGAAGGAGAAGAGGTAAAATTTTGTTTTAGAAATGCGCAATCAATATTGTTTTGTCTGCAATTGAGCATAAAATATAAAATAACTTCAGCCAAACAGCATAACTGGCATTATACTCAGGCCCATCAATTGGTATGGAAAAAAATAATTTTACCAGGTCTCAAAAAATCAATCAAAATTCAAAAACATAAATATTAAAATCAAAAAATGTATATATGTATGTCTATACATACATGGGTTGACTGGTAGAATGCCACAAGGCATTAAGTCCGCCCTTTGTATTCTTTTAAATTACGGAATGCAATAAAGAATAAATAAATAAATAAATAAATAAATAAATACATATAATGATTTATGGCCGCTTAGTAACTGACGGTGACTCACTATAACATCCTACAGTCACGCCGAAACTAAGAGGAGAGAATCACTGTAGAAAAGGTAATAATTTATTGCGGAAATTTTGTGATAAAATTAAAAAAAATATAAACTTATCCAAGTTAATCTAACTTAGTCTAACTTATCCTTATGCGTACAAAAAAAACAAATAATAAAATAGTGAGATGGCGTCAGTTTTTAAGAAGATGTAACAAAAATAAACAAAAAAATAAATTTTCAAAAAGTTCAGTATTTAATTGATTATATACCGCTGACACTTAATCATGCTTTTCGAAACCACGCCAGTTGTAAACAATACTTGTGTGAAAAGACAAAATTTCTTTTCAAATTTCCGCCGAGTTGTAAGTAGAAGGCCAAATAGGTCACGTGTCAATTTTAATTAAATATATTTTATATGAAGTGATCTTGACTACGTTTCATCAATTAACCATTGGTAAAAATTAAAACAGGAATTTTACGATTGTGTTTACAAAAAACATTATTAGTTGAACCTTGCAGCTTGTTCATTATTTTTATTATAAATACCTATAAATGTATATATTATATTAATAATATATACATTTATAATCCAATATATTATGGGAACTGTTTATTAAAACAGTTCCCATAATATATTGGATTATTTTTTATTTTGCTCTATCTGCAATGTTCTACGCTCTATAGAAAATGTGGCGTATGACATGACTGACAATCTTTCGAACGTTTTATCTAGGTACAAAGATGTTTTACGTTTTCGTCGCCTCCACATGATATTTTTGTCAGCATAAGGTACCCTTCTATATCTGAAACGAATATAAATATTGCTACAAAGTAAAGTAATAGGCTATACAAGTCCCTCTACTGGGCGTAGGACTCTTTTTTTATTTCTGAGAGGGTTTTAGGGCAACGAAATGCCCGCCGTGCTTCCCCAATGCGTGTTGACGAAAATTGCAATTACAAATTTCATTCGTGCTGTCAGGGATCAAACCCGGGAAAATTTACAGCGAACGCTTTGACGACATATATTTAATACGACACAAATAAATACGATTTAACATATATAATAAAAATTCTTACGTACAACACTTGATAGCTCGTGATGCCTACCGGACAAAGCTACAGCCCCACACCGTGCAATGTAATTGAAGATGCGTAACCGCGACATAATTCTCAGTGATGCGCAAGCATAACAGGCAGTATGTCACTTATATAATTGTCATCTCTGCAGTCTATTAATCTTTGCATTTTTATAAGTAATACAGAACGTAGTTGCTAGACGGTATTGACATCGGCTAAAATCTCTGCGATCGCCGTTTCGTCAAGGTCATTCAGGCTAGTTAAAGCCTTAAGCCTAATAAAGTGAATATGCAGACATGGCAAACATTCTTCCCTGGCGAGTATATTCTACAGAATATTCACCGACAGAAATAATGAGATATTCCATAGGTATGGAATGTGTAGAAATGTTTGTTTTATGACCAAGATTCTAGATTTTCTAAGGAATCTAGGTACAGGTTGCACGCTTAATCATCAAGTGCAAATAATCTCGGTACATTACTAGACGGTGGGGTTTCTATTTCTATTTCACCCGACGGTGTTACTATGGTCCCATGAGAAGAGGGGTGCCACATGCGTAGACACCTTAGCAGTCTCTCTTGTCAGGTGTACCTCGTCGTTTGTGGCCAGGATGGCATCAGAGACGACTGAACTGGATAAATGGCGCAAATATAAGTCTCTGAGAAACTCAACGTTCTTTTCAACACCACTATACAACGGGGAGGACTAGTTGATGAATGAAGTAAATTAATAAAGGTTTAATAAAAGTTAAATAAATAGGTATGTTTATTAAATATGATATTTATTTTTAGGACATAAATAAGCAATAAGCTTGCTTATAAATACTCTAAGTATTTAATAGATTAAGCACTCAATAGGACAGAAATAAAATAGTCGTAAAGAAACAGTGACGGCCTTTCTTTTATTAATTATTTGTTACACATTTTCTTACAATATTTTAAAGTAGAATCTAAATCTAACATCCATGTCTATTACATGTGAACAATCAATTTAACGAATAACAACAATATTGCCAATACCATCATCTTCATTACAGCCTATCATAGTCCACCGCTGAAGATAGGCCTCCCCATAAATTGCCTCACAGAGGGGATAGGTGCCACGCTTAGCGGGTGGGAGGTTACCACAGTTTTTTTTTGTTATTTTGTGTTATCAGGAAGATACTGCTGCTCATCATCTGTTTCAGTTTTTTATAATCTAAATAAAAACTCATTTCTTTGTTGTACTTTTCCAATTAGAGCGTTTTATCAACATTTTTTAATTTAGTTATCATATTTACTCATATTTATTTATTTACCTATTTATCCGTTGTTATATTTTAATAAGTAACAGTCTTAAGTAATAAGTAAGCATAATCGGCATCGCTTCTTGTAGGAAAGGTTTGTCATAATCGCAACACTAGATGACCAGATTTTTGTGTCGTACTCTCGCTGGCTCAGGGCCAGGATATAATCTTACGTCTAGCGTCAACGATATGGTTATAATGCCATCTATCGAAAACCGTAAGATTTTTTGGCGTTTCCCGTTATGGCCTCCTACGGCACATAGATTCTCTTACGCCGCGCCGCCACCATACGTTATGATACATGTCGTGGCCAGAGCGTAGACTTGATCATATTATAAAGTGCCCGACCATATCAATATGTGGACAATTATTAAATGTCAAAGTTTACCATTTCACTTTTAGCCATTGTTATTATTTTTAGGCTTGTTTGGGGAGGTTAGAGGGAGTATTAGTAACGTACATATCTAGCGTTACTAGTATTTTTTTTTTAATTAAAAAAATCTACTTAATCGAAATCGATCAACCGAAATATTCTTAAAGAATTCTCTACCGGCATCTAATTTAGTAAGTACGTTATTTACTATAAATTATGTACATTACCAGCAGTCTCAGAACAAAGCTCTACATTAATGAAACAGAAGACAGATACAACAACGACAAGGGCTAAACTTTTTAATTTTCCTGAGAATTCGGAAAGTTCAGATTGTTTTCCCGATTAAACTACTGAGGAGAACCTTGGAGAATGAGAGGTAGAGGATGGGGGGACAGGGAGCCGTGGGCGGGACCAGCCGGGATAAGCAACAGGTCGCAGCGAGATCAAATCGATACAGATGCTAGAACATGCGCTCTGTACATTGCAAACATCATGCGCTGTCTAATGGTACTCTCGCTGTCATTATTCCTACAAGGTATGTCAAACCAGTGTTTTATTACCACTAATCATATCATAAAACATTCTATTGCATCATCCATTAGAATGATTCACTTAAATAGCACGCATGAATATTCTTTGTTTTCGTAAACATCAAATCCGTCTATGGCAGCAGGTACAGTCAACGAAAATATGTTGATATGTATTTTTATTAATAAATTATTAGTAGTTTGTTTTATGCATTTTTTTTTCAAATATTGCTTTTATTTATAAATGTAAACCTAACCTAAATAATTCTTACATAGCTTCTTAAATCTATATTGTGGACGTATAATCAGTGGTGGCTTTGAGGAGAGTCGACTCCGGCTCCTGCCATCGCTCGAAGCGTCAGTGTCAAGGGGGCGCCACGAACTCTCGCGAGCCCCCACGATTTGTGATGTCATAGTCTAAATTCTAAACCTAGTACCAGGGCTCGGAAACGTTATTAAAAATAACGTTTTTAAAACGTTTGGGACGGTTCCTTGTATAACATTTTGTTCGGAACAAAAACGAAATAAGAACGTACTACACACACTATTACTACATCACAACTTACCAACAGGTGGGATTGTAGTCAAGCAATTGGTTTACTAAATACAAGGGGGACGTAGGGGAAATGACATATATTTCGATATACGCCACCATGTCCTTGCAACAACTTTATTCACGATTATTTTTGTAGAGGGTCAGAGTGATTTACTTCGTGACAGCGTCCACGTAACTTCAGCAGCGGCTCGGCCCAATAATGAATTGTGGTGTTACAAATGTCTGGCAGAGGTTCCCGAGGATAAATGTGCAGACTTGCGGCACAACAACTCTGCGCTTATCCATAAGTGCCACAACGACCGGCGGATGTGCATGGTGAAGGTTTTTCAATTATTTATTTTAATGTTTAATCTGTTTAAAAATATGTATGTTTGAGAAGATAACTTTATTAATTTCTGATTAGGTAGGTACATAGTTACTTATAATTTTGGAGTTTGCACGAGTAGGTATTCTTGACTAAACCCAACTAATCACAAATGTCAGTGTTGTTAAAAAATATCTTACATTTTTCACACAACACCACTATAATTTCTTGTTTTAAATTAAATAATTAATAAAGATGGCCTTTTGTTGGTTTCAAATACGTTAAAGATACCTATTTAAAACGAACAATAAATATTTATCAACTAATAATATATTTTTTGCATTCAGGTAAAAAGATTCTCTTTTACGACTTCGAACGAAAATGCCACGACTGCTTTGAAAATGTGGGCTCTTGAACGTAATTGTACGAAGCATTGCGAACCCGGTTGCATCGTCATCGGAGAGAGGACGAAGCTTTACGCATGCACCTCCTGCTGTACTACTTCTCTCTGCAACTATGGCTCTGGAGCTAATGGACAATTTTTTAATAACGTCGTAATCTTAGTTGGATTTATAAGCCTTAGTTTATATTTATAAAAAATCGAACCAAAGAAAATAAGACTTTGTATTATAATGTTTATTAAGTACCTAATAATATATGCAAAAAATGTAAAAAGATACCCAATCCAACAATTTTATGTTAGATATTCGCTTATATAAATAAACGCTTTATTTTGCAAACGTGTATTACTTATCAAGAGTATTTTTAAACATAGGTATCTTATTATTATTATCAAGAAAATAAGCAAAATTTATATTTATTATATTACATATTGCGTTCTACGTAAATAATTGCCATGGGGTTCCCGGATTTCTCCCCGTTTGGTTAACATTCTCCGGGTAACACAAATCACAAAATGGGTGGTCTATTTTGTGTTTGGGGTGTATCCGATTTATTGAATGAAAATCAATAAGTTAAAACAATTGTAATTGAATAAGTAGAAAAACTTGAACTCGCTAAATTTTACCTAATCAAATCTATTGTTTTAAACGACTTCAAAAAATAAGGAGGTACTCAATCCGACTGTATTTTTATGTGTGATACCTCAGAACTTTTTTCTAGATGTACAGATTTTGATGAATCTTTTTTTATTTGAAATCTCATGTGGTCCCATATAAATTTGATCAAGATCTCACCAGTAGTTTTTGAGTCAGAGTCCGTGACAACTTGTCGGGTGTCGGGCTCGACAGAATATCGGCTGCTCTAGTAGCAGAACATTTTATATGAAGCTGTTCACACTTATCAGATACCGTATTTTTGTCGGCGCCGACAAGATATGTCAGGTGTTTTGATAGCCCTCTACGCCCGTAAAAAAATCGTATCGAATCTCGTTTGCTTGAGTATGGCGCTATTCACATTATGTCGGATGTTGGGCCCGGCTCTATATCGCGGCGCACACGCAGTTGTTGCGTTTTTATTGTACCCGATATATTGCACGGAGCTTTGGTTTTTCGTAATTATGGAAAAAGATATTGACCACACAGGTTTAGGAAAAAGGTGTTCTTTGGAACAAAAAAAATCCTTTCTTGGCTTTTTTCTTTGTTTTCTTCTAAAATAATACATCACAACAAAAGCTTTTTCTACGTCCATCATACATAATCGCCTCGCATAGACTGCCAAAAAACAAAAATGGCTCCAGCTTCAATCGGATCAGACTAGTATGAACAGGGGCGCCGACACCCGATTAAAATACGATGCCTGACATCCGACAAGTGGGAACTAGCCCTTATCCTTAATAATGCGTATTTAATTGACTTCGACTACATTCATGATGTTCTCATTTTATTTATATTAAAGTCAGTTGAACAAAATTTTTGACCATATTCAAAGAACAGCCGTTATGAAAGACTCGAGTTAGCAGCCGTACCGAAAAACGCATCGATATAATATAATATGTACTCCACTTATCTAGTTTAGGGGATGTGGCGACTCAGTAAGACGTGCAGGTCTATAGATGTAGATTGCAGATAGCCGAGTGTTTTGTAGCATTCTTGGCGGAGGCCTATTTTTAGCAGAGTGCCTTATGAACGGCTTTAATTTACTGAATGTTTTCGCACATTACCGCAATTATGAACTGGCGGTAGCTCGTACAGGATCCTTCGCGTTGGGAAAGCAGAGCTGGGATTCTCCAACGGGGACACGTAGAAACACTGCACGCGCTGTACGTAGAGGGTGACGAACAACTCTCGTGTCCACCGCCTAGACTCGTTATGGGATTGGAGGAGGACCTGATAAGTCATTCTCCAGTACCCGGTTTTCCATCTGCGGCAGCTGCTTTAGAGGATAAGACGAATAGCCTCGTCAATGATTTTCTAAACTCGGATGGGCCAGCCGCACTATCGACTTTTCGACCTTTGCAGTGCATAGAATCGCATTTTCTACTTGAAGATGATGACAGTCTTAGAGCCGGAAGGGCCAATGATGCAATAAACTCCGCCTACAACACTCAGAGACCCGGCCAATATAAGCGGCCCTCATCGATATGGGGTACCGCATCGCTGTGCAACTTCGACGGCTATTGACTTATGAGACCTTCTCAGGACAACAAACTTCTGGTTCTTTCTGCCAAAATCCCGATCCGATTTCTTTTGTTTTGATGAACGTAGTGCATATAGTGTATATTTGGTAAGCATTCAAACTAAATGTATGTAAAAATTGATATGTAAGCAAAGTTTTTATTCTCGTATTAAGGAATTTTTTCTTTTTTTTTTTATATAGGAGAGGGGGCAAACGAGCATGCGGCTCACCTGATGGTAAGTGACTACCGGCGCCCATGAACAGCTGCAACACCAGGGAGGGAAACGCAGATGCGTTGCCGGCCTTTTAAAAGGAGTACGCTCTTTTCTTGAAGGTCCCTAAGTCGTATCGGTCCGGAAAAATCGCTGATGGTAATCGATTTCACAAGAAGTCGTGCGAGGAAGACAGGAAACATCTAAATCTCACAGTGGTGGACCGCCAATCATCCAGATGGTGTGGATGGTATCGGGAGTTCTGCCGCGATGTGCATTCGTGAAATTTGGCGGCTGGGATTAATCCGAACAATTCCTCAGAGCACTAGATAGTAGATGCGAAAGAAAATGCAAAGGGATGCAACATCTCTTCGCAGTGCCAATGAATCGAGCCGATCGGAAAGGACTCGGTCGTCGACGATTCAAGCCGCTCTGCGCTGGATGCGGTCAAGTGGAAGGAGCTGGCACTGGGGAGCCCCTGCCCAGAAATGGGAACAGTATTCCATGTGAGGCCGAACCTGCACCTTGTAAAGTTGCAGGCGGTGTGCCGGCATGAAATACTGTCCCGCTCTGCTGAGCACGCCAAGCTTTTTAGAGGCCAATTTGGCCTTCTCTTCCAAGTGACCACGAAACTGCACGTCACTCGATATGTCGACTCCGAGGATTCAGATACTGGCTGAGGCAAGAAGGGGAGTGCCTTGAAACTGAGGAGATACGACAAAGGGGTTCTTTTTAGCGGTAAACGCGCAAACTTGTGTCTTCTGAGGATTAAACTGGACTAAATTTAGTCGCCCCCAATCCGAGACTTTGTTCAGCAAAGACTCGACTTCAGACACAAGTTTGTTCCGGTACTCGGCGACGTTTTCCCGAGAAATATTGGCACGGCCGGTGTATAGAGCATCACCAGTGCTGTCATCCGCATAGCAATGAATGTTACCAGTTAGCAACATATCATTGATATGCAGAAGAACCAGCGTTGGTGATAGCACACAGCCTTGTGGAACACCAGCGTTAATAGGCTTGTAGTCGGAGCATGCACCGTCTACAACGACCTTGATGCTCCGATCTGCAAGAAAACTGGTGATCCAATTGCACAATTTCTGGGGAAGCCCATAGGAAGGCAGCTTCGAAAGAAGCGCTTTGTTCCAAACCCGATCGAAAGCCTTCGCTATGTCCAAACTAACGGCCAACGCCTCCCCCTTGGACTCTACTGCCTCTGCCCATCTATGGGTCAGGTAGACCAGAAGATCACCAGCTGATCGACCCCGATGAGGGTATCCAGGAAATAACCTGATGAGATACCAAATGTTGGAGTTTATTTTCAAAGAAATATAGTCTTGCAGTTGTATACATGTCATTGGGACATCAAACACCTCAGCCCCCCCCCGACCATTGGTAAGTGCTCGAAACGTCGGGAATATAAAATAAATTAATATACACAATAAAATCCACAAAAACTAGTTATTATTTAAATAAGTATTTTTAGTCTGTCCGGCTTGGGCAATTTAGGTAATAACAGCCCTCTACACATTACATTATATAAATATTGCTCTTTTAACAATTATGTAAAATGATTTTTAAGTAATAATTTTTACCCACATTTAGTTAAATGAGAGCATCTTAGCATTATTATATATGAGAAAAGAAAACTGTATTGATAACATAATTTTAGTTTGTTGTGGTGGTGATTTCATTGCAAGTTACCCAATCATTATTTTTAAGTGTTCTTCACTGGATCAGTATAAAGCATGCAAAATTTCACTATATACTTATATATTTCGATTTCTACCTTTACTCTGCAGGAAATATTAAATAATAAAGTAAAGAGAAATTACCTTCATAATATAAACTTTATTGGTAAGTGACGCTTGTAGTGTAGAGACCAAATATATTATAACAGTAGAAAAACGAAATACAAAATGTAAGCATTCAGCAATAATAAAGGCAGTCCCGTAAATTAATAAATAAATTTTCCTATTGGGTTACTTTAGAGTGATTTAAGATCACATTATCAAATTGAAAATGCAAACAAGTACATATATAAGTTAATTTATTATGAATAAAACAATGCACAGTAATAAATGCAATTGCTAGGTTGCAACCTAAAACAAAGTTATAAATTTATAACATAACTGGAATGAACCATTCATAACTTTGAAATGTTAAATCTTTACGAGTGGGAAGGTAATAGTTGTGAGAACATTACATTAAACTTAAAATATTGCATTCCATTTATATAAATATTACAGAATTGGCTTAGGAAAGCTGACCACAATCAGCAATTACAACTTTCTTGGAGGGTTTGCCAGATTGGGAACCCAGGGCTTCAACTTGTTTCACAACATCCATGCCCTCCACTACATTTCCAAAGACCACATGTCTTCCATCCAGCCACGATGTCTTCACAGTAGTAATAAAGAACTGAGAGCCATTAGTGTTAGGGCCAGCATTAGCCATAGAGAGCACACCTGGGCCAGTGTGCTTCAAAACAAAGTTCTCATCAGCAAACTTCTCACCAAAGATAGACTTGCCACCAGTGCCATTATGGTTTGTAAAGTCACCTCCTTGCAACATGAAGTTGGGGATAACACGGTGGAAAGTGGAGCCTTTGTATCCAAAACCTTTTTCACCAGTACAGAGGGCACGGAAATTTTCACAAGTCTTGGGGGTAACATCTGTTCTCAACTGAAAAGGAAAAATATAAGATTGAAATATTATAATCATTTAAAGAATGTATAAAGAACTAAAAAAATATTTTTTTATTTACTTCATAAATAGTAAATAAAATATACAGTGGATTTCATTTATTACGAACTTGGTTGTAGCGACCATTTACCTATAGCAACGTTAAAACGAAGTCCCTTGAATTTAAAGCATATTTTAGTACAAAATTCATGTGGCTATAGCGACTTTGGATGTAAGGCCGAGTTCGGGTATAGGGACTGTTTTTAATGAATCATTTGGAACAATTTCTTATCTTTTGTTTACATCCACACAGATGGTCAGCAAGTGTGGAGACCTTTACCTTTTGTTTATAGATATCAGCTAAGTAGGTAGGGTGGTTTATAGATATCAGCTAAGTAGGTAGGGAAGCCTGTACGTTTCAGAGTTAAATTTATGGTTCAGATACAAAGTGATATTCTGAGTAGCAACTGTAATGTATTAAATTTGTTACCTATGCCTGTAACAACTTCCAGATATAACGACGAAAATCGTCGTTATACCCGAAATCCACGATACATTGAAATAGTATATTTTAAAGTTTGATTTATCATAATCATTAACTTTGAATGCAATAAGAGGCTGTGTAGTAGCAAAGTAATAGAATCCACTACCCAATCTCTCTCAATTTCTACCGGTTATTAAGAAACGTCTACAAAATTTCGAATTTTATTTTGATTATATCAAAATCACTATTTTTATATTTATTATCTATTTATATCATTTGTATATATATATATATCACACATTTATGTTATATATGGTTTAATATATATATTATAAACATATTTATGTACGAATGTATTTTTCATATCTATGTATTCATATATTATCAAATTTATATTACTATTTTATGGTTTATACTAAAATAATATTATTATTGCCAAACCACACGTTTATAATATTAGTTTCCTTGCAACCTTGTTAAGACCGCCCATTGTACCACATTTCTTTTTTCTCCTTTTTTTCATACTTATATATTTTTAGCATACAATAAAGTGTTAACTGTCTATCAATGTCATGTCCATGTACAGCAGTGGAATTTCACTAGGATTGTATATTATGTATTAATGAATCATAATCATCAACACTTTTCAGCCCACTGCTAAACATATTAAGTCTTTCTAATAATTTTCCGCCATGAGTCAGGTTAGTCAGGCATCAAAAGTTGTCGAATTACAGGTGTATAAGACTTAAATTAGAATTACTTTTAATCAGACATTTGTAAAATGTGTGAAAGTACACAACAACAAATCTCCCAATCAAATTATAACCATAAAAATGAACATAGTAAGACAACCAGACGCAACGAAGATTTAAAAGAAAACGGGCGTTGAGGCTTTAACAATAATAATATAGGTATGTAGATATACCTATAATTTTTAACTTTCTTATAATAATTGAAGACGCCTTCGGAGGATGTGACCTTCACAAAACAATCTCGGTCAAAGTTAATTGAGACAACACAGGCATAACTAGTTAAGCACACACACATACACACAGCCGTTTTCATTTCATAGGAAGTTAACGAAGTCATCAAAGATAATTATAGCCAATAGTTGTTGGGCATTGCATGGAATGCTATAGACGAAATAAAAGTACATATTGAAAAAATAAGGCCTAACGCAAAAATAATCGTTTAGAGAAAAAGCGTGGTTAGGAAGTGAATCACGCCGGTCGCAATGACAAAGTACAGATTTATTTATTATTATAATATCTTACCTCAATAACAATTCTTCCTAGAACAGTGCCATCAGCAGTAACATCCATGTAAACCCGTGGTAAGGACATTTTCTTGGTTTTCGCAAATATCTAGCAATTCTAGAATCGGAGCGCAATGACGAAGCGTCTCACGACAATGCCGGGCGGAAGTTAAGAAGGTCATAGATAAACATAAATAATCGTTTCCTACTAAAACGTAAAGAATATATATTATATAGTCAATGGTTTCCTACCACAGTTCTGGGCACAGATTACTGTATACCAGTCTAGTTCTGGGCAAGTTCAATGCTTAGACCATTTAACCCAGGGTCTAAGACTCAGCGTTTACACTTCAAATCAAATTATTTATACATTATGCTATTGTTTCAGCGAATAAATATTTGATTATCTCAAAAAAAAGCCATCCATATTTTGTAAAAAAGACTGGCCGATGGTTCCCACTC
This sequence comes from Parnassius mnemosyne, assembly GCA_963668995.1. Taxonomy (NCBI): domain Eukaryota; kingdom Metazoa; phylum Arthropoda; class Insecta; order Lepidoptera; family Papilionidae; genus Parnassius; species Parnassius mnemosyne. Next base: position 21,242,209 of record CAVLGL010000104.1, on the reverse strand, counting down.
TTCTCTACACAAGGATCGACACCAACACATATTGTTCATCATCATCATCATCATCATTACAGCCCTTCATAAGTCCACTGCTGAACATAGGCCTCCCCCAAGGAATGCCACAAAGCACGGTCCTGAGCCACCTGCATCCATCGACTTCCTGCATGTCTTACCAGGTCGTCACTCCATCTAGTGGGGGGTCGCCCTAGACAGCCTAACGGTACCAGGCTGCCACTCGAGAACCTTTCTTCCCCATCGGTTGTCGGTTCTTCGAGCTATATGGCCGGCCCACTGCAACTTCAGCTTACTAATACGTTGGGCTACGTCGGTTACTCTGTTTCTACTGCGGATATCTTCATTTCTAAGCATGTCACGCAGAGAAACCCCGGGCATAGCCCTCTTTGTAGCTCGCTGAGCAATCTTGAGCTTCCTCATACGGCCAGCAGTGAAGGACCACGTCTCAGATCCATAAGTCATCACTGGCAACACGCACTGGTTGTACAATTTCGTTTACAAGTTTTGAGGTATACCTACGTGACGAGAAGATGTATCGTAGTTTCCCGAACGCTGCCCAGCCGAGTTGAATCCGTCGATTGACCTCTCGGTCGAAGTTTGACTTATCTAGTCGGACTATTTCTACTAGGTAAATATCATAGATAAATATATATCGGGTCTTGCAGAACTTAGCTCCGACCGCATGGACAGTTTCCACGAGCTTGTCATTCATATCGTCCACTTCATTGCAGTCTTCTAGGCACTGAAAACGGTTTTGTAACTCGAGCTGAAAGGTTTCAGGACCTTGGAATAGAGTACGAGGGGGACGGAGCATTGAATTCATTAGACGAGACCTCTCCAACTTAATGTTTAGGTTCAGAGTTTCTCTAACCATTCGGAGATTGCTACCAATTTTCACCCTCGCAATCACTGAGACATCACTGAACAGTTGTAGTCTGGTCGTCATAATGAAGTTAATTTCATTTTTTGTGGAACCGTCAGGGCTCGACCAGGTCCAATTCCTGTGGGGCCGCTTCTGGAAGAAAGAGTTCATCATAAAGAGTCTCTCTTTCTCCATGAAGTCGCCCAGCTGCTGGCCCCTTGGGTTCTGTTGCCCTATTCCAAATTTCCCTACTTTCAGCTCACCGTTTTCTGTTGTGCCTAGTTTTGCATTGAAGTCTCCCATTAACACCGTATAGTGGGTTATGGAGGAATGCATTGCTCTAGAGATATCCTCATACATTTACTCCACCTCCTCATTGGGATGTGCCGAGGTTGGTGCGTAAACTTGTATGACCTTCAGCGAATACCGTTTGGTGATTCTGAGTATAAGTTGACACACTCTCAATCTTTACAACGTTGTTAACGAGAAACTTGTGGACGATAAATCCGACACCTCCTTGGGACATATGGTCACCCTCCCGGTGATAGAGCAAGTTGCCGGATTCGAGGATTACCGTGTCCTCCCCCTTCCTTCGGACATCGGAAAATCCTATAATATGCCAGCGTAACTTGTCTATCTCTTCTTCTAGTTCCACGATCTTCTCGTCAGTCCTCAGGGTACGTGCGTTGTATGTTGCCAGGTCGAGTCGTCTTAGGTGGCAACCAAACCTTCGTAGCACCCTCTGCCCTGCCGCTACCATAGTCACCACCGTAGCCAAGAATAGCGGAGCCGCCGGGGACTGGGGGCCGTTTCTTTGTTACTCTCATAATGGGGGGTATTTTCCATAGTTGCCACGCTTGGCGAGCGGGTTGGCAACCGCAGTTTTTTTATTGTAATTTTGCTGTTATCAGAAAGATGCTGCTGCCCATCTCCTGCCTGTTTCCCACTGTCGCCTCTTACGACGCCCACGGGAAGATGTGGGGTAGTGGATATTTCACCATTATCATAATTATTAAGGCCCATTACAAGTCCACTGCCGAACATAGTTCTCTCCACGGAATATCACAAAGTTCGGTCCTGAGCTACCTGAATCCATCGACTTCCTGCATCTAGTAGGGGGGGGGGGGGGGTGTGGTTGGATTACGAGAACTAAAAAATAGAGAAACTTTCCCGTCTTCGGTAGCCTCGCTATTCCTAGCTACGGTTTAACGCACGCCACCATTGGACTAACGAGAAGATCCTGGACTGGGAGAATAGACAAGTTACGTTGAAATATTAAAGGATAATCTGAAGTTTGAAGAAAGGGGTAGGGTAGGACATGGCAATCCTTCGATCAAGTAACTTTTTCTGGCACCGGGCTACCTCGTTAACAAAGCCGTCAAGATTGGACAAGGTTTCCGTACCTTATACTCGAATCACAAGCCAGTCGGTATTAAAATAGTTATTCATGTCTTAACAGCATGCAAATAAATCCCTGAGCTGAATTTATATATTATATTATATATAAAAATTACGTGTCACGTTGTTTGTCCGCGATGGACTCTTAAACTACTGAACTGATTTCAATAAAGTTTTGCACACTGTGTGCATTTTGGTCCAACTTGAGAGATAGGATAGATTTTATCCCGCTAAATGATCCTGAAATTTTTTTATTGCAAATTTAAGGATTTTATTAGGAAGGGTCCTTGGAAAGGGCAGAACAACGTCTGCCGGGCGAGCTAGTATTATTATATTTTTTTTTTTATGTGATGGAATATCAACAGCTTACAAATCTTAAGTAAATAACATGTTTTATAACAAGAAGCCAATAACAGGTTCTCACTAATAGACATAGAGTTATAATCTTTCGTCGTTGAAGGACATACCACAAATACGAGCACCAAAAATGTTGTCTAATTAAAATGTACAACACGCATAAATTTGATAAGTGAATCAGGCATTTTTAGCCAAAAAGAAAAGAAAAGCACTACATAATACGTTTTCAAATTAATTACGACACAAAAAATCTTGATTTAATGCCCGCCTTGCCGATACATAGCTAGCAAAGATATCGTATAAACTTATGTTGGATGCTTTCCACCCGTGAAATGTATGTGGTGTATATCGGATTCCAGATCTGCGAAGCATATTTAAGCGTCCTGCGAACGTAAGTACAAAACAAGATTTTAATAGTTTTAATTTTATTAAACTCCTTTGCAGTACACATGACAAAACCTAACGCTTGAATAATAACTTAGAGTCGTGGAAAATCCCTATATCACGTACATCAGATTCTTTTTGTAACTTTGCTCTTTCAGGTGATAGCCGAAATGAACTATGTTACGTTTGCGGGAATACGTAATAAGGGTACATTTATATAGGTTTAGATCAAGCTTGTATCACACTTTTCCTTCAATTTTATTAGATCTTCCTGCAGTAGTTCAGAATCATTCTGAGAAAAGATTGTGGAAAACAATTTCATATCATCGGCAAAATACAATATGCTTAAGAATTTAAAGCATGTTTCAATGTCCTTAACAAATATAAGAAAAAGCAACGGTCCCAGCAAAGAGTGAGCTGTGAGCGATTGTCGATATTCGTGAATCTGGTTAACCGTAATAGGCTGCTGCCTACTACTACCACTGTAACTGGCTAGTTAAAATAATCACAATATACAAATATATTACACAAATTTGATTGCACGGAACCCTAGTTCGTGAGAACTCACACTTGACCGGTCTTTTAGGAATAAGGGTATCCACGACTTTTTCTGCCACCAGGGTGGCACCAATTAAAAAGGAGATGTAATATTTGACAGATTTCATAATGGGGAAGTCAATTTGTTCGAAAAATGTAAAGGTTTTTTAATTTTAGTTTTTTTAATACAGCTAGGCATTGTAAGAATTCGAGAGCTTATTTTCTCTCTAGTACTCTATTGATTTGGAGTTATCAATGAACAGACGAACAAACTTATTATATAGTACACATAATACATATATGCTGCTAAAGTCAATACCCTACTTTATCGTATTCAGGTAAAAAATATATTTATTTATTACCAGCCAAATTTTTTTTCAGAAGATGGGGCAAATGAGCATACGGCAGCCAGCAAGGGGAGTGCCTTGAAATTGAAACTGAGGAGATGAGACAAAGGGGTTCTTTTTAGCGGTAAACGCCCAAACTTGTGTCTTCTGGGGATTGAACTGGACCAGATTTAGTCGCCCCCAATCCGAGATTTTGTTCAGCAAAAACTTGTCTTCAGACACAAGTTTGTCCCGGTACTCGGCGACGTTTTCCCGAGAAATATTGGCACGACCGGTGTATAAGGAATCACCAGTACTATCGTCTGCATAGTGAATGTTACCAGTTTGCAACAAATCTTTGATATGCAGAAGAAACAGCGTTGGTGATAGCTCGCAGCCTTGTGGAACACCAGCGTTAATAGGCTGCTAATAAGAGCATGCACCATCTACTGCAACCTGGATGCTCCGATCAGCAAGGAAACTGGTGATCCAATTGCACAATTTCTCGGGTAGTCCATAGGAAGGGAGTTTCGGTAAAAGGACTTTATTCCAGACCTGATCGAAGGCCTTCGCTATGTCTAAACTAACGGCCAATGTCTACTCCTTGGACTCTAATGCCTCCACCCATCTATAAGTCAGGTAGATCAGAAGATCACCAGCTGTTCGACCCCGATGAAAACCGTATTGGCGGCCACTAATCAGTTGGTGATCCTCAAGGTACCTCTTAAGCTGGCAGTTTATAATGGACTCCATTATTTTGGAGAGCAAGGAGGTGATGGCGATTACAATGGTTAGGTACACATTTTGTTAGTTTAATTGCTATTTTGTCCGTTATTATCGCACGCCTCACAACGTGAGGGAGTGCTCTACTCTCGATATGTGGCCATAACTCAATTTCGCTACATAAAATCGTTCTTATACTTTAGCTAGACATCAAATCCATACTATTATTACTGTTACAATAACTACAGACATTGCATTATAAGATAAGTTTATTTTCTAATTTATTCACTTTAGATTACATAGCAAAAAATGTAATTGAAAAAATATATGGACTATGTGCGTCGGTGAGTCTTCTCGCTTTATAGAAATGTAAGCAATAGATTGAGATATATAGTATTAAATAAGATTCCATAAATTCTAAGGCGGATTCGTATTGATTTTTGTTATTGAACTCAACGCCATTTAAAACTTATTAATGAGAGTCGATTTCTCTGTTTATTTTTTCTCATAAAATTTATCGTCACTATTTTCATTTCTTTTTTCATTAAAAATTAAATGAAACGCTTGTGAGGCGTGTGTTTTTGGGTGTTCCAAACTATTTTATACTATGAACACCCACTTAAAAAGAGATAAAGTGACTTATTAGGACCTCTCTTTTTGGGCCGTACTTATTGCGAAGTAAACCTTCTAGTTCTAATTATAATTCTATAAACTAACCTCTTTGAACGTAGCAACAATATCTATGGTATTGAGTTATGACGGTAACTTGACCGGCGTTAGTTTGCTGCTGCTTCTGTATTATTGTTCAAAATATGGTTTGAAGTGGGTTTTGATATGTAAAAGTGGTGCGATTTTGTGTATTAAGTGTCGGCGCATGTGAATAAGTTATCCCTCTATTTAGGCGTCTTGAGATACCATCGCCATCGCCAACTGTCAGCCGTCTACTGTCTCAAGCTGCTGTCAAAATCTCGCAAGGGCTGCACAATTTGACCCTTGTGAAGCAGTGTACTATAAAGGATAATTATACATTGTAACTTCAGGCTCAGAAGGGCTAGAACGTAGAGTCGTAAAACCAATTATGAAAAAAATATCTATGGCATTAATTTTTGACATTGATGAGTGATGACTGCTGTTGATGTTGAGTTGTTGAGTGCGCTCTCTATCTGCCGGCACTGCTCCTCCAAAAACCGCAGCAGGTCATAGAAGGGCGGAATATAGGAGGCCTCGTCCCCGCCGTACCTCTCCTCAAAATGGATTCGAAGGTCGAGAGGTAGACGGGACAGCACGATGCGGAGCAACAAAAAAGCCCATTCGCCCACTGGTAAACCCAGCCGCCTCAACGTATTACAGGCCACCAAGACCGGATCCAACAGGTCCGGACACAGTCTGGCCCGGTCACTAAGCAGCGGGAGGCTTAGAAGCTGCTTAACATGTTCGTCCGCAATTCGCCGGACGTTGGCGTATCTTCTGGCTAGGAGGTCCCGAGCAGTCTGGTAGGCGTCGTCCGACAATCTCAAGTGGCCGACAACGCCCAGGGCCTCCCCCTCCAGTGAGGCCAGGAGGTACACCATCTTTTGGCTCGGGGTCAAGTCACTCCGGGCGTCCACTAGGCTGTCGCTGAAGCTGCTTCAGAGAGGACTCGGACAGGTCACTCATCCGAGCTTCACGCGCCTCCTCGGCATACCTGCCTTCAGCCTCGATCAACTCGTCCGTGAGCCACAAGAACTGCTCATAGTCCGCGAAGCAGGAGTCCAGGACTCCCTTCTCCACATCCGAATCCTCGAGCTCAGCGTAAGCCTCCTCCACTGCGGCCCTTCGAGCATCCACCTGCTCGAACTGCTTCATCAAGTTATGGACCCTATCCGGTCGACCTATCAAAGCATGGGCGCTTGTGGCCCAGCGTAGCTCAGTCCACAAACAACGGATCAGTAGCTTGGGCGATGTCATCACTATTAAATGCAAAATTACGACGCGGCTTGAGCACAGACTACAAAGATAACAAACAAAAAATACAACAAAAATTAACAGTTAATAAATGCAGTTCCTATCAAATCGCGTTGAATAGAAATTACACAAATACGAATTACTACGTATCAACCAAATACAAGTTAGCACAAAAGAAAAGACACAAATCAAATTAACAAATAACAAATACTAGTGCGATCAAATCAAGTTAAATTCAAATGGCGCAAATACCATTACTACTCTTTAGTTCAAATACAACTTACAGTATAAACGAAGATACACATCACGGTCGATCAACAAAAAATGCCTAGCTCGGAAATCGACCCTTCGATAAGTAATCCACTACAACTATCCGACAACGATAATTAACCGATTACGTAAAAATAACCATCTACCTACATGACGTATATCTCTAGAAAACTCCCGTTTGCGCAACCTGGGGCGCGGCATTTCAAATCTACCCACTAACTAAAAAAAGGCAAGCAACAAAGAACAAAGGGAAATAATTCTATTATTACGTACAAAAAAATATTTTTACGTATCACGGACGGGCGTGATTTTAAATACAAATTATACCAATCAAACCAACGCTCCCTGCCACCAGAATTGTTTAATGTTTATCAAACACTATGGTCGGGATCGACCGGGGAATCGAACCCGGAACCACGCTCTGCTACCAGTTTGTTACGGCCTACGGCTGCTACCTTAAAGGATCCAATCCTCAGGGGCCCATGAGCTGAAGACTTCCCGAACAGACGTAGGTCGGGCCTCAATGTGGCCACGTGGAATCTCTCTAATTACACTAAAATATATGGGGGAGCGTTATACTACGGCCAGTCGACCGGAAGGAATTTAGACGAAGCTTACTTACCTCTATCCAAGGCGACTGGTCCCTCCGGAGTCGGTCAGGTCACATGTGGTTGTGTAGTGAAAGGGAAATAAGTGATGTGATGTGTATCTGGGTGTGACTGATGGTGATTGAACCTAGACCTTGCCCGTCGGCAGCAGCCCGAGCGTCGACACCGCTCCAACTTGAGGGGGCCTTTCGAGGTTATCCACAGTCACTTTCTTCTTTCGTCACGTTGACAGTCAATTAACTCTATCGTACGATTTACTAACTTACAGAAGCCACTAACTATCGCTGGTTATAAGGTTAACACACAAAACGCACACGGAGTTTACAGTTTATTAAAGGTCACTACCGTTTCGCGTTGCAACAGTTATTTCTAGAATATCAGAGGCCGCACTAGCTAATATTGTCGAATGCACTTATACAGATTCTGAGTCGGTCCCGGGAAGCTCTCCAGCAGGAATGCGCGTCACAAATCCTAGACCGTATATTTACGGGCCGCACCTAATTATTCCGAGTTCCCTAACAGAATGGACCGCGTGCTCACGTCAGCACCGATTAAAGACGACAGACTGCCCTGGGCGTTTTTCGCATGACCGAAAGTCAAACCGGTATGAATGCACCGCGCCGAGCGCCCTCTCGCGTCAATCCTTGAAAGTGTTTTGCGCGAACAACTTTAATAAGAAACTCTGGTAAGAACGGTAAGAATAAAAATAAATCAGTCGGTTAGCCATGCAGTGCCACTCCATAATAGAGCGGACGCAAGAAAAAATAAATAATTAAAGAACTAAGAGCGAGATTGTCGACGAACTAGTTCGCATAGTTCACCTAAAAGAACGCTCTTCCCACATAAGTCGTTCGCGAACTACCCAAGACTAGTACAGTGTTGACATTAGACCACATTTTTGATTTGACAATTGTTCAATTTTGAACGAATTTAGATTTTTTGATCATAATATAATAAACTCAAAATCGAACTTTCTAAACTTAAAAGTACTAATTTTGGATTGTATATACCTAGAAAAGAAGACATTATTTTTATTTTCTTGCTATTTGGACGAATTATAATCTTTTCGTCTGATATAAACAATGTCTCTAGAATCAATAAAATATCAAAGAGGGAATTTAGAAATTCTAGACCAGTTATTGCTTCCATTACAAACTAGATATATTAAAGTACTGGGTGTTGAAGACGGATGGAAAGTCATAAATAAAATGCAGGTAGAATATTTGTAATCATCAGGAAAGTCTTTTGTTTTATGGTTAGATTTAAATATCTAGCCTAAAAATGAACTTAATTATAGCTATGTATTTGGAAATACCTGAACCAAATCCAGAGACTAGTGTTGCATTCCCCAATCTACCTGACAAGTATGGTAAAAGCAGATAAGAGTATTAATTTTATTTAACTGTTCATGTGAAGTTTTCACCACCTTATTTAAACAACAGTGAATTCAAAAAAGCTGTTGTGGTAAGTTGTATAACAACGTTATTGTTTTGTTGATTATTTGTTTGATGATGGGACTAATCTCTGGTTTTTAAAAGCTATTTATGTTTAATATAAACTGGAAGGACTTTAGACTAACACTAGCTCTGGGGCCATGGAATAAATGAGTTTATGTAAAAAGGTCGTGTTATTAAATAAATAAATAAAATAACTACCCCTTAATATTGAAATGGGAAGGCCATTTACATTGAAATGCCCTTGATATTGAAATGCACCTCAACTAAAAAGTCATAATATCTGATCTTAGTTATGCTAGTTAGGGGAAATCTAGGTTAAATCAAGAAAAAATAATTTGCTCTTAATTTCATTATATGTAAGAGATAACATAATAGTTAATGTACATTTAACTAAAATAATACATATCTATTTACACATTTATTTTTAGCGTTATGTATTTTTATGGTATGAAGTGTAATTTTTCTCTGTCATAATTTTAGGTCAGGGGAGCACCAGCAATAGCCATAGTTGGTTGCCTATCACTTGCTATAGAATTGCTAAAAGATGATTCTTCTGACAAAAAGGTTATGAGGCAAGAGGTGAGGTATATTAATGCACTTTTTATTAGATATTGTTGCTAGCATTATATTGATAGTCTCATAGTCAAGAAACCAGTGGGTAAATATAAGAAATCCTGGTTCTGCTAATTTTAAATGTTTTTTTTTATTCTTTGTGTCTGGTCCTAGTGATCTTCAATTCAGGTATTCCTATACCTATTCCTACTCTTCACATAATCCAGAATAAAAATGTGCCAATTTCCTTTTAAAACATATGTTAGTTACAACCAGAGTACACAAAAAGTTACAACATATAGACTGCATTGTGTAAGCAGTAAGAGCAGTGAGTAAGTAAAATTATTTACCATTGAATTTATTATGAGATTTTATTTATGATTGAAATTGTCTATATATCTTTTTAATAAGATCACCATCATCATTACAGCCCTTCACAAGTCCACTGCTGAACATAGGCCTCCCCCAAAGAATGCCACAAAGCACGGTCCTGAGCCATCTGCATCCATTGACTTCCTGCATATCTTACCAGGTCGTCACTCCATCTAGTGGGGGGACGCTAGATGGAGTTTAATAAGATATGAAAACAAAATTAATTTATGTTTATTATTAATCTCAGATTGAGGGCAAACTAAACTACTTGGTCTCAGCGAGGCCTACAGCTGTAAATATTAAATTGGCAGCAGAGGAATTAATAACTTTAGCCAATACTTTGAGTGCTGATGAAACTGTTTCTGCCGATACTTTTAAAGAAAGGTAAATGAAACTTACTCTCACATAATAAATGTTTAATTCATAACTATCTTGACCTGGAATCCAGAATAAAAGCTTGCAAAGTAATTTATCCTATTACTACTTAATGTGTTCCTAAGAAGGCACTAATACCTTGTCATATTCACAGTTTTCCTTTTCATATATTATATATTTCTAAAAAGTGATAGTTTTTGATAAAGAAGAAAGTAAAATGATATATGAAATAATAAAAAAGAATAGAAGAGAAGTTGGTTGAGCAAATGGATGAGTTTGTGTATGGGATGTGTTTTAGTAGGGATGGTGGATATGATAAGGATATATAATAACAAGTGAATGCAGGAAATTGAGTAAATGGGGCTCTACATTCTATTATGGGAAGTCATAATATGTCAAAAAAGGCACATATGGCAAATCACAGTGCTGTGTTAGTCCCTACCTGTATGGTAGTGAAAGTTAGATGTGGGAGAAGAAACACAAGAGTAAAATAAATGCTGTAGAAATTTTGTCATTAAGGAGTATGTTAGGGCTGAATCTGAATGACAGGGTGAGAATTTGTGTGATAAAAGAAAAGTATGGTTTGCAAGTTGATGCTGTGACAAGGATTAAGAAAAGAATATTTTGGTGCTTTGGACATGTAGAAAGAATGAATGAGGAAAGTGACAAAGCAAATCTATGTTGCAGAAGTAAACTGCACAGTTGAGAAGAGATGCCCTAGATGAAAGTTTTTTGACCAAATTGGCGATATATTGAAGATGGGCCAGATTAAGAGTATCCTTAACCGGCGAGCATGAATGCGTCAGCGAGAGAGGTGTGTCAGGATCATGCCAAATGGAAATAGTCTCTGCCTGACCCCTCTGGGTGACAGGTGTGAGTGTTATGTATTATGTATATTTCAAGTAGCTTCTCTTCATATTTCCTTGGTTTTCCATTAGTCATATTAGTACAAATAATTTCATTAATGTACTTTTAGATTCATCAGTTTCATTGAAAACATGCTTGTCAAAGATATTGAAGACAATAAAGCAATAGGCAACTTTGGTTGTGAAGCTATTCTCAATAGTCTGAAAGGTGATGGTGACATAAGAGTACTTACGCATTGCAACACTGGTTCTTTAGCAACAGCTGGTTATGGAACTGCCTTGGGAGTCATCAGATCTCTTAATAAATCTAAACGACTAGGTACTTTTTACAACATTCTTGCAAATTATTCCGACAAGCTTTAACATAATGTTTTCTGAAATACTTTATTAATGGCATAACCATTTTTGAATAGAAAAATTGTAAATAAGAAGCTTTATCATTTACACAGGCTTTATTACAAATTAATACTTACCGTTTGTATAAAACATGTTCTAGTCACAAATTTTATTTTATTCCAGAGCATGTTTACTGTACTGAAACTCGGCCATATAATCAAGGTGCGAGACTTACGGCTTATGAACTAGTTCATGAAAAGATTCCTGCCACTCTTATTGTTGATAGCATGGTTGCAGCCCTCATGCATGTAAAAAAAATAAGTGTAGTGATTGTAGGAGCCGACAGGGTATGTTATGTTCTATTTTTCTTATACATTAATTATACAGGGTTACTGGGAAATCGACATCTTCCTGGCAGGGCGTGATAGGGGAGTCAAAATGCTACAAATTTGATTCCCATGTGTATTGCCGAAAATGAATAGGTCTTGAGACATACGAATTTTAAATATTTTTCAATAATCACCCAGAATTTCGTATTAAATTCTAAATAAAAATAAACCTTTTTTGTATGCTTTCCTTTAAGTTTATTTATCTTCTTGAAGCTTCAACCAAGTGAATACAATCATAAAAAGTACAAAAAGGGTTGAAACTTAGAATCGTTTGGCAGGAGGTGGGGGGCAGCGGATGGGGGGAGCTTCCCCTTACTTCCGACACCACTTCCATTAAAAGGTAATACACCATTCTTAAGAAAAATGAAAAAGAAAATCCCATAGACGTAACCTCAAAATAACATTTATCATCTCTGGCAGGAGGGTTGAAGAGGGTAGCAGGAGTATGCTCAATTTCATGTATCAGGGAAAGCTGCTCTACCTTTCCCTCGTTGTGGAAAAGTATAGTTTATGAATAATGTTTTTTTTTTGTAAAATCATAACCTCACTTATTTACACAGGAATATTGACCTAAAGTTACTTCTACAACGGCTTCGGCGCTGCGGGAAATGCAGCCCTTGCGTAGCGAATCACAGGCACCCGTGCGAGCCTCAGCCGCTAGGGCTCGCACGGGTGCCTGCGATTTGCTACCGCGGGCGGGGGCTGCTCTCCCTCCGCGCCTACGGCTTTACAAAAACACTCTAGGAGTAGGGCAGACAAGACTATGTGGAGTCGGGGTGTGCTGGTTTAATTTTAGTACAGATTCGATCAGATCAGATATCTTATCTATAGTCAGGTTGCCTTCGCTCCTGCCACTACCTTCTAACCTATTACAACTGAAAGTATTTCTGGGTGTTCAAGTATTTCTGGGCAGTTTTAAACAATTCAGAAATAAAACACAGTATATTATAATCATTTCTTTATTGTCTGTAAACATAATTTATTATTTTTATTAATTCCTCAAAAGGATCTCTTTTATTCTTTATAATTTCTCTTCTCCATAAATATTCATATATATAAGTCGGTAAAATTTTCTCTATTATTATAATTGTCTTTAGTGAAATACCTTTTGACGATACGACACTGAGACTCAATTCTTTGAGTGTGGGTGCCGTCTGCTGCCACAAAAGGGTTAGCAGGGTCACTATGATTTACCTTTTTGTGTATGTACCCATAATTTTCTAATCCATCATAAGCCCGCCAAAAATCAGTATGGATGATGATGCCTTCAGCCACGTTTTTGAATCAAGGGCATTAAAACTTCAGAAGATCGCACATTTTGGTGGCAAATTTCTAGTCGTAAATCACTATCATTTTCGATCATGCCCAGCACCCAATGACCTTCAATGTGCCGGCTAAAACAAGAGTAAGTATTAGTTTAAAATTTTATTGATAAAAATTAGCCTCTATCATCTCCAGGTCGTTAACTATATGCATGCATTTAGCCATAACTCACCTTTATTATATTTCCTTTTTCCAAATTTACTTTCATCAATTTGGCCAATTTTTTCCAAACTTTGTTTCTCTATTTCATAAATGACGACAGCCTACCGACAGTAGTTAAACCAATCATTAATAGTTGCTCTAGATAAACAATGTTCCCTTCCTGAATAATCTTCTTTTAGAGTCATATCATAACTACTTATTTGCATATTATGAATACATTAGGTAAAACACTTGAGTCATTGTTAATTTGACATTCTCAAACCAAGTGCCTTGGCCACGGCTAACTTTTGACTTTGATCTGCATGGGCCTCGGTTGCAGACAAATAATCCCACCATTCTATTGGTGGAGTATTCTACACACATACTTTTTTATGGTGGCTACAAATTTTTGTTGCTGGGATCATACCTTTTTCCTCAGCAAAAGCAACAGCTTGTTCACGTGTGCCAAGTTTTCGGTACACAGTGACCAAATTCCACATTGTTTTCACCTCCTCGAGATGTAAATGGCGTTTCACTGGCGGTTCGCCACTGTCAAAATCGCGACTCGTAGATGGCTGAGGTTCCTCCGAATCAGACATTTTCAATATTACACACGTAGCGTCCGGTGTAGAAAAGAAGGTAAGTCGTGTAAGCAAGCAATCGAATTCGAAATGCGCGCAGAGGTCAATCGAGTAGGCAGAAAATCGTTGTCCAGGGTAGAAAAGTAGATAAGTCGTCGTGTAGGCAAGCAATCGGTAGACTTGAGATTTGAGTCATCATCATCATCATTACAGCCTTTCATAAGTCCACTGCTGAACATAGGCCTCCCCCAAGGAATGCCACAAAGCACGGTCCTGAGCCACCTGCATCCATCGACTTCCTGCATGTCTTACCAGGTCGTCACTCCATCTCGTGGGGGGTCGCCCTACACTTCGCCTACCGGTACGAGGCTGCCACTATAGAACCTTTCTTCCCCATCGGTTGTCGGTTCTTCGAGCTATTTGGCCGGCCCACTGCCACTTCAGCTTACTAATCCGTTGGGCTATGTCGGTTACTCTGGTTCTACTGCGGATATACTCATTTCTAAGTTTATCACGCAGAGAAACCCCGAGCATAGCCCTCTCCATAGCTCGCTGAGCGACCCTGAGCTTCCTCATACGGCCAGCAGTGAAGGACCACGATCACTCAGATCCGTGAGTCATCACTGGCAACACGCACTGGTTGTACAATTTCGTTTTAAGGTTTTGAGGTATGTCTGACGAGAAGATGTGTCGTAGTTTCCCGAACGCTGCCCAGCCTAGTTGAATCCGTCGTTTGACCTCTCGGTCGAAGTTGGACTTACCTAGTCGGACTATTTGTCCCAGGTAAACATACTCGTCAACAACTTCGAGCTTAGTGCTCCCAACAACTACCGGTATAGGTGTGACATGGACATTAAACATGATCTTTGTTTTATCCATGTTCATCCTAAGACCTATTCGTTGGGAGACACTATTGAGGTCATTGAGCATGGTACTTAGGTCCTCCAGCGATTCTGCCATAAGGACTATATCGTCGGCAAATCGAAGGTGAGTGATGTACTCGCCATTGATGTTAATACCGTATCCTTTCTAGTCCAGAAGCTTGAAAACGTCTTCCAATGCAGCGGTGAAGAGTTTCGGGGATATAAAATCACCCTGTCTTACACCTCTCTGCAATTGGATAGGTTTCGTACTCTGGTTCTGTACTCGGATAGCCATCGTAGCTCTACTGTACAAACACTTCAGCACTTCGATATACCGACAGTCAACTTGGCACCGCTGAAGATACTGCAGCACCGCTCAAATTTCGACGGAATCAAAGGCTTTCTCATAGTCCACATACGCCAGACATAGTGGCAAATTGTACTCTTCGGACTTCTGTACAATTTGCCGAAGGGTATGTGGTCTATGGTGCTAAAACCCCTTTCGGAAACCGGCTTGTTCGGGAGGCTGGAAGTCGTCAAGTCTGCACGCGAGACGATTCGTAATAACTCTCGAAAACACTACGCGGCTCAGAAGGGAAATCGGTCTATAGCTCTTCAAGAGAGCGTTGTCACCTTTCTTGAAGAACAAGAACACCGCACTTCTGCTCCACGCCGCCGGTGTAATGCCACCATGGAGGACGGAATTAAAGAGCTTCTGAAGGACTTCAAGTACCGGTCTTCCACCCGCTTTCAGAAGCTCCGCTGTAATTCCATCCTCGCCTGGGGCCTTGCCGTTTTTAAGGTGCTGGAGAGCCATTCTAATCTCGCTCAGACTGACGTCCGGGATATCTTCGGAATAGAGTCGAATAAGACTCGCTCTTGGATCGTTACTCGCACTTGCGTGTGCCTCCAACGATGACGTGTACAGCTGCCCATAGAACCTCTCAATCTCACTCAAAATCTCAGGTGCCCCGGAAACGATGCTGTCACACTCGGTCTTCAGCCTTGACAGTTGGCTCTTTCTGGCAGACAGATCTCTGGCAAAGACTGGAGTCTTGGTTCCGCTCGATCGCTTCTTCAATACAAGCTGTATTGAAGTTGCTATTGAAGTTGTAGACTTGAGTATTTGATATGAATTTCAGCTTATACCTCCACGCGTTCTTAAGAAAGAGGATCTTGATAGACAGACAGACAGACGGACAACAAAGTGATCCTATAAGGGTTCCGTTTTTTCCTTTTGAGGTACGGAACCCTAAAAATATGCCCATTTAACCAGCTATCCAAAAAGGTAATAATATCCATAATAACGTAGAAGTCTAGTGACTTCAGATCAGGACTTGGTGCAGGCCACGGAATTGGCCCTCCCCTCCCAATCCATCTGTTTGGGTATCGGCTATTTAGCCACCCTCGTACAGGTAACCGGAAGTTTGTCATTTACAATAACCATCCACATATTCAAAGAAAATCTGCGCTGTGATGTTGTTTCTTTAAGTTTTTTTTTTTTTGATTTTTGTCCTCTTACAGTGTCCAGTAATGAAGGTTATGGTAGTCTGTAACACCATCTCGGTCAAATTTGGACTCATCTGTCAATAGAATATTTCTTAAAAAATTTTGACAAGTGATTAAAAGTGTGCGTGTGTGCAAGTTCGTTCCTAAGAGCAATCATTCTTTACCGTTCTCTACTTGCGTTAAGTAAAAGACCCTTTTATTATTATTATTCATTGATTTCACAGGGATATTATTGCCTTTTTGGATAGCTGATTAAATGGCCATATTTTTTTAAATATTTTTACGTCTCTAAAGTGTAAAAATAGAAAAAAAAATATTAAACCCATAATTTTTTACTGTGAATACTTTTTGTACTTTTCTACCGACTTCAAAAAGGAGACGGTACTCAATTCGTCAGTATGTTTTTTTATGTGTGTTATCTCATAACTTTTCACTAGGTGAACCGATTTCGATGATTCTTTTTTTATTTGAAAGCTGGTACTTCATATGTGGTCTCATATAAATTTGATCAAGGTCAGACCAATAGTTTTTGAGTTATTCTTAATAATTTATATTGAAATCGGCTGTACACAATTTTTAATTAACAAGAAAACAAGAAAATAAATAAACTTAAGGGAGAAAGCATACAATAAAAGATTTTATTTTTATTTAGAATTTAATATGAAATTAAATTCTAAATAAAAATTAATATCTGGGTAATCTGGGTAAATCCGTATATGTCAAGACCTGTTCATTTTCGGCCATACATATGGGGGGTCACATTTGTAGCATTTTGCCTCCTCTATCACGCCTACGAGCCCAAAGACCACACTTTCACAGAATACCATTGTGAAATAGCAGCTTAATGCTGCTATATTTCATATGGTAAGTATACCGAGAGTGGACCGGACACCCTTTTGACTAGAAATGAGGCATTCCATCTTAGTCCTCAGAGGTGACAATGCATTGGCATTTTGATTTTTACTTGATGAAAGATGTAGAAATCTATGGGCAATATAAAAGTAATTTATACATTTACCATTTGTTGGGAAAACCTCTCTCCTAGCTAGCCTAAAGAAGAGAAGAAAGATATTTGTTTGGTCGTTTTTCTATATGAAATTTTATAAAGCACGCCAATGTTTTTAACATGCCTTGCCAATTCCACTTGGGATGAAACCTCTTAACTCTACAGTGGGTTACCAAGTCACGGCAAAGTGGGAAGCAAACTCTAAAGCCCTGTATTTTACTTATCTTAGTGCATTACATTTAATTGCGCTCAATATGGCAAAACCAAAATTCATGTATCAATTAATGTACAAATATATTACAGATTGTTCATTAATTTTCAATATGTTATTCAGGTTGCTGCTAACGGCGACACAGCAAACAAAATTGGAACTTACCAAATTGCTATTGTTGCTAAATATCACAATGTGCCTTTTTATGTTGCTGCACCTCTTACATCAATTGATATGTCCTTAAAATCAGGAGACAGAATAAAAATAGAAGAGCGCCCTGATAAGGAAATGACTCACATTGGCGAATTTAGGATTGCAGCTCCAGGTAACTTAACAGTTAGATCCAATAAAACACCGTAATTTAGGTAAACATGAGTATTGTGCTAGGTAGCAAAACTAATGACAAACTGGTTGACTTAATTAACATAATTTATTAATATTATTATGCAAGTACCCACATTCATAAATATTTATGACAATCTATTATTATAACATTAACAATATACTATTTTAGAACTGTAGATCAATTCTTTCTAATAAATATGAGATTCAGTATGCCCCAGATGCTGCTACTCTTATGCTGTGCCTGTATCATATTGTTTGCAAGTTTTAAATTAAAGAGTATATTCTTCAAATATAGAACCTAATTTGATGGTTACAAATATTAATTATTAGATAATTCCCCTACAATAATTTCTTCTAGAATTAATTTAACACAAACACCACCAAGTTCCTGACTCTGGGCTGCTGCTGAGAACTTTTTTTTATATAATAAGGTTCACAAACAAGCACACAGTCCACCTGATGGTAAGTGAATGCTGTGGCCTATAGACATCTACATTTATCGTCAATTAAGATTCAAAATGCAGATACATTCCAGTAAAAAGGGGCTCCGGATCTCTACACTCACCATACAAAACACAGCAGCATTAAGCATGGTGTGGCATGGCAAGTGAGAGCATGGTCCTACCCCGGTCGAGCCGACCCATTCGTGCTACTACCATAATATAGCTGCAGCGTGGCTCTACCGCATATAAACTTTATGACAGAAAAACTCAATAACTTTATAATTTTTTTAACTTTTTTTAATAATTTTAGTGGATGTCGGCTCGACCGGGGAAGGACCGTGCTCTTACAGAATACCAGCGTAAAATAGCAGCTTAACACTGCTGTGTTTCGTATGGTGAGTGTAGAGAACCGGAGACCCTTTTTACAGGAAAAGAGGGATTCCATCTTAATCCTCACGGGTGACAACGCATCTGCAGTTTGATTCTTTATTGAGGATAGATGTAGATGTCATCGGCAACCAGCAACCATCAGGTGGGTTGTGTGCTCGTTTGTCACCCTATCCTATAAAAAAAAATATTGATTTTTATGGTCTGACTCTAGATTACATAGGCTGCACTAAAAGTATCGGGAATGGAATATTTCCACTGTTCCTGTCATATTAAAATATTTTTAATTGAAAACTCCTTGGTTTTAAAAATCGAATACCATTTATTTATTTAAAAAAAGATTCTCGGTCTGGTCACAAGGTTTTGTCAAACTTGTTTAGTCGTTGAGAAAATGGAATTGACTCGAGAAAATTCAAGAGCGATGATTTATTATGACTTTCGAAGTGGTTTAACACAAAAACAGTGTGTTGACCGGATGATTTCTGCATTTGGTGATGAAGCCCCATCTAAAACCACAATTTATCGCTGGTTTGCTGAATTTCAACATGGACGTGTCAAGCTCAGTGATGATCCCCGTCAAGGTCGTCCAAAAACTGCAGTCACCCAAGAAAAGGTTGATACTGTGCGTAAGCTGATTGAGGAAGATCAACATGTGACATACCGTGAAATTCAGGAAACTTTAGACATTGGCATGAGTCAAATACAAATAATCTTGCATGAACAATTAGGTGTAAAAAAGTTGTTTTCCCGATGGATACCGCATTCGCTCTGTGAATAGCAAAAAGCGGCTCGCGTTACTTGGTGCGTCAGAACTCTCGAAAGATTCCACTCAGGATCCTCAAATGCTGTATACAACATCGTATCAGGTGACGAATCCTGGATATATGCGTACGAACCCGAAACAAAAAACCAGTCACGAGTTTGGGTGTTCGAAAATGAGTTAAAGCCAACAAAAATTGTTCGTTCACGGAGTGTTGCAAAAAAAATGGTGGCCACGTTTGTCTCCAAAACCGGCCATGTTACGACTATTCCTCTTGAGGGACAAAGAACGGTTAATGCAGAATGGTATGCTAGCATTTGTTTGCCACAGGTCGTTTCTGAACTCCGTAAAGCAAACTGCAACCGCCGCATCATCCTCCATCACGACAATGCGAGTTCTCACACCGCACACAGAACAAAATAGTTTTTA
Organism: Parnassius mnemosyne; assembly: GCA_963668995.1. NCBI lineage: Eukaryota > Metazoa > Arthropoda > Insecta > Lepidoptera > Papilionidae > Parnassius > Parnassius mnemosyne. The sequence goes on along the minus strand of CAVLGL010000104.1, from coordinate 21,222,452 downwards.
GAGCAAGAAAACATAGAATTATTAGACCATCCGCCGTACAGCCCCGACCTAAGCCCTAATGATTTCTATACTTTCCCTAAAATAAAGAATAAATTGCGTGGACAGAGATTTTCATCACCTGAAGAAGCTGTGGACGCCTACAAAACGGCCATTTTGGAGACCCCAACTTCCGAATGGAATGGTTGCTTCAATGATTGGTTCCATTGTATGGAAAAATGTGTCAAATTTCGCGGAGAATACTTCGAAAAGCAATAATTACATTTTTAAATAGTAATGTTGTGTCACTTCCTTGATTCCCGAAATTTTCAGTTCCGCCCTCGTATACCCATTTTTAAAGACTATATTTATTTTTAAAGGAATCTTTTGGAATCGAATTTACAGACCACATGGGACGCTCAGATATCGATTTTAAAGGAATTGTCTCATAAACAAGAATTCTCTGAAATGGCAGCCCTTTTCTTCAGTACTAAAGATTCTTTTCTTCAGTACTGAAGATGATTCTTATTCATAGACCATGTGAACTCTCATATATTGATTTTGAACACAATTGGTGCAGAAAGGATGCAGGCTTTAATGAATGACGACAACTTATTGCATTTCTAAGAACAAATTCATAACCGTAGACCATGTGTCTCAAATTTTTAATTTAATCAAGTAACTATTATGTATGCAAATATATATATTATGTAATACAAAAATAAAATGCAAATACAACTACATGCACAATTTTATATTTTATGCTCCGGAGTTGGCACCACTTTTTACTTTTCCAGTACTCCAGCTCCCTAGACATAGTCCTGCCATAACTAATTGCCAGCTCTACCTCACGAGCCTTGAGAGACCACAGCTGATTAGTGTATATTTCCGTCAGAGACCGCTCATCTGGTGATCTTCCAGTTTACCTGACTCTTAGATAGATAAAGGCAGTAGAGTCCAATGGCGTGGTCATGCTTCAGATGTTAGCACTGGCGATGCTTCTTACGCCGTCCGTGCCACTATTTCTCGGGGATACATCGTTGAATGCCGGGACAAACTTAGACAATTTACCGAAGGCTAGTCTTTGTTAAACAGTCTCGGATTGGATACGGCTAGATCTAGTCCAGCTTTACTCTCAGAAGACATACCTTTCACATCACCTTTCGGTATCCTCGCATTTGAAATATCTAGTGACGTTCAGTTCAACTTGCAACTTGACAAGGCTCAAGTTCTGCCTCACAATAAACACATCATCATCTCTAGGACACGGCACCACAGTGCACTAAAATATAGTCTAAGCAAAGAATATTGCTTAACTTAAACAAAAATTTTATATGTAATTAGTTCAAAAGATATATTATTCCTCATTAAATATTAATAATTGTTGTGTGTTTATGTTGTGTAACTTCATGTCAATTATGTTACAGGGATCAATTGCTGGAATCCGTCATTCGATGTGACTCCAGCTTCGCTAATTACTGGAATAATAACAGAAAAAGGAGTTTTTGCTCCTGATAAACTTCACGAAGTGATGAATCAATAAACTCATTTAAGAATGTTATACTCGTCAGATTGTGATTACGGTATTTATAAGAATAAAATGTAATACAATTACTTAAATTCTGCTGTTTCTTAATATTGCTCATATTAAATATACTGGGATTGTATTTAAATTCATATATTATGTAATTTTTACAATGTTGCATTTGTTACAAGATTTATCATGTTACATAATGCAATTTAATGTTACCAATTTTTTATAAAAAATTTTCATAAGTTATGTTTTTTATTTACTTGAGTATGTACTTATAAACATTCTTTCACAGCAGTGGATAAATAGCATTATACAATTCACGAGTAAGCTAATAATTTCTTATTGCCTTTACGACAGGCTCGTCAAGTAAATAATTATTTTTAGGTTGATATACACGCATAATATGTAACAATATTTCTGACCACGTATTAAGCCTCCAGGAAACAAAAATCAAAAAGTGCTCGTATTCCAAGACCTGCAATACTCGGAATGATTGTTATATTTTGTCATGTTTAAAAACACTTTTACCTGTATCTGTAAGCTTCCACATTTGAAGTTAATTACAAGTATTCATGGGTACTCACTTCAGTTTTCTATGTGTCGAAGACAGAGGGAAGAAAATCAAATGCGACAAACAGAAATGAGGATAGATCTCAAAACTCCCACTCGTTTCACTAATTTAAAGTTCAAAACAGGCAACATGTCAAAAGATTCCGTCGCAGTCATTCTACCAGTAATAATCATAAGAAGGTAGTATTGAGGAGAGCTGCTTTGTCCTCATTATGTTACATACGTAAGTAGATCCATCATGTTACGCTATTGTGTAGTTATCACCGGAACGTATTACGGTATGTGGTAGAATTTTGCCTACGCTATAACTGAAGGTATAGTACGATACGCCTTACGATTTATTGCTGATAATGATTAATTGCATCAGCAACAGAGCAAGTTGAACATCCGCTCATGTTATTATTACTTTTAAAAATAATTCTCTGTGTGTTACTGACATATGAATAAAGAATGCAGCTACTGTGCACATTATTTGAATGTACCTTGTAAAAAGTGACAAACAGTTATCTTCACATTTACATCTTATTATAGATTTTAATAATAAAAAATAAAACTAAAATTGTCATAATCCTACATCGGTGTAATGTATTCCCTCGCTGAATGATCTTTACCGAGATAGCCTTTGAGCGAGAAAAGAACCAGCCATCTTGTCACCAGCGACGTCGTTGCGTATACTTTACGCGACGACGTCGTGGACCTACGAGTGTCGACCCTACGAACCGATAGTATTTACAGCATATGGTACAAATATGTAAACATCTTTCAGAGACTCGTCCATTTACTTAGTATAGCTGCCGCTGATGCCGCACTGGCTCTAAGCAAGGTACCCCTAAGATTTGATAATATGTGTGTGGACAATTTGGCGGCCTCAGGCCTCTTGGCCGCCAAATTGTCCACGCATGTAGCATCCTACACTATTGAATATCAGTGAACAAACTCACGGCCAATACGTGTACAATCTTAAAAGATTCTGATTACAAAGATGATACAAGCGCGTTCAAACAAAAGAAGACCCAAGTGTACACATTTTAGAAACAATCACTGTAGTATGAGTACTATTAGAACCGACAATAAGATTGAGCGAATCAATATCAGGTTTATCTATATTTTGATTTAATAGCAAAATCATTTGTAAAGAATTTTGCATTATGAGCTAGCAACCTGTTTGACTTAATCATTGGTGGTAGTGATAACTGACAACCGGTAGAAATTAGCTACTAATGAGACCCGATGTGTAAATATTAACCTTATCTGGTTAATTTTTTTATTTAATAAGCCGAAGAACGATAGTTGGAAAGGCTACTACATCATAACAAAAGTGAATAGGTTTCTCATACTTTTTACAAAAATTAAGTGACAAACGTACTTACTCCCCATCTGATGGTAATAGGCTCCGTGGCTTAGCAATGGGCCAGGGTTCGAATCCAGCACGGAACAAGTATTTGTATGCCCTGCAAATATTTGTTCCTGGTCAGGATGTTTGTCCTTGTGCAATTTATGTTTGTAAACTGCCTCCCCGATACATGAGAAAATATCTAAATCTAGTGTAGTGGTAACGTTTTTAAAATAAAAGAAAAGTGGATATGTACTGTAGTCAGTGGACAATGGATGAGTCGCTCGCGTCCATAGGCTTCGACCACCTAATCCTAGGCCCACCCTACACGTGTCCTATGGTGGTGCTAAACAAGCGACAAAGCCGAAAGAACAGACTCGGCTCCTCGCCGTGTGGTGCGGCGTAAAAAATACCACACCATACTTTCGCACCATGAGGCAAAAAATTTACGAAATGGCCCCGAGTTCCCGGCGCCCCTTTAATGGGGCAGGGGTGCGAAGAATCTCCGGGAGGAAAACCGGCGACGAGGTTCGCCACCCGTCACGTTCTGTCCCCCGGAGGGGCGAAAAGTGGATTGCGGAAGCCCGTCTGGCTACATTGAATGTATGTGGAGGAATGAATGATAAGATGGATGAAGTATGATAGAGGAATAGACGTGTTATGTGTAAATGAGACGAAACGGAAGGGAAAGGATGCCACTACACATGGCATGTATACGGCGTACTGGTCTGGTGTAGACGAGACCGAGCGGGCATGCCAAGGAGTCGGTATCATCCTTTCAGAAAGAATGGGTCATTGTGTGAAAGAGTATGAATGTGTAAGCCCGAGACTGCTATGGATACGAATGAAAGTGGGCTTAAAGAAGTTGTTTGTTTTAGGGGTCTACGCCCCAGACATGTCTAAGCCCACTTATATCCGAGAGCAGTTTTGGGAGTTGGTAAGGATGGTGCTAATGAAATGCAAGGTTAATGAAAATATTGTGATATTAGGCGATTTTAATGGAAGGGTTGGGGTGAGGAGGCTTGGTTATGAAAGGATATTGGGAACGTTTGGTGATGAAAGTATAAATGAGAATGGTGAAAGCCTTCTCGCCGTATGCGTGGAAAAGAATCTTGTTGTGACGAACACTTTCTTTCGTCATAAGAAGATTCACACGTATACATGGGAAAGAGGTGATGATAGAAGTATGATAGATTTTATAATTGTTGATGAAAGAATGAGGAGCGCGGTGGTAGATACAAGGGTTTACCGGGGCTCTAACGTAGGGACGGATCATTACTTGGTCTTATGCCGAATTAATGGTCTTTTCAGACGTTGGAGGCATCGGACATCTGTGTCTACCACTGCGTTACAGCGTATAAGAACAGAGAGGTTACAAGATGAAGGTGTGAAAGAGAACTTCAAATGTAGATTGAGAGAAAATATAAGTGTTATGGCTGAATTGTGTATGAATGATTTAGACTTGGAGACTGTGTGGTATAATGTCAAGAAAGGTTTAGTGGATGCAGCTACCGAAGTATGTGGTGTAAGTAAGAGAACGAATGAAAGGAAAAATAACACGTTATGGTGGGATGATGAGGTACGGATGGAAGTTGAAGCAAAGAATAAAGCATGGCTAGATTTACTAGCAACCAAGGCTAGTAATTCTAGCAGTATGAATGATGATATTGAAAGGAAAAAGGCAGTTTATAGACACCTAAATAAGAGAGTAAAAGAAGTAGTTGAAAGGAAAAAGCAAGAAAGAACGGATAAGAATGACAGAAGAATATCGGATAACTTCCAGGCAAACATTAAAATGTTCTGGAAACTCGTAAGAACTACCAGGGGACATTTAAAACAGCCTAGAATGAATGCTATACGAGACCAGAATGGCTGTATTCTGAATGACGAAGTTTTGAGTTTAAGGAGATGAAAGGAATACTTTGAAAGCGTGTTTATGAGTGATGAGACGTTTGTATTAAATGAAATAGAAATTACGAAAGAAGAGGAAATAGATAGAGATATAAGTATAGATGAAATAATGAAAGCAATGAAAAGTATGAAAGCAGGTAAGGCAGCCGGTTATGATAGAGTATCTCTCGAAATGCTAAGGGCTGGAGAAGGAGTGGTGGCAGACCTGCTGTACACTTTGTTTAATTTATGTTGGGAACTTAAGCGGGTACCGGGAGACTGGTGCAAAGCCGTGATAGTCCCAATATATAAGGGAAAAGGATCACAGCAGGACTGCAGCCTTCTTAGCATTGTGGGAAAACTGTATGCTAAGGTACTAATTGAATTATGAAAGAAATTAATGGAAAAATTTGGGATGTGCAAGCGGGATTTAGAAAGGGAATGGGATGTACGAATCAGGTCTTTTCCATGCGCATGATCGCGGAGAAGTTTTTGGCTAAAAACCAAAAAGTTTTTTGTGCGTTCATAGACTTGGAGAAGGCTTATGACAGAGTGGACAGGGATGTGGTATGGCAAACACTGAACTCATTTGGGTTGACCGCTGGTCTGATACAGGCATTGAAGTCTCTATATAGGGACTCTAGTGCTTGTGTCAGGATCATCGGGGCCTACTCGGACTGGTTTGGCATCCATAAAGGTGTCAGACAGGGCTGTGTGGCTTCCCCGTGGTTGTTGAACCTATTTATGGACAGTTATTTGGAAAATTTGAAAGTAGAAGAATGCGGGTTAAGAATGGGTGAGTTAACCGTCAAATGCCTTTTGTACGCCGATGATCAAGTCATACTTGCATCGTCGGCAGCCGAGTTGCAAATGATGGTTACATTAATGAACAGGACATTAAAAGAAAAGGGAATGAAAGTGCACGCAAGTAAGACGAAAGTTATGGTTTTTGAAAGAGAAGAAAGTAAAACGATATGTGAAATAAGAATAGAAGGGGAGTTGGTAGAGCAAGTAGATGAGTTTGTATATTTGGGATGTGTGTTTAGCAGGGATGGTAGATATGATAAGGATATAGAACGACGAGTGTATGCAGGAAATAGAGTGAATGGGGCTCTACACTCTATTATAAAAAGTCAGAATGTGTCCAAAAAGGCACGTATGGCAATTCACAATGCTGTGTTAGTACCTACTTTAATGTATGGTAGTGAAAGTTGGGTGTGGCAGAAGAAGCACGAGAGTAGAATAAATGCTGTAGAAATGCTGTCATTAAGGAGTATGTTAGGGATAAATCTGAATGACAGAGTGAGAAATTGTTTAATAAGAGAAAAGTGTGGTTTGCAAGATGATGTTGTGACCAGTATTAAGAAAAGAATGCTTCGGTGGTTTGGCCATGTAGAAAGAATGAATGAGGAAAGAGTGACAAAGCAAATTTATGTTGCAGAGATGAACGGCATAGTCGGGAAGGGTCGCCCTAGGCGAAAGTTTATCGACCAAATTGGCGATATATTAAAAATGGGCCAAATCAAGAGTACCTTTAACCGACGAGCGTGTATGCGTAGTAGGTATATGGATGTGGAGGAAGCGAGAGAGATGTGTCAGGTTCGTGCCAAATGGAAGTCCATAAACTCTGCCTACCCCTCTGGGTGACAGGCGTGAGTGTTTATGTATGTATCAGTGGACAACTGCAGCGAACAAGGAAGGCTATAAACACGTTGTCATCTCTGAGGTCTAAAACCTTGGCTCACAACCTGTAATTATACTGACTCTCTATACCCTTCAGACTGAATCACAGTAATGCAATCATTTGTCTGATTTTAGGCAGCAGAAATTGGTAAGATGGCGGTACAAAGTAGTACTAGGTTGTAAAGAAGTCTTACCAGCCTCAGTATTTATATAATACTGGCACTACACGATCGTCCAAATTTAAACTTGCTAACTTTTTTTCAAGGGGAAATGCCTATGCGTATCCGCTATAACCCCATGCTTGTCACCGCATATATCCAAGGCCACGGGAACGCTTTCGCACACATCCGCGGCCATACTAGCGCTGGCGGCCTCACCTGCACCGGCGTTATATGCTCTGGGGAAGACGACTCCTTCCGTTATTGATATTCATTAGTTAAATTTACGGATAATAACTTAGAGAATACCTATTAATGCTAGTAAACATAGTAAAAACATTGGGAAAGAAAGACTCTCGAGTGCCGCTCGTACCGGTAAGTGTATGATGGCCCTCCACTAGATGGAGTAAAGACCTAGTAACGCATGCAGGTGGCTCAGGACCGTATTTTGTGAAATTCCTGGGGGAGGCCTATGTTTACCAGTGGACTTGTGAAGGGTTGTTGTGGTGATGATGAAACATAATAGTAACTTATCAGGTCAAAGAACCTACCATGCCACCAGTGTTTTCAGACTAAAAATTTCAATTTCTGTGTTTGGTAAACAAATTTACAAATAATAAGCAAAATATTTTGTTATGCTAAGTTGGTGGGAATAGTAATTCTCATAATCATGCGGAATAGTAGTCGGGCACTGACTTATATTGTAAGAAATTGCAGTGTTTGTATGCAACATAGCACAGAAAACAAAAATAAATGAGATACAAATATGTTCTAAACTATACCGACAACTGAGGACCTTCAAGGAAAGAGCCTACTCTTTTAAAGACAGGCAACGCACCTGCAATTCTCCTGATGTTGCAATTGTTCATAGGCGACAGTAGTCACTTAACATCAGGTGAGCCGGATGCTAGTCTCCACCTCAAAAAAAGATTTTAACGCCTTTTGCAACACTGAATCGTTCAACAACATTCTGCTACGGCCAGGCAACAGTGCTGCCAACAACTTGGAACCTGATATCGCCTCGCCTGATGAACCTTTAGTAGCCTGATATAGCCTAATTTGAGCTGAGGTAGCCTAAAGTAGCCCAAAGATCATAACTTCGCTATGAATAAATAAAAAACGTAATTTTTAACAATTGATTTATTCATAAGATGTACCTACATAGAGTATCAAATTTAAACAAATCGGCAATCATCATTTGCTGCCAGCAGCAACAAAGCATCAGCGAGACTTTCACCGTTAAAATTTTCTGTAGCCTCTGCTGTGCTGGTCCTGGTGCAAGCTTCGCTGGAACTGGAAACATACATTTTTCTCCCAGCATGTAAACTGATCATGTGATTGCTCGGTTGAAAATTACTGCAGCAAATATTTCGAACATTCTAAGAATTGCAATCAGCATGGGTAGTTACATTCTGTTCCTTTATTTTGTCTTTATCGTGCCCATCACACTAAAAAACTTTCAACGATAGCATTACGATTTTACAACAAAATCCCAAAACATATTCAAAGTTTGTCAATAAACAAGTTTAAAAGTTTTATTAAAGAAAAACTACAAAAAGGGTTATTATACGAGGGCGGCACTGAAAATTTCGGGAATCAAGGAAGTGACACAACATTACTATTTAAAAATGTATTTATTGCTTTTCGAAGTATTCTCCGCGAAATTTGACACATTTTTCCATACGATGGAACCAATCATTGAAGCAACCATTCCATTCGGAAGTTGGGGTCTCCAAAATGGCCGTTTTGTAGGCGTCCACAGCTTCTTCAGGTAATGAAAATCTCTGTCCACGCAATTTATTCTTTATTTTAGGGAAAGTATAGAAATCATTAGGGCTTAGGTCGGGGCTTTACGGCGGATGGTCTAATAATTCTATGTTTTCTTGCTCTAAAACTCTTTTGTTCTGTGTGCGGTGTAAGAACTCGCATTGTCGTGATGGAGGATGATGCGGCGGTTTCAGTTCTCTTTACGGAGTTCAGAAACGACCTGTGGCAAACAAATGCTAGCATACCATTCTACATTAACCGTTCTTTGTCCCTTAAGAGGAATAGTCGTAACATGGCCGGTTTTGGAGACAAACGTGGACACTATTTTTTTTGCAACACTCCGTGAACGAACTATTTTTGTTGGCTTTAACTCATTTTCGATCACCCAAACTCGTGACTGGTTTTTTGTTTCGGGTTCGTACGCGTATATCCAGGATTCATCACCTGATACGATGTTGTACACAGCATCTGAGGATCCTGCGTGGAATCTTTCGAGAATTCTGACGCACCAAGTAACGCGAGCCGCTTTTGGCTCTTCACAGAGCGAATGCGGTATCCATCGGGAAAACAACTTTTTTACACCTAATTTTTCATGCAAGATTATTTGTATTTGACTCATGCCAATGTCTAAAGTTGCCTGAATTTTGCGGTATGTCACATGTCGATCTTCCTCAATCAGCTTACGCACAGCATCAACGTTTTCTTGGGTGACTGCAGTTTTTGGACGACCTTGACGGGGATCATCACTGAGCTTGACACGTCCACGTTGAAATTCAGCAAACCAGCGATAAATTGTGGTTTTGGATGGGGCTTCATCACCAAATGCAAAAATCATCCGGTCAACACACTTTTTGTGTTAAACCACTTCGAAAGTCATAATAAATCATCACTCTTGAATTTTCTCGAGTCAATTCCATTTCCTCAACCACTAAACAAGTTTGACAAAATCTTGTGACAAGACCGAGAATCTTTTTTTAAATAAATAAATGGTATTCGATTTTTAAAACCAAGGAGTTTTCAATTAAAAAGATTTTAGTATGACAGGAACAGTGGAAATATTCCATTCCCGATACTTTTAGTGCAGCCTATGTACTTAAAGGTAATGAGGGACATAACAATAAAAACTTTCGGATTAACTTAAATATCGGATTCCCTCCAGCATTCTGTGTTTTCAATACCTGTACCAAAAAATTTACGATATCATTGGGAGAAGCTGTATCGATAACTTCGTTGCGCAACGTACTTAAAGAACAAAGTGGTTCATTATAGTTTCCCGGTCAATATTAGGTTTCCCTAATTGCCAGGGAAAATCATCAACGTTGGGTCTGCTGGTTGAGAGGTACATATGGCTTGGTGATAAATGTAAAAAATATTCCACCACTGACACACTAAGTGGTAGCCTATCAACTAATTCCTTCACTAAGCGCACGAGAACATGCAAGCACAGGACTCTTGGAGAAATTTCGCAAATAACAGACAAATGAAAAATATAGCCGGTATTAATACTTTTAATAAGAAATGTTATTAACATCGAAGCGAATACTTACAATTTTATTGCATTCAAATTTGGTTACTTAATACGAGCAACAGGCTAAGTAAAAAGCCCTACTCCCTAACGCTTTGTCCGTGTATTTGGATCTACCCATCTCTCTCGCACACTTCTGCAGATGAGTGAGAGTGACAGTGAGCCTTAGTTTTTGGAGTATTAACAGGGTTGCCAGTTTTTTTATTTTGATTTGTATGTTATGCGCAGGAGGTATTATTTTGCGCTAATATTAACTTCTGTTGTGATTCAGTCTAATTGACTTAAACTTTTAAATCCTTCCAAAAATGACAAAGTTGCCAGGTTTCACGGTAATCTATTCTCCTAGCCCTTCTGAGCCTGAAGTTACAATGTATAAATATCCTTCATAGTACACTGCTTCACAATATGTTGATTCGTCACATTGTGCAGCCCTTGGGAGATTTTGACGGCAACTTGAGCCAGCAGATAGCTGACAGTTGGCGATGGTATCTCAAGGCGCCTAAGCAGAGACACCTTATCTTGAGAATCACATCACCATCAAAGCACTTGCACTAATAATACTGGAGCAGCAATCCGTCGCTGGTCAAGTTCCCGCTAAAACTCCTATCCCATATCCCACAGATTACCTACTGAATAGAATAAAATTTATTTTGGTACTTTTACATACTGCATCAGAGCATATTTTACATAAAAAAAATCGTAAATTGATCCAATCATATTCTGTGACTACAACGTGAACGTTTTTTTTTTATAGAATAGGGTAACAAACGAGCACACAGTCCACCTGATGGTAAGTGGTTGCTGTGGCCCATAGACATCTACATCAATCCTCGTTTGCGAATCAAAATGCAGATGCGTTGTCACCAGTGAGGACTAAGATGGAATGCCTCTTTTCCAGTAAAAGGGGTCCCCGGGTCTCTACACTTACTATACGAAACACAGCAGCATTGAGATGCTATTTTACGCTGGTATTCTGTGAGAGCGTGGTCCTTCCCCGGTCGAGCCGACCCATTCATGCAATAACTATACTACTAATATAGCTGCAGCATGGCTCTACCACGTATAAAAATGAGATAGTGATGAGATGGTGATGAGAATCTCAAGATAAGGTGTAAGCTTAGGCGCCTTGAGATATTATCGCCAACTGTCTGCTGCCTCAAGTTGCCATCAAAATCTTCCAAAGGCTACGCTATAATGAAAAGCTATAAAAACGAAGATATCAAATGAAAACATTGATTAAAAGACAAGCATCCAAGCCAAAATGTTAATAAAAAATTGTTACAGAAAGTCTATGGTGCATTAATTCCGTTCGTAGAATGGAGTTCCGACAGGGCTGCCAGTAAAGTAAACTTATCTTATACCGCTGGAGAACTAAATTTATTCAAAATCAAATCTTACAACCCTCTTAATTTAATGGATAAGGAGAGATAAGAATAAAATTATTTTGTTTTCTTCCAAATTTAATTTATTGATATAGATTTAATCTGAAAACATAATTTCAATAAAGTTATCATAAGTAGGTATCTCTATAATAAGCAGCTACTCACCTGTGTCATCATTATCATTATTACAGCCCTCCATAAGTTCATTGCTGAACATAATCTCCGGCCTCACCCTTCATCACTTCATGCTTCTCTTACCATCCTTCACCCCTCATCTGTGTTTTGTGCAAATAATATTATTTCAACGAGTTGAATTACTTTCTTATTTGATCTTAAGGTAAAAGCTCCAGAACGGCCCGCGAAATTCAAATTTTCTTACGTTTTTTGGAATTTGCAGGTCAGGATCAGGTTGAATGTTTAACAAAATATGATACGCGACCGTAACGAGTATGTGTTTACAGAATTATTGTCATTAAAATCACCAATACAACCCTCCAAGTTCATATAATCCCTTTAAATGAGTTTTTCTGGAAATAGCCATACAATAGGATTATACGAACGTAGAGGGTTGTATTGATGATTATAATGATTATAATTCTGTATATACATACTAGTTACGGTCGCAAATCATATTTTATTAAACATACAACCTGACACTGACCTACAAATTGCAAAAAACGTAAGAGAATTTGAATTTCGCGGGTTACCCTGGCACTTTCACCTTAAGTCTTTTGTAGTCTATACTTGGTAAAATTCACTACTTGGCAGGCAAATGACATTTAAAACATTTATTATTTTAAAATGTAAGGACTATTATAAGAATATTACGACTAATTCATTTAATTATAAATTTATGAATATCCTTATCGTCATGTGCAATAAATATATAACTCATATAAATAACACAATAGTTGGGTTTATCATTTATTCATTACAGATTATCAAAGGGTGATACGTGCCATAGTTACAACGCTTCGCAAGTGGTTTGGCAACTGGAGAACGCCACTACACGGCCACAAAGTAACAGTAAAACAATTGTAGGTTTATGTTTTTGAGTTCATTTTTAACGTCGTTATTATTATTTTATTAATTTGTTACTTGTAAACACTAAACAGTGCGCAGGTGGTGCAGGCTTAATACAGTCAGGTTTACTTTCAATGCCAACGAATACTACCCAGAGAGCGATATCCAATTAAAAGGATTAAATTTAAAAAAAAAAATACTTATCATCATCAACGACTATGAAACTTTCGTTCTTTCGATGTTATTTTTAACATTTAGTACATTTACAAACGGAATGCAAAGCAATGTTTAAGTTCTCTTATAGTTCTTTTGAGTTTTTATTTTTGTAGCCAATTAACAATTTGTTTTAAAAAAACGGTATGTGTCCTTAGATAATCATATTAAAATACACATTTTGTAAGTAATTAATTGATCTGGCAGCCCTGCTGATCAGTACGTCAGGCCGTTAGGCAGGCAGGCGAAGGCGACTTTGTGAAGTTCTGTATTTGCTTTGCTTCTATATTAATTTATAGTTAAATTAATACATAGTGCATTTTATTTCACAAAATATGGAACATTATCTCGGCGGTGGACATTTTTTAATTTATTGTTATAGTTACTTTTTATGTTGACAAGTTATGGGTGATACGGTTTATGTTGATATATTTATTGTTTCATTCAGTGTTTTAAATATTCCTAAGCTTGAATGAGTTCAAAGTGATCATAGGTGATACTGTAGTTATAATCGTGATGAATGAATATTAGGAATTGTAATGTAAATAAAAAATATATTGTTTGTACGCGCATGCGTTTTTGTCAAAAACAGACAAAGGTTTTGTGTGGTTTGAAAATCAGCTGTGTGTGCAATGACTTAGTGGTACAAAAAGTGTGTGTTTGCAAGCGACAATGTTTAGTGAAATTGGATATGTAGTATTTCTGCTGCTTGCTCTGCCATACATAGAAAGTGGTAAGTGCCCTTTGAAAGTTCTTTATTCTAAAAACTTATTCATATTATGCTTTGGAAGGTACTGCAATCATCTCAATGATTTCCAATTTCAATCTTTAGAGATAATCAATTTTTACCTGGTTTTTAACTTTTTATAAGCTGGACATGTATGTAAGTTCATGTCTTAATGATAGATGTATGAATGTAATGAAATTTCATAATCCATTTTTATGGACAATAGGATAATTTTATTATTATGATCTAGTATTCTCACTAAGACTTTATTATAACTCATGATCAATGTGTGTTGTTTTAGTTTTATTATCATTAATATTATTATACAGCTTACTTAAATAATTTTCTTTTTAAAATATTACAGAAATCTCTAATGATACAACACAATAGTAATCAATATACATATAATGAAAAAATGTATACATACTAAATAGGATTATGATTTTTAATAAAATATAACAAAAAAGTCAAATAATGTTAAAATATTTAAAATCTTAATCTGAAGCTGGATGATTCATTTAAGATCAAACTCTTGTTTTTCTAAATTAATATAACACTACAAGAAGAACAACTTTTATGCAAACATTTTATGATTCATAATTATTTTAATTGATAATATCAAAATGCTCTTATGGTTCTATATATATCATCTATCAAGCTAAACTAGAACTATTAGTATTAAAGCAAAATATTGTATTTACTTATAAACTCTTTATCACATTTTCATTATATGTTTAGGTATAATAGATGACATAAAAAATGAGCACTTAATAATGCTTATGTACCTATGTTACAGTATAACCTAGGTAACCTTGTTTTTATACCATTTCCTATCTATTTAAACTTAACTTAAACAAAATAAACTTTTAATAAAAGTGGCCATGTAGTGGTAGTGTAAGAATATCCATTACCCCAGATAGTCCTGTGGGTGTTATAAGAGGCAGCAGAGAGAAACTGTAGCAGAAGATGGGGAGAAGCAGCTTGCCGATAAAAACATAATTATAAAAACTGCTGTTACTAACCTGCCTGTTAAACAGGCAAAGCCAGGTCTGAGTTCGATGAAGCTGTAAGAGCCACATAGGCTAACAACATTAACATCACAGAAACTAGAAAAGAAATATGGCAAAATCAAGACACGACATCCTTGAGGCAATCTATGTGGTAATCCTATGTTTAGCAGTGGACTTTTATAGGCTGTAATGGATGGATGGATAGAAATATTAAGAACTGATTTCAAAAACTACAAATAATAAAATAATTAGCACATAACCCTGAATTCTTTGGATTAAGTAAATTATTTTTTTCTTTCAAAGACTTCTTACGTTTACTACTAGATGGATTCTGTAGCCTTAATAAATTGCACACTAAGTTACAGTCAATTCTACGTAACTCCTTTAGTCAACTGCAAGCGGGCTGGAAGACTAGTTCTTTGTTAGTTGTCTTTGTAAGTATTAATGTTGCTTTCGACAATTTAACACTGGTTTTTTTTTAATGTGACTAAGAAAACATTGTCATTTTTTATGTGTAAGTATGTAACATATGTAGTATTGCCTGAAAACAGTAACTGTTGTAAATGAAACTACAATTGTGTGGCTTATTTCCGGTGCCAGCTACCAGCTCAGGCCCGTGCCCACGCCCACACAATCCAAATCTGTGTCACAGTTTTTGTTCTGAATTGGCAGTCTAGAAGTATACATAGAAGTCTTTGTATTCTTTTTAGTTTTCTAAGTCAGTTTTACTTTTTATTAAAAGTTAAATAGTTAACCCTTTGAGTAAAATAAGGAATTTAAATTTAATAAAAACTTCATCACTTATTTTCCTGGAGTTATAATATATTTTAAAAGAAGAGATAAAATCTAAATTGATTCAGCGGTTTTAGAATAATCAGTACATTTTTGTGTGTGGTAGAGCTATGCTGCAGCTATGCTGTAACTATCTTAGTTGTATAGTTGTAGCAAGAATGGTTCGGCTCAACCGGGGAAGGACCACACTCTCACAGAATACCGGTGATAATAGTGAGTGTAGAGAACCGGAGACCCTTTTTACTGAAAACGATACATTCCATCTTAGTCCTCACGGGTGACAATGCATCTGCATCTTGATTTGTAATCGAGGATAGATGTAGATGTCTATGAGCCACAGCAACTACTTACCATCAGGTGGACTGTGTGCTCACTTGTCACCTTTATTCTATAAAAAAAATACATACACAGTGAATATAAATTAAGAATTAAATTACTCTCAAAAAGTATTCTTGTAATCTGTATTTAATAAAACTGAATATTTACTATTCTATTCTAAAGAACCTCAATTTTTTGCACTTTGTTGAAAAGTAGAATTTATATTTTTTTGGATTACTTAGGTGATAATGCCTCTGATGCACAGGCTTTTATATTATTCTTAGGGAAAAGATGTATCAAATAAGTAATTATTCCCAATAGTGTACTAATAATTTAAAAAGTTTGTGATTAAGTTAAATTATGTAAAATAATTAGTAGTAAAGTAATAAAGTTGCCGTGTAGTGGCGGTCAAGAATACCACTACCCCATTTCCTCCCGTGGGTGTCGTAAAAGGCGACAAAGGGAAACAGGCAGGAGATGGGCAGCAGCATCTTCCTGATAATAGCCAATATTACAATAAAAAAACTGCGGTTGCCAACCCGCTCGCCAAGCGTGGCAACTATGGCAAATACCCCCTATGAATGTAACAAAGAGACGGCCCCCAGTCCCCGGCGGCCCCGCTATTCCTGGCTACGGTGGCGACCATGGTAACGGCGGGGCAGGGGGTGCTAAGAATCTCCGGTGGAGGTTCGCTTGCCACCTACGACGACTCGACCTGGCAACGTACAACGCACGCACCCTGAGAACTGACGAGAAGATCGTGGAGCTGGAAGAAGAGATAGACAAGTTGCGCTGGCATATTATAGGATTATCCGAAGTCCGAAGAGAGGGGGAGGACACGGTAATCCTCGAATCCGGCAACTTGCTCTATCACCGGGAGGGCGACCATCTGTCCCAAGGAGGTGTCGGATTTATCGTCCACAAGTCTCTCGTTAACAACGTTGTAAAGATCGGGAGTGTGTCGACGAGGGTTGCGTACCTTATACTCAGAATCACCAAACGGTATTCGCTGAAGGTCATACAGGTTTACGCACCAACCTCGGCACACCCCGATGGGGAGGTGGAGGAAATGTATGAGGATATCTCTAGAGCCATGCATTCCTCCAAAACCCAATATACGGTGTTAATGGGAGACTTCAATGCAAAACTAGGCACAAGAGAGAACGGTGAGCTGAAAGTAGGGAAATTTGGAATAGGGCAACGGAACCCAAGGGGCCAGCAGCTGGCCGACTTCATGGAGAAAGAGGGACTCTTTATGATGAACTCTTTCTTCCAGAAGCGGCCCCACAGGAAGTGGACCTGGTCGAGCCCCGACGGTTCGACAAAAAATGAGATTGACTTCATTATGACGACCAGACGACAACTGTTCAGTGATGTCTCCGTGATCGCGAGGGTGAAAACTGGTAGCGATCACCGAATGGTTAGAGGCACACTGAACCTAAACGTTAAGTTGGAGAGGTCTCGTCTAATGAAGTCAACGCTCCGTCCCCCTCGTGCTCTGTTCCAAAGTCCCGAAACCTTTCAGCTCGAATTACAAAACCGTTTTCAGTGCCTAGAAGACTGCAATGAAGTGGACGATATGAATGACAAGCTCGTGGAAACTGTCCATGCGGTCGGAGCTAAGTTCTGCAAGACCCGCCGCAGAAGAACACAAAAACTCTCCGATCACACTCTTAATCTCATGGCTGTTAGACGGGAGATGAAGCTACATTCTTCAACAGACTTGACAGCATACAGGCATCTGAACAGACAGATCTCCAAATGCATGCGGCGGGACTTACGCAACTTCAATACAGCTCGTATTGAAGAAGCGATCGAGCGGAACCAAGGCTCCAAAGTCTTTGCCAGAGATCTGTCTGCCAGAAAGAGCCACCTGTCAAAGCTGAAGACAGGATGTGGCAGCATCGTTTCCGGGACACCTGAGATTTTGAGTGAGATTGAGAGGTTCTATGGGCAGCTGTACACGTCATCGTTGGAGCCACACGCAAGTGTGAGTAACGATCCAAGAGCGAGTCTCATCCGACACTATTCCGAAGATATCCCGGACGTCAGTCTGAGCGAGATTAGAATGGCTCTCCAGCACCTTAAAAACGGTAAGGCCCCAGGCGAGGATGGAATTACAGCGGAGCTTCTGAAAGCGGGTGGAAGACCGGTACTTGAAGTCCTTCAGAAGCTCTTTAATTCCGTCCTCCATGGTGGCATTACACCGGAGGCGTGGAGCAGAAGTGCGGTGGTCTTGTTCTTCAAGAAAGGTGACAACGCTCTCTTGAAGAACTATAGACCGATTTCCCTTCTGAGCCGCGTCTACGTGCTGTTTTCGAGAGTCATTACGAATCGTCTCGCGCGCAGACTTGACGACTTCCAGCCTCCCGAACAAGCCGGTTTCCGAAAGGGCTTTAGCACCATAGACCACATACATACCCTTCGGCAAATTGTACAGAAGTCCGAAGAGTACAATTTGCCACTATGTCTGGCGTATGTGGACTATGAGAAAGCCTTTGATTCCGTCGAAATTTGGGCGGTGCTGCAGTCCCTTCAGCGGTGCCAAGTTGACTGTCGGTACATCGAAGTGTTGAAGTGCTTGTACAGTAGGGCTACGATGGCTATCCGAGTACAGAACCAGAGTACGAAACCTATCCAATTGCAGAGAGGTGTAAGACAGGGTGACGTCATATCCCCGAAACTCTTCACCGCTGCATTGGAAGACGTTTTCAAGCTTCTGGACTGGAAAGGATACGGTATCAACATCAATGGCGAGTACATCACTCACCTTCGATTTGCCGACGATATAGTCCTTATGGCAGAATCGCTGGAGGACCTAAGCACTATGCTCAATGACCTCGATAGTGTTTCCCAACGGATAGGTCTTAAGATGAACATGGATAAAACAAAGATCATGTTCAATGTCCATGTCACACCTATGCCGGTAGTTGTTGGGAGCACTAAGCTCGAAGTTGTTGACGAGTATGTTTACCTGGGACAAATAGTCCGACTAGGTAAGTCCAACTTCGACCGAGAGGTCAATCGACGGATTCAACTCGGCTGGGCAGCGTTCGGGAAGCTACGACGCATCTTCTCGTCAGACATACCTCAAAACCTGAAAACGAAATTGTACAACCAGTGCGTGTTGCCAGTGATGACTTACGGAACTGAGACGTGGTCCTTCACTGCTGGCCGTATGAGGAAGCTCAAGGTCGCTCAGCGAGCTATGGAGAGGGCTATGCTCGGAGTTTCTCTGCGTGATAAACTTAGGAATGAGGATATCCGCAGTAGAACCAGAGTAACCGACATAGCCCAACGGATTAGTAAGCTGAAGTGGCAGTGGGCCGGCCATATAGCTCGAAGAACCGACAACCGATGGGGAAGAAAGGTTCTCGAGTGGCAGCCTCGTACCGGTAGGCGAAGTGTAGGGCGTCCCCCCACGAGATGGAGTGACGACCTGGTAAGACATGCAGGAAGTCGATGGATGCAGGTGGCTCAGGACCGTGCTTTGTGGCATTCTTTGGGGGAGGCCTATGTTCAGCAGTGGACTTGTGAAGGGCTGTAATGATGATGTAAAATAATAAAAACATACATAAATTATACCTATTTTAATTATCTAATATTTCATGTTCTACTTTCACCTTTACCTACATGCAGTGTTCAATGAATTCCATTACTAAGCACTATACAAACCAGTTCTAAATGCCTGAATGAAACTTTTGATGCCTTACTCACTTTGATGAATAAGGCATCAAAAGTTTCATTTAGATATGTACTCAATAAAATTGCAAGGTCAAATAAATATAAATAAAAACTATTATTCACAAAAAATTTATAATGTATACAGTACTCAGAGTAAAATACATATTATCTTTATTTTGGTTAAGGATATCTTTTTGTTTTGAATTTTCTGTAGTTCAGTCAGATACAAAACTAAAGGTCCTTGCTGTCTAATATAAAATAATGGGAAAGAAAAATGTTTTCTTGCAATAAAAGTGTCAATGAATAAAAATAATTTCAGAGAAAAAATTTTGAACAACTGACTTCAATATAAATTATTAACAATAACTCAAAAACTATTAGTCAGACCTGGATAAAATTTATATTGGATCACATAAAAAAGAATCATCGATATCGGTTCACCCAGGAAAAAGTTCTGAGGTAACACACATAAAAAAACATAGAGTACAAAATGAAATCTTGCATGTCCCTGATTTCATTAAACAACATTCCACTATACGTGTCATACATTCTCATCAAAAGCATTTAAAAAAGCCATATTCATGATCAAAATAGGTTAAGGTCAATTTTATGTGATAAGTTACCCCAGATCTACTTATTTAAATCAATAAATATTTGAATCAAAGTACCTACAAGGTGTAATAAACAAGAGGAAATATCCACTTTGTATATGTATTTGCATCCTTTCAGTTGCGCTTCCATCAGTCTATTAATGTCGAGGGGTTTATAATGTACTGGCCTGTAACTGTAAAATCTATTTGCCTATGTCATTATATTTTTTAAAGTTATCTCAAAATTTCACACAACAAACTAAACAACCACACAATGGTGGTGTAAGATAAACTACTACCCCATATCATCCCATGGATTTGGTATTTGGGATAGAGGGAAATGATACAGGACATGGGCGTCATCATCTTCCTGTTGCCAACATGCCTGTCAAGGGCAAATATTACCCCTATGAGGCAATCTATGGGGGATGGAAGCTTTTGTTCAGCTTTTTGAGTTTTTTATAGACTAATGAATAAATGAAATCAGACAATGGAATACTATGCAAATAACCTGTGCGATTCTTTAACCTTTATGAATGTTGTAGATTTTTTGATAACATCTCCAATGCAGATGTCATGAGTTACATGGATATCAAGTTAAAATTTAATTTCTTAATTTCGATTTCTTTCAAGGTTGTGTCAGGTGGACTGTAAGTTCATTTGTTTGCAGTTTAATAATAAAAAATACATAAAAAGTGTACTAAATTTAAGTAATTATTTATTGACATAAATAAATTAATTAAATTTTGTAACCTTCCAGTACTCATACTTGTAAAAGTCGAGTCAGAATGAAGGGATTCAACTGCTTCACCATATGGTGAAGCAGTTGAATACCACTTTAATGTGACTCCATCACTAATCTGATTGAAGCAATACCAGCTTGGTGTGTTCTAATGTCTTAACAACTCTAAATGAAGTTGTCCTTCTTATTTTCTACTCTCCTTAAATTCATTGAGTCAGCAATAACTTGGTGTTCTAACTAGTCTAGTGCATCGGTAGAATTCGGTGCACCAGAATAAAAAAATATTTAAAGAAGGAAGAAGATTAGATTAGATTATATTACGATGGACTATTTTCTGCAACTTCAAGTCTAAGCGAGTATTTTGCGTGGGGGCAGGAATATTATGATTATTCAAGCCATGAAATCTTACCCAAAAAATTTCAAAAGTCCTTTGATGTTGTGAGCAACTTCGGGGAGTGATTCTGGCGTATCGAGATCTTTAGGCCTATATGTAACGACCTCCGGACATGCCAGCAACACATTGGCCGCCGTTTCCTCCTCTCCCATTAATGCCCTGCACAGGGGGCTATATGTAACACCTATGGTAAATAAATGTTTGTTAAAAGAGCCATGTCCTGTAATAGCAGTTGTTGCTATACTGATCTGTGGCTTGTTCAATGTTATTAAGACCTTGGCTAAGAAGGAAGTAATTAACAGTTTAAATAATTTAAACCTTACAAAGCAGAATAAGAAGTATGTATATATTTTTAATTATTTTGAACCATAAACATAACAAGTAATAGCTTTTAAACATACCAACAATTACTGAGCACAAACTCCTCCCTTTTTGAGAAGTTTATGGAATAGGAAAAGCCACACCACTGGACTGGTGCTCGGTGCAGTTTGGCAGACTTCTTGTCCCCTAGTAATATTTTTAATTTCTCAGACAGGTTGGTATCTTTCTATAAATAGGCTTTTTTGTAGTTAATAGGAGACCTTTGCTGTCTGGGAGTCCGTCTGGGTAGGTACCATCCTCTAAGCTATTTCTGCTGCTTTTTATATATTAGAAGAGGCAAACAAGCATGTGGCTCACCTGATGGTAAGTGACTACCGCCCATGAACAACTGCAACACCAGGCGAATTGCAGATATATTGCCGGCCTTTTAAAAAAGAGTAGGTTCTTTTCTTGAAGCTCCCTAAGTCGTATGCTGCTAAACAGTATTACGTGCACTGCTGTATTAGTTTACGTAATAAACGTTATTTAATCTTTGATTCCGTTCTAAAAGGTATAGAGAGCTAGTATAATAACGGAGTGTAATGTTATTGTGAGGAATACCATCTTAGTCCTCAGAGGTGACAACGCAACTTTAGCCTTCTTTATTTCATGTTGCGGTGACGGGTGACGGGTGTCCATGGGCTGCAGTAGCCACATACCGTCATATAATCTGTAAGTTCGTTTGTCATTTCAATTTTATTAAAAGATTCTCACATTATTTTCTGTTTACAAACAGGCTGCGTATAATATTCCATTAACAATTTTAACAATTCGGCAACAATTTTAACATGACGGCTCCGTGGCGCAGTGGCTTAGCAATGAGTTGTTGCGCTGGGGGCCGCGGGTTCGAATCCCGCACGGAGCAAGTATTTGTATGGCCTACAAATAATTGTTCCGGTCTGGATTTTTGTCCTCGTGCAATTTATGTTTGTAAACTGCCTCCACGACAAAAGATAAAATCCTAGTGTAACGTTTTAAAAAAAAACAATCGGTAAATTGTTAAACAGAAAAATCCATATATTATAAAAATCAATTGCTGTCCCGTTAGTCTCGCAAAAACTCGAAAATGGCTAGACCGATTTTGATGAAAATTTTTGTGTGTTTGAGTGGGTCCCTGGATGATCTAAACGATGCACAATTAGACCCGGTAGGTGCTTCTGTTGTCGAGATCCAGAAATCACCCGTGCGAAACCGGGGCGGATCGCTAGTAATTAAATTAATGTAGGTAATAACGAAAGTAGCATTAAACGTACCTAACCAGTACATATACAGATTGTTTAAACTTTCACTTCTACTTTCATTTGAGTCCAAAGAACATAGTAGATATAGGTTCAAAGCTGCAATAATAGGACTACGAAACCCCCTCTCCCCAACGCCAGAGACGGACTGCTATTATGTAATCAAACTTGTAAGCACTGCTCGCAATTCCTTACGACCAACTGTACTCGTGCATTTATTTGCATTTCTCTTTGTTTGAATAGATTTCGCATGCCATAAGATTGAGCTTACCAAAAGTAAAAGATATAAAGTTATTATATTTAACATTTATTCTTGGTCTTGATACGTCTTAGATATTGTGGTGTCAATATCTTTCTGATCGTGTCAGATACCTTTCCCATCGGACTATGGAAGTTAGGATTTAAAAAAAGTATTTTTATAAAAGTGAGTATGAGAGAGTGCACCTGGTTCATCACACACACTTGTGCAGCTTTGAGACTGGCCGCCGTGATCGAAATTCGTTCCGGAGGACCTTATTATTATTATAATATTATCTCTAAATTATTTGTTCTGTCTCAATTTTTGTTTTTTTTTATCCCTTTTAAAAACGTTACCGTCGTATCGTGGAGGCAGTTTAAAAACATAAATTGCACGAGGACAAACATCCAGACCCAGCACAATTATTTGTAGGCCATACAAATACTTGTTCCGTGCGGGATTCGAACCCGCGGCCCCCAGCCCAACAACTCATTGCTACGCCACTTCGCCACGGATCCGTTAAATTGAATTGAGTTTCGTAGACAATTTAAAAATAGTGTGCTGGTGGATGTTTACAATACCTAAATATCATCCATTTTTAGAATTTTAATAATAATATATAATAATATAATTTATTTAGTTCTAAACATAAACACAAATTAACATAGCAAAATAAATTAATGGAATGGAATTAAAATGGCGTCTACTCAGCACAAATGTTATAGAAACCACATGGTGATAACTACATAGGCTGCACTAAAAGTATCGGGAATGGAATATTTCCACTGTTCCTGTCATATTAAAATCTTTTTAATTGAAAACTCCTTGGTTTTAAAAATCGAATACCATTTATTTATTTAAAAAAAGTTTCTCGGTCTTGTCACAAGGTTTTGTCAAACTTGTTTAGTCGTTGAGAAAATGGAATTGACTCGAGAAAATTCAAGAGTGATGATTTATTATGACTTTCGAAGTGGTTTAACACAAAAACAGTGTGTTGACCGGATGATTTCTGCATTTGGTGATGAAGCCCCATCCAAAACCACAATTTATCGTTGGTTTGCTGAATTTCAACGTGGACGTGTCAAGCTCAATGATGATCCCCGTCAAGGTCGTCCAAAAACTGCAGTCACCCAAGAAAACGTTGATGCTGTGCGTAAGCTGATTGAGGAAGATCGACATGTGACATACCGCGAAATTTAGGCAACTTTAGACATTGGCATTAGTCAAATACAAATAATCTTGCATGAACAATTAGGTGTTTGTTGTTTTCCCGATGGATATCGCATTCGCTCTGTGAAGAGCAAAAAGCGGCTCGCGTTACTTGGTACGTCAGAACTCTCGAAAGATTTCACGCAGGATTCTCAAATGCTGTATACAACATCGTATCAGGTGAAGAATCCTGGATATACGCGTACGAACCCGAAACAAAAAATCAGTCACGAGTTTGGGTGTTCGAAAATGAGTTAAAGCCAACAAAAATTGTTCGTTCACGGAGTGTTGCAAAAAAAAAATAGTGGCCACGTTTGTCTCCAAAACCGGCCATGTTACTACTATTCCTATTGAGGGACAAAGAACAGTTAATGCAGAATGGTATGCTAGCATTTGTTTGCCACAGGTCGTTTCTGAACTCCGTAAAGAGAACTGCAACCGCCGCATCATCATCATGACAATGCGAGTTCTCACACCGCACACAGAACAAAAGAGTTTTTAGAGCAAGAAAACATAGAATTATTAGACCATCCGCCATACAGCCCCGACCTAAGCCCTAATGATTTCTATACTTTCCCTAAAATAAAGAATAAATTGCGTGGACAGAGATTTTCATCACCTGAAGAAGCTGTTGACGCCTACAAAACGGCCATTTTGGAGACCCCAACTTCCGAATGGAATGGTTGCTTCAATGATTGGTTCCATCGTATGGAAAAATGTGTCATATTTCGCGGAGAATACTTCGAAAAGCAATAAATACATTTTTAAATAGTAATGTTGTGTCACTTCCTTGATTCCCGAAATTTTCAGTGCCGCCCTCGTATAACGCTGATTTTTCATTTATTTATCTCCCACATTATGAAAACTGTAGAGGCGATTTCAATGAATTTTTTATCTATGTATACGTTCATAGTATAACTAAAAAACATATTCAAGTTTTATTTTCATCGATCGAGTCCAAGATTGTCTTGATTTCAAGATTTCCGTACGATCGTTATCCCGAAGTACGATGATACTTACTCGAATAGCTTACGTGTAATAGTATGCAATCAAAATATTCATTTTCCTTGCACACTACACTATGACCTTTACTTATACTATAAACTATTTACTACTACACTTCAGTTGACTGTACGGGTAGATAATTATGACGACAGAATGCTATTACCTGAATCGAACTGTTAAATTTAACTTAATAACAAACACGTTATAATAGGAGAAAGTAATATAGGGAGGGGGAGGCAGACTGTTTGACTTCTTTGCTGTTCGCATTACGAACGATGAAGTGATTTTCGATTAGTAGGACACGGCCGATTAGTTCTAACTTCTAACGTGTGCAATATAGGACAGCAAAGGAGTGATGATCCGTCTAAGGTCTGGTTGTCCAACGTTGGGAGGGAGGAATTATAATAAACCGTTACCTATGTGTTTCCGAATTACGCTACTTTTCAAAAATAAATAATATATAATAAATGCAAACGATACCGATTATTATCCTTTAAAGAGGTCTTGATTTATGATCCCGGAATTATTTCAAAAGGAGGAAGGAGGATTGAAGTGACCTTTTGATGGAATTAGACAGTAGACATTATGATGAGTGTAACTCCTAGACTTAACACTTGTGGAATCGGTTTACCACCGGTGATTTTTCCGGGCCGACACGATTTAGGTACCTACAAGAATTGAGCTTACTCCTTTTTAAAAGGCCGGCAGCGCACTTGCAACTCCCCTGATGTGGCAGTTATTCATGGGCGGCGATTTCGATCGGTTTCAACCCACCATCGGGTGATCTGCATGCCACGGTGCTCCCTTTCCTATAAAAAAAAACGAATAGAGAATCATGGCGTACACTTCTCTACTCCCATGACTTCTAAAAAGAAACAAGACTTGTACCCTGTAGAATTCTCTTCACGATTACATTGCTGAAAAACTCAACTCGAGAATTTTTGTTTCCAATCCGTTGTCGGAACACTTTAGAAGCTGTTAAGGCTTAAGACGCGAAAACCTAGTTTATGGCGTCTTTATTGAAGATAAGAGAGCTTTACAAGAGATTTGAAGTATGTTAAATATTGATTTTAGGTTGGCTACGACTAAGAAACAACTGTAATTTGAACTAACTATATTAAAAAGCGATTGATCCTTCAAAACATTACTCAATTTATGAAATTATTTGTAGCACCTAATGCCACAGCGATACAAGAAATTTAATTGTGCGTGACCATGTCTGCAATATAATGCCTAATGGGGTGAAATTAGTTCCATTGTTACGTATGACTTGGGTGGTGGTTACATTATAGTGAATAGCGATGGCCTGTTGTTGCATCTAAGGCGATTTAAACTAAAAACTTGAACATTCACGAACATTCAATTTAAAATGTATTTATTTAATATTTACTTATTGATCTATAGCCACCTGCATCCATCGACTTCTTGCATATATTACCAGGTCGTAATCTCATTTAGTGGGGAGCGGTCCTACTCTTCGCTTACCGATGCGAGGGTGCCACAGCAATAGACTTGTAAGGGGTGTAATGATGGTGAATGATGATGTGGCAACTCAGGGGTAGTCGTAAATTTTGCACCCTTCCAACCCGTGTTCGATCCCCGCCGGCACCAATGAAATTTAAACGCTGATTTACCACGTACATGGATAGCAGTGATAGTATTATAATATTAAAAATATTATTATACTTAATGATTTGCTGAAGGTAGGTAGGTAGAAATCTACAAAATAACTCCTAACCTAATTATGAGTGTGATTTTCTACGTTTTGTAATTTTAGGCAAGCCATCAGAGAGCAGCTATGAATTACACCAAATCACGAGGTAGTCATGTAGTTGACGTTCTGAATATTCATGTCATTACTGTATGAAATAAACCATTTTGCGGGTTAACGTCCTTTGAAAGACATTACTCGTGCTAACACTTACTTTTGCCTGCTTTGAAGTATTTCTGCTTCTAGCAATGCATATTAAAGTTAATTAAGCTCGTGTATGATTTAGTTATAATAGTTTTGTATCACGTACATAATATGTGCCCTTGTGTTATAATTTGAAAATATTCTGCGTGATGTGATGGGGTCCATGAGTTTAGTCATTTCTAAACCTTTTTTTTTACACACAGACTGTATTTTGTGTTAAAGTGCTACACTGCACTTGCCAGATGGTGTAGGGAGCAACCTGCATGCCTAAAGAATAAAAACTATTTCTAGAATATGATATATCCCGCCCACTTTTTGATGTAGTAGAACCACGTTGCAGCTATATATGGTTGCAGCACTAATAGGTCGACTCGTCTGGGAAGGGATAACGCTCTCACAGAGTGCCAGCTTTAAACAGCAGCTCAATGGAGCTGTGTTGCCAGATTTGTAATTTTTTTAGTACTAAACTTAATATATTATTCTGAATATGAGTTATTAAGTTAATACAATAACAAACAGCACCACATATCGAACCCTAGCATAACATTATCTATGAATTTGAACCATCGTCTCGACAATATGGTTTATTTTGTGAGAATATGGTCACTGAAACATCGACCTACAAACTACTGGGTTACTTTTGAAAGTGTAGCCAAATATTAAACTTAAGTTCAAATATGTAAATAATATTGAACAAGCGACAAAGTCGCAGCTTTTGAAAATACGAGTAAATAAGGCTTCTACTTTTATTTGAAATTATTCCAAATTGAATGTGATTTATGGGCAACAACGTTTTTGCTTACCGATCGATCCTTATGAATGTGTGCGTGTGCAGTAAAATCATTTTAAATAATGCATTACCACGCATTTTGAATTTAAAAGATAAAAAGGACAGAATATTTGACATGCTTTTTTAATTAATTTTTCTTCTCTATTTGCTTACATTACTTATTCTAAATCTTCACTGTATATCGCAAACAATGCCTTAAATCTGGTATGGTCATCTCTGGACCTCTAAGATGGGGCAGACAGAAAATGAGTTTTTTTTTTGTTTAATAAGGTTTACCAATGTTTGATTACACTGTATTTAACAAAATGGCTTAAGAACTAACTTATGTAGCTAAGTGTAACAATCGTTTAAAGAAGTATAAATACGTATATGGTAAAAAAAAACTATAATTTATTTGTTGGTTTCAGACCAGGCTAAAGCTAGAACTTTCTTAATGTTGGCAAATGAGTCGGCGTGAATGTCAACTAAGTCACTATGTCCATTGACCTATTTGCACAATCTTGGAATTGGGGAGTTTGTACCTAAGACAGATTTTTTTAAAAGGAGGGCAAGGCGGAGTAACGGGAGCGCGAGGAATTCTCGATGGATCATAAAATTTAAGTTTTTGGAGCAAAGGGGGACAGTTAACTTTTTGGTTAAAAATTTTAACAAGAAATGACAGGTCAAGTAAATTTCTCCGAGTTTCCAGGGATAAAATTTCAAAGAATCTTAATTGTTTTTCATAAAACCGATTTTTTTTTGTGAATCTCATTACGATAGGCCAAATTTGCTACGAACTTTTCTTGCAGACGTTCCAATCATACGGAGTGTGTAGCGTAGTGTGGTCTCCATACTAAACTGCAATAGTCAATTATGGTTCGTACTGTTGTACAGTAGGGTCTTAACTAATTATTTTTAAACACTTTAGTGTTATGCAAACAAAGCCTAGCTATCTATACGCCCTTTTTGTAATATTATCTATGTGGGGAACGAAGGTTAATTTTTTTATCGAACACTATTCCTAACTTCCTCTGTTTTCTTAATGATCACGCCGTTAATTTTGTATGATGACTTCAGTGACTTGATCTTTCTACTGAATTTCATAAGGTAACTCTTGTTTATGTTCAGGTTCATACCATTGTCTCGACACCAGTTAACCATACCTTCAACATCACTTTGAAACTGAAGATGCCAACCAATTTCAAATCATCGGCATACATATATGGTATGGAGTACTGAAAGCAACTAGGGATGTCATTGATGAAAGTATTGAGAAGCAGAGGACCCAAATGTGATCCCTGATAAACCCCTCACGTAATTTTGTATAGTGCAGACTGAAAACCATTATCTACCACGCTGAAACTACGATTATCCGGATACGATTACAACCATCCCAATAATTGGTCAGTAATACCATATGCGCGCAATTTAAATATAAGAATATTATAAGGTACTTTGTCGAATGCGTTACTAAGGTACGTATACATCAAAATTGGCTAAGAGGCTGTGCCCTCAATGTCATGGAACACAAAAAATGGCTAATAATGATAACACCTCGGTTCATTACAACCTAAATATAACTGTAAGGCCGGGAAAGAGGCAAGCTTTGAACTCCCCACCAAATGCTTCAGATGTAATAAGAGAATAAAAGCAGGCGATATGGGGTCGCGAAAATGTGCGAAAGTGTTGCCGAGGCCCTGCTAATAACGACATCGTATCGTACTACCCGCCATATTATATTCCGACGTGACGTCAATTTTATAGTAAACAAGCTAAAGTGCTAATGTGTTATTTCAAAATTATTCAAGTTATCATCACGATTGTTGACGTTTATACCGTATTTTATTGTAATGGCATCATGGGAGGCGGGTCCGTAAAAGCAGAAAGTACTAATCTACCAAGGATAAATACCTTGATAGTGGCATTTTTTTTATGCAACTCGTTTTTTGTTCTGCCCATAATAATACATAGTTATGTTTATCGATGATTACAATCATTAGCAATCATTAGTTATATCTAAGATAACCTAATCTATTACAAAATTTGACTTGCAATTCCTATCACCTCATGATGTTTTGTTTTGTTTATACGATAGTTAAATATAAGACATACTTCCATTAAAGTGATCGTCACAAAAATATTTTGTGACAATGTTTTCGGGTCTCTTTTTGCAAGTTTTAACCAAATATTTCTCGTATTTAAATCAGTTGGCACTTGAATCCATAACTTCCCCGGCGTTCTTATGTTCGTATTTTTGCAATGCGTACAGCAAAGGAGTGGGGGATAATTTACCGGCGTCTATCTTTCAATCCGAATACAATCTGGCCGTCTTCAAGGCAATAGTGAATAGGCTTTTGTTACGATAAGACAGTGCGATTTGCCATCTAAGGCATTGGCATATAATAAGTTAGAAAAAAGTATTTTATGCCAATATTCGGTTTAAAAAAATTATATATAAGTTATAGTGGTTCCGCTTACCCCTATTAACGATTACATATTATAATAAGGATGTGTAATAGGTTGAAAGAAGATTCCGCTTACTCTGTATTATCATTTATTTATCATGTTTTATCATTTATTTACCTTCTGTTTTATCAATTCGTAACAATCCACTACTCTGTACATGGATCTCCAACAATGGTGAAGATGTGTTATGTATGCCAAGCTTGGTCAGTTTTGATGTTGCTCATCATCGCCAGTCGAGATACGAGATAGAGTCGTGATGAGGCTAAGCGCTCGCCGTAAATTTCATCCTCGCCACCACCAATGACATTGTTCATTGCGATTTTAAGTACTGTTTTACCGCAGTGGTAAAGGAGAACATCATAATGAAACCTACAAGTCTAAGAAGTATAAAATAATGAATGATGCATAGTCATTTATCATGATCATTATCATTGCAGTCTATCACAAGTCCACTGCTGCAAATAGGCCTCCTTCTTAAATTGTCACAAACACGGTCCTGGACTACCTGTATCCAATTCGACTACTTGCGTGTTTCATTTAGGAGTTATCTGCTTTTGCCATTACGAGGCTATCACGCGGAACTGTCACTGTTGATGCACATCGGTTGTCGGTTCTTTGAGCTATATTATGGTTAGTCGGCCCACTGTCACTTTAGCTTACACAGTCGTTGCGCTTTCCCAACGGGTTTTGGTTCTTTCGCAAATATCTTCGTAACAAATTTTATCACGCCGGGAAATTGCAAGCACAATCCTCTCCATAGCTCGGTGAATGAATCCGAGCCTGCTCATAATGCCATTGATTATTCAATAAATTTTTAATTAAAACAACAAACAACGTTATTAATACAATTTCGTATAAAGGTAGGTATATAAAGTTACAGTTAGTAGTACGTAAAGCAATAAATTACTATCCGCCAATGTAACTGTAATTTCTGGTCTAACTGGTTTTGAGGCAAACTTTGATTTTGGATTCGATGCAAGTCACAATAGGCGCTCGAGTAGTTTGCCGAGACGTTTCGCGATACAAATTAAATAACTGCAAATCTGAGGGGTCGCTTGGACACGTCGTACGACCCATCGCTTAGCATTGAATGTTTTATTTAAGAGTTGGGTTTGCGAATTTGTTTAAGTCACACGGGATAACATACTTGATATTATGCTGTAAAAGTGAAATGTCAATTATATACATATAAACGTCCAATTATTGGGCACAGGCCTGCTATGCTCTTACTTTTAAAAGATTTTGAAGCAAAAAAGAAACCGCTGCTTTGCTACAATGCCTGTTGACGGACTTTACATATCCTCGAAATATTTTTAAGTTCTTAAACATACAGGTTTACTCTCCATGTTTTCCGTTACCACCGATCACGCGATGGAAGTTGCACTTAAAATTGCAAATAACCATTTAATTATTGCTGGCGGGGATCGGAACTGGTTTGTTCAGAAATATAGATTTCTATAACGGTTTTGTTCTCGAGAGAATTTCTTGTTACTACGAACTCTGATATTGATTACATGACGCGTTTTTTGTGCGTCAATGGCTATCGTTCATAGAATCACAGCACCCTGTAATGTTTAAGAAGTTTGTGTTTTTTATTATTTGTAGTTAATATACACATATAGAAATTTTTAAATGACTTCCTTTCTTGAATACACTGGCCATAAAATAAACAATCTTATAATGCACGAAGATGACTTATACTTATCATAAATTTTGTTATATCTTATGTTCACAGACTATAAATTTTACCCGAAAATATATGTGTATACTTAAAGGTATATATGTAACAGGTATATATATATATATATATATATATATATATAAACATTTATATAGATACTTCTGCAATAGAGTTTATGTGGTAGAGCCAGCCACGCTGCAACTATTTTATGGTTGTAAAATGAATGGGTCGGCTCGACCGGGTAAGGACCACGCTCTCACATAATACCACCGTGGGTGTAGAAAACTGGGAGATCCTTTTTACTGGAAACGAGGCATTCCGTCTTGGCATCTGCATTTTGGATCGGAATCGATGAGAAATGTAGATAGATGTCTATGGGTCCCAGCATCTACTTACCATTAGGTGGACTGTGTGCTCATTTGTCACCTTTATTCTATTAAAAAAAATGGTACCCCGTAATGTAGGGGAAAAGTTGGGTGTCACAAGAGGTGAGAGAAATGAAACTGAAGATAGCATCATATTTCTGATAACATATCGAAATAATAAAAAACTGTATTAAGCTCTTATTTTACGCTGGTGTTCTGTGATAGCGTGGTCCTTCCCTGGTCGAGCGGACTCATTCGTGCTACAATCACGCTATAGCTGTAGCATGGCTTTACCACGTCTAAAATAGTAGAATATGAAACTTATTAACACTGTCAAACTCCTATAAACTATATTGGTATATTTGTGAATTTAAATGCATCTTGTACAAACAGCCGTAATTTCATTAACATAATAACCAGGTAGATTACAAGAACTATAAATATATCGCTCATTGAATCACATACGAGACGCGGTTGACGCATCGGTGCGCGCTGTGGCGGTGACGGGTGCGTTCGTTGAACCGCCGAGGTCACTATCATGTTATACACACGCTCGTTTTGCTATAGTTCAGGATAAATGTCCGTTTGCTGCGGCTATAGTTCGATTTCATTATGGAATTTTGGTAAAACCACAGAATTAATAATAGTGCAAGAAGTAATACAAAAAATAATACCATCGTAATGATTTCTTATATTTACGTGATTATTACACATTTAATAAAACTAATTTTAAGAAATCTCGGGAATTAAAAAAGTTAAAATTAAACGCGATAAGAACCGTAAAATTAGTTTCCATGTCCATCGGTTTTGGTTTATTCTATTCAACAGTATTAGATCTAGTATTTAAAATTCATAAGATAATATAAAAACCACTAGACTGACAGAAATAATTCAATTGCACACGTTATTCAAATACGTAAATTATAGATGGGCTTATTAAAAGCTATCTTATATCTATCTACTTAATATGTAGGTAATTAAATAATTTGATCACACTTCTAGAAATTAAGGAAATCGGCGCAATTTTTTACTTTACGAGCCAAAAATCGCAAGTTTATAAACAATACATTAAATTATTCACTCTTATCCTTATTACGCTCGTCAACCCGTTAACTTTCTAGAATCGACTTTTTCCGTAACTGAAATGACTCGAATCCTCAGTCTATATAAATTATCGACTTGCCGTGACCGGCACTTGAGTGTCGAATTGACGATTAAGAGACATTTCGCACTTTTGTCTCTTCTTCTCGGTGCCGGACTCTATTTTGACACTTGTGTGATGGTGATGCTATCTAATGGAGGCCTCAAGATGTTCCCGGCATATTCAAAAGTCGGTTCTTACGACACTTAAAGAGATGAAGAATATTTAAATTCAATATAAACGCATTTAAAATATCATAGATATATAATATTTTGAAAAATTATATAATTTTGAAAAAATACGTGAATAACCATAAAGTTCAAATATATTCATTGCGAACATTAAGTATTATAGTAAAGGCAATAACAGTATTGTCTTTAAAAACCCTTAAATTTATTAACACTGTTTAAAATATTTAAGATGTATTAAATAATAGAAATACAAGTCGATTATATTACATTAATAAAGTTAAATAACATCTATACATATAATAAAACTGTAAATAGCAGATGTCTGTACATTTTATATTTTTGTAATAAAAGTGATTGAGGGGTACTAAAAATAAGTAATTAAATACATTTCTACCATTTTTAGAATTTTCTGTCTGTCTGTCTGTCTGTCTGTCTGTCTGTTTGTTTGTTAACGTATCACGTATAAAGTACTAATTTATATCATAAGAATTGTTAAGGAAATTATAAAGTGTATCTTCGGGTTACATTTAGTCTTTATTTCATTAAAATCAGTTCATTCAATCAAAAGTTATGATAAATATTCTGAAGTATGGGTAGGGAAGTATAGGTACGAATTTTCTCAACGGTGGCTTTGTTTGAGTCATCAAGTGCATTTTAAACTAATATCATATCATAAATCATAGTTAAATTATGTAAAATAATGATATAATTATGTATATCTAAAACGCAGTAAACAAAAGTATTAAAGAACGTATTAAATATATTATACAAAAATATATTAGCCTTATTAACTAAATCTGAAGCACAATAGTTAACCCATTTCTTCGATAGATGGTGGTGTTGTGAAAATGTAATGTAATTGCAATGTGGTTTCTTCCTGTAGATGAGTTTTTATATTTACTGCTAATCTTTATTATATTACTCGCTGCCCTACTGCGTGTTGACAAACTCAATTTATTCTTTACCGCCGAGTACTCTATGTGGTAAATCAAATTTTAAAAGAGCTATTAACAATTGCGTTGGTTTTGGCGAGAGTCAAACTTTATTTTTTGCTTACTGTGCAGGCACTGATTTATAAGTTCTCTTACGTTTTATATAATGTATCAATCGCGTCAATTAATCTCTTTTATTTTTAGAATTGATGTTAGCAGCGCCATCTCTCTTTAAATATATACATATAATAAAAATGATGATAACATGTTGTTTCTCTTTCTGTACATTGTATATATATTTTGGTGGCTAAAATCATTATGGGGAACTGAAAATAATTAAATAAGAACATTTTATAATTTTTAGAATTGTCTGTCTGTCTATTTGTCTGTTATTATATGAACGCATCACGTCTAAAGTAAACATCTTTTATTTTCAAAGAAATCGTTAAGAATATCATAAAGCGTATCTTCGAGTTACATTTAATCTTTGTTTTATTAAAATTGGTTAATTCTATCGAAAGTAATTATTATTATTTTGAAATGTGGGTTCGGATTTGTTCAATGGCGCCATAAAATCTCAGAAATAGTAATATAAAGATTTGTGTGTAAAAAAAACGTTCCATAATAATTAATATATTTATACTTAAAACACAAAAAGAGATTTAAAAAGGATGTTTTCTCACACAAAGGACGTAATGGATGGAGTTGTACAAATTACAAACTTTTCTGAATTGCTGTGTTGAGATTTTTCGCCGATGAATCGTATTGAGACTTATTGAAGAAATTTGTATCTATCGAAGCCATACAACGGAACCCGACCAAAAATAAAAATTTTGCAACGAAATGTCGTGATATTGTATTTATAATATACGCAAAACCAGTACTGTTATTTTAGCGCTTTGGGAACTAGATTTAGCGCTTTTTTGGAATGTATAGCGCGCATTTCGAAATTTTAGCACCTAGCGCTTAATCCAACGCTTTTTGGTGTATTTAGCACACATTTCAAAATTGTAGCGACTAGCGGTCTATCTAACTCTTTTATAGCAGCACTGTTAGTCCACATTACCGATAATAATAATAATGACCTTTATTATTTTTCCCACAAATAGTACATTGCAGTTTATCTTTTTCAAACATATTTTTTCCACAAAACAAAGAGCGTGGGAGACGAGCCCAAACTAGGATACCCTGTGCTATGGATCTCCTGGCTTCCCCTTTAGGATGATCAACTTGATTTTTTTACCGACGACTATAAGCGGGGAAACCCCTTTATTAAAGTTTTTGTTCATGGTTTTGGCAACGCATTTATTTTGCTTTATTCAGTTTCAGTCAGTTGCTTAGAGCACAGCTAAGTTAAAAGTTACTTAGAAGTTATAACACAAAGAAACTGTGTAGCAACCGCAATCAGATGCTGACATCTGAAACTAAGTTGCGAAATACATTGCACTTTAAAACAATTAATGACATTTTTATTGTTCGTACAGTACTAACTACTGTTGACAGCAATTGCCATAATTATAAGTCGATGTCCTGCGAAGTATTGATACATCAAAAAAATATTGCCAGAAAAAAAAACTTAATGTTGTTTTCTTTATTATGATTATATAAAAAAACACAAACTTTGTTTGTAGTTAATTTAGCGCGAAATCTAGGGCTTTTTTAAAGCGCTGTTTTCATGAAATCTAGCGCTTTTTGTGTTGTCCTAGAGCTGAATGAGTTTTTTTTTATCTGGCAGCACTGCCCAAAACCCCTCTATTAAGAAGTAACTTTCCTTTCAGTTTTAAGCGCGTTCAGTTCCCAGTTATAGTGAGCGTGTGTTATGCGATGACCGTAAATAAAGCGCAAGGTCAAACTTTACGCGTTGTAGGAGTGTACCTCAGTACTGACTGTTTTGCACATGGCCAACTCTATGTAGCTTTTTCCCGCGTTAGTAGCACCCGTAACCTTTTTGTGTACACCCCGGCTAAGCCTACTTCTAACGTCGTTTACACAGAAGCTCTATCATAAACGACTTAGAACTTTGATGATAATGATTTATTTAGTTACCACTTATTGATACAGTAATGAAATAAATCGTTTAATATTCTCTTACCTAAACGACAAATTCTTTATGTAAAACCTGTATACGCGAGCTACGCCGCGGGCACAGCTAGTTTCTAATATAATTGAAAAAATGGGTCAAAAATTTTATGAGGGTGTTCTTGTATTATTGGAGAGTGTTCATGTAATGTTTGGTGAGCGAAGCCCTTGTATGTGGTATTTTATATAAATATTTTGAGCCTTTTCCAAGTAGGGAGGGATTAATTAATAAGAAATTAATTAATAAGGAATTGACTGATGTGAACCTGATACAAGTGGAATAGGGACGATTTAATGTTCTTAACCTTTTTAAGCCCTGTCTTTGTGAATGCGGGGGGGGGGGGGGTTCTTTAGCTTATAAGGCACTATTAAATGGTTTTCGACTGCTTTAATGAATATTCGTTCTACCAAGAGACACCTAAAAGAACTAAGTTACTAAGTAAACATAACGTAACTAAGGAGATCACGCCATAAATTTATTAACGACCTATAATTAAACATTTAGAAAGATCAATATATTGATATTATACTTGTCACGTAAATTTTATATATTTTATATACTCGAAGAAAGGGGTGGGGTGTGGGGGGAGCGTTATAATATGAATCTTGATTTCATGTAATAGGTACTTAATTTCTCTGATTTTGTCTTTGACTATTGTTTGTCTATTTTATGAAGAATAACAAGGAAAAAATGTAATATGTAGAAATATCTGCGGTTTACTATTATGTAAAAAAATAATTAAACTATGGGAGTGTAATATCGAAAAAGAGAGCAGATAAGTTAGGGTTTTTTTTATGTGGCAACCGTACGTATTCGTCTAATAAACACGCTTTCCTGTGCTTTCCGTACTCGAGGTCGGCCGGTAAGCGCACTCGGTGATCATGATGCGAATCCGCCCGAGTGTCATTATCATATATTTTTTTAATATTTCATAAGCGGTGAAGAATTTTTTAAGTTTCTAAGCTACCTATATTTATAGTGGTAAATGTACTGTAAAGGACATAGGTTGTTAAAATAAGTAAAGGAGATTTTAGTTTAAAAAAAGATTTATACTTGATTTTTTTTAATAAAACTAAAGTGACGAACGTGTTTAAAATCTAAGGTAATATCTAAAGTAATCTGATGGTAAGTGGCTACTGCAGTCCATGGACACGTGCGGCCAACTACAAACAAAGAAGGCTACAGATGCGTTGTCACCCCTGAGCACTAAGATGGAATGTCTCACAGCCTGTAATTATACTGGCTCTCTATATCCTTCAGGCAGAACCCAGAACACAGCAGTTCAAGCACTGCTACGAGTATTAGCCGAGGAAGAGGGTAGTGTACCTAATATGCAGACGGACTATTAAGCAGAAAAGGATTGCTACTACCTAGAGTTACATAGTTTAGTGGTAAGAATGTGTAAATACTAAGTCTCAGTTCGATCCAATCCGGAGCCAAAATTGTGTTATGTGCAACAACAAAGGTGATTAAACAGGTTTAAGACTATTTGTCAATTATTCTTTTTAATTTGTTAGTAATGCAAGTCATTGACAATGAACGTATTAAAGTTGGTAAAAAAATTACCTCGCTTACATCCGCTCGATAAAATTAAATGATGTGTCTTACCTAGTTTGAAGAGCACCTCCAGCCCTCTCTCAATTGCGTGCACTATCCCCGTCACCACTAATCCACTATTCCCAACACCTCTACACTAGGAAAGACACACCACTGACGACAATACGACATGTGTTTCGCCTCTACACGAGGCATCTTCAGGTGATGTAGACTCTGCGGTGGCTGACCGTCTAGACACATAATTTTATATTATTGAGCGGGATGTACGCGAGGTAATTTTTTATTAACTTTTATATAATGGATTTCCGCAATGTAACGCCTGATTCTATTAATTATAATGAACGTATTTTTTTAAATAATTTGATTGAAATAAAAGATCATTAGATTATTAAGTCAGTTATTTAATCATAATGACTTAAAATCGAATTCACCTTTCTAAAGTATTTCAAATTGGCTAAACAAAGTAAAGCTAAGCCACGTGTGCTCTAAGCTGATACGGACGAAGAACCATCGTAAAATATATATTGCGCAGTTAACCCAATATAGCTGCCGTATAACTTTTTACGCTCGATCAAAAAAGGGATAAGATCCAGAGAGTGCTTTGTCCACTTAGTTATTGGTCATATAATATCTAAAGTGGTCGCATTGCTTATTTTACTTCCGTACGCTTAAAAGTTCAACTTCAAGACGCTATTTAAAGAATTATTGTACATTTTATTGTTTTTGACCAGTATGTTTTAAAGCAGGCGCAGTGTTGGATCGTCCAAATCCGCTTGGCAGTACGCAGCTCTGCTCTGCCACCCTTTCTTCAAGACCCTTTCTTCCCCATAGATTGTCAGTTGTTCGAGCTATATGGCTGACCCATCGCTACTTCAGCTTACTCATTCGCTGGGCTATGTCAGTTATTCTTGTTTTTTTCTGTAGATATCCTCATTACGGACTTGATCCCGCAAAGAAACTCTATTACTAATATTACATAATTCTATTATTACTATTTTAGACCTGTCATATTAGAGAAGGTTATTCTGGGAGTGTCTTAAACTTCATAGTACTCGTGTAACCCGAGTTCGATCCCAGGTGGCATAACTAAAATGTTTGATACGTTTTTTGTTGATTACACCGGATGGTATAAAGAAAATCATCTTAATGCGGTGGATACTATCTGCTCAAGAAACCCTAACTAATGAGAGGAAACCTGTGCTCTGAGAAACATGTACAAGAATGTTACTTTTCTTTGTGCCAGTCGGATGTCATTGGATTTTTTACAAAAGTCGACATACATTTTTTTATCTGCTCCTTTGCGATATCCACGGGATGGAATTGGTTTTATCCCCTCCCCCCTCCCCTTTCCCATTACATTACTACCATATATTTTTCCTCGATATAATTGAAAATTATAAGTTAAAGTCCTTCCAGTTTCAGGCTCTCCTTCTTTCTATTTCTACCGGGAATGCACCCTACTGTTTAGCGGCTTGAGAGATAAGGGAGCCGAGATAATTATAGTATGTGAAACATTTCATCTATGTCTTAAATTGTGGCGTAGCATCTGCGGCATCATTTTGTCGGAAGTTGGTTGCCGGTGACCATGAGCACCAGTAGTTACTTATTATAAGGTAGTACGTAGTTAGGTGGTTTCTAAATTTAATTTATTTGTTGGTGGCAATTAATTATACGAACTTATATATAGAATAAAGGGTTAGTATATAAAGACAAAAGATTCCCTAGTTTAGAACTGTTCATTAAAGGGCTTGAATAGTATATTGAGTCGATGTACCGTGACATGTTGTGGCCGGGGCTCGGACCTTTTGCGCGTGTACCTATAATTAAACGCTCGCTTTTAAAACGACTCAAGATCTTTTGTTGCGTGAAATAGAGGAGCAACATGCTTTGATAATATTATTATGCGATAATAAACTTAGATGATATGCATTGTACGTATACCTTACCAGCTTAGATGATAGAAGTATGCCAAACGAACCACGTACAAATATATTTTTAATTTTACCATCAGTTAAATTTTACTAAAAGCATTATAATTTCCTATAAAATTGTATCTATTTGAAATACACTCATCAAAAACTTTGATGTGGCTCTAACGATAATACTTATAATGTAAATAATTAAAAAGTATGAAAAATGTTAAGAAATACCGTTGCAGCCTATTCACGTATCGACTGCTGAAAAAAACCCTCCCCCATAGTTTGCCTCATAGGGGGATATTTGCCATAGTTGCCACGCTTGGCAAGCGAGTTGGCAACATCGTTTTTTATGCTGCCCATCTCCTGGTTTGTTTCCCTCTGTCGCCTCTTACGACACAAACGGGATGATATGGGGTGGTGAATATTCTTACACCGCCACTACACGGTTCATATAATTTAAGTTAAAAATACATTATTTAGAAATCATACATTTTTATATTATGTATTATGTATAATCGAATAAAAATGAATTAATTCTATGTATTATCGAAAGAAACAAACTTTTTGACGCCAGTATAAGGAACAAAAACTTTAAAATTTTCTAAGAAAATTGCTCTTTATTTGTTATAGTAATGGTTATAAGTAATTACTACTATGTGAAAATTTTGTCATTAAGCGAGCCAGTTTCCAGTTCAGTGTCACCATTATCTCGCGGTTGCATCACTTTACGGTTACAGTGTAAGCAATTGCAACAATGATATATCTCTCACAATGCAAGTTCGCATGTGCGACGTGCTTCCATTTTAGCGGGCAATGCAATCTATCTTGGCATCACCTGTATTACTACCGCTTACATACTGAAGTATTTCTCACCGATTATGCTCCATCACAGAATAAATAATATGGCCCCATGCTATATTTTCTTGGATTTAACGACCTGTTTATATCTGTAATCTTATATTGAAAAATCATGTTGTATTTCCAGTTTAACAATTACTTACTTAATTTACTTTAATTATTATCATGACGGACATACGTAAAGATTTTCAGACATAAAACTACTAATAATAACAATTTTAATAAAAATTGTATTATGCGTCATTTTATTAGGTATTGAATGAAGTTCCTACAAGTTTGTAGAGAGCATGGACGTATAAAAATTTGTACGTTCTTGATAGAGGATACAATGTTTGCTCAACTCTGTATTAGTATGCATACTTTTGAAGTACCAGTTAGGACGCAAGTTACTCGATGCTGTACCGTTTTGTATATACTTTTTTGATATATTAAAATGTGTTTATACAAAATTTGATTTTAGTAAGGCAATAAGTTTTTATTGATAACTCTTTTAATATTTTTCATACTCCGATTACAACAGTGTAGGCCTGGTGTTCAGAGAAGCTGACTTCAGCGCCGTGGCTCCCGATTTTAAATCTCAGCCGCTAATATTTGTACAAAAAATTATCGTGAATGCCTCTGGATCTCTGACACTGCATCCTAGCAACCTAGCATGCCTCTGATCTTGTCGCATAGGCGTTATGTTTGGCTGCGATAAGTTAGGTGAAAGTGCCTCTGTAGAGTCCTCTCGCGTGTACATTTGTAAGATTATAATATTATTATATTCTGCACAGTTTATAGCTTACTGCGGTGTGCTGAGGATTTTGGATCAAATCCACATTCAAATGGAGAACATTTTCCAATAAATAAATTTTTTTTTTGATAGAGTTATAGATAATAATGTTATAATATTAGAGATAATAATAATTAAAATTGATATAATTAATAGTATCTATAATAATTGTTTATCATCATTCATCATCATTACAGCCCTTCACAAGTCTACTGCTGAACATAGGCCTCCCCCAAAGAATGCCACAAAGCACGGTCCTGAGCCACCTGCATCCATCGACTTCCTGCATGTCTTACCAGGTCTTCACTCCATCTCGTGGCGGGACGCCCTACACTTCGCCTACCGGTACGAGGCTGCCACTCGAGAACCTTTCTTCCCCATCGGTTGTCGGTTCTTCGAGCTATATGGCCGGCCCACTGCCACTTCAGCTTACTAATCCGTTGGGCTATGTCGGTTACTCTGGTTCTACTGCGAATATCCTCATTCCTAAGTTTATCACGCAGAGAAACTCCAAGCATAGCCCTCTCCATAGCTCGCTGAGCGACCTTGAGCTTCCTCATACGGCCAGCAGTGAAGGACCACGTCTCAGTTCCGTAAGTCATCACTGGCAACACGCACTGGTTGTACAATTTCGTTTTAAGGTTTTGAGGTATGTCTGACGAGAAGATGTGTCGTAGCTTCCCGAACGCTGCCCAGCCGAGTTGAATCCGTCGATTGACCTCTCGGTCGAAGTTGGACTTACCTAGTCGGACTATTTGTCCCAGGTAAACATACTCGTCAACAACTTCGAGCTTAGTGCTCCCAACAACTACCGGCATAGGTGTGACATGGACATTGAACATGATCTTTGTTTTGTCCATGTTCATCTTAAGACCTATCCGTTGGGAAACACTATCGAGGTCATTGAGCATAGTGCTTAGGTCCTCCAGCGATTCTGCCATAAGGACTATATCGTCGGCAAATCGAAGGTGAGTGATGTACTCGCCATTGATGTTGATACCGTATCCTTTCCAGTCCAGAAGCTTAAAAACGTCTTCCAATGCAGCGGTGAAGAGTTTCGGGGATATGACGTCACCCTGTCTTACACCTCTCTGCAATTAGATAGGTTTCGTACTCTGATTCTGTACTCGGATAGCCATCGTAGCCCTACTGTACAAGCACTTCAACACTTCGATATACCGACAGTCAACTTGGCACCGCTGAAGGGACTGCAGAACCGCCCAAATTTCGACGGAATCAAAGGCTTTCTCATAGTCCACATACGCCAGACATAGTGACAAATTGTACTCTTCGGACTTCTGTACAATTTGCCGAAGGGTATGTATGTGGTCTATTGTGCTAAAGCCCTTTCGGAAACCGGCTTGTTCGGGAGGCTGGAAGTCGTCAAGTCTGCGCGCGAGACGATTCGTACTGACTCTCGAAAACAGCACGTAGACGCGGCCTTTCTTGAAGAACAAGACCACCGCACTTCTGCTCCACGCCTCCGGTGTAATGCCACCATGGAGGACGGAATTAAAGAGCTTCTGAAGGACTTCAAGTACCGGTCTTCCACCCGCTTTCAGAAGCTCCGCTGTAATTCCATCCTCGCCTGGGGCCTTACCGTTTTTAAGTTGCTGGAGAGCCATGTTAATCTCGCTCAGACTGACGTCCGGGATATCTTCGGAATAGTGTCGGATGAGACTCGCTCTTGGATCGTTACTCACACTTGCGTGTGGCTCTAACGATGACGTGTACAGCTGCCCATAGAACCTCTCAATCTCACTCAAAATCTCAGGTGTCCCGGAAACGATGCTGCCACATTCTGTCTTCAGCTTTGACAGTTGGCTCTTTCTGGCAGACACATCTCTGTCAAAGACTTTGGAGCC
Organism: Parnassius mnemosyne; assembly: GCA_963668995.1. Taxonomy (NCBI): domain Eukaryota; kingdom Metazoa; phylum Arthropoda; class Insecta; order Lepidoptera; family Papilionidae; genus Parnassius; species Parnassius mnemosyne. The sequence goes on along the minus strand of CAVLGL010000104.1, from coordinate 21,178,580 downwards.
TTGGTTCCGCTCGATCGCTTCTTCAATACGAGCTGTATTGAAGTTGCGTAAGTCCCGCCGCATGCATTTGGAGATCTGTCTGTTCAGATGCCTGTATGCTGTCAAGTCTGTTGAAGAATGTAGCTTCATCTCCCGTCTAACAGCCATGAGATTAAGAGTGTGATCGGAGAGTTTTTGTGTTCTTCTGCGGCGTGTCTTGCAGAACTTAGCTCCGACCGCATGGACAGTTTCCACGAGCTTGTCATTCATATCGTCCACTTCATTGCAGTCTTCTAGACACTGAAAACGGTTTTGTAACTCCAGCTGAAAGGTTTCGGGACTTTGGAACAGAGCACGAGGGGGACGGAGCGTTGACTTCATTAGACGAGACCTCTCCAACTTAACGTTTAGGTTCAGTGTGCCTCTAACCATTCGGTGATCGCTACCAGTTTTCACCCTCGCGATCACGGAGACATCACTGAACAGTTGTCGTCTGGTAGTCATAATGAAGTCAATCTCATTTTTTGTCGAACCGTCGGGGCTCGACCAGGTCCACTTCCTGTGGGGCCGCTTCTGGAAGAAAGAGTTCATCATAAAGAGTCCCTCTTTCTCCATGAAGTCGGCCAGCTGCTGGCCCCTTGGGTTCCGTTGCCCTATTCTAAATTTCCCTACTTTCAGCTCACCGTTCTCTCTTGTGCCTAGTTTTGCATTGAAGTCTCCCATTAACACCGTATATTGGGTTTTGGAGGAATGCATGGCTCTAGAGATATCCTCATACATTTCCTCCACCTCCTCATCGGGGTGTGCCGAGGTTGGTGCGTAAACCTGTATGACCTTCAGCGAATACCGTTTGGTGATTCTGAGTATAAGGTACGCAACCCTCGTCGACACACTCCCGATCTTTACAACGTTGTTAACGAGAGATTTGTGGACGATAAATCCGACACCTCCTTGGGACAGATGGTCGCCCTCCCGGTGATAGAGCAAGTTGCCGGATTCGAGGATTACCGTGTCCTCCCCCTCTCTTCGGACTTCGGATAATCCTATAATATGCCAGCGCAACTTGTCTATCTCTTCTTCCAGCTCCACGATCTTCTCGTCAGTCCTCAGGGTGCGTGCGTTGTACGTTGCCAGGTCGAGTCGTCTAAGGTGGCAACCGAACCTCCACCGGAGATTCTTAGCACCCCCTGCCCCGCCGTTACCATGGTCTATATTAAAAAATAATTGTTTATATTAAAAATATATTAAACTTTATGATTGGAAATCAAATAGACTAAATATAATTAGTTGCCTCATCAATAAATAGAAATATATAGGACATGTACATTTAGCACATGCATAAAGACTATTAACCATTACAAAGTTTTCATATGTAGATTAGGAAGATAGGTAGGATGCGATGAAACAGTAACTCATTCTCATATTAACCTCACCTATACATAACGGTTTATTAATAATATTATATACTTGCTTTAATGTGATAGTATAATTATGAAGTATATCCGCAACGGCTATCATTTATCGAACGCACTATTAAATATAAGTTTTAATCAAAATCTGGTAGGATGAAAGTAACTTTACACTTGCGAACACATCGTCTCGTTCTACAGTTTGTTAAAAGTAAGATATTTACAGACATAATATTATTAGCATTTATCTTCAAACGTCGAGACAATCTACTTAGAATCAGAATCGTATTTTCTTTTATTATTTATATATAATTATTTTCTATGTTGTACTTCGTATTTTATTTTACAAGTTAACGCTTAAACCTCACGATTTTAGGCGGATGTTAAATGTGGTGTCAATGAACTTGAGCGAGTTGTTACATCCTGTGTCTTCTTTTTGTACTTTAAAAGAAAAAACGTTTATAGGGGCTCTTTATTGTAAAAAATATAAACACCTTTTCAATATATGAATTAATTGTGGCATTTTACCAAAAAAATTACAACACAGACTTATCATTTTTAGTTTTAGTGTTCTCATTTAATTAATGTAATTTTGTATAGTCTAAAACAACGTGAAGGAAAGAAACAGTGATATCCTTTTCTCGCTTTATTTCTTGTCGCTCAGCCCACACAGACTAAATTATGATGGTGTGCAAATTTCTCAGATTTCTTACAAAGACTCAAATACTGAATGTAAGAACGATTGAAAGATGATGAGAAATGTTATAGTTTTATGTACGAAAAGGTTTACGTTACGTTTCACGAAGCTTTGAATATGTAGTTTTAATTAAAATTGGCCACTACATTTAAATGAAACGGTAACTTCATAATTTAACCCCTATATTTGTTGCATGGAAAATAGCGTGATAGCGGGTACCGAAACCACGGTCATAACCAAAACAGTTTGCCTACCTTAACGCCAGCATCAATTTTTACTGCCTTGGCGAGGGGTAAATAACGTTTATGCGACAGTCGCCTATAGACTACTCAGGTTGCTTTAACGTAGAAATAGGCGAGCGAAATCTCCTAAATGGCCCGTAGTGTTTCTATAGCGCCCCGCTGTGTTACGTTACTGCCGGTAATCTACTTAGCTACGTTTAAGAGATCCGATTTCAATGCTGATTTAAATACAACTTTGTTTACACGGACTCAAACCACCATTGCAGTTTTGTTTGTAAAACGCTATATCAGCGTGTTTTCCTTGCGTATTGTTTTAACCCAGTTTCCCGCCCGACCTTGAATGGGTCTTATTACAGCCATTTCTGGTATTGCTCTCGTTAGAATTTATGTTATTGGGTCGACTTCATATTTGAATAGTGAGAATGAAAAAAATGTGTAATAACTGACAAAATAAGTGTTATTCAACAAGGCTATCGTTCTTTTATAGGATTGCTTTGTTATATATAATGATGATATATTAATTTTATGTACAAAAGTCCACTGCTGACTAACATGTCTCCCTCATAAATTGCCTCTGGGGGGTACTTTTGCCAAGCTTGGTATGGTTATATATATATATATATATATATATATATATATATATATATATATATATATATATATGTGTGTGTATGTGTGTGTGTGTGTGTGTGCCTTTGAGTGGATGGTTTACATTCACAATTGGATCCGGTAGTTGATGCTGTTGTCGAGGTCTAGAAAAAGGTCATCCTTTTTCTTACTTATTATTAGCTATTCCTCAAGTTTAGTGGTCAATCACAATCCCACCTGGTGGTAAGTGGTGATTGTAGCCTTAGATAGTAAATCGCACTTTCTTAGTGCAACAAAAGCCTATTCACTCTTGCCTTGACTGTAGACGCCCAGATTGTTTTCGGACGGAAAGATAGACGCCGGCAAATTATTCCACTCCTTTGCTGTACGCATTACAAAAGACGAAGCAAACCGTTTGGTTCTAATGCGTGGATAATCGACAACAAAGGGGTGCAGACCCGCCGAACGCCTGGTTATCAGAGAGATAAAAAAGAAAGAGGAATTAATGCATGTAATTCTTGCGCACACTCACAGAAATGCATCCTATAGAATACTGAGAGGCTGGCTACTCTGCGCCCATGTTAGAGGCTGATAAGATTGGTTTTAACCAAATCAAAGTTACAAACCCTTTCGATTCCCTCAATCGGTGAAGTCGTTCTAAAGATACACTCCACTAACAGACTCACTCATGATTAGGCATGCACTAAAAAGAAAATTGTGGGAACTCGGCAAGGGAAAGTATCGTAAGACAACATGCACTTTTAAGAGATCAAACATGCATATTATTAAGAGCTTATATGAAGTCCGCCAACATGCATTAATTGGAGATGCGCTACAGGCTCTTTCTTGCCCCCAAGAGCTTCTCGAAAATGAGAGGAGACACTGTTTAGCAGTAGGACGTATGTAGAACTATTTTTTTTATAGGATAAGGGTGACAAACGAACACACAGTCCACCTGATGGTAAGTGGTTGCTGCGGCCCATAGACATCTACATCTATCCTCGTTTGCGAATCAAAATGCAGATGCGTTGTCACCCGTGAGGACTAAGATGGAATGCCTCATTTCCAGTAAAAAGGGCCTCCGGCCACCTGCACTCACCAAGCGAAACGCAGAGGTAAACCTCTACTTCACGCTGGTTTTCTGTGAGGTCGTGGTACCACCCCGGTTCGAGCCGGCCCGTCCGTGCGACAGCAAAAGCTGCCGCGTGGCTCTACCACTGTTAAACTTTTGTTTACTTCAATACATATAAATAAAATTGAAGTGTACATGTCTGTTATATTAAAATAACCGACTTCTATTAAGCTCAGAGGGTTAGGTATTTGCTTTTTAAAATTTTTGTCAGTCTGCTTGTTCGTTCGGGCTTATCTTTGGAATGGCTGATCCGATTCTGATGTATCCCTAATTCATTAAGTTTTTAGGTTTGTATATTAAGTTGTATTTCACTTTCAACTGCACATTAATATATAAAACACAAATATTACATATTATTGCACAATATTGAAAAAGGAAAATTTGAAGTCACACAAAATTCATAGCTTGTTTAGTCAATCAGTCTGTAATTATTTGTTTTAAAATTCTTTGGCGACAATTTCTCACTGACCTCTATATAGAGGTTAGTGCAATTTCTACTCTGAGCGACTATTTGACTATTTAAGTGTTTAAAATTGGCTTTTCAGTAATAACATACACATAGTTGTATATACTAAACGTAGTTATTATATTTCCTTTGGTGTGTACTTACTCTGAGACATTGGTAGTATGAATGTCAGCAAACGACATAATTTGTCCAAGCGACAATAAAATTATGTGTATGACATTGGCAGAATGGACGTTAACAATGTATGTTTTATTCTCAGGTTTTAATTTGATTTAATGTAATGTATTTGTAACATATATGATGTATAAATTTTAATTTTACTCCTTTTCTAAAGGGGCTTAAAAAGGGTACAAAGTGTTACCTTCACGCATTTATATATATGTCGGAGAATTACAACAGAGGATTCCAATTTTGATCTCTGAAATACATCAGGATAGCGTTAATTGTTAAAAATAATAAAAGTGTGAGAGCGGATGTTCAACTTGCTCTTTTGCTTACGCAGTTTAATCATTATCAGTAATAAGACAACGTAACGCACTATACATTCAGTATAGTGAAATTACAGTTCGACCACACCGTAACACGTCTCCGCCACAATCACACACCAGTGTAACGTGAGGTACGTAATTACATGATAACACCAAAATATGTACAGCAACACCAACACTAATCTCATTGTAACACAGGTCAGCCTCTAAGCAACACCAATCCTCCTTGCCTGCACTAGAAGAATAACAACAACGAACAGAACCACGACATATAGATAAATAAATAATTGCATGAAAAATTTGATTTATGGAGATTAATATTTATATAGATGCTGCCTGAAAGTCCCCATCCATCCCCCCTATATATAATAGCAATAAATGTCCTCGAATCGTTCACTGGTTCACTTCCGTACGAAATGTCGCCCAAATAAAATTAACCGCAATAGTAAAATATTGATTTAATAAATTCTATCCAAATTTACTTACTGATCTCAATTCCATGAAGTCCATTCATTTAACTTTATTTATGCTGATAAGTAATACTAAAAGATAGAAGCTATATTCATTTATGTTCTATTTGATTTTCTTATAAATTTTCTATCCAAAAAATTTAGCTGGACAGAATATAATGTAGTAAGTTACATGATAAAAACCGATAAATTACATAGGTGAGTAATTATGAGCATGAGTCAGATTCGATCGTCTCCCTCGGGTCGAGGTGAAACTACCCGTGTTAAAAAAACTATATATATATATATATATATATATATATATATATATATATATATATATATATATATGTGTGTGTATGTGTGTGTGTGTGTGTGTGCCTTTGAGTGGATGGTTTACATTCACAATTGGATCCGGTAGTTGATGCTGTTGTCGAGGTCTAGAAAAAGGTCATCCTTTTTCTTACTTATTATTAGCTATTCCTCAAGTTTAGTGGTCAATCACAATCCCACCTGGTGGTAAGTGGTGATTGTAGCCTTAGATAGTAAATCGCACTTTCTTAGTGCAACAAAAGCCTATTCACTCTTGCCTTGACTGTAGACGCCCAGATTGTTTTCGGACGGAAAGATAGACGCCGGCAAATTATTCCACTCCTTTGCTGTACGCATTACAAAAGACGAAGCAAACCGTTTGGTTCTAATGCGTGGATAATCGACAACAAAGGGGTGCAGACCCGCCGAACGCCTGGTTATCAGAGAGATAAAAAAGAAAGAGGAATTAATGCATGTAATTCTTGCGCACACTCACAGAAATGCATCCTATAGAATACTGAGAGGCTGGCTACTCTGCGCCCATGTTAGAGGCTGATAAGATTGGTTTTAACCAAATCAAAGTTACAAACCCTTTCGATTCCCTCAATCGGTGAAGTCGTTCTAAAGATACACTCCACTAACAGACTCACTCATGATTAGGCATGCACTAAAAAGAAAATTGTGGGAACTCGGCAAGGGAAAGTATCGTAAGACAACATGCACTTTTAAGAGATCAAACATGCATATTATTAAGAGCTTATATGAAGTCCGCCAACATGCATTAATTGGAGATGCGCTACAGGCTCTTTCTTGCCCCCAAGAGCTTCTCGAAAATGAGAGGAGACACTGTTTAGCAGTAGGACGTATGTAGAACTATTTTTTTTATAGGATAAGGGTGACAAACGAACACACAGTCCACCTGATGGTAAGTGGTTGCTGCGGCCCATAGACATCTACATCTATCCTCGTTTGCGAATCAAAATGCAGATGCGTTGTCACCCGTGAGGACTAAGATGGAATGCCTCATTTCCAGTAAAAAGGGCCTCCGGCCACCTGCACTCACCAAGCGAAACGCAGAGGTAAACCTCTACTTCACGCTGGTTTTCTGTGAGGTCGTGGTACCACCCCGGTTCGAGCCGGCCCGTCCGTGCGACAGCAAAAGCTGCCGCGTGGCTCTACCACTGTTAAACTTTTGTTTACTTCAATACATATAAATAAAATTGAAGTGTACATGTCTGTTATATTAAAATAACCGACTTCTATTAAGCTCAGAGGGTTAGGTATTTGCTTTTTAAAATTTTTGTCAGTCTGCTTGTTCGTTCGGGCTTATCTTTGGAATGGCTGATCCGATTCTGATGTATCCCTAATTCATTAAGTTTTTAGGTTTGTATATTAAGTTGTATTTCACTTTCAACTGCACATTAATATATAAAACACAAATATTACATATTATTGCACAATATTGAAAAAGGAAAATTTGAAGTCACACAAAATTCATAGCTTGTTTAGTCAATCAGTCTGTAATTATTTGTTTTAAAATTCTTTGGCGACAATTTCTCACTGACCTCTATATAGAGGTTAGTGCAATTTCTACTCTGAGCGACTATTTGACTATTTAAGTGTTTAAAATTGGCTTTTCAGTAATAACATACACATAGTTGTATATACTAAACGTAGTTATTATATTTCCTTTGGTGTGTACTTACTCTGAGACATTGGTAGTATGAATGTCAGCAAACGACATAATTTGTCCAAGCGACAATAAAATTATGTGTATGACATTGGCAGAATGGACGTTAACAATGTATGTTTTATTCTCAGGTTTTAATTTGATTTAATGTAATGTATTTGTAACATATATGATGTATAAATTTTAATTTTACTCCTTTTCTAAAGGGGCTTAAAAAGGGTACAAAGTGTTACCTTCACGCATTTATATATATGTCGGAGAATTACAACAGAGGATTCCAATTTTGATCTCTGAAATACATCAGGATAGCGTTAATTGTTAAAAATAATAAAAGTGTGAGAGCGGATGTTCAACTTGCTCTTTTGCTTACGCAGTTTAATCATTATCAGTAATAAGACAACGTAACGCACTATACATTCAGTATAGTGAAATTACAGTTCGACCACACCGTAACACGTCTCCGCCACAATCACACACCAGTGTAACGTGAGGTACGTAATTACATGATAACACCAAAATATGTACAGCAACACCAACACTAATCTCATTGTAACACAGGTCAGCCTCTAAGCAACACCAATCCTCCTTGCCTGCACTAGAAGAATAACAACAACGAACAGAACCACGACATATAGATAAATAAATAATTGCATGAAAAATTTGATTTATGGAGATTAATATTTATATAGATGCTGCCTGAAAGTCCCCATCCATCCCCCCTATATATAATAGCAATAAATGTCCTCGAATCGTTCACTGGTTCACTTCCGTACGAAATGTCGCCCAAATAAAATTAACCGCAATAGTAAAATATTGATTTAATAAATTCTATCCAAATTTACTTACTGATCTCAATTCCATGAAGTCCATTCATTTAACTTTATTTATGCTGATAAGTAATACTAAAAGATAGAAGCTATATTCATTTATGTTCTATTTGATTTTCTTATAAATTTTCTATCCAAAAAATTTAGCTGGACAGAATATAATGTAGTAAGTTACATGATAAAAACCGATAAATTACATAGGTGAGTAATTATGAGCATGAGTCAGATTCGATCGTCTCCCTCGGGTCGAGGTGAAACTACCCGTGTTAAAAAAACTATATATATATATATATATATATATATATATATATATATATATATATATATATATATATATGTGTGTGTGTATGTGTGTGTGTGTGTGTGTGCCTTTGAGTGGATGGTTTACATTCACAATTGGATCCGGTAGTTGATGCTGTTGTCGAGGTCTAGAAAAAGGTCATCCTTTTTCTTACTTATTATTAGCTATTCCTCAAGTTTAGTGGTCAATCACAATCCCACCTGGTGGTAAGTGGTGATTGTAGCCTTAGATAGTAAATCGCACTTTCTTAGTGCAACAAAAGCCTATTCACTCTTGCCTTGACTGTAGACGCCCAGATTGTTTTCGGACGGAAAGATAGACGCCGGCAAATTATTCCACTCCTTTGCTGTACGCATTACAAAAGACGAAGCAAACCGTTTGGTTCTAATGCGTGGATAATCGACAACAAAGGGGTGCAGACCCGCCGAACGCCTGGTTATCAGAGAGATAAAAAAGAAAGAGGAATTAATGCATGTAATTCTTGCGCACACTCACAGAAATGCATCCTATAGAATACTGAGAGGCTGGCTACTCTGCGCCCATGTTAGAGGCTGATAAGATTGGTTTTAACCAAATCAAAGTTACAAACCCTTTCGATTCCCTCAATCGGTGAAGTCGTTCTAAAGATACACTCCACTAACAGACTCACTCATGATTAGGCATGCACTAAAAAGAAAATTGTGGGAACTCGGCAAGGGAAAGTATCGTAAGACAACATGCACTTTTAAGAGATCAAACATGCATATTATTAAGAGCTTATATGAAGTCCGCCAACATGCATTAATTGGAGATGCGCTACAGGCTCTTTCTTGCCCCCAAGAGCTTCTCGAAAATGAGAGGAGACACTGTTTAGCAGTAGGACGTATGTAGAACTATTTTTTTTATAGGATAAGGGTGACAAACGAACACACAGTCCACCTGATGGTAAGTGGTTGCTGCGGCCCATAGACATCTACATCTATCCTCGTTTGCGAATCAAAATGCAGATGCGTTGTCACCCGTGAGGACTAAGATGGAATGCCTCATTTCCAGTAAAAAGGGCCTCCGGCCACCTGCACTCACCAAGCGAAACGCAGAGGTAAACCTCTACTTCACGCTGGTTTTCTGTGAGGTCGTGGTACCACCCCGGTTCGAGCCGGCCCGTCCGTGCGACAGCAAAAGCTGCCGCGTGGCTCTACCACTGTTAAACTTTTGTTTACTTCAATACATATAAATAAAATTGAAGTGTACATGTCTGTTATATTAAAATAACCGACTTCTATTAAGCTCAGAGGGTTAGGTATTTGCTTTTTAAAATTTTTGTCAGTCTGCTTGTTCGTTCGGGCTTATCTTTGGAATGGCTGATCCGATTCTGATGTATCCCTAATTCATTAAGTTTTTAGGTTTGTATATTAAGTTGTATTTCACTTTCAACTGCACATTAATATATAAAACACAAATATTACATATTATTGCACAATATTGAAAAAGGAAAATTTGAAGTCACACAAAATTCATAGCTTGTTTAGTCAATCAGTCTGTAATTATTTGTTTTAAAATTCTTTGGCGACAATTTCTCACTGACCTCTATATAGAGGTCAGTGCAATTTCTACTCTGAGCGACTATTTGACTATTTAAGTGTTTAAAATTGGCTTTTCAGTAATAACATACACATAGTTGTATATACTAAACGTAGTTATTATATTTCCTTTGGTGTGTACTTACTCTGAGACATTGGTAGTATGAATGTCAGCAAACGACATAATTTGTCCAAGCGACAATAAAATTATGTGTTTGACATTGGCAGAATGGACGTTAACAATGTATGTTTTATTCTCAGGTTTTAATTTGATTTAATGTAATGTATTTGTAACATATATGATGTATAAACTTTAATTTTACTCCTTTTCTAAAGGGGCTTAAGAAGGGTACAAAGTGTTACCTTCACGCATTTATATATATGTCGGAGAATTACAACAGAGGATTCCAATTTTGATCTCTGAAATACATCAGGATAGCGTTAATTGTTAAAAATAATAAAAGTGTGAGAGCGGATGTTCAACTTGCTCTTTTGCTTACGCAGTTTAATCATTATCAGTAATAAGACAACGTAACGCACTATACATTCAGTATAGTGAAATTACAGTTCGACCACACCGTAACACGTCTCCGCCACAATCACACACCAGTGTAACGTGAGGTACGTAATTACATGATAACACCAAAATATGTACAGCAACACCAACACTAATCTCATTGTAACACAGGGCAGCCTCTAAGCAACACCAATCCTCCTTGCCTGCACTAGAAGAATAACAACAACGAACAGAACCACGACATATAGATAAATAAATAATTGCATGAAAAATTTGATTTATGGAGATTAATATTTATATAGATGCCGCCTGAAAGTCCCCATCCATCCCCCCTATATATAATAGCAATAAATGTCCTCGAATCGTTCACTGGTTCACTTCCGTACGAAATGTCGCCCAAATAAAATTAACCGCAATAGTAAAATATTGATTTAATAAATTCTATCCAAATTTACTTACTGATCTCAATTCCATGAAGTCCATTCATTTAACTTTATTTATGCTGATAAGTAATACTAAAAGATAGAAGCTATATTCATTTATGTTCTATTTGATTTTCTTATAAATTTTCTATCCAAAAAATTTAGCTGGACAGAATATAATGTAGTAAGTTACATGATAAAAACCGATAAATTACATAGGTGAGTAATTATGAGCATGAGTCAGATTCGATCGTCTCCCTCGGGTCGAGGTGAAACTACCCGTGTTAAAAAAACTATATATATATATATATATATATATATATATATATATATATATATATGTGTGTGTGTATGTGTGTGTGTGTGTGTGTGCCTTTGAGTGGATGGTTTACATTCACAATTGGATCCGGTAGTTGATGCTGTTGTCGAGGTCTAGAAAAAGGTCATCCTTTTTCTTACTTATTATTAGCTATTCCTCAAGTTTAGTGGTCAATCACAATCCCACCTGGTGGTAAGTGGTGATTGTAGCCTTAGATAGTAAATCGCACTTTCTTAGTGCAACAAAAGCCTATTCACTCTTGCCTTGACTGTAGACGCCCAGATTGTTTTCGGACGGAAAGATAGACGCCGGCAAATTATTCCACTCCTTTGCTGTACGCATTACAAAAGACGAAGCAAACCGTTTGGTTCTAATGCGTGGATAATCGACAACAAAGGGGTGCAGACCCGCCGAACGCCTGGTTATCAGAGAGATAAAAAAGAAAGAGGAATTAATGCATGTAATTCTTGCGCACACTCACAGAAATGCATCCTATAGAATACTGAGAGGCTGGCTACTCTGCGCCCATGTTAGAGGCTGATAAGATTGGTTTTAACCAAATCAAAGTTACAAACCCTTTCGATTCCCTCAATCGGTGAAGTCGTTCTAAAGATACACTCCACTAACAGACTCACTCATGATTAGGCATGCACTAAAAAGAAAATTGTGGGAACTCGGCAAGGGAAAGTATCGTAAGACAACATGCACTTTTAAGAGATCAAACATGCATATTATTAAGAGCTTATATGAAGTCCGCCAACATGCATTAATTGGAGATGCGCTACAGGCTCTTTCTTGCCCCCAAGAGCTTCTCGAAAATGAGAGGAGACACTGTTTAGCAGTAGGACGTATGTAGAACTATTTTTTTTATAGGATAAGGGTGACAAACGAACACACAGTCCACCTGATGGTAAGTGGTTGCTGCGGCCCATAGACATCTACATCTATCCTCGTTTGCGAATCAAAATGCAGATGCGTTGTCACCCGTGAGGACTAAGATGGAATGCCTCATTTCCAGTAAAAAGGGCCTCCGGCCACCTGCACTCACCAAGCGAAACGCAGAGGTAAACCTCTACTTCACGCTGGTTTTCTGTGAGGTCGTGGTACCACCCCGGTTCGAGCCGGCCCGTCCGTGCGACAGCAAAAGCTGCCGCGTGGCTCTACCACTGTTAAACTTTTGTTTACTTCAATACATATAAATAAAATTGAAGTGTACATGTCTGTTATATTAAAATAACCGACTTCTATTAAGCTCAGAGGGTTAGGTATTTGCTTTTTAAAATTTTTGTCAGTCTGCTTGTTCGTTCGGGCTTATCTTTGGAATGGCTGATCCGATTCTGATGTATCCCTAATTCATTAAGTTTTTAGGTTTGTATATTAAGTTGTATTTCACTTTCAACTGCACATTAATATATAAAACACAAATATTACATATTATTGCACAATATTGAAAAAGGAAAATTTGAAGTCACACAAAATTCATAGCTTGTTTAGCAATCAGTCTGTAATTATTTGTTTTAAAATTCTTTGGCGACAATTTCTCACTGACCTCTATATAGAGGTCAGTGCAATTTCTACTCTGAGCGACTATTTGACTATTTAAGTGTTTAAAATTGGCTTTTCAGTAATAACATACACATAGTTGTATATACTAAACGTAGTTATTATATTTCCTTTGGTGTGTACTTACTCTGAGACATTGGTAGTATGAATGTCAGCAAACGACATAATTTGTCCAAGCGACAATAAAATTATGTGTTTGACATTGGCAGAATGGACGTTAACAATGTATGTTTTATTCTCAGGTTTTAATTTGATTTAATGTAATGTATTTGTAACATATATGATGTATAAACTTTAATTTTACTCCTTTTCTAAAGGGGCTTAAAAAGGGTACAAAGTGTTACCTTCACGCATTTATATATATGTCGGAGAATTACAACAGAGGATTCCAATTTTGATCTCTGAAATACATCAGGATAGCGTTAATTGTTAAAAATAATAAAAGTGTGAGAGCGGATGTTCAACTTGCTCTTTTGCTTACGCAGTTTAATCATTATCAGTAATAAGACAACGTAACGCACTATACATTCAGTATAGTGAAATTACAGTTCGACCACACCGTAACACGTCTCCGCCACAATCACACACCAGTGTAACGTGAGGTACGTAATTACATGATAACACCAAAATATGTACAGCAACACCAACACTAATCTCATTGTAACACAGGGCAGCCTCTAAGCAACACCAATCCTCCTTGCCTGCACTAGAAGAATAACAACAACGAACAGAACCACGACATATAGATAAATAAATAATTGCATGAAAAATTTGATTTATGGAGATTAATATTTATATAGATGCCGCCTGAAAGTCCCCATCCATCCCCCCTATATATAATAGCAATAAATGTCCTCGAATCGTTCACTGGTTCACTTCCGTACGAAATGTCGCCCAAATAAAATTAACCGCAATAGTAAAATATTGATTTAATAAATTCTATCCAAATTTACTTACTGATCTCAATTCCATGAAGTCCATTCATTTAACTTTATTTATGCTGATAAGTAATACTAAAAGATAGAAGCTATATTCATTTATGTTCTATTTGATTTTCTTATAAATTTTCTATCCAAAAAATTTAGCTGGACAGAATATAATGTAGTAAGTTACATGATAAAAACCGATAAATTACATAGGTGAGTAATTATGAGCATGAGTCAGATTCGATCGTCTCCCTCGGGTCGAGGTGAAACTACCCGTGTTAAAAAAACTATATATATATATATGTGTGTGTGTGTATGTGTGTGTGTGTGTGTGCCTTTGAGTGGATGGTTTACATTCACAATTGGATCCGGTAGTTGATGCTGTTGTCGAGGTCTAGAAAAAGGTCATCCTTTTTCTTACTTATTATTAGCTATTCCTCAAGTTTAGTGGTCAATCACAATCCCACCTGGTGGTAAGTGGTGATTGTAGCCTTAGATAGTAAATCGCACTTTCTTAGTGCAACAAAAGCCTATTCACTCTTGCCTTGACTGTAGACGCCCAGATTGTTTTCGGACGGAAAGATAGACGCCGGCAAATTATTCCACTCCTTTGCTGTACGCATTACAAAAGACGAAGCAAACCGTTTGGTTCTAATGCGTGGATAATCGACAACAAAGGGGTGCAGACCCGCCGAACGCCTGGTTATCAGAGAGATAAAAAAGAAAGAGGAATTAATGCATGTAATTCTTGCGCACACTCACAGAAATGCATCCTATAGAATACTGAGAGGCTGGCTACTCTGCGCCCATGTTAGAGGCTGATAAGATTGGTTTTAACCAAATCAAAGTTACAAACCCTTTCGATTCCCTCAATCGGTGAAGTCGTTCTAAAGATACACTCCACTAACAGACTCACTCATGATTAGGCATGCACTAAAAAGAAAATTGTGGGAACTCGGCAAGGGAAAGTATCGTAAGACAACATGCACTTTTAAGAGATCAAACATGCATATTATTAAGAGCTTATATGAAGTCCGCCAACATGCATTAATTGGAGATGCGCTACAGGCTCTTTCTTGCCCCCAAGAGCTTCTCGAAAATGAGAGGAGACACTGTTTAGCAGTAGGACGTATGTAGAACTATTTTTTTTATAGGATAAGGGTGACAAACGAACACACAGTCCACCTGATGGTAAGTGGTTGCTGCGGCCCATAGACATCTACATCTATCCTCGTTTGCGAATCAAAATGCAGATGCGTTGTCACCCGTGAGGACTAAGATGGAATGCCTCATTTCCAGTAAAAAGGGCCTCCGGCCACCTGCACTCACCAAGCGAAACGCAGAGGTAAACCTCTACTTCACGCTGGTTTTCTGTGAGGTCGTGGTACCACCCCGGTTCGAGCCGGCCCGTCCGTGCGACAGCAAAAGCTGCCGCGTGGCTCTACCACTGTTAAACTTTTGTTTACTTCAATACATATAAATAAAATTGAAGTGTACATGTCTGTTATATTAAAATAACCGACTTCTATTAAGCTCAGAGGGTTAGGTATTTGCTTTTTAAAATTTTTGTCAGTCTGCTTGTTCGTTCGGGCTTATCTTTGGAATGGCTGATCCGATTCTGATGTATCCCTAATTCATTAAGTTTTTAGGTTTGTATATTAAGTTGTATTTCACTTTCAACTGCACATTAATATATAAAACACAAATATTACATATTATTGCACAATATTGAAAAAGGAAAATTTGAAGTCACACAAAATTCATAGCTTGTTTAGTCAATCAGTCTGTAATTATTTGTTTTAAAATTCTTTGGCGACAATTTCTCACTGACCTCTACATAGAGGTCAGTGCAATTTCTACTCTGAGCGACTATTTGACTATTTAAGTGTTTAAAATTGGCTTTTCAGTAATAACATACACATAGTTGTATATACTAAACGTAGTTATTATATTTCCTTTGGTGTGTACTTACTCTGAGACATTGGTAGTATGAATGTCAGCAAACGACATAATTTGTCCAAGCGACAATAAAATTATGTGTTTGACATTGGCAGAATGGACGTTAACAATGTATGTTTTATTCTCAGGTTTTAATTTGATTTAATGTAATGTATTTGTAACATATATGATGTATAAACTTTAATTTTACTCCTTTTCTAAAGGGGCTTAAAAAGGGTACAAAGTGTTACCTTCACGCATTTATATATATGTCGGAGAATTACAACAGAGGATTCCAATTTTGATCTCTGAAATACATCAGGATAGCGTTAATTGTTAAAAATAATAAAAGTGTGAGAGCGGATGTTCAACTTGCTCTTTTGCTTACGCAGTTTAATCATTATCAGTAATAAGACAACGTAACGCACTATACATTCAGTATAGTGAAATTACAGTTCGACCACACCGTAACACGTCTCCGCCACAATCACACACCAGTGTAACGTGAGGTACGTAATTACATGATAACACCAAAATATGTACAGCAACACCAACACTAATCTCATTGTAACACAGGGCAGCCTCTAAGCAACACCAATCCTCCTTGCCTGCACTAGAAGAATAACAACAACGAACAGAACCACGACATATAGATAAATAAATAATTGCATGAAAAATTTGATTTATGGAGATTAATATTTATATAGATGCCGCCTGAAAGTCCCCATCCATCCCCCCTATATATAATAGCAATAAATGTCCTCGAATCGTTCACTGGTTCACTTCCGTACGAAATGTCGCCCAAATAAAATTAACCGCAATAGTAAAATATTGATTTAATAAATTCTATCCAAATTTACTTACTGATCTCAATTCCATGAAGTCCATTCATTTAACTTTATTTATGCTGATAAGTAATACTAAAAGATAGAAGCTATATTCATTTATGTTCTATTTGATTTTCTTATAAATTTTCTATCCAAAAAATTTAGCTGGACAGAATATAATGTAGTAAGTTACATGATAAAAACCGATAAATTACATAGGTGAGTAATTATGAGCATGAGTCAGATTCGATCGTCTCCCTCGGGTCGAGGTGAAACTACCCGTGTTAAAAAAACTATATATATATATATATATATATATATATATATATATATATATATATATATATATATGTGTGTGTGTATGTGTGTGTGTGTGTGTGTGCCTTTGAGTGGATGGTTTACATTCACAATTGGATCCGGTAGTTGATGCTGTTGTCGAGGTCTAGAAAAAGGTCATCCTTTTTCTTACTTATTATTAGCTATTCCTCAAGTTTAGTGGTCAATCACAATCCCACCTGGTGGTAAGTGGTGATTGTAGCCTTAGATAGTAAATCGCACTTTCTTAGTGCAACAAAAGCCTATTCACTCTTGCCTTGACTGTAGACGCCCAGATTGTTTTCGGACGGAAAGATAGACGCCGGCAAATTATTCCACTCCTTTGCTGTACGCATTACAAAAGACGAAGCAAACCGTTTGGTTCTAATGCGTGGATAATCGACAACAAAGGGGTGCAGACCCGCCGAACGCCTGGTTATCAGAGAGATAAAAAAGAAAGAGGAATTAATGCATGTAATTCTTGCGCACACTCACAGAAATGCATCCTATAGAATACTGAGAGGCTGGCTACTCTGCGCCCATGTTAGAGGCTGATAAGATTGGTTTTAACCAAATCAAAGTTACAAACCCTTTCGATTCCCTCAATCGGTGAAGTCGTTCTAAAGATACACTCCACTAACAGACTCACTCATGATTAGGCATGCACTAAAAAGAAAATTGTGGGAACTCGGCAAGGGAAAGTATCGTAAGACAACATGCACTTTTAAGAGATCAAACATGCATATTATTAAGAGCTTATATGAAGTCCGCCAACATGCATTAATTGGAGATGCGCTACAGGCTCTTTCTTGCCCCCAAGAGCTTCTCGAAAATGAGAGGAGACACTGTTTAGCAGTAGGACGTATGTAGAACTATTTTTTTTATAGGATAAGGGTGACAAACGAACACACAGTCCACCTGATGGTAAGTGGTTGCTGCGGCCCATAGACATCTACATCTATCCTCGTTTGCGAATCAAAATGCAGATGCGTTGTCACCCGTGAGGACTAAGATGGAATGCCTCATTTCCAGTAAAAAGGGCCTCCGGCCACCTGCACTCACCAAGCGAAACGCAGAGGTAAACCTCTACTTCACGCTGGTTTTCTGTGAGGTCGTGGTACCACCCCGGTTCGAGCCGGCCCGTCCGTGCGACAGCAAAAGCTGCCGCGTGGCTCTACCACTGTTAAACTTTTGTTTACTTCAATACATATAAATAAAATTGAAGTGTACATGTCTGTTATATTAAAATAACCGACTTCTATTAAGCTCAGAGGGTTAGGTATTTGCTTTTTAAAATTTTTGTCAGTCTGCTTGTTCGTTCGGGCTTATCTTTGGAATGGCTGATCCGATTCTGATGTATCCCTAATTCATTAAGTTTTTAGGTTTGTATATTAAGTTGTATTTCACTTTCAACTGCACATTAATATATAAAACACAAATATTACATATTATTGCACAATATTGAAAAAGGAAAATTTGAAGTCACACAAAATTCATAGCTTGTTTAGTCAATCAGTCTGTAATTATTTGTTTTAAAATTCTTTGGCGACAATTTCTCACTGACCTCTATATAGAGGTCAGTGCAATTTCTACTCTGAGCGACTATTTGACTATTTAAGTGTTTAAAATTGGCTTTTCAGTAATAACATACACATAGTTGTATATACTAAACGTAGTTATTATATTTCCTTTGGTGTGTACTTACTCTGAGACATTGGTAGTATGAATGTCAGCAAACGACATAATTTGTCCAAGCGACAATAAAATTATGTGTTTGACATTGGCAGAATGGACGTTAACAATGTATGTTTTATTCTCAGGTTTTAATTTGATTTAATGTAATGTATTTGTAACATATATGATGTATAAACTTTAATTTTACTCCTTTTCTAAAGGGGCTTAAAAAGGGTACAAAGTGTTACCTTCACGCATTTATATATATGTCGGAGAATTACAACAGAGGATTCCAATTTTGATCTCTGAAATACATCAGGATAGCGTTAATTGTTAAAAATAATAAAAGTGTGAGAGCGGATGTTCAACTTGCTCTTTTGCTTACGCAGTTTAATCATTATCAGTAATAAGACAACGTAACGCACTATACATTCAGTATAGTGAAATTACAGTTCGACCACACCGTAACACGTCTCCGCCACAATCACACACCAGTGTAACGTGAGGTACGTAATTACATGATAACACCAAAATATGTACAGCAACACCAACACTAATCTCATTGTAACACAGGGCAGCCTCTAAGCAACACCAATCCTCCTTGCCTGCACTAGAAGAATAACAACAACGAACAGAACCACGACATATAGATAAATAAATAATTGCATGAAAAATTTGATTTATGGAGATTAATATTTATATAGATGCCGCCTGAAAGTCCCCATCCATCCCCCCTATATATAATAGCAATAAATGTCCTCGAATCGTTCACTGGTTCACTTCCGTACGAAATGTCGCCCAAATAAAATTAACCGCAATAGTAAAATATTGATTTAATAAATTCTATCCAAATTTACTTACTGATCTCAATTCCATGAAGTCCATTCATTTAACTTTATTTATGCTGATAAGTAATACTAAAAGATAGAAGCTATATTCATTTATGTTCTATTTGATTTTCTTATAAATTTTCTATCCAAAAAATTTAGCTGGACAGAATATAATGTAGTAAGTTACATGATAAAAACCGATAAATTACATAGGTGAGTAATTATGAGCATGAGTCAGATTCGATCGTCTCCCTCGGGTCGAGGTGAAACTACCCGTGTTAAAAAAACTATATATATATATATATATATATATATATATATATATATATGTGTGTGTGTATGTGTGTGTGTGTGTGTGTGTGCCTTTGAGTGGATGGTTTACATTCACAATTGGATCCGGTAGTTGATGCTGTTGTCGAGGTCTAGAAAAAGGTCATCCTTTTTCTTACTTATTATTAGCTATTCCTCAAGTTTAGTGGTCAATCACAATCCCACCTGGTGGTAAGTGGTGATTGTAGCCTTAGATAGTAAATCGCACTTTCTTAGTGCAACAAAAGCCTATTCACTCTTGCCTTGACTGTAGACGCCCAGATTGTTTTCGGACGGAAAGATAGACGCCGGCAAATTATTCCACTCCTTTGCTGTACGCATTACAAAAGACGAAGCAAACCGTTTGGTTCTAATGCGTGGATAATCGACAACAAAGGGGTGCAGACCCGCCGAACGCCTGGTTATCAGAGAGATAAAAAAGAAAGAGGAATTAATGCATGTAATTCTTGCGCACACTCACAGAAATGCATCCTATAGAATACTGAGAGGCTGGCTACTCTGCGCCCATGTTAGAGGCTGATAAGATTGGTTTTAACCAAATCAAAGTTACAAACCCTTTCGATTCCCTCAATCGGTGAAGTCGTTCTAAAGATACACTCCACTAACAGACTCACTCATGATTAGGCATGCACTAAAAAGAAAATTGTGGGAACTCGGCAAGGGAAAGTATCGTAAGACAACATGCACTTTTAAGAGATCAAACATGCATATTATTAAGAGCTTATATGAAGTCCGCCAACATGCATTAATTGGAGATGCGCTACAGGCTCTTTCTTGCCCCCAAGAGCTTCTCGAAAATGAGAGGAGACACTGTTTAGCAGTAGGACGTATGTAGAACTATTTTTTTTATAGGATAAGGGTGACAAACGAACACACAGTCCACCTGATGGTAAGTGGTTGCTGCGGCCCATAGACATCTACATCTATCCTCGTTTGCGAATCAAAATGCAGATGCGTTGTCACCCGTGAGGACTAAGATGGAATGCCTCATTTCCAGTAAAAAGGGCCTCCGGCCACCTGCACTCACCAAGCGAAACGCAGAGGTAAACCTCTACTTCACGCTGGTTTTCTGTGAGGTCGTGGTACCACCCCGGTTCGAGCCGGCCCGTCCGTGCGACAGCAAAAGCTGCCGCGTGGCTCTACCACTGTTAAACTTTTGTTTACTTCAATACATATAAATAAAATTGAAGTGTACATGTCTGTTATATTAAAATAACCGACTTCTATTAAGCTCAGAGGGTTAGGTATTTGCTTTTTAAAATTTTTGTCAGTCTGCTTGTTCGTTCGGGCTTATCTTTGGAATGGCTGATCCGATTCTGATGTATCCCTAATTCATTAAGTTTTTAGGTTTGTATATTAAGTTGTATTTCACTTTCAACTGCACATTAATATATAAAACACAAATATTACATATTATTGCACAATATTGAAAAAGGAAAATTTGAAGTCACACAAAATTCATAGCTTGTTTAGTCAATCAGTCTGTAATTATTTGTTTTAAAATTCTTTGGCGACAATTTCTCACTGACCTCTATATAGAGGTCAGTGCAATTTCTACTCTGAGCGACTATTTGACTATTTAAGTGTTTAAAATTGGCTTTTCAGTAATAACATACACATAGTTGTATATACTAAACGTAGTTATTATATTTCCTTTGATGTGTACTTACTCTGAGACATTGGTAGTATGAATGTCAGCAAACGACATAATTTGTCCAAGCGACAATAAAATTATGTGTTTGACATTGGCAGAATGGACGTTAACAATGTATGTTTTATTCTCAGGTTTTAATTTGATTTAATGTAATGTATTTGTAACATATATGATGTATAAACTTTAATTTTACTCCTTTTCTAAAGGGGCTTAAAAAGGGTACAAAGTGTTACCTTCACGCATTTATATATATGTCGGAGAATTACAACAGAGGATTCCAATTTTGATCTCTGAAATACATCAGGATAGCGTTAATTGTTAAAAATAATAAAAGTGTGAGAGCGGATGTTCAACTTGCTCTTTTGCTTACGCAGTTTAATCATTATCAGTAATAAGACAACGTAACGCACTATACATTCAGTATAGTGAAATTACAGTTCGACCACACCGTAACACGTCTCCGCCACAATCACACACCAGTGTAACGTGAGGTACGTAATTACATGATAACACCAAAATATGTACAGCAACACCAACACTAATCTCATTGTAACACAGGGCAGCCTCTAAGCAACACCAATCCTCCTTGCCTGCACTAGAAGAATAACAACAACGAACAGAACCACGACATATAGATAAATAAATAATTGCATGAAAAATTTGATTTATGGAGATTAATATTTATATAGATGCCGCCTGAAAGTCCCCATCCATCCCCCCTATATATAATAGCAATAAATGTCCTCGAATCGTTCACTGGTTCACTTCCGTACGAAATGTCGCCCAAATAAAATTAACCGCAATAGTAAAATATTGATTTAATAAATTCTATCCAAATTTACTTACTGATCTCAATTCCATGAAGTCCATTCATTTAACTTTATTTATGCTGATAAGTAATACTAAAAGATAGAAGCTATATTCATTTATGTTCTATTTGATTTTCTTATAAATTTTCTATCCAAAAAATTTAGCTGGACAGAATATAATGTAGTAAGTTACATGATAAAAACCGATAAATTACATAGGTGAGTAATTATGAGCATGAGTCAGAGTCGATCGTCTCCCTCGGGTCGAGGTGAAACTACCCGTGTTAAAAAAACTGTTACACGGTTCTAATAGTTCTCGACAAGGTTCTATCGCGTCACAGCCTTGAAGCCAGCTACGCTTCGTTGAGCGTAACGCGGCGATGCAGCCCTGCTGATATCTTAAATATATAGATAACTACTGGCAGTATGGCTCTAGTCACTCTAGTGGGTTCTCCATGGCAACAGTATTTAAATAGATCATATGCATAGCAAACATAAAAAAAAATCTATGTTATGAGAAAGGTATAAATGTGTAATACTGACAATGGTGCTATTTCATTCGATTAATAAAATCCTCAATGTAACAACATTGATACGATATAAAATCGCGTTTTAGCAACTTATCAAAACGGTTGGTTTTTTTTTACAAGAAACCGCCCGCGACTACGTTCGCGTGGACAATTAATGTCTATTCTAAAAATTTTTTTTTATTAAAAAGCTACTCTATCATTGAGTGAGTCCAAAGTTTTGAGTAAAACGTTT
Source organism: Parnassius mnemosyne (assembly GCA_963668995.1). Lineage (NCBI taxonomy): Eukaryota > Metazoa > Arthropoda > Insecta > Lepidoptera > Papilionidae > Parnassius > Parnassius mnemosyne. Next base: position 21,155,555 of record CAVLGL010000104.1, on the reverse strand, counting down.
TGGTAACACTTTCATTATACGTACAGCTCACCAGTGGAATTTTTGAAATCAAGAATGAATACTTTACTTCTAGACAAGGGTGTTCCATCGTCGACCGCATCATCGCTTACCATCAGTTGAGATAGTGGTTTAACGCGAGCCTGTCATACTAACATCCTTAGTATGGTTTATAAAATCGTAAATTACTTCAACGTTTCTCTGTGTATTACTTTTGCAGTGGTGTTGGTATGTGGTAGTACAATATATAATATATAATTGACGGAGAACGGAGCCGCCGTGGCGCAGTGGCTTAGCAATGAGTTGTTGCGCTGGGGGCCGTGGGTTCGAATCCCGCACGGAACAAGTATTTGTATGGCCTGCAAATAATTGTTCCGGATCTGGATGTTTGTCCTCGTGCAATTTATGTTTGTAAACTGCTTCCACGACACAGGAGAAAATCCTAGTGTCCCCACACTAGGATTAAAAAGAATAATACTAAGAAAATAAGAAAAATATATTGACTTTCAGATCTCACTCGAGACAAACTAACTAACCCATGAGACAAACTGACTAAAAACTAACCCATGAGAAAGATACTCTTTTCTCAGGTCTATGTCCAGCGGCGAGAAAGTTTTCAAACAATACTTTAACAGACAATTGAAGCCACTTAAAAGGTCGGGTATCATTGGAACACGTGGAAATTACGCAAGCAGACCGGCTTCAGGCCAGTGAGGATGGTTGCAGTAATTGATAATAATTGATAGAAAATGATAACTTATGGATTTATACAACGGAATATAGTGAAAGTTATGATCAGTGTTTTCCTAATATGATAAAATCCGAAGCTAAAATATCTACGAACGAATAAGGATAACTGTCATAGCAAAATGGATCAGTGAAGTACAAATTGGCCGTCTCGAGGAACCGACCATCCTTGAGGAAGAAAGTTTCTCAAGTTGCATCCTTAAACTGCAAACGCAGTATTGGAAACATGTTGGCTGGCCGTCTATGGATACTGGTGGTTCTGGATCGTGTTTTGTGGTAATTTATGGGTGTAGCCAATGTTGAGGCAGCAGACTTGTGATGAAAATCTGCTGCTGAACCCCTTCATTATTCGTTTACATCCGTTCTCTATGCAATTGTTGTCTGGAATACTTCACAAGTGACGTCTGTTGTATTTATTTCAAACTAGAGACTCGCCCCTGCTTTACAAGCTTGTTAACTTTTGACGATTTATAAGACTAGCGGTCGTCCAGGGGTCGAAATTCGACCACTCTTCATAAATTTTTAAAGTTTGACCATAGACTATTTTGTGTTTGACTATTGACACTGGCAGTATAAACGTAAAAATTTAACGATTTATTTTATTTTATGTAAATGTATTTTTAGCATTTATTATATAAACTAGCTGTGCCCGCGGCGTAGCTCGCGAATATAGGTTTTACTTAAAGAATTTGACGTTTAGGGTAAGAGAATATTAACCGATTTATATCATTACTGTATGAATAAGTGGTAACAAAATAAATCGATATTCTCAAAGTTCTAAGTCGTTTATGATAGAGCTTCTGTGTAAACGACGATAGAAGTAGACTTAGCCGGGGCGTACAGAAAAAGGTTACGGGGACTACTAACGCGAGAAAAAGCAATATAGAGCTGGCCATGTGCAAAACAATCAGTACTGACGCGTGAAGTTTGACCTTGCGCTTTATTTACGATCGTCGCATAACACACGCTGAGTGGGAAACACACTTAAAATAGGGATGTTAGATGATCATCGATGTTAAAAATTAAAACTTTGATGTTTTAACATCGATGTTGACATATGTCAAACATCGAAACATCGACGTCAATGAACCCATAATCGATAATTGGGAACTTGCAAACAATGCGAACTCGCGAAATCAATATCAACTAAATCTTGCATCTGCTCTGAAGATTAAAAATTTTGAATAATTCAGAATTTCTGAACGCATCGTTAATCTAAAAAAATGTCAGTATGGTGAGTCAAACTCAATTGTCAAGTGTCTCCTGTAATGTCACAATGGTCACTGCTTTCGCTTTATTTTGTAGTGTCGTTGTCGGTTGTCGCATAATAACTATTCTACGTAAATTGATATTCAAGTTAATTGTTACTTTTCCCTTGCTGTGTATACCCACATAATTTTAAAACAATGTGTAACTATCTACACATATACAAAAACCATCGATAATGGTCAACATCGATGTTTTGAGTGGCCTAAACATCGAACATCGATGTTGAGCTAGCGATGCCAACATCGATGTTATTATCCCTATCTTAAAACTGAAGCCTGAGCCGTGGTAGCTCAGATGGTTAGCGCTCGCTGTAAGCTTCACAGTACTCGAGCAACCCGGGTTCGATCTCCGCCGGCACCAATGAAATTGTCAATTGCAATTTTAAGTGCTGATTTACCACGTGCTCGGCGGTGAAGGAAAATATCGTGAGGAAACCTGCATGTTTGAGAAATAAAAAATAATATTTCGATGACATGTGAAGTTCGCCAACACGTATTGGGGCAGCGCGGTGGACATTTCCTTGCCCTAAAACCCTCTCAGAAATGAGAGGAGGCCTGTGCCCAGCAGTGGGACGTTAAATAGGCTGCAACTTTACTTTACTTAAAACTGAAAAAAAAGTTATTTGGTATTAGAGTGATTCTGGCTATAAAACAATATCACCATCACGACATTTATCGCAATTTTGCTACTTTTGGTTTTAGTCGAGTTTTGTTGAATAATTAAACATTTCAATACCTCTGTATATATACCTTAAAGGCTTGCAGCTTCGTCAGGTTCATGGACATAAATTATCACAGTGAGTCTCAATACGATTCACCTGCGAAAAATCTTAACACCGCAATTCAGAAAAGGTTGTAATTTGTACAACGCCATCTATTACGTTCTTTGTGAGAAAACATCCTTTTTTAATTTAAGGAAAACATATTTTTACTGTGTTTTAAGTACTATAATAGAACGATACGAAATATATTATAATAGAACGTTTTTTTTTACACACGAATCTTTTTATTACTATTTTTGGGATTTTGTGGCGCCATTAAACAAATTCGAACCTACATTTCAAAATAATAATCATGACTTTCGATAGAATTAACCAATTTCAATAAAACAAAGATTAAATGAACTTGATAATACGCTTTATGATTTTCTTAAGGATTTCATTGAAAAAAAAAAGATGTTTACTCAAAACGTCATGCGTCCATAAACAAACAGACAGACCGTCAGATAGTACAATTCTAAAAATTATAAAAATGTACTTATTTAATGATTTACAGTCCCAATAATGATTTTAGTCGCAAATTAATATACTATACAATATTCAGAAACAGACATAACATGTTATTACCATTTTTATTATATGTATAGATTTAAGAGAGATGGCGCTGTTAACATCAATTCTAAAAATAAGAGATTAATTCACACGATTGATACAATAAAAAACATAAAAGAACTTATAAATCAGTGCCTGCATAGTAAGCAAAAAAGAAAGTTTGATCCTCGCCGAAAAATGAAATTGTTAATAGCTCTTAAAATTTTATTTACCACATAGAGTACTCGGCGGTAAAAAAATAAAAAATAAATGAGATTGTCAACACGCAGTAGGGCAGCGTGTCATTAATATAAAGGTTAGAAGCAAATATGAAACTCAACTACAGGAATAAATTTTAACCTGCCTTTTTGTATCACATTTATGCCACACCACCATCTATCGAAGAAATGGGTTAACTATTGTGCTTCAGATTTAGTTAATAAGGTTAATATATTTTTGTATAATATATTTAATACGTTCTTTAATACTTTTGTTTACTGCGTTTTAGATATACATAATTATATCATTATTTTACATAATTTAACTATGATTTATGATATGATATTAGTTTAAAATGCACTTGATGACTCAAACAAAGCCACCGTTGAGCACATTCGTACCTATACTTCCCTACCCATACTTCAGAATATTTATCATAACTTTTGATGGAATGAACTGATTTTAATGAAATAAAGACTAAATGTAACCCGAAGATACACTTTATAATTTCCTTAACAATTCTTATGATATAAATTAGTACTTTATACGTGATACGTTAACAAACAAACAGACAGACAGACAGACAGACAGACAGACAGAAAATTCTAAAAATGGTAGAAATGTATTTAATTACTTATTTTTAGTACCCCTCAATCACTTTTATTACAAAAATATAAAATGTACAGACATCTGCTATTTACAGTTTTATTATATGTATAGATAGATTATGGCTTCTTGCACTTTTTCTCAATATAAACAATAACTCTGTCAAATTTCACACAGCTCTGTGCGCGCAATGTGTTTAAAAAAGAGTACAAAATTTTTAATTATATAATAGTAGATGAATTTTTAATTATGTAATAATAAATGATAAATAAATAATTTCATGAAAATTCGAATTTCTGCGAAGAAAAAAAAAGTAAAAACTGTATCAAAATCCACCAATTATTTTAATAGTTTTAGGCGAATGTACAGACACGTACATTTACAACTTTATTTTATGCTCTTTGCTGATATTGTGGTTCTTTGAATTATTTTCATATTAAATTTGTGGTACAGCAAAGAAAAATGAAAGCATATAATGTTTAATTAACATTAATCTTGGATATTTTTTTATAAAAGCAGTCACTCGCTTGTCAGCGGATTAACGATGTTTCTTAGTAGCGGACATCTCGCACCTTTAACGCTTACTATACGTCACTGAGATCACCTAGATAGGTGATATATTATGGTAATGTCATCCATTATCGGAGCCCAGATCTTTCCGACACTTCTCATGTTCACCTCTTACGATACATTGGACAAAACGGTATATTGGGTGACACAATGTAAGGAGACACTTGTACTATTGTTTATTAATATTTACTAAAAATATTATTTTTATTCTAGACTGAGAACTGAGTTACGTAAAAACTAGTTTTGGTGTACTTTGTCGATATAGGCTTTTGGCAAACGACGTAAAATACTTATTTTCTATCGGTAGTGTATACTTTGCGTTTTATTATGATAGCGTATACTATCCATAGCGTCCTAACATACAAGGCAAAAAACTTTTTTATTACGAGGTCTGGAGACTGCTTTATTGGCATGATTGGTGTTTTAATGTTACTTATCAATTATCTTCTTTATTCAAGAATCTATTATATTCAGTTAGATGTAATCTGCATTGATGAACGATTTGCTAACGATATTGCTTTCAAAAATATTGATAAAAGTATAATAATAAAATAAAAGGGGGAGAGTATACTAGTGATTCGCTCCGACTTCGCACAGGTGATTTCTGGATCTCAACAACTTCGCCACATACCGGCTCCAAATGTGAATCTAAGTAGGGACCATAAATATAGGGACCATATCTATGGTCCCTACTTAGATTCATTCCTGGGACCCATTCAAACACAATCTAATTTTTTTGTCAAAATCGGACAAGCTCTTTTAAGAGTTTTAGAGAGACTAAAGGACAGACACGGACGGACATGTATACAGCAATTGATTTTTATTTATAGAGATTTATAAACCAAGTTATTTTTGTCGACAAGTATAGATAATATATGCGTACATGTATACGTATGAGTACATGCCTTTTAGTTGGGAATCCCCCTCCCTCACATTTTGTCCTATGGGTCACGTAAGAGGCGACTATAGGAAATGCACTAAATATAGTATGGCTAGGTACTGGTAAACGACGGTATTACCATTTTGTTACGTACGAGCGATGGGGAGCAGCTAAACGGCTGGTACTGTGATCGTCCGCCAGCTGAGTATGAGATTTAAGGCAAATCACGTCTAAAGTCTCGTGGGGCTATGTACAGCGGGTGACTTCCATGGACTGATGATGATGAAAAAAAGATACAGTATATATTTAGTCTTAAGATAATTTTACCTTATTCTTATTCAGACGAGGACTTGAAGTACTAGAAATGTTTTTTTTTAATTTCTCAGACATGCAGACATTACTCACAATGTATATTGCATAGTACATAAGGTAGGATTTTGTTAGGTATGCAGGACACATTAGAAATTATATGTAATCATGTTATTTAAATAGATTCTTTTGCTCATTTTTATGATTTTTATTCATTAACATGTCAATTCAACTGGGGAAGATCTATTATTTCATAGATATATTCAGCTGTATTCCCCATGATCCCTTACCATCACGGTCAAGCGTGTGATTAATCAGCATTTACACGAAATTAAAATTTTCTCCATTGGTGCCAGCGCGGATCAAACTGTCTTGCTCGTGTACATAGCACTATAAATTAATAAAATATATGAAAAAAAACGTCAGAAATTTGTGTTCCTTGAAAAAGGCACAATGTTTGAAAGGATCATTTAAATGATTACTCTCCAAGAAACAAAGGCGATGTATAATTTACTGCATTGGTAACGCGACTAATTATAAAGTTACGAGGCAGCCGGCGTGGCTTATAACGGACGCGACAAGATGTGCTTTAGGGCTGACAATTATCATAATATAGCAGAATTAACATAAATTTGTATTTGAAATAGTATAAATGATAATAAGTTAAACTTAACTAGGTGCGATCATCAAAAAAAGTTAGAAACAACACCTGCCGTCTTTCGCTAATTGTAGGCAGAACCAGTTTTAAGCATTTATCACCATGCTTGTTATGCGCACGAGTTCTCTTTGCTTGTTTGTTGTAAATTTTGGACGTTATAACGGGTAGAGAATGCTTTATGACATTTAATTATAAGAATAATCTTTCAATTACATACACACATTTTTGCACAGAAATTTAGGTTTGAAAACAAGTGACAAATTAAAATTTTTGTACAACCGACTTCAATGTAAATATTTTATTTTTGATTTTTTAAAACTGACCTGGACTACCTGGGAAGTATCACCTTTTGAAATAAAAAAAGATTTTTCCAAATCGGTTCTGGCGTCTTCGAATAATCGGTGAACATACATAAAAAAAAGATTCCGAAGAGTTGTAAACCTCCACATTTTTGAAGTCGGTTGATCTTTTCAAACCTAATTTCTGTGGGAATACAAACCTAAAAGTTAAAAAAGGCCGAAATGTAGATGGCTGGGTGGTACAAAAAGCTGAGTTCCTGCATTGTGTTTGCTCATCTGTAATCAAATCTGGATAGCAACAGCCTTACCAACCCTAAAGTCTTGTTCACGGGTAATGTCACTTTGATTAAATGCAGTGAATGGGCCGAGATGCGACGTCGCGTCAGACGTCTCGGTCAGCGGCTTATGATAATATAACTATTGACTCGTGTTGCCTTTGTACGAATATAAAGAAGAATTGTTATTACATGGGGACTGTGCTGGCAGCTTCCGTTAAAGTACCATTTGCTAGTATCGTCTGTAACATTTAGTTTCTTTATGAGAAGTATTTAATGTACCATTTTATTGCGGTTACGTATTATTTTGTTTCTTTGTTGCAGTTTAATGGGTGTGATGTGTGTTTGAGTTCTGAGCTATGTAAGGGTGTGATGGCCAAGGTTATTTTAAATGTAATGGAACCATAAATTCTACAAAAATTAAATTAAACATTAAGTCGATAACAAGTTCAAAAACATGCGTGAGTGTCGTGGAACACTCGGTTGTAACGAAGTTCCTTTCGTACGAGTAGTACATAGGTATATTATTATTAATAAACGTATTATATTATTGATTAACAAATACATGAATTACGAGCGTGTATTAAAATGAAGCGTCATTTAAAATAAAATAATATTTCTTTCATGGAAAAATAAGAAAAAGTGCGAGGGAGATGGATATTATTCCATCTCGCTTCCTTATAGCCGCCAAGGCCGTCAACACTTCGACAAGGGGTAACATTTTAAGGAACTTCGTTCCATAAAATGTGAAAAACTGAAGGCAAGAAACTTTTTAGATTTTTTTTATTGTATATTGTTAATGCTGAATTCTTATCCCATTTAACGTAAGAAAATTATAAAATTTAGTCAGAGAAAGTATAATATGTGACAAAAAGACACTCTAGTCGGATAAGTTGTTCAGAGTTTTTAGCACATTAATGTGTAGACAGACAAATAGTCGTAATGTTTTATAACATGTAAGGATTTCAGAAGAAGCCAATTCTTTTATAACTTGATGTCACAAACTATGTCGTAATTTATCTAATATATTTTATTAAAATAATTGTACAGTAACATTATTTAAACATGATACGTTATAAAGATACAGGTAGGTAAACTAACATTGAAGCGATTTTAATATCGTCGTAAAAAGGCTGGTGTTATGACTAAGATACAATCTCTATGGTACCTTGTTTTCGTTGGCCGCTGTGGTGACGTCAGCCCAAACGTGATTCATTATAATCCACTTAAAAATAATTGTTAGTAATACATGCCGGTATCTCCCGAGACATTAACCACGGTTAGATCTGTGTTTTATAATGTGTTGCAGCTTGCGCTATTTGAATTTTTTACCTTTCATATAGTGAAAGAATTTTTCAAATAACTGCAGTAGTTCTGGAGATTACCCTCCACATATATACAAACTCACAAAAATCGCACTCTCTCTTTATAATATTACCATAGATTAAAGTGATGAACAAGGTAACAGACCACCTGGCTCCTTAAGGCCATAGGCCACCAACAAAAACCACATGTGAGGACAAAGATGAAATGTCTCATAAATAATAACTAAAAAAAACCATACTGGCTGTCTTTCTCATTAAACTGAAACAGCAATAGTTGCAATGCTGCATGGTGACTGAAATAGGTGATAAACAAGAGAGAATACGTAAGCGACTTCCAGACAAAAGGGCAGCTCTACCACTAACTACAATACCTACTATTTATTAAAGCATGATGAAATTGATTTAATAACACAATTAAATACGTTTTACTAGGTTCTTTATTTGGTACTTATTCATATTAACTACATCTCTTGGTCCGCTACCAGATTTGGTAGCGATAACAAATATTGAGTACGTCCACGTATAGTTATCATTCTCGCCTGTTTGTCAACCTTCCATATAAGTAAAAGCAAAGTAGGAAGGTATTTTAAAATTTTATACAATGGCTTTCCTGTCAACTTTGAGTGCTTTTCCATCTAAAGCTGTACGATTGTTTTGTTCTCTGGTATTTGAATATAAAATATTTTTATTTTATTTTATGATGTTGTTTATATATATTTTTTTGTAATAAATTAAACTATACCACTGTACAGAATTTTAAATTTTTAGGTTCGGCCGTCATTCTAGGAATCATTATAAGCATCACAAACATGTTTATTTTTTTGTTCTTTGCCTGTATTCCAATACCTTGTTCTTTATCAAACTTCATTTTAGTTTACAATGCCTCCTTCCTGTCCCACTTAACTTTTTATATAATGCAATGCAACTAAAATTTGTAAAATAGCACTTACTGTAATTATAACAAATACTACTAGTAGTAACACATTTAAACTTTAGATATTACCTTCACTAATATATAAAAATCTATTGCTGTTCGTTAGTCTCGCTAAAACTTAAAAACGGCTCGACTGATTTTGATTTAAAAAAATGTGTTTGTTTTAATGGGTCCTTAGATGGTTTAGATTTACATTTACACCTAACGGGTCCACCGTTAGGTGGCGCCATTGTCGAGATCCAGAAATCACCCGTGCAAAGCCGGGCCGGATCGCTAGTTAGAGATAATTTCCACGATGGGAGCCGGTTTTTATGAGAAATAAGAAGGGCGTGACAGACGTTATTATTAGATATTGCATAGACATAGAGGACATCCGGGCGGCGTTTAGTCCATACTAACTATTAAAGTATTCCTCTGCTCTCTCCCTGCATAATGACAATAGAGCAAATATTTTCTACGACACAATTTATTTCTATCATTGCCTGATCCTATGTATTATTTTATTTCAGTAATAAATGAACTTAATAAAAAGTAAAAATTGATTCCAAATATTAAAAACAATAAAATAATTTCCGTCCGTATATTCCGCGAAACATCGTCAAGTACCTACTTACTAGGTAGGTTCCTTTTCTGCCTATGAATCCGTCTGGGTAGATAGATAGATACTGAACTCTTTCCGATCGGCTTGACTCTTTGCGTATTTTATCGCATTTACCACGGGGAGTGCTCTGACAAATTGTTCAGACAAATTCTAGCCACATAACTTCACCATCGCACCTCGCGACAAAACTCGCGATACCATCCATACCATCTGTATGACTGGCGGTTCACCACTGTGCGATTTAAAAGAAGTTTTCTTCCTCGCACAACTTCCTTTTGGAATTGACTACCACCAGAGATTTTTCCGGACTGATACGATTTAGGGACATTCAAGAAAAGAGTGTACTCCTTTTTAAAAACCCGGCAACGCATCTGCGATTCCCCTGGTGTTGTAGTTGTTCATGGGCGGCGGTAATCACTTACCATCAGGTGAGCCGTATGCTCGTTTGCCCCCACTCCTATAAAAAAAAGAAAAAAAAGACCCTCTTACCTATTTCTACCGCCAGTTTACAGTGCCTCCACCTTTTTATTCCAGTGTGAAGGGTATAGTGAGCAAGTATAATCACAGGATGTGGTCATTCCATGTATACTCATAGCCAAAAACGCATTTGTTTGAAATTGACAACCCTAGTCCATAAACTGCTGTAGCCACTTACCAGTAGCCGTACTGAGGTCGTTTTCAACCGACTTCAAAATGAAGGAAGTTCTCAATTCGTCGGAATCCATTTTTTATCTATGTTCACCGATTATGTACTCGAAGACACCTGAACCGAGTTCGATGATTATTTTTTTATTTGAAAGCTGGTGCTTTTCATGAGGTCCCATATAAATTTCATTAGGCATTTCATGACCTGTAGTTTTAGAGTTCTATCGCACAATCGTACCTTAAAATTCATTGTGCTGATAATATTATTGAGAAACCTGAGCGCGACAAACTTATGCAACGACATTGGAGCGGATCGTTTAGGCGGAGGTCCTAACGGGATGTGGTGGCGACAACATGACTCATACCCAACATAATTTGATCTCTGCTTTAAGCGTGTGCAATTTCCGATCAGTGGTTTGCTTTGCATTTACAATTAATAAAGCACAAGGATGGATAGCTGTAGCTACGGTTAGTTGCTTTAATGCGTGTGAGCTAGCCGCCAATGTTTTTGTGTACCAACGAACCAGGCATCCGTGTAAAAGGCTTTATAAAGCGACAGAAAAAAATTAATGAATTCATAAGGAGATATTCACTATTTATTAAAGATTATTTTTGTTTTGTGTAAACGATTAAGGGCTTTCTGTACTACAATAATAAATAAATTAATGGTCTATTGATAATTAACGACAACTTTTTACTAACATTCACGCAAAGGAAGTCGCGGGTACAGTTAGTTTATAATATAATCATTGGTGCGTCTGTTAGTGATCGCATAACTTCTGAACGGCCGATCGAAGACATAATATTCACACATAACATTTGTTTTGTCGAGACGTTACAAACTGTATATACTCGTAATTATCTATCAAAATCACGCATATTCACAATATAATATTATGTTGGTTTTGTGGCAAGAAATAAAATCACAAAATCTGGATTCAGTAGGTGGCGCTGTTATGGTCGCGTCTTGTTGTGGTCGAGTTATTGATACTTATTATATTTACTCTATAAAAAGTTCGAAGTGAATTCGTAGCGAAATTTATCACGGCACTTACCGAAAAGTGCAGAACAACGACTTATAATTTATAAATTATTTTCCACAAGTGCTTCGTGATTGTCATTGAGTAAGAGTGAGTAATCTATTCCATTCCATTAATTATTATCCCTTTGTACAGAAGTTTATATTTTTAGGTAAAGTCCACTGCTAAACATAGGCCTCCCCCATAGAATTCCTCATAGGCGAGGGTGGGTATGAAGCATTCTATGGGAAGATGTTGATGTCGATAGCGAAAAACAAGCCGGGAGATCCCGGCTTGTTTTTCGCTATCGTCTCTTAAGACACCCACGGGACGATATGGTAGTGGATATTCTTACACTACACGGTGTAGTAAGTAATTAATCTATGTTTGTTTCATTCAAAACTTGCTTATGTTTATTATACAAAAATATTTATATATACCTTCGGATGTATTTAAAATGCAATCGTCAAAATAACTGGGTCACTAGGACTCATTGCGAATGGCCTTTGCGTATGAATTAATGTTTATATAACTTCTAAATACCTGAACGCGTTTTCAGCTAAACTTGTAAACAGGGCATTAGGTAAAGCAGCTTAGACGTCCTTTTCATTGGATTGTGCGTAATAAATTGAGTTGTGCTTAATATAAGTCCCAAACACTCAGTGTTGGCGTACGATGTAAATTGCACAAGGGATGGAGGACGAATTGTGTAAAGCGGTCGGGTCCGGGGATAATATCTCTAGAAGCCGCCGCGAACGTCCTCGCTACCTACACGAAGCTGTGTGTACATATGTCGACACCCGTCGCTTTTCACATGCACAACGGACTAATTAAAAAAAAATTGTGATATCCTATTTATCAATCGGTAACATCTCACTAAATATATACTTACGTAGTCATAGACCAATGTATATGTGATGTAAGTGGCTGCGTAAGAGAATCCGCAGCCACTTACTTAGAGCGGCAGAGGGAAACTGAAACAGAATATAGGCAGCATCATCTCTGTGATAACTTAAAATAAAAAATAAAACTGCAGTGGCAACCGCCTGGCCAAGCGTGGCAACTACGGCACATATCCCCTTATAAGGCAATGTATGAAGTAGGCCTATGTTCAACAGTGGCTGTAATGATGATAATGATGTAACTAATATATACAAGTATTTCATTCCAATATTAAGCAAAAATTTACATATATTTAGATCACATAGAGGGATATAGGTACCTGTCTTCAGATATATAAAACGCTCAGTCAAATATATTTTTTCTGTCAGTGTTTTCTGAGGCGTATGACGTTTCGTATTGTTCAGAAAGGCACATTGGTAACAATACCTTTTATGCTGTCTACGAAAATTGCACCGTAAATGTATGGTCTGGAGACATAGAACGATTACTATCACCGAGTTAATTGGGACAACAGTCGCGGTGCAAATTTGTTATGTACTGTAACATAGTTTGTCAATTAGCTCTAATTGCAGCGTAGTTACGTCCCATCAGTATTTATATTGTTCCTTTATTGAATAATGCCCGTATGCAATTGACGCGGCTTTTGTGCTCCAAATTCAATACAAATATTGTTCTAATTTGGTAGATTGATTTTGTTCTCTGCTATTGAAGTGACGTTAGCAATTGAAAGGAATTGATAGCGTGATTGAAAAAGTTGTAAAGTTTTTAATATTTTTATACACATTGGTCTACATGATGATGGGGATGAAGTTGCCCAATTCCCTAGGAATTACTTGAAATGGTCCTCTACTGGTGGGATGCCGGAGGGGAGTTACAAACAACCTGGCAAACACACACCGCCAAATGACGCAAAGCGTGTTCCGGTATTAGATTAGTTGAAACCCGGAGCTATGGTTAAACGTCTGAATCACTCGCTGTAAACAGTCTCCAAAAGGGGACGTTATTAATATAATACTTCAATTGGATCAGTATACTCCCATAAATTAACACTTAAAATACTTTTAGGAGTGATAAACTATTATAATATATATATATCGTTACAGCCTATAAAATTCACTGTTAAACATGGGCCTATAAAGTGCCTCATAGCGGGGGGAGGGGGGGGGGGATATTTGCCACGCCTGAAAAGCGGGTTCGTAGATCGTAGCATTATATAAAACTCAAGCAATGAACTATTTATCTAATAATGTTATAAATATTTTAAAGTTTAATAGTAGTTTCCTATTCCACAAGTAAAACATCAAGCTATTAAAACCTCTTTCATTACTTAGCCGTGCCCGGCTGTTTGGTGAAGAAGTGCCACCGTAAACGTGAACAAGACAAGCTATACCAACCTAACTAATAGCTAAGTAATTGGCCGTCCCCTCGGTGTATTCCTTCGCTCCAGCTTGTTTTGTGCTATTAGCGAAAGAAAGTGCTTTCAGTTCGTAACTAACTGCTTAATTAAATTTCTTTGTTCATTGAAGTGTCGTGCTTCTCTGGCTTTGATTAATCGAATAACCATTCGATGAAGACAACATATTTGTTAGTTGCAATTGTTTCAACTTAATTGAACTACATTAGATTCCTGAACAATACGTGTATATTTCAGTTTCTGTTTCATTAATGGTTTGGCAATGAATAAAATAATTTTGAAAAATATTATATTTTTTTTTATAGTATAGGGGTGACAAACAAAATGTCCACCTGATGGTATGTGGATGCTGTGGCTCATAGACATCTATATTTTTCCTCGATTAAGAATCAAAATACAGATACGTTGTCACCCCTGAGGACTAAGATGGAATGCCTTTTTTCCATTAAGAAAGGTCTCCAGCTTACACTTACCATACGAAACACATAATATATATATATATATATATATATATATATATATATATATATATATATATATATATATATATATATATAAGCTATATCGTGGTTGCAGCGCGAATGGGTCGGCTCGACCGGGGTAGGACCACGCTCTCACAGAATACCAGCGTAAAATAGCAGCTTAATGCTGCTGTGTTTCGTTTGGTGAGTGTAGAGAACCGGAGACCCATTTTACTGGAAATGAGGTATTCTATCTCAGTCCTCAGGGATGACAATGCATCTGAATTTTGGTTCTTAATTGAGGATAGAAGTCTATGGGCCACAGCATCCACTTGCCATCGGGTGGACTGTTTGCTCGTTTGTCACCCTTATTCTATAAAAATGTGTAAATAAATATGTTTCTTTCTAATATTATTTTCTAATTTGTATTTTTTTTAAATGTGACTATATTATTATAATAACTATTTTTAAACAATTCGTTACTTAAACTTAGTTTACAAGTTTTGCTCGTACGTGATACGTATGTAATTTTAAACACTTCATAAACAATAAATTCCCTCGAGGAACAATCAAGTAATCCCTAAATCTTTCGGGACACACCCTTTGTGGGGTCATGACATTTTGTTCTAAGGCAGAAAGCATAAAATGCATTACGGAATCTTATTCGACATAGGAAACCGAATTATATCAATCTGATTTCAACATTTTCAGTTGTGTTTTTTTGGAATATTATTTTGTAGGATGTATTAAGATCGATTATTCCGACATTGAAACTATCTTTGTTTTGCAGAAGAGAGCTGTAAGAGCACTTTATAGCTTAGGTCTTATAAATCAAAAGGTTTAAAAAAATTATTAAGCAAAAATTGTTTAGTAAGGGTTTATTATATTACATGATTGATAATAACCCCTGGGAATGAATGGGGTGATCGCTACCTAAATGTTTTTGTACTAATTTTATAAAATACTTTATATTGTAGTTTTTTTTAGAGAAAGTCCCGCTGGGTTTCTTGCTGGTTCTTTCCAGGGCAGAGGTTTTTTGAAACCAGTGGTAAAGCTTAAATGACTTACAATAAGTATTATTGTAATCTATATTGAATAAAAATGATTCTGCTCTATTATATGAGTTTTTTAGTCAATGTGTACTTTTTATTCAAAGTTTAATTAATTATTTATTACACGTGCGGTTAAAGAATGGGATTGAAAATGGCGTCGCCTCTAACCTCTCGCTCGCACACTCGCTATCTATACGCACACCCGTCGGTAAAGGCAGCAAAAAAAAAACGTTGCGATATGCGTTTTTCGTACGTTCTATAACTTCAGTTCCTTGTCATTGTAATCAAACGACAAAAAAATCAGTCCGATTGCGCTAATTCGTAAGTTACGAAGATTTCTGAGCGTTTAGTTTCAGATGTTTCCGATACTCGGTAAATATACATACAAAACAAAATCTACACTTCAATGATTAAAATCTTCTCATTTTAACACGTTAGAACAATATTAAATTGGTAATTTTAAAAACCCTCGAAACAAAAAGAGTTGAAAACGGTTTACTTGAATCATAGCTAAGAACACTCGATCAAGTCACCATTCATACAAAAAAAATCTAAATCGGTTCATCCGTTTGGGAGCTACAGATACACATGTTAAACATATATAACACCAGTCTGTTTGCGTCGGGGGTTGAAAAACCATCACACCAGTATAAGGGGTATGTCTAAAAGAAGTTAGGTCCACTTTACTCATTTCTTGGACATCGACAAGTTATTCATCACCGTAAAGGCTATCATAGACGAGCAGGTATGCGTAGATGTGTATAAGGACGTGAAAGAAGCGAGAGAAGTGTGTCAGGATCGTGTCAAATGGAAGTCCGTAGTTTCTGCCTACTCCCCTGGGTGGCAGGCATGAGTGTTTGTGTATCTCTCTCGCGCACCGGGCCTAAAGTGAACTTTATGGCAGTGGGGGGGGGGGGGGGGGTTTCTCGATATACCCTCAATTCCACCTCGCCACCGTCGATATGACGCTCCGCCAGAGTGACGCAACCTCTTGCTCACTCTCGATCAGTCCTGTATTTTATATACGCGCCGACATGCTTATAAATACAGAAAAAAATAAATTATTTACACTTTACATTGTATCGTTCGCCGCAGAACGCTCTGATTAATTTACAGTGAAGAGCACATATTGATAAACTGGCTTCGAAATTAACGCTAGCAATTTTTGCTTTTTAGAAAACTGACTAATGAAACAACAGCTATTGTATTACTGTGGGGTTTGGCAGCTTGATTGGAAACAATATTCATTTAAAAAAAAAAGAAGAAGTAATACGGGCAATATATAATATTATTTTGAGGCCTACCGAATCGCCACGCGACCTTTTCAAGGAGTCTATTCTGACACTTCCGTAGTTATTTATTATTTTTGAGAACATCATGTACGTACCGAAAAATATAAATTTATTTAATATAAAATCTCCTTTTTAAAAGGCACTCCTCACTAACCACCAGGTGAGCCACATGCTCGTTTGTCGCCTCTTCTATAAAAACATGCTAGACATTCCTAACTTTAGATTAGCTAAAACTAGATATTAACCGTGTGTTGGCGGTGTAAGAATATGCACTACCTATATCGTCCCTTACCCATATCGTGAAATTGAAAGAGGAGATTGGCAGCAGCACTTCCTTCTTTTTTATAGGAGAGGGTTGTTTTTTATAGGTTCCTGATAAGAACTCGAAATTATAAAAGACTGCGGTTGTCTAAAATAAGTAGTAAAATAGTGGCAGTCGTCTTTTATAGTCTATAAAGGATGAAAACTAGAAAGACTTTTTTAATGTACTGTAACAATCAGATACAAAATTAAAAAAAATACCTACTATAAAATAGATCAATAATTTGAGGACTGTGATGAGTGGAAACAACTCTTATCATGTACGTGCAATTTCCCTAACTACTAATAATATAATAATTTTTGTTTACTGTATATTTATATGTTATAATTATTATAAATGATATCGTAACACGAATTTGATAAAAAAAATTCTCCAGATTTTCTTGCCTTTTTTTCCTCTGAGGTCTTATTTCGAACCAGTGTAGATTTTGACGTTCATAAAAGCTTTAAACAAACCTAAATGGAATAAAACGTTTTTTCTTTGACCTGTTAAAGATCATTATCATAAATCTTCAGGTATTTATTTTATATCAAGCGGACGAAATCGACTAGCTAAGCTTGAAGTCGAAGCTTACTAGCTAGTATAAAAATATAATGCAAATAAAGTACCTACAAAATATCACTATCCCAACGTTATGAGTATAATCGATAACTAATACTGCAATTAGCAAATAACGATATATTTGAAGCTATGAGGCTGCATGAGTGTTGAAGTGTTTGTAAGTTAAGTTTGTAGTGTATTATGTGTGGTAGGCGTGAATCTTTCGAAAGCCGAAACAATGAAACAGAAACCTTCGTGACTCGTAAAGCGGCGTGTATACTAATATAGGTTTCATACAATTGTATAATTAATGCATTTTACTTTTTACAGTCTGTAATAGTACTGGCTCGTACCCACCTAGATATCCAGTAAATAATAAAAAATATGTTAACTAAAAATCTTTCAAAAGCTCGCATGACTCCGTTCCATTGTTACTGATTAACTGATCTTTGCTCGGTGCTAGAAATAAAATAATCTGTATATAATTTTCTCAGGGATGACCCTATTCCTATATATAAAATATGTAATTTAAATACAAAATTTCTCCAAGTCGCTAGAGCCGTTTCAAAGAAAGCAATTACTACATACGAGTACAATATGTAAACCAGAATACGAGTATTATAGGATTCATTTTACTTTGCAGTGTATAGATGAACTTTTTAATTTAACGAATAATCTCTTATGAAGTGCCTATTTTTGTAGTAGTAGCATTTTTGTCTTTTGTTGAGAAAGATCTTAAGACCTCTTACAGTTGGTTAAGATGTCTAGTATCCTAATCATCATCATCATCATCATTACAGCACTTCATAAGTCCACTGCTGAACATAGGCCTCCCCCAAGGAATGCCACAAACCACAGCCCTCAGACACCTGCATTCTTCGAGTTATATGGCCGGCCCATTGCCACTTCAGCTTAGGTACTAACCCGTAATCGTTGGAGCCACACATAATGATCCAAGAGCAAGTCTTATCCGACACTATTCCGGATATTCCGGATTAAAAACCGAAACCGGTACTTGAAGTCTTTCAGAAGCTCTTTAATGCCGTCCTCCATGGTGGGACTACGCCGGAGACGTGGAGCAGAAGTGCGATAGTCTAGTCCTTCAAGAAAGAAAGAAAGAACTATTTATTTATTTAGAAAGAAAGAACTTTTATTTATTTAGAAAGAAAGGCGATAGAGCTCTCTTGAAAAACTAAAGAACAATTTCCTATCTGAGCCGCATCTACGTGCTGTTTTCGAGAGTCGAAAGTTCGAGTTCGAATCGTCTCGCACGCAGACTCAACGGCTTCCAGCCTCCCGAACAAGCCGATTTCCGAAAAGGCTTTAGTACTATAGACCACATACATACCCTTCGGCAAATTGTACAGAAGACCGAAGAGTACAATCTGCCACTTTGCCTTGCGTATGTGGACTATGAGAAAGGATTTGATTCCGTCGAAATTTGGGTGGTGCTACAGTCAAAGGGACTGTAGCTTTGCCTAATTGACTGTCGATATATCGAAGTGCTCAAGTGTTTGTACAGTAGGGCTACGATGGCTGTCCGAGTACAGAACCAGAGTACGAAACCTATCCAACTGCAGAGAGGTGTAAGACAAGGTGACATTATATCCCCGAAAGTCTTCACCGCTGCATTGGAAGACGTTTTTAAGCTACTGGATTGGAAAGAATACTATATTAACATCAATGGCGAGTACATCACTCACCTTTGATTTGCCGCCGATATAGTCCTTATGGCAGAATCTTTGGAGGACCTAAGCAATGACCTCAATATTGTCTCCCAACGGATAGGTCTTAAAATGAACATGGACAAAACAAAGATCATGTGTAATGTCAATATATAATAATGAGCCGGCCACTCCGAGTGGGCTTGGCGAGCCCACTTCGGATGTGTGTCGGTGGGCTGCGGTGAGAGGGGTGTCCGCTCCCTCTACCGCTGCAGCCGAGGTGGAGTCGCGGAGGAAGAGGAGTGTTGGTATGGCGATGCGCCACTCGCCCTATCCTCCGCGACTCTGATGGGGCCGCACCGTTAATGATGCGGTGGTGGTGAGGCTGCGGGGAGAGAGGAGTGTCGGTATTGCGAGGCGCCGCTCTCCCTACCCTCCGCAGCCGAATCTTGGTTGGCGGCGGAGCCATAGACCAGATCCGCCGCTGGGGTCAGGAAGACTGGTGCTTCTGAGTGCTAGTTTTGCCTGGCCCCATGGCCTTCGCACATCGGACACGGGGGCGTCCGTTGCGCATGTTAAGTTGGAGGCCGAGGAGGAGGGCGCGCCATATGTTCCGGTGCGCCTTACCTGAGAGGGAGATGGGGGGAGGAGTAGTCCTCTCCCGAGGAGAGACCGCCATGGTGCGGCCAGCGTAGGTGGGACCGCGGATGTGTGGGAAAGCGTTCCCGTGGCCCTGCCAATATGCGACGAGGGTGGAACACCATGGGGTTTTAGTCGGTGCGAGTCCGACATAACCCGTCCTTGCCCCCGCGAGGCGGGTATGTAAAAAAAAAGGTAAGTCCAATTTCGACCGAGAGGTCAATCGACGGATTCAACACGGATGGGCAACGTTCGGGAAATCACGACACATCTTCTCGTCAGGTATACCTCGTATTTTTTTTTATAGGATAAGGGTGACAAACGAGCACACAGTCCACCTGATGGTAAGTGGTTGCTGCGGCCCATAGACATCTACATCTATCCTCTGTTATAAATCAAAATGTAGATGCGTTGTCACCCGTGAGGACTAAGATGGAATGCCTCATTTCCAGTAAAAAGGGCCTCTGGCCACCTGCGCTCACCAAGCGAAACGCAGAGGTAAACCTCTACTTCACGGTGGTTTTCTAAATATCAGATATAAAATTCTTAGATCGGTGGCAGGGAGCAAACTGAAAAGTGCGAGACGTTTGGTACTGCAATAGCCAAACCGAATAATCAATTTTTTAATAAATGTATATAATATGGACTCGCCCTTAGCCATATTCTTATCTTTATGTTTTTTACGTTAATGAAGCTAGAAGTATCGAACATCTTGATAAAATAATGAAGTCACTTCAATGCTCGGGCTCTTCATTTAGGTATCTCATTTCATTGATTCATTGATTCATTCGTCAAAATTAAACGTTTTCCTTGAAACGTTTCTCTGTTTGCTTTAAGGTGAATAATTCTGTGTAATGAATTTTAATTTAACAATACAAATTAAACATTTACAATGTTGTATCATGTTGATGGATTTTTACCAAAAAGCAGACATATTTTTAACTTTTTTTTAAAAAAATAATATAAGTCGAAACATGAATTTAATTGATTTTATGAATAATTTTAGAAACAGCTTGGGAGCGCCCATTACCTCATTCTAAGACGTATATTTTGAATCATATATTGTTGTTAACCATATATGTTTTAACAGCTTTCTTTTTATAGTAATTTCTTTTACATACATACATACATAAACACTCACGCCTGTCACCCAGAGGGGTAGGCAGAGACTACGGACTTCCATTTGGCGCGATCCTGACACACCTCTCTCGCCTCTTTCACATCCATATATCTACGCATACACGCTCGTCGGTTAAGGGTACTCCTAATCTGGCCCATTTTCAATGTATCGCCGATCTGGTCGATAAACCTTCGTCTAGGGCGTCCCTTCCCGACCCTGCCGTTCACTTCTGCAACATAAATTTGCTTTGTCACTCTTTCCTCGTTCATTCTTTCTACGTGACCAAACCACCGAAGAATTCCTTTCTTAATCCTTGTCACAACGTCATCTTGCAAACCACACTTTTCTCTTATTACACTATTTCTCACCCTGTCATTCAGATTCAGCCCTAGCATACTAATTTCTTTTCTTTTCTAATTTAGGACCGTGAGGTGGTAGGGAATCCCATCATTCCGTTTCGTGCTGTGGGTGTCGTCAAAGAGGCAATGCAAGTTATTACACTGACTCTGTAGAGACAAGTGACTGGACTTTCATTTTGGTGGTTTTTTTTTTAAACTGCTCATGAGTTTGTGTGCGTAAAATACATTTTTCGCGAATATATTGAAAGGGCAAAGTTAAGAACATCATTTCTTAAAGATATTTTTTTTAAATACAAGGATTTAAGTTATATCTTATAAGTTACTCTTATGAATTTCTTATACAAAACAAAAAGAGTTTCTGTGACAGTCGCAGTATCGTATAAAAATTCCATACGTTGTTATGTTATGCAAATAATTAAAACTAATCTAGATGTTTAAACACTAGTAAGACTTCTAATATCTTTCGCAGCATAATGCAGAACTAAGTCTGCCAGCTATGTTATGTAATAAATTATGTCTATAGTTACCTTTTTTAGAAATCTTTACTATTTTAATATTGTATTTTGTACATACCAACGTATATTATAAAAATATGATATACGAATTAAAATGGGGACACACGCTCGATTTAATAATTCATAGTTCGCCAGTAAATCAGAAAATCGACCCTCACAATCTATACAAATAAATAAAATAGAAGTGTCTGTTTGTAATGTCAATATAACAGCTTTTTACGAAATGCATATGAAAGTATGTACGTTACTTATAACAAAAATACAATTCTCAAAATTTTTGTCTGTCTATCTGTCTGTTTGTTTGTTTGTTCCGGCTAATCTCTGAAATGGCTGGACGGATTTTGACCGGACTTTCACTGGCAGATAGCTGATGTTATAAGGAGTAACTTAGGCTACTTTTATTTTAGAAAAAGAATTGGGGTTCCGCGCAAAAAAATCCTAAATTACACGCGAGCGATGTCGCGGGGAACAGCTAGTATTTGAATAAATTAATTTCATATTTAGTTGCTGATTTACCACGTAGAGAAGGAAAAAACATTGAAAGTAAAACCTTTTGAGGACATGATGTGAAGTCTGCAAACCCGCATTGGGTCAGCGCTCTAAAACTCTTTCAGGAATTTAATGTATACTGATTGTTATTTTACTTTTGTCCTTATGCACATTAAACGTGTAAATTTCAATTAGAGCTTAGTTTAGAAATATCAGTGCTTTGTACCGCTTCAAAGTAGTAGTGTTATTTAACCAATCGTTTTACGCTTCAATGTTTATTTATTATTTGATAATTAAATGCATTTAGCTTAATATTAATACAGTGCGGCAAATATTAATAATAAAACGTTCCATTCGATAAAAATATAAATACCGCTAAACCCGAACGGATCATTAATGATAGTCATTAACGAATTGGGCATTATTTAACTAGTGTTTAAGCCACTCGATACAATTGTGTTTGTGTTAATACAATGTGTGTTAATATAATTCGAAATACGAATGAATATTAAGAAAAAAAATATTTTTATCTAAAATAAATTGGCTGCGATAATTTATTATAGATAAAAATATTTTTTTATTATAAAACGATAGAAAACCATGCAATGTGATCCGTTAATAGTGATTATGCTTAATTATAAATTAATGCCTTTGCGGCCTCTCACAAGCGGTATTTTATCCTTTTAAATAGTTTTAGTGGTCAAAATATTAGTGCATCAACGTATAATTTCCTCCGGTTTATACGATGGTTTTCTTTTATATTTTTATTATTTTACTATTATGAGCCACGGCTTGTTTCATATTGTATGCCAGTTTTATATGTTATGCGATTTCGTTTTATAATTAAGGTTTATCTATCTGTATTCTGTACGCAACCCACACACGTACATTACGTACAATATTGTTCTATAACTAACGACGTGCCTTTACTTCGCTTAAATGTAAAGTTTTAACATAAGTAGTTCAGTTTCCATTTCGGGGCAGTATAGAGATTCTCGCAATTTGTGAATAGATTTCTCAACTTAAAACCAACCTTTTGAAATTAAATGATTTATATTTTTACATAGAAAAGTAAAATATTGTTTAGGTGTCTGGTGGATAAGGGCTTGTATTGACATCTACACTCGCTGTGTTTGTGATGTGAATATTATTAGTCTAGTCTAGACAATAATGTTCAATTGTTTCCGTATTGAATGCGTGTCAAAGTTTATCCATAAAAATATCTACTAACAATTATTGTGAATGATTCTGAAGCGTCTATTAAGTATATATTTGTTCTCTAGTTTGTCGTTATGATCACGTAATATGCCAACTTATAAGTTATTATGTCACTCAGAGTTTTATGGCCAAACTTCCTCATTCTGCTGAGCTTCCAGCTTACACGCGATGACATATTTGCCGAACTCCGACCTACAGTGTTAATTCCTGCTTATAGTTACAGAAGTATAATAACGTTAAATGCCAGAGATGAGTTAAGAGTAATTATAAGTGGCTTATGAAATTAGCACAAATAATACATAATTAAAAAGAAAAAGATGTGACGTGTAATAAATTTTGCAAAGTAACTTCTGGTTCTAATAATTAAATAATATCAGTTTTATTAATATTCTACGTACATGAGTGCGTCCCACTGCTGGGCATAGGCCTTCTCATTTTCACAAAGAAATTTCACTGGACTAATGCATGTAGCCGGCTTACACTGGGTAAAAGGACGAATTCATTTTTAAGTTATTGAGAATGTGTATGCAAAGTAAACAAAGGCACTACATAAATATGGATATCAATATATACAACGTGTCCCAAAATTCAACGATAAGCCAACACCGGAGGATAGACCTGCCCCGGACTAATCGGGTAAAAAAAGAAAAAAAAATATATCCCAATTATATTTTAAGTTATATAAAAAAAATGAAATTCTTCAGAAATTGAGACCGTTTATGATATTTTTCACTACCATGACCACAATTTTTTAAATATTTTTTTCTTTTTTTTTTATAGGCAACCTGAATAGTACTGCTATCTACCACAATTCTTAAAAACTCCAGAATAACTCTTGTTTTATCACGAAAATTAATGAAACTTATTTTATTCCCTAAATTTTTTGAAGACTTTTACTTTTAACCAAATTTAACTTATCGTGGTGTAAAAAAAAAGTATGAACACTAGTATGGCAAGTTTTTTTAAAAATTGACGCAACTAACCAATATTCCAAAATGGTATAATACTCTAGGAAAACAAGTTATAAAAAAATATGGGCCTACTATTTCTTAACAGGGGCCAAATTCCTTAAATTGTAATTGTCAGTAATCACTTTTACTACATGCCCAAAATGGGTTCCTGTTACAATTTCTAGGAATTCGAATGGGGCATTAATACCTTAGATGTTAGAGAGAGATAGATAGATAGAGATATTTACGTTAAAAAGAGACAACAACAGGGCAGGTAGAGAAGCTGTTATTATTCTCAGCAAGTCGGTTCAGTACGCTCTGCTCCTTTGTTTACTGCGCACCGTACCCAATTCAACTTACGTGGCCCTCGTACATACTATCGACTTTTGGCTTGGCTTTTTGGACTGGAATCGACCTGCAAACTTAACTGACCTGGCATTATTTGGACTGGAAGTGATCTGCAAACTGAACTGACCTGGCATTATCTTGGACTACGATTGTGTGTTTTGTGATTTAGAGTTCTGGCGCATTTTGGACTGTTTGGCGTTTAACATGCCGCAACCGTACACACCACAGGAATACGCTAATATGCATTTAATCTATGGAGAATGCCGATGTAATGCTAACGCTGCTAGCAGACTGTATCCAGAAAGATACCCAAATGCTCAAAGATATCCTGATTATCGAGTGTTTATTAATGTGCATCAAGCGTTTTCGGAGGGTCGTATGCCATCCAATAGGAGCAGCGCTGGAAGACCTAGATTGGATCGTGATGAAGAAGTTCTCAAGGAGATAGAAAATGACTCGACTACTTCGGTACGTGCCATAGAAGAAGCTACAGGAATCCCGAAAAGTTCTGCACATCGAATATTAAAACGTCACAAGCTTCACCCATATCACTACAGGCGTGTGCAGACGTTATTACCGCGGGACTATCCGCTACGGGTCACATTTTGCCGTGTAATGCTGCAAAGGCACAGTGAAGATCCCCACTTCCTAGACAAAATTCTATGGTCGGATGAAACAACGTGCAAGAAAGATGGGTATTTAAATCTTCACAATCTACATAGTTGGAGTAATGAAAATCCACACTTGATGAGACAAGACAAATCCCAATATCAATTCAAGATTAACCCATGGACCGGCATATTAAATGGAAAAGTAATTGGGCCCTTTGAGTTACAAGGAAACTTAGATGGCAATAGTTATTCAAACTTTTTACAAAATGACTTGCAAGAATTGTTAAACGACGTGCCCTTAAGTGATCTTCAAAACATGTGGTTCCAAAATGATGGTTGCCCAGCACATTATGCCCGTCCTGTGCGAGAATATTTAAATCAAGAGTATCCAGGGCGTTGGATCGGGCGACTTGGTCCTATCTTATGGCCACCCCGTTCACCCGATTTGAACCCCCTTAAGACAACCCCAATAGAAGAAGTCCTTCTATTGGGGTTGTCTTAAAAACAGGGTCTACTCAAAACCCATTGTGACATTGGACGAGCTTCGTCGAAATATCACTCAGGCTGCTGATTACATTAATAGCAGAAGATATGCAAGACAAATAAAACGATCATTTTTAAGGCGATGTCGTGCATGTATTAATGCTGGTGGCAAACAGTTCGAACATTTGCTATATTGTTAATAACTTAATAAATTACACGTGAAACTGTTTGTACCATTTGTTTTGAAATATTAAACATTTTTCGAGAAATAATACTTTTATTACACCCGACCGTCATTAAGAAATAATAGGCCCATATTTTTTTATAACTTGTTTTCCTAGAGTATTATACCATTTTGGAATATTGGTTAGTTGCGTCAATTTTTAAAAAAACTTGCCATACTAGTGTTCATACTTTTTTTTTACACCACGATAAGTTAAATTTGGTTAAAAGTAAAAGTCTTCAAAAAATTTAGGGAATAAAATAAGTTTCATTAATTTTCGTGATAAAACAAGAGTTATTCTGGAGTTTTTAAGAATTGTGGTAGATAGCAGTATTATTCAGGTTGCCTATAAAAAAAAAGAAAAAAATATTTAAAAAATTGTGGTCATGGTAGTGAAAAATATCATAAACGGTCTCAATTTCTGAAGAATTTCATTTTTTTTATATAACTTAAAATATAATTGGGATATATTTTTTTTTCTTTTTTTACCCGATTAGTCCGGGGCAGGTCTATCCTCCGGTGTTGGCTTATCGTTGAATTTTGGGACACGTTGTATATGTACATATGCAACATACATACATGTAATATTTGTTGCAAATTCTAAAACGTAAGGCCTTATCTCGAACTCCACAAAGCTTAGGTAATTTAGTAAATTTATTAAATAGGATCAATAAGCTGACGCAGTAATCGACGTAGCTCGTAGTACCGATAACCATTCGGCAAGAAAGGTTTTCGAGTGGCAATCTCGCATCAGTAGTGTACGGCGATACTCATGATCATGATACTCGTACATGGAGCGAGCGATACATGATTTAAAATCGTGTTATGTAGCAATCCGTGTAGGACTCACTATGGTCATTACGAGTATGCATCATAATTATTCTTCCCATTTCTGAGAGGGTTTTTAGAGCAGAAAAGATTTTGCAGTGTTGCCCTAATCTGTGTTGACGAACATGTCGAACAATCTTATTTTATAGATTAAGGGTGACAAACGAGCACTCTGTCCACCTGATGGTGAGTGGTTGCTGTGGTCCTTATACATCTACATTTATCCTCAACTAGCTGTGCCCCGCGGTTTCACCCGCGTCATCACGTGTCAGAGGTACGCGACATGACCTACTTCTAGCATTTTATAATTGCAAATAAATATTTTATTTGATAGCAATGGATGCAAAAATTGGCATAATTAATGGAGTACTTTTATCTGTCGGCGTATTATGTATGATGTAGAGCGAAGTTAAGTTTTATCCACTTTCCCTCCCCCTCCCGTTTGAGCAGTTCTCGCAGTTCTCACCGGGCGGCTAGGGTTTATGTGTCGTTCGCGCGCCCTGCCAAGTATTGAATTATTTTAATTTTACATTATCTCTTAAACTATGCGTCCAAATAACATGGTATAAGGAACAAAGTTTATCTTCATAAAATTGTCTTCATGATGAAGTAACTTTCGTTCGTAAGGATAAATAGGCCATGCCTAATAATAACGCTCATAAATCACTTTTAAATTTTCAATATTTTTTGTCACAAAATACCTAATTACGGCTTATGTATAAGAAATAGACATATGGTATCACGGACTTTTTTTTAGATGGAGTAAAGATCTATATTTTTCTAGAACATTGTATTTACGTAGCCCTAACGATAACACCAGCGTACGCGGATAAATCATTTCGGGAGTGTTTTTTCTTCTGACTTGCTTAACAAATATTCATATTTAAGGCTAGCTGAGTGATATAGCTTAATGCTAGATAGCCTATATTATTCCACATAAATCTAGCTATAATATACAAAAACAATTTTTCAAATCGGACTGGTAGTTCCAGAGATTAGCGCGTTTAAACAAACAAAAAAACAAGAAAACTCTTCCGCTTTATTATATTATAGTACAGATTACGAATCAATGTGCAGATACGTTGTCACCCATGAGGACTAAGATGGAATGCCCTATCCAGTAAAAAGGGTCTCCAGTTCTCTACACTCACCATACGAAACACACTGCGCATTAAGCTGCTACTTTACGTTGGTATTCTGTGAGAGCGTGGTCTTTCCCCGGTCGAGCCGACCCATTTGTGCTACAACTATACTATTAATATAACTGCAGCCTGGTTCTACCACGATAATTGACAATTCAATTCGATATGTGACAGTTTGATATTAATGATTTTTCTTTTACCATATAAAGTGTAATTAAAAATTGCACACCTAATGGTCAATTTTAAGAAGCCGAAGAAGAAGTTAAGTCTCGTGCTGTCTTTATCACTTTAAGTCAAAGTGACTATGACATCACGACTTCTTATAATTGAGTAGCGTTTGACTATTTGGCCTTAAGTGTGTAAAAGTAAGGGTGAACTACATTCTAGTTGTTATCTTGAACTTATGATAATTCCTTAGTCCACTCGAAACGGTGAAAAATACATTTAAAATAAAAAAAAAGTTAAACTTCAAAAACGAATAATAAGAAAGCATTCTCCATATAATAGCTTTTGAAATCAGGGTTTTACTGTTCATACTTCGATAGTCTTAGTAGTGATTTCAGAAGCTATTATATTGAAATTATTTTGTTCTTTTTAGTTTTTAAAGGATTATTTTTGCGAGAAAGTGAACGATATCAAAAACTTATTACAGAAATATAAAGACACAGCTACTTTATGACGCCTATTTAAATCGCTGAGAGATTTTATAATGCGAGCAAGGCGTGCTCGAATAGATGTTTTGTCGCTGTTTTTATCATGTACCTACAAATAAAAATAACGGACCATCACTCCTGTTCCGTATACGATAAATAATATCCATAGTAATAAATCATTAAATAACATGAATATCTTTCTGCTGGTGACCGTTCAAATATCTTACTCTATAATTAAATAGATATTAACTGTGTAACGGAACAAGGAACATATTATCTAAAAGACGTCAATCACTGTCCGAATAACAGTCTCGCTTGTATAAATCAAAACTTATCATACTAGCGATATGATGGCTTTTAAATACCGGTCGTCGACGCAGCACAGGCTTGTCGGGCTTTGTGATTATATTCAGAAGAGAGGTACGTACAATGAGTAGTGGGGGGAGCACTCCTGCTCCACTGACCTAGTAACACGTCGCCTAAGGCAAAAAAGCTTCGCTGAAGCGCTGGGCAAATAAATGTAAATATCTCTGAATCGGTTTTTCAGTTTCTGATATTAAAATCGGTGTTATTGTGTTATTTTACTTTACGGTTTTCAATTATTTATCTTTTAATATATTTGAATGAAAATGTAAATTTTCCTTTGTTTAAAATCTTAAAGTTTGGGTGCTTAGACTTATAGACTATATAATTACTACTACTCTAATTATATACTCTAATATTGGGAGATTTACCGATGCTTTGTAACTTTGAAACAAAAAAAAAACAGCGCTATCTGGTGGACGTAACAGTAACGCTTTATTTTCCATTCACACCATCGACCAGACTGAGTCACAGCAACGCGTGGGCGGGTACAATAATTAGTTATTACATAAAAATATAATAATTTAGTCGTATCTCTTTTAATTTTTATAAAACCGTCGTTAATTTTACGTTTTAAAATATTCACCTCAAGTGATTTTAACATCGTTGACAAAACAGCTAAGTATGTCTTTTGATAAATTATTGACAACATACTTAGCTGATTTCGATAAAGATATTATGTAGACTCCAATTTTCTGATCCTGTCGCTAATATTTTAATTTGTGATTTCATCTTCTGTCCACTGTAGAACATAGACCATAGAGATATCGGAATGCCACAAAAGACGGTCCTGAGTCACCTGCATACATCGAATTTGAAATTTATTAGGTCTGTTAACAACCTTTGCCATAATCGCCGCTGCCAGATGAATTTGCCATACACAAGTAGTAATCAATAATTTATTGAAAACCGTATTTTCTCAGTTAACATATTCGACTTGTTAGTGCAAAGCTCTTGATGCTTTAATATTTTAAAGATCGAACTTTAATATTTTGCGAATAGAAGTATCTCACTGTTCTGATGATGTACATTTTACATATACGTGGTAAATATTTTTTTAAATTGGGTAAAGTTTATAACGCCAATTTTAATTTAAGTAATAAGAAATGTTTTGAGAATAGATAATTAAATTTCGAATGCTTTGATTACATACAATTTTAAAGTATCCTCTTACAAACGATCAAGACAAGAGATCTATTACAAATCTTTAACGATATTTACATTTACCTATTTGTTTATGTCCACAGATCTATTTTCATTAATGCAATAGCAATTTCCGTTCCCTAAAACAAATACAAAGATTATTTTGCTTGTATCTATTGCTATTGCTTTTAAAATAGTACATTAATAAATTAATTTCTTTCATATCATATTTATCTTTTAAAAAAACGGGTTAAAACTCCACCACGCTATTTACTGGCCTTTTATATTTAAATTCTGTTTATCTGTAAGAGTGCAATTACAAAGCGTTTAAATTTTAGTAGTGCACTGACTGTTGCAAATGGAAAGCTGGAAGTTATACAAGCGTGGGTCAATTTAATGTTTATACAAAATCTGTCAATTTTTTTTTATAGGAGAGGGGGCAAACGAGCATGCGGCTCACCTGATGGTAAGTGACTACCGCCGCCCATGAACAACTGCAACACCAGGGAGGGAATTGCAGATGCGTTGCCGGCCTTTTAAAAAGGAGTACGCTCTTTTCTTGAATGTCCCTAAGTCGTATCGGTCCGGAAAAATCGCTGATGGTAATCGATTCCACAAGGAAGTCGTGCGAGGAAGAAAACATCTAAATATGAACGTTCACTAATCTTAAGGAAAAATAATATTTTATATTAACAACAAAACCCGACAGACGTTACCCAGCCTGTGTATACCAATTTTAATGGCAATCATTTGAACGTTATATTATAAAACGATATGCTGCAGCGCCATGTCGAGGTGAGTTACAAAGTTGGCGGCATATAATCCTCCATAAAAAATATATTTGCTACCTTTCATGGCGATCGGTCAATCAGTGTCGAGGTCTATTAACCTCAAACAGATAATATAACAACATTAAGTTTTGTATATGTACCTATATCCTATATGTATATATATTATGTCGTAGGATAATTTGATAAACCGAATTTTCCGCAAAAATCTAGGGATATCGCGAAAACACGGATAATTAGACAATGGCTATGACATTTCTCAATCTTACTGAAAAAAAGAGTTTTGCGAAAACACTGGTTGCTTTAGAAACTTTGAATATACTTAACTCTGATTGGCTTGATTTTGGTTTATAGCCCAATTCTTATTGTGATAGGTTCCTAGTTTTACCTTGAAGGTTTGAAGTACTTTGGCATGTCCCAACGTTTTTGGAAATGGTGGAAGTTACTTTTTAAAGTAATGGTAAAAGTTAACATTTT
Source organism: Parnassius mnemosyne (assembly GCA_963668995.1). Taxonomy (NCBI): domain Eukaryota; kingdom Metazoa; phylum Arthropoda; class Insecta; order Lepidoptera; family Papilionidae; genus Parnassius; species Parnassius mnemosyne. The sequence goes on along the minus strand of CAVLGL010000104.1, from coordinate 21,123,896 downwards.
GGTGTTTTATTTGGTGCAAGAGCGAGCGAAGCGAGGTCGGGACTTGGGGTACCCCGACTCGGACAGGTCAGGTTAGAAAGGGATAAATAGAAGCCCCGCATAGCGGGGCTCCGTCGACTACACTTTGGTATTACTTTGGCGGAGGGAGGTCGCCCCCCCCCCCTCTTAATAAAGCTATTTTTTTTTAGAAATCATTTAACAAATTTTTTCATGTTCAAAATTTAATGAAAAATACGAGTATAGGCACGTCCGGCGGGGAAAAGGTGGAGGGCACAGAAAGGAGGGGCAGAAAGGATTGACAAGTGAAACGTCAAGTCGTCAATCCACCACCAATCAGATAAGACGTTGTTTTGAGCGATCCGACTGACCAATCATTGTGCTTCGTTAATAATAGCCAACGATTCTTTTCGCAATCTTATCTAAAGCCAATGGCGTTTTTACAAAAACCCCTATATTTTTTCAGTGAGATTGAGAAATGTCTAATTCTCCGTGTTTTCGCGATATCGCCTAGATTTTTACCGCAAATTCGGTTTATCAAATTATCCTACGACATATACATATTATATACATTTTCAAAATTACTTTTACATAGGTTCGTTTCTACCTCCAGCAAAGGATTTAGGGCTATAAATTACGGAGTTAAATGTCTATGTACTATGGAAAGCAAATCTTGACACATGTTTCCGAGACATGTTTATCTTTTAAGGCATGTTTGTTTAAGGGCGGCGTTATACTTGTTTGTTTTTATTTTTAGTATTACCTACTGTATAATAATTTAAAATTAAAAATTTTGTACAACCGACTTCAATATAAATTATTAAGAATAACTCAAAAACTATTGGTCAGACCTTGATCAAATATATATGGGGCCACATGGAAGCACCGGCTTTTAAATAAAAAAAGAATTATCGAAATCGGTTGACCCAGTAAGAAGTTATGAGGTAACACACATTAAAAAAAAACATACAGTCGAATTGAGTACCGGCTCCTTTTTGAAGTCGGTAGAAAAGTATGGCAAACTTGACTATCGATAAAACTAATGTTGTAACTTATTTTAAAAATTTAGCTTTTTGTGTAGTGGCATGGCGGTTTAAAAATATCCACTACATATTTCATGAGTAACGAAAGAGGTGACAGGAGGAAACAAACCAAGATATGGGGAGCAGCGTCTTCCTATTTACAATTAATAGATAAAAAACCGACGGTTTCCAACCCGTCTGACAAGCGTGGCAACTATTACAAATATCTTCTTAGGCCAATGTTCAGTAGTGGACTTATGGTTATAACGGAGTGGTACTTCGTACACACACAACAAAACCTCTACTAACTAAAGTTACACAGAAGACAGAAGTAACCTTAGTTTGAGGATGTTCTATGTTGTTATCTGGCGTTCTATGTTGTTATTCTGCATTTTTTAACTAAGATCTGCGATGCGTTGACGGTAGAGGAAAAAAATCATTACGAAATTTGAGGAATAGAAAATATTTCTGCATTGGAGCAGCGTAGTCCACTCCCTGCCCCCCTTTACCACGATTGCCTTCTAAATAGCGTAAGACTGAGACCTAAGTTAAGTGCGTGCAGCGGAGCCTACTTCGACGTGCATGACAAATACACATACTGTTATAGTATAGTGATAGCCGCACTTTTGGTAGATTTTGTTACTTTTATCATCTATGTTCATATGCATCTATGTTTGTTTAAACGCGCTAATCTCTGGAACTACCAGTCCGATTTGAAAAATTCTTTTTGTATATTAGAGTCAGATTCATGTGGAATAGTGTAGGCTGTCTAGAATTAAGCTATATCTCTCAGGTAGCCTTAAATATAGATATTTGTTAAGCAAGTCAGAAGAAAAAGCACTCCCGAAATGATTTATCCGCTTACGCTGGTGTTATTGTTAGGGATACGTTAATACAATGTTCTAGAAAAATATAGATCTTTACTCCGTCTAAAAAAAAGTCCGCGATACCATATGTCTATTTCTTATACATAAGCCATAATTAGGTATTTTGTGACAAAAAATATTGAAAATCAAAAAGTGATTTATGAGCGTTATTATTAGGCATGGTATATTAATTACGAATGAAAGTTAATTCATCATCAAGACAATTTTATGAAGATAAACTTTGCTTTGCTTAAATAATACGCGGGTGAAACCGCGGGGCACAGCTAGTGTCTAATATAATAGAATACTAAAATCTACTAAAATACGATAGAAGGGGCGCGCCGAATTAGATGTTATGATACTTAATACTGTAAATGTGAAGAAATCTACCAAAAATACGACGGACGCGCGTGCTGTTTAAAATTAGATGTTTTCTACTTAATATAGCTAAAAGCTCGAGTTGTATGTGAAACGCGCCACCAAGTTACATGCGTCACCGAACGCTTGCACTGAGTTACGACACTAAAGTGGCTTGCAGAAACATTTTCAGATTTTTATTAGAATTATTACAGCACCAAAGCACATTTTTTAAACTAAATTCGAATTCATTTTTTTTTAATGTGTGGGATATTAACATCTTAATCGTCATCATTAAAACCCTTCACATTTTCACCTGAATTGAACATAGACTAAACATAAGGTCTTACACTTAACCAAGAAGTAATTACTAATCTTAACATGATGGCATAAAAATAAAATGTATACACTTTTTCTTTTGGATCCAAACATTATTTATTTTTCGCTTTACCGTTAACATGTGCAGGAAATGCAACCGGAATAAAAATGATTTTAGATTTGTATACAGAGGAGGACACGAGGGAATCTATTTCAACGGGATCTCTGAATAAATCGAGCACGTCTCACCCCGGCTTGCATTCAAACTGCACTCAGCTGCAGCTGCCGTATGTTTCGCTTGCGTCACTAACGGGGCCGCATTTAACTTGCCCATGCTTTATCTACCATCCTTTAATCATCGTCTCGACTTTGATATGTATTGTGTATTTTTATCATAGTTAAAGGGAACTAAGACCACAATATATGGGCTATTTATTTGGTCGACTCCGAGATACGTGCTCGGTTCTCTCGCCACGTAACTGCTTCCATATCTGCACTCTACAGCTAGTTGTCGGGTACATAATAAATTTATGGTGTAATATAGCGTTGCGGTAATAATTTCCGCACGGATCTAAGACTGCTTTAATGTGAAATATGTTATAATATAAATGATTTTAGTTTATTGGAGGAAATATGAAAGGAGAAGTTGTGAGTTACGTCCTGTTAAATATTTTTGAATGCTGGTTTAAATGCGATAAACGGGTCAAATTTTTAACCCTACTAAATAAGAATAATTCATTTGTTTAAGTTATTCTGTCGACTTTTTGATTTTCTTCAGCATTTTAAAAATTAATTTTAAAGAAATCAGCAGCGTTTCAAAGAAACGTTTCGATTGAAAATACTGAAAGCATTTACAGTGGCATAAAGTAACGCTGTAACAAAGGATTTCTGAGTTTCAATTTTTCAAAGCTGGTTTTACGCTAAGCCCAGTTTTGTTGAACTTTTGTCAGCAGAAATTTTATGGAGATATTGTTGCAAGTCACTCTGAGCCCCGAGCCCTACCTTAATTCAATTTTGTTTGATTTTAATCTTGTTTCGAATTGGTAATATTAGGTAATTTATGTAAGAAACTTCGAGAGACTTGCGAGAGATTTGCGCCATTTCACATATTTTTTGCACCGTGATTGTTTAACTATACAATGTAGAGAGGGTGTTAAACGAAATTCTCAAGAGTATCCTGGAGTCAAGAAGTTGTTGGTTTTCACTCCCGTGGTTCGGAAGCCTCATAAAGCCGTTGGTCGGGTCCTGATTTCTTTCCGGTCACTTCGGATTGCCGTCCGTCGAACTATAAAGAGTGAGGCAATAGAGAGAGCACCGTGCGAGACACACTCATGCACTATAATTCTATCCTGCGTAAATTGCTAATTAATCTCAGTTGAGACTATAATAGGTATATTTAGATTTAACACCTCTTTTCCGTAAAATGTCATCTAATGGTTTTTATTATACATTTTTTGGAGAGTGGCGGCATAAAATAATGCCATTTCATCCCGTGGACGTTAGAGGGGACTATAGTAAATACCAGAAACGTTTTACAGGCTCCAATCAGAGGTGTTGTTATACTGTCTAGTACATGCCAGTTGCAAAATACCCAGGACAGCGACGGAGAAAAGCTTCAAAATTGCGAGACATCTGGTACTGTGATCGCTAATCTGTCTGCCAAACGTGGCGTTTACGGCAAATTCTTTCTAAAATAGGGTAGGCACATGCCCAACACTAGACTGTTATAGGCAAATCAAATGCACTTCTATTATATATAGTAGAGAAGAAATAAAAAGAAGTATTATAAATTATGTTTTAGTACAAGTAATCTGCCGAGTGGTGGCGGCATAATGGAATCCATTATCCCATTTCTTCCCGGGGGTGTCGTGAAAAACTACTAAAGAAAACGTCAGTAAAAATATTATAGCTTTGAAACTTTGAATAGAAGATCGGTATAACAATTTTTTATATCAGACTTAAAATACCCAACTGGAGACAGGCAGTTGCATCAAATTTGCAGTGAGACGTCTGACACTGGTAACTGGGAGGCCCATGTCCAGTAGTAGTAGACGTTACCGACCTATGAAGAAAAAGAAGACAAGTAATCATCTTTATTAAAACGTTAACATTTTTATAGTTAGTAATTAGTATCTTCGTTACTTACGTAAGGAATATAATGCATTGTTCTGTAAAGAAATATTTATAGAAGACAAAGCGAACACGTGTTGCACACTTGCATAGCTACAAAACGCTTCATGTGGCCCATTTCCCTTCTAGACGCCGAGCTCTATTATTAGCCGTAGGCCGTAGGCCTATATAAGTAATGTTTGTAACACAACAATACGTTTATGAAGTTTATTTTAGAGTGAATACAATTTTATTACAATATGAATGATCCGTTTCTAGGTTTGGATTAAAGCCAACTTCACCTGCCTGTAGCGCTCCTCGTATGATAGGTCTCTAGGAGAGGTGCTTTTATAACTTTATGACGTGGATTCTTCATTCACTTTTTTGTATTTTGTTTTTGCGCTTCCATCAATAATTATTTGTTTAATCTAGTTCGATTTCGATAATGTACATATTAACAAAATTACTTAGTTTCTGTAATCGTAAATTATACTCTCTGATGGTCAAGTAAGACATTTTCTTTACACAAGTTATGATGTGTAAGTGTATTTTTATTTCATGTAATGGTGTTTCGAAAGTCTCATGTTTCAAATAAATTAAGGTTTTAAATCGCTCATGGTTGTATTATTGCGGTAATAAATGTTAATGGTATAATGTGCCCCACAAATACAGGAATTATGCGAAATGTATTCGATGGCGAGAGAGACAATGTTGCATCGCAAATCAATAGATTATATTAACACATTTACTATTCGCCTTAATATGCATTTGAATAATATCAATCCTCTCTAAATCACCTACAGGTCTTTTGAAAAATGCACCAGATGGCATGCAAACTTTAAATGATCGTTTGTTTCTCTGTTTGATCGAAAAATTGTTATACGCGGCAAATATAAATATCAATAGCGCACGATAGTCATTGTCTGTGTTTTCGCTAAAACTCTGACATCAACAATGAAGACGCTACTAATTTTCAAAAAGTTAAAATTACAAGTGCCCGTGAATTCGTACCTTAAGTTTAGTCCTTTGTGTTCAAATTGTGTACTTGCAAAGTTTATAATTAAGGTTGAAAAAAAATTTAAACGTAGAAAATCGAATGATGTCCTTTAATCAAAGTCGGCGAGTAGCCGTGGTTAACGAGGACGCCGGGTGGTGCGGTCGGTGTAGAGCCGCCGCAACTACCGACCCAACCGCCCCGCCCGAGTCTTGCAACGGTCTGAAACTAGCAACTACATATTACTATGGGTCATCCACAGTTCAATATAATATATTATAATTGTTTTGATGTTTTTAATAAATAATAAATCCAACATCTGAATTCTAGAATTTGTCTATTTTTATATCGCCTAAACATAGGCATATCCCAAGGAATGTCACAAATTACAGTCCGGAGCCACCTGCACCATTCACTTCATGCATTTCTTACTAGGTTGTCACTCCATCTAATGATGGGCCTCCCTACACATCGCTTACCGCTACTAGGCCGCCACTCGAAAACCTTTCATTCCCATCGGATGTTGATTCTTCGAGGTGGCCTATTTTTACTTTAGCTTGTTGATACGTTGCACTAAGTTGGTTAATCTAGCTCTATGTTCAACTGCGGACTTGTGCTGGGTTGTAATTACAGCCTAATAATGATGATGATGATGAGCATGATGATGACGACGATAATATTACTTAATATCCTATTCATCATTATCATCATCATTACAACCCTTCCCAAGTCCACTGCTGAACATAGGCCTCCCCCGAGGAATGCCACAAAGCACGGTCCTGAGCCACCTGCATCCATCGACTTCCTGCATACTTACCAGGTCGTCACTCCATCTAGTGGGTGGACGTCCTACACTTCGCCTGCTGGTACGAGGCTGCCACTCGAGAACCTTTTTTCCCAATCGGTTGTCGGTTCTTCGAGCTATATGGCCGGCCCATTGCCACTTCAGCTTACTAATCCGTTGGGCTATGTCGATCACTCTGGTTCTACTGCAGATATCCTCATTTCTAAGTTTATCACGCAGAGAAACTCCGAGCATAGCCCTCTCCATAGCTCGCTGAGCGACCTTGAGCTTCCTCATCCGGCCAGCAGTGAAGGACCACGTATTAGTTCCATATGTCATCACTGGCAACACGCACTGGTTGTACAGTCTCGTTTTCAAGTTTTGAGATATACCTGACGAGAAGATGTGCCGTAATTTCCCGAACGCTGCCCAACCGAGTTGAATCCATCGATTGACCTCTCGGTCGAAATTGGACTTACCTAGTCGGACTATTTGTCCCAGGTAAACATACTCGTCAACAACTTCGAGCTTAGTGTTCCCAACAACTACCGGCATAGGTGTGACATGGACAGTAAACATGATCTTTGTTTTGTCCATGTTCATCTTAAGACCTATCCGTTGGGAAACACTATTTAGGTCATTGAGCATTGTGCTTAGGTCCTCCAGCGATTCTGCCATAAGGACTATATCGTCGGCAAATGATAGCCGTAGTGAGTGATGTACTCGCCATTGATGTTGATACCGTATTCTTTCCAGTCCAGAAGCTTGAAAACGTCTTCCAATGCAGCAGTGAAGAGTTTCGGGGATATAACGTCACCCTGTCTTACACCTCTCTGCAGTTGGATAGGTTTCGTACTCTGATTCTGTACTCGGATATCCATCGTACCCCTACTGTACAAGCACTTCAACACTTCGATATACCGACAGTCAACTTGGCACCGCTGAAGGAACTGCAGCACCGCTCAAATTTCGACGGAATCAAAGGCTTTCTCATAGTCCACATACGCCAGACATAGTGGCAAATTGTACTCCTCGGACTTCTGTACAATTTGCCGAAGGGTATGTATGTGGTCTATGGTGCTAAAGCCTTTTCGGAAACCGGCTTTTTCGGGAGGCTGGAAGTCGTCAAGTCTGTGCGCGAGACGATTCGTAATGACTCGAAAACAGCACGTAGACGCGGCTCAGAAGGGAAATCGGTCTGTAGTTCTTTAAGAGCACCGCACTTCTGCTCCAAGCCTCCGGTGTAATGCCACCATGGAGGACGGAATTAAAGAGCTTCTGAAGGACTTCAAGTACCGGTTTTCCACCCGCTTTCAGAAGCTCCGCTGTAATTCCATCCTCGCCTGGGGCCTTGCCGTTTTTAAGGTGCTGGAGAGCCATTCTAATCTTGCTCAGACTGACGTCTGGGATATCTTCGTAATAGTGTCGGATAAGACTCGCTCTTGGATCGTTACTCACACTTGCGTGTTGCTCCAACGATGATGTGTACCGCTGCCCATAGAACCTCTTAATCTCACTCAAAATCTCAGGTGTCCCGGAAATGACGCTGCCACACTGTCTTCAGCTTCGACAGTTGACCTTTCCTGGCAGACAGATCTCTGGCAAAGACTTTGGAGCCTTGGTTCCGCTCGATCGCTTCTTCAATACGAGCAGTATTAAAATTGCGTAAGTCCTGCCGCATGCATTTGGAGACCTGGCTGTTCAGTTGCCTATATGCTGTCAAATCTACTGAAGACTGTAGCTTCATATCCCGTCTAACAGCCATGAGATTAAGAGTGTGATCGGAGAGTTTTTGTGTTCTTTTGCGGCGGGTCTTGCAAAACTTAGCTCCGACCGCATGGACAGTTTCCACGAGCTTGTCATTCATATCGTCCACTGCATTGCAATCTTCTAGGCACTGACAACGGTTTCGTAGCTCGAGCTGAAAGGTTTCGGGACTTTGGATTAGAGCACGAGGGGGACGGAGCGTTGACTTCATTAGACGTGACCTCTCCAACTTAACGTTTAGGTTCAGTGTGCCTCTCACCATTCGGTGATCGCTGCCGGTTTTCACCCTCGCGATCACTGAGACATCATTGAACAGTTGTCGTCTGGTCGTCATAATGAAGTCAATCTCATTTTTTGTCGAACCGTCGCGGCTCAACCAGGTACACTTCCTGTGGGGCCGCTTCTGGAAGAAAGAGTTCATCGTAAAGAGTCCCTCTTTCTCCATGAAGTCGGCCAGCTGCTGGCCCCTTGGGTTCCGTTGCCCTATTCCAAATTTCCCTACTTTCAGCTCACCGTTCTCTCTTGTGCCTAGTTTTGCGTTGAAGTCTCCCATTAACACTGTATAGTGGATTTTGGAGGAATGCATGGCTCTAGAGATATCCTCATACATTTCCTCCACCTCCTCATCGGGGTGTGCCGAGGTTGGTGGGTAGACCTGTATAACCTTCAGCGAATACCGATTGGTGATTCTGAGTATAAGGTTCGCAACCCTCGTCGACACGCTCCCAATCTTTACAACGTTGTTAACGAGAGACTTGTGGACGATAAATCCGACACCTCCTTGGGACAGATGGTCGTCCTCCCGTTGATAGAACAAGTTGCCGGATTCGAGGATTACCGTGTCCTCCCCCTCTCTTCGGACCTCGGATAATCCTATGGTATTCCAGCGCAACTTGTCTATTTCTTCTTCCAGCTCCAGGATCTTCTCGTCAGTTCTCAGAGTGTGTGTGTGTTATAAGTTGCCAGGTCGAGTCGTCGTAGGTGGCAACCGAACCTCCACCGGAGATTCTTAGCACCCCCTGCCCTGCCGTTACCATGGTCGCCACCGTAGCCAGGAATAGCGGGGCCACCGTAGCCAGGAATATCCCATTGCTTAGAACATATTATAACGCCTTTTATTCTGGCTTGCATTAACATTTTTTTTACTACCGACAAGCTTTAAATGAATATGTAAAAGAATGGTTATTCATGTCTTAGTAGAGTGAAATTAAATAGCTTGAGCTTAATAGAAATCAGTTATATTTTGTTATTATAGACATGCAGAACAATTTTTTTTTTATAGATTACGTTACATTCATTCGTATTTGGTACAACAGCTATGTTATGTTATGATTGGTGTTGTTGATTGTTTATGTTATGAATGTTGATAATGATAATTGCAAACACTCGTAAGAATGTTGTAAAGATAAAGTATTTGTCTTAATGTGCGCCACACTCAGTTTTAAGCGGCATACTTTATTAAATCATCAATTAAACTTTGTAAAATTAGATTCCATTCTTGTACCAATGTGCTTTTAAGTTTTTTAAGCTACATGTTTTATAAATCGCAGCTACGAGGTTGCTAATTGACATCAGCATTTCGACTGATTATGCGATTTTCGAAAACAATGCGCAAAAGATCGATTGTTACGTTGGCTGTATGGCACGTTGCGCCGTCCTGTTGAAACCAAATGTCGTCTTCTCTTTTAATTTTGGGAAACATCAAATCGCTTAGTCTGGCGCGGGAGCGATCGCCATTAACTGTAACGGTGTTTCCTTGCTAATTTTCCAAGAAAAATGGCCTAATAATGCCGTCAGAACAAAATCCGCACCAGACAGTCACTCGTTGTGCATCCACTGATTTCTCCACAATAATGTGTGGATTTACTGAGCCCCAAATACGACAATTTTGCTTATTGACGTATCCTCCGAGGTGGAAATGAGCTCCATCTGAAATGATTATTTTTTGGTAAAAATGCTTAACTTCGATCAAACGGCCTTCGGTCCATTGAGCAAACCGAAAACGCATCGGATGGTCATGCAGCTTCACCTCTTGCATTAATTGAACTTTCTACGCATTCATACAGAGATCTTTATACAAAATTCTTCTCAAAGATGAGCGTGAAATGTTCAATTCTTGAGAACGATGACGAGTTGATGTTGATGGTTGTTCACCCACACTAGGCAACAGGAGCGATGTTTTCGGTTAAGCGCACTGGATGAGTACGTACACGGGTCCAATAACGATCCAGTTTCACGAACTCGTTTCATAAATTGCTCCACAAACTGCGCTTTTGGCACATCCTTTTCGTCTAATTTTTTTTTCGTAAATTTCTTACAGATTGAGTGGAAGACCCACCACTTTGGAAATATTTTTTTTTAATATTTCCCAACTTTGTTTAAGCGAAAAGCGACCCATTTTATAAATGTCAACAAGGGGAGTAGGACTTTATGAATAATTTAAGTTATTAATTTAAGTTTTTTTTTTAATTATAGTTATAAAGTGGGATGCGGGAAGTAAAGACTGTGTAAGAACCTCCGAAGAAGGCGGAGTTATAGCCGAAATAAGAATTTTAATTATTTTGGTTTTTGGCCATTTTGATCCCCTAGGAGTATAATGAGAACTTTTTGCCCCTATTCAACCATGACCCCCCATGACATTCTCTACATGATAGACTATTCAAACTGACTAGGCCTAAAGTTCGAGTCACCCCCCCAACTCATTTCTAGTCTTTTACTTCCAAACATAAAACTAACTTTGTATCATATCGGAAATGTCAAACCTTCCAACTTCAAAATAACCTATAGTTCCAATTCCAAACGTTAGATAGTCCATCCTGTATTACCGAAGAAAGCTTTTCTTAAACAATGTCTACTGCGTCTATGTTAATGAAATTATTTGAATAGAATTTGAAAATGTTTTTTTCCTAGTCTAGTATAATAAATGTTAATTTATATTAAAAATTTTCTTCATTGAAGACATTATAACATTTTACTATTATAATTAAAAATTAAAAATTTTGTACAGCTGACTTCAATATAAGTTATTAAGAATAACTCAAAAACTATTGGTCTGACCTTGATCAAATTCATATGGGACCACACGAGAAGTATCAGCTTTCAAATAAAAAAAGAATCATAGAAAGCGGCAGTAAAAAGTTATGAAATAACACCATTAAAAAAAAACATACAGTCGAATTGAGTGCCGTCTCCTTTTTGGAAGTCGGCAGAAAAGTCCACCGCTGAACATGGGCTTTTCCCATAGATTGCCTCATAAGGGGAATATTTGTCAAAGTTGCCACGCTTGGCGGGCGGGTTGACCAACCTTAGTTTTTTATGTTTAGTTATTATAAGGATTACGCTGCTGCCCAACTCCTGGTTTGTTTACTTCTGTCGCCTTTTACGCTACCCACGGGATGATGTGGGGTAGTGGACATTCTTACGCCATCTATTCACAGTCGTATTACTTTGATCTAAAATAAAAAAATGAAAGATCCAAATATGGCGCATATTTTTTCAGATTTCTTTTTTTAGCTCCCACAATTAACATTAAAATAATGTATACAAGTACGTGTAGCAGAATGTGTCAGGAATTAAGTCTGTTCAAGTTAAATAAATAAATAAATACCTTTTACTTCAAGAATAACTTTTGTGATTATATAAATAGCTTGTTACATAAAAACAACTTCTAAACTTTTTTTACTAACTTGAAATAAAAATTCATTTTCCCTCTTTGCTCGTCGTAAGTTTTATAGAACGCGAGCACCAATGATATTGTAAAAAGTAATTATAGGTGCCGATAACCATGTGCTCGGGTAAGAAGGAAACCATCGTGAGGAAACCGGCATGTCTGAAAAATGAAATATTTCGAGGACCATATGAAATCAATAATCCAATAGTGAAATATTATTTAACCTATAGTAAATATATTTCTACTGTCGGATAAATAATATTTTACATCAATAAATTTTTACAGTAGGTATAATAAAAAAAGTTTTTGTATTGCAATTGGATGTAGCGTGATAAAAATAGGTTTAAGAATTGAAATGGCTCGTATTTTCTATTCAAGTAGGCCAATTCGAGTGCCACTAAATCTTAATTCCACTCTGCCGGGTGCCACTGTGCGAACGCTTCTGTACAGTTACTGTCCTCTGTTAATGCCGAACTCTGCCTTTTTTGCTATATCTTAAAATAAGAGAATGCTAACGAAATTTAATTAATTATTAATGCTGGCCATATGAGAACGCTCAAGGTCGCTCAGCGAGCTATGGAGAAGAGAAGAGAAACATATTGCATATTGCTCGGGGTTTCACTGCGTGATATACTTAGGAATAAGGATATCCACAGTAGAACCAGAGTAATCGGCATAGCCCAACAGATAAGTAAGCTGCAGTGGCAATGGGCCGGTCATATAGCTTGAAGAACCTACGATTGATGGGAAAAAAGGTTCCCGAGAGGTAGCCTGCTACAGGTAGGCGAAGTGTAGGGCGACCCCTCACTAGATAGCGTGATGACCTGGTAAGACACGCAAGTTGATGAATGCAGGTGGCGTTCCTTGGCGGAGGCCTATGTTCAGCAATGAACTTATGAAGGGTTGTAATAATGAATGAATGGGTATACCTATATATTTCATAACATCCACGTTTACCAAAGGCTTTGTAACCTCCGTAAGATTAGTTACGGATTATTTACGGAATTAAGAAAATGCTGTTTCCCTATCATTAAACCGCCGGTACGAGGCCGCCACTCGAGAACCTTTTTTCCCATCGGTTGTCTGTTCTTCGCGCTATATAGCCGGCCCATTGCCACTTCAGCTTACTAATCCGTTGGGCTATGTCGGTCACTGGTGCTACTGCGGATATCCTAATTTCTAAGGTAATCGTGAAGAGAAAGTCCGAGCATAGCCCTCTCCATAGCTCGCTGAGCGACCTTGAGCTTCCTCATATGGCCAGCAGTGAAGGACCACGTCTCAGTTCCATAGGTCATTACTGGCAACACGCACTGGTTGTTGCGTTGTAATTTCCCGAACGCTGCAAAGCCAAGTTGAATACGTCGATTGAACTCTCGGCGAAATTGGATTTAACAAGTCGGACTATCTGTCCTACGTAAACATACTCGTCAACAACTTCGGTCTTAGTGCTCCTAACAACTACCGGCTTAGGTGTGACATGGACGTTATACATGATCTTTGTTTTGTCCATGTTCATCTTAAGACCTATCCGTTGGGAAGCACTATCGAGGTCATTGAATTAGGTCCTCCAGCGATTCTGCCATAAGGACTATATTGATGTTAATACCGTATCCTTTCCAGTCCAGAAGCTTGAAAACGTCTTCCAATGCAGCGGTGAAGAGTTTCGGGGATATAACGTCACCCTATCTTACACCTCTGCAGTTGGATAGGTTTCGTACTCTGGTTCTGTACTCGGGTAGCCATCGTAGCCCTACTGTACAAACACTTCAACACTTCGATATACCGAAAGTCAACTTGGCACCGCTGAAGGGACTGCAGGACCGCCCAAATTTCGACGGAATCAGAGGCTTTCTCATAGTCCACATACGCCAGACGTAGTGGCAAATTGTACTCCTCGGACTTCTGTATAATTTGCCGAAGGATATGTATGTGGTCTATGGTGCTTAAGCCTTTTCAGAAACTGGATTGTTCGGGAAGCTGGAAGTCGTCGAGTCTGCATTCGAGACGATTGTTACATAGGCTGCACTAAAAGTATCGGGAATGGAATATTTCCACTGTTCCTGTCACATTAAAATCTTTTTAATTGAAAAGTCCTTGGTTTTAAAAATCGAATACCATTTATTTATTTAAAAAAAGATTCTCGGTCTTGTCACAAGGTTTTGTCAAACTTGTTTAGTCTTTGAGAAAATGGAATTGACTCGAGAAAAAAGAAAATTCAGGAGCGATGATTTATTATGACTTTCGAAGTGGTTTAACACAAAAACAGTGTGTTGACCGGATGATTTCTGCATTTGGTGATGAAGCCCCATCCAAAACCACAATTTATCGTTGGTTTGCTGAATTTCAACGTGCACGTGTCAAGCTCAGTGATGATCCCCGTCAAGGTCGTCCAAAAACTGCAGTCACCCAAGAAAACGTTGATGCTGTGCGTAAGCTGATTGAGGAAGATCGACACGTGACATACCGCGAAATTCAGGCAACTTTAGACATTGGCATGAGTCAAATACAAATAATCTTGCATGAACAATTAGGTGTAAAAAAATTGTTTTCCCGATGGATACCGCATTCGCTCTGTGAAGAGCAAAAAGCGGCTTGCGTTACTTGGTGCGTCAGAACTCTCGAAATATTCCACGCAGGATCCTCAAATGCTGTATACAACATAGTATCAGGTGACGGATCCTGGATATACGCGTACGAACCCGAAACAAAAAACCAGTCACGAGTTTGGGTGTTCGAAAATGAGTTAAAGCCAACAAAAATTGTTCGTTCATTGTCGTTCGGAGTGTTGCAAAAAAATGGTGGCCACGTTTGTCTCCAAAACCGGCCATGTTACGACTATTCCTCTTGAGGGACAAAGAACGGTTAATGCAAAATGGTATGCTAGCATTTGTTTGCCACAGGTCGTTTCTGAACTCCGTAAAGAGAACTGCAACCGCCGCATCATCCTCCATCATGACAATGCGAGGTCTCACACCGCACACAGAACAAAAGAGTTTTTAGAGCAAGAAAACATAGAATTATTAGACCATCCGCCGTACAGCCCCGACCTAAGCCCTAATGATTTTTATACTTTCCCTAAAATAAAGAATAAATTGCGTGGACAGAGATTTTCATCGCCTGAAGAAGCTGTGGACGCCTACAAAACGGCAATTTTGGAGACCCCAACTTCCGAATGGAATGGTTGCTTCAATGATTGGTTCCATCGTATGGAAAAATGTGTCAAATTTCGCGGAGAATACTTCGAAAAGCAATAAATACATTTTTAAATAGTAATGTTGTGTCACTTCCTTGATTCCCGAAATTTTCAGTGCCGCCCTCGTATATGGGGATATTAATTTCAACTTCATATTTTTTAACAAAGAAAAAAGGTACCGTGTTTTATTTTTGAGGTACGGAACCTTAAAAAAAACGACTTGTCATGAAATGAAATAATCCATAAGTAGCAGTTTAGTTACTTATCGAGTCAGATTAAGCTGCTTTATAATAAATATTTTATAATAGAAGAAAAGAATTTCAAATCAGGTAACATCTAACTAAACCGTGGAAAAACGAAATTATACACAGAGTCAATGGTCTGTGACGTTACCACATTCGATTGCAATGCAATGCAACTTGCAATCGGATTTTCAAATCTATACTAAGTTGTCAACGCAATTCTTAATATAATATTTTACGGTTTTCAGAACGCACTGGCGTTCAATGTATTCTCGTTATTAGGGTGATTTGCTAATAATGCAAGTAATTAAAAAAAAATCATTAGCTAACGACACCACCTGAGGGTATAAATATCAAATTTCGTCTTAATAACTTCATTACTTCTTATTCTTTAGTCATAGGCGACAGGAACGACTGGCTTGACATTGTTAAAAAAACGCGGTGATTAAACTCCTCACTAAACAAGGAAAAACTCAAAAAACATTCGTGTAGAAATGGTGGCAGTTTAAAAAGACTGCTCCTTCTGCTTGACTGCTTATATATTATAATGTACTTGACATGATGCGCGAAATATTTGTAAACTTTCCAAAAAAAAATATCTTTCTTTTTGGGTATTTAATGTGGCTAAAAGCTTATGAGCAATGCGGAACACTAAGAGATTACAACAATTATGAATTTCTTTCAATCCAACGACCTGTTTCTTAATATAAGGTTTCTTTTAACTATATCTTACTTTCTAACATTATGTATCATTACTTTATCAGGATCACATAACTTATAGAATATATGTTTAAATTGTTACAGCATCGCGCCGCCTAAGCGACTACGTGGAACATTACGAACCGCTACAGTACGACGCGCACGCGATTCACGCACAACATTCACGCACGCGCCGCTCTGCCGACGCGCCACAACTGCGGATAGCGTTCCACGCACACGGCCGTCGCTTCCATCTACGACTAAGGAGAGACCTATCCGCCTTCAGCCGGGATTTTAAGGTGCATCATTGTTTGATACAACATATTAATATATACTCCTATACTTAAGTATATTCAGCTATATTACTTATTTACAATTAATAAAAACGTTATTTTACAAAAACGATCGCCATTTTGTATTATAATTATTTGTATATAAATAGCAAACTTCAATTACAGTTTCCTTCAATAGCAATTTTAATGAGAACGAAGTAGGTATTGTATAGCTGAAAAAGATTGCAGGGACCGACTGAGTACCACCCCAATGTTACAACAGAAATAAAGCATCCGCATCCGCTTGTTAAAAAGCTTGGCTGCAAAAAGAGCAAAACAAATGGATGGGGGGAAAACAGCTTCCCCAAACTTTACAAATAAAAGTAAAATCCGTCATCCCTAAAAAATCGTAACCTCAAACACTTAACATTTTAGTTTTAAGCTACTTAGCTATATAAAACCTATTGATAATGGTACGTAAAAGAAATTATTACATTTTTGATAAACATAAAGGTTATTTCTTCTTTATTTGAGTCGGTTCATTTAAATGTGTCGTCGCCAGCTTGGACATTTAAGTTTGACGTAAACGGGGTGGCTACTTTTATTGAAAGCAATGAGATTTTTTTTGGATTTCCCATGGATGCTTTTTACGACACCCATGGGTGGATGATGAATTCCCTTACACTTTAGTTTATGATAAATATTTTGTTTATAATAATATTCAAATTGCTTTTCAACATGCTGTCATCTTTGTAATTAGTTGGCTGCAAGTGACTACGGCCATTTACATAGATACGAAATGAAAAGCGTAGCCATTAGCTTTATATAAATAAATAAAATTTTATAAAAAAAGTTTCATTAATTTTAAAATTTTCTACAGGTCGAAGGATCCAATGGTGAAATCCACGATGTCGATACATCGCACATATATCGCGGCGATTTGGTCGGTGAGTAGTTCATTTTGTAATCCATTTTATAAAAGCGAACGGCAGGCTTGTATGGGAATTTCGTACACCTAATAAAATTTCATGTTTTGGGATATTTTCTGTTTTAATTGGTAATTAGTAGGATAGACAAGCCCTTTTTAAATTCTTAGATTTTTAAAACTTGGGACGTAAAAGTTATAATCAGTTTTATTTTTTAAGGTTATGTACTAGTGTACCAACGTAGATTGTCACATATAGCCACATAAACATTGTTTTGGTGACAAAGTAAATGATCTAGATTGCTTGTCGGTATCTTTGTAGTGTTTTACTTGCCATTAAGTAGGTAGATTGAGATGAAGATCGTACCTACTCGTCGGGGTGCATTAGGAGATACCTTTCTCTAGCAGCGGACTGCAACAGTTTGATAATGATGAAATTATGATGGGGTTTTGAGTGTAGGTAAATAAAACAATACTTTGTTTTTGTAATCGTAGTCATAAACCACAATCCAAAACAGCAGCAAAGAACTAGATGAACTGAAAGACACATTTTCTTTACCTGTCAATAAATAATTGCCATATGAAGAAAAAAATATTGATGACGAAAATCATTCCTATAATTAAATCGTTAACCATTATGATTTCATGCAACAATTATGCACTCTTAGGTATAATATATGTAAATATATATAGTATTATTTCTCTTTCTAAATAATTAATTATCATTTCGATATTTATGTTATTTTACATATGGCAACTTCTAAAAACATAAATGTGTTTAGTTTATGATTATATTACATTTTTTATTACAATCTTTTTGTTGATATTATTAATCCATCCGAAGTTCTAAATGTAGTACACAAACATGAAAATAAATGGTTTAGTTGCCTTAATATGTGGTACAAATTCTATAACAAAATAACAAAATAAGTATGCGGTACAAAATCTGCCGTTCACCTTTGTTTGTAATTTGAATTTACAAATAAGTACACAGTCCACCTGATAGTAAATTGATGTTGTGGCCTGTAGATATATCTTCATCTATCCTCAATTAAGAATCAAAATGCAGATACGTGGACGTAGGACTAAGATGGAATGGCTCGTTTCCAGTAAAAAGATATATTTCAATGAATTTCTTCACGTAACTGTCCCTTGGCACAGAATACTTAATAGCCCTTGCGGACGGGCCACTAAAGCCCTAAAGTGTTACCCTTTAAAAATGGAGTGCTTGAGTAGTTTAGTGCGAGACGAAGTTTGCGGGTGACGCCTTGTGGACTGTCTGTAGCCAGGCGAAATCCATTGTGCAAAAGTGGAGAACAAGGCATTATCTGCGTTCAAGATAAAGTGCCATTGTTTGCACTCGCCCCCTAGGTAAATTTAATAAGTCCCCGCTCCGAGTGTGTCGCCGCTTGACGGCCCACTGACTTGCTCTGCGATTAGTTAATTTTGTAAAAAGTTTGTAACAAATTTTGAGATTAATTTTATTTTTTCATTACTAAATAAGTTTGACATGTAATTTGCACATGCAAATGCACTTTTGAGAATTGATATTATTTGGAGTACAACTTAGTTCAATTGTTATCAATAACCTGTGCAAAGGAGACAATTTCTTCTTGTATGGAGAATGGGCCCACCACAAATTGTAGCGTAACTTAATAAAATCACATTTAATTTATCTTATTGAAATTTGGGGCAACGCTGCTAAAACTAAGTTACAGGAACTTCAAAGGATACAAAATAAAATAATAAAAATACTTTTTCACTATCCGTATCTAACACCAACTTGTAAAATTTTCAAAGAAACAAAACTTATGAACGTTCAACAACTACATATATATAATAAGCATTTTAATTAGGAAAATACTTGATAAAACCATCCACACTAACTTGTCTTTTGTAAAGAAATCACAAATTTTGAAACGCAGTCTTCGTCGACCTAGCTTACTTGTACTACCAAAAGTACGAACAAATTACGCAAAAAAAAGCATTACTTTTGAAGGAGCATTGATTTATAATAAATTGCCTTGTAATATATAAAATGTAAGCTCATTCAATAGTTTTAAGTCTCAGCTGTCTGAATATATAAAGGAAAAATTTTCACCATTCAATTGAGATTGTGAAGCTGTAGAGTGAGTGTTCGGCGACCATTAGAATAAAATTAATAAAATGTAATAATTATTTTCATGTAAGTGGCATTGTTTGTCTTTTTGAAAATAAATTCTTTAAACCTATGTATTTTTATTCCTTATAATATAATATAGATTACAATATTAATATTAGTTTTTCCGCAACTAACGGGAATACAGCGAAATTAACAATTAAATATGACTATCGCAATAACCTAAAAACAAACTTTTTTTTCATATTACATTAGCCAGACCACGAATATCAAAAGAACTCCTTTTTTCAGATTTCATGATTCCGGTTAGATTTTCATAAAATCTTTAGGCCGTTTAGGTACTATAATAAAATGGTTTCTTTTTTATGTGTAAGACCATTAAGTTACGTAAAAATTTCTAGTGGGCCCTAAAACGATTGTTTCCTTTACAATGAATAATATTTTATCGTCTCTTATATAACTCCTAAATGTAAAACTATTTTTGAAATCATATTTTTCACAAACATTTAAGAGGAAAAGTGTATTGAAACATAAGTAGAGTTGCTAACCTATGTTAGTTATATGTCCATGAGTTTATGATTTTTTTATGGAATGAAAGTGCAAACGAGCACAAACTCGAACTGATAGTAGTGGATGTTCTAACCTATAGACATCTTCATTTATTCTAGATTAAGAAACAAAATGCAGATGCGTTTGTCATCCCTGACGACTGAGATGGAATGCCTCGTTTCCAGTAAAAAGGGTCTCCGGTTCTCTACACACATCATACGAAACACAGCAGCATTAAGCTGCTATTATACGGAAGTACTGGGTGTAATAATATAGCTGCTATGTGACTCTACCACGTTAATTAATATGTAAATTAATCATGTCCAAAAATCGCAAATGAAAAAGTTTTCTCGGCTATTCGTCGAAATCAATTTACCTTCATACGCAATATGCGGATCAATTCGTACAGAATTTGATTATTATGACAATATGACAGATCTGTGATGTGTACGTAATACGTTTTACAAAGTCGACGGCTCACGATGATTATACATTTGTACATTATATTGTGTAGTAGTATGCCGTGTAGTGGCGGTCAAGAATATCCACTACCCCATATCCTCCCGTGGGTGTCGTAAAAGGCGACAAAGGGAAACAGCCAGGAGATGGGCAGCAGCATCTTCCTGATAATAGCCAAATTACAATAAAAAAACTGCGGTTGCCAACCCGCTCGCCAAGCGTGGCAACTATGGCAAATACCCCCCAATGATGAGAGCAACAAAAAAACGGCCCCCAGTCCCCGGCGGCCCCGCTATTCCTGGCTACGGTGGCGACCATGGTAACGGCGGGGCAGGGGGTGCTAAGAATCTCCGGTGGAGGTTCGGTTGCCACCTTAGACGACTCGACCTGGCAACGTACAACGCACGCACCCTGAGGACTGACGAGAAGATCGTGGAGCTGGAAGAAGAGATAGACAAGTTGCGCTGGCATATTATAGGATTATCTGAAGTCCGAAGAGAGGGGGAGGACACGGTAATCCTCGAATCCGGCAACTTGCTCTATCACCGGGAGGGCGACCATCTGTCCCAAGGAGGTGTCGGATTTATCGTCCACAAGTCTCTCGTTAACAACGTTGTAAAAATCGGGAGTGTGTCGACGAGGGTTGCGTACCTTATACTCAGAATCACCAAACGGTATTCGCTGAAGGTCATACAGGTTTACGCACCAACCTCGGCACACCCCGATGAGGAGGTGGAGGAAATGTATGAGGATATCTCTAGAGCCATGCATTTCTCCAAAACCCAATATACGGTGTTAATGGGAGACTTCAATGCAAAACTAGGCACAAGAGAGAACGGTGAGCTGAAAGTAGGGAAATTTGGAATAGGGCAACGGAACCCAAGGGGCCAGCAGCTGGCCGACTTCATGGAGAAAGAGGGACTCTTTATGATGAACTCTTTCTTCCAGAAGCGGCCCCACAGGAAGTGGACCTGGTCGAGCCCCGACGGTTCCACAAAAAATGAGATTGACTTCATTATGACGACCAGACGACAACTGTTCAGTGATGTCTCCGTGATCGCGAGGGTGAAAACTGGTAGCGATCACCGAATGGTTAGAGGCACACTGAACCTAAACGTTAAGTTGGAGAGGTCTCGTCTAATGAAGTCAACGCTCCGTCCCCCTCGTGCTCTGTTCCAAAGTCCCGAAACCTTTCAGCTCGAGTTACAAAACCGTTTTCAGTGCCTGGAAGACTGCAATGAAGTGGACGATATGAATGACAAGCTCGTGGAAACTGTCCATGCGGTTGGAGCTAAGTTCTGCAAGACCCGCCGCAGAAGAACACAAAAACTCTCCGATCACACTCTTAATCTCATGGCTGTTAGACGGGAGATGAAGCTACATTATTCAACAGACTTGACAGCATACAGGCATCTGAACAGACAGATCTCCAAATGCATGCGGCGGGACTTACGCAACTTCAATACAGCTCGTATTGAAGAAGCGATCGAGCGGAACCAAGGCTCCAAAGTCTTTGCCAGAGATCTGTCTGCCAGAAAGAGCCAACTGTCAAAGCTGAAGACAGAATGTGGCAGCATCGTTTCCGGGACACCTGAGATTTTGAGTGAGATTGAGAGGTTCTATGGGCAGCTGTACACATCATCGTTGGAGCCACACGCAAGTGTGAGTAACGATCCAAGAGCGAGTCTCATCCGACACTATTCCGAAGATATCCCGGATGTCAGTCTGAGCGAGATTAGGATGGCTCTCCAGCACCTTAAAAACGGTAGGGCCCCAGGCGAGGATGGAATTACAGCGGAGCTTCTGAAAGCGGGTGGAAGACCGGTACTTGAAGTCCTTCAGAAGCTCTTTAATTCCGTCCTCCATGGTGGCATTACACCGGAGGCGTGGAGCAGAAGTGCGGTGGTCTTGTTCTTCAAGAAAGGTGACAACGCTCTCTTGAAGAACTACAGACCGATTTCCCTTCTGAGCCGCGTCTACGTGCTGTTTTCGAGAGTCATTACGAATCGTCTCGCGCGCAGACTTGACGACTTCCAGCCTCCCGAACAAGCCGGTTTCCGAAAGGGCTTTAGCACCATAGACCACATACATACCCTTCGGCAAGTTGTACAGAAGTCCGAAGAGTACAATTTGCCACTATGTCTGGCGTATGTGGACTATGAGAAAGCCTTTGATTCCGTCGAAATTTGGGCGGTGCTGCAGTCCCTTCAGCGGTGCCAAGTTGACTGTCGGTATATCGAAGTGTTGAAGTGCTTGTACAGTAGGGCTGCGATGGCTATCCGAGTACAGAACCAGAGTACGAAACCTATCCAATTGCAGAGAGGTGTAAGACAGGGTGACGTCATATCCCCGAAACTCTTCGCCGCTGCATTGGAAGACGTTTTCAAGCTTCTGGACTGGAAAGGATACGGTATCAACATCAATGGCGAGTACATCACTCACCTTCGATTTGCCGACGATATAGTCCTTATGGCAGAATCGCTGGAGGTCCTAAACACTATGCTCAATGACCTCAATAGTGTTTCCCAACGGATAGGTCTTAAGATGAACATGGACAAAACTAAGATCATGTTTAATGTCCATGTCACACCTATGCCGGTAGTTGTTGGGAACACTAAGCTCGAAGTTGTTGACGAGTATGTTTACCTGGGACAAATAGTCCGACTGGGTAAGTCCAACTTCGACCGAGAGGTCAATCGACGGATTCAACTCGGCTGGGCAGCGTTCGGGAAGCTACGACACATCTTCTCGTCAGACATACCTCAAAACCTTAAAACGAAATTGTACAACCAGTGCGTGTTGCCAGTGATGACTTACGGAACTGAGACGTGGTCCTTCACTGCTGGCCGTATGAGGAAGCTCAAGGTCGCTCAACGAGCTATGGAGAGGGCTATGCTCGGAGTTTCTCTGCGTGATAAACTTAGGAATGAGGATATCCGCAGTAGAACCAGAGTGACCGACATAGCCCAACGGATTAGTAAGCTGAAGTGGCAGTGGGCCGGCCATATAGCTCGAAGAACCGACAACCGATGGGGAAGAAAGGTTCTCGAGTGGCAGCCTCGTACCGGTAGGCGAAGTGTAGGGCGTCCCCCCACGAGATGGAGTGACGACCTGGTAAGACATGCAGGAAGTCGATGGATGCAGGTGGCTCAGGACCGTGTTTTGTGGCATTCTTTGGGGGAGGCCTATGTTCAGCAGTGGACTTGTGAAGGGCTGTAATGATGATGATGACATTATATTGTTAACCAAAGAGGACTTTTGTTGTAATCAAACCAAGGGAATTAGCGAATGCTCTCGCAGGGCCTCGATAGATCTTCATTAATAATACCAAGGGAGCACTCAAAGATATTTCTTTTCGCAATTACCGTCGAGACAGCGTCAAAGTCCAGGCTAATTGGGAGCTTTCGGCTACTCGACTTATAATGTGAGTCGGGCCGCCGCGTGCCGATGGCCTCAACTTGCCTACGCCACAGACGCTATCTATGTGAATAATTACTTTGCTGTAAATTTCTGCCCGCATTCCCCATCCGCGAAATTTAACTTGATATTATTTGCGTCGTCGACAACTGCTCGCGAAGCTCGAGAATAATGTTATATTATATCCTCGGTTGTAATTTTTTAAGAATTTGCGTTTTTTTTAACTAGAGAGTTAACTTGTATAAGTGAAGCCAACTCAATACTTATCGTGCGTGCACAGTACGTCTCTATCTAATTAGCGGCCCAAATAATGAAATTTTGCCTTACAAAAAGTAGTCCGAATTGTTCACAAAATGGTATGCACAATTATTATCAATATTATGTGACCAATTGTGATCATTTCGTGACCAATTGAAATAACCAATTTTCGTGACCAATAGATTTATTTGAGCTGTCAAAATTTTTCCGATGACCTTGGAATTTTAAACTCTGTAGTTATTGTCAAAGTATTGACCAATTATTAAAATTTACTGACCATTTATGACTATTTTGTGACCAATTCGGACTACTTTTTAAAATACCAAATTTCATGATTTGGGCCGCTAATTAAACCGGCTCAGCTCAAAAACAGAGTTTTGACGATTATTTAGTACAGGAGCTTTTAATCTATAATGACCGCGTTAACACGAATGTACGTAAACTGGAACTGGTAGGCGCGGTGTAAATGTCGCGATCGTGAAAGTTGGGAACGATGTAAATGGATGCAGCCGGTCCGCGGGCGTACCGGCATCGATCGCAGTTCGTCGCCCTACTTACCGTGTTCCCTGCACTTGCGAGCTGCAGCGATTATATTATGCGCCTGTCCTATGTCCATCGCGGGACTAATCTGATTCATATCTCTTGCCATTTATAATTCTCGCTAGCAATTTGTTCTTCAGTAAGTTATAACTTTAATCTACTTTAATACTTTTTCTTTATTGACGGTTCTAGAAGAAGATAAATAGTAATAAATGAATTTATTTATTTATTCTTTACTGTACTGTAAGACATCCCCAAGTTAAGGTTATAACTTATATATTGGATTGATCAATTACGTTAGCAAAGCAGTAGTGTTAATATTAAATTTTACAGTTCATTTTAAAGAATAGAATATTGGATTAGATTTAATTAAACTTTAACTGTGTGAAAAACTAATAAAAAATATTGAAAAGAAATGTGTTCAAGCAGTTGTAATACAAGTAGTAATACAGCCCAAGTACAGACTGCATTTTTTAAATTTAAAAACAAAATTCTTTGTTTATTCTGCCTTCATTTACATAAACAACTTGGCTTACAATGAAAACAACTTAGATGAACTATTCCGGTCGTCGAGAAGCAGTGCAACCACTGCCATGTTCCTGTTGGAAAGGTAAACGAGATAGTATAATTACAGGCTTAGCCTGTTATTGCATTTCGTAGTTCTCAAGGGTGACGACGCATCTGAAATCTTTTTTGTTGCAGTCGATTGCAACTGCCCATGTAATGCAATAGCCAGGTGAAATGTTGGCTTGTTAAATATTTAAATGCAATAGAAAATAAATCATAATAAGATGTGAGAATTAACCAGCAAAAATCCACTTGAAAAATAAAATATAATAATATGTGAATTACCTACCCCTCCTTCCCTACAATTGCGTGCACTATCACTGCCGCTACTAAACTCAACACCACTACACTAAGAATACACACCAATGTCGTTAACAAATGTGTTTGCCTTAGTAGCGAAGCACAGCATTATTATCTATGGCTGCCAGGGAAATGCACATTTTATTTTTCCCGCAGATTTTAGTTGATTTTCACATGTTAATTTTAATAAATATCCGCAAGTGAACACCTTATCCTATTTGTTTTTTAAACCAAAATACAACCTGCTTTTGCCATATGTCTTTCCAGTTCAAATTTTGTAATCAATTTTTAAAGCAGTCGCTGACATCCGATTGAGCTAAAAATGATAAAACTTTGATGAACTAGATGCAGGCCCTAACAAAGTCTCTAAATAAAAGCTTGTTTTAAATAGGTTTTATTATCTTAAAAATAAAGCTTAGTCATCGTTATTGTGTATACCTACACGATTTAAGGTCGATTTTTCAGTCCTTATATAAATAGACAGGTAGCATTCATTCGACAGATAGCTAACAATTGTATTTTTCAATCATTAGATAGGCTTTATTTGACAAATAACTCTGCTACCTGAGGAATAAATGTATATTTTAACTTTGACGACCGGATAACCAGTTATTCGTCAGATAGTTTCATTTCATGACAGTTGACGTTAAACATAACATTATAATTTTACATTCTTGATTTTGCTTTTATTACAAAGTGTTTTACATTATATATTATTACAAAATTTTAATTTTAAGGATATTTCTGGTAAGATTGGCGACTTGGCAATTGAGGAAGACGTTCTGATAAATAAATTAATAAATAAAGAGAAATGAAATTTGTCAGATCCGAACCCGATTACTTCACTATGTGGGATTGAAGAACATTTGCTTACCTTTAGCTACGCTAGTACCTTCAGCTGTTAATTATTTATTTTTGTCGGATCTACGCAAAATGATCTTACTCTATATTGATTGATAGTGACCTTTTTGGCTGACAGAAAATAGGAATAGTTTAGTTTATCCTGCTCTAACGTTTGCTTTTGTAGTGATTTTGTTTAATTTCCCAGT
Source organism: Parnassius mnemosyne (assembly GCA_963668995.1). Classification (NCBI taxonomy): domain Eukaryota; kingdom Metazoa; phylum Arthropoda; class Insecta; order Lepidoptera; family Papilionidae; genus Parnassius; species Parnassius mnemosyne. Next base: position 21,097,423 of record CAVLGL010000104.1, on the reverse strand, counting down.
ATTTAGCGTTTCGTAGCGTTTCGTAAAGGTGAAGAAATTCACAATTGGAAAGTAAACAATCAATTATTCTACAGTTGACCAGCCAAATCATTTTATACGTAATATATTAGACATCTATCTCTATGTATCGGTCCTTAATATAACTACTATTATTTATATAGTAATTTATAACTTGTTTAGAATATTTTGTATACATATACAGATAAGTAATGCATGTTAATGAAAAACAGTAATTGTAATAGTCATGTAGCAATATATTTATTTATTTTAAAGTAAAAATCACCAATTTAACGTTAAGAACTACTTTTTTAAGTCAATTTTGTGAAAAAATCAACACTTACACCCATAAAAAGTTACTCGCTAATTGAGAACATTTTATTGTGTTCACAATATTGTTAATATTATTCAGTGAGAGCCTTAACTTAATATATCACACTCACACACAATATACACACAACTTAATAAAATCCCAGAAAATATACAAAACCTGATCAAAGTTCAAAAATTTTAATAAACTAAGTTTGTATAAAAAGGGTTATTATAATATTGAGGAATTTATGAATGATAATAACCCCTAAGAATGAGGTGATTCTTGTCCTTCTTCGTGAATGACCAATGGCGAATCCTTAAAAAATACCTGTATCCAGCTGTGAACTTGTAGGGGCTATTGATGTGATGTTTTTCACAATCTTTACATAAAATTTCCCAAATATGTACCATATTCTTAAAAAAGTTATCTAAATATAGCAGCGCGGCGCATGGACCAGTTTAATAAAAACTTCTCATCTCGTGGTTACCCTCTGTCGCCTATTACGACACCCACGGAACAATGTGGTATAGTGGATATTCTTACACCGCTACTACACAATACTTCTAGTAGTGGCAGCGTCTTCCCAATAACAATTAGAAAATAAAAATAAAACTACGTTTTTATAGAATAGGGTGACAAACGAGCACACAGTCTACCTGATGGTAAGTGAAAGCTGAGGCCCATAGACATCTACATTTATCCTCGATTAAAAATCAAAATGCAGATATGCTGTCAGCACTGAGAACCAAGATGGAATGCCTCGTTTCCAGTAAAAAGGGTCTCCGGTTCTCTACACCTTACGAAACAGAAGCATTAAGTTGCTATTTTACGCTGGTATTCTGTGAGAGCGTGGTCCTGGTCGGACCACGGAGATTAGGAGACCCCAGTCGAGCCGACCCATTCGTGCTACAACCATAATATACCTGCAGCGTGGCTCTACCACGTATAAAATGGTTGGCAGTTGGCGAGCCGAGCGTGGTAACTATGGCAAATGTCCCCCTTGTTAGACAATCTATGGGGAGGCCTAAGTATATAGGCTATGGGGAGAGCCTATGATAGGTTGTAATGAGTTACGAGTGAATAACGACTTATGACATTTAGCAGAGTTTCACACAAGGTGTTATAATAGGTGCAAAAATTGTATTAAATTTATCTGTATGTTACAAAATTATCACTGCAATCGTGGTAGATCAGCGGCAAATGCTTTCAATTTTGTGGTAAATTACGCAAGTGGTCCTATCACGGTTGTGTAAACAAAATGTTCGCATTCAAATTCCAAGAGCAAAATCTCCGCAGCAAAATCCGAACATTGTGGTAAAGTGAAATATTATTTTACATAAAGTTCTTGAGAATCAGGCCAACTATTTCATATCGTGATTAATGTAACGTACAATGCTTCGATTACTGTCATAATCAGAGCATGTGTAATTACCGTGACTTACATTTATAATATATTATTTGATGGACATTGGAACAGTCGCTAGAATAACAAAACCCTCCTGAGATACAGGCCTATCTTAGCATTCGAAACGTTCACGTGCTCTGCACGCTATAATTTATTTATTAATTAAATCTCTATTTGAATAAAACATGGTAGTACAGATAAAGTTCTTACATTTCGCAAAAATTTTGTCATCGTCATGCAATCTAATAACATGATGAAAATCAATTAAACAAATATAGATAACAATAAAATTAATTCATGTCATAATAATACAGAATGTCAGCATTTGAAAATAAAATGTCAAGAACCATAAATAAATTAAGTAATACTAGTTAGTTTTTAATATAAACAGAACAATGTCAAAAAACATTACCCTACTACTATGATGTAATAATAACTACTATAATGTCTTCCATATACCTACGTACATACATATATAATATCATAATATCTGCTGCCGCAACACACGTTACACAGACTTAGTTTTCTTCGGTCTTACATTTTACGTATTTATCTGTCAATCTAACATTTCGTTTTGTGCAAAATTGTACAAAATAAAGGATGTTCATCGAAATCTCGTATCTCACGACGTTTACTTAAACATGACCGCTATTACAGGATGCGTCTATTCAAACTTATACGGAAGATGTGAGCAACCCACACTCATTGCCACTATAGTTTGCATAATTTGCGCAAGACTATATGCGGTAATAACAGAAATTTAATTGTTCAAAAATCTATTTAAAAAAAACATGTTTTTTTTTTTAAAAAAAAAGCTTCTTAGTAATAGTGGGTTGTTTTAAAACCTTTTTGCATTTTTCCAATTATTTGTATTCAAACTGCAATGAAAGACTACAACCAACGCTTCAAGTGTACTTAAAATCAGAATATTTACGGATTTCCCGGTACGCGCTACCCACGCAAACTTTCAGCCGGCTGGTACTAAAATTAACACTGTACGATATTATACAACTAAGTACATACTAACTCTTTTAACTTGCAAAATGTACACGAATTTTTCCGTCCTCTCTCTCTCTCTCTCTCTCTAGTACTTAACTGAAGAAATTTTTGTAGCTGCGGTTTTTGCGGAGGGCATTACCACATCTACTTTCTTTTTACCTTCGAAACTAGGATGATATTATACATGATATCTAGTGTCTACTGTACAGTCCACGGTTTTAAATATCTTTGTAGAATTTGTAGTTAAATTAAAATGATGATTTTAATTTTACATCATTATAGCTAATACACCTAATGAAACTAAAATTTTCTATAGATTTTACGATATTACGAGTTCTGGCCGTTAGAGTATCTTTTTTTTATATATAGGATAGGGTGACAAACGAGCACACAGTCCACCTGATTTTAAGTGATTGCTGTGGCCCATAGACATCTACATCTATCATCGATTACAAATCAAAATGCAGATGCGTTGTCACCCATGAGGACTAAGATGGAATTTCTCTTTTCCAGTAAAAAGGGTCTCCGGTTCTCTACACTCACCATACGAAACACAGCAGCATTAAGCTGCTATTTTACGCTGGTATTCTGCAAGAGCGTGGTCCTTCCCCGGTCGAGCCGACCCATTCGTGCTACAACTATACTACTAATATAGCTGCAGCAGGGCTCTACCACGTTAGTTAGGTATCTGACTACTTCTGATCTTAAGTTTAGATTACAACGCGAGGTAGCATTAGTGCACAGTAACACCTAATATTTTGTGTGATTTTTTTATTCTAGTATCCAATAGTACGTAGGTAATAAGGTATTTGTCTTTGACTGCCTCGTTGGTCCTGCGCCTGATCTCTCTCCGATCATGTCGGATTACCGTCCCATACCGGACTATGAGAATGAGGGAATAGAGAGTGCACAGTACATCTTGTCCTGCGCAGGTGTCTAGTCTCCATTTGGTACCGGCCGCTGTGTACGAAATTCGGTTTGGAGGACATAGTTATCTGTGGATTAAAAAGAAGAACACCTCTTTTGATATCACAAAAATCTATCAAAAATAAAATGTGTGAAGTCAATTCAGATCCCTATTTTAGGTTGATTAGTGTCGAAAAATTCACCAGCACTAATTTTCAAATAGCGTCTAAAATTGATTTTACAGATGTAACTTACGTTCCCTATCACACATTATAAACAGAAAATCAATTTGTTTGCTTCTGAATTGCCAAATGCAAATTGTAAAGTGTCCGTCATTTTGTAAAAGTCGTTGAAAACCAAAGGAAGATTCGAACGCCGTTTATAATTTATTATGGTAGCCCAATCGTAGAATTAGGCCTATAACTAATAAACTATGACTTCTGTCAACTAATAATAATAAAAGTGACATGTCACTTTGTTTGTCCGCGATGAACACTTAAATCTTGAACGGATTTCAATGAAAAAAAAAAAATATCTTTTACTGGCTTCAATTTGAAAGATAGGATGATTTTTATCCCGATAAGTAACCCTCAATATTTTTAATTGCTAATTTAAGGATTTTTTATAGGACAAAGGGTCGTCGGAATAGGCTGCCTGACCAGCTAGTAACTAAATAAATTTCAGCGACAGTTGTTTGCAATTGCGCACCGCAGCGGCGGACAAATAAATAATATATTAATGTTATATAAATCTACCTACAGCATTTCGCAAACCACCGAGCTTTTGCAAACGGACCACCGTTTCCGTTTGTATACGTGACAGTCAGTTTGTTTATCATCTAAATCTAAAATATACATAAACTGTGTGACCTAGTGGTCAAAGTACCTGGCCTTTAAGCTCGGGCCGGGCTAATCCCAACGGGAGCCGACATTTGTGTAAAAATACAAATTATTTGTTTTCAGTGTGAGATTTGACCTGTTTCTGCCGCCTTACATTTTAACATAACTAACCAAAACATGAGATTAACGGACGAATGAGTGCCTCTGTGTTTGCTCGTATAATTGTAAGGGTGACAAACGAGCACACAATCCACCCGATGGTAAATGGGTGGTGAGGCCCAATATCAATAACATTTATCCTCGATTAAGAATCAAAATTTAAATGCGTTATCCTCGCCATAATATTATGTATTGATGTAGTCAAATCGAAATTACAGTAATGTATAAAAAGTCATGACTTTTAATGCTTTTTGTTTTTATTAATTTTATTCTGGTACAAATATTTAACAATTCACTTTTCACGATTTTACCTGTAATCATTATAATCAATACGTGAACACCGAACGTTGAAGTACTTCTTTTAGTATTTATTCTAAAAGGAAAGGCATAAAACTATATCATTCGAAAGACGCTGTACTATATGATGTGCATAATACCAACTCCTGAGTGTGTGTTGCTTGTATTTGCTGTGTAGTAAAGGCGTAAAATCAAGGAGGAGGGAAATGAACAAGAGATAGGCAGCGTCATCTTCTTGGTAACAACTCATAAAAATAAAAAATGCAAAATTACCCATCCATTGCAGCTTTTAAAATCCTACAGCTGTACATAGGCTTTCGTATAGATTATCTCATAAGCCCCCTTATGATGCATCTATAGTATGCCATAGTTGCCACGCTTGGATACCGAATGCTTTTTTAGATGTTACCAGATGTTAGATATTACTGTCCATCCCCTGTTTCAGTTTCCCTCTGTCGCCTCTTTCGACATCCACGCGATGGTATGGGGTAGTGGATATTCTTACACGGCCACTATACTTAGCGTTGTGTTCACACAATGTGTCGAATTTCGATCACAAGTAGTAGTAGGTATATTTTAATACAATTTTATAAATCCATAAGATTTTTTGAAAACGAACTCTCTTGCAAATTACACGTTTCAAATTTGCAAGTCATATTGTGGAGCGGTGCTTGACCTCTTGGCAGAGCGTGCAAACTTCGTCAAACCGTGCCGGTTATTGAAAAACCGAAATTCATTTCTTTATGCACCCGACACGAAAGTTATCAAATACAAAAAAAATCCTTATTTTATGCTAAACATCATTATTTAGGGAAAGTCTGTTTAAGTTCAAGACAAAAGATCTACTGGTGAGTTCTTATTATCTATGTTATTAATTATCGGTAATAGTAGTTTATTGTAGGAACATTTCCAGCCTTATGTTGTTTTCAGTTTTATCTTACTAGAATAAACAATATTACTATTCAAATATTCTAAGTCCTCGGAAACCTTCAACATGTGACTCATACATCAACAATGGCAGAGGGTACGAGAACGTATTGGTATCGGCTCTTTATTGTATTTAACGTCAGTCCTATGTAATTTTGATACTTGTGCCGCAATATGTTTTTTACAGGCTTTTTGGAATGCAATATATGTTTTATAGTTGACTAGGTTATTTTCATGTAAATTATAAACATAAAAATTTATCAGAGGTTACCTTGCTTCAATCCACCATAAAATGCTGATCATAGCGCACCGTGCTTATTGACTGACGAGGCTCTGGCTATCGAAAAATCCATTAAAATTCAATTAGGTGAATCAGCATTATCAGTGTGGCGATATCGACTGTGTGCTCACCAGCGCACCTGACTAGAAAATCACTCAATGACTTTTATCTTATACTTATCTTCACGCACAATCCCTGACGGGGTAGCCAGAGAGAACAGATCGCCAAGTGTCACGATCTTTACATACCTCTTTCGCTTCTTTCAGATTCATTACCTTCTTCATACATGCACGTCTAGGTATCCGAGTACTCTTGACCCTACCCTCTTCGAGCAATTTGCTCACATGCTCTTCGAAAGTTAGTCTCGGTCTACCTCGACACCTTATCTAAAGACAAATTTTATATATTGATACACGAAAATTAAAAACCTTCATCTTATCGTTTTTAACTTCACAGCAAAGATATTTTATAGGTCAAACATCTTTGCTTCACAGGCATTTCTTATCGTAGATTAAAATGAACTGATTTAGTATAAATTTATATTTATAATTAATTAATGAGCAAATACTCGTATTACCAGACATAAAAATCTGTCAATTAGGTAAGACACCATTATTGATAAATAAATACATCCTAAAATATGAACTTGCTATTTTTATTAGTGTCCTAAAACTTAGTAGATTTTAGTTTTAAGTTAAATTAGAATAAAATTTCGAGTTATAAATAATATCGTTACTTGACTATGTGAACGTTAGCATACTGCGAGTATATTTTCATACAATTCCATGTTATTTTATAGAATAAGTTTGACTAACGAGCACACAGTTCGCCTGATGGTAAGTGGATGCTGTGGCCTATAGATATGTATATTTATCTTTGATTAAGAACCGAAATATGTTGTCATCCCTGAGGACTAAGATGGAATGTCTCGTTTCCAGTAAAAAGAGGATAAGTGCCAATACCCAATTATTTTAAAATGGTCTACCAATATAGTGAAAAGTAATACATTTAAAGTGTGTAATTAAAACGCCTTGGGAAGTAAAGTTAGTAAGTCTCATGTGTTCGTACTGAAGAATGGTTCGCCATCATTTCAATGATAACAATTATCGTTTGTAAGCTGTCCTTGTTTTTTCACACAGCCGTTAATGGAGCAATATCGTACAGCTCAAATTGGCAGTGAGTACCTCATTGTCTTGCTTCAATTGTTCTGACTGAATGTTTGAATTCATTGTTAAATTATAAATAAAAGTTATAATATGTTCAACAGTATTCTAAACCCCTTAAAACATTTGACAACTATATACATAAGACAATACTGTATGTAATAACTGTTTCTCTGTTTTTTTTTTTACTTATTCTCTCAGCAGCTCTCGCTCTTCTTTGAAAACTATATAATTTTTACATACTTTTTTTTTCTATGTAAATTAAATGTCTTATCTGAAATATCAACACGGATTCGAATTCGAAATATTGAAAAATGAATTCGCCGTGTGGTGGTTTCGTTAAAGAATTCATCACTTTCTAGACTACGACGGAGAGTAGAATCAAACAATCAAAAGTACTACTTCGATCCTAATACCACCCGCCGAGCAGTGCGATTACGACAAAGCGTCACCACAGTCGGCTTATGTCCAGCAGTATTATACATAAGCTAATGAAATTTAAAAATGGCGAATAACCTTTATTTAATTTTCTTCTGTAGTTATTATTTCTTCAATATTATTAGCATAATAATAATTTGCAGACACTCGGGGTAAATGTCCGTTTTGTCTTATCTATTGCCGCAATTTTTTTAGTTACGGTTGACGAGAAGGAAGTTAGCGTCGAACAGTATTTTTTTTTAATTAAACTGTATGCCAATTAATTGCTCCTTAAATGCTCCAGTACAATCCATAATTGCTCCACGTTTATTGCTATTAGTTAATTTATAATTTAAAAAAAAATGAATTCAAACTCTACACTCACTCAACACTTTCTATTCCCTCACTCTTATAATCCGAAGGGACGGTAAACCGACACGATCGGAGAGAGATCAGGCGCAGGACCAACGTTTTTACGTGTTTTCCGAGGAATGGGGGTGAGACACCGCCAACTTCCTGATTCCGGGCAGCTGAGAATTTCTGGACGGAAAAACTCTGTAATTGATTTTTTTGGACCGACTTGGAATTCGAACCCACTACTACTACAACCACTAGACCAATGAGGTAGTCAGTTGAAAGGACTGCACAATGGAAAAGACTAATTAACCTAATACTTACTAATTCAACAAAGGACCTAATTCGACAGTCGAATATGGTTGTTATTAAAACTTGTCACGATTTGATATGTAGCTACTAGCTACACTCGTTTTTTCGCACTTTAAACAAATTTAAATAGGTAAATCTTTATGAGAATTGATCTTATGTCGAATTTTATCGTTATAGGCATTTAAAGAAGTAGTCCTTGGTCGAATTAGTCATTAGCTGACTAAATGACATGTTGCTCTAGTTTTCTGCTTAGAAATGATTGAGGTTCATAATTCAACATCAGCGATTTTAACACTGATTTCGCACCGCATTAACGATTGCGACGACTCACGCAAGCGTGGTAGCAAGTCTGCGGACTGATTCGACGAGGTTCATTTTGTCTTGTAGTTGGTAGTCTGTTAGTTTCATTTACTTGTCGTTTTCTCTTCGATCTAAAATACCCTTCCCCTACCCGCTTCATAAATCCTTGGCATCTGTTGATGTTAAAACACTTGAATACCATTTACTTTAAATTACTTTTACGATATCCATGCAATATGAGGACATTGTACCTATATACCTATACTTAATTTTATCCGTACATATACAATTTATTTTTCATAAAGTAGGTATATACGAGGGCGGCACTGAAAATTTCGGGAATCAAGGAAGTGACACAACATTACTATTTAAAAATGTATTTATTGCTTTTCGAAGTATTCTCCGCGAAATTTGACACATTTTTCCATACGATGGAACCAATCATTGAAGCAACCATTCCATTCGGAAGTTGGGGTCCCAAAATGGCCGTTTTGTTGGCGTCCACAGCGTCTTCAGGTGATGAAAATCTCTGTCCACGCAATTTATTCTTTATTTTAGGGAAAGTATAGAAATCTTGAGGGCTTAGGTCGGGGCTGTATGGCGGATGGTCTAATAATTCTATGTTTTCTTGCTCTAAAAACTCTTTTGTTCTGTGTTCTGTGTGCGGTGTGAGAACTCGCATTGTCGTGATAGAGGATGATGCGGCGGTTGCAGTTCTCTTTACGGGGTTCAGAAACGATCTGTGGCAAACAAATGCTAGCATACCATTCTGCATTAACCGTTCTTTGTCCCTCAAGAGGAATAGTCGTAACATGGCCGGTTTTGGAGACAAACGTGGCCACCATTTTTTTTGCAACACTCCGTGAACGAACAATTTTTGTTGGCTTTAACTCATTTTCGAACACCCAAACTCGCGACTTTTGTTTCGTTTTTTGTTTCGGGTTCGTACGCGTATATCCAAGATTCGTCACCTGATACGATATTGTATATAGCATTTGAGGATCCTGCGTGGAATCTTTCGAGAGTTCTGACGCACCAAGTAACGCGAGCCGCTTTTTGCTCTTCACAGAGCGAATGCGGTATCCATCGGGAAAACAACTTTTTTTACACCTAATAGTTCATGCAAGATTATTTGTATTTGACTCATGCCAATTTCTAAAGTTGCCTGAATTTCGCGGTATGTCACATGTCGATCTTCCTCAATCAGCTTACGCACAGCATCAACGTTTTCTTGGGTGACTGCAGTTTTTGGACGACCTTGACGGGGATCATCACTGAGCTTTACACGTCCACGTTGAAATTCAGCAAACCAGCGATAAATTGTGGTTTTGGATGGGGCTTCATCACCAAATGCAGAAATCATCCGGTCAACACACTGTTTTTGTGTTAAACCACTTCGAAAGTCATAATAAATCATCGCTCTTGAATTTTCTCGAGTCAATTCCATTTTCTCAACGACTAAACAAGTTTGACAAAACCTTGTGACAAGACCGAGAATCTTTTTTTAAATAAATAAATGGTATTCGATTTTTAAAACCTTTTCGACTTTTCAATTAAAAAGATTTTAATATGGCAGGAATAGTGGAAATATTCTATTCCCGATACTATTAGTGCAGCCCTCGTATTAGTAGTATGTAGTAGCGGTGTAAGAATATTCACTACCCCATTTCATTCCGTGGGTGTTATAAGAGACGACAGTGGGAAATTAGAACAGAAGATGGGCAGCAGCATCTTTCTGATGATACAACGCAAAATGTTAAGAAACTGCGGTTGCCAACGCGCCTTCCAAGCGTGGCAACTATTGCAATACTCTCCCGATAAGTCAATCTATGCGAGAGGCCTATGGTAAGCAGTGGGCTTTAATAGGCTGTAATGGATGGATATATTCCCAGAGATAAGAATATTACACCACCTCTATCGTCCCGTGGGTGTCGTAAACGGCGATAGTGAGAAACTGAAACAGGACATGAGCAGCAATATCTTCCTCATAACAACTCAAAATAATAAAAAACTTCAGCTTGCAACCCACCTGCATGCACCTGCTACTATAGCAAATATCCTCCCAATAAAGCAAACTATGGGGGAAACCTATATTCCGCAGTGGACTTTTGATAGGCCGTAGTGATAAAATATTCCCAACAAAAAGTCACACGACGGTATTATAACGCAGATAAGATAGACTAATTATTAGCGATAAACTACACAACCGACATAATGGCGGCAATTACAAGATGTAAGAAATTGGCTAATATTTGTCACAATGGTAAAAGGTCTGCGGGTAAATATTTTTCAAAGTACAGGACGTGTGTGGCCGAAGTGTTAGGAGCCTCGCCAAAAAATCTATTTTCGTAATGGTCGCGATAAGGATTTTTCTGCTCACAATAGCAGATTTTACTTTTAAAACAACATTTGACTACGGCTTATCGTGATTTATGTTAAGAAATTAAAAGAACTCATGTTGGAAATCGTTTCATAACTTGCAGTCACTTCACGAAACAGAGCCCCTATAACACTAGGTTTTATTAAACGACGAACAATTGACTACTCTAGGTTTGTATACAAACCTTTTTGTTCGTATTTAATTTACTGAAAAAATATAAAACCTATACCTTTTAAATAGTCATTTTCTTTTAATATTTTTTATGTAACCGTGTATTAGCGGTGGAAAAATATCCACTATCTAATATCGTCCCGAGGGTGTCGTAAGAGGCGACAGACGGAAAATGAAACAGGAGACGGGCAGCAGTATCTTATTGATAACAACAAAAAATAATAAAAAACTGTGGTTGCCAACCCGCTTGCCAAGCGTGGCAACTATTGCAAAATCCCCCCATGAGGCCATATATGAGGCAGGCCAATGTTCAGCAGTGAACTTTTATAGGCTGTTATAGATGGATTTTTTTTATAAAATAAATTTTTTTTAAGGGCTTTTCTAGTCGAATATGGACGAAAGTCATCAGACAGTAGTTAATACAAATGCACTTACACATAATATATATACAGGGTTTTCCTAAAAGCAAATAAACACAATACAGCTGGCCCAAAAAACTGTAATGTTTTTAGTACAACTGCTTCCGTCTGGTAAGTGTAATGTTTCGTACACGGAACTGTGGGAAATGCCAGAAAGATCTTATGACTTCTGACGTATGTCAGAACTTTAAAGTAGCAAGATGTATGGCCCTGTGATCGGAAATTTTATGATTTTCAATAATGAAAAATCGTCCGTACAACAGGGGAGACCCCATGTCCAGCAGTGGACTTTTACTGACTGATAAAGAAGTTTTAGTACAAATATTGCATATGAGTAAGATTTGACCTTCCAAAATATTGAAATGAAATAACAGTATTCGGTAACAAACCTTGCTTACTATCAGGACCAATTTTATGATAACACCTAAGTATGTAAACCGAGAGCATCACTATCTATCTCAATGTAACACAGGGAAGTCTCTCAGCAACACGACCTTTCTTGCCTACACTAGTAGAATACCCCAACGGGCATAGTATAACGGCAATGGGACTCTTAGAATTACAGACTGATGTCTCTTAGTAATATATTATACCGCTAAAACAAGTGGGAGATTACCATTTTACCTTCATTTGTTCGTATTTCCTTTTATTTTTTTACCCTCATTCCCAACAGTACTTTAACCACCCAATCATCATTTTCCTATTTTTACGAGTATTTTAAAGTGTGCATGCCAAGGCTAAATGCCGAAGTGCATCTAAAGAACGGACCACTGAGCAACTCAGGCATTCGACCTCATAGGCCCGGAAGTGCCCGGAGCAGCCTTCGACAATGACTCGGAGAGATGATTTACTGAGAAATTCTTTTACCCAACTGATCAGGCCAATATAAACCGTACACTGAAATTTATTTCTAAAAGGCTAGTGTGCCAAATCAGACAAATGCCTTTGAGACATCAAATAGTTAGCATTTTCCCTATGATTTTTCATTAAAATCTCGCCTTACGCGTGGCAGACACGCGTGTCACAACACAGGATGCAGAAAACTTAAAAACTAACTATAGCTTAACTGTGACTCCAATATACCGTCTGGTCCACTAGCTTTGTTCACGTCTAGACCCCGCAACGTTTTAGAACTTCCTTGTTAGTGATGTGGATCTCTTCTGGCTTAGAGGTGCCGCATTGATGTAGTTGAGGTCGTACGCAGTTACCAATATTTGATGTAAATTACAGGCAAAAAGATCGCAAATGGGTCCCCTTTCACTATACGTTACGTCTTTATACGTTAGTGTACCATCCGGTTTTAACAGCGAAGGCAGTGTAAGGCAGAAATTTTTTTTTTGAAAGAAAGTTTGTCTTGTCCAATTTAGAGAAACCATACAGCTCTACTGCCGGATGGTCTAGCAGAGAGCTATGCTGATATATGCAACACGGTCGTAACTGGCTTTCCGTCAATACTTTTTGTAGCTATTGGTGGCCTACTTGAAAGCCGTCTTTTTAAAGCTGATATCCGGTGCTTTGGGTTTAATTTCGCCAAATGCTTGCGTTTTTTAGCATGTACGTACATTCGACGTAAAACCATAGCGAAATTAGCCACCGATGTAGCATCAGCAAAAGAGATAAAATACTTCATCACTTGACGCACCACATCAGTATTGAAGTATCCGCGCAGCTCCACGAATCCGCAAAACAGAAGAAGACCTCCCACCAAGGACAGGATGCAAAGAATTCTACATCCCCTAACAAATTATACCACCGTATTCGTTGTTGAATACATATCTCATCATACATTGGTGGGAAGTACCCAAAGGGGAGGTAACCTGTACGTTATACCTGTCTGATTCGGTAGTCAGTAGAAGGTCAAGGCCATTGGCTGTGTGTCCGTCCTTTTTGGTTTTGTACCCTAGTCGCTTGCATTACCAGCTGGGACTGATCTACCGACAAGGCAAAATTCCACGCATCGCTTTCATAATAGGAACAGCTGGTAAAAGACGTTACAGTCCCTCAGAAAGACCAGCTGTGCAGAAAGGTAACGGTTTAGTGCCACATCAATAAACTTACTTAGATGTTCTAAATAAAGTATTTCAATATAAAAGCTTGAAAGAAAGCTCTAAAATAGAAGAAAATTAATTTATGAAGATCTAATTTTGTTTGAATTTGATTGAACTTGACATTGGAGCGATATTGAAAGCTTTGTTACTTATTGTTTATTTTATGTTCAATTTTCATGTCTCGATATCTCAAATTTCTCTTCATTTCGTTTTCGAATCAATTTTCGATATTCAATCACGATGACAAATAAATTAATATATTATATTTACATTTATATTCATTATATAATTTATATACAATTACATACAAACAAGACACCGATAGAAAAAAGCGGCGGGTTTATTAATTACCAAACTAAAATAATAAAATTTAATAGAATTTTATTGCTCGAAGGCTGAATTAATTAAATAAGCCGCGATACTTTGTAAATAAAGTTACAGTCTGTACAGGTCCCTCTTCTGGGCACATGTCGCCTCTCAGGGTTATGGAGCTGTTACCCCACAGGACTTCACTTGTCCCTAGGAAGTTTTTATTTGTCAAACTTGGATTTAATTAACCGCTAAGCAGGTGGGTAATTACACTTAAAATTGCAAACACTTATTTCAATCGTGCCAGGAAAGATTGAACCGAATTGGTCGCATACTATGAAATTTATGACGAACATTTAGTTTCTGAGCTACTACGGCTTTTAATATAAGAAAATTTTTGTGTATTTGCCGTTGATAACGGCAAGTTGTTAAATGGTTTCAAAACCTTCCTGTTACATAATTAGTAATATCTTACTAATAAAACAAGTCTTTATGGGATCAACGTTTAAGTAGTACCTGTTGATTTGTTAACGTGTGGACGGATGTAACGTCTAAGTTATTATCATTTATTTTATTTTATTTTACTGTATTATCATTATTCAATTATCTATTTCGTTTATTATCGCTTTCAATTCTTGACAGAGGCATAACTGCAACTGCAGTTGTGTATCAAATCAGGGATGGAAAAAGTCATGATTTTTTTAATTTTAATAAAACATGCTGATTTTTTTTTAAAAAAATCATGATTTATTTCATTTTTTTGAATTTTTTGATTCTTTTTATATGTTTGGAAATTCACGAGTTTGGTAACACTTTTTGTCATAGTAGGATTAAAATTTTGATGTATGAGACTGATTAAGAGTAAAATAATTAATACTGTATTAATTACAGTTCATATCTTAATGGTGAATTTCAAAAAAAAAAATTGGTTAATGTTACTAAGTTTATGAGACTGACAAAGCTCATCGCTACGTCTTTGTTGATTTTCCAAATTTTATGAGACTATTGTAGTAGAATAATAAGAATAACATAAAACAATAAAAGATTTTACCTTATTTTAAGCCAGTTTTATTTCATTTCCTACCTATTACATTAATTTATACACGTTGATATAAATCAATGATTTTTTAATCAAAATCAAGCGATTTAAATCGTGATTTAAATCAGCTAACCCTGATCAAAATCATACTTTAGTTACAATTCTTTGAAGTAAAGTAATAAAAGTAAGTGTTAAAACAATCTGTGAGTGAATTGATCGGACTTACTGTTTGACGTACAGGTTATGCATATGATGGTATTATCGAATTGCGTCCTGATTCAATTTATCGGAGTGTTTTATTAATAGATCGCAGTAGTTTTAAGTATATGAGTTGTTAGGCTTATATTGATGACATTTGATGCTATTATCTCGAAGTGGAAACGATGAAACAAGTTCTCCGATATAAAACCCATGTTAGTTTTGTACTTAGACGTCACCGAATAATGACACTGACGTCAAAATCTCCCAATAACTCCGCAACATAATGCGTTTATGAACAATCTTTAAACAAATAATTATAATTAACACTGGCAAATGTACAATTGTATGAGACCTATATATACCAATGAAAAAAAAAACATTGATCTTTTTGCCGTCATTTCACATATTATTTTTCACCGTGATTAATAAATTACATTATGAAATGGGGTATTAAGAAAAACAAAATGAGAATGATTGTTTTGTACAAAGTGGGTATGAAACCGTCTAGCTTGCCATCAACACACCAGATACCGATAATGGAATGGTACACCAACCATTCCTCTGTCAATGAATATAAAAGATCGGAGGCGACCCAGTGCTGTTAGGACCAGATTGGTTGCGAACGCTATCAACGCCAGAATTCGACAAAACCTTATCAACAATCAAAAATATTGTCACATGAAACGAAGATTTCATGTAATAATACATGCCCTTGCACAGGGGTCGGCAGCCTTTTGAGTCGGAAGAGCCAAAAATTACAATTTACAAAATTTCAAAGTTTTTAAAGAACCACAATTTTTTTCTTGCCAACCATAAATAGTACTTCCATAAATAAAGTTTCTTGACAAAAAAAACTAACAGCCTTTCACAAGTCTACTGCTGAACATAGGTTGAATCCGTTGATTGACCTCTCGGTCGAAGTTGGACTTACCAACACGCACTTGGCAACACGCACTGGTTGTACAATTTCGTTTTAAGGTTTTGAGGTATGTCTGACGAGAAAATGTGTCGTAGTTTCCCGAACGCTGCCCAGCCGAGTTGAATCCGTCGATTGACCTCTCGGTCGAAGTTGGACTTACCTAGTCGGACTATTTGTCCCAGGTAAACATACTCGTCAACAACTTCGATAATATTTTTACAGGTGTTGTACCAATCAACAAATCAATAATTCAAAAACTTAGTTCAGATCACTGTGGACAACTGGTTTCGTTACCTTATATGCACAAAAAACAGGTAAATGAGAAAATTGTGTTTGTTCCTATTAATGAAAAACGCCTGGAGAGATTTAGAAGTAATATGTTAAAAATCCTTCCATCCCTTTCTTATAAAAACAATGCAGACTATTTATATAGAGAATTATTTACCTTTATAAACAATGAATTTAATAAAACATTCACTTCTAAAACATTCTCCAGAAACAGTCGCAAGGCATTTAATGAGTGGGCGACAGTAGGAATTCATAAAAGCAGACGAAGGTTATATGACCTTTACCATGAAAGATCGTATAATCTTTCCGATGCTTTTAAAGAATATGTAAAAAATTATTCTAAAATGTTTAAAAGAGTTTGCTCCACAGCCAAATCATTACATATTAGTAACAAAATTAAGACAGCTAAGAATAAAATTAAAATGACGTGGAGTATAATTAACAGCGAAACCGGTAATGAGAAACCTCGTAATTCAAACTATCAATTAAAAATTAATAATGAATTGACTAAATCAAATCAAGAAGTTGCAGCGGTGTTTGAGAAATATTTCACTGATGTTCCTATCTTGACAACAGAGTCATTGAATGCTTCTCCAACTGTCGCCGAATCATTACTTAAACAGAATGTTAATACCTGTTTAAAAGAATTTAGATTTGTAAAAGTATTACCGCATAATATTGTAAAATACTTCAAAACCATTGATGTAAAGAAAACCGCAGATTTGTGGGGGATTTCCGTTACAGTGATTACGTCCATAATAGATTTAATTGCACCTCATCTTGCTATTATTTTTAATACTTGTATCGATTCTGGTGTGTTTCCTGATTTAATGAAGTATAGTAAAGTAATACCTTTATTTAAATCTGGTAGTACATTGGACCCCGCTAATTATAGACCTATTTCTGTACTACCAACTCTCAGTAAAATTTTTGAAAAAATAATTTTGGATCAATTGTTAATTTTTTTTAATACAAATAAATTACTTCATAAAAATCAATTTGGTTTTACAAGGGGTCGCTCGACGTCTGACGCCGGTGTTGAGCTTATGAAATATATTTTTAATGCCTGGGAGAATTCACAAGATGCCTTAGGTATTTTCTGTGATCTTTCCAAGGCTTTCGATTGTGTTCATCATGATACATTAATCAGGAAACTACAACATTACGGTGTAAAAAATTTGGCGCTTAAACTTATTACTTCATATTTAAGTAACAGAACTCAAAAAGTCGTCATTAATGGTAAATGTTCCTCCGGATCGGTAGTATCAATGGGCGTTCCTCAGGGCTCGATTCTTGGCCCATTCCTGTTCTTAATCTATATTAATGACTTACCTTATCTTGTAGGGGACAATCACGATATAGTATTATTTGCTGACGATACCTCTTTAATTTTCAAACTGAAACGGCAGTCAATTAAATATGACGATGTAAATAATGCTCTATCGAAACTAGTACATTGGTTTAACGCCAACAATTTGCTCTTAAACGGCAACAAGACAAAATGTATTAAATTTACAATACCTAATGTAAAACATTCGAAAACCAATGTGCTCTTAAATGGGGAGGAGTTGAGTCTTGTGGATACCACTGTTTTTCTCGGTATTACTATTGACGCGAAACTTCAATGGGGCCCCCATATATCTAAATTAGCAAGCAGACTTAGTTCTGCAGCATATGCTGTAAGAAAGATTAGAAGTCTCACAGATGTTGAGACAGCTAGGTTAGTGTATTTTAGTTACTTTCATAGCGTAATGTCTTATGGAATTTTGCTATGGGGTAATGCGACTGATATTGAAGCTATATTTGTTTTGCAAAAGAGAGCCGTACGGGCGATTTATAATCTAAATTGTAAAGAGTCCCTTAGAGAAAAATTTAAAGAAATAAACATATTAACTTTGGCATCGCAATATATTTATGAAAATGTAATGTATGTACATAAAAACATAAATAGCTTTAATAAGAATAAGGATGTTCATACCTTAAACACTAGGAACAAACAT
This sequence comes from Parnassius mnemosyne, assembly GCA_963668995.1. NCBI lineage: Eukaryota > Metazoa > Arthropoda > Insecta > Lepidoptera > Papilionidae > Parnassius > Parnassius mnemosyne. Next base: position 21,078,981 of record CAVLGL010000104.1, on the reverse strand, counting down.
AAGCTTGTAATGCCACTTACAAGACTCCACAGAATTAGTAATTCATTTATGGGGCAATGTATACGCTTTTACAACAGAATCCCAGAACATGTTCAAAGTTTGTCAATAAACAAGTTTAAAAGTTTTATTAAAGAAAAACTGTACAAAAAGGGTTATTATAATATCAAGGAATACATGAGTGAAAATAACCCCTGGGAATAAGGTGATCGCCACCATGATGGTTCTATGAAAATTCATTTAAAATTGTATAATCAAAATTATTGTTAAGTGAAATTATGTTTAAAAAAAAAAGTCCCGCTGGGTTTCTTGCTGGTTCTTCCCAGGACAGGAGGTATTTTCCGAACCAGTGGTAAATAAAATAATGACTTTCAATAAGTATTATGTAATAATCCATATTGAATAAAAATCATTCTATTCTATTCTATTCTATTCTAACTTAGTGCTCCCAACAACCACCGGCATAGGTGTGACATGGACGTTAAACATTTTTTCATTTTTGTTTTTCCATGTTCATCTTAAGACCTATCCGTTGGGAGACACTATTGAGGTCATTGAGCATAGTGCTTAGGTCCTCCAGCGATTCTGCTATAAGGGCTATATCGTCGGCAAATCGTAGGTGAGTGATGTACTCGCCATTGATGTTAATACCGCATCCATCCCAGTCCAGTAGCTTGAAAACGTCTTCCAATGCAGCGGTGAAGAGTTTCAGGGATATAACGTCACCCTGTCGTACACCTCTCTGCAGTTGGATAGGTTTCGTACTCTGATTCTGTACTCGGATAGCCATCGTAGCTCTACTGTACAAACACTTCAGCACTTTGATATACCGACAGTCAACTTGGCACCGCTGAAGGGACTGTACCACCGCCCAAATTTCGACGGAATCAAAGGCTCTCTCATAGTCCACATACGCAAGGCAAAGTGGCAGATTATACTCCTTTGTCTTCTGTACAATTTTCCGAAGGGTATGTATGTGGTCTATGGTATTAAAGCCTTTTCGGAATCCGGCTTTTTCGGTAGGCTGGAAGTCGTCAAGTCTGCTTGCGAGACGATTCGTAATGACTCGAAAACAGCACGTAGACGCGGCTCAGAAGGGAAGTCGATCTGTAGTTCTTCAAGAGAGCATTGTCGCCTTTCTTGAAGAAAAAGTCCACCGCACTTCTGCTCCACGCCTCCGGAGTAGTGCCACCATGGAGGACGGAATTAAAGAGCTTCTGAAGGACTTCAAGTACCGGTTTTCCACCCGCTTTCAAAAGCTCCGCTGTAACTCCGTCCTCACTTGGGGCTCTGCCATTTTTAAGGTGCTGGAGAGCCATTCTATCTGACGTCCGGGATATCTTCGGAATAGTGTCGGATAAGACTCACTCTTGGATCGTTACACATCGTTGGTGCCACACTTGCGTGTGGCTCCAACGATGACGTGTACAGCTGCCCACAGAACCTCTCAATCTCACTCAAAATATCAGGTGTCCCGGAAACGATGTTGCCACACTCGGTCTTCAGCTTTGACAGTTGTCTCTCTCTGGCAAAGACTTTGGAGCCTTGGTTCCGCTCGATTGCTTCTTCAATACAAGCTGTATTGAAGTTGCGTAAGTCCCGTCGCATGCATTTGGAGATCTGTCTGTTCAGTTGCCTATATATAAATTTTATTTAATAAAATTTATTTATAGAATATTGATAAATTTGGCTCATAACTTGTTGTTTTAAGTTTCAAACACCACTCTGAATTTTCATTTGTTAGTTGGCTTGTTACTTTACTTATAATTATATTCATGCAAGAGAACGCTTGCTCGCACGAATATGTCGATCCGAAGATAGTCAGCACTCAAAATGCCAACTTCTTCACCTCACTGTAGCAAATCCGGAAGATTATTCCATGCGTTGAATATAAGTGCCTCAACTCGAGCCATTTCTTTTAAAGCTGTTCATTTTTGTTGCGTTACGTACATTCATTTCTGGACCTCCAACCCTTTCAGATTGATTTTCAACTCTGTAGATTTTAAACTCCACAAAGCTTTACTTTTTAAATCGATCAATTGCATTTCTAGAGATCCAGTATCAACTCCAAATGGCTCAGTGTGGATCGATTTTTAAATGTTTTTTTTTATAAAATAAATAATATTTGCGTATGAAACTAAAGAGCCGATGCTTCACATCCAAAGAGCCGCATGTGGCCGCAGGTTGCCGGCCCCTGCCCTAGGACACTCGCAAAATATTAATATTACATTCATAATATTTTTTTTACGTGTTAGAGCCAAGCTGCACCCATATTATTGTTGTAGCACGAATGGGACCGGGGAAGGACCACGCTCTCACAAAATACCAGCGCAAAATAGCAGCTTAATGCTGCTGTTTCGTATGGTGAGTGTGTAGAGAAACGGAGGGAAACGCCTTTTACTGGAAACAAGGCATTCCATCTTAGTCCTCAGTGGTGACAACGCATCTGCATTTTGTTTCTTAATCGAGGATAAATGTATGTAGATGTCTATGGGCCACAGAAACCAATTAACATCAGGTGAACTGTGTGCTCCTATTAAAAAAGACCTGGACTTGAGACCCGGATTTGAATTTTTCAATAGACACTTCATTTGGTTCTAAGCGGAGGGACGTACGTGCGCGCTGTATTTAATTTGTTTTTGGGAAGATAGTAAAAATATTTGCTAATCATACTAACCAAGATGAAGTAATAAAATTTCTATCTTAGCAAGAAAAATAAAAATAGATATACTTGAGCATTTCTAATTCACAAACCGCTCACGTACACGTGCGATGTGGGTGACGTGGGCGTGGTTGTTAATAAGACGTGTTTGTTTCATAAATTTTATCAAGTGTGGCCTAAGTGTGCAAGAAGCTAGGTGTTGTACAAGATAGGTCCTACATTGGTCTCTGCAGCTTAAGAGAGTGGAGCGATCAAAATGCTTCCAGTCAAGATACGCTAGTGATAGACACGTAAATGCGCTCGTTACAAATGAAAAAAGGTAATCATAGTATATCTTTTAGAACAGATTCTTGTCAAACTAATAACAATTTACGGTTAAGTGTGCTACCATACCAATCAAACGATGGCATTATCGATGTTGGAATGGATTATTCGACGTTGATCGATATTTTATACCACACCGATCGATCAATGGTAGAATGGATTAGTCGACGTCGATCGAGCTCCTTGATTATTCCAGAACCCGCCCCGCTCCGCCGACCGCTCCCTATTATCCTCTTTTGAATACATTTTGAAAGATACTGATGATGATGCCACAACCACATCGATTAATTGTCGATCTACGACGATCAATGATTCAACAACTTTTTGTCGACCAGTGTCCGTCGAGTAGTTTAAGCTACCACACCAATCGATCGACATCGATCGCATCGATCATTGGCATTGGTGGACGATCGGTCGATTGGTTTGGTAACACCCTAAATAAGAACCTTATAAATTAGTTCCCATTTCTAATATTGTATCATCTGAAATCGTTGAAATTAACATTTCTGTATTTTGCATGTAATGGATAAAATATAATACTGGAATATCCTGTCACAAAATAAAAAGACTTGTCGCATTAAATTGTCATGGGGGTTGAATAACATAAATATTATGTAGTTCGTTTATGGTATCTAACCCTTTGTCACCTGCATGGTAACAATGTGAGTCATCGCCACCGGTATTATTGTTTTACTTCATAATGTTGCTTGGACACGTCATTCGAAACACTTATATTTGATAGCGAAATATAACTAGAATTTATAAAATATCGTACATATTAGTAACGTGTAGATTACGTGAATATTATATTATATGTACATTATTTATTATTTTTACTATTTATTAATGCTGATAACAGACAACCTGCATTATTTAAAATTTTACTTGTGGACACGAAAATAAGATACATTTTCTGCCAACTTCCAAAAAGGAGACGGTACTCAATTCGACTGTATGTCTTTTTTTATGTATGTTACCTCATAACTTTTTACTGGGTGAACTGCTTTCGATGATTCTTTTTTTATTTGAAAGCTGGCAAAGCACTTCTCGTGTGGTCCCATGTGAATTTGATCAAGGTCAGATCAATAGTTTTAGAGTTATTCGTAATAACTTATATTGAAGTCGGCTGTACATACAAAATTTTTAATTATTATTTACATGATTTTTTTGAATTGGTTATACGTACAATAATTATTCATTTAAAACGGACAGGAAATGTTTAATGTGAATACTCAATAGGGGTTTTTTTTTTAATTTATAAAATTACATTTTTGTTATTTTATTTGATAAAGCAATCGTGATAGAAATAATTAAAAAAAGTAAAGTGACAGTTATACATACAAACGTACAATCGTTAAAATGTTGGCCACACATATGTACCTCCTCCCATTTATCGCACTGCTCCAGTGTAGGTGGACTTCGTGTTCTCGAAATATTCCTCATATATCCGGGTTTCGCCATGAAGTTTCCCTTACTGCCAAGGAAGAAATTCAAAATCAAAATTTTTTAACCACCAACAAATTTTAATCTTAAATTGCGCCATTGTGATACAAATTTCATTACTATTTGAATAGGTATGCTACAATCCGTAAACACTTAGAACTTGTGATAGTTCATTCACGTCGTTTTGCGATAGAATATAAATGTTTGTCTCTCAAAAATTACGGAGCCTGTTTCTGATATACTAAGACATAAAAAGAGCATAAAATCTGACAGACGTCGAGTACATGCCGTAAAAGCAATGAAACGAAAATCTGGCTGCGTGTTGTAGAACAACGAACGGGCTAACAAGCTGTTACTGTTCAGGCATTTGATGGAACTTTTTAGAAAACTTTTCAGCGGAGCTTAAGGGCTTTTACCCGTACATTTTCTGTGAGGTAAGTTTAATTTTTGCTTCGTTTATTAAAATCTGCACGTTATTTCATTTATTTTTTATTTAACAATTTTTTTTAAAACTGTCATTACGAATGTAAAAATCGCTACGTATATGATCCGTCGCCACGTTTTATACCAGTAGTGTCAGAATTATACGGTGCTAAACTAAAACTTGATGATAGGAAACAGCATTTTCTTCATTCCGTAAATAATCCTTAAATAATCTTATGGCGGTTACAAAGTCTTTGGTAAACGTGGCAGTTATAAAAAATATAAATATCCTACCCACTCAGTCATTTATTTCAGCCCTTCACAAGTCCACTGTTGAACAAGGTTATGTACCCTTCAAGGTATGCTACAAAGCACGGTCCCGAGCCACCTGCATCCATCGACTTCCTGCATGTCTTATCAGGTCGTCACTCCATCTAGTGGGGGGTCCCTCTACATTTTCCTCGTTTTTAAGACTATCTCGCTCTCCATATCTCGCTGAATGATCTTGATAATTAATAAAATATATATATATATATATATATATATATACCCAGGTATACCATTACGTATACCTTTTTACCATTTTTAAATAATATTGAGCATAACACTAAACATATATAAAATTGTACATAGTTAATGTACCTATAACGTTCTCTGTTTTTGTTTATTCACAGTTTTGTAACTCAGTTCGGAGTTTATATTATGTCACGTAACTTTTAAAGAGCTCTTACTTGTTTTTGAATATTATGTAGAGTTTATTAAAATATAATTTTATTTAGAATAATATAATATTAATATAGTTTTGAATTTTGACTGAGCGGCCTATCGTTTTTGATATAGTTTATTAATTTCACCAGGACGAGTTTGGAAGTTGTTTTTATGCAGCTATTATTCATTTCATAAAATAATAAAAATTCCTTTTTCATAAGTATTTGCATAAGAAAGTACTTAAACGTTTTCATTTTTCAAAATATTATTTTTGGTAACGTGTAACATACTATTACTAACGTTATACAGTTACTCATACTAATTATTAAAACCCTTTATGAATTACTTATTTAAACGATTTAGTGTAGTGACACACTATACCGAAATGACGAAAAATCAGACTATTTACTTTTGGAAGACCATTTATACTTTTCGGAAGTGAATCATACCACAGGTTAGCCGAGGACATTGAATCAACGAACGGTAAACAGGTTTTGTATTAGAAACGAATTAATTGATTTTTTTTCCTTGAAAAGAGACAAATAATATAAGAGTTTTAAAAAAACTTAAATAACACACATTGATCATGAGCTTGATTATCCTGATAATTATTTTATTTTATCCTTGTGATCCTGATCAGGATAGTAGGATATAATTTGTTACAAATTGGTGAAAATTACATTAAAAGATTCCGTTACCTAGATAGATACACGCGAAACTAATGAACGCGAGTTAAAAATGCCATTGACAAACGAAATAAATGAAAAACTTTTACAATCTATGCCATTGACCGTGGTATTATTATTTAAAAAAAAAACTTTAGTTTAACATTTTAATTGATATTTTTATATTTTATTACCATTAAATATAGTAAGTAACACATTTCTAATAAAGAAGAAGACACACAAACTGTTTTAAGTCCTGTTTAAAAAAATAAAACATCTTTTTACTCTTTTATTTATCGCATATAAAATCTGTTACATTACTTTGTCACAAAAACCGTCAATGATCCGCCTATATGATACCATAGATGAAATCTGTGCAATCTTATTTAGGTTTTTGCTGTATAGATAATGTGATGATGATGATATATACGTATTTCGCAAACTTCATTAACATCGTTCATGTTCTCTGGCCTTTGAATAAAAACAGATATAATTGAATAAAAGATATAACAACAGTTTTAGGTGTATGCATCTATGAAAGTACAACATTCTATTGAACTTTCAGTTTTCTGTCGCTTCCAATACAATATCTGTAGAATATATTGTATTCCCTTTGACTGGTATATTCAGTTGGTAAAAAAGATGCGATATAACTTTAGCGGATAGTCGTGGGAGCATATAGTGTGACACAACACTTATCTAATTTTAATTGACCTAACGAAATAAAGCGTGGAACTAGAGGTTCGTTAGTTTAAAGATAACGTACGTGTTTATAAAACAAATAGTAATATATAAATTTTTGCTTATTTAAGGAGGTAAGGTTGTGTTCTATATATTTCTCCTTAGAAGTTAATATACGTAGGTAGGTACTTTGTTCTGATATTGGTTTTTGAAAGTCGAAAAGCATGTTTTACATTTTTGCGGCTTAAAACTTTGCTTTGATCTTCGACCAAGTGAATAAGTTTTAAATACGTAATTGAGTATCAAGATGTAATATATTTTCATTAATGGTAGTAATACATGTTTTTCTTAATCGTTTATGTTATTATACAGCCATTAACATCTGAATACACAAGGGGATTATTGGCTATTTTTATTACTTAAATACTTGATTGCTTTGTTGGTCTAGTAGTCGTAAGCGCGATTGCTGATCCTGCGGTCTCGGGTTTGAATCCAAGCTTGGGTCAAAAATCAATAATTGGCGTTTTCTATTAAGACATTCTCAGTATCAGCCCGAAGTTAGGTGGTTGACGTTGTTTTTTGTTGTGCCTTGGAAAGCACGTAAAGTCGTTGTTACTGCGCTTGATGTTAATGCGCCTCTTCGGCTATGTCGAAATGCCGTCCTATCGGCCCACGAAAGTCAGGGAATAATGAGTGTACCTGTGCTTTGCACTCGTGTCCTGTAATCCTGTCCTGCTCACATGGCTAGTCTCCATTGAGACTGGCCTTATGATTGAAATTCATTCTGGATGACATTATTCACGAAAGTTACCACGTTTTGCAAGCGTGTTGGCGACTTTAGTTTTTTATAAATTTGATTTATTATCAGGAAGAGGCTGATGCCCACGTCCTGTTTTATTTGCTTCTAACGCGTCTTACGACACCTACGGGCTGATGGTAGTGGTAGCGGATTCTCTTACGCCGCCTCTACTTGGCGATTACTCGAACATATTACAAGAATATCTTTTTGTAATTCAGTGTTATATTTTCATGTCTCGCTTAAAAAAATCTATTACCCCATGTCATCTCAGCTACGTGCCCAGATATTGGTAGTACAACGTCTTAAATGCCAGTTCCAAAAAGACACACGTCCGAAAATAGCGTTAATTGCGTGTAAAAACGTTGGTGCTACTACCGACAGCGACGGTGTAGATTCTGACATTCATATGGGCGGGCATTCAGCCAACAAGCCTAATTGAATGAAAAGTTTTGAATTTTACTTTGAATGCGCCTGTCAAGCATGACTATTACAGGAAATCGTAACGACGTACCGATATTGCTTATCTAGGCCATAGAAGTATTCAGAGGGTTAATGATAATTGCGAATGAAACGTTTCCTTATTGTAAGTGTTTTATAATTGTTATCTTAAATTACCTTCGTCTGTTTTGTATGTGGTAGAGTGACGCTGCTGCTGTATTATAGATGTAGCACGAATGAGCCGGCTCGAACGGAGACTTCGCACAGAGTACTACCGAGTCATAAAATATCAGTGCATCTGCATTGTTATTCATAGTCGTGTATCTGTAACACAGCATTCATTATCCAACAGCTACCAGCTACCACATTTATATTTAACTAGCTGTTTCCTGCGACTTCGTCCGCGTGGAATTTATTACGATTGTATTTTAATGGGTTTTATTATTTGGACACGGAACCCTAATTCTTTTTCTAAAATAAAAGTAGCCTAAGTTGCTCCTTATAACAACAACTATCTGCCAGTGAAATTCTCGTCAAAATCGGTCCAGCCATTTTCGAGATTAGCCGGAACAAGCAGACATACAGACGACATACAGACAGATAGACAAAAATTTAAAAATTGTTTTTTGTTATTAAGTATCGTATTATACTTCCATATAATATATATTTAGTAAAAGCTGTTATTTTGACATTACAGACAAACACTTCAATTTAATTTATTTTTACTAATTTATTTTTTAATAATTATTTTTTAATAATAACTTGGGAATCAATTACGTTTAGTTTTATACATAAATTTAAAATTAATCTTGAACTAATAAATATAAATTCTGAAACCAGCGAACACAAGGTTTTAGTCCTTAACCAATTGTTATTCATTATTAACTACAGCTATTCGTAAATAAGTACATTTGTACCACTGTTTTACTAGCTGGTAGAATTCCGTCTGGGTAGGTTTAGCACTTCATAAAAAGAAAAATCCATAAACAAACCAAAACAAAATCGTCGGCATTATGTACGGAAAAATCATTAATTAAAAACGGGGAGTGGAATGTCTATTGTGTGGTTGACGATAGCGGTGCAGTATTGTTGATTTTAATTATAAAGTGGTCTCTGAAAAATTATTTAATGTTTTACTAGATTTTATTCTGTTTGCAGGAAAAACACATATTAATATTACATGTAACGAGCTACCTCCTAATATAGTTAACAGTTTCCTTATATAGAAACAAATATTAAAAAATATTTGAACTGTGTACTCCGAAAATTGTTTTCATTTTCTCTGAGATTGATTGATTGATTATTAGATGGCGTGACGTGAACTTTATGTTCAGCAGTGGACTTGTTATTCGATGTAGTTATGATCAGATAAAAATTTCACAGATTTATTACAATAAAAATATGTTACACATACAGATATTATATCTTTGTACAATTAATTGCAGTAGATAATGTTTCCAAAAAAATACGTAAGTATTAGTTGATTTGACAAGGGAGGTACTGGATCCATATAAAAACAATTGTATGTGATATTGGTGTGTATGTCAGTGATCGTGTAACATATAAGCGAATAGACCGATTAAGGTCATGTTCGCACAACATATATTGTTTCGTCCAGACGATGGTTGGTATGCTAGAGTCTGATATGTGATGCTGAAATCAAGTATTACAATTAATAAATTCTATATGATGGACCAAATAGTCATGTTAACAATATAATATGTTGGGTTAGTGTCAATAAAGAAAATCATGAAATCCGAACCTTATACGTGGCACTGTTGTCGCCTTTTTTATACAAACTGTAAAATATCCGGAATGAATTCGGAGTGAAACTTACGCCATCTACCAGAAATGACAGAACAACGTCTACAAGCCCAGCTAATATTAACTTTATAATAAAATCTAAATCTTATATCTAATAAAGTATTTATATCTAATCGATTGTCTTTTTTTATTCAAAGCACTAAATTGATTGTTTCTAGGAAGTCACTATTTCATCAATAGTTTTTTTTACTGATTATGATCGGTGGTAGAAATAGACATCATTCGGCGTTTTTGTACACCTTTTACATTACGCATTCTTCATCCTCAGACGACCCGCAATCAACGGTATTCGGCTCGGTGACGGAAGGTGTGTTCGAGGGGAAGATGATCACCAGCGATGGCACCTTCTATGTGGAGCACGCTCGCAGATACTTCCCGCCCAATGGGACGAGAACGCGAGTCCACTCCGTTATATACAAAGAAGCCGATGTCAGCGATCCTTACTCTCATCGGCGACATGGTAAGTTTTAGTTTTATTGCACTAGATGCTTTTTAAAATTTTAATTCAATTGTTTACATGCCCGTTTTAGCGCTATGTGCTTACGTAAATCTCAAATAAAATTATTTAAAAAATTCCTTCGTTAATTGGTATTTTGTGAAAAAATATTTCTAGCATATAATATTGTTCACTACCGGGTAGTGGCGGTGAAAGACATCCAATACCCCATATCGTCCGGTGGGTGTCGTAACAGGCAGAGGGAAACAAACCAGAAGATGGGCAGCAGCTTATTCCTGAATAACAATAAAAAAGTAAAAAACTCGTAACTCGGTAACGGTAATACTCTTTGCTACAAAAACAATAGTAAAGATTTATGTTTAAGCATGTACATAATACATAATATTATACATCTTTGATCGCTTTTTTGTTATCTAGATTGACCTCATATGTCATTGGGTGGGAAATATTTATTCTATCAACATGTCAACCACGCGAGGAAAATGAACACTCCAATAACATTTTTTTATTTGCAAAATCTTGACGATCAGTCTTGTTACGAAGCGCTGACGTATAACCAAAGCTTCCTGGCCGTTATCTTATTTCGTTCACAATATATGTATATGGCAGATACACGCCTTAGTGAACATATTTTAACATACCTAACATAATAAAATTTTCAAACTATACTTCCAAAATGATTCAGCTATTGTTTTTGAAACTTTATAGCGTGTCTAACAGCAGTATAATACGCGTGGCTTTAAATGTAATATTGAAACTTTATAAGAAGACAAGTAATATTAAATTTTCTATTCACATTTTCGTTGCGAAAAAGTCCGCTTTCCGTCTTGTTTAGTACAGGGACTATTTGTAAGGATTTCCTTTTTTTGTGTCAGAAAGATAAAATCAGATTTTGTATACTACATAATTTCTTTCCGTCGGCGCGCAATCGTACGTAACGTACGCGATTCACATTGAATAACAACTAACAACACTTAATCAACTAACAGATAAAATATGTATGTAGTGCTTTTTTAACTCTCAAAATTAATTTGAATATCCAAAGAGAATACTGAGCTAATTCGTTATCTGTACTTGTTATTGTGATATATTATTCTTCTGCGACATCATCACAATCAGCACGTAACAGTCAACCGATGCACATGTGCCTCTCCAATTATAGAAAAGAAAGGAGAAAGGAGCGTAATGAAAGCTTTTGTTAAGTTAAGTCAGTGCGCTTTACCATCTTCGGCTGAACGACCACTTACAATTAGGTCGAATTGCAGTCAAGCACTGGGTACATGTATAATAGTAAAAAAAAATCACTATGCTTGGCAGCTGGATTTGCGATCGCACCGCCAGATATCCTGCACCTTTGACGCTTCTTTCCCTCGCCGATCAGGTTAGTTTACATATATGTCACAGATATACGGGAATACGGGATAGTATTGGCGTCATCTATTAAGTCTTTCCCACCTTTCTTAACTGTTTCCCATAGACGCCTCTTGGATTCCACCATACGAAAAATATATTGTTATCCTCAGTCACGAAATTAATACAAGTGACGTCAGCCTGAATGCAATTTGTAAATCGTTCGCGTACATATGATAAAAGCACGGCAATGCAATGAGAGTCGTAAGATTTATCAAAACTTTTCAGACTGACTTATACTTGTTCAAATTTAGATGAACATACGTGCGTATATGTATAGCTTACTAAACCCATAACCCCCTTTTTGGATTTGCTGTAGCCGGTTAAATGTATAAGCCAGCTTTAATTATCATTAAATCTGGTTGAGTTTTATATGAGATCGCTGTGAAATTACATTCTTTTTTTTTTGCACATTTTAAGAGTATCCACAATCGCGTGCCTCCGCCTCTCCAGTACTCTAGATAATCGTATAATTTATAACGTACATTATATGTTGATATGTGATCATTCTTAGAGACGTGATAGCTATGAGCTTACTAATAATATTTGTGCTTAAAAAAAAGAAAAAATTACTTAAACGGTCATGATAAAAAGCGGACACAGAGAAAGAAATATGCATAAATAAAAATATGCATAATTAACATAATATACCTTAACTGTTTGTCTTTGTTTTCCATTTACTGCAGTTAGAGCATAAAATACGGAAAACGAGATAAGGCAAAATTGTATTATGTGCTGCAGTTATGGTAAGCTTTGACTCGCATACTGCTGAATTGCGTCTGTTAAGTAGGTAAAAATGCAAACCTCGAAGCTCGGCCGTGTTTTCGACGCTAAATTACCATTTCAGTGCAGCCTACGAACGAATGAATATGTATTACCCCACCCGGAATGTGGGCCCGCTTGATGACAATTTTTAAAGTGAACACGAAATGTACACGATACCATACACAGAGCCTTGGTAGCTCAGGGGCTGTGCTCGCTGTAAATTTCTCAGTACGCGAGCAAGACGAGTTAGATCCCCGCCGGCACCAATGAAATTGTTAATTGCAATTTTAAGTGCTGATTTACCACGTGCTCGGCGGTAAATGAAAACATCGTGAATAAACCTGCATATCTGAGAAATAAGAAAAAAGTGTATTTCGAAGACGTATGAAGTGCGATAACACATTTCCTTGCCCTGCAGTGCGACGTATATAGGCTGTAACTTTAACATAATACCATTCGAAATTATTCACTTGAGGTCTGATTCGACGTTCGTAAATATTAGAATGAGCGAGTCACAAATACTACTAAACATAATTTACGACGCGCGCGGTGACCAATACACTTTCATAGATAAATTAGTGTGAATTTTCAGATGCAAGCGTTATCACAATCAGCCGGTGACAGCGCACCGAGTAAATGGGATTAAACTTTGTTAAACGCCCTTGCGTGTGGCGAAACTTCCGCGCGAGTTACCCTCAGTCGCATCTACAAACCGCCTTGCAGTTCCTAATATGAACAGTTAATGTTATTATTGCACGACGCTGAAGTGAATTCGGTCCGTGATTTAATGCTATTTAAAACACTGTATCTGGATTGTAGCTCGCGATGTGTACTCCTGACACTAGTAAACTCTGTTGGGAATAGAAACTACTACCTACTCCAATAGATTTTGTTTGACATAGCTAAGCCAACGGGGAAATAATAAACATTCGGAATATGCAATTACGCTAGTAATTTTCTTTAAATTAATATGCTACAAAATAACTACGGAAATGAACCTTTTTAAGATTATTTTTGACTTATATAGTTGTTTCTCATTAAATACTTCAAATTCAAAATATGACATTACAATTTGCTAAAAATAAGCAAAATCTCTAAAATTGTGTGAACGTTATTCTTATTACATACGCCGAATGATTGATGAAACTGATTGCTTTTTGTAAATTTCAATACATGATCTCATACGAAAATATACCATTACCAACTTTCATCGAAAACTTTAGAGTCAATTCGAGGAACCAGTTACTCGTATATTTTATATAATATGAACTACCTGGTACATAGCGCGTTGCTGCCGCAAAAAAAAAGTTGTGGAAATATTATTTTAAATTTTGAAGGGTTATGTTTAATTAAGAATATTATTACATTCATTGAAATGGAATGACATATTATGACTTTCAAATAAAAATATGGCTACACGCAAATACATAAAATAAAATAAAATAAAACATACATTGTTTATGTTCATACTGCCAATATCAAACACATAAATGTCGCTTGGACAAATTATGCCGCGTCTTGACATTCGCTTACTGTCAATGTCTCAAGAGTTAGTACAAACTTTAGATTTACTGTACAAACAAAGAGTACAATCTGCTACTTTGCCTAGCGTATGTGGACTATGAGAAAGCCTTTGATTCCGTCGAAATTTGGGCAGTGCTACAGTTCCTTCAACGGTGCCAAGTTGACTGTCGGTATATCGAAGTGCTGAAGTATTTGTACGGTAGGGCTACGATAGCTATCCGAGTACAGAACCAGAACGAAACGAAACCTATCCTACTGCATAAAGGTGTAAGACAGGGTGAAGTTATATCCCCGAAAATCTTCACCGCTGAATTGGAAGACGTATCTTACGACAAGTTGGTGATGTGCTACACTAACATTGACTATCTATAGCTAAAGGAGTAAGTAGTATAGTGTATGGTAAATGTTCTCGCTCTGTTTGTAGGAATAAGGTTTATAATTGATTGTGTTTTCTGATTTATAAAATGCGAGTGTGTGAGCGACTCTGTATCTATTTGCTTTTACTGATCTGCATGTGTAGTAGTTGGCATGTGGTAGGGGCCAACTGGAGACACCAGGTTCCGATACATTTTAATCTACCGGGCATATCTCCTTCTGTTTTTATATCTATGAACAAGTATAGATAAAGAATTAGCTCATTATTCTTTTTGGATATTCAAATTTATGCTGAGAGCACAAAAAATACGACATAGGGTAAGCCGTATAATGATTGACACTTTAAGCGGATTTCTACTTGTAAGTGGTCAATTCTCGTAAATAAACAAATTTGTTATATTTTTTATTGTTTTGTTGGATTTTAGTTAAGATAGCCGTAAATAAAATAACGCATTACGTTTAAAAAGAAATTTTTAATTAAGTTAAAAATTTAATTAAACTTTTTTCTAGGGAATGTTACAATCATTGGCACTTTAGCATAGTGAATGGCGCTGTAAATTAAGTATAATCATTGGCACCATTGGAAGTTTTAAAAACTTATACCCAGATCTTTCTAAGCTCCATCTTATTGTTATAACACTTATTTTGAACAAATCTTCTTCAAAAATTTTCCTTAGATCTTCATCTGAAAGCGGTTTCTTTTGTCTACCATGTTTTTTTCTTTCTTCGTATACATTTTCGATGTGACTTTTTTAGTAAAACCTTTCGTAATTTCTCGATATTTTGTAGAAATAGAACTTTATTTCGGCATTTTAGATTAGACATTTAAAGAGTATTATAATGTCAGTTTTTGGCTTCGTTCTTCTTGTTTTATTTGTTAGTTTGTTTCTATATTTTGCTGACTAATACAATTCTGCATTATCCATTTGTGCCCCATTTTCCCATTATTTTTTTAGCTCCGCTGCTTCCGAATCTTAACTTGTTAGCACAAAATAACGGCGTTGTTTACCTGCTTTTTGATTTTTGATACGTATTTGGCAATGGAAAAAACTATAAATATTTTTAGGGCTTTCTAAGAGATTTTAGTTTATTTCGACATCCACAATCACCCATTCACCTCCAACAAATTCTAAATTTGCTGCCTAGTTGATGAAAAACATAAGGGTTAGTTTTCTTTCTGATACTCAACAATAATCTCTGCAGGTTGTATACGCTCTGGTACTGATAAACCATTATTAAGTGAAAGGATACAAGGCAAATTTGATACAGGTATTTCCGATTCAGTCGTTATTAGTCGTTATTCTTAAAATATTAGGTAATTCGGCGTAATGGCAAGGAACGGTGATCATCTAAAATGGCTTGCTGTGATTTCGAGGGCACCGAACACTTTGTTTAATCCACTTTGTTTGGACTAAATGGGCACAACCCACATGTCTCAAAACCATTTCATAATGTAGATTTATTTCAATACGGTAAAAGTCTTGCTAATATAGGCCCGCATCTCTTTTAGTAACCTTTTTGTCAAATTGTTTGTCCGTCATTCGAAGACAGGTTTACGCCACATATCTTTGGTGGGCCGAAATGCAGTGATATCAGCTGATTGCAATAGTCGCGTTGAATTCAGGTTAAGGGCTATAAGTATTATGGCGAGACTTGGGCAAAGTTGCGCCGTATTTAAGATAGTAAATAACCCTCTCTCTAGGCACTAACTTTTGATCGTCTGATCACATTTTCTATAGGATGAAAATAATAGGTTTTACCATCTACTCCAAAGAACAGTGATGCAAGATTTCGATTAGGCATTATCCACCTCATATACGTTTTATTTTCCCTCTATAAAACGGTTTAGTATGTATGGGGTATTTATTCAAAAACCTCACATCGTTGACATTTTTATGACATCGAAAACTGTGCCAGTACCAGGTCGGCCTTTCAGCTTGTTAGTTTTTTTTTTACTTTACTTATTTAGTGGGAACTGTAAATTCGCGCGTGGAATGTTAAATGTTAGTGCGGCAGTTATTTTTCTAAAACGCCCTCTCTTAATAGCAGTATTCTTCATCAATTCAAAATATGAAAAAGTTCAGTCATAATCATTGGCACTACTCAAAGGATATAGTCATTGGCAGTGTCAAGAATAGATTTTGGACAAAGGAAAGAAAGTATAGTGATTAACATATATGCCAATGACTATGTAGTCAAACAAAGTAAAGTATAGTCATTGGCACAATTAAAAAAACCGATGCTTGTATTTCACAACGATAAAATATATATGCTTTACTGACGTTTATTGATTAAAATATACAGAAATTTGCATATAAACTTACCTAAAAATCACATTTTTGTCTCAAAATCTAGCCACAAAACCTTAACTTTTTGTTAAATTTTAACGGATTTGTCCGCACACATTTTTAAAACAGCCCTTATAGGAAAATAGTTGACGCTTTAAATATAAATGTGTATTGTTAGTATAAGTAATTATATATCTTAGCAATATCTGTGTAGCTGTGATATAGAAAAAGGAAAACATTCTTAATATTCAGATTAAAATAGCAAAGTGCCAATCATAGTAGGAGTGCCAACATTAGTACTGTTTACCCTACATATTTTATCTGTTAGTCGAATCTTAAGCATAAATCTGACTGGTCAAACAAATTTGGTATTGAAGTTTATCCTACAAAATGTAGTATAGTATAGTAGGTTGGTAGTACTTGGGTGCCTCCCTTGGTCTTTAATAACGTTACTGTTCCCTACAAAGTCAAACTACAGTCAAAGACCATAATCTAATTATAGACAGTAAACTTAACTGGTGACCACCAGTCTCTGAAGTCAGAAAAAAAGTAGTAAAACCCGCTCAGAAATGAGAACAGGCCCATACCCAGATGTATATAAATAGACAAAGTTACAGAGACATAGACTGTAACTTTACTTTTTAGCATTTAACAAAATTGAAAATTTGTAACTTTTGTTGAGGAACAGCGCCATTGCACCTACGATAAATATTTTTGCGTGCTTATGTGATTGCGTGTCATTCTTGAAATCATAATATAATCCCAATTCATAAGATAATAATACAAGAGCTCGTCGATATGTAAAATAAGTAGGCATTACGTGTACGTTATTTTGTTCACCTATAAAACATTCATTTGATCGGAAATAAATAAATAAGTGGATGCTGAGTA
Organism: Parnassius mnemosyne; assembly: GCA_963668995.1. Lineage (NCBI taxonomy): Eukaryota > Metazoa > Arthropoda > Insecta > Lepidoptera > Papilionidae > Parnassius > Parnassius mnemosyne. The sequence continues at coordinate 21,061,307 of CAVLGL010000104.1, read as the reverse complement.
AACAGGGTAACTGGGGTTGTGTTTGTAGCTGCATTTGTTTTCATTACGAGTTATTGGACAGTTGTATCGGGGGTTCGTCCCTTTTTATTCATTCAGTATCGACTTGTTATTTGAATATGAAAGACTCGATTTGTACAATCAATAATGAAAGCTATTTATTGTGTGCCGTTGATTTACTTTGAACAATTTGAATAAATCTTTAGACAATGAAATACATTCATTCGTCCTGAGAATATTTCGTTCCTCTTACGGGCTTTAATAAAAATCAAATGCCAATTTATTGTAAGGATCGTAATAACGAAAATATAAGCTATTTGTGTGGATCATTGCCGTCACTTTGTAAGTCATCTCTACTGTTTTAAGGATTCATATTATATAATATTATATCATTGCTATTTGAATATTTCGTAGTTAAGTGTTAATGCGTATTGTTATTTTTGAAGTGTTGATGTACCCGCGACCGATATTGATTTCGGTGACGGGTATCACCAACATCATATCTGTACTAACATTCATTTATTAAAAATTGACGACTTTTCGACGGATTTCGGATTGAGTTGCCGCGCGAGACCTGGACACGAGAAAAGTATTTGTATGTTTTAAACACTGGTGGTTTTTCTATATGTGCTTATGTATAATATATAATATGTAAAATTCCTCCGCGTCCTAAGATTTATACAAATAAATAAAGTTGAAGTGTCTGTTTGTAGTGTCAAATTACAGCTTTTTACTAAATGCATATGAAATTATATACGGTATTAATAACAAAAATACAATTTTTAAAGTTTTTGTCTGTCTGTCTGTTTCTTCCAGCTAATCTCCGAAACGGTTGGACCGATTTTGACGGGATTTTCACTGATAGATAGCTGATGTCACAAGAAGTAACTTAGACTACTTTTACTGTTGCATCCCTTTGCATTTTCTTTCGCATCTACCACGGGGAGTGCTCTGAGGAATTGTTCGGATTAATCCCAGCCGCCAAATTTCACGAACGCACATCGCGGCAGAACACCCGATACCATTCACACCATCTGGATGATTGGCGGTCCACCACTGTGCGATTTAGAAGATGTTTTCTTCCTCGCACGACTTTCTTGTGGAATCGATTACCATCAGCGATTTTTCCGGACCAATACGACTTAGGGACCTTCAAGAAAAGAGCGTACTCCTTTTTAAAAGGCCGGCAACGCATCTGCGATTCCCTCCCTGGTGTTGCAGCTGTTCATGGGCGGCGGTAGTCACTTACCATCAGGTGAGCCGCATGCTCGCTTGCCCCTCTCCTATAATAATAATAATAATTTTAGAAAAATAATTAGGGTTCCGCGCAAAACAATTAAAACCCCAAATAAGACGCGGGCGAAGTCAAGAACAGCTAGTAATTTTATAAATTAGGGACAACACTTTTTTTAACTACCCGGTGCTAGAGTGATTCAATTTAATTAGTCTATTTGTTTCAAATTAGACTGTAACATACAAACTGGTACGTACACGTTTTCGAAACGGCATTGTGAATCAATATGCAGTTTGATTTATGTACACATTATAAACTACTATTATTAAACCTTGCGTCGAAACACAAAACCGTGCAGTTTTACAGAGAACGACCTGCATTGTTAACAATCCTACTCTCACACAGATACCGTGGTCAAAATGTTCTACTTTAACGCATGAATGCACTACGACTATGTTGTGAGTTTGTGAGTGTCGGTTTGTTAGTGCTTTAAGTCTATTAACAAGTGGGATGCGGTAAGTAAAGACTGTATAAGAACCTCCTAAGGAGACGGAGTTATAGCCGAAATAAGAATTTAAAATTTTTTGGTTTTTGACCATTTTGACCCCCTAGGTGTGTAATGAGAACGTTTTGCTCCTATTCAACCATGACCCCCATGACATTCTCTACATGATAGGCTATTCAAACTGACTAGGCCTAAAGTTCGAGTCACCCCCCCAACTCATTTCTAGTCTTTACTTCCAATAATAATTAGACACAACACTATTGTCCGTATTGTATTTCTAAGTGAAGAACTTCGACTTAGAGAACTTCGACTTAGTCTTTATTGGACCATAATTTATTATTACTTTGTAGTCTTATGTAATTTTTTACACGTAGGTCACGGCATTGGAATTCGATCCCAGCTCTTGTTTCTTATATTCTGGTATTCCGGAGATATATAAAGCTTATCTCAGGAGCACGGTATGGCCTCGGGATATTATAAAAAATTTCTAACGGCATATTTTTCTTTGAAACATTCTTTCATTAATACCTTTTTAAAGAAAAAACAAGACGAAAAATAACTTACTTGTTAAAATATTTCAAATGAAGAATTCTTTTTATGAATGTTTTATAAATGTATAAAAAACAGGCAAGAATTATTTAAAGTAATTTCTAAAAAAACAACATAAAGAACTTCCTTTTGACATAACCTCTCTTTGCCTGCTCATTTCCCCCCATAAAATAATCTGTTAAACATTATGGCTGGCTGACTGATAACATGTAAATGAGTGTGTTTAGTTCGCGAGATTTTTTTTACATATCAGATTTGGGAATGAGAAGGAGATCCCCTCATCAAAATTTCTAGCCACGGCATAAGTCTGATCTTATAGCAATTATAGGTACAACCTTGGTACAATACAGCTGGGATTTGCTTACATATGCTTAAAGTTCTGTTTCGTTTTGAAATTTATTATTTATTTGCAATGGTGCTTTCGTAGCGCTTTGTCAACTAGAGAATGTTGCGAGAAAACAAAAAAAAATCGTTTAAAATAGCAAAACCGTTTGAAAGTACGTTTTTAAATTTTAAACGCGACTTTCATACATAGACGACGCACATAGCCCATGTCGGTTACTCCAGTTCTACTGCGAATATCATGACTTCTCATTGCTCGCTGAGCAACCTTAAACTCCGTAGGTATAAAGTTATCAGTGAAGGACCACGTCTCATATCAATACTTCATCACTTTAAACACACTGGTTTAAGACTTGTTTTTTAGTTTTGAGCATTACATGACGAGAAGAGGTATAGTAATCTCCCGAACGCTGCCCAGTCAAATTGGATCTGTCATCTCTTGATCGAAGTTGGACTTACCTTATCAAACCACTTTGTCCTAGATAAATATACTTTTAAACAACTTTGATCTTAGTGTCCCCAAGAACTAGCAGCATAGGTGTCACATGGACATTACATATGACCTTTGTTTTGTCCATGTTGATCTTAACACCAACAATTAGAATGAAGTCTAAGTCGTTACAATATTAAAATTTTATACCTTACTTTTACACCCTTAAGGGTATATTTTCTTCAAGTTTATATGGGACCATCCCTGAGGGATAGCGAGGGTTTGAATAATTTTCGCCCCTTTAAATTAATGTGAATAAATAGAAATGTTAAGTATCCTAAAAAACAAAAAATCTTGAACAATGGAAAAGTTACTCTTATTCTTTTTTTTTATTACACACTACATAGAAATGTTTAGTTATTGCAAAGTTTGCAATAGGCAACAAAAAAATTTTATGACCACTTTATATTTTTTATATTTTTATATTTTAATACATTTACTATATTTAAAAAGTAATTATGTAATTGTTTGGAAAAGTTGTGTGTAAAGATGGCTTTAATTAATTAGACATCATCTAAGACCCGTTTTCTCGAATTTATAAGTAAATCACCTTGGTATTTTCTTTGCGTAGAGCAATCGAATTTGAAGATCTAGTTATGATGTCGTATGTGCATACTGGAAAAGCTGAGTCGAGTTGTGTAAACAACTATTGTTGCCCAAATGTCCCTTCATCGTCATCATCAAAGCCCTCATTCATAAGTCCTCTGCTGAACTAGGCTTCTCCTCAAGAAATCTTACAAAGCAAGGCCCTGAGCCACCTACATACATCGACTTTCTGCGAGCAAGGTTCGGGATATTATTACACATCTTCTCGTCACGTATACCTCCAAATTTGAAAACGCGAGTGTACAACCAGTGCGTGTTGCCAGTGATGACACATGGATCTAAAGGTCGCTGCATACAGGACGGAATCAGCACGTGCACGGGACGGAGACGAAATGTGGTTGTATATGAACACGGACGGGAGTTTAATGCATACGCACCGTGACAGTGATTCGAAACTAACGTGCTAGTGTTGTGAAAGATGGATTTTTCATTTGAGGAATTGGCATTAATTTAAATGATGAAGAAGCTACAACCGTCAAGAGTAAAAGGAGATTTTCTCTACATTCTACGTGGCAGAAAAGAGAACAAGAAGATGAATACCACACTTTTTACAAAGAACTTTTGGATGACGAGACTCAATTTTATATGTATTTTCGTATGACAAAAGAATGTTTTGCTTTACTGGAAAACAAGCTAAGCCTTCACTTACATAAGAAGGACAAATTAAAAGAGCCATCACATCCCGTGAACGATTGGCTGTACGTTCCAGGTAATAAATAATAAACACTTTATTTTTACATGTTTATTTTAAAATGTTGGCATATTAATTCTTTGTACTATCATACTCTCTGAGCTCATACTGCGAGAAATAAGATTGTATTGACTCTGTTGTCTTTGGTTGTTCAGAAGACGGCGGAGTTAATAAAATTGTGAAAGAGACATGCCAAATTATTATTGACCAAATAATGAGTGGGGTATTAAGCGTCTCCCACACACAAGCGGCTTGCGGTGGCGGCCAACCGCGAGCTGCGGCTCCAGCCGCTGCAACAACACCACCGCGGTCGTAGTGGCGGCCTGAAGCTCCAATCGCTGTGGTGTCTGTGCTAAGATCATAATAAAAATCATGATAAATGAAACTAATTTTTAGGGATTTTATCGCGATCTTAATTTAACTTTTTATGGTCAGGGGGGGGGGGGCTGAGGTGTTTGACGTCCCGATGTCATAGTTAGCCCGACTACCTTCAGTTTTTGAATCTTAATGTTTGATCCGATCTACGCAGAATGAGTTTATACAGTAACTTAAAGTCTTACAGTGGTATGCTTGGGTTTGGATTTAATTTTATTAATTATAGGATCCCAAGAAGCTGGCAGCACCCATTCATCTTCTCTATTGAAATTAGGATGTTTTTTTAATTTCAATAGCCTCTCGAATCATCCTTGGTAGGAATCGGTGTTCTTTTGCGAGGATTTTTGGTCTATGAAATCTAATGTAATGGCGAGGACGATCTTGAACATGTTCACACACTACAGACTTCCCGGAACGTCGGTGCTGCAAGTCAGCTATATTTTCTTTCACGCGGGTTTTTATAGATCTTCTTGTTTGTCCTATGTTACACGCTTTTCCTCCCTCTCCTTTCCACCATCGGATAACCATACGGTCGGCGGGTCTTCATCCCTTTGTTGTCGATATTCCACGCATTAGAACCAAACGGTTTGCTTCGTCTTTTATAATGCGTACAGCAAAGGAGTGGAATAATTTGCCGGCGTCTATCTTTCCGTCCGAATACAATCTGGGCGTCTTCAAGGCAAGAGTGAATAGGCTTTTGGTACGCTAAGACAGTGCGATTTACCATCTAAAGCTGCATCAGCACTTACCACCAGGTGAGATTGTGATCAAGCACTGGCTTATAATAAGTAAAAAAATATGTAAGAGAGACCACATACACAATCCAGCTTGTACACTCCATCATCTTGTAGAGGGATATGACACTTGTCGGATAGTAAAAATTGACTAATCTTCTTCGGCGGCTTGAATGTTTTAATGGAAGCTCGCTTCAAGATATAGCCAACTTTCTCTGTGACTCCTCCGACATAGGGTAGTACAGCAGGCACACGCTCGACTGTGGCCGGCTTCACTCGGTCATTGTGACGTAGGCGCGGGACCCGAAGCTTGTTGTCTTGCAATACTTGCTCGACGTGCTGAAGCTCGACGGCCAGATGTTTGCCACTCTGCAGATATTATTATGGTTACAGCACAGTCACCTCGTATCATTTACTTTAAAAAAAGTCCCACTGGGATTCTTGCTAGTTCTTCCCAGGACAGAGGTTTTTCCGAACCAGTGCTTAAGTAAAAAAAAATACTTTTAATAATAATTACATGTAATCTATATTGAGTAAAAAGTTATTCTATTCAATTCGTATGGTGAGAATACCGAACCGGAGACCCATTTTACTGGTAACGAGCCATTTTATCTTAATCCTCAGGGGTTTTGCGTTTTGATTATTAATCGAGGATTGCTGTAGATGTGTCGCAGACACCATGAGCCGCAGCATCCACTTATCTTCCGGAGGACTATGTGCCCAATTGTTACTCTTTTTCTATAGAAACAAAAAGATGTATTAAGTAATTGACCTAATGACCAAATTTCTATTAAAATCTATGGGAATACCAGTAAATATAATTACAGTTTCTTGTAATCAATAACATTTAATAAATCGACCAAGTTTTAAAGACATTACAAAAAGTTGCTTAAATTACATCACATAGCATGCTGTCGTAAGTTAATAGTTAACCTACACCTACCCAAATTCTCCTTATAAGAATAAAGCCACGATTTTTTGGAAACTAGGAATATAACATCTACTTCAAGATAGTGCATAATTTCTCCTTCTTATTGTGTATCAGCCTTTTAAACCACTGTTTGATAAAAATCGATAATATCGATCGATACTCCACCATCTGTTGATCACCAGAGCCTCGTTGAGGTGTGACTCTTGCAGCTATATGGGCTTTGTGTTCGACATAATTTCAATCGATACTCCGCCATCAGTAGGTTGACAGTGCCAAGGCATCGTTAAGCTGCAGCTTGAGCTGGTGACGTTGGCGCTGAGAGAAAAAATTGCTATATATAGTCCGTACGGATAAAGAATGGGATTAGAAATGACGGCTCATCGAGCCTGTATCATCAACATATTAGTACCAATACCGAAATCCAGCTAATAACGGTATATCGTTATAACGTTATAGTATTCGGTTAAAGGGAAATTTTCTATTAATGGGAAAATATTTGAAAATAATTGTGTACGTATGCAGGCACGTTAATTTTAAAATAACATTTACAACTAGCGACCAGCTCTGGCTTTGCCTGTGTGGGATCTATTAATGTCGCGTTATACTTAAGATATTCATTAAAAACCATTTATTTTATCTTATCAATATTTCTATTTTAATAATGTTTTTAAAATTTTTCGGATAAAATTTAGTCTAAATCGCTCCTGGTATTACTATTTGTTCATGAAGTTTTATTAGAATCGGTTCAGTCATTCCGAAGATTGGCTCGGACAGACATACAAACAAAATTTTAGTTATTTATTAATTTATTGAGATAAATATGTATATGTGTGTGCATTTATTTATATTTTACGCGTATCAATTATATATATTTTATATATATATATCTTATATATGTATATTTATGTGTGTTGCATGTATATATTTGAATTGAATTTGATCATGACAACTTAACTACCCTAATTCACAGAAGCACAAGTTGTGTGAGCAGATTTCGAGATTCAGTACCCTGTGATCCGGGACAGCAATCGCGTTTATGATTCCGCTCGATAATGTCAGTCGTCGGACATTACTATACTCTTTGGTCGTAGGTCCTGTTAATCGTTTGATCCGGAACATTCAAAAAATGAAATTGCAATTAGCAATACTTTGATGCGACCCGGGTCAAACTAAAATCATTCTCGATTGACACATGTGTAGCGCTTAAAATGTTATTATACCATTTCCTGTCAGTCCTCAGTAACAACCAACAGAGATGGATTGCTAGCTCGATCACATCATACTCCTATAATAAAAAAAATTACATCATTATTAAAAAAGTAAGGTACATTTTCATTTTTATTTAATAACATACTGTTTAATTATTCTACTTTACGGTTAGGCCTCAGACTACACGACAGTTAGTGTCCCCGGGCACGGCCAACTTTGCGATTCTACACGTCGCGTCAACTCGTACCGTACTAACTTCTCTTACAAATTGCTCGCCTGGATTAGTGGGTTTTACCGGCAAACTGCGTCTGGTATTTTCATTTGTCGCAAAAACAATTTCACCTAAATCTCACAATTTAATACAGAGCTCCGCTTATATTAATCGCGCGAGTTGATTCACATAAGCCTTATCTTTATGCTTCGAGACGTAAACGAAAATTGATTAAACAACGCCAATTTGATTTGTGCATGGCTTAATTACGTTATACATGCATCATTCACTCCTTCATTGCAGCCTATAATAGAACAAAAGTGCAAAAAAAATTGGCAATCAAAGTATTATTATTTTTTTAGGATGACGCTGCTGCCTCGATGGTTCGCCCCTTACGATACCGACGGGACAATATAGTGTAGTGGATATTCTTCCACCGCCACTACACGGTTAATACATGCATCAGTGTTATTTATTATAATAAAAGGTAGGAAAAGGAAAATAATTAGACTTGGATCGGAAAATGGATTGAATTAATTGGAATGGCAGTTCATGAAACAGATAACAAATATTTATTAGGAACGATAATAAGTCATCCGGTGGACGGACACCTATAATAATCTTCTAGACCGAATTTCGGTCATGGCGGCCAGTACAGACATCTGCGCAGGACAGGGTTATGTATGCGCAAATACCGGTGCACTCTTTATTCCCTCACTTTTATAATCCGACGGAACGTTAATCTAACACGACCGGAGAGAGATCAGGCGCAGGATCAACGGCTTTACGTACTTTTCGAGGCACGGGGGTGAAACACCGCCAACATTTCGTCTCATGGCTACTACTGAGAATTTCTTGACAGAGAAACCCTATAACTGATTTTGGCCCGACCCGGAATTTGAACCCGGGACCTTATGATCAGCAATAGCGTTTACGATCATTTAATATTGTCTTTAAACGAAGAAGGCTATAAGGCTATAGATGCATAGTCACTTTTGAGGACTGTGATAAAATGTCTCGCCACATGTCGCCACTGTTATTATACTTGCTCACCACACCCATCAAACCTCGAAAGTGAATGCACTGTTTCTTAGCAGTGTGTATAGATAAGAAGTTTGAAGATACATAGAGCGCTTCCTCGACAGAAAAAAAGCCCTGCCGCCGATTTTTAAATCATCATGTTCCGTCATTTTAAATTGACTAGTGATGAAGATGTATTTTTTCTACGTCTGTTTGAATACTACTTTGCTCATTAAGGGAATTAGGTAATTCACACACAATATAGTCATCACAAATCTAGTAATGAACATACGAGGCTTCGTAGGCTTCCACCACTGATTACCACAATACGGTTCCGATTCCCGAACCATTCATCCATCCATATATCCATCCATCCATTACAACCTATTAAATTCCACTACGGAACATAGACCTCCCCTATAGATTACCTTAGAAGGAGTTTTGCCATAGTTGCCACGTTTAGCAAGTGAAGCACATTTGGCTACCGAATTTGTTTTTTTTTTATAAAATTATTTTTACCTTATCAGAAAAATGCTGCTGCCCATCTCGTTTCAGTTTCCCTATGTCTCCTTTTACCGACACCCATGGGACGTTATGGTTTAGTAAATATTCTTACACTGCCACTACACGAATACAAAATCATTGGCATCCAATAATTCTTTGCATGTTCCAGCTGCTCTCTTACGCCCGAAATTAATAATGTATCTCGTATCCAAGATCGACCGCAGTCTTGGATTGCGGTGTATCGTTGGATTGGTCTTCAATCCGCGTGCCAATAACTCAACCCGGCAATCCCAATTTTTTTTCGACGACAGATTTCTAGCAATCCGTTCCCTCTTGACCGTTCCTTTTGATGTAAAATATCGATTGCATAAAACTTTATTAAGTGTCTTTTAAAACAAATCATTCACATAACTACTGAAAAAATGTTTCAAAATAATGTTTGTTGTTATAATATTATGCCTAAAAATTTACGGAAATTATAATTTCAGTCTAGTTTTGGTATTAAAACTATGACATTATTTAGTTGAAATGGAACGTGTGACGTAGACGTCTTGCATTTGAATTTGACAAGACATTTTGATTCCGTTGCGAGTGCGAGTTTAGTTATTTCCGTGTAGCAGACTTCAAAAATATTATCTTCTTGTTATATATAAATTAGAAATTATAATATAATGGATTCAGAAATCGTAAGTACATATTGTTTTATCTATTAAGGTTCTAAGTTGCGCGCGCTTTCATAATGACGCTTATCATTCCCGCCTTATTTGTAACGTTGTTGTTAATCATTGTAATTTTCTTTTACTAGGTAAAAGGTAAACCTCTTACAAAAGAAGAGTCAAAGTTTTTGCTTGACCTAATAGAAGGTAGTAAAATAATTACCACCAAAACCACTAACGCCACCAACAACAAACTTAAAACTGAAGAGTGGATTCGTTTGGCAGAGCGATTCAATGCCACAGCCACGAATTTTCCAAGAACACCACAGCAGTTGCGTTTGAAGTGGGAAAATTTAAAGAAGAACTCGCGCAAGCGCAGCACCAAAATAAGGATGAACCAAATTAAGGTTACATACTTTAACACATAATATATATTTTATCCATAGTCTATAACTTCCAATGGAATGTTCTAAAATAATGTTAAATCTAATATTCTTATTGCAGACTGGTGGTGGCCCTGCTGACTATATACCCCCAGATGACATATTAGACCGGGTGACCAGTCTATTAGGAAGTACAGTCAGTGGGTTTACTGTACCGTTTGGGGGTGACAAGGAAATAGCTTGGTTTAATGTTGGTGGTGGTGGTGATGGTGATGGTGAAGGTGGAACAAGTGATAGTGAAAACTTAGGAAATGTGATGGTGCAGACACCACAAATTTTACAGACTTTTACAGACTTAAATGAAACCACAATCTCAACACCATTATGTAATGAAAAAGGTATTGAGAATGTGGTTGCTGATTACCAAGTATTAGAGGTGGTTGACCAAAATTTGATCACTCCGAATAAAACCAAGAGGCTTACATTTAGTACACCTAGAGCAGGTAATGGTTGTTTTTACGATTTTGGATTTATGAATGATAAATGCTTATTTTGATTAGCCCTCACGTTTTGCCCTTCCTCACTCTCTACATTTATGTGATAAAATATTTATTAATTTAACCTTGTTGAAGATTATTTATGTAAGGCTTATTTAATTGCATCTGAGCAAGTCACAGGGAAATTAGACTATGTCAGGCATAATCACTTGCGGAAGATCTTTTATTTATGAGATAAATGATTTATGTTAATAGGTATGATCTCATCAAAGTATCTTAACCACCTTACTGATTTGGGCATAATTGCTTATTTTTCACACTGGTCTCCTAGCTGAGATGACAGGATTTTATGAACACTGACGTCTTTGATAAAGTTAAATTATAAACACAGCCCCATTATACATCTATGATATTATTATATGCTAAATTTTATGAAAACAGAAATGAGTGCACTTATATTGATCTCATATTTGCTTCATATTCCAGTGAAAAAGAAATTGAAGAAAGATGAGAACAGGACTGCGAGGAACTTAGCCATAGCAGAATATTATTCAGCCAAAAAACAATGCTTAGATGCCACATTAAATAATATTAATTTAGAAAATGATAACTTAAAATTAAAAAATTTGGAGCTTAATTTGAATAACGAAAAACTTAAGTTAGAAACTGAGAAATTAAAATTAGAATTAGAGAGGTTAAGAAAGCAGCAATAATGTTTAGTATAGTATAATAATTATAATACTTATTTAGTCTGTAGTTTAGTAGTAGTAAATTTGAATATATAAGTGTAATTGTATAATAAATTTAGGAAACTTGGCATCTAAGTAGATATTGTTTCCTGGCTATGTATGGCCTTATTAACCCAACCATCAAAGAATTGTTCTTTATATTTTATATTTGTTTTACAGAAGAGGGCCATAAGAGCAATCAATGATTTAAAACCTATTCGCTTTGACAAAAATTTAAGGAAATTAATATATTAACTTTGGCCTCTCAATACATTTATGAAAATGTAATGTACATTCACACATACATATACATGTATATGCTTTTATAACAAAATCCCAGAAAACATACAAACTTTGATTTGCTCAAAGTTCAAAAACTTTAAACTATGTTTGTATAAAAAGGGTTATTATAAGGAATTTATGGATGATAATAACCCCTGAGGTGATTGTGAGAATCTATTTTTTTTTTTTAAAAACGTTACCCCCACTCTAGATTTTCTCCTGTATCGTGGAGGCAGTTTACAAACATATATCGCACAGGGACAAACATCCAGACCCGGAACAATTATTTGTAGGCCATACAAATACTTGTTCAGTGCGGGATTCGAACCCGCGGCTCCAAGCGTTGCAACTCATTGCTATGCCACGGAGCCGTCGAATGATTGTTTTGTGTTGTTAATTGTGTAACATATATGATTTTAAGCTGTTATTTTTTTAACTCCCGCTGGGTTTCTTGCTGGTTCTTCTCAGGACAGAGGTTTTTTCCGAACCAGTGGTAATTAAACATTTCAGTAAGTATTATTTATAATCTACATTTAATAAAAAAGTTTCTATTTCTACTGTCTAAATGATATAGTGGTAATGAATAATATTTTAACATTGAATTTAAATGAAATTGCTTAAAATAAAAAATTTTATCACCATCATATGATTGTTTATTTTTATACTATTATTTTGAATAAACTAATTTGACAGATTTTATTGTCTTTAATTTGTACTTGTTTTTAATTCCTAAACTTTCAATAACTTAAAACTATTGGTCCGACCTTAATCAAATTCATATGGGACCACATGAGAAGCACCAACTTTCAAATAAAAAAAGAATCATCGAATCGAATCATCAACTAAGAAAAAGTTTTGGGGTAACACATACAGTCGAATTGAGTACCTCCTCCTTTTAAAAAGTTTGTAGAAAATAATTTTATATGCATACAGTGAATATAATAGTAATTTGTATGTGGTAGAGCCATGCTGCAGTTATATTAATAGTATAGTTGTAGAACGAATGGGTCGGCTCGGCCAGGGAAGGACCACGCTCTCACAGAATACCAGCTTAACACTGCTGTTTCGTATGGTGACTGTAGGGAACTGGCGACCCTTTTTACTGAAAAGGGGCATTCCATCTTGGTCCTCACGGGTGACAACGCATCCGCATTTTGATTCTTTATTGAGGATAGATATGGGTGTCTGGGTCACAGTAACTGCTTACAATCAGGTGGATCGTGTGCTCGTTTGTCACCATATCATGAAAAAATCATTTTTTAAAAACGAATACCTACCGGCGTAAGTCAAACTTACTAATGACTATTTTCATTAATACTTCAACTGAGTTACTTATAGCAGATGTTTATTACAGTATTATTTGTTGACACCTATACTTTAATAATGCAAATGCATACAATTATAAGGTCTAAGTTATTTTTGATCAGCTTTTAGCAATATTTTTATTGATTTGTGTCAGTTTTTAGAATATTTGTGTTAATGCAATAATCATTAAAGTAAGTAAAATATTCTTATATTTATTTATTGCATTCCCTATTACAAAAGAATTAATGCCATTAGGCATTCTCTACTAGTCAACCCATAGTTCTATTTTCTGTGAAGTAATGTAGTGTTTTTATGAAGTAATTATAAAAATGTTATTATAAAAATAATTACTTTTCTATTATTAATCTTTTCAAATAAAAATATTAATTATGAAACAGGACAGGAATTGGATTTAGGTACTTGTTCTTTTTTTGTTTTATTTTTTCTTAAGATTAAAACTGATAATTGATTCACTGTTGAGAGCCTTACCTCAAATTTGGAAATAAAGTTTAACTTAGGTTTAAAATTTGTATGTAATAAAGCAAACATTGATTTGAAAAGTATTTATTTATCTAAAAAAATTATTTACAAGTGCTGCTCTTTCACTGACATCTTGAACTTCCGAAAAGTACATATCTTCATTTATTTCCACTATTGGCAGCTCCACTTCTGAAGGAACTTCCTCTAAGTTGTGGTTCCTACAAATATTATGCAACACTGCGGTAGCAATTATTATTGCCTGAACCTTAGGCAATGATAAACGCAGTGTTAATGCCACAACAGGGAAGCGACGCTTCCAGACACCAAACGTTCTGAGAAAAAGATAAATGTATATTAGAATTGACCTTTTTAAATGGGTTACAGAACATTAAAAGCTCAATGACTACGAGTAGACTATCCTCATATGGACCACCTCATCCATAATATAAACTATTAAATAAAAAAGCATCATTAAAGTAATTTCTCAATTGATTAAGATATACGGGTGTATTCATAATCATTTTTAAACAGTTCATTAGTTAAAAAGTGTTTTGTCACTTTCTAGCAACAAGTATCTCGCAAATGTCAGAATGAGACAAAACACTTTTTAACTAATGAACTGTTTAAAAATGATTATGAATACACCCGATAATATATATATATATATATATATATATATATATATATATATATATATATATATATATGACAATTTATAGTAGAATTGAGAACCTCCTGTTTCCTGCCAAAAATAAAATACCTAATATTTGTAAGATCTAAACAAAATAGCTACCTTTCAATAATATTCCTAGTCTTTATGTGTGCTTCATTATAGCGCTGTTCAGCTTCAGTAACAGGATTTATAAGAGGTGTTAGTAAATATGGCCTGTTTGGGTAAGCACTGTCACCAAGCATCCAACGGTTACCAAACAGACCTGCATCACATTGGGCTGTAAATAAAGATATTTAATTAAGTACATTTTGATAACATTAAAATATAACAAAAGCAAATAAAACTATTAAACCAGTCAGAAACCTCTGAGAATTGAGTTGTTAAATATTGTGGCATCATGTGTCGAGCCTGGCCAACGGGCAATCACATTCATGAATTTTAAATCAGCATCACAGATTGCCTGGACATTTAAGGAAAAGTAACCTTTACGATTCCTAAACTCTTCACCAATTACATGACCTAGAAGAAATCATAGTTAATGTATCTTTTTATATAGAATAAGTGTCAAACAAGTATGCAGTTCACCTGATGGTAAGAAAATGCTGTTGCCCACAGACCTACATCTGCTCTCCATTTAAAATTAAAATGTAGATGCATTGTCACGCCTGAGGACTAACACAAAATGCCTTGTTATCACATTTTATATACATAGCATATTTAACAATGGTATTCTGTTTCGTGAGTGCAGTTCTTCCCCTTTTGAGCCAACCTTCCTAACACATGTCTAATATAGAAGAATAGTGTATGTTCTATTTATATATGATATTTATGAAGAGAAAATATACAATTTTAGTCTGTATAATATTAGGAAATACTCACATGGCGATTGGATTCGTATATGAGTGCAATCAATTGCAGCTAAAACTCTAGGAAATCCTGCAATATGGTAGAATTTTTCAGCACTTTGTTGGTGTATTACAACGTATTCATCATATAAGTTCGCAATTGCTGATGATATATCACGAACTATTCTCCCTGCTGTGGATATTGATACTCCAACAAAGTCCGCTACAGAAATTAACATCGTGCCTAACGCATAAAATCGTAATGTCAATAAAAGTTGATGAAGTGGCGAAACCCCATTGTTCCTGAAATTTTAAAACCATTAATTACTAAATAAAGTAAGGTTAAGTACTATCTTTTGAAAGTAAAAATTTTTTTTTAATGTAATGTTTTACATTATCTCGAAAATTATTTACCTTGTGGAGGTTACACGAATAAACGGCATCAATTTTATTAATAGCGAATTGAAAGCAGGTTTGGATAACCTAAACCTAAACATGAACTCGGCATCATCCAGACTCTGCATGTAGTTCAACCTTCTAATTTTTCGTGAAGAAGCGCGGTGTCTATCTTCAGATTCGCTATCAGTATCCCAATCGGATAATTGAGCCAGCACCTCCAAATCACTGTCATCACTATCACTGTAAAATATCGATATTTCCATTTTCTTATTTTAATAAAAATAACGCTGTGACGAAATCTCCGGTATTTCTTGGATTGCAATCCCGATCGTTTCCAGCGATCAAAACGAAATGTCAAAATCGACAGATAGGTTATTAACACGCGCAAACTGTCATTTTCGAACAGAGGCCAATCGTTTTTCTGTGATCCGCCCTCTGTAAGATAGATTGATTTTTAAGATAGCAAACTCAATGCATAGATTGTTTATTGGCACGCTTAACCCACAAAATAGATTAAAATATCAATCTTAGATAGCTAAAATTGGATCAGGATTGATTATTAATTTCGGGCGTTAGTATAGTTGTGTGTCGCGCTACCCTACCAACGCTTACCAGCACGAGTTTTACTTGTCCACTTACCTACTTTATAACCGAATATAAATATTTGATGGCTTAAGTAGGCAAAGCATTTCAGCCCGTATATGCCACTTACTTCAGTTCCTAAGTAAATTCTATGAGTAGTGTAACTAATTCAATTCAACAGAATACGCAACTTTCAACGTTTCTTTACGAGCACAGCCGAAACTGCCAACAATCTCATTTAATCGTGCCGCAACCCGCGGATATTGCGTTTTGCTGTATTCTTTTGCTATTTTTGTATTATTAATCATGACATCACCATTTGTAACTACTTTGTATGTAGCCTTTTGAATTTAATATAGGCTTTTTGATGAATGCGGCAATTGACCTAATTTTAGGATGTTGTGTACATACCCCAGAGCGACTATTATCTATTCTGTGGCTATACTACGCTACGCGTCGCAAGTCTGGCTTGCGCCAGAGTACTGTACGCTGGGCACCCCCAAGCCCTATGCCGGTGAGAAAGCTGACGGTTAACCGCCATTGTTCGATATTCGACAAGAATGAAAATTCAGAAAGAAAAAAAGAAAGTGTATGTTATTCAACGACGGCGACCAATTATTGTGTGACATAAATTATTAAAAAGAAAAATCTTACAGATTTAATGATTCTTTCTTAATCTCTACTATTATTAAGTAGTGTGGTATTATTTGTACTTTCTCATAAGAAATGATAAAAGATTCATAGCTTAAACGCTAATAATATGAAGTAGCTAAAGAGAAGTAGTAAGTTTTAAAGCTACGTTATTTACGTCCCTCAACCAAAACATTAAATAAACATTACTGATATCGTCGCCGACTTTGTAGAAAAGCGTCTTTAATGTCCATGTTTGATAATGTTTAATGCCGCTATTTAAATGGAACTTCTTTGTCGTTATCACTGAACAGTGAACACTGACTCATGCGGATATTCCAGTGCTCTAATGGGAAAAACAGAAGTATGTGTAATATGTAATTTCACAACATGTAATGAATTAATAATATGTTTAATAATAATAAGCGATCTATGACGGGTCCTTTCTTTTGTCTAATTTTATTTACTTAAAATTAGACTTTTAATAAAACAACAAAGCCGGCGTTCAAAAAACTAAAAATAATAATATTGTAGCTTCTAAAGTCGGTGCAAATAAATAGTATAGGTATATAAGAATTAAAAGCAGGCTTAAGAAGCGACTATGTGGAAATTATTCTTGTGTGTTTATTTCTATGATGTGGGTTTTTTAAAAGGTCACTGTTTTGACCCTTTGGAGTGAATAAATTATGTAGCCTTTTACTAAAAGCTTACTTTTAATCTGTTGGTTAACTTTTTTACCCTAAGAAGCATAAGCTCAAGGAAACTACAGTAGAATGTCGTCTAAATAGTTCCAATAAAAACTACATCCCTATTTTCCCACCTATGTGTTTGGAATATTTTCTCCAAATATGAGGCCATAAAATATAACTTTATTTCTTTTAATAAATGTTTCATACTTCATTTTACTTAATAATCATTAACGTGATGAAGATATCGCGTAACATTAGTACTAAAAAATACGATCGAAATCCTCCGAAATAGCGTAAGCCCCCCTTATGTCTCAAGTCGGCAAAAATCAGGTAAAGGAGGTTGTAAGTATATAAGTTTCATTTTATATAATGTACGTACCTCAGTGTGATTTTCAATTTGAAATTTACAAAGGTTTTATATACTATAGTAAATGTAATAGTTAGATTTTAAAGTTCTTTTATCATTTTTAATGCTGTATGGATTTGGATTTTTAAACATAAATATATTATACATATCTTGTATACCTAATTCTTCTGACATGTTTATCATCGAGCTTCTAAACGGTCGGATTTTGATGAAATTTTTTGTTTGTGTTTGAGAGAGTCTTTTGATGCTTTAGATTTACAATTTTTTTTTTTATAGGAGAGGGGGCAAACGAGCATGCGGCTCACCTGATGGTAAGTGACTACCGCCGCCCATGAACAACTGCAACACCAGGGGAATCGCATATGCGTTGTCGGCCTTTTAAAAAGGAGTACGCTCTTTTCTTGAAGGTCTCTAAGTCGCATCGGTCCGGAAAAATCGCTGATGGTAATCGATTCCACAAAGAGGTCGTGCGAGGAAGAAAACATCTTCTAAATCGCACAGTGGTGGACCGCCAATCATCCAGATGGTGTGGATGGTATCGGGAGTTCTGCCGCGATGTGTGTTCGTGAAATTTGGCGGCTGGGATTAATCTGAACAATTTCTCAGAGCACTCCCCATGGTAGATGCAACATCTCTTCGCAGTGCCAATGAATCGAGCCGATCGGAAAGGGCTCAGTCGTCGACGATTCGCGCAGCTCTGCGTTGGATACGGTCAAGTGGAAGGAGCTGGCACTGGGGAGCCCCTGCCCAGAGATGGGAACAGTATTCCATGTGAGGCCGAACTTGCGCCTTGTAAAGTTGCAGGCGGTGTGCCGGCATGAAATACTGTCCCGCTCTGCTGAGCAAGCCAAGCTTTTTAGAGGCCAATTTGGCCTTCCCTTCCAAGTGAACACGAAACTGCACGTCACTCGATATGTCGACTCCGAGGATACCGATACTGGCTGAGGCAAGAAGGGGAGTGCCTTGAAACTTAGGAGATACGACAAAGGGGTTCTTTTTAGCGGTAAACGCGCAAACTTGTGTCTTCTGAGGATTAAACTGGACTAGATTTAGTCGCCCCCAATCCGAGACTTTGCTCAGCAAAGACTCGACTTCAGACACAAGTTTGTTCCGGTACTCAGCGACGTTTTCCCGAGAAATATTGGCACGGCCGGTGTATAGAGCATCACCAGTGCTGTCATCCGCATAGCAATGAATGTTACCAGTTAGCAACATATCATTGATATGCAGAAGAAACAGCGTTGGTGATAGCACACAGCCTTGTGGAACACCAGCGTTAATAGGCTTGTAGTCAGAGCATGCACCGTCTACAACGACCTTGATGCTCCGATCTGCAAGGAAGCTGGTGATCCAATTGCACAATTTCTCGGGAAGCCCATAGGAAGGGAGCTTCGAAAGAAGCGCTTTGTGCCAAACCCGATCGAAGGCCTTCGCAATGTCCAGACTAACGGCCAACGCCTCCCCCTTGGACTCTACTGGCTCCGCCCATCTATGGGTCAGGTAGACCAGAAGATCACCAGCTAATCGACCCCGACGAAAACCGTATTGGCGGTCACTAATCAGCTGGTGATCCTCAAGGTACCGGATGAGCTGGCAGTTAATAATGGATTCCATTATTTTGGAGAACAAGGAGGTGATCGCGATAGGCCTATAGTTGGATGGGTCTGAGCGGTCGCCTTTTTTAGGGATCGGGTGGACAAAAGCTGTCTTCCAAGAATTCGGGACTACGCCTTGGGAGTAGGAGTACCGGAAAAGACGCGTTAGGACCGGTGCCAACTCCGGAGCACACGTCCTCAGCACAATTGGGGGGATTCCGTCAGGCCCACTCGACTTCTGGATGTCCGGGGAGAGCAGTGCTTTGCGAACTGAGCGCTGTGAGAACAGCACATCCGGCATGGAGCACTCACACCGCGGGATGGTCGGCGGTGTTTTCCCCCCGTCATCAAGAGTCGAGTTGAACGCAAAAAGGGAGCCTAAAAGGTCGGCTTTGTCTTTTGCGTCATGGGCCGGTGAGTCATCCTCCCTGTGCAGAGATGGTAGTGATGGCTTACAGAAATTCCCTTGGACAGCCTTGGCGTGAGACCAGAATGCACGGGTTCCCGAAGGAAGGCGAACTAGTTTCTCGCCAATTCTGCCTATGTGCTCTGACTTTGCCTTGGCAATAACTCTTTTGAAGGACCTGGAGGCGAAGTTATACTTCTTTTTAAGTGTGCTGGTGTTTACATCCCGAGTCGCCGAAGCCGCAGCCCAGGCTTGATAACACTCCTGCTTACTGCGTAATGCAGTCTTACAGGAGCGACGAAACCAAGGCTGAGATCTGCCTCCGATGGGTACCACAGATGATGGAATAAATAGTTCCATTCCCTGTAGCACCACATCAGTGACAGAGTCAGCAACAGCGCTGGGATCGTCCGGCGAGAAGCAAACCCGCCCCCATGGGTAGGATGCAAAGAAAGACCGCATTCCGTCCCAATCCGCCGACCTGTAATGCCAAACACGGCGGCAACCTGCAGAACGCAACCGCGAAGGGAGCGTGAGTGGCACCACACTCCGCATCAGACAATGGTCCGAAGAGCCGAGAGGGGCATCGACGGAAACCTGATATCCGTCCGGATTGGACTGATTCACAATTAGACTCGGTAGGTGGCGCTGTTGAAATCTAGAAAACACCCGCGCGAAGCCGGGCAGATCACCAATTGTGTATAAAAGTGATCGATTTGCCGCCATTTTATATATTATTTTTCATCGTGATTGTTAAATTATATTTTAAAGAAAGCCACGTGTATGGCGGTTGTTAATCACCCTGCATTAATCATGACGACTACCTCGTTGATGTCCTGATGACCAAGGAGTCATTCTATGAAAAACCAGTAAAAACTTCAGCCAAAATTGATCAAAAGCTGCTGTCTTGGAGCGTGCAGTGAATCCTTCTGGTCACAAGGCACTAACATATCAAACCTGACTCGAGAACAATGTTCCGGGCTTTATAAGAGCTTGAGACTGGATCTCTTCCAGTCCACTCCAGATCTAAAGCCGTTGGGCAACAAAATGTTGTCAGTACTCAGTACTAGACTACTAGGTAATACTAATAAAGTTTTCTGTGCGAAATTCGAACTCGCGACTCAGTTGAAATTAATCATATTGTTACTTTTATTTAAAAAAAAAAGAAACTTGTTTAACGAGATTGCATGCCGCATTAAGAGAAATTGAGTGTGCAATGTTTTGCTTATCGCGGCTTGATAACTCGTATGATTTTGTTTCGATCGTTCCGTTCTGAGAGTTTTAAAAAAATGTTAACTATGTGTCCTTTTGTATATTTCGTATATTGAATAAATAAATAAAAAGAGTAATTTTCATCCAAGACGATGCGACGCAAGTCAAAGTAAGGCAATAGTTTATGTTAAGACTTGCGTGGTCTTTATTATATTTTTAGCTTTACAAAAATTACTTCTTGTAAAGATGTTGAACACGTGTAATCGTGGTCAGTAACCCTGTTTTTTAAAGTAGCGTATTGATCGAAAATGCATCACTACTGAAAAAGGGATAGAAAGAAAGCAGAACTTTCCAGAATTCTCATATCATCCGCAACTTTTTGCCGCCGAACACTTGATAAAACAACACTTTAAATTGCAAATAGTAATTGCTCGGACATAAACGTACGTCACAGATATTAAGTGCGTTCATTCTAAATCCGAATTCAACATTAATAATTTTTTGGATTACTGATCTTTTAAAAATCATAGCAATTATTTCTATAAGATAGAAAAGTGGATATGTGAGCAGGATTGCATTAATTCCAATTCCAATACGTAATAATTTTCTTTACTCAGAATGTTTTATCTTCTTTTGCTACGCAGAAGTATAAATGTTCTATGCGTGACCGAGAATATTTTGAATGTAATTATATGCGCTGTGCAGCGGGTAAACATCAGATTTGTATCATTAACGGCCTGTGCCTCCAGCCAGTAATTTCCGTTTGCTGGCGGCCGCGCGCAGGAGCTTCGTTAAAATGCATCCGTGCATCGTGCCGGATGCAAAACGTCAATGCGCCCCTAAACACCACATGAGCGAAAAAATACTTTGCCATTCAACGCATTTTAATTTTAAAACCTCTTTGCTTTGTTTGCGTTGTGTTTTTTTTTTCTATCCTACTCACTCCATCGTCAATTTATTCTCTTTGCATTCACATTTCACATGCTTCAGTCACGGTGCGAGGCAGACGTAACTAATATGCCGTTATATAATTTTTAAAAGGATTCTTATTTCTTGTTATTCAGTCGTTTCGTTGACATATTTAATGAGAAACGGATTTTTATAAATATACTTCAATTTTTTTCTTTGCCGAGTATTACACATTTCCAGTAAAAGAAATTTTAATTAGGAAAAATGTTGTCAGTATTATGTCTCTACTTATATGTGTGCGACTGAATCTCTTATTGTAAACAGTTTTAATTACTAATGTACGTACTTTAGAAATTTATTTGTCTTAATATTTCATGACATTAAGTTTATTTCCCCCGTATCTTTATAACTGATTTAAAAATCACTGATAAATGAAAGAAAGAAATTAATGAAAATTTCAAAAAAGTCCTATAAAATTACAATCTTGTTATAAATTTACGTCACCGTAGCGTCCTAGTACCTAGTAATTCTGGATTCACTACTATCACGGATAACCGCTAAAGCACAGCTAATTGACTCCAGTTAGCTCTCTCAAGTTTATAATTTGTAAGGTACGATATAATGGGAAACTTCCTTATGTTTAATAGTGTAAAGGTTAAATTACCAGCTTTCAATAACACAATATTTTTTCCGTCTACATAAAGCAATACGTACTCTTGTTTAAAACTATCACTTCTTTACACGGATCTGGTTAGTGGTGTAGTGTATTATTGCTGTGTGCTATTTAGATTTAAAAAAATCATTTTGTTATCGCCCTTGTTTTAATTATCAAAAACCAGCAGAAATTTTAGTTGAAAAAATTAACAAGTTAATTTTTCCTAAACTTACGTCAATACTACGCTCTCCCTAACTCGTTCGTTTAGATTAATTAATCCTTCTCCCAGCTGCATTAATTGCACCCTCTCGGTTTTACATGTATGTACTTAATACTTGTGTATCCGCTCACCCTTGCAATAAAGTCTTTATTCTTTAACTATCAAGAACCAGAAAGGAATAATGATGAAATCGATTTTCTTTCCGTCAAAAATTGTCCATTATCTGTTCTTAAAGAAACTTTAGTCCATTTACTTAAAATCTGTCTTTGAGCATTATGATTTTTGTCGTCCTTTTTTAAATAGTCTTAACCACAATACATTTCTTTATTTCCATGTCCTTTGACCTGAGTCACTATGACTCCTACAAGTTTCATGTCATTATGACCCATTTTCCTTGGTTGTACTCTTATCACTCATCGTGCTTGTCTACAGATGAGACAACCCTTACTTAAATTTTTATCGCGGAAATGTTATACTATTTTAAAGAGATCATCTAACTTCTTCATTATAATAAAAAATATCAAATTGCACAAAACAAAACATTAATTCTTAAAAAAATTGTGTCAAATCCTATATTTAGCCGTGTAGTTGCGGCGAAGACAAACCACTACCTCATATCATTCCGTGGGTGTCGTAAGAGGCGTAGAGGAAAACTAAAATAGGAGATGAGCAGAATGATTTTCCTGATAATAACTAAGTAATAATTTAAAAAAAAACTCCGGTTGCTACCCCGCCTGCTAAGCAAATATGGCAAATATTCCTCTGAGTAAATCGGAGCGAGCGGGAGGCTATACGCTAGGTTCAACAGTGCACTTGTAATAGGCTGTAATATATGAATGAATCCATCAAATTCTGTTGTTTAATATTTATCGCTGAGAAATGTAATACATAATAAGTTCGGATACGATACAAGTATTCGCCTAGCAGATCGGTGACATCGCCGTTGTAGACATTATGCGGGAGTAGCGGCAGTCTTCTATTATTTTTCTTCCCCCAACCCACCAACTTTATCCGCAAACTTGAATTTTGTCATGAATAATTTAAAACATCCGCGATATTATGCGAAATATCTCAACCAGACTAAATCCGGTCGGGGAATACGTGCGGCATCGATTTTGTAACGGCATTGGTTTATTTACAAACACTTGACAACGTTACGGATTCATATTTGCTGGATTTTCTTGTTGGATTCGGCTCTCGTTAGTCTAAATGTGTCCCGAAGGTAAAAGCTAAAAAATTGAAGGACTTGTGTCGTGAAGACTTATAAAATTAGATTAGTATATAAGTAGTTTAGTATACATTTTCTTAATAGAAAAATATATAAGTTTATATAGGCAATGTTTTTCTGGACCGCCATTTCTATTATAGGTCCCGAAAAACCCTTTTAGAAATAATTATTTAGTTAAGGACGGATCTTTCGATTATGTGTTCTGGCTCATATAGATAAATTTTTAATTTTAGAAGTTTGTTTGCTACCACATCAGTAATTTTTTTTACCTTTCCTATTCCTATATTAATATTGATTTACAAATATAATTGAGATCGCTAATCTGATTAACCAAACAGTTAATTTAAACTTTTCTATTAAAAAAACATATGGGATGGACATTGTAAATTTCCTTTACCTTCTTCCCCTCTCTCATACCTTCTTTTCAAAAACTTAACGTAATGTTTGCTGGACAGATCCTTAGAAAATAAAAGGTGAAACATAGACAATAATAGAAGAGATAATTTGAGTATTTTCTCGTAGCAATAACTATCGATATAGTACCTACTGCAAGACCATTAGAAACCAAACTAAACAATTAGATATAAAGTTTTATTGAGAAAAAGGGTTACTATATTAGTGTAAAATTAAAACGAACAATTAACTTTGAAAATGTTAACTTTGCGTCTTTACCAAATTTAAGTGTTAAGATTTACCGCGTCATTGGCCGTGAAGCAAAATATCGTGAGAAGCCTGCATGTCTGAGGAGAAGAGTCCTTCAATATGTACTGGAGCAGCGCTGCAGACCAACTGCTTCATAAACCTCTCGAAATTAGTTGAAGCCAGAGGAAGTCAAGATGTCCGATTTTAGGACGTGTTTTCGTGTCATTTTAGGTTGCAACTTTTTCACTTTTATTAGAGACCAAATTTATTTGAGCTTTTTAAGCTTGAAGGTGTAGCGGCCGTGTAAGAATATCCACTACCCCGTATCATCTCGTGGGTTTCGTAAAGAAGCGACAGAGGAAACCAAATCAGGAGATGGGTAGCAATGTTTTCCTCATAACGACTAAAAATAAAAAACTGCGTTTGCCAAGTGGCAACTATGGCAATTATTCCCCCTATGAGGCAATCTATGGAGGCGGCCTATGTTGAGCTGTGGACTTTAATAGGCTGTAACGATAACGGCTTACAAACTTGATAATGAATCAACATCATCAGCAAATAATTTTTACAATTTTTGCGGAGAAGTGCTAACTTAATAAAAACATTTTTTCAAGTGCCCAGTAATAGTTGTTTTATCAGTTTCTTTATAAGCAATTAATGTGGTATCATCACATGACTAAAGATTACTCTGTAGTTTCATTAAGTGCTAGACAACGGTTGTGTAATGATATTTGAGTGACCTATTTCTTATGCGATGAAGGCAAAAATCGACCACGATTATTTAAGCAAACCCATGATCGTATAAATAATTAAAAGATCATGTTACTTTTAGGTCACGTGGGTGGCTGCGGAATCACAGACGAAGTGGTCCAATGGATGGACCGCATACAAAATTCAGGCGTCGATGATGATCCACCCACATCACCTGCGCCTTCGCCACCTTCACACTCACCGCCACACCCGAACAGCCTAAGAGACGATCCACCAAGGTAAATAGACTTTAATTAATGCACTGTACATTTTTATAATAATGGTGACAAACTGATGATATGTGGTGTCCACATCCACTGTTGTCCATAGAAACCTTAATCTATCCTCTCCATTAAGAATCAAAATGTATTGCGTTGTCTTCCCTAAGGACAATTAATATAGAATGCCTGTCGTCTCTTTACTATTAAAAAGGGTCTTCTGTTCTCTATAACACTCGGGCTCACTATACGAATCACAACAGCACTGACGCTGCTATTTTACGCTGATATTCTGTGCCATCTACGAGGTCTCTTCAAAAAGTATCGCGAATTTTGTATTTTTTCAAAAAATATTTATTTATTCATGAATATCTATTTTGTCGCCTTCAAAGTACTCCCCCTCGGATATAATGCACCTCTGCCAACGTTTTTTCCAATCCTCGAAGCACTTAAAACAATCATTTTTCGTGATTTTCTTCAGCTCCTCCTTCGATGCCGTCTTTATTTCCTCAATCGTGGCATAGCGTCGTCCTTTCATGGGCCTCTTCAGTTTTGGGAACAGGAAAAAGTCACAGGGGGCCAGGTCTGGGGAATACGGTGGCTGTGGGACCATTACTGTGTTGTTTTTGGATAAATATTCGCGCACAAGCAACGATGTGTGAGCAGGGGCGTTATCATGGTGCAAAAGCCAGTTTTTGTCTTCCACAAATCCGGGCGTTTCGGGTGACTTGCTTCGTGCAAATTGCGCATAACTTGCAGGTAATATTCCTTATGGACCGTACTACCCTGTAGCAAGAACTGATGATGCACCGCGCCCATGCAATCGAAGAAAACTGTGAGCAAATCATTCACGTTGGACCGAACTTGGCGCGCTTTTTTCGGTCTTGGCTCATGCGGCAGCTTCGATTGAGATGATTGAGCTTTGGTTATATACCCATGATTCGTCACCAGTTATGACCCTCTGGAGCACATTTGGGTCGTCACGGACCGAGTCCAATATCTCCTGAGCAATGTTAACGCGATTCTGTTTTTGGTCGAAATTGAGTAATTTTGGCACGAATTTCGCGGCAACCCGACTCATGCCCAAATCTTTACTTACAATCGAATGGTACGAGCCAATCGATATATTTAGGTCCTCAGTAACTTCTCTAACGGTGATTCGACGATTGGCCAATAATATTTTCTTCACTTTATCAATGTGTATAACGTCTGTTGTTGTCGTGCTCGGGCGTCCGGCACGCTGTTCGTCGTTCACATCTTCTCGGCCCTCTGAGAACATTTTGTACCACCGATAAATGTTGCTTTGGTCCAAGGTAGCTTCACCATATGCCACAGTCAACATTCGGAATGCGTCCGCGCTCTTTATTTTGTTTTTCACACAAAATTTAATACAGATTCTTTGATCCATTTTTTGGAATAGGCAAAAATCGAAGACGTGCCAAAACACATCCAAGCAAAACAGCTGTCAAAAATTAACTAAATAATCAAAATGGCCGACCTTGTCAGCATAAGTAAGGGACTTGAGTACCAACATAACACTACAAAAAAATCAAACATCAAATATACGTAGCCCGCGGAAATTCAGAATTCGGGATACTTTTTGAACAAACCTCGTATGTGATCCTCCCCGGTCGAATCAACCCATTCGTGCTATAACTATAACATACCTGCAGCGTTGCTCTGCCACGTTTAAAATGTGTTTTTAGTTAACGCTACGAATCATCCCTCACCTCATATTATAAATATGGCTTTTGGTTCTCGATCACTAATAAAAAACTAGATACACAATCCCATGCAAAAGTTCTCTAAAACTGGCGTAATTCTAGTTGAAATAAATATACATTAATTTAAATTCAACCTTAAACGCATTGCCTAAATTGTACTTGCCTAATTGTTGTATTCACAAAACTACGTACAAATTAAAAGCGCACCCAAATGTCCGAGTGGGCGCTTATTCGGTAAGGACATTTTTGTCACTGATTATGTATCTAGTTTAAATAAAACTAATTTTACTGATTTTATTTTATATTTCCGACGTTTCGAGCACTTTCCAGCACCCATGGTCAGAAAACAACAAAAATTTATAATTTTTAATCTGGAGGTAGCCGTGGTTACCATGACATTGGGACGTCAAACACCTCTTTTCCCCCTGTGACCATGGGTACAGCACCCATGGTCACACATAGTTAACCACGACTACCTCCAGATTAAAAATTATTAATTTTTGTTCTAGTTTTTTATTAGTGTAGTAGTTTTATTAGTGAGCGATGCTATTGGTCCCCTTATCTATATATCTATAGAAACTGCAAACCAATACCGATCAAGGCAATCTTTTATAAGACAGTTTTTTTTTATAAGCAGTTACTCGTTAAAGGTCGATATTTAAACATAATATTACCAGTAGCCACTCCAACAACTCTCTTTGTAACTTTAGGTAAATAGTAAGACCTGATGAAGAATTTTATTAGAGACATTTGGTTCTCTAATAAAAATAAGATAGACTTATATTTGTAAATACGATAGTTACAATCTTTATTTTAATTGAAGGTACTGGGAGCATCATCACAACAAATACTCACGAGCGGCGAATACTGGTGAGCATTCTAGAACGCGACGAGCAGCACAGGACAACAGGAACACGTGCTCGCTGTTCATAGAAACAGATCCGCTAATATGGCGGCACGTCAGAGAGGGCTTCCCGGATGTGAGTTGATTGCTTTTTTAGATCCAATTTTGTTGTAGATTAATCTTTGTTCGTTTCACGCGAAACGGAGGACTCGTTCTTGACGTTCTTATAATATACATTATTAAATTTCATAGTTATTAAACAATAATTTTGTCAAAAACGAGGCATGCCTTAATTCGTATTATCATTTTAACAGATATCAGTTATGTGATGGTGAATTCGTACATCATCGCTTGCTCTTCTTGACAGAATATCATTGTAATTACTGTTATACCGGATCTTAAGAAGCTATAATGAAGCTATGTGAGTGTGACTAACAAGCAGCTTCTTTTGATTCAATTTATGCTGACAACTTATGAAATATAGCTCGGCTACCTTTCCTTCAAACGATTGCGACGAACGTGTTTTTTTTTTTTTTAATTTATAAAGATCCGTTCATCAGAGTCGATCCAATAAATTGAAAAAAAACGTCACTTTTTGTAACTTCTTTACTTGCCTTTGATTTTTTTTTATTGAGCAAAAGCAAAATGAACCCAAAAATTTTTCCTACTGTTTAGAAATTTACTGCAAGATTTTATTAAGAGGTTTCGAGGCAATGGATAAAAACTGATTGCTTCGATTTTAAAGTGCTATCCGTGCTTTAAAATCAAATCAGAAATTTAAACGGTAAAAAAAATCTGGTGATAGTTATACTTTTGTACAATTTTTTTTTAAATTCTTTTTTAACGAGCTTAATCACAATGTGAACATGTCACTCATTTTTTAACAACAAAAATTAGATATATTAAGTATACTTAAAAAGTTTTCAGATCTAAAATTAATGATAATATATAGAATACCTTAGTGTTAAGTTAAGAATTATACATTTAGATATAACATAAAGTTGCCCGATTAATCACACTGAGAAGTTCGATCGATCGAACTGTTCCAACACTACCAGTAGGTTCGATCTCTGCCGATTCCATTGAAATTGTAAATACCAGTTTACCACATGCTTGCCGATGAAGAAAGACATCGTGAGGAAATCTGTATATCTGATTAATATATTATTTCGAGGATATGTGAAGTCCGCCACCACATAATGCAGCGCCACTGATCAATTGCTCCATAAGTCCCGAACCCTCTTAGAAATTATATAAAGCCGGTGGTTTACCCTGGGACGTATATAGGCTTCTTCTATCACTTTACTTGTTTACTTTATTAGATTATCATCTTCCGGAAGCCCATTCCTGCACATATACCACGCACCAAGGCGCGATACTTCTAACGCCTTACGATCCCATGCGATATCCATACAACCGATATTTCCCATATAAAAACATATTGCATTTTTATTTATTGTTGCATTTTTATTGAAGACTAACGATCCGTCCCGGCTTCGCACGGTTGATTTCTGGATCTCGACAACAGCGCCAGATACCGGGTGAAATTAAACCGGCGATATAATTAAATTTTAGAACACAAAAGCTACTTGATTGTGGACTTAGTTATGATAGATATATTCCCTCCTGGATTTTTTTGTAGATAATAGTGCGTACTTTAATCATGTAGTATTTTTATGTACGAGTATCATCAATAGTTTTCTCAGCGCACCCCCAATAATGAATTTTGTAGGCAAACTTGTGCTACTTTGGGTTACATTATCACAACTTTCTTAAGGATCTCAAATTTTTTGAAAATAAATTATGGCCTATGTTACTTCCTGATAATTTATCTTTCTATTGGTGAAAAAATGGTTAAAATCGGTTTAGCAGTTTCGGAGCTTATTCGGTACAAACAAACAAACTAAAAAATCTTTCCTCTTTATCATTCATCATCATCATTACAGCCTTTCATAAGTCCACTGCTGAACATAGGCCTCCCCCAAGGAATGCCACAAAGCACGGTCCTGAGCCACCTGCATCCATCGACTTCCTGCATGTCTTACCAGGTTGTCACTCCATCTCGTGGGGGGTCGCCCTACACTTCGCCTACCGGTGCGAGGCTGCCACTCGAGAACCTTTCTTCCCCATCGGTTGTCGGTTCTTTGAGCTATATGGCAGGCCCACTGCCACTTCAGCTTATTAATCCCTTGGGCTATGTCGGTTACTCTGGTTCTACTGCGCATATACTCATTTCTAACTTTATCACGGAGAGAAACCCCGAGCATAGCCCTCTCCATAGCTCGCTGAGCGAACTTCAGCTTCCTCATACGGCCAGCAGTGAAGGACCACGTTTCAGATCCGTAAGTCATCACTGGCAACACGCACTGGTTGTACAATTTTGTTTTCAGGTTTTGAGGTAGGTAAGTCTAACGAGAAGATGTGTCGTAGTTTCCCGAACGCTGCCCAGCCGAGTTGAATCAGGCCATTGACCTCTCGGTCGAAATTGGACTTACCTAGTCGGACTATTTGTCCCAGGTAAACATACTCGTCAACAACTTCGAGCTTAGTGCTCCCAACAACTACCGGCATAGGTGTGACATGGACTTTAAACATGATCTTTGTTTTGTCCATGTTCATCTTAAGACCTATCCGTTGGGAGACACTATTGAGATCATTGAGCATGGTGCTTAGTTCCTCCAGCGATTCTGCCATAAGGACTATATCGTCGGCAAATCGAAGGTGAGTGATGTACCCGCCATTGATGTTAATACCGTATCCTTTCCAGTCTAGAAGCTTGAAAACGTCTTCCAATGCAGCGGTGAAGAGTTTCGGGGATATAACATCACCCTGTCTTACACCTCGCTGCAATTGGATAGGTTTCGTACTCTGGTTCTGTACTCGGATAGCCATCGTAGCTCTACTGTACAAACACTTCAGCACTTCGATATACCGACAGTCAACTTGGTACCGCTGAAGGGACTGCAGCACCGCCCAAATTTCGACGGAATCAAAGGCTTTCTCATAGTCCACATACGCTAGACATAGTGGCAAATTGTACTCCTCGGACTTCTGTACAACTTGTCTATGGTGCTAAAGCCCTTTCGGAAACTGGCTTGTTCGGGAGGCTGACATTCGTCAAGTCTGCGCGCGAGACGATTCGTAATGACTCTCGAAAACAGCACGTAGACGCGGCTCAGGAGGGAAATCGGCCTGTAGTTCTTCAAGAGAGCGTTGTCACCTTTCTTGAAGAACAAGACCACCGCACTTCTGCTCCACGCCTCCGGTGTAATGCCGCCATGGAGGACGGAATTAAAAAGCCTCTGAAGGACTTCAAGTACCGGTTTTCCACCCGCTTTCAGAAGCTCCGCTGTACTTTCATTCTCGCTTGGGGCCTTGCCGGTTTTAAGGTGCTGGAGAGCCATTCTAATCTCGCTCAGACTAACGTCCGGGATATCATCGGAATGATGTCGGATAAGACTCGCTCTTGGATCGTTACTCACACTTGCGTGTGGCTCCAACGATAACGTGTACAGCTGCCCATAGAACCTCTCAATCTCACTCAAAATCTCAGGTGCCCCGGAAACGATGCTGCCACACTCGGTCTTCAGCCTTGACAGATGGCTCTTTCTGGCAGACAGATCTCTGACAAAGACTTTGGAGCCTTGGTTTCGCTCGATCGCTTCTTCAATACAAGTTGTATTGAAGTTGCGTAAGTCCCGCCGCATGCATTTGGAGATCTGTCTGTTCAGTTGCCTGTATGCTGTCAAATCTGTTGAAGAGTGTAGCTCCATCTCCCGTCTAACAGCCATGAGATTAAGAGTGTGATCGGAGAGTTTTTGGGTTCTTCTGCGGCGGCTCTTGCAGAACTTAGCTCCGACCGCATGGACAGTTTCCACGAGCTTGTCACTCATATCGTCCACTTCATTGCAGTCTTCTAGGCACTGAAAACGGTTTTTTACCTCGAGCTGAAAGGTTTCGGGACTTTAGAACAGAGCACGAGGGGGACGGAGCGATGTCTTCATTAAACGAGACCTCTCCAACTTAACGTTTAGGTTCAGTGTGCCTCTGACCATTCGGTGATAGCTACCAGTTTTCACCCTCGCGATCACGGAGACATCACTGAACTGTTGTCGTCTGGTCGTCACAATGAAGTCAATCTCATTTTTTGTCGAACCGTCGGGGCTTGACCAGGTCCACTTCCTGTGGGGCCGCTACTGGAAGAAAGAGCTCATCATAAAGAGTCCCTCTTTCTCCATGAAGTCGGCCAGCTGCTGGCCTCTTGGGTTCCGTTGCCCTATTCCAAATTTCCCTACTTTCTGCTCACCGTTCTCTCTTGTGCCTAGTTTTGCATTGAAGTCTCCCATTAACACCGTATATTGGATTTTGGAAAAATGCATGACTCTAGAGATATTTTCATACATTTCCTCCACCTCCTCATCGGGGTGTGCCGAGGTTGGTGCATAAACCTGTATGACCTTCAGCGAATACCGTTTGGTGATTCTTAGTATAAGGTACCCAACCCTCGTCGATACACTCTCAATCTTTACAACGTTATTAACGAGAGACTTGTGGACGATAAATCCGACACCTCCTTGGGACAGATGGTCGCCCTCCCGGTGATAGAGCAAGTTGCCGGATTCGAGGATTACCGTGTCCTCCCCCTCTCTTCGGACTTCGGATAATCCTATAATATGCCAGCGTAACTTGTCTATCTCTTCTTCCAGCTCCACAATCTTCTCGTCAGTCCTCAGAGTGCTTGCGTTGTATGTTGCCAGGTCGAGTCGTCTTATGTGGCAACCGAACCTCCACCGGAGATTCTTAGCACCCCCTGCCCCGCCGTTACTATGGTCGCCACCGTAGCCAGGAATAGCGGGGCTGCCGTGGACTGGGGTCCGTCTCTTTGTTACATTCATTCATAGGGTGGTATTTGCCATAGTTGCCACGCTTGGCGAGCGGGTTGGCAACCGCAGTTTTTTTTAATTGTATTTTGCTGTTATCAGGAAGATGCTGCTGCCCATCTCCTGCCTGTTTCCCTTTGTCGCCTTCTACGACACCCACGGGAAGATATGGTGTAGTGGATATTCTCAACCGCCACTACACTTTCCTCTTTATAATATAATATAGTAGTATAGATTTGTTAAATAAAACTATTCTAAATTGGAGACACGTATACAAGAAAAATGATTCAAATATTGTCAAGAAACAGGGTTCAAATAAAAAATCTCAACGTACATTATTTACAAACAAACGACCAACGTTCATCATACAAAAAGCTCTCAAACTAATAAGATGCTGAAGAAGTATTAGACATCTTATGGCTTTCGGAAAAAACTACTAAACTTGATGATATTTTAATAGAAATTGAGATAAAAAAATAACTAAGCACTGAGTAAATATGAAAGCTTTATTATTCCCCTGTGACTTCGACTGAACTATCTTTAATGAAGCACTACAATATGATTAAAAAGTGCTGGAAAGAGAAAATATTTTCCTTATTCGGTTGCTGTCGAGTACAAGGCTCGGAAAGTTCGTTTATTGTTATGCGGACGTAAGAGTATTTACTATGTTGTCAATTTTAATTTATCACCTTTCGAAATTTCTTAGTATATGATACATGAAATGAAGCTTTTATTATTATTTATTTTTATAGCCTTAATCTAGTATTGGATTTATCGCTGCCTTTTAGAAATTTACGTATATACAACTCGATGGCATACAATGTGTGACTGAGACTGACCTCAAACTTAGTTCTATTAACTAGTTAATAATTACGAACATCTTAGCCATCAGTCTGAGATTAGGCGTAAAAACGAATGAGTTACACCGTTGCCGCTTTGGTAGAAGTCAGAGGAGATTATCACAGCTTAACATAACAGCGTTACGCTGATCGTAAATCTCACCATGCTGATATTAATGACGTCATCGGTCGAGCCTTGACCAGTGCCAACGTATCTACTACTATTGAGCAAAATGGCACAGTGCTCGACGATGACTTAAAAGCTCTGACAGAATGACGCTCATTCTATGAGCAAAAGTGCGTTCCTTAGTTTGTAATAAGACTTGTGTTGATACAGTAGTGCCCATTAATTCTTCCGGCAACTACACTCTAGCTGGAGGCTGCTGCTGTAGTGGTGGTCTAATAAGTGGCGAAAATGTGCATAATATCATAGCCATCATTGTTTGTGTCGTTTGGTGTAGAAGCACTAGGGCGGTGGGATTTTACGTTGTTTATGCGGCGATATCTTCTCGTGCCTTGTCAATGTCTGTGGTGACTCTTAAAGCTAGCAGATACTTTGGTCCGCGGCTTTGCTTTGCAATACAACGAGGCAACTTACTTAGTCTTCTGAAGACGCTTTTAACAGATGGCGGGGATTTGATTTTTACTCAAGTCAAGTGTTATGTACAATACTTTAGACGGGCAATTCGTGTATGGTTTCCCGGAAACAGCTCTTACGACTTTAAAATTTTTACTTACCAAGTTTATCGAAATAGGTGCTATCCCTGCGAAAATATTTTTTATTTCTATCATAAAGCTCGATCGCGCAACTGTGTATTAATTTCGTTAATTACGGCTTTTGATTTTGTTTGTATAAGACATATTAAAATATTAATAATTAACTTTACACATATATGTGTATGTACGATATGTATATTATCTTTAAATTCGTTCAATTTATTGTAATTATAGTAAAATTAAACATGCAATAACGAAAAATACAGGCTGTTACAAAGCTACCGTTAATGCTGAAAGGAGGTTAAATGGGGCCTTATAACGAGTCCATGCACAATATTTAAGAACCATAGTAACGCTGTATAGCAAACTCCAAAAAAATAAAAAAATATTATTATTTTCACTGATGTGTAAACCCTATTTCAGTAAAACTAAAGAGTAAACTTCGCAGAATGTACCTACATTTCTACCTAATTCGCGGAACGAGAAAAATTTTAAAAGACCTAACCTAACGGAACAACCTAAACGAACAACTTACTTTTTCATAATAAACGTCAAATTTACAGAAACGGTTCAAAGTGTGCTCCGCCTTGCTCAATACACATCCTCGCTCGTCGGGATATGGCTTGTGTGGCATTTCGCACCATCGTCGGTGTTATTGATGCGAAAACCGATTTAACACGCTGTTCCATCTCGGCAACATTTTTTTTTGTCCTTCACATAACCCCACAAAAAGAAGTCCAAGGCTGTGAGGTCCGGAGAACGAGCAGGCAATAGCACCGGTCCCCCGCGACCGATCCATCCTCGCGGAAAACGAACGTTAAGATGTTCTCGTACGTTGCGAGCAAAATGTGCCGGAGCTCCATCATGCTGAAACACCATGTGTCTTTGGTTCTCAAAGTAATCCCAGTGAGTCACAGGAAAGTCGTCAATCGCCTCTTCGAATCCCGTTTGTAAAAACGTTAGATAGTTGCTACCGTACAGACGTGATGGCATAATAACGAGACCGATAACATGCCCGTCATAAAGGCCAGCCCACACATTCAGCCGCCACTGGTGTTGGAATCTGCCCTGCTGTAAAGCATGTGGATTCACGCGAGCCCAAATGTGATCGTTATGCATATTTGAAAGTCCTGACCTCGTCAATGTTGCCTCGTCCATCCAAAGAACATAGTTACGTTATTAGGGTTTGACATGTTCAGAATACACTGGTACGAAGGTAGCTGTCGCTGTTCAGTGGGGGGTCTATCATCGATAAATCGTTGCCGATACAGTTCACGAGCACGTTTTAAATTGATATCTTCATAGCCTTCGCATAACATCATATCGTAATATTCCGAGTTAGAAGCATCGTTATTTTGCAAAAAATGTTGGAAAAAAAACTCGAAACAGTTACAGGATTAGAAGATTTGAAATTGACAACATATTTTTTTCCAACTTGACATTTTTTGAAGCCAGTACTTGAGTATAGTGACATCCTTTTATTGAGTTAGCAAACATGTATGAATGAAAAACAGAAAATCTTTTAAAGTAGACAATTATTAGGTAAAATAGGTACGTAGGCTTTTCTGTTAAATAATCTGGTTCCCCGACATTACAGTTTACAAGAGTTGACAAAATTTTTGGCTTTGATAATTAATTATATTTTTTACGGGGTATTTTGTAACGTGTTTTAATTTTGCTTTGCCTGGGTGGTATCTGTTAATGTCGCATATGTCATAATTTCGATTAAGGATCAACGACCTTTTGATGTTATAAATTTTTCGATTTCACAAATAAAATCTTTTAGCTTTTCAGATAATATATATCCTAGGTCACTCCTGGCATTGCTCCCTATCTGTTCGTAAAGTTTCACAATCACATCGGTTAAGCCATTCCGGAGGCTAGCCCCACAGACTAACAGACAAAAATTTAAACAATGGTTATTGATGACTTGAGGTCATGCCGGTAACCTTCAGAGTTCAATAAAATGCAGTTATTTTGTTATAACAATCAAACACTTCAATTTGAAAACAACACGTATTTAATTTTAATTATAAGTTAGATATATAATTTCATAACAAAACACAGTTAGGTTATAAATTTAAGGAACAAAGTTACAAAGTGTTATAAATTTAAGGAAATTCCTAAACGCGTGCAAAATTGGTTGTAATTTTTTCGATTATCATTTAATAAGTGGGTTTTTGAATGCCGCAGAAATTGCTTTATTTTACCGAACGTTATAGAGCCATACTTCAATTAGTCTAATTCATGTAATAAACTAGCCAATTAGTAATAAATTCGGTCACGCAAACGCAATATGAATAACGCCGAAGCACAATCTATTAGGCTGACATTCAGAAACAATCTAAACTCGTTTAAACTCTACAATGTCAAAATTTGAGTCCAAGCCATATTTTTATTATATAAATTTTGACACTGTGAAGTTTGAGCTTAAACACTAAATTACTTTTTTTTTTGTTTGAGCCAATTTGAGCCATGCTGCAGCTATATTAGTGGTATAGTTGTAGCACGAATGGGTCGGCTCGACCGGGGAAGGACCACCTTCTAACGGAATACCAGCGTAAAATACCAACTGAATGCCGCTGTTTCGTATGGTGAGTGTAGAGAACCGGAGACCTTTTTTTGCTGGAAACGAGGCGTTCCATCTTAGTCCTTACGGGTGACAACGTATTTGCATTTTGATTCGTTATCGAGGATAGATGTAGCTGTCTATGGGCGACAGCAACCACTCACCATCAGGTGGACTGTTTGGTTGTTTGTCACCCTTATCCTATAAAAAAAATATCTCTGAATACCGTCAACCTTAGTAAAGACTAAGGCCAGTAAGAAATAGTTATGCCCTTTGTAGTTAACATTTTTATTTCAATGTATCTATAAAAGAAATTAAAATTAATTCATTTACTTTAAAAAGTAAAATTATATTCGGACAGTAATTATAATAAAATGTTTTATTTTATTCCTTTCTCTGTTTTTATAGAAGTAAATTTTTAATTACAAAGTAAAAAGTACCAAACGTGAAAAGAAATAACGATGTGTAGACAACCGGTTAAAATTTTTGATCACGCAATTAATTATTATTTGTAATTACCAATTTTTATATTATCTGCATCCGAAATGGACATTAAAGTAAATTATGTGATTTTGAGGTTATCAATTAAAGTCTCCTTGTTAGAAAGTTTGATTTGTCGAAATTGCTTTCTAATTTTTATTTTATAGAATAGGGTAACAAACGAGCACACAGTCCACCTGATGGTAAGTGGTTGCTGTGACCCTTAGACATCTACATCTATCCTCAATTAAGAATCAAAATGCAGATGCCTTGTCACCCCTGAGGACTAAGATGGAATGCCTCTTTTCCGATAAAAAGCGTCTCCGGTTCTCTACACTCACCATACGAAACACAGCGACATTAAGCTGCTATTTTACGTTGGTATTCTGTGAGAGCGTGGTCCTACCACGGTCGAGCCGACCCATTCGTGGTACAACCATAATGTAGTTGCAGCGTGGCTCTACCACGTATTTTACTTAATTTAAACCAATTTTCTTAAAATTATGACTGTGTGCTTGTTTGTCACCCTTATCCTATAAAAAAACATTGCAAGTTTTTCGTATAAAATATAGCCTAGACTACTCCATGCATTGTTTTCTATCATTCGTCAAGTTTCATTACGATCAGTTCAGCCATTCTGAAGATAAGCCCGTACAGATCTGTCTATAACAAACAAACAGACAAACGTTCAGACAAAATTTTAAAAATGGTTTTTCATGTTTTAATGGCCTAGAAATGAACCCCTCAGCTCCATATAACAGACACTTCAATTTTATTTTTATATTCTAGATTATGTATGTCAGTCTGAGATGACAGATTCCATGCACTAGATGTACGCAGTAAATCAAAATTGAACATGTCAGAAACTGCGATTGAGCAAATTGATAGGGGGGCATTCGCAATCGTGCAAATGTGTGACAACGACAATCATAAAACCGCAACAATAACGCTCTTCAACTCAAACGTTAGCGTTTTTACTTTAATGTTTATATAAAATGTTAGTTTAAAGATAAGAAACTTCAACGTTGAAAAGAGGAATCTCTTTGTATCGCTACTGCTAGGGCCAGGGCATCACGTTTATTAGTCAAAAATAATACGCGCAGGTAAAGGCAATTCGCATATTAATATTAGAAAATAACGCGAGGCTACCTTTGTCGTCGACCCCTTAAAGTCCCATCTATTCTTAATTACTTTAATCGCTGTTACGTCTATGGGGGAGAATATAAAGTGGGGTTCTTTCATGTTAATGTTAAACGTAGTGTACCTATTTACTGAACCATCAATGTAAGGCACCAATCCACCGTATTTATGTAGGTTCAAGCAGGTAATAATAAACTTGCCGTGTATTATTTTTTAGTCTTTATTGTAACACCTTACTTAATACCTGTCAGCATTCTCTGCTAGTGAAAGCGTAAGGAAATCTATTACCCTTACCCTGCCTCTTTTATCAGCCCTAGGGTGCCGTAAGAGGCGACAGGGGGAAATGAAACAGAAGATGTGTTGCAGCATCTTCCTAATAGCAACTCAAAATAATAAAAAACTGCGACTAACCCATCTGCCAAGCGTGGCAACTAAAGTAAATGTCCATCCCATGATGAAACCTATGGGGGGCGCCAAGTTCAGCAGTGGACCATGAATTAATAGAGACATTTAGTACATTGACGTGGTAGAGCCA
This sequence comes from Parnassius mnemosyne, assembly GCA_963668995.1. Lineage (NCBI taxonomy): Eukaryota > Metazoa > Arthropoda > Insecta > Lepidoptera > Papilionidae > Parnassius > Parnassius mnemosyne. The sequence goes on along the minus strand of CAVLGL010000104.1, from coordinate 21,021,830 downwards.
TGCTGCAGCTATATTAGTAGTACAGTTGTAGCACGAATGGGTCGGCTCGACCGGAGAAGGACCGCGCTCTCACAGAAAACCAGCGTAAAATAGCAGCTTAATGCTGCTGTGTTTCGTATGGAAATGAGGCATTCCATCTTAGTCCTCACGGGTAACAACGCATCTGCATTTTGATTTGTAATAGAGGATACATATAGATGTCTATGGGCCGCAGCAATCACTTACCATCAGGTGGACTGTGTGCTCGTTTGTCACCCTTATCCTATAAAAAAAAAGACATGGTAGTTCAGGGGTTAAGCGCTCGCTGTAAATCTCACAGTACCTAAGCAACCCGGGTTCGATCCCCGCCGGCACCAATGAAATTGTTTATTGCACTTTTAAGTGCTGATTTATCACGCGCTCGGCGGTGAAGAAAACATCGTGAGGAAACCTGCATGTCTGAGAAATAAGAAAATAAATATTTCGAAGACATGTGAAGTCCGCCAACACGCATTGTGGCAGTGTGGCAAACATTTCCTTTTTCTAAAACTCTCTCAGATATGAGAGGAGGCCTGTTCCCAGCAGTGGGACATATATAGTATGTAACTTTAACTAACGTTAACTATAATTAATTAATTTGGTAATGAAGGAATGAATGAATGAGGTAATAATAGTAAGTAAGGTGGAAGTTAAGCGATCTGGCAACGGAAAGGGTAAATTTTGTCTAAAGAATGTGAAAGAATGGATATTCAGTATTGGCCTCTCCATTTTTTATAGGATAAGGCTGATAAACGATCATACAGTACACCTGACGGTAATTGGATAATGTGGCCCATAGACATCGACATCTATCCGCGGTTAAGAATCAAAATGCATATGCTCATCCCTGAGGACTAAGATGGAATGCCTCGTTTCCAGTAAGAAGTGTCTCCGGTTCTCTACACTCACCATACGATACACAGTAGCATTAAGCCGCTATTTTATGCTGGTGTTAATTTCTTGGAGACCACTTATATTTATCCTTTTATAAAAATAAGGATTAAGCAATGGTTACGATGTCATTAGTTAATTTTTTTTATTGGATGTCAGGTTATCCTAGATCAGACTTTTTGATCATTTGATGAGGGTTTCCGCTATAAGTTTACTTAGGCGACTCAGCCTTAATACTAAAGGCACTACAAAATATTCTATTTACAAAAATAGTAATAGTATTTGGTCTAGCGTTCGTAAGCGTGACTGCTGTTCATGAGGGTTCTCAGGTACGGGTTATTGGGTCTATCTGTCAAGAAATTCCCAGTAACAGCCCGGAGTCAGGAAGTTGCCTATGTTTCACCCCCGTGCATCGAAACTCACGTAAAGCCGTTTGTTCTGCGCCTGATCTCTCTTCGATCATGTCAAATTTCCCTCCCATCGGTCTAAGAGAGTGCACCTGAGTACACTCACACGTGCACTATAATTCTCTCCTGCGCAGATGGCTAGCATCAGTTGAGAGTAGCTGCCGTGACTTAAATTCGGTCCAGAGGGCATTGTTATTATTTTAAAGATGATAACAATTAAAATTTTATTTTAATTTTCAGCATCGAGATCCAAGTAAAAAGAACGAAGTAGATATGAAAACTCGAGAAGAAATCCTATCACTAATATCACATCACGTTGAAGCAGTTAACTACATATACAGGGATACGAAGTTCGACGGACGTTTGGAGCATAGAAATATCAAGTTTGAAGTCCAACGAATCAAGGTGAGTTGAATTCTTTGATAGAAACCAGGTAAACCAGGAAAGTATCATTTCAATTCACAACAAAATAAGAAACATTTAACGTAACATGAGCTTATATTTAGCTATATATAGGTAAGATTAAAAATATCTGTATCACTGTAAAATTTTTATAGTATCTGGAATCACTGGAAAATTCGATACAGACACTACAATTTTATTTTTATGTATAGAGTATAGACCTCTACCTTATGTAAAACGCTGTGTCTTAGTTCTGAAGTCATTAACTATTACCTTCAATTCAATTTGACTATCATAGAATGTAAATTCACATAAATATTGCTATCGTTAATTATTACGCAATACTTTTAACCTAATTTTATTTAATTTGTAGTCATATGTGTAGTCATACTTCATATATTAACCCATCCATAATTAATACAACTTTTTTCCAGATTGACATATATTCTTTTTAATTTTCAGATTGACGATGATTCTATGTGCAACCCGCATCACTATTCCACGGAGACCAATCAGTTCTGCTTAGAGAACATCGATGTGTCTAATTTTCTAAATTTGCACTCGCTAGGCAACCACGAAGACTTCTGTCTTGCTTATGTGTTTACTTACCGCGACTTCACAGGAGGTACTTTAGGTAAGTAACCTTTTTCAAAATTATAGCTGCAAAACATTATCTAATACCTGACACCTAATCTTTATATAAAAAATTACGTGTCACGTTGTTTGTCCGCGATGAACTCCTAAACTACTTAACTGATTTCAATAAAATTTTGCATACAGTGTGCAGTTCGCTCCAACTTGAAAGATAGGATAGTTTTTATCCCGATAAGTGACCTTAATATTTTTTTTAATTGCGAATTTAAGGATTTTTAATAGGACAAAGGGTCGTCGGTATGGGCAAACGTCTGCCTGGCCAACTAGTTATTATATAAAGAATGCAAAATTTAAAATAAGAACTACTTCAAATTTTGCATTCTTTATGTGTGTAATATTTCCCTGACTTGAGTTTCTTTTTTCTGACTTCCTTACATTATCAGTCCGCTGAACCTCGGCCTCCCGCATAGGCAGGCGAATTGGCAGCCGTTTGGTAACCACCAAAATAATAAATCTCTGCCGCTTCAGCAGCATCTTCTTAAATGCTGCTGCCCATCTTCTGTTTCATTTCCCTCTGTCGCCCCTTAAGACACCTAGGGGTTGATTTGGGGGTAGCGGATTCTTTTACACCGCCACTACACGGCGCATCTTGATTTATGACTTTAAAACGAGAATCATACTAAATGCAATACTTGAAAATAGTTTGTTAGCTCGGATTCTTACTTATATTTTAATCGAAGTAATATTTTTCCTAAGATATACTTTTTATTCACAAATCTATACTCACTTCTTAGTCAAACTGTCAGGTAAAAGGAAAATGAGCCATTAACTGTGGCTAATATTCGTTTTCTTGAACTCACAAAATCCTCACGTTAAATATTAGATTAAACAAAAGCTGGAAATAAAGGTTATTTTAGATTTATCCTATTTGTGGAAGTGACATAGGTTATAAAAAAATTATCTTTTCAGTAAACATTTTAGCCAGTCGGGTTTTTGAATTGCTGTTTTAACAATTGCGCTATGGCACAGATATTTTTGTCTCTATAAAAATACCTCTACTTTACTAACTTACTTTTTATTATAAAATAACTGCGATATGACGAATAACAAGCACATAGTTCGCCTGGTGGTAAGTGGATGTTATGGCTCATGAACATATGGAAAATGCAGATGCGTTGTCACCTTTGAGGACTGAGATGGAATGCCTTGTTACCAGTATAAAGGGTCTCCGGTTCTCTACACTCACCATACGAAACACAGCAGCATCATTAATTATACAAGCTGCTATTTCACTATAATGTTCTGTGTTCGAGTCGACCGATTCGTCCTGCAGCTGCAGTTGCAGCGTGGCTCTGCCACGCTTGTTGTTCTTAGGACAAAAGTTTTTCCGAACGAGTAGCAAATATAAAAATTACTTCTATATCAACAATATTTATTATATATTTTCTGTTCTATTGTGTTATTTCTGTTCGACAGTGTATAACATTAAAAAATATTATATCGAACTATATTATATAATGATAGCTCTGGATGAGCTGTTGTAGCACAGGGGCAAAGTGCTCGCCGTATATTTCGCAGTACGCGACCAACTTTTGTTCAAACCCCGCCGGCACCAATAAAATTGTTAATTGCTATTTTAAGTGTAGATATACCACGCTGTGATGGAAAACATCGTGAGTAAACCTGAATGTCTGAGAAATTAGAAAAAATATATATTATTTTCGAAAACACGTGAAGTTCGCCAACACGCATTGGGGCACTGTGGTGGACACTTCCTTGGACCTTGCCCTAAAACTCTCTCGAAAAGTGAGAGCAAGCCTGTGCCCAATAGTTGGACGTATATATACGAGGGGAGGATTTTTGGAAACAAATAATAGTCGCTTGGCGCCAGGCCAGGCCAGGCTGTAAGGTGGGTGGCGCACTTGTTCAAAACCGCACAGGTGAATGGCAGCCATCGTAACATGGCTTGTGTCTACGGGCGTATTGTCGTGCAAAAGGAACAAGCCTTTTGTAAGCTTTCCTCGACTTTTTTCTTTAATAGCTTCTTTTAATTGATCCAGTAAAGAAGCGTAGTATTCTCCCGTTATGGAAACACCACGTTCCTTATAATGGATCAAAAGGATACCTCCTGTATCCCAAAAGATCGTCGCTATCTTTCCGGCCGATTGAGACCCCCTATACCTCTTAGGAGGGGGTGTGCCTTTTTATGCCACTGCATCGACTCTTGCTTTGACTTAGGTTCATAATGGTGAACCCAAGTTTCATCGCCAGTTACAATTCGGGCCATAACTTAACTCTCCACAGTGGTCCAAAAACTGTCGACAATTTTCGAGGCACTCGTGTTTTTGATGCGCAGAAAGCCATCTTGCACAGACTTTAGTCATGCCAAGGTGTTGATGTAGGATGTTTAAAATGATTGTTTCTGATACTGTTAACTAATGTTGCAAGCTGTTTTGTCTTTAACCGGACATCTTACGATACAAGTTTTTCATCTTTTTCGATTATTTCTGGCGTGGTAGCCTCAATCGGCCGACCAGTTCGGGGGTCGTCTTCAATGGAGTCCCTCCCTTCTTTGAAAAGGGCGTGCCAATTATAAATCATGGTTTTTCCCAGGAGCAGAGTTCCCATAAACAGCTGATATCTCTTGAAAAATGGTTAGAGGTGTCTTTCCTTGTTCGGCGAGAGACTTAATGACGGCGCGATATTCAATTTTCTCTATAGTGGCTAGTTTCTTCCCGATTGATTTGTTTACTCGTTGATAACCCAAAAGCTAATGACCCGATTAGGTTGAAACTTGGTATATATACTGACAATGAGTCACTCAACTAGCGCCTACCTGGATGAGTAAACACCCTCGCCAACCCCGCCATTCCGCGAACTGTTTGACCTTCCCTCGTAAATTGTAATAATACTTTTTTTATAATTTGTAATTTATACTTGCGATTGTTGTCACTTGGTGAAACTCCATCTTTATTTTCGTGATTTGGATGAACACTTGTACTAGATGCACAATAGTTATTTTAAATTATTATTATTATACTAATAAAAACCGATCGGTTTCGCCGGCATCATCAGGGTATATGGGATCTTACTTTTTTATTTTACTAAACAATTTTCTTTTATTACAGGTCTAGCCTGGGTAGCAAGTGCCAGCGGAGCGTCGGGCGGAATTTGCGAGAAGTACAAAACGTACACGGAGACAAACGGCGGAATGTACCAGAGCACGAAGCGCTCACTCAACACCGGCATCATCACGTTTGTGAACTACAACAGCAGGGTGCCCCCCAAAGTCAGCCAGCTCACCCTCGCGCACGAAATTGGACATAACTTCGGATCACCGGTACATAAAAACTGATCATCACCACTATCATCAGCTCAGCCTATTTTAAATCCACTGTTGAATTTAAACCTCCCCTCCAGATTGTTACAAAGGACGGCCCTAAACCACTTGCATCCTGATGGATGTGGACACATCAGGTCTTCACTTCGTCTATAGGAAAGGGGCTCACTTAACACTGCGCTGAGACTACGAGTACCAGGCACGATAATTAATAAACAGGAATAGGCCATAAAAACGAACGTGTTGTTCTGTATCTCTGTGGGAATGGTTTTTGTATCATTTTTAGGGTTTCGTATCCAAAGGGTAACCAACCCTATTACTAAGCCTTCGTTGTCCGTCCGTCTGACTGTCAGCAGGCTGTATCTCATGATCCGTAAAAGGTAGACGGTTGAAATTTTCACAGAATATGAATTCCTGTTGTCGCTATAACAAAAAATAATAAAAATAAAGTAAAATTTAAATTTAAAGGAGGTTTAAGTTGGGCATAATAAATATAAGAAATCATTTTATATATATTTATTGTTCAGCTTGACTCAGCTGTATAATGGGTCGGCTCAACCGGAGTAGGAATATCTCTCACTGAATACCAACATAAAATAGCAGCTTAATGTTGCTGTGTTTCGTATGGGGAGTGGAAAGAATCGGAGACCCTTTTTACTGGAAACAAGGCACTCCATATTAGTCCTCAGGGGTAACAACGCATCTACATTTTGATTCTTAATTGAGGATAAATGTTGATATCTATGGGCCACAGCATTCATTTGTAATCGGGTGGACTGTGTGGTCGTTGGTCGCCCTTATTATATGTAAAAAATATTATTTGTTATTTGCAATAAATGCCACGCATATTTGTATACTCTGAAGCCGTGTAACTTTGTTACGTATGTGACTGGCAGCACGACTACCCGTCGGAGTGCCGGCCGGGCGGGCAGCAGGGCAACTACATAATGTTCGCGTCGGCGACGTCGGGCGACCGGCCCAACAACGGGCGCTTCAGCGCGTGCTCGGTGGGCAACATCAGCGCCGTGCTGGACGCCGTGCGCGACGGCCGCAAGCGCAACTGCCTCAGCGCCAGCGAGGGCGCCTTCTGCGGGAACAAGATCGTCGAGGCCGGCGAGGAATGCGACTGCGGTACCTATCTCTCTACCATTTTTATCTATCGCCAGCCTTTCACACACTAGTAACGTTGAACGCCATATGAACGGACGTTAACCCAAATTAACATTTTTTTTTATAGGATAAGGGTGACAAACGAGCACACAGGCCACCTGATGGTAAGTGGTTGCTGCGGCCCATAGACATCTACATTTAACCTCTATTACAAATCAAAATGCAGATGCGTTGTCACCCGTGAGGACTAAGATGGAATGCCTCATTTTCAGTAAAAAGGGTCTTCGGTTCTCTACACTCACCATACGAAACACAGCAACGTTAAGCTGCTATTTTACGCTGGTATTCTGTGAGAGCGTGGTCCTTCCCCGGTCGAGCCGACCCATTCGTGCTACAACTATACTACTAATATAGCTGCAGCATGGCTCTACCACGTATACAACATCCTGCAATGTGGGTGCTTCTACAGAAACAAGATCGTCTTCCTAGTATTTGATGCTATAACTCTAACACTACTCAACCGTCCAACTTTCAACTGCAAATTATCGCTTGGGTCTGTACGAAAACGTTCGATATGCGTTTGGCGGCGTTGTTGTCGCGCCACAAGTGAAACGCACCGAAGCCTAAACCACGCTATCAAATTACGAAGTACTGCTATATATACAATATGTAACAAAAACCCTGTGATTCCCGTTAAGTACGTTATCAGGATTATTATTCAAACGCATAAAAATAACTTTTTTTTAAAAACTCGAACAATATATTTTTTATTTTATTTAAAAATAAATAATTGTATGCAAATTGTATGTAGTTTTATTACCTCTGCATTGTCTGGGGAGTAAGAGGATTGTCAAAGACCCCGCTTTACTTAGCTTTAGCATCGGCTAGTGTCAGTAAGAGGTAATAAAACCACATAAAATTTAAAATAATATTTTTAATAAAATTAGGTTGAGTTTTAAAAAAAAAATGTTATTTCTATAGGTTTGAATACTGATCCTGATAACGTACTTAACGGGAACCACAGGGTTTTTGTTACATGTTGTATAATATAGTTTCATAGGGGTAAACGAACATACGGCTCACCTGATGGTAAGTGACTACCGCCGCCCATGAACAACTGCAAAACTAAGGAAATTGCAGGTGCGTTTGCGCCCTTTTTAAAAGGAGCAAGCTCTTTTCTTGAAGGTCCCTAAGTCGTATCGGTCCGGAAAAATCGCCGGTGGTAAGCTATTCCACACAGAGGTCGTACGCGGAAGAAAACTCCTCGTGAAACATACAGTGGTGGACCGCCAAGCATCCAGATGGTGTGGATGGTATCGGGAGTTTTGCCGCGATGTGCGTTCGTGAAATTTGGCGGATGGGATTAATCCGAACAATTTCTCAGTGGTAAATGCGGAAGAAAATGCAAAGGGATGCAACATCTCTTCGTAGCGCCAGTGAATTGACAGCTCCGTGGCGCAGTGGCTTAGCAATCAGTTGTTGCGCTGGGGGCCGCGGGTTCGAATCCCTCACGGAACAAGTATTTGTAAGGCCTACAAATAATTGTTCCGGGTCTGGATGTTTATCCTTGTGCAATTTATGTTTGTAAACTGCCTCCAGGACACAGGAAAAAATCCTAGTGTGGGGGTGACGTTTTTATAAAAAAAGAAAAGAAAAGCAAAAGAAAGAATCGAGCCGATCGGAAAGGACTCGGTCGCCGACGATTCGAGCCGCTCTGCCCTGCATGCGATCAAGTGGAAGAAGCTGGCACTGGCTGGCCCCAGCCCAGAGATGGAAACAGTATTCCATGTGAGGCCGAACCTGCCCTTGTAAAGATGCAGGTGATGTGCCGGCATGAAATACTGTCCCACTCTCTTGAACACGCCAACTTTTTAGGGGCCAATTTGGCCTTCTTTTCCAAGTGACCAAAAAACTGCACGTCACTCGATATGTCGACGCCGAGGATTCCGATACCGATTAAGGCAACAAGAGGAATGTCTTGAAACTGAGGAGATACGACAAAGGTGTTCTTTTTAGCGGTAAACGCGCATACTTTTGTCTGCTGAGGATTAAACTGGACTAGATTTAGTCGCCCCCAATCTGAGACTTTTTCCAGCAAAGACTCGACTTCAGACACAAGTTTGTTCCGGTACTCGGCGATGTTTTCCCGAGAAATATTGACACGACCGGTGTATAGAGCATCACAAGTGCTGTCATCCGCATAGCAATGAATGTTACCGGCTTGCAACATATCATTGATATGCAGAAGAATTAGCCTTGATGATAATACGCAGCCTTATGGAACACCGGCGTTAATAGGCTTCCACTTTACGCCGGTATTCTGTGAGGTCGTGGTACCAACCCGGCCGGGCCATACGTGCAACAGCAAAAGCTGCCCCGTGGCTCTACCACCGTTAAGCTGGTATAGTTCTGTACTTACCACATGAGCCGCTCCTCGGCCTGACATTGCAAAGTGGGAAATATCCTCTTTTCTTCCACGACTTAAGTGGTAACCAACTGACGTGATGTGAATATGAACCCGCGCAACACAACAAACATAAAACCTCAACAACCCCTATACCACCACGACACCACGATATTGTGACGATTATGTATTTATAGGTAGTTTTCCTATGCGTAAACTAGGAGTACAATATTTTTTGACTTTTCACCGTTTGGGGTAAACATACTTGACCAGTTTTATTATACTATTTTAAGAACACGTTGCTGTTGATGACATATGGATTGGAGATATCGTCCTTTACTGCTGTGGCCGTATGAAGAAACTTAAAGTCACTCAGTGAGCTATGGCGAAATCCATGTGTGGATTTTCTTTGGTGATAAACTTCATAATGAGCAGTAGAATCCTAGTAATCGACATAGCTCAACGACAGGCTCAACTCAATCAGCAAGCTGAAGTGGCAATGAGCTGGCCATAAACTCTAAGAATCGACAACCGATGGGAAACAAAGGTTCTCTAGTGGCAGCCTCGTACCGGTGAGTGAATGGGAAGGCGGTCCCACTTGATGGAGTGATGAGCTAATAAGATATGCAGGGAGTCGATAAATGCATGTGGTTCGAGACCGTGTTATGTTGCATTCTTTGGTTGTAATGATGATGATGTTGATGATGAGGATGATAATTATTATGATGGTGGCCAAATAAAATTGATCATTTAACTATTAAAAGTAATTTAGTTTTTATATTTATTTTATTATATTTCATAATTAGGTTACGACGAGAACGAATGCAAAGATCACTGCTGCTACCCGCGGCAACTAAGCTCATTCGACAGAGAGAGGAACAGCACCGCTAAGGGATGCACTCGGAAAGCTAATACTCAGTGCAGGTAAATTATTTGTGAACCAATTTACATTTATTTAAATAAAAACAATTACGTAACAATTAAGAAAGTACGGTTATTGTTAACTTAGGAAATTTTTAAGTTGAAGCCTGACCAACAAGTAGACACAAATCCATGTTATTTATGTGTGTAATATATTGTAGCATGAAATGGTTAATTAAGAAACAAAATAAACTATTGGTAAATCCAATTGTGCATGTCCTAAACGCATTAAATATTACGTATTACATGATTATACGGAATTTTTTAAAAGTAACACACAAGTTTTCACCAATAACTTTATTATACTTCCAATTTTCCAATAATTTTATCTCAAACATCAATTTAAATAAAGTTTGGAAAAGCCAAAAGTGCACGACTCATAATGCTCATATGATCATCATTCACGTCACTCCATAAAGTCCAAGACGTATTTAAGTATAAATACCTATATATACATCCTACTTACTTTTAGTACGTACTACTATTATTTATTCTGTGCTTTTAAAATATTGCGATAAAAATTTATGTATATATAATTAAGTATGTATGAAATTTAGTTTTTCGAATATTTTATATTTGTAGAGCGACCTTTTTGAGCCGCTGCAAACAATCGATACAGTATCCATTCACAACGGCGGTTAACGCCGAAGTGAGTGAGTGAGGCAGTCTATTTAGTAAAATAAATTAATACAAGGTTGCTAAAACACTGAAAATTTCAACATTTCGCAGCCGAAAAAAGTTATTATAACTAAACAAAAGAAAATTAAACTGCCATTTACATTCCATGGCTTCCCACATGATAGATGAAGAGATTAAAAAATAGATTGAAATAAACAATTGATATATTTCAAAAGTTATCGTGTTTACCACTCCATGCGGACTTGATAAATCTACACCATAAGCTACTAAAACCACTTTTTTATGTAAAAATAGCAATTAATCGATTTAAAAAAATATTAATAACTTCAACAATCATTTATCTTTCGGACAATGTACTTTTTATATCATTTATATGTTCAATATGATTGTTAGATACGATTTTACGCGACAAAACGTTGGAATCTTGTTTTTTAGGCGCTAGTAGAACATACCTACGCACTTTGCGCTTAAGGCATGCAATATGTAGATGCGTTGTCACCCCCAAGGACTAAGGTGGAGTGCCTCGTTACCAGTAAAATGGGTCGGTTCTCTATACTCACTACTATACGAAACACAGTTGTAATTATTCTATGAGGGTGTGGTGTTGCGCGACCGAGCCGACCAATACATGGTGCAGATATAATATAGCTGCAGTGTGTAAATTCTGTTCGGTCCTTGTACTTGTACTTGTGCACCTCTTGAGTGGATGGGAGGTGACGGCAGTGTTGGTGTTGCAGCCCGTCGCAGGGCCCGTGCTGCCAGTCGGAGTCGTGCCAGTTCGTGAGCGCGGCGCGCAACCAGACGTGCCGCGAGGCCACCGAGTGCAGCCACGCCTCCTTCTGCTCGGGCCGCTCCGCCGAGTGCCCCCGGCCCCGCCCCATGGCCAACCACACCAAGTGCAATAACGGTCAGTGCCAACAACATTTGTTCACTACTTTTAAAGAACATTTAGTTCCGACCGCGTATAGTAGTAGCTCAGCTTTCACGTTGATTTTTTTAATTCATGTGTATACGTGTTTTTAAAGCATCCTACTTCCTATTAATATTATAAACGTGACAGTTTGTGAGGATGTATGGATGTTTGTTACTCTTTCAAGCAAAAACTACTAAATGCATTTTAATGAAACTTTACGATTATGTACCTCATACATTAGAATAACACATAGGCTGTAATTCATAAAATATTGTGTAAATTATGTTAATTATGCTGATTACGCGGGCAAAGCCCCGGCCGGGTCGCTAGTTAGATTATAATTAAAAACTTATTTTAGATTTTGAGATACAATATTTTTTATTGTGATTGATTGAAATTGAGGATTGACTACAAATCAGTTTTAACCCATTTGAAAAAGTCTGGTTATTTAAAAAAACTCGATATTTGGGTACCACACAAGTTCACTGAAAGAAACCTGAATGAATCGTGAACTCGTTTGCGATTCTCTATTGAAACATAATGAAACCGAACCATTTTTGAAAAGATTGATCACTGGTGATCATATCTGGATCACCTACGTCAAGAATGTGCGAAAACGGTCATGGTCAAAGGGTAGTAGAGGTGCGAAGTTTGAACTAGAACTGATTGGAAGGGCATCGTTTATTATGAGCTTTTATCGCTGGAGAAAACCATCGATTCGGATCTCTACTGCCAACAACTAATGAGACATTAGCAAGATATTGAGAAAAACGGCTTGAATTGATCAACAGAAAAGAAGTGGTATTTCATCATGGCACACACATCTTTAGCCACTCACCAAAAATTGAGAGAGCTTGGTTGGGAAGTGATAATGCATCCACCATATAGTCCTGACTTTGCACCCTCAGATTTTCACCTGTTCTTAGAAATCTTCGGGTAGTGTTACGTTAACATCAAGAGAGGACTGTCAAACTACTTGTCGCATTTTTTTGATCAAAAATCCCAAGATTTCTACAGCAACGGGATTATGGCACTACCTACAAGATGGCAACAAGTTATCGAGCAAAATGGCACATATATATTATAATTAAATGTAATAAAACTTTGAAAAAAAAATACGTCTTGAATTTGTATATAAAATGCGAAGTAACTTTTTTCCCGACCTTTTATAATATTAACATTTTAATTACTAAAATTAATATATCAAATTCAAAGTAAATATAAAAATATAAAGAATAGACTTGTTTAATTCATGATTTATATCATTTATGCAAATTTAAAATAAACAAATAATAAATTAAATTTTTTTAAGTTGGTTTGAATATTTTTACCGATTCATCATTAATTCAATCGAGTATTACCATGAATTTGAATCATCCAAATACTATGGTAAGGTGCTTATCGACATATCATTCAAACAACGTCAAGCATAAAACGTTGAATCTGGTTATTTTTTTTTTTTTGGAACTATACATGTTGTAATGAAATATAGTGTTGAAACAACTAGACTAGTTTACTTTAGCTATTTCCATAGCATAATGTCGTATGGTATTTTACTATGGGGACACACAGCTGACACTGAAATTATATTTGTTTTACAGAAGAGGGCCATAAGAGCAATTTATGATTTAAAGCCTAAAGAGTCGCTGCGACAAAAATTTAAGGAAATTAATATATTAACTTTGGCATCTCAATACATTTATGAAAATGTAATGTACGTACACAAAAATATTTGTTGTGTTGTTAATTTGTGTAACATACTAACATACATGATTGTAAGCTGTCATTTAAAAAAAAAGTCGCGCTTTTCTTGCTGGTTCTTCCCAGGAGAGGTTTTTTTTCGAATCAGTGGTAATTAAACAAAAGAGTGACTTTCAATAAGTATTATTTATAATCTATATTGAATAAAAAAGTTTCTGTTTCTGTTTCTGTGGATTTAAATATATAGTATATTTCATTACGAGTGCGGAAAGCCTGTCATTACAAAGAGTTCCGACAAATGTCTACCCGAGCCGAGGCGCAGCCGAAGGTGAGAGTTGACAGTCGGAACAAGTTGCAATGACGGTTCCGCACGTGTACTGAACCACTATTTTTAATACAGTTGCAAAAAAATAAAGCAATTTAATAAAGAACATTTTTGGAAAATGGCGCCAAACGTAAAAGAATATAAGCAGAGTTTTTTTTTGTTTTCTTCACCCTTTTGGGTAGGCAAAGGGAACTATGCCCATACAGCCAAGTCTTCAGTACAATTTTTTATTGACATGAAATGAAAATTAAATTTAATGAGATGAAATGAACTGAAACCTAACCTAACTCATTGAATCAAATCATTAAATCTGATATTGAAACAAATTAGTAGCTTCTTTTTAGAAATATTTGCATGAATCATAAAAACTTCTATGAATTTTTTTTTTAGTAAAAACTTCGTGGTTGGTTTTTTCTTTTTAATAGACATTATTTTGACAGTTGGGAAAGAGAACGCACGAGTTCACTTAAAAAGAAGTATAATTCCGCCTCCAGGTCCTTCAAAAGCGTCATTGCCAAGGCAAGGTCTGAGCACATCGGCAGAATTGGCGAGAAACTAGTTCGTCTTCCTTCGGGAACCCGTGCATTCTGGTCTCTCGCCAAGGCTGTCCAAGGGAACTTCTGTCAACCATCTCTTCCATCTCTGCACAGGGAGGACGACTCACCGGCCCATGCCGCAAAGGAGAAAGCCGATCTGTTGAGCTCTCTTTTTGCGTCCAACTCGACTCTAGATGACGGGGGGAACACACCGCCGACCATCCCGCTATGTGAGTGCTCCATGCCGGATGTGCGGTTTACACAGCGCTCGGTTCGCAAAACACTCTTCTTCCTGGACGTCAGCAAGTCGAGTGGGCCCGATGGAGTCCCTCCCATTGTGCTGAAGACGTGTGCTCCGGAGTTGGCACCGGTTTTAACGCGTCTTTTCCGATACTCCTACTCCCAAGGCGTAGTCCCGAATTCATGGTAGACAGCTTTGGTCCACCCGATCCCTAAAAAAGGCGACCGCTCAGACCCGCCAACTACAGGCCTAATGCCATCACCTCCTTGTTCTCCAAAATAATGGAATCCATTATAAACTGCCAGCTCATGAGGTACCTTGAGGATCACCAGCTGATTAGTGACCGCCAGTACGGTTTTCGTCGAGGTAGATCACCTGGTGATCTTCTAGTCTATCTGACTCATAGATGGGCGGAGGCAGTAGAGTCCAAGGGGGAGGCATTGGCCGCTAGTTTGGACATAGCGAAGGCCTTCGATCGGGTCTGGCACAAAGCGCTTCTTTCGAAGCTTCCTTCCTATGGGCTTCCCGAGAAATTGTGCAAATGGATCACCAGTTTCCTTGCTGATCGGAGCATCAAGGTCGTAGTAGACGGTGCATGCTCTGATTTCAAGCCTATCAACGCTGGTGTTCCACAAGGCAGCGTGCTATCACCAACGCTGTTTCTCCTGCATATTAATGATATGTTGCTAATTGGTAACATTCATTGCTATGCAGACGACAGCACTGGTGATGCCTTATACACCGGCCGTGCCAATATTTCTCGGGAAAATGTCGATGAGTACCGGGACAAACTTGTGTCTGAAGTCGAGTCTTTGCTTAACAAAGTCTCGGATTGGGGCCGACTAAATCTAGTCCAGTTCAATCCCCAGAAGAGACAAGTTTGCGCGTTTACTGCTAAAAAGAACCCCTTGTCGTATCTCCTCAGTTTCAAAGGCACTCCCCTTGCTGCCTCAGCTAGCATCGGAATCCTCGGCGTCGACATATCGAATATTGTGCAGTTCCGTGGTCACTTAGAAGGAAAGGCCAAATTGGCCTCTAAAAAGCTTGGCGTGCTTAGCAGAGCGGGACAGTATTTCATGCCGGCACATCGCTTGCAACTTTACAAAGCGCAAGTTCGGCCCCACATGGAATACTGTTCTCATCTCTGGGCCGGGGCACCCCAGTGCCAGCTCCTTCCACTTGACCGCATCCAGCGCAGAGCGGTTCGAATCGTCGACGACCGTGTTCTTTCTGATCGGCTCGATACACTGGCACTGCGTAGAGATGTTGCATCTCTTTGCGTATTTTATCGCATCTATCACGGGGAGTGCTCTGAGGAATTGTTCGGACTAATTCCAGCCGCTCAATTTCACCATCGCACATCGCGACAAAACTCGCGTTACCATCCATACCATCTGGATGATTGGCGGTCCACCACTGTGCGATTTAGAAGAAGTTTTCTCCCTCGCACAACTCCCTTGTGGAATCAATTACCACCAGCCAATTTTCCGGACCGATACGACCTAGGAACCTTCAAGAAAAGAGCTTACACCTTTCTAAAAGGCCCTCAACGCATCTGCAATTCCCCTGGTGTTGCGGTTGTTCATGGGTGGCGGTAGTCACTTACCATCAGGTGAGCCGATGCCCCCTCTTCTATAAAAAAAAAAAAAGTTCGGAAAAGGTAAAGAAAAAGCACGAGTATGTAATAGCCCACATCCCGAACGCCATAAGTCCCTGCCATACGCCACTTTTTGAGCAACTTTATTAAAAAGGTTATTTTAAATCGTACTCACACGCTTTACAAAGTTATTGCAGAATGTGAAACATCAAAAGGTATTTCTTAGATTTTGTTGAGTATAATGATTCACATGCGCAAACACTTAATACACAAAAATCACATGACTTTTACGTATCAAAATCTACTTTAAACCATTACTTAAACGATGAAATAGGAGCGACAATCCACCGGCTGTCAAGTTCTTGCCCAAAAACGTGTGCACAGTTAGTTATTTATTTATATATTTTATTGTAAGACCTTATAACTAATGTAACAATGGACAGACTTAATGCCTGTCGACATTCTCTGCCAGGCAACCCGTAGCCCGTAGCCCAGAATAGCCTGTAGCTATTGTGGCAGGTGTAAACTTGTTTAAGATTTTAATACATAATACTAGCTGGCCAGGCAGACGTTGTTCTGCCCTTTGCGGCGACCCTCTGTCCTATACAAATTTGAAAAAAATAAATAAGATTAATAATATTGGCTCACTTTTCGAGATAAAACTTTCCACGTTCTCAAGTTGGCCCAAACTGCTCACAGTTCAAAATTTAATTGAAACAAGTTCAGTATTACAAACAATGTGACCCTAAATTTTTTTGTGACATCGAGGCAAACAATGTGACATGAATTTTTTACACATAAAGATAAGCATTATTTATTGATATTTTGTTATAGAGCTAGTTGTGTAAGTATTGGTTGTGTGTGTCGCGCAGACACGCAGCTGTGCATCAGCGGTGAGTGCCGCGGCTCGATCTGCCTGGCGTGGAACATGACGGAGTGCTTCCTGTCGTCGAGCCCGGCGGCGGCGGGCGACGGCGTGACGGCGGTAGCTGACCGGCGCGCGCTGTGCCAGCTGGCGTGCCAGAGCGGCAACGAGCCCACCACCTGCCGCAGCACGGCGGCCTTCGCGGCGCGCGTCGGCCTGCCGCCCGGCGGCATCAGCCTGCGCCCCGGCTCGCCCTGCGACAATTTCCAGGTCAGTCCCCTTACAGACCTCTGTAGCCTTAGTACATTGGGTCGAGCTCGGTGGCGGCGGACCGGCGCACGCTGTGCCAGCTGGTGTGCCAGAGCGGCGCCGAGCCCGCCACCTGCCGCAGCACGGCGGCCTTCACAGCGCGCGTCGGCCTGCCGTCCGGCAATTAAATATTGTCTAAATTATGGTGGTCCATGTCAAGAAAAGAAATCGGTCAAATGGTCCCTCATCATTAAATTGCTAAGAACCATTACTCTAGAAAATAATAGTTACAAAAAAAGGGTAATATATTATATGAATACGTGGTATACTTTGCATGTGCTAGATTAGATGTTAATAAAAATATTGACCGTGGGCAGGGGTACTGTGACGTGTTCCTGAAGTGCCGCGCGGTTGATGCGGAGGGTCCGCTGGCTCGGCTGAAGAACCTGCTGCTGAACCGCGCCACGCTGCAGACCGTGCAGGCCTGGGTCACGGAACAGTGGTGGGCCGTGCTGCTGGGCGGCGTCGCGCTCGTCGTCTGCATGGGCGCCTTCGTCAAGTGCTGCGCCGTGCACACGCCCTCGTCCAACCCGAAGCGACCGCCCGCCAGGTGCACACATACTCTTATAATTGCAATAAGTTATTTCGCTTTTGTCTGGAGAGTTAAAGCATTAATGACTCGTGCTATTTATTTATTTCGCGATTTCTTATAATCTTTACACATATAGGATAGTAAATTAATTTCTTTGAACAAAATTAAGTTAGCAAAACCACAGCGACACAACACGTCTAATATATAAGCCATCAATATGAAGTTGAATACAACTACTGAAAATTCATACAAAACGGAAGTAATATTTCAAAAAGAAATATTGATTTTTGTAGTTTTGTAACAAATAAACTTCTGCTATGAAATATATCATCTCATTCCTAAGTGGAGCCGCCCTGGTGGCAGGAAAAGTTGCGGATGTCTGTTTTTATGCTCTCATTAAAATAAAAAATAATTGTCTCGCAGGCGACTATCCGAGACGCTGCGGCGGCCGATGAACACGCTGCGTCGCATGCGCGCGCCGGGCGAGGCGCGACGCGACGCGCGCGCGCCGCCGCGGCCCGGACACCGCCGCGCGCGCACGCACAAGGGATACGCGCCGCCGCTCGCCTACGCGCACAGGGACCTCGGTGAGACACGCACACCTGCACACCTACACACGCACACGCACGCACAAGGGATACGCGCCGCCGCTCGCCTACGCGCACAGGGACCTCGGTGAGACACGCACACCTGCACACCTACACACGCACACGCACGCACAAGGGATACGCGCCGCCGCTCGCCTACGCGCACAGGGACCTCGGTGAGACACGCACACCTGCACACCTACACACGCACACGCACGCACAAGGGATACGCGCCGCCGCTCGCCTACGCGCACAGGGACCTCGGTGAGACACGCACACCTGCACACCTACACACGCACACGCACGCACAAGGGATACGCGCCGCCGCTCGCCTACGCGCACAGGGACCTCGGTGAGACACGCACACCTGCACACCTACACACGCACACGCACGCACAAGGGATACGCGCCGCCGCTCGCCTACGCGCACAGGGACCTCGGTGAGACACGCACACCTGCACACCTACACACGCACACGCACGCACAAGGGATACGCGCCGCCGCTCGCCTACGCGCACAGGGACCTCGGTGAGACACGCACACCTGCACACCTACACACGCACACGCACGCACAAGGGATACGCGCCGCCGCTCGCCTACGCGCACAGGGACCTCGGTGAGACACGCACACCTGCACACCTACACACGCACACGCACGCACAAGGGATACGCGCCGCCGCTCGCCTACGCGCACAGGGACCTCGGTGAGACACGCACACCTGCACACCTACACACGCACACGCACGCACAAGGGATACGCGCCGCCGCTCGCCTACGCGCACAGGGACCTCGGTGAGACACGCACACCTGCACACCTACACACGCACACGCACGCACAAGGGATACGCGCCGCCGCTCGCCTACGCGCACAGGGACCTCGGTGAGACACGCACACCTGCACACCTACACACGCACACGCACGCACAAGGGATACGCGCCGCCGCTCGCCTACGCGCACAGGGACCTCGGTGAGACACGCACACCTGCACACCTACACACGCACACGCACGCACAAGGGATACGCGCCGCCGCTCGCCTACGCGCACAGGGACCTCGGTGAGACACGCACACCTGCACACCTACACACGCACACGCACGCACAAGGGATACGCGCCGCCGCTCGCCTACGCGCACAGGGACCTCGGTGAGACACGCACACCTGCACACCTACACACGCACACGCACGCACAAGGGATACGCGCCGCCGCTCGCCTACGCGCACAGGGACCTCGGTGAGACACGCACACCTGCACACCTACACACGCACACGCACGCACAAGGGATACGCGCCGCCGCTCGCCTACGCGCACAGGGACCTCGGTGAGACACGCACACCTGCACACCTACACACGCACACGCACGCACAAGGGATACGCGCCGCCGCTCGCCTACGCGCACAGGGACCTCGGTGAGACACGCACACCTGCACACCTACACACGCACACGCACGCACAAGGGATACGCGCCGCCGCTCGCCTACGCGCACAGGGACCTCGGTGAGACACGCACACCTGCACACCTACACACGCACACGCACGCACAAGGGATACGCGCCGCCGCTCGCCTACGCGCACAGGGACCTCGGTGAGACACGCACACCTGCACACCTACACACGCACACGCACGCACAAGGGATACGCGCCGCCGCTCGCCTACGCGCACAGGGACCTCGGTGAGACACGCACACCTGCACACCTACACACGCACACGCACGCACAAGGGATACGCGCCGCCGCTCGCCTACGCGCACAGGGACCTCGGTGAGACACGCACACCTGCACACCTACACACGCACACGCACGCACAAGGGATACGCGCCGCCGCTCGCCTACGCGCACAGGGACCTCGGTGAGACACGCACACCTGCACACCTACACACGCACACGCACGCACAAGGGATACGCGCCGCCGCTCGCCTACGCGCACAGGGACCTCGGTGAGACACGCACACCTGCACACCTACACACGCACACGCACGCACAAGGGATACGCGCCGCCGCTCGCCTACGCGCACAGGGACCTCGGTGAGACACGCACACCTGCACACCTACACACGCACACGCACGCACAAGGGATACGCGCCGCCGCTCGCCTACGCGCACAGGGACCTCGGTGAGACACGCACACCTGCACACCTACACACGCACACGCACGCACAAGGGATACGCGCCGCCGCTCGCCTACGCGCACAGGGACCTCGGTGAGACACGCACACCTGCACACCTACACACGCACACGCACGCACAAGGGATACGCGCCGCCGCTCGCCTACGCGCACAAGGACCTCGGTGAGACACGCACACCTGCACACCTACACACGCACACGCACGCACAAGGGATACGCGCCGCCGCTCGCCTACGCGCACAGGGACCTCGGTGAGACACGCACACCTGCACACCTACACACGCACACGCACGCACAAGGGATACGCGCCGCCGCTCGCCTACGCGCACAGGGACCTCGGTGAGACACGCACACCTGCACACCTACACACGCACACGCACGCACAAGGGATACGCGCCGCCGCTCGCCTACGCGCACAGGGACCTCGGTGAGACACGCACACCTGCACACCTACACACGCACACGCACGCACAAGGGATACGCGCCGCCGCTCGCCTACGCGCACAGGGACCTCGGTGAGACACGCACACCTGCACACCTACACACGCACACGCACGCACAAGGGATACGCGCCGCCGCTCGCCTACGCGCACAGGGACCTCGGTGAGACACGCACACCTGCACACCTACACACGCACACGCACGCACAAGGGATACGCGCCGCCGCTCGCCTACGCGCACAGGGACCTCGGTGAGACACGCACACCTGCACACCTACACACGCACACGCACGCACAAGGGATACGCGCCGCCGCTCGCCTACGCGCACAGGGACCTCGGTGAGACACGCACACCTGCACACCTACACACGCACACGCACGCACAAGGGATACGCGCCGCCGCTCGCCTACGCGCACAGGGACCTCGGTGAGACACGCACACCTGCACACCTACACACGCACACGCACGCACAAGGGATACGCGCCGCCGCTCGCCTACGCGCACAGGGACCTCGGTGAGACACGCACACCTGCACATCTACACACGCACACGCACGCACAAGGGATACGCGCCGCCGCTCGCCTACGCGCACAGGGACCTCGGTGAGACACGCACACCTGCACACCTACACACGCACACGCACGCACAAGGGATACGCGCCGCCGCTCGCCTACGCGCACAGGGACCTCGGTGAGACACGCACACCTGCACACCTACACACGCACACGCACGCACAAGGGATACGCGCCGCCGCTCGCCTACGCGCACAGGGACCTCGGTGAGACACGTGCAACCCTACCTCTACATTGTACGTGGCTCGACACGCACTTTGTCAATTTTTTTACCTTGTAAGCATAGACGGAAAACTAGGCACACCTTACCTTACATGTACTTTATCAAAAATACACAATAACGTTCTAAATATAATAATTGGTATATATGCTATTACACATATATAAGTTGGAATAAGATTATGATTTTTACTATTTCTTCTGTTCTATTATAGCTTCTGCACCCCCAGGGCCAAGTGGGCGACGAAGTGAACCGTACGCCAACGCGTATCCACAATCTTATGAAATGAGACCTCCACAAAAGGTATAAGTTCAATAAATTATATCATTTTTCTTGTATATAATTTTCGAATTATTTATATATTTTCTGTTGTTCACAATTATAAAAAAAATTGTTCCGTTAAAATATGCTTGTCCTGTGGCCAGGCCTTCTTGTCTAATACATTTTTTTAGCTGTGTGGATCTTAATAGTATCTGCTCACTGGGATAGATATTATACTCTAGAACAACTTTATTACTCTCACCATCAACAGGTTGTAAAAGAATCTGGTATGACGTAAACATGCCGTGCCGTGTAGTGGCGGTCAAGAATATCCACTACCCCATATCCTCCAGTGGGTGTCGTAAAAGGCGACAAAGGGAAACAGGCAGGAGATGGGCAACAGCATCTTCTTGATAACAACAAACTAACAATAAAAAAAAAACTGCGGTTGCCAACCCGCTCGCCAAGCGTGGCAACTATGGCAAATACCCCCCTATGAATGACAGTAACAAAGAAACGGCCCCCAGTCCCCGGCGGCCCCGCTATTCCTGGCTACGGTGGCGACCATGGTAACGGCGGGGCAGGGGGTGCTAAGAATCTCCGGTGGAGGTTCGGTTGCCACCTTAGACGACTCGACCTGGCAACGTATAACGCACGCACCCTGAGGACTGACGAGAAGATTGTGGAGCTGGAAGAAGAGATAGACAAGTTGCGCTGGCATATTATAGGATTATCCGAAGTCCGAAGAGAGGGGGAGGACACGGTAATCCTCGAATCCGGCAACTTGCTCTATCACCGGGAGGGCGACCATCTGTCCCAAGGAGGTGTCGGATTTATCGTCCACAAGTCTCTCGTTAACAACGTTGTAAAGATCGGGAGTGTGTCGACGAGGGTTGCGTACCTTATACTCAGAATCACCAAACGGTATTCGCTGAAGGTCATACAGGTTTACGCCCCAACCTCGGCACACCCCGATGAGGAAGTGGAGGAAATGTATGAGGATATCTCTAGAGCCATGCATTCCTCCAAAACCCAATATACGGTGTTAATGGGAGACTTCAATGCAAAACTAGGCACAAGAGAGAACGGTGAGCTGAAAGTAGGGAAATTTGGAATAGGGCAGCCCCAAGGGGCCAGCAGCTGGCCGACTTCATGGAGAAAGAGGGACTCTTTATGATGAACTCTTTCTTCCAGAAGCGGCCCCACAGGAAGTGGACCTGGTCGAGCCCCGACGGTTCGACAAAAAATGAGATTGACTTCATTATGACGACCAGACGACAACTGTTCAGTGATGTCTCCGTGATCGCGAGGGTGAAAACTGGTAGCGATCACCGAATGGTTAGAGGCACACTGAACCTAAACGTTAAGTTGGAGAGGTCTCGTCTAATGAAGTCAACGCTCCGTCCTCCTCGTGCTTTGTTCCAAAGTCCCGAAACCTTTCAGCTCGAGTTACAAAACCGTTTTCAGTGCCTAGAAGACTGCAATGAAGTGGACGATATAAATGACAAGCTCGTGGAAACTGTCCATGCGGTCGGAGCTAAGTTCTGCAAGACCCGCCGCAGAAGAACACAAAAACTCTCCGATCACACTCTTAATCTCATGGCTGTTAGACGGGAGATGAAGCTACATTCTTCAACAGACTTGACAGCATACAGGCATCCGAACAGACAGATCTCCAAATGCATGCGGCGGGACTTACGCAACTTCAATACAGCTCGTATTGAAGAAGCGATCGAACGGAACCAAGGCTCCAAAGTCTTTGCCAGAGATCTGTCTGCCAGAAAGAGCCAACTGTTAAAGCTGAAGACAGAATGTGGCAGCATCGTTTCCGGGACACCTGAGATTTTGAGTGGGATTGAGAGGTTCTATGAGCGAGTCTCATCCAACACTATTCCGAAGATATCCCGGACGTCAGTCTGAGCGAGATTAGAATGGCTCTCCAGCACCTTAAAAACAGTAAGGCCCCAGGCGAGGATGGAATTACAGCGGAGCTTCTGAAAGCGGGTGGAATACCGGTACTTGAAGTCCTTCAGAAGCTCTTTAATTCCGTCCTCCATGGTGGCATTACACCGGAGGCGTGGAGCAGAAGTGCGGTGGTCTTGTTCTTCAAGAAAGGTGACAACGCTCTCTTGAAGAACTACAGACCGATTTCGAGAGTCATTACGAATCGTCTCGCGCGCAGACTTGACGACTTCCAGCCTCCCGAACAAGCCGGTTTCCGAAAGGGCTTTAGCACCATAGACCACATACATACCCTTCGGCAAATTGTACAGAAGTCCGAAGAGTACCATTTGCCACTATGTCTGGCGTATGTGGACTATGAGAAAGCCTTTGATTCCGTCGAAATTTGGGCGGTGCTGCAGTCCCTTCAGCGGTGCCAAGTTGACTGTCGGTATATCGAAGTGTTGAAGTGCTTGTACAGTAAGGCTACGATGGCTATCCGAGTACAGAACCAGAGTACGAAACCTATCCAATTGCAGAGAGGTGTAAGACAGGTTGACGTCATATCTCCGAAACTCTTCACCGCTGCATTGGAAGACGTTTTCAAGCTTCTGGACTGGAAAGGTTACGGTATCAACATCAATGGCGAGTACATCACTCACCTTCGATTTGCCGACGATATAGTCCTTATGGCAGAATCGCTGGAGGACCTAAGCACTATGCTCAATGACCTCAATAGTGTTTCCCAACGGATAGGTCTTAAGATGAACATGGACAAAACAAAGATCATGTTTAATGTCCATGTCACACCTATGCCGGTAGTTGTTGGGAACACTAAGCTCGAAGTTGTTGACGAGTATGTTTACCTGGGACAAATAGTCCGACTAGGTAAGTCCAACTTCGACCGAGAGGTCAATCGACGGATTCAACTCGGCTGGGCAGCGTTCGGGAAGCTACGACACATCTTCTCGTCAGACATACCTCAAAACCTTAAAACGAAATTGTACAACCAGTGCGTGTAGCCAGTGATGACTTACGGAACTGAGACGTGGTCCTTCACTGCTGGCCGTATGAGAAAGCTCAAGGTCGCTCAGCGAGCTATGGAGAGGGCTATGCTCGGAGTTTCTCTGCGTGATAAACTTAGGAATGAGGATATCCGCAGTAGAACCAGAGTAACCGACATAGCCCAACGGATTAGTAAGCTGAAGTGGCAGTGGGCCGGCCATATAGCTCGAAGAACTGACAACCGATGGGGAAGAAAGGTTCTCGAGTGGCGGCCTCGTACCGATAGGCGAAGTGTAGGGCGTCCCCCCACGAGATGAAGTGACGACCTGGTAAGACATGCAGGAAGTCGATGGATGCAGGTGGCTCGGGACCGTGTTTTGGGGCCAATCTTTGGGGGAGGCCTATGTTCAGCAGTGGACTTGTGAAGGGCTGTAATGATAATGATGATGACGTAAACGCCCTATAAACGTTTTTCGTTTCATTAAAATTCAAACGCAGTGTCTAGAGATCATTCAGTGTATTTGTCATCAATAGCGCTCGGATTAATATGTAAATACATTTAATATAATATAATGTTTTAATGGACGAAGTGTAGGGCGTCGCCCCACTAGATGGAGTGACGACCTGGTAAGATATGCAGGAAGTCGATGGATGCAGGTGGCTCAGCACCGTGCTTTGTGGAATTCCTTGGGGGAGCCCTATGTTCAGCAGTGGACTTGTGAAGGGCTGTAATGATAATAAGAGTAATAAGACTTCGTCATGGTTAGCCAGCCATGTTGACTGACGTCCGATCGTAACAAAGACACCAACGCGAATGGCGCTTCAGGCTGCCACTGTGACCGTGTTGGTGTGTTGTTAGTTGTTACAGTGGCTGGAGCCGCGGCTCGCGGTAAGCCGCCACCACAAGCCGTTTGTGCGTGGGAGACGCTTAATGCAAATCCATAATGTATAACGCCATCTGAAGGAAACATTATCAGTCATTGACACCAGACTATGGACAATAGTGGTGAATGTTTCTTTAATTGTTTGTGTTAATTGTTAGTGAAACGATAAACTGTTGCGTTGCCGACAAACTTGCTTACAATATGGCAAAATTTAAAATGTAAATAATGTACACTAAGAATAAATAAATTAAAAAAATGCTGAATATTATATAGAGTTGTTTCATCACGAGCCTGCGTATCGTCCAATGTTAGAATTGGGTTTATTCTATAGATACGAGTATATTGTTCAACATTTTTATTAGTTTCATATATAAGCCTTAAAGAATATCAATTTATAAAATTTACAGTTTAACTTGACCTCTCTCTCTCCAGGTCTGACAGTACGAGCAATGTGCATCGGGCGAAGTGGGCGGGGGTCAACTGGAGTTGGTCGCATTAGCGCCTGGTGTGCCTCTGCTTTTGGGTTACGTTTACCGACCACCAGACCAGAAAGTCACCGTCGCCTCACAAACTACCATCACTCTTCATTCGCCCGAGTCTCTGACGGTCACCAACCCGCAACGATCGCAGACCGACATTTAAAATACGATAGGAGGGAGCGATTCTGAATGATTTTTCGAGCGATTTTGTGGTTCATCCTGTAACTAAGTTGCGTGGTATAAATAAAGTCGGGAGTTGGTATATAAAATGCGTTAGTCGAAACTTGTCTCTTTCGGCTGATTTAGTATTTTTAATTCGATAGGCAATAAGTATTTTTTTAGAATATATGTAATTTGAAGCGATAAAGTTAATATTAATTGTTGATTGTATTCGCTTGTAGCGATATACCGAAAATATTTTGATGCGATCATTCATAATCGCTCACTTCTATCGGCAGACAGTTCAGTATTGTCACGGACCGTTTACATTTATTGTATCCTCGTTTAAAACGAAACTGTGAAAATCAACGGACGTCTTTACGGCTGCAGTAATTTTAAAAGTTACAAATGGACCTGAAACTTACATATACCACACTCTTATATAATAAGACTTGCCAATAAAATAACGATTTAAAAAGGCATCCGCTTGCTTTCTATCTCACTCACACTATAGCTCCGTCTATATTCACACACCACGGGGCTAAATACAAATAAATACTGTCTGGATTATGTTAATACGCCAGTATGACACGGTCCGAATTTCTAAACACGTTCTTTTTTTTTGCCTACCTGTTCCGTTATTATTATTATTATACTATTATAACAGCGTATTAAACGAAATTAAAATTGTTTATAGTATCGGTAACGGACAGCCTTTTGCTATTTTGAGATCGTGTTTTTATTGGCGTGTCTTATAAATACTTCTTTACTTGGAATCGCAACACTCGTTTTATATTTGGTAAGATAATTAGTTGCTCAAGAAAAAAAATTAAATCGCTCTATATTACTCAAACGCTGGGCTCAATTTTGATTGGCAAAATATGTTTTCTACAAAAGTTAGCTTATTATTTTTATACAATGAAATAGAGATTGTGAAAGACGATACACTCTCGTACCAGTGACGCTGCAGTAAAACGCTTAAGGAACCAGACATTTATGTATATTTTTGTATATAAATGAAGAGGTATATACAAGCTACGATGTATAAATATCACACTAATATTCATACAGATATTAGAATATACAATTGCAGCATTGTTTAAGTGGAACCTGTGTAAGTGTCATTTTATATAAAGTTATTTTCATTATTACATTTAAATGTTATAAGTAAGTGGAAAAGTTGTGGTGCCATGAAACCAATTTTTACTCACTCCTAATTGTTTTCGAATTCCTTTTATTTTCTTATTACTGATGTGAATAGGTTTGACAATCATTCCAAACATTATAATATTTAATAAATTTATTAAGCTCAAAATTAAATTTTTACTACCGCAACATTCATTGGCACACTGCCAGGGAGAAATCACTATTGAGACTTCCTTTACCTAGTAATTTTATATTGACACGTATTATTTCTTTTTACTCTAGAATAATTGTAATTATAGTGAAAGCAACTCAAAATATTTCTCCCTTAGATAATTGGCGCTGATTATTAGTCTTCCTATGGCAATTTATTATGAAGGTTTGTATTCATTTAATTTAATTTATAGGAGTAATATAAAATTGAACAGTATTGCCAAATGATCAAAATGTAATTAGACTGAAAAGTTTCAATCTCTTTATGATAAAAATTGCATTTTATAAGTTAAGTTAGCGCGTTGCGCGTCGCGATGGCTCAAATAATTCGTATACAATTTGATTTATCGTTTGGTGCATACAAAATTGCATATCACATTATTATATTTACTTTGTCGTGTCTGGTATATAATTACTCTGTTGTACATTTCAGTTCAATTGATCTCTAGTAGATAATATTTTTTTTTAATTTCAAACGATCTATGTAGAATAACTGTCCGTCGTGCAAGCCAAAGAGCATGATGTATTTTTATGATTTTTTATACATTAATGTTAAGGATCAGTCTTATTAGTACACCATATAAATGCCATTTTATTAGTGAATGTCGACGATACACGCGTTCTTGTAATTGTACTATAAACATTGTATATTTGTATGTAAAACGAGAGGGTAATGTTTCTGATGTAGATTGACTCGACCAATCGTGTAATTGATGGGCATAATGTTTCCATCAAGTAGTACTCAATGGCATTATTTCTCTTAATCGTAAGCTAGACTACTGTAATAGATTATTTAATTGACAATGTGAATATTTTTAATTAACAAGATGAATGTTACAACATGTGATTTCAAAATAATAAAAAAATACAATAAATTTTACATGATACAAGCTTTTTAATTTTTCGGTAATAGATGCTTACTTGATTAATTATCGTTGGGTTGAATTACAGCATTTTACTGATTTTATTTCATTTAAATTGCTGATGTTTTAAGTGCTTTGTGGAGTCTTATATATATGGGCGTTGGTACAAAGTGTGCAGAAGGATGTTTCACTATAGAAACTGACCAAGATCAAGCTCGCCTTCTAACTGGTTCGGCTAAGGAAAGGAGAGGTAAAATTAGCCGCTACCGTTACCGTTATACTCAATCAAGTCTACTGCTGAACATAAGCCTCCCTCATAGATTGCATCATTGGGGGGATTTGCCATGTTGTCACGCTTGGTTCTCGTTTAACCGATCATGCGGGTAGATCTGTCTACGACTTTGCCTTGTCATATGGTCTAACACAACAAGTTACTTCGTCTACGCGGATCCCAGATGTGAAGGATCATGTACCTTCCCTGTTGGACCTTCTGCTGACCTCTCATCCGGATGGATATCAGGTCTCCGTCGATGCCTCTCTGGGCTCTTCGGACCATTGTCTCATCCGGAGTACGGTGCCACTCACGCTCCCATCGCAGTTGCGATCTGCAGCTTTCCGCCGTGATTGGCACTATAGGTCGGCCGATTGGGACGGGATGCGATCTTTCCCAGCGTTGTTGCCGATTCTGTTGCTGATGTGGTACTTCAGGGTATGGAACTTTTTATTCCATCCCTGTGGTGCCTATCGGAGGCAGATTCCAGCCATGGTTTGGTCGCTCCTTAAAATAGTATCACGATATAAGCAGGAGTACTACCGGGTTTGGGCTGACGCATCAACGTCTCGGGATGTAAACACCAGCGCTCTTAAAAAGAAGTATGATTCCGCCTCCAGGTCCTTCAAAAACGTCATTGCCAAGGCAAAGTCTGAGCACATCGGCAGAATTGGCGAGAAGCTAGTTCGCCTTCCGTCGGGGACCCGTGCATTCGGGTCTCTCGCCAAGGCTGTCCAAGGGAACTTCTGTCAGCCATCATATTCCATCTCTGCACAGAAAGGACAACTCACTGGCCCATGCCGCAAAGGAAAAAGCCGATCTGTTAAGCTCTCTCTTTGCGTCCAACTCGATTCTTGATGACGTGGAGAACACACCGCCGACCATCCCGCGGTGTTAGTGCTCCATGCCGGATGTGCGGTTTATACAGCGCTCGGTTAGCAAAGCACTCTTCTCCCTGGAGGTCAGCAAGTCGAGTGGGCCTGATGGAATCCCTCCCATTGTGCTGAAGACGTGTGCTCCGGAGTTGGCACCGGTTTTAACGCGTCTTTTCCGGTACTCCTACGCCCAAGGCGTAGTCCCGAATTCAATGAAGACAGCTTTGGTCCACCTGATCCCTAAAAAAGGCGACCGCTCAGACCCGTCCAACTACAGGCCTATCGCCATCATCTCCTTGTTCTCCAAAATAATGGAATCCATTATAAACTGCCAGCTCATGAGGTACCTTGAGGATCACCAGCTGATTAGTGACCCCCCAGCACGGTTTTCGTCGGGGTTGATCAGCTGGTGATCTGGTCTACTTGACTCATAGATGGGCGGAGGCAGTAGAGTCCAAGGGGGAGGCATTGGCCGTTAGTTTGGACATAGCGAAGGCCTTCCATCGGGTCTGGCACAAAGCGCTTCTTTCGAAGCTTCCTTCCTATGGGCTTCCCGAGAAATTGTGCAAATGGATCACCAGTTTCCTTGCTGATCGGAGCATCAAGGTCGTAGTAGACGGTGCATGCTCTGATTTCAAGCCTATCAACGCTGGTGTTCCACAAGGCAGCGTGCTATCACCAACGCTGTTTCTCTTGCATATCAATGATATGTTTCTAACTGGTAACATTCATTGCTATGCAGACGACAGCACTGGTGATGCCTTATATACCGGCCGTGCCAATATTTCTCGGGAAAACATCGCTGAGTACCGGGACAAACTTGTGTCTGAAGTCGAGTCTTTGCTTAACAAAGTCTCGGATTGGGGTCGACTAAATCTAGTCCAGTTCAATCCCCAGAAGACACAAGTTTGCGCGTTTACTGCTAAAAAGAACCCCTTGTCGTATCTCCTCAGTTTCAAAGGCACTCCCCTTGCTGCCTCAGCTAGCATCGGAATCCTCGGCGTCGACATATCGAATATTGTGCAGTTCCGTGGTCACTTAGAAGGAAAGGCCAAATTGGCCTCTAAAAAGCTTGACGTGCTCAGCAGAGCGGGACAGTGTTTCATGCCGGCACATCGCTTGCAACTTTACAAAGCGCAAGTTCGACCTCACATGGATTACTATTCTCATCTCTGGGTCGGGTCACCCCAGTGCCAGCTCCTTCCACTTGACCGCATCCAGCGCAGAGTGGTTCGAATCGTCGACGACCGAGTTCTTTCTGATCGGCTCGATACCCTGGCACTGCGTAGGGATGTTGCATCCCTTTGCATTTTCTATCGAATTTACCACGGGGAGTGCTCTGAGGAATTGTTCGGATTAATTCCAGCCGCCAAATTTCACGAACGTACATCGCGTCAAAATTCACGATACCATCCTCACTATCTGGATGCTTGGCGGTCCACGACTGTGCATTTTACTATGAGTTTTCTTCCTCGTACAACTTCTCTATGGAAATGTTTACCACCGGCGATTTTTCCGGACCGATACGACTTAGGGACCTTCAAGAAAAGAGCTTACACCTTTCTAAAAGGCCGGCAACGCATCTGCAATTCCCCTGGTGTTGCGGTTGTTCATGGGCGGCGGTAGTCACTTACCATCAGGTGAGCCGCATGCTCGTTTGCACCTCTTATATAAAAAAAAATTGTTTGTTAACCTCTGTCGCCTTTTACGACGCACACGACACGATATGGTATCTATACGCTTTGTCATCAAGTAACACGGGGAAAGCTTGAGCAAAGCTGTAGGAGTCCGACTAAAAAAGATTAGGGGTGATATGTCAGCCTTATCAGCATCCCTGCGATAGTAGCGTTGACTAGTTTGGGCTCCGCTCTTCTGTAAGAAGAGTACTGGTAGGTTGTCCCGTGACAGTTTTCTGAACGACGTTATCCGACGGGCGCTATATATTTTTTACTGTTTTAGAGCCTTGTGAAAGTGACCCAACGGTATGAACTTAGTCCCTTGGGGGAAAGGCAAGTTCTTGCGAAACTCAACTATCGAACTGCTCTATCGCACATTGGTTTAACGCGAACGATTTGCTCTTAAACGGCAATAAGACAAAATGTATTAAATTTAAAATACCTAATGTTAAACATTCAAATACCAATGTGCTCTTAAATGGGGAGGAGTTGAGCCATGGATACCGCTTGACGCGAAGCTTCAATGGGGCCCCCATATATCTAAGACTCAGCTCCGCAGCATATGCTGTAAGAAAAATTTGAAGTCTCACCTATGTTGAGACAGCTAGCTTAGTTTATTTTAGTTACTTTCATAGCGTGATGACTTATAGAATTTTGCTATGGGGTAATGGGACTGACGTCGAAGCTATATTTGTTTTTCCAAAAGAGAGCCGTACAAGCGATTTATAACTTAAATTGTAAAAGAAGTCCCTTAGAGAAAAATTGAAAGAAATACACTTATTTACTTAGGCATCGCAACATATTTATGAAAATGTAATGTATGTACATAAAAACAAATAGCTTTGATAAGAATAAAGATTGTTCATACTTTAAACACGAAGGAACAAACATAAGCTTGTAATACCAGTTACTAGACTCCACAGAATTAGTAATTCATTTATGGGGCAATGTAAGTATACGCTTTTACAACAAAATCCCAGAAAATGTACAAAATTTGTCAATAAATAAGTTTAAATCTTTTATTACAGAAATATTTTACAAAAAAGGTTTTTATAATATCAAAGAATACATAAGTGAAAAAAAAAACCCTGAGAATGAGGTGAACACCATGCTGGTTCTATTATATATCATTTAAAACTTGTACAAACTAAAACCAAAATTATTGTGAAGTGAAATATGTTGTAAAAAAAGTTCCGCTGGGATTCTAGCTGGTTCTTCCCAGTACAGAGGTATTTTCCGAACCAGTGGTAAATAAAAAAAGACGATAAGTATTATATAATATTCTATATTGAATAAAAATTATTCTATTCTATTTTTATGTTGGATGCTACGTACATAGTCGGCGGTCTTTCATCTTAGGGGTACCTCCTGAAGTGCGGCATTAGAGGCAGCTGAACTGAGTAAATGGCGTTAATAACTAATTGACATTAGTCATGATTTCGTAGTTAGTTATAATTAAAGTTGTATATTTCCTATTTTAAGCTAATAGTAAATGATAAATACATATTGGTGAAAAGTTAATAAGTCTGATTTAAAAAAATGTAAACATTTAACCTTCGTTGTGCATGTAACTTAGTTTTCGTTATATCAAAAAAAATTAACCATTTATGTAAAAATCTGAAAAATAGAAACTTCTGAAAATAATCGAAATACTGCACACATTGGAATATAAAATTTTAAATTATACTGCATACTGTGTACTGACGATATGGGTACCTACATCACAGACATCATATTTTTTTTAAGAATAACAGTAACAAACGAGCACGCGGTCCACCTGATGGTAAGTGGATGCTGAGGCTAATATACATCTACAAATGGAATGATGCCTCGTTCCCATCGATCACTAATTTATTGATGATCGTTGCCAGTAATAATGGGTCTCGGGGTATCTACAATCACCATACGAAACAGCAGTATTGAGCTGCTATTTTATATAGGTATTTTACGAGAGCGTGGTCCTTTCCGGGTCGAACAAACCCATTCGTGCTACTATCATTATATAGCTGCAACATGGATCTAATATAAATATAAAATATTTTCAGGTTAAGCGATTTCACAGAGCAGAAACCCCTTCAAACTTCCAGGTTTTAATCGTATTTTAACAAAATATTTATTCCTCAAAACAAAGGTACCAAAACTATATTAACATAAACCGTTGTCGCTATACTAAAGTAATAAAAAAGGTGAAGAATGTCGTACTTATTATTTATTTGTAATACATAAGTAAAGGTACAATATTTTGGTGCCCTAACAAATAAAAATATACAAATATTGTTTTAACAAAAACACTTTCGGCCATATATGGCTACAGGCAAAAATGAATATACTTAATAACATCTCAGATCAACAAAGAAGGATAGACAGCAGAACACGACGTACATTTGAAGTGACGCCGAAACCATGCTCTACTTATAGTTATTGTAAGAGAATAAGCACTTGCGCACACATACGCACCCAACATTATTTTAAGTGCAATTTGTGCATGAGTGTGCATTCTCACAATAAGTTGAGCATAGTTTCTGTGTCCTTTGAAATGTACATAGTGGTGTCTGTTTCTTTGTAGGTCTAAGTATAACATTAAATAAAATTTCTGTATTCATAAGATGTAACCCCGATTCTGTTCCTTGCATAATTGCACCCGAATAATGACTATCAGATATTTTCTGGCGTTATAAAAAGAAATCAGGCTAGATCAATATTTTCAATTTCAGTTTTGCCATAATAAAAATCATATAAATTAATGTCTTAAACTACTTAACAGTTATGTATTTAAAATAAAGATTTTAGTCTTACTCATGTTAATATGTATAATGTATGTACTAAAATACAAGTAATAATGTACCGAAATAAATTAACCATGATTCCTAGGAAGTTAAAACAGTCCCATTGGGATACATAAAACTATTTATAATCTTTAGCATAGGTATAAAATTATTATAATACTTGGAAGGACTAATTCTAAATATCCCATGAAGTTTTATAATCTTAGTATGCATAACTTAGGCAATGAAGGAATTTTTAGGCAGTCTCATTAAAACCTAATGTTTGTTTCTATGGAATTAATAATCAGTAAATTTAATAATCAATAGTTAGTCAAACTTATAAAGTGATGAAAGTTAAAAGGTTTTCCTAATACTATTGGAATTTATCATAAGATATAACATATTGTTATCTGTATATTTAATGTGTCTTTCTTCAATCACATACAAAAAAATTAAGAATGCAATAGCATTTGTTCTTGTTTATAAACTTCATGATAAGCATTACGTATTAAAACATATGGGAAACAGGATTCAAGTAAATCCATGGTAAGGAATGGCGACTCTTGAACTATAAGATCAAGTAACAAATAAACTGACTCTCGGTTCCTAATAGCTTCCTTATCGGTCTCCTGCCCCAGACGTAAGAGGGAAGAGGATGCGAGAGCCAAAAATTCCTTCATCCTGTCTTCTATATCCCCTTGTCCGCAAATTGTAAATAAAGCACCAAATATGTGGTTTATAGCTGGTGCCATGCAATGAATGTTATTTGCATGTCCTTCCAATGAAGGTCTGTAAAAGGAACCTTCACTACGGGCAAGTCTAGGAAGAGAAACTGCCACAAACACCATTAACAGACACACTATCAGGTGCTCCTCTTCCTCTAGCTCGGCTTTGTGTTGCCTCAATGCTGAAGCCAATGTTGGATCGACTTTACAAGATAAACCAGCAGCAGAACACATCTCTGATATAACTTTCATTGGATCTCCACTAGGCAATTGCTGCTGGAAGTCCTTGATAGAACTTATCAAAAACGGTATTCGCCGCTCTAGAACATCGAGTAATGACTCTTGTGCAATTTGACGGAAGCTCAGAATAACACCAATAATGGTCATCCTTTGTAGCACATTGTCCACATGTTGCAGTCTTTTAAATTGTTCTCTCATAATATCTGGCTTATCAAAATTTGTTCTCAACATTTGAAGAACTTCTTTGTTTTGTACAACCAACTTTTTCAGCTCTTGAACCTGGCTAGCAATGTGCCACATAAGGGTTTCGCTCAACAACTTCATACCATAAGGTCCAATAAGCTCAGCCAATGATCTGAGTTCATTTATATCTGAATATTCTTCAGCATTAAATGGAATAGCACCTTCTGCTGAAAGGCTAACAAATGCTTTCTGGTTCATTGAGAAACAAATGCTACCTGCACTCACTCTTCGAAGTAAAATTTCAGAGTACCACTGTGTGTACAATGATGCTATAGTTTTTTCTCCATGAGTATCCATATTCTGTGTTTGTTGTAATAGGCAATTATTAAAAACTCGGGTTATGTCAATGTGCACATAATTTTCAACAGTTTGGAGCACATTCATATATGCCCTAACACTAACTAACAACTCGGAAGGTTTTGCAATTTCACTTGTATCTTGATTAAACATTACCATGCCCACTAATGCTTTGGAAAATCTGGTTTCTAAGTGCTGGTGCAAATATTCTCGTGGTGCAAATGTGTATTCCCAAACATTTACTTTAGAACAGTAATTAATAGCAAAACAAAGCTCTGTTAAAGCCATGTGTAATTTGTCCATAGTAGTCAATTCCTCCCTAGTTTTTCTGTAACTCTCTGCACCTGGTTTGACTATTTCTATGGGGTTTTTCTTGTTTTTGTCTTTTTTCTTTCGATTTGCCAATTGAGCGATAGTTTGAGCACAATGTTTTGGTAGCAGTTTATCGCTCATTGTGCATTGTTCATCACAAATTGTAGTGATTATGTTCTTAGCTTCTTTAGCCATTTCATCTAAGAAAATGTTAACCACTGATAGACTTCTTTCTCTTATGTGGTGTCTTTCTTCAGGACAAAGTTCATGAGTGCAATTTTGGAAATGACTGCAAATCAAAGGGAATGCAATAATGTAGCGATTTTGTGCTGGAAATTCCAAGCACATATGAAATTGGCTTTCAAATATCTTGTTGTAAAAGCAAAACAAAGACAAATCTGATGTTTCAACCATAATCTCATCAAGGTTGTCAACCATTTTAGTGTGAAAAACCATTTTATCAATGAACTGTGCTAATTCTCTTTGATCTACAAGGTTGAGCGGGGTTTTGGCAACCGAAGTGTATGCTTGTAATCTAAACCAGTCAAGACGGAAGGCACGGAAATCAAAGAGCTCATTGTCCTCAACTTGTTTTACATTTAAACTTGCTGCAGTGTTACATAGAGAAGAAAGTATGACACTTTCATCTTCTGGACAAACCTGCAAATTCTGCATCATAAGATTCAAAGCAACTGCATCAAACCCAGACAGATATTGCACATAGTACCTTTGCATAACTTGACTATACTTGCGCACTAATGCTCTCAGTTCTTCCATGTGAAATAATAACTCAGGTAGTTGACGATCAACCAAATCTTCTGTTACTTTACCTTTGACTTTTTGTGGTGGATTATCATTGTGGCGCAATAGCCAGAACACTTCATCTCTCGAATAGCACAGTCCTATGAAAATAAGTAAAGCTTTGGGTCCCAAAAGCCCTGGTTGGTCAGTCAAAATAAGTCCCAATTCTTTTAAAGCAGTCCTTAAAAACTTTCTCCTTTCCCTATGCTTATATCCTGCTCTTTGGACAGCATGATGGTAACAGTCTTTTACTTCTGATATCCTCTTACCATATCCTTTAATGCCATCAAAAAAGCTTTGAATGTATGAATGTATATAAATCACTTCATCTCTAAAGAGAGCTAAAACCCATCCTGACTCTAATGCACTAACCCACATTTTATTTGCATGTTCTTGTTGCAGCATTTGATGGCAGATAGCAAAACCAAATATAATCCACCTTTCCAAAGATTCTAAGGACAAATATTCACATGACATTGTATTTGTTTCAGATGGTTTTAGAAGTAATGCTGGGTTGCTAACCAAACTCAATTTCTGTTCTGATCTCCAATGTTCAGCTGTAAGATTTCTAGCTGGATATACATGCCATAATGAATTCAAAGCATTCATTAACACTTTTTGATGTGGTAAGAATTCTTCTGAAAGTTTTTTTAATGGAGCATCATAGTCCACAATCAATTGTCCAAGACGTGGGAAGCTCTGGTCAATTTGATTATGAACCATTTCATGTGCAGCGTTAAACAACCCCAAAACAGCTTTTCTGTCTTCCACTCTCGAAAGTAAAACCATCAAAGATATATAGGTTGTTACTAAATCCAAATAATTTTTTGTCAGTTCAAAATTAAGAGTCAAATCTAATGTAACTTGACAAGCATCCATAACATTCAAAAGTTCACATACATTATCTTTGAAGTCAAGAAGATCTACGAAGGTATAATAATACAGAGACAGAGATTTTATTATCTCATTTCTAATATTTGTTATGGCTTGCAGTCCCTTAACATCAATGTTAGGAAATCTTCTCACAATGTGTTTTATTGAAGACTCTAAAGTCTTATCGGAAAGAAAAGCTGGCTTAGACTTAGCATCCCCACAAGCCTTCTTAATGTTGTATATTCTTGTTAACATTCCAATACCACGATCATTCAAAATTATTAGTTTTTCAGCCAGCTTTTGCTGACTGATGTTGAGTGATCTAGACATGGTAGACATTCTGAAACAAACAATTGTATGGTTACTACAATTGCCCAATTAATGTGTATTAGCAGTTCATTTAAATTCAGTACATCGTAAATATACCACTGATAGTTATTTCCTAATAAACAAACATTTGCGGTGATACAATGACTACCCAGTACCCAAATAATATACAAATAAACAAAATTTGCTTTTTATACTTCACTAAAATATGAGAACGCGTAATAATATTTTTTTATACTTCTGAATGAAAACCATACCTGGCTTAATCGGTAGATACCTAATACAAATTTACTAAGGAGACATATTAAATTATATTTATGTTAACTAAACAAATCCCATGACGTGAAAGCGAAATCTTTCACTATAAACTATTAAACACACAACAAAAACTATTTAATAACAGGAAAAGGGAGTGCCTCATGAACGCAAATAGGATTCATATACTTATTATACTCTTTGGGATTCAGTTAGTGATTAGTGTATTATCTATGGTTAGTGGCATATAATTTGACAGTTATTGACAATTAGTGACTGGCTGCATCGATTATTCTAAAAATCGACCTCATCGATTATGTTTCTCGTGATCGATTACATAATCGGTTATCAAAATAATGGATGTACATTTTGCATCAGAACATTTTTTGAAGCTATTATCACAAAAAATAACGACACACTTTTTTTTAATCTGTTTTATTCTAATCGGATGTACCATGCCTTCGCCTTTGCCGCTTCTGTATAATTTGCGCCTAAAGTAGTGTAGCCTGAACAGTAAAGGATTTCCTAGAGAATCCAGTGAAATGAATTGGAATATTAATGTTATGATTAAACGAGAAACGTAGAATTTTGTCATGAGTTAAAAAATAAAATAAAATATTTCCTTAAGATATAAAAGAGAAGCTGGTTTGTTTAATATAAAAAAAAGATCAAGTAGAATTCTAAATTGTGTCTCTGTTTGATTGTGAGCCATTTGA
The DNA here is from genome assembly GCA_963668995.1 of Parnassius mnemosyne. Taxonomy (NCBI): domain Eukaryota; kingdom Metazoa; phylum Arthropoda; class Insecta; order Lepidoptera; family Papilionidae; genus Parnassius; species Parnassius mnemosyne. The sequence continues at coordinate 20,982,816 of CAVLGL010000104.1, read as the reverse complement.
GGCGATTACGACAAAGAGAAACATGATCATACTTTCGAAGCGTACATATTAGGTCCTTACATACAAAATTAGCGTTTTGTTATTCGGTTGTTTTTTTCTCATTATATTTTTTTCTTTAGCGTCGCTTATTATCGCACAATGGAAAACATGAGATATTGGTATATTTACGAGTACGAGTTCCGTGGGACCAGTGTTGCAGAAACAGCTCGAAGGATTAATGATGTGTACGGCGCTGGTGTCGCAAAAGAAAGCACGGTATATTTTGGTTTCAACGTTTTCGTTCTGGAAATTTCGACCTTCAGAAACAACCCCGTGGACGGCCGGTGACTAAAGTGGAAAATGAAGAATTAAAGGTTATTATGGAAGCGAAAGTATATCACAAAGCACTTGAGAGATATCTGCAGAGATATCTTCGGGGTAAGTGATAAAACTGTATTAATCCAGTTGAATCAAATCGGGAAAGTAAAAAAACTTGAACAATGGGTATGAATTGAGTGAATCGAACTTGCAAACACGCGTCGACTTCTGTGTTACTTTGCTCAACCGACACAATAATGAAGGGATTTTAAATCAAATCATTACTTGTGATGAAAAGTGGATATTGTATAATAATCGGAAGCGCTCGTCACAATGGCTGAACCCTGGAGACCTAGCCAAATCCTGCCCAAAACGAAAATTGACTCAGTAAAAGTTACTTGTGAGTGTTTGGTGGACTAGCGCCGGTGTCGTTCACTACAGCTTTCTAAAATTTGGCCAAATGATTACGGCAGATATTTATTGTCAGCAACTGAAAGAAAAAAGAAAGAAAAATTATTTATTACATCAAACACCAACACACATGTTACAAAAGATATTATGCACTAAAAAACTTATAACTACAGATCAAAACAAAATTAAAACAAATAAAATCATTACAATCAAAATTTTATTATGTGTGTGGATTTGGTATAAAGGGCTACACTCAGCATTATTTCGTGGTATTATCCACGAAGCTGGTTTTCAGTGCGCCCTCTAGTGAGTAACGTACGGTCGAATATGCAACAACCAGTATCACTATTACAACGCTACACTTGTTGCACCTACCACACATAAACACATAGTGAGTAAAAAAGAAAAATGAAAAAGTGAGATGCAGATATTGCTGATTTTATAATAACAAACATCGCAAATTATTTATTACCAACAATATAATAATTATAAAATCTACTACTATTATTACTTCTATTACATACTACAAAAATTTACTAGAACCTACATGTGACGTTTGCTAATAATGAGTATATTATGTATGTTTGGTGGCAGCTGTAAATAATATTTAAATACGTTTTTGTATATTGAGAACATGAATTCTGTATTTTTTTCTAAAAACTAATAACGATGTCAAACTACGCTAACTGCAAACCATGAAAGAAGAACTAGCTGCTAAACAACCGAGATTGGTCAATCGCTCTAGGCCTCTGCCGCTTCACGACAACGCAAGACCACACACTGCGTATCAAACAACCACTAAGTTAGATGAGCTACAATTGGAATGTCGGCGTCATCCACCATACTCCCCGGACCTTGCTCCAACAGATTACCATTTTTTCCGGAATTTGGACAACTTCTTGCAAGGAAAAAAATTCAGCTCCGATGCGGCAGTCCAAACCGCCTCAAAGAGTTTATTGATTTTCGCCCCCATGGTTTTTTTTAGTAAAGCGATCAATAAAATACCTATGACATGGCAAAAGTGCATAGATAACAACGGTGCATACTTTGATTAATTAAATATATTTTACAAAAAAAGAATTGACTTTATATTCTTCCCGTACAAAATGCCAATTTCATATTTAAGGACCTAATATATAGGTAGATAGATAATTCTTTATTGTACATCAAATCAATACATAAACGAAAGAAAAAAAATATTTGACACAATGGGCGGTCTTATCGCTAAAAGCGATTTCTTCCACACAACCTTTGGATGGACAGGATTACAAAATGCAGAAAATTGAGTGGTTTAGTGATGCAGAAACAATATTTATAAAGATATTCATATATTAAATAGAAATGAATAACAAGTAGTGTAAATACAAACTCGAAAAGTAAATCAATGAAGATCAATTTTAATCGATCTTTTAATTTTCGATTTATTTGAGAATCAGATTTCGATTCAAATCCATTTGAAAATCGATCTTTTTTCGAAAAACCGACTAGTTAGGTGAAATTCGTAATTTCAAAAATAATGGTATGGAAGGAAATAAAAAATCGACTATTGAAATAAAACTTAATACTGAGACGTGGTAGCCCAAATGGTTAACGCCCGCTGTAAATTTCACAGTACGCGAACACCCGAATTCGAACCCCGCCAGCACTTATGAAAATTTAATTGCAGTTTTAAGTGCTGATTTACCACGTGCTACGCGGTGAAGGAAAACATCGTAAGGAAACCTGCATGTCTGCGAAATAAGAAAAAAAATATTTCGAAGACACGTGAAGTTCGCCAACAGGTGTTGGGGCAGCGAGGCGGACATTTCTTTGCCCTAAAACCCTCTCAGAAATGAGAGGAGGCCTGTGACCAGCAGTGGGACGTATTATAGGCTGTAACTATGACTTTTTAACTAAATCTAAAATGCATATATAAAGTCACTTATAATTCGTTCTAATGTTATAAGTAGTTATCTAACGTGAAAAAGTTACGACGATTTTTCAATGTGACTTTTTCGTAACCGGAACGATGTTGACGGTTATTTAAAAATAATAAAGTCTAGTCAGTCAGGAATATTGTCTTTTACGGCATCCACGAGATGATATGGATACTCATGCACATCCACTACAAGGTAATTGATAATTTCTGAAAATATTTTATTAATCGACAACCTCTCGTCGTTTCTCTAGCGCTCACTTGACCTTCATACAAATAATTCAATATTTTAATTGTTGATATTTTTTTTATTTTAAGATTAAAAATAGTAAAATTAATTGGCAAAACCATCATCATCATCATTACAGCCCTTCACAAGGCCACTGCTGAACATAAGCCTCCCCCAAGGAATGCCACAATGCACGGTCCTGAGCCAGATGCATCCATCGACTTCCTACATGTCTTACCAGGTCTTCACTCCATCTAGTGGGGGGTCGCCCTACACATCACCTACCGGTACGGGGCTGTCTTACCTTTTTTCCCCATCGGTTGTCGGTTCTTCGAGCTATAAAGCAGGCCCGTTGCCACTTCATCGTACTAACCTGTTGGGCTCTGTTGGTTACTCTGGTTCTATTGCTATCCTCATTTCTAAGTTTATCACGCAGAGAAACCCCGAGCATAGCCCTCTCCATAGCTTGCTGAGCGATCTTGGGGGGGGGGGGACACATGACTTTAAAATAATCATTACTTACTTGTATGGGAAGTTTCCAAATTAAAAATGTATATAATATAATTCCACCATCGTTAAAAATTTATAAAATGCAATGATAAGCACAAAAAGTTAATAAAATGTCGATTGCACCACCCCCTTACCCCAGCCTACGAATTTGGAGTATATTTACAATTAAAAATACTGACAGACGTATTTTAAAAAGCACACCTTAAAAATAATTATTATTTAAACTGCACCTGTGTGGTTTATACATAAAAAATAGGTAAATATCGTTCACATTATTATGTTGATCTAACTTCAAATAATTAGAATTAGGTACTTTATACAGCATGAAAAAACTGCAACCTGCTTAAATATGACTGCAGAATTGTTAAAAACGTATAAAATGCAATATTAAGTGTAAAAAGTTAATAAAACCAAATAAGAGTAAAATAGTACACGCATACATCGCTGCGCCATGGATGGGTATACATAGCGCAGTGATATGTGCATGAGCTCTCACCAACGGGCTTACCAACAGATTCACAGACGCTCCGTCTGGGTACGAACCGGTTTGCGCCGCGCCGGCTCAGTCAGGGTATGAACGAAAGTACTATTGAAAAATTTAATTTAGAATTAAGTTTAGAGAATTTGTATTATAAAATAAGACAATGTAGATTTATCTTAGTAAATAATTAGCGTTTTGTATAAGCAAGATACATCATACCTTTATATATGCAAAATATATAAGCGGTTGGTCTTTATAAAAAATCAAAAATTAGAATTATAATTATTGACATAATTTTTTAAATTGTTCACATGCATCAGGCCACAGCCCTAAGGGTATTAGTGTTCTGTGGCCACAGCCCTTTCAAAATAGGTATACAATTTCGACGTTGTTAGGAATTTCTCCTCTGATTTACTCCTTACTCTGTGGATATAAAGTGAGCGAGCTTTACCTATGTTTTTAACGAGACTAGTGTAGTAACTAGTAAGCGACTGTAACCTAATGGCAGGGTGCGGACGGCGAACTATAAAAGGTTGTGAGTTGTAATCCGCCATTCGAAAAGGGTCATGAACCGCTCCTAACACAAGCATTTTTAGCTTACAGTGGTTAAAGGGAATATAAGTGATGTCAATAGCATTGCTAGTATTTAAAAAAATGGTGTGTTTCCTATTATCTCGGTCTCGTCTTTGTGCGGTGCTTTAAAGCTGTTTAACATAAATTTTAATTAGCGCCACGACACTTAAATTTAGGCTCTACTTGTCTAAAAATAAAGATCGTAACATTTGTTAGCTATAAAATTAAACTTTTATCATATATTTTATGCCACACTTGTGGTGGAAAATTATCATATAAAAATAATAATAATACTTTACTTAAGCTACTCGTGTCTATAATTTTAAACTTGGTAAGAATATTGTAATAAATAAACCTTACAATTATCCTACTCCAGATATTCTGCATTCATCTCATTCTCTCGAAGTTTAGTTTTCTGAAGGTTTCACTTCTACCGCGTGTGACCTACACACATGTTTTTTTTAATAAGCTATATAGGTGCAGTTTAAATAATTAATATTTTTAAAACGTATATTTTTAAAATACGTCTGTCAGATTTTTTTTATATATACTCCAAATTCGTATCCTGGGGTAGGGCGGGTACATTCAACACTTAACAAATTTGGTTTTGTTAACTTTTTGTGCTTATCATTACATTTTATGCATTTTCAACGATGGTGCAATTATATTCAAGCAAGGTGCATTTTTTTATATACCAAAAAGTACCCAATTCTAATTATTGAAGTAATATCGACGTTATAAGGTAAGCGATGTTTAACTATTTTTTATTTCTAAACTACATGGGTGCAGTTTAAATAATTAATATGTTTGAGATGTACTATTTGATATACATCTATCAATATTTTTTAAACATATATACACCAAATTCCAGGGCTGGGGAAGGGGGGTTGTGTTGTGTTGTGTTCTGTGATTCAGTAGAATCACAGACTTAGAATATTCTGGCGTATAGACGACCTGGCAGCCCGAAAACGCGTCACTAATTTTGATTTGTCATTGTGTGATAGTAGTGATACTAGTGATGTATGTAGATACATTTTACTTAGAAGGACCATCGAAAAATGATTGTCAAGGAAGCGGTAAAAAGATTTAAACAAAAAACAGTTTAGTTCACGAAATTTAATAACATCAAGTGTGTGTATTTAACACAATTTTTACCATGATAGTTCTAAAATAATTAAAAATATTCATACAACATGTTCCTGGGAATAAGATGAACCTACCTGTCTTTTGATGGATTTTAATTCAAATATAAAAAATCCCGGGTGACTCTAACGATAAACTTAATTAAAAAATTCCCAAGAATCAGATCGGCAAGTTGTATTTTTTAACACATTGTTAATATGTATGTATATATATATATATATATATATATATATATATATATATATATATATATATATATGAACGTACATAGTATTGAACTAAGTATATACCTATATATATTTTATATGTACTTCATAAAATGTTTTGATGGGAAAATAAAAAACGGGGACACGAAGTAGATGGCTGCTTTATTTTTCATATAAGTATTACTTTTGATAATTCCAAATTTTTAATAATTAATAATTTAATACATTATAGAAGTTTATTTTAACATTCGACTTAAATATGAATGTAAAATTTATAATTCAAGTAAGGAAACTTGTAGAAATATGTTAAATAATAAGATTGCTCCATTTAAAAGCCAATAAGTTTAAGAGGCTTCATCACGTTCAATATTTATATTCTTTCATATGTACCTGAAAAGTATAAAGTAATAATAAAGTTATTATAATTATAGCTGCATGAATTTTAAAAACATAATGATCTAAACAGAGTAAAGTGCACCAAGTGTCTGAGGATACAGATGAACTCTCTATTCTCTCAATCTCGGTATGTTTAGAAAATGGTCACTCATTTATGGACTGACCGCGGCAAGTTCAACTTAATCTCGTAGATCTATTGATCCGCGCAGCTATTACTTAACTACGCTATTTAAGCCCTCGGCACAATGTCGTCGGCCATCAAGCATGAATCGAGGATCGAGCGTTGTAAGTATCAAATACTATGGAATTTATACTACCCTGGCACATTGAACCGCGCGTCTCATTCGTGGTCGTCTGGTGGCGCTTCAAGAGCATTACTAAATATATTATATCTAACTATGCTAAAAGTTTTATCATTGTGACTTGGGAATATAATCCGAAGCTCCGCGCAAACGCTTGGGGAAAATAACGTGATGCTATGAACATTGCACTAAACATGAGGTGCGGCCGGTGAAGTAAGGTTATACATTTTTTTTGGTTGATAAATAGATACTTAGTTGAGTTCATAATGGCTTAAATAGGATAATTTCCAGATGTTTTATCTATATGTACTGCAGTTTTATAATGTATAAAAATCTGTCTCTATTTTTATCTAAAGTTTTGAAAGTTAATTTTTGAAGTCTTATTATTATAACAATATTATACCTACTGGTACAAATAATGTAGAAATGACTCCTTATAATAAAATTTATTTTATTCTACTTTTTCAATACTTCTGAAGTAAATGCTTACTGCAAATTCTTAAGTTTTTCTTCGAATTCCAACCAACCCGTTCAATTAAACTTAACAAGTTTTTTTAATTATAGAATCCTGAGGGAATCTGTTTGACAAACGGCAAAATAAAATTACATTTATAAATCGCAACTGAGGATTTACTTTCTTGTTGTGTGGGCAAGTCTATCGATTTAATATAAATATTCAAGATAGATATCGACATAGTTGAGTCAAAGCCATGTAAAATATTTTGTATAAAAATGTATTTAACTTGTGCAAATTATCAACAACGTTACATTTTTCTTTGCAAAATATCAAAATGAACAAAGTAATTGAAAACATTTTATATTTTAAACAGTATATAATATAAATTTGACCCAAAAATAAACGCGTCATAACATTGACTACGTCTTGAGGATTTACCTGTTAAAAGTGCAATTAACGGGATTACTTCTATTATTAACATCACAGTCACTCACAGAACAAGTAATCATTTTGGAAAAAAGTTACTTACTAAAAATGACCACTATTACACTTTAAAAAATTACAATATATCGAGGAGCTTATTTCTTCCGTGCCGACTTATGCCGACCTATCATTCAAAATCGGTTACAGAGTCATGAGATTCGGTATCCTTTTCTTTCTTGCATTTTTGCTATAAGGAATTTTTCTCTCCATTGCACACTATGACGGTCTATACGCCAGTATATTCTAAGTCTATGGGTAGAATCTACTAGTTAGTTTAGGCTCAGAAGGGCTAGAACCCAGAGCCGTAAAGCCAGTTATTAAAAAAAAGTGTTTCTGTGTTCTATGGTAGCCAGTGTTGCCGTTTTAGCCACTTTGTGGCTAGATCTAGCGGATTTTCAAAGGTTTTAGCCAAAAAAAAATCAATTTTAGCCACCAAAACGAATCTAGCTACTTCTAACTACTTCTGGTAATTTTTGTTAGCTACTAAGTTCTTTTAAAGAAACATGTGGTTACCGCCTTTTGCTGAGAAGGCAACTCTACCGCGGTCCGCTCACTCTCCGCGCCGCAGTTGTAATCTATGATCGGGGTTTCCCCAACTCCACTCATATACTACCGACGTATATTAACGACGTTCAAATTGGCATTAAGGTATTTGAAGGTGAAAATAATGATCCTGTCAAACTGTTAGAAACTCTGATGACCTTGTTACGATCTGTCTGCGTTAGAATAATAATACCAGGCGCCGCGACAACAGACAAAGATTTCCTCACTATCAAAGTAGAAGATCATCTAGATCAAGTTGCACATTTGGGACATCTTTTCGAATCTCATGCCAGTAATAGCAACTTATCTCCGCAAGCAATTTCTAATATCAAAAAACGATGCATCGACTTCAGTGTCAAGTTGGTACAAGAAATTCAGAACAGAATACCTTCTAATTACGAGATCCTAGCAAAAGTAACACTCTTAAGTCCAGAGAACACATTAAAACAGATCAAGGATCCTCATGCACTGGTTGGATTAGCAAGAGAATTGGGATTCGATGACCAAAAAACAGATATAATTGTTCAACAATGGAAAACTATACAATTCATAGAATGGGAAACTGCAGGAGACAGTGTTAAATTCTGGGCGCAAGTCTAAAAATACAAGAATGCAGCAGGAGTTAATACATTTCGAGAACTAGCTGACTTGGCTATTGCTGCAATGTCCCTTCCTCACTCTAATGCGGAAGTAGAAAGGCTGTTCAGCGTGATGAACACTGTAAAAAAATAAATTGAGAAATAGAATGTGTTCATTGACACTCAATTCTATAACCCCTTGTCTGTGCGTCGACCAGCAGTCGGCACGTCAAATTATTTGCGCGTCTGTGAGCCGACCAGCAGTCGGCATCGTTTCCTGTTTATGTTTTCGCGCTCTTTACGACGGAACTACGATGCGTTTTTTAGGTGCGACACTTGAAATCATAGACTAATAATATATACTCAGTGTCAAACTGCTTTACTGTTACTCTTTGCTCCGTAAAAAAAAAATATCGGCACTTCAAATTGGACGCTGTCAAACCAACCGACTCCGGTTTTGTCACGCCTTTGATAAGTTTTCTTGAATCAAATTTGTTGTGATTTGAAGGAGAAACCATGGAAAGGTAAGTACTTTCACATTTTTATTACTGGGAAACATATAATTTTGCTAATTTAATTGTAAAAACCAGGCCAAACCAACGACATAGCCGTCTAACGAACTATGAACGTACTTTTATTTCTGCAATATTTGGTCTAAAAAGTGAATGAAACCGTAATGTTTTGGAGAATTTAAGCTACTAATGTAATTAATTTGCAATGGATGACAATGGTAAACGTGTATTTAGCTTTGAAAACTTTAATTTTGGGTCTAAATACGTGAAGGTTATTTCTTTACCGTCAGTCGGCAGGGGCACAGACAGGGTTTTGGCAGTTGATGACGTCATAACGGCGGCATGTCGGGCATGCTAGAAATTATAGATACGCTTTTGTATTTTCTGTTTGAAGTTATTTTTAAATATTTTGCATGTAATGTTACATCACTTTTAATTGCATAAACATTTAGTTACTGTGGAGATATAGTGGAAGTTGCATACTTTTTTGTAGTATGTCATTTCTGTATGCTTTGTATGGTGTGCAATAAAGAATATTAAATAAATAAAATAAATAAATATAAAATATGGGAGCGAAAAAACTTAGCAGAATTTTTGTAATTTTTTATTTTTTATGTTTGCATCATGTAGAGGGCGCATATACTAACACTTTTTGTCGTAAAAAGTTTTGGGCTTGGATGAACCTGAGCAAAGATATTTAGGTATTTGAAGTACCAAGTAGGTACCAAGATAAAAATACAGCATTTTTGTTTCTTTTTTCTTTTTTCTTCGTTTGCGTCGTGTCGGGGGGGCACCCAAACAAACAATTTTTTCCTGAACAATTTTGGACTTAGACGAACCTGGGCCGAGATAAAGGCATTTGAAGAGCGTCCAAGCCCAAAATTGTTTGGGACAAAAAGTGTTTGTTGCACGATGATAAATTTAAAAATAAATAATTTTATTTTTAACTTTGACAACCAATTTTTTTTCAAAAAATTTCTCCAAAAATAATATTTACATATTTTCTAGACGTCTTATAGTAAGTTAAAAAAGTTACGCATGGACATTACTAAATTAGCTCTAAGGGCACCTTTTGCATTCATGTCTCGCGTATCTCTTGCATTTTTGTGTTTATTTTCTCTTTGGTTTGCATGCTTTTTGTTTTTGCTTTTTTCTTTAAAGAGGTGGACGTGGTCGTGCTCGTGGCCGTGGGCGTGGGCGTGGTGCGTACGCTGGTGGTGAAGGGGCGCATGCGCACACTGGTGGTGAAGGGGCGCATGCGCACACTGGTGGTGAAGGGGCGCATGCGCACACTGGTGGTGAAGGGGCGCATGCGCACACTGGTGGTGCGCGGACGCGTGGTGGGCCCACTAGCGGTGCTGGCCACACCGAAAGGCCTTCTGCTGTTGATCCGTAATAACAAATTTAACAACTAACAAGTTTCTTCGTTTTTTTTAGCAACATTAATATTCTGCATTAATATTTTAGAGTTTACTGTGGCATGGTGGGGGAGTTGCCGGTGGGGAGGCCTCTAGAGCGGCCGCTGACTCAGCGGCGACCTCGAGTACTGCCTGCCGCAAGGCGAGGGTAAGCACTTCGAAGTTGGTTTTGTTACTCGATTCACGTGCAGGGCATTGAATTTAACTTTCTTTTTAGTCCCGTGCCGGTGTCGTTGTGGTCGTCCATGGACCTCCTCACCGGCAACCACCCGACCCAGCCGCTGAGCCCTCAGGAGGACCGAGCTGCAGCGGCCCAACCAGCAGTAGTTGATATGGAGCTTTGCTCAGTTCCTTCACCTGCTTTGTAAGTTTTTACTTATATTCATATTTTGAAGCTAAACTTTTCGTAACTGGTCATAAAATAACGTATTTTTAACACTATTTATGTTTTACAGACACGTTGAAGTTGGAGGGAGTGGAACCTCCACACCTAATCGGACTCCAACGTCCCGAAAGCGAAATGCGTAAGTTTTTCCTTTATTGCTTTATTAAATATTGATAGTATTTGACTTTGAACTGTTAACTGTTCGAATATAACTATTACGATAGAAATCAAAAAACAACATTATTTTTTCAGATCGGACCACAATGACATGGGGGCTAAACGGCGTCTGTGAGTGCCTATTAATAAATATATATTCTATGTGCAGAAGTGTCTACTTAATATTTTGATTCTTAATAATTTATTTTCTTCTTTTAGAATTACTTCCTCGTCATCTTCGTCGCGTCCTCTAAGGGATATTGAAATATCCAACGCCCTTAATTATGGTAAGGGAAAATAGTTTTGCTTTAGCTGCTAATAAAAATACAAATAAAACCCGTACTGTGTTCTATAAACATCAGCTCTCATGTTACTGATACTGTTACATAAGTAGTAACTTAATACAGTCAATTATTTTTAGAATAATTGACTGTATTAAGTTACTACTTATGTAACAGATTATTTTAAAAAAAACGTAAATTATTACAGTCGGCCAATGTGGTTATTTTATCTTATATTTTACAGGCAGCGACGAGGACTCCGAAGAAGATGGCGAAGAAGAAATTGGACTCCAATCCACCATAGTCCCCAGGGTGGTACAAATGTTCGCGGCATCGGAGGATGAGGGTGAAGGTGGGGAAGTAGACGCATTTATTTCTTTTTCCTGGCCTCCGACATCCAATGATCACCCACCTGTCCCTAACTCTTCCGGTCCCATTCCTTCCACATCCCATGTTCCTGATTATTCTGTTCCGCCTTCCTTACCTACCCATACTCCCTCGTCCCCATCCTGTCCCATGTCGGAGCCAGGAAATAAATTTGATTTTAAATGGAGGGGGTTCCCGCAACCTCAAACTCCTCCTGAGCTGAGGAGGGAACCGTTCTCCCAGATAAACTGTGGGCCCACGGTTCCATATGCGAGCCCATATGACGCATTTACTGCCATATGGGATCGCGATATAATGGAACACATTGCCATGGAGACGAATCGATATGCACAACAGCTTGCAACGGTCATGCTGGTGGACGGTTCGCTCTGTCCGAGCAGCCGCATCACCAAATGGAAAGACACCGACGTAAGTGAATTGCACGTGTATTTCGCTATAATCCTCGCTACCGGGATTGTGGTGAAATCACGTCTCGAGGAGTACTGGAACAGCACGCTGGACATTTTCAGTACCCCCGGGTTCACTGCGGCGATGACGTATGACCGCTTCATGCTGTTGAGCAAATGTCTCCACTTTCAGGATAATGACGGTTGCGATCCTGAACTGATGACACGGGCTCAGGCCAAGTTGTTTAAGGTGCAGCCAATTTTGGATCACCTTAACAACAAATTCCAACAATTATATGTTTTGGGTCAAAACGTGTCTGTGGATGAAAGTCTGACCATGTGGAAGGGTTGGTTAGATATTAACCAATTCATCCGCAACAAAGCAGCTACAGTAGGAATTAAAACATACGAGGTGTGTGAGTCCCAGACTGGTTACTTGTGACGCTTTGAAGTCCACGCAGGCCATGATACCTCCTCAGACCCACAAGAGGACAGTCCAGTTTCTGGGAAAGTGCCAGCTCTTGTGCTCAGACTTTTAAATGGTCTTGAGCATAAGGGCCACACGATTTGGATGGATAATTTCTACAATTCTCCCGCGCTTGCACGAGAATTGAAAGTTCGGGGGTTTGACTGCGTGGGGACCTTACGAACGAATCGTCAGTTTGTTCCCATTGAGCTGACGAATCTTACGAAAAAAGACATGGCGATAGGTCAGGTGAACGGTTGAACTTCGGGGGATGTGGACCTCATCGTATACCGGGACAAAAACCGTGTGGCATTTGTCTCGACATACCATGGGCTAGCAACCGCGATGTGCGGCGATACACACAAGCCCACCGTCATACCAGACTATAATGTCTGTATGGGGGGGGGGTTGATCGCAAAGACCAGATGCTCGCCATGTACCCCATTGAAAGAAGGCGGAACAAAATCTGGTACAAAAAGTTTTTCAGGAAGCTCTTGAATGCTAGTGTTCTAAATGCCTACATACTCCACAAGGCACACCGCTCAATTTCTCACCGAAATTTTCGCCAAACTTTGGTGAGGGAATTGTTGGCAGCACACACACCACCAGCACCTACCCGTGCACTGCCGAACACCTGGCATTTTCCGGGGCAATACGATCTGCTCCCGGGAACAACACGGAACGAGCACCAGAGGCGTAGTTGTTCAGTTTGCAAAAAGCGAACATCAAGCTTTTGCAAAGCCTGCAACGTGCCCCTGTGTGTGTTTGGTTGCTTTGAGTCATATCACACTTCACAGTAAACTACACAAAAACACTGTCTTACACACAAGGTATTTAGGCACTAGTATTGAAGGTCTATCTGAAAAACACTTGTACTTGAGCACACAGTCCACCTGATGGTAAGTGGATACATCGTCACCCCTGAGGACTAAGATGGAATGCCTCCTTTTCAGTAAAAAGGGTATGCCGCTATTTTAATGGGAAGGTTAAAGTAGGTAGGTGTTACCATCCAAATCGTAATGGGAAATTTGGAAAACAAAAAGCTGCACATTTATATACTATAGTTTGTATATGTATGTATGTATGTGCGTATGTATGTATGTGCGTATGTATGTATGTAGTGCCTCAGATAGAGGGTTATGTTTTTGTGATAAATTTGTTTCTAACGAGTTATAATATGTATGTTTGTCTTTTGAAATTTTGGCTCATCATAAAATTGTTGGAACCTAGGTCCGTGTCATTCATTCAAATTGCAAACGTCATTATACTGATAAGGGATCGTACGAAAATTAGGGACGCAATGAAGGGGGGGGGGTTGCTCAACCTAATTTTCAGTACGTTTCCTTGGCATTTTGTAACATATGTATATATATGTCCATGATCGGTAGCCATGTACATATATATACATATATTATGTGTATATTGTACATATTTGTACATATCGAACAATGGTAAATTATGACCAACCATGCTTGGGTATCAACATGCTGCCTAAACCTTCACCTTCAACCTACAAGCCGCCGGTTCATTTTACCTCTTGCTGTGATTCGTGAACAAAGCATGATTTAAAAATTATGTCATATTAAGTAGTATCCCAAGTGATTGTCATTATTAGACCCGTTATGTTTACTATAATGTTTCAAAATAATGAGGGTTACAAAAATCACCTAGTCATTATCTTGTTGAAGACAAGTCGTATCCACACTTTGCTAGCATGTATGAGGCTAAAATGTTTAGATATTTACTACTTTCATGAGCTTGATGTTTGAAATATTTCTTAGAAACAACTTGTTTTTTTTGTTTAATTGATTACTAAATTTAATGTATATCTTGAAACAATAATTTCTTTTCCATTTGTAAGTAGATATTATCCAAAATAGACATGTTTTTAGAGGTACTAATTTTGGTGTCAAATTACATACCATCTTTGTTCCACTCATACTCAAATTTATATTGAATGTAACATGATTCTTTTATTTATATTTGTAGCTTATAAGCTTAAGTTGCTGCAAACAAAAGGTCTTTGTCCCATTCGCTCAGGGTCATTTTAGATAACAAGAAATGTGAGACCCTTTTTTGTTTACTTTAAGTGGAAGTATTTTTTGTGTCAACTTTGTAAACATGTGTTGTGTGAAAAAAATGTATAGGACCTTGTTAATTTTGGTTTGTATTGTAAACTTAGATATGTAATGTGTTAATTAAAATTAGTTTCAGTTTAATTATTGTTTTATTTTATACAAATTATCAAGAAATACAATAAAATTTTCTGTACCCCATATTAAGTAGTAATGTTTCTATGGCAAATAACTACCAATATGCTAAATATTTAAAGATATATACAAAATAGGTAATTAAAACCAATATTTTAATTGTAAGCGTACAGCATTCCTTTAAAAAAATCGAGGAAATCCAACTTTAAAAAAAACATATGCTTATAATATCCCTGTCTGTGCGCTTGCCGACGGTCGGCATCACAGATACGCAAAATGGCGGAAACATTAGTCACACTGTTTAGAGGATAATAATGATTAGAAATCAATTAAAAATAAAGAAGAAAAATTGTCACAACTATGTTTTGCCGCCTGAGGTTTTAAAAAAAATTAAAAAAAAAACTGTCAAACCTTTAAAACAAATCGTAACACCATCTACATCATCATCACCCATTGACGAAGAGGTTATAGAATTACCAGATGACATTGCAGACCTACAAATTGATTATTAACTTATATTTTTTTTTCAAATAATTCAATTAGTTACTAAATTTTAATTGTAGATACGTACAAACATTATTGTTAGTTTTAATAAATACTTAATTAGATCCGGTTTTTAAATAAACCCACTTATCCCTAACGCTGTATATTATTTAATTATCAATATAGAATATTAAAGTAGGCAAAGGATATTGTGATATTAGCCACTTCTAGCTACTTTTCGATTACGATTTTTTTTAAAAGCTGGCCACTTTTTTATTCTATTTAGCCACAAACTAGATTGTCCAAACGGCAACACTAATGGTAGCTTGCTACATATATATTTATCTATGTTCTATGGTGGTGATGATAATACAAGTACAACTTACAATTAAATTTTATCTCAGTTTTCGAAATATGTAATTCTAATTGTTAATAATACCAGATATCCACTACTACAAGTAAAATAGGTTTAACAGTAAGAAGTCATTATTTTACACGATGCCGCGGATAATGATAAAAGGCGGCGTTTGGCGCAACACTGAGGTTTGTCTATCCTGCCTACTTAATCGTTTTATTTTAACAGTTGCTTTCATTTGAAGAAATTACTTTTACGAATAACAATCTAATGTAATACGTTATATCCTCAGGATGAAATCCTTAAAGCGGCTGTTATGAAATATGGGAAAAATCAATGGTCCCGAATAGCTTCCCTGTTGCATAGAAAATCAGCCAAACAATGCAAGGCACGTTGGTACGAGTGGCTGGATCCCAGCATCAAAAAGACGGAATGGTCACGGGAGGAAGACGAAAAGCTGTTACATTTGGCGAAGCTCATGCCTACCCAGTGGAGGACTATAGCACCTATTATTGGGCGTACAGCTGCACAATGCTTAGAACGCTACGAATATTTACTGTAAGTTTGGTAAACATATCATAAATAATAGAAAGACGCATGGTTAAAAATGCCCCCATAGGTACTTTATTGGGTTGCACATATATTAATTAAGCAGAATGCTTTAAGAAACAGCTCACAATAGCTATGATTGCATTTAAATTCGGCAAAAGTTATTTTCGGGGTATCTTTGTGGTATTAGGTTGGAATTAGGGTGACCAAGGCTGCACTCAATAACTACTTCTACATTAGTAGTTTTGGCAAAAATTGTAAGGTACGTTGGGGTAATACCGGACGGATTTTCGAATAGTTGGAAGAGTCTGCCAAAAACTTTAATTTCTCGACATTCGTATACGTCAGATTTATAGAACATGGAGCAAACTGTTAATCGTTTAACGTAGTTTGGCTCTGAAAATCTTTTGCTTGTGTAAACTCAACGGTTTCTGCTTTAAAGGTGTGCGAAAACTAGACATACTTTTTTATATGCATAATGAAAAATTGGCCATTAAGGGGTAAGACCGGACTTAAATTTAAAACCACTTCTACTGCTTAGAGAAAAAAGTTTATAAAAGAGATATGTCCTATCTTTAACGCTCAAAAACATATTTCAATATGATCTATAAATTACTAGAAACATAAATGTTCCAAACGATTTTCTCTTTTTTTGTTTCTTGCCATCCGATCTTATCCCTGATATAAAGAAATTGTAATTTTATGTTTCTCAAACTTTGTTATGATTTAAGATGGAATTACTCAATATAAGAGAAAGATCGGATGCATTTGATTTTATATGGGAAAAAAAAATAACAGTAAGGACTGGCGAAATGCCCTGGGATAATGCAGGAGTTATTATAAATTATTTTTTAAATAATTATTATAAATTACATTTTGATTTGTAATAGAGGATAGATATAGATGTCTATGGGCCGCAGCAATCACTTAACATCAGGTGGACTGTATGCTCCTTTGTCACCCTTATCCTATAAAAAAAAATATTTTAATGTGTACTTAAAAGTAATAAAACCATCGTATTGTTTTATTACTTTTAAATATACAGACTTGCTAACGAGACTGAGTCCCATAGTCACTTGAGTAATCAAATCGAAAAAATATACACGAACAATGAAAGTTTAACAACCACTGCCATATTTGTAACAGGCAAAGATCGGATAATATTCATCCGATCTTCACTCACGAGGGGAAACATCGGATCTCGGCCTACAGCGATCTTACCCCTGCATGGACCAGCTTTATTTAGCTATAACTTTATAAAAATTAGTATCCACACAAAATAATAACAAAAGAAGCCATATTCTCGCTAAAAATAGTAAATAAAAGTGATAGGGAAAGATCGGATGGACAAAAATAATACAAAAATTACATTGTTTTATAAAATGCCACTCAGCACAGGTCCCACTTGCCGGAGTGACTGGCGCGAACTGAGGGTCGGGGCAGGATGAAATGGCGTCGTGTAGCATATTGTTAGCTTTTCAAAATATAGCATAATTCGCCGAGAATTTGAATACTACGGTCTTGCCCCATCACCGATCTTACCCCAACGTACCTTATAACCCGGACATCTTTATATGTGGTAGAGCCATGCTGCAGCTATAGTAGTAGTATAGTTGTAGCACGAAAGGGTCGGCTCGACAGGGGAAGGACCACACTCACATAATACCAGCATAAAATATCAGCTTAATGCTGCTGTGTTCGTATGGTGAGTGTAGAGAACTGGAGACCCATTTTACTGGAAAAGAGGCATTCCATCTTAGCCCTCACGGGTAACGATGCATTTACATTTTGATTCTTTATTGAGGATAAATGTAGATGTCTATGGTTCACAGCAACCACTTATCATCAGGTGGACTGTGTGCTCGTTTGTCACCCTATCCTATAAAAAAAAACTTAGCTCGGCACCTTAGCTGATGTTGTAATATGTGCAAAAAAGTATTTATAAGAAAATAATATATGTAATTTTTTTACATTTATGTTAAGTGCTTTTTCAAAGTATTTCTTTTACATTATAGAATTACTGTCTAATGAAAAACTTTAGTGAAATCTATCCAAAAGGAGTAAATATCATTCCTAATTATTTGGACATAAAAATTTCAGTGAAGACATTAACAATTTATCAACATATAGTGCAAACTCAACAAACACAGTTCACAAATTTTATAATAATAATAATAACAAATAATAGTAAAAAACAAGAACTCCAAAAATGGTTAAGATGTGTTATGCATCAGTAACAAAAATGCTGTCAGTAACATTTCTATATTTATGGTTATTATTGTTATGAAAAATTGGAGCATGAAATACTTATGATAATGAAAGCAATATGATCACTTTTTTACATAATAATTATGTGAAAAAAACTGCTGAACATTTTTTGATTTTCATGTTTTGTTAAAGAATACTAGAAAAGTTATTAATACTCTTGTGTTGTCGAATGGCTTATTTAAACTCGTGTCTTTCTGGGTTAGCAATCTGTATCCTTAACCAAAATTAGGGTACAATTGCATTAACTAAACTTTAAGTATTAAGTCTATGCTAACCAGTGGAAATGCTATAACTTGCTCTTGCTGCATTTCTTGAAAGTTGTGTATATACTTCTACATTAGTAAGCTGGATTTGTGAGCACAGTCGTTGTACTAATGCTGCTCCATATCACCAGTCTGATTTGGTTTAACATTTCAGATAAATATTTCACCTTCATTTGGTTACCAAAGTCCCATAGATTTGATTAAAAACAAATATTGGAAATAGAAAATAAATGATTAAATAACTATAATAATTATCTTTATTTAGCCATATCAACACATTTAGATGCTTTGTTTATGTTCAAAATGTTGGTGTCGTATTAAAAAGAAGGGAGCAACATTATGCATTGAAGCAGTAAATAAGTAAATGCTGTGGCCCATAGATCTACATCTATCATCTAATTAATGAAGAAAATATAATATAATGCTGATGTGTTGTCACTCCTGAAGATTAAAATGGAATTTTTTAGAAGCGTACTTATTACGCTTAAAAAATTGGTCTGTAGTCATCTATTGAAGACAACACATTTTACATGATTCGTCCGTTTAATATGTATTGCTAAACAGACACATATATTCATAGGTATTTGTATGTACTAGATATATATGTATGTATTCGTCATATATAGTTTATTTTTAGTAAAATGTATGTATTACATATGTAGATATCATTTTGTTATTTTATTCTATATTGCCACACCTACGTCAAACTCTCACCACTCCAAGGGTTGACTGGTAGAGAATACCTCAAGGCATTAAGTCCACCCTTTGTATTCTTTTGTTTTAAGGAATGTAATAAAGAATAAATAATAATAATAATGGAGTGGCTCATTATTTATTACCAGTAAAAAGGGTCTCTGGTTCTCTACATATAACTAATGTGCTGCTACTATTCTGTTGCTTTATTGTACCAGCAATAACTAGTTAAAGTAATGGTAGTAAAGTGTTTATAGGTATCACAACTGGGCTATCTTACAAACAGTAGTTTTTGTGATATGTAAGTAAACACCAAGGTCTAGTACTGATTATGGTTCTTATCCTAGGTCAAGCCTTAGTTAATGTTTTTCTCAAGAAATTTTTTATAACAGACTGGACAGAGTCAGAATGTTGGTGGTGTTTTAAAATTCATTATGTTATCACCTTATATGGGTGTTCTGAGAGGCCACTACTACTACTAGATAATGGCCAGAATAACTTGTGGTCCAATAGATATTGATTGACTGCAATGTTGGTCTGCTGCTGCTGCTGCTAGTCATGTGGTTCAATTCCTGGGTTGAACCACAATGAGTTATTGGGTATTTCCTTCAAGAAATTATCAGTAGCATTTTGAAGTCAGGAAGTCGGAGGTGTTTCACCCCTGTGACTCGGAAACCACATAAAGCTGTTGTTTCTGCAATCTGATCTCTCTCTTGTCATGTTGGATGGATGTGCCATTGGACTATGAGAGAGAGGGAATAGAGAGTTCACTAATGCTTGTACACACAGCCTTGCATATAAACCTGTTCTGTGCAGATGGTTAGTCTCTATTAGGAACAGGGACTTGACATGCTACTCAAAATAACATTACGCATAGTTCCAATAATGATAATTTGTACCGTTCCACTAGGATCGTAACAAAGTAATTTCCTTGGCTATAACAATACTAACAAATGAAACGAAATCTACAACTATATAATAACAATATTAAAAATATATCATTATTATTATAATAATATAAAATAATTATTAATATAACAATATAATATCGTTATTAATCTCTCAAAGATTATGATTTATGACGCATACTTTACATATTTTTATATAATAAGCAATGCATACTCTCTCTAACGAACATAATGGTGATGCTTGAATACGGTGGCGGTGGCTTGTACGGGGTTATTAATGGAGTGGTGCAGTGTACAAGTGAATTTGTAACATTTCAGCTGTAACAATATTGTAAGCGGATACAGGCATAATGTTACCAATACCTATAACGTAACGAAAAATATTGTTCTGCAAAAATGATATTCTCAAACATTATTTTGTATAACGTTATTGATATGAAACGAAATTCTTTTCGTTTTAAAGTCCCTGATTAAGACTGAGTATTTTCATTTATTATTATTATAAGTACTTATATGAAACACAAACTCTTCATCAGTGGTTGAAATTTTATGTAATGTTTGGACTTGTCTTTTAGAGACCAAGCTCAGAAGAAAGAGGAAGGAGAGGATATGGGTGATGATCCACGTAAATTGAAGCCTGGTGAAATCGATCCTAATCCTGAAACAAAACCAGCAAGGCCTGATCCCAAGGATATGGATGAGGATGGTAACTACAACATATTCTTAATATTATTAAAATGATCATTGCTACATGGAAACATTATCTTAAATTTTCACACATGATTATATTGGATTGGATATTGGATTTCAACTTTCATGTTGGCTATAAAATAAATTTATGAATAGTATTGGAATTAAAAAATATATGGATTACCTACTTATACATACAATATAAATATACATATTACAATACAGTGTAGTAGCTTTGTCAGATTATCCACCATATGTGAGAATGAATTCCATGTTGTCCCATGGGTGTCATAAGAGGCGAGGGATGGAAGGGAAACTGAAACAGGAAATAAACAAGCAGCATCTTCCTGCTAACAACTTAAAATAATAAACTGCAACTGCCGACATGCCTGCTAAATGTGGACTATGGCAAAATCCTCTATATATAGGCTGTAATGGATGTCAGTCTTTCTGAAATGTAATACAAATTCTATTAGGAAATAGTGTGGCATTTTTACACACACATGAATATTTGGACAAACATGTAACCATATATTATGGGTAGATCAACAGATTCATCCTTAGCTTGTAAACAAATTAACACCAAAAAAATGGTATATCTGTTATCTGTTCTCAGTCATTAAAACTTACTTGCATTTAGTTTACTCTTTTTTTTTACTGTTTTATGATGCCACTGCGTGGTAATCATCATAATTATACTATTTCTCTGGTAAGACATTTAGGCAATAATACTTTTGTTACAGAATTGGAAATGCTTTCGGAAGCACGTGCTCGCTTAGCTAATACCCAGGGTAAGAAGGCGAAGAGAAAGGCAAGGGAAAAGCAATTAGAAGAGGCAAGAAGGCTTGCTGCATTACAGAAGAGGAGGGAGCTTAGTGCCGCTGGTATTGCGGTGCCAATGAGGTTTGCTAAATTGCTATTTAAATATGTCGATAAGAGGTTTAAGAATTACTTTGTTGTGCCTAAACAATGTCCATGAGAAATTAATATAATCAATAACGAATGTATTCTTTTTGTATGTTCATTGAGAATAATTTTATTGTAATAGGAATAATATTATACTAATATAACAAAATATTCAATTTAATAGAGTATAATACAAACAAATAATTTTTTATGTAATTAATCCAGTCTAATTACTGTAATAATCTTGATATTTTGAACAATGTTCATGTTCTATAAATTAATAAAAATTATTGTCATTTGAGTGGAGACCAAGATTAAAATATTTATATTAATATAAACATAGGCGTAAGAAAAAGCGTGGTGTAGACTACAATGCTGAAATCCCGTTTGAAAAGAAACCAGCTGCTGGATTTTACGATACTTCAACTGAAGTGGTAGACCCGATGGCGCCGGATTTCTCCCGCCTCCGTCAGCAACATCTTGATGGGGAATTGCATTCAGAAAAGGAAGAGGTACTTTTTTCTTTGCATATTATTAAAAGTAAAATTTTAAGAAGATAACAAATTTTAATGACTTATTTTTTAGTTATGACCCATAACTGTCCGACTCAAGAAAAACATGCCAGCTTATTCATTTCTAGAAAAGCGTAGTCGTCGATGGACTTAAAAAAGCTGAAAGTACTGACTTTATTTGCACATATGATTTTTTTTTATTTAGTGTAGTCTCAAAGTGAATAACTATTTTATTCATTTTTAAGATTACATAAATAGGTATTGTTAATTATAGTTAATTTTATAAGTATGGAATGTTATGTTGTTTTTCTTTATTTGGAAAGTTAATCTAATAAGCTACAAACACCTTTGCGCGGTTTTACATTTACCTATTTACATACTGGCACGGCGACGGCAACGGCACGGTTGCCGGGGAAGCAAAAATATATAAAATATATGAAATGTTTTTCCACTTACCGGCGCCGGCGACGGCACGGCGATGACTCCCACCGGTGCCGTCGCCGGTGTCGTGACGGCAAAACTGCATGTGTATTGTGTACGTATTGCAACAGTGTGCGCTGGCCGAATTAGAAGGGACACGTTGAGATTGAGACTCAAAATTGACTTGTAAAATGACGAAATGTCTCTGCGTTCATGCGGAAGTAGTTGATATATTTTTTAGAGTCCATTTCCAACTTTTAAAATAGGGTATAATATGTTTCTTCTAAGTATTTTATTTTTAAAATTATATGAATTCAAAATTTGACTTCTCCGCGTTGATCTTAAATGTAAAAGATATAACAAACAAATACGACGACTTGACGAGACCATTTTTACCTGCTGTAGAACTGAAGTATTTATTTATTTTTATTTATTTATTTGCTTTTTAGTATGTATGTTACATGAGATATTGTTAAATACTATGTATTACATACTAAGTCCCTAATGGAGACATGCAAATTTATTTATTCTTAGAATTTATAAAATTATACAAAATTAACACATCAAAATCAATCATTATTGTTCACGCCAAACGCTAATTTCAAGAATCGACGCCAGGGGGCGCGCAGCGCGGTGAGTTCCTATCGGTTGACGTTCGCGCGAGACCGGATTGGTTGCTTGAGGGGCGGGTCGGAAGTGATTGAATGCAGTGCGTGACAGTAGCTTGAAAGGAGCGGTGCGGTAAATTAGAGTATTTTGGTGACCGCTGCATATATTTCGCGCGACCAGTTTTTTTTTTGGTTTTATGGTCTAGATTTTAGTATTTGTGCGCGTTGAATTCGCTATTGAATTTGTGGTTTCGTGAAGACCGCCTCGGATTAGTTTGTCTAAGTTGTAACTTGTCACTAGCACGGCGTGAGGTCGTCCCGTATAACCTCTTTTAGTGTCGGTTTGTTAGAAAATTTATGCAACGATGAGGAGTTTGTGGAGTCTAGAAAAATAGACGCCAGGCCGATTAATTGTTTGGAAGTTAATGTTTAATTGTACCGTCGCGTTAAGTGCCTTTTGTGTGTTGTCTATGTAGTTTTTTTTGCATGCCAGCTAGGCTGACTTTGAATCTTAATGCGGGCGTAGTATTTAATATCGTACGAAGGAATTTAGTTTTTCGGTTGTAACGCTGAACTTTGTGACTCGAGAAGAGACCGCGTTCTTGTTCGTGGTTATAATCTTGTTGCTACGTGAGACGGAAGTGACCTTTGATCCACCGTTACGTTTGTTACGTTTTTGATTACGATTAACGGGAATTTAGTTGAGTTTGAAGTTAATTAAATGTACAATAAAGTTGATAAACTGAAATAGTGAAGTGACGTCAGACTTGAGGTCGGATAAAGTGAACTACCACCTTTGGAGAGAACTACCACCTACACCTACCTATGGCCTGCCCGAGCCTTGGGGCGGTCTTAGCTTCGGATCCAGGTACGTACTATTTATTTACCTAGCCTTATCACTATCGTGTGGGTCAACTCTCCATAGGCATTTGAGCCCCATCCTCTGCTGCCCGTCGATTGGGCTACTGATGGGCCCTAGTCCAGTCTACCTTCGTTGGGGCAGCTCAGGGCGTGTACAATTATTAAATCGTTAAATTAGCGATGACAAACAATCTATCAATTATCCTAAATATATCAAAAGTAAAATTATAAAAAATATATATAATTAACAAATAAAGAAAAATAAATTAAACAATATTATATACCATGTCATTTTATAACAAAAAATGTCAATCGTGAGCTATAGTCCTATAAAAAATTGTCATCAGTAATTTAAAAACTCATTTACCGAGTAAAATGTATTTTGGAGAAGCCACTGGTATAATTTTTTTTTAATGTTTGCATAGGAAGATCTTTAATTATGTTTGGTATTTTATTGTATATTGTTTTACCCATCCAGTAACAACTTTTGCTAAAGTGTTTACTTCTTGGTATTTCGCTAATTACTCTCCGATCTGGGTATCTCGTGTTCATGGATACCACTTCTTTATTAAGTTTATAGAAACTCTTCCCGTGTTGTTTTACAAACTTGGCAACTTCTAAAATATACAAACAAGGCACGGGTAAGATCCCCAGTGTATGTGTTAGTTCTGCCCAAAATCCGAGGGTAGAATGACAACGGCAACGGCGTAGTGGGAAAAAGAAGCCACACCGTGCCGGCAAATGGAAAACCGCCCATTATGTAGTGCTTTACACGTCAAGGTCAAGCAATTTTGTGTTCTTAAAATGCCTTTATTATAACCATATTGCTCTTATACGATAATATGAGTAGCCGTATATCAAGAAAAACTCTAATTATCTATCTTATATTTTCTAAAAAATCATTTTATATTCCTACTTTGTAAAAAAACTTTTATGTGGACGTCCGGATGTTGATTTTGTATGTGCTCACGATAACTAAAAATTTACGTATGGGAACGGGTTTTTTATTAGCTTCAGAATTACATCATCTGGTTTCCTATTTCATATCAATAGCCCAGCCCTAGTACGCGTAGTTTGTTAATAAAATGATTTTCAACTTATATAAGTTTTATTGCTATTAAAAATTAAAGGCGCTTTCATATTTTTTTAGCCCTTAATAGACAAAGGACGAATGTACAGCCTATATCGATTTTATACTTTGTGTAACCGAATTATTTTGGTAAACATTATTACTTTTTTCCCTGTAGGTGACACTACCTGTTAAAACAATAGAGCGCTAAATTCAAAACACGTAACTAATATATTTTAAGTCAGAAATACAATTTACTTTTTTCATCAAAATTAAAATAAATGCTGATGAGGCGTGCACACAAATAAATAAATTATTATATACCGATATTACATTTTTTGAAAATACGAGTAAATAAAGCTTCTACTTTTATTTGAAATCATCCCAAATTGAATGCTATTTATGGGCAATAACTACTCTTACGCGCGATCCTGTGTGTGTGTGATTCATGTCACGTTTTCGTTTCTCAAGTTTTTGCCTACTGTTTACTTTCTTAGTGACACGCTTACTACTAATGCTTAAGATAATAACTACATGACGTGAATTATGATTCCAATTTTCCTTTTAAAGTTTAAACGAGCTTAGGATCGTCATAATAAATAAAATTAAAAAATATACTTTTGCTTATCAACGATGACTGTCATTATTATGGAGTATTTAAAAAAATGGAATAAACTATTAACAACTAAATAACGCAAGTAGTTCCAATATTTTAATATTGGTACCTCAAAATGGAATCCGTTTATCTTGTGGGGATGTGAATAACGAACACACTGCATATTAAATAACAATTTATTCACTACATAAATTTAAAGTAGCGGATCGGAGCGCAAACGAGTGGCCTGACGGTGCTGGACGATCGGATCGACTGGCGAGGCGAGAAAAACCGAAAACTTATTACCTGTTCTTGAGCAGTATTAACTTCCGTGAACGCAGCGATAATTTACTTATATTTTTGTCTCCATAACTTTGGGTCTCTTTATACACAGATAAAAGAATAACGGTGAAAGTTCCGGCGAGTTTGCAGACCATAGTATAGGGCCTCCGTGCACAATCCACCTATCTTCATATTCACTATTTAAGCTAACGCTTACTGCACTTGAATAGTTTTATTATCTGTTAATTGTTCTTCGATTGGTAGGTTAATTACGACACGTACGTTATTGCCGCGGTTAAGGCTCACTTTAGTATCTTTGCATACTACGTAAACTTTCATTGCCTAAATATAATATCCCACCATTTCATAGTTTCATAGTTTTCGCGGTTCGAATATTTTCGTTACGTCATTGGTAACGAAGTGTACGTAATGAGGTCATGGTCAACACTCAGCTGTCGGCCGGGCGAGCAACGTAGATACTTACCGGTGTAACGGTAAATAGACCCTTACGAATGTGTACGTGCGTAAAATAGTACGCGTCAGATATTTATAAATGATAATTAGTTAAAATAATGCATTACCACGCATTTTCAATTTAAAAGATAAAAACGACAGAATGTTTGAGATTTTTCTTAATTAATTTTTCTTCACCATTTGCCTATGTTACTTATTCTGAACCTTCTCTACAAATTTGGCCGGTTATTGCAACATAACCCTGTATACAGAGTGGTCCAAATAGTGACGTCCAAAAGAAAAATTTAAATTCCCCACACCTAGGGGTATCCGAAAATACCCCATATATGTTATCCGATTTTTTGTAGTTTTCGAGTTATAATTTGTTTTGTATTTTTTTAGTGTTTTCTGCCCTTGGGGCTTCAAAAATTCATATCTTTTTTTTATAGCATTTATTTTTCAGATTTTTTTTCTTTTGACATGATTGTTTTAAATTATACTTTCACACATAAAATAATAAATTTCCTAACATTCATGCAAGTTACTCAAAAACCATCGAAAGTAAGAATATTAGTTTTTAGTGGGATAGACTCAAATTTTGATCCTTAATTTAAAAATACAAAAAGGAGTTTCCATAGATTCCAGCTGATTTTAAAAACTTTGCATAACGGGCAATTATTTGCTGTAATCGGCCTTCGAAGCTAAAAATCCACAAATTTTTTTAAGCTTTAAAGAAATTTTTTGCCATCCCTACGGCAAATTTTAGTGGAAAATTCTCGATTGTATTCAAATGTACACAAATTGACCGATAAAGATGATGATAAGATGGTAATTTGTAAATATTTAATGAAATAAGGTGTTATTTATTCACTAGGTCATTAGGGCGCTTATTTTTGTATGATAACAAAAAAAAATTGTCAGTAATTAACCATTTTAATTCTTTATTAAAGCAAGTTTTCAAAATGACGCCCTCCCATTTCAATACTAAGATGACAGCGTTTTAAAAAGTTATCTTTTACTGTCTGAAAGAACGTGAAGGATTTTTTTTACATTTATCTTGCAGCTATTTCCAAATTTTCTTCCGATTCTTCTTCATTATCTACTTCCCGCGCGTACACCAGCTCCTTGTAAAATCCCTAAATAAAAGTCGATAGGGTTTAGGTCTGTCGAATGTGCAGGCCATTCGATCGGTTTTGTCGAAAAGTTTCGTTGAGATACTTACAAATTAAATTAAAATTAAAAATAATTTGTTGTCGTACCGCTACGTTCACGTCTTCCAACAATTCATAAAAGTGATTTTGTAAAAAATTCAGCCATCGGGCTGTTAATTTACGTGAGTTTCGGTGCAATAATAATAATTATAATTTTTTTTCACCAAAACTCCAGTAAAATAACACTAGCAAGACACGTACATCATAATAATTCATAATTTGAGCATTGTTAAACGGGTTTTCGACCTATTTTTTTTTACATGTTATTACATAAATTTATATAAGAATGACAAATTAGGCAAAATAATTTTTCAAAACTAAATTTTTTTGTGGGTTTTTAGCCTATCCACCTTCGAAGGCGGATTATAGCGAATAATAGCCCATTAAGTACCAATTTTTTTTTAAATGTTTTAAATAGCTTAGGTACTTGCAAAGTTTTTAAAGTCAGTTAGAACCTATGGAAACTCCTTTTTGTATTTTTAAATTGAATTTGAATATTTGAGTCTACCCCACTAAAAACTAAAATTCTTATTTTCGGTTCTTTTTTGAGTAACTTGCAGGAATGTTAGGAAATTTATTATTTTATGTGTAAAAGTATCATTTAAGACAATTATGTCAAAAGAAAAAAAAATCAGAAAAATATCTACTACAAAAAAGATATGAATTTTTGAAGCCCACCGGCAGAAAACACTAAAAAAATACAAAACTAATTATAACTCGAAAACTACAAAAAATCTCATATATATGTATATCTGATAATATACATGGGGTATTTTCGGCTATCCCTAGGTGTGTGGAATTTAAATTTTTATTTTGGACGTCACTATTTGGACCATTCTGTATATAATATATAAAATTCAATATGTTAAGGTATATATATAAATACAATTTAATATTAATTAATTATGTACTATAATTTAAATTAGTAATTGTAAAGTTTATTTGTTTCTATAGCAAGAGCGTAGGAAGGATAAGCAGAAGTTGAAACAGCGTAAAGAGAATGATGTGCCACAAGCAATGCTACAAGGAGATCAACCTGCACGTAAACGAAGTAAACTGGTGCTTCCTGAACCACAAGTGTCTGATCAGGTTTGTAGTGTCGTATGAAATTGTTTCTACAGTTATTTTTAATATAGAAAGCTGCTCAGGTTAAAAGTTCTATTATAATTTGTTATACAGAATGATATTCAGTCTTACCTTAAATTTCAACAGAGTAATTAAAGGCTTATTATTCTATAGTATACCTTTGTATAGTAGAATTTTTTTGTCGATATGTGCAGTCTGTTAACCTTCTTCACAACGGATTTGATCATTACGACTAGAATTTGTTGATTACATAGTATTAATATTATAATGCTGTCAGTAGAGACAATTCCTCTTACTTTTTAGTACCCTTTAGTCAAATACAAAGATGCAGTAGTTGTAGTAAGGGGCAATTTAGGGAAACTGAAACAGCAGATGTGCAGCAGCATTTTCCTGCCAGATAAGTGTGGCAACTATGGCAAAATCTTCTTTATGAGGTAATCTATGGGAAGGGCTTATGTTTAGTAGTGAACTTTTGATATATTTAATGAACAAAAAAAATTATAAGGATATACATAATACATATAGACCCAGAACATTAAAAATATTTTATAATAGTGATTATATTTTATATTTTACATGTGTTAGTTTTTTTGTTATGTTTTCTTTTACCACCAAGTTTATAAAATACATATCCTTGTGCCCATCAGTGGGGCGTAAACAGCTGTTGCTTTATTATTTCTACGTGGTAGAGCCATGCTGCAGCTATATTATGGTTGTAGCACGAATGGGTCGGCTCGACCGGGGAAGGACCACGCTCTCACAGAAAACCAGCGTAAAATAGCAGCTTAATGCTGCTGTGTTTCGTATGGTGAGTGTAGAGAACCGGAGACCCTTTTTACTGGCAAAGAGGCATTCCATCTTAGTCCTCACGGGTGACAACGCATCTGCATCTTGAGTCTTTATTGAGATAGATATAGATGTCTATGAGTCACAGTAACCACTTACCATCAGGTGGACTGTGTGCTCGTTTGTCACCCGATCCTATAAAAAAAAAACACATAGTACAGCCTATTAAAAGTCTACTGCTGAACACAGGCCATTTAAATTGCGCTTGGTAGGTGGACAACTATAAATTATAATAAACTGTGGTAGTAGCCACAGTTCTTTAAAACTAAATCATTTTGAACAACTAAATTATGAAATAATAATACAAATTTTATGTCCTTTTCCCGGAACCACATTTAATTGAAGCTTAATAAAGTAACGCCATGTAGTGGCATTGTAAGAATATCCACTACCCTATAACATCCCGTGGGGGGCGACAAAGGTTGGCAACTATGGTAAATATCACTCCTATGAGATGATAATATGGGGGAGGGTTAGCTCCAGGTGTGAAGTTTGAAGGTTGTAACGGTTACCGTTAGTGGCACGTTTGGTTCGGTTGGTTGATGGGTTTGTGTGCGGGCGCAGGAGCTGCAGCAGGTGGTGAAGCTGGGGCGCGCGTCGGAGGCGGCGCGGTCGAGCGCGGGCGCGGCGGGCGCGGCCACCGACGCGCTGCTGGCCGCCTACGCGCTGGCGCCCGCGCCCGCCACCGCGCTGCGCACGCCCGCCGCGCACCGCGACAGGTGACCCTCCGCACGCACCATGCACGCACCGCGCACTCTTCACGAACGATCCTCTCTAGTCCTTCGAGCCGGATTATCATCCCCGATATGCTTGAAATAGATTCTTATTAGTAATAAGTGTCATATTTCGTTTTTTTTATTTTATATTTTATAAACATCTTCCGCTTTCTGTGACATTGTGTCGTCAACTTGTCAATACTCATACTGTTTCCATCATTTATATTTAATCATTATACTAGTAACAAAAATGACATACTTTTCTTTAAAACACTTTATAATATTATCTCATCCAACTGCATCGTTTGTCTAGTGGTCGTAAACGCGATTGCTGATGATCATGAGCTCCTGAGTCGTGCATAAATTAGTTATTAGGCTTTTTCTCATGAAATTCTCGGTAAACAGCCTGAAGTTAGGAAGCTAGCGATTTTCACACCCGTGCCTCAGAAAGCATGTAATGCCGTTGGCCCTGCACCTGATCTCTCTCCGCTCGTGTAAAATTATCGTCCCATCCAATTATGAAAATGAGAGAATAGAGAATGCACCTATGCTTGCGCATACACATGGCCACTATAATCCTGTCTTACGCAGATGGCCGCCGTGATCGTAATTCAGTCTAGAAGATTATCCCATAGAATGGCGAAATTTAAATAGAACATGGTTAACTGTAATGTCGCCTAGGAAACACATCAACTTAAAAACTTTTTATCCGTATGTCATACGAAATATCGAATATTAATAATTAACATAATTAATTTAAACACATCTCATATAGTCATAATTTTCACTCATTAAAAAGAAATCCTTTCGCTTAACTAAAACTAAATACAAGTCTAATAATTTTTAGATCCTTATGTCTATTGTAAGGAGATAAGTTAGCTTTATTTTTACAATATCTGTTTAATTTGGCTTATAACAAAGCAACTATATACTATACTTAAAATAACCTAATTAAAGTTTATAACAATATAAATATTTGGTTTCAGAATACTAATGGAAGCGCAAAATGTGATGGCGTTGACGCACGTTGACACCCCACTAAAGGGTGGTCTTAACACTCCACTTCATGAATCCGATTTCTCAGGAGCACTGCCACAATCGCAAGCCGTCGCCACTCCTAATACGCTGTTAGTTACGCCTTTTAGGTGAGGATATTTTAATTTTGTTAATAAATCTAAAATCCCAAATATTTTGATTGCCTCTAATCATTACTGTCTTATCACATAAATTATTACACAACGGATGCTGGGGCAGGTTAAGACCAATTTCTATAAGTCAAAGCTGGCTATGGAGGATGTAGACACCAATAATGACGAGAACCACTTTATCGTTAATGTTTTTTTTTTTGCTTAGTTCTAGTCTTATAGTGGAAACAAGTAAAATGCAGTGACACCATCTTGAATTTAAAATATGTTACTGTTAGTATAATTTCAAATTTCAACTCTGTCATCCTCTTCAATGTGCATTGAAGTAAACATGATTACGATGATTCTTTTAATATAAATAATGGTGGCAAAAATACGCAGTAAACCTAATGGTAATTGAATCCCGTGACACAAACACCTATTCTCGATAAAGAATTAAAATGAAGATATATTGACACTGAGGAACGCTAAATCAAATAGTGTCTTGTTAGTAGTAAAATGAACTGCACTTCTCGTCACTCAGCATAGTGAACACGGCGGCATTATGCTGCTACTTAACGCTGGTATTGTTTGTGGGTGTGGTCCTTCTCCAGACAAGCTGACCATTTGTGCTGCAGCCATAATACACTGTGGCATGGCCCCTCCACGTATAGAATTGATGTGTTCAATTGCGAATGAGCAATAATTTTTATATTCATGTATCATATTTAATGGAAATTTGATATTTGCAGATCTTCTCACAGTGAAGCATCCACTCCTAGTAATTTTAACACGCCTGGCCAAGGACAGACCGGACAACCAGGATTAACTGTATGTATATTTATTCAAGTTTTTTTTTTTCTATAATATTGAATGAGAAATAAATGTAAAAATCTATTTCAGACTCCTGCGCTCCGAGATAAACTAAGTATAAATCCAGAAGATCAATTGGGACCAGGTGACACACCACAACTAGCCAACAAAATGCAAAAACAGGTAAAACTAAAATATTTTTTATGTAAGTTTTGTAAATGGAATGTATTGTTTACCTGATAGGAAGTAATGACTTGTGTATAGAGCGAGTTTGCAATGAAGAACGGAGAAGTAAAAGAAAAATGTGTAGTTGTTACCTCCAATGGCAACATTGCCATTTAATTTGTAAGGCATGTACACCTGTTTTTCATATTTTACTGAATGGCACAGTGCCACATTATATTCCTTGAGCTAGTGTTCCGAGCAACCAAAGCCTTACAGTATAGAATGGTAAATTGACGTTTAAAATGTCATATGGGGTTTCTATTAATGATCTATGCTATAAGAGCAATGTGCATTTGGTACATACAGGCATCAAAAGACACATAAGCAGCCGGTAACCTACTTTTAACATTATATTTAGTCTTATAATAAAAGTATTTAACGTTGCAGTTAAAAGCGTCCGTCCGAACTGCGCTTCAGTCGTTACCGACACCTCGTAATGATTACGAGATAGTCGTACCAGAAGAGAGCGATGAGCCGATGGAGACCTCGAATGCGATCAACTCCATCGAAGACCAAGCAGACGCCGACGCTCGTATGTTACAAGAACAGGAGGAGAAACGTACGTAACTTTTATATTATAACAAATATTATTATACAGGGTTATTTTGCAATATACGCCCAACGGTGAAGA
Source organism: Parnassius mnemosyne (assembly GCA_963668995.1). NCBI lineage: Eukaryota > Metazoa > Arthropoda > Insecta > Lepidoptera > Papilionidae > Parnassius > Parnassius mnemosyne. The sequence goes on along the minus strand of CAVLGL010000104.1, from coordinate 20,949,524 downwards.
AAAATTATTAAAAAAAATTTCAAACATTGTCTTTTTTATCTTTTAAATTCAAAATGCGTGGTAATGCATTATTTTTACTGATTTCATTCATTAATATGTAACGCCTACTATTTTACTACACACGCACACATTCGTAAGAGTCGCTCGTTCGGCAAAGACGTACGCGTACGCGTAGTTGTTGCCTATTAATCACATTAAATTTGGGATAATTTTGAATAAAAATATAAGCCTTAATTACTTGTATTTTCAAAAACTGCATTAATTGTATTGTTTTTATAGCAGAGGGGGCAAACGTGCATACGGCTCACCTGATGGTAAGTGACTACCGCCGCCCATAAACAACTGCAACACCAGGGGAATAGCAGATGCGTTGCCGGCCTTTTAAAAAGAGCAGGTTCTTTTCTTGAAGGTTCCTAAGTCGTATCGGTCCGGAAAAATCTGGTGGTATTCGGTTCCACAAGAAAATTGTGCGAGGAAGAAAACTTCTTTTAAATCGCATTGTGGTAGACCTTCAATTATCCACTGGTAAGGATGGTATCGGGAGTTTTACCGCGATGTGCAATGGTAAATTTGAGCGGCTGGAATTAGTCCGAATAATTCATCAGAGCACTCCCGTGGTAGATGCGATAAATGCGCATTCCAGCCGCGCGAAATGGATACCGCATTGGAACACGCGCCAAATTGTTCGTTGGAATGTTTAAACGTGAAGCGGGCCGTTCCATCTGGTGTCGGTTTTTTAACGCGTATCAAAGTAGATAAGTTTTGGCGCGTGCGCCAGTTGGGACGGTTGTTTTCATCATTCATGTGTTCGTTGCGTTCCGATCTATGGATAATAAAAGTTTGCGCAAATTGATAAAATTATATGGTTCAAAATAACTGCTGTGGAATAGCAAAAGTCGTTTTTATTATGATAACGCGCTCAGAGAAGATGTATGGAACTATGAAAACAGCAGCTGTTCGTACACGACCGACATTCATGTTGAACGGTCAACCACTGGAACGGTTGCCGCGCGCGCCAGACGCGCTTCAAAATTTTAGAACGCGTTCCGCGGAACGCACTGGTCGGCGCGGTCAGTCAAGGCGCGCGCGCCAAGAGCGCGTAACCGATACGTGGATTAAGACGCGCGTGAGCTTGAGTGCGCGCGTGACACAAGTCATACTTTTTAACTTCTGAAGCCCCGATATTGTATTAGGCCAACTTCGTCAGACCTATGGCCAAGGTCAATAATATATTGTTTGCAGAACAATTCTTTTTTAAATATTATTTATAAGAATTATACAACTAAAATTCTAATAATTTTATTATAACTAGCGATCCGCCCGAAGCTCCGCACGATTAATTTCTGGACTTCGCAGCACCAAATGTGAATGTAAACCCATACCCATTCAAACTCCCAAAAAATGCATCAAAATCGGTCAAGCCGTTTTCGAGTTTTAGCGAGACTAACGGACAGCAATTGATTTTTATATATAGGGATTACTTTCGTTATTAAATTACGAGAATTAAATAAATAAAATAAATTAAGAGAATTTACTCCAAATGCTTCCCTCTATTAGAACTACGTCGGCTTCGCAGCTCGATGTAGTACTTGAGAAACCGTGTAGATGACGCTGTCACAGAATTATTTCATTAGTGAAAATTAACATAGTAGTGTAAATCAATAGGTGAACACACTTCCATTTTAGAGGTTTTCAAATAAATTGGTAATTTTAAGGTAGAAATCTTTTAAAACAACAATATCAAACAACATCTTTTTATAAATTATTTCTTATATTTACGCGAATACTGCACATTTAAATAAAACTAGTTTTACGGATTTTATGGCGTATATTAACTTATTTTATATTCCTGACGTTTCGAGTACTTTACAGCACACATGGTCAGAAAACAACAAAAGTTTATAATTTTTAATCTGGAGGTAGCCGTCATTACCATGACATTGGGACGTCAAACACCTCTTTTCCCCCTGTGACCCCCTGTGAACATGGGTACAGCACCCATGGTCACAGGGCGTAGGGGGGGTCAAAGTACTCGAAACGTCGGGAATATAAAATAAGTTAATATACGCGATAAAGTCCGTAAAACTAGTTTTATTTAAACATTTTTTTACAAATGAAACAATTATGTGAGCCATCTACACGATCTCTGAAGTACTACAACGACCTGCGAAGACGATGTTGGTAAAGTAGCATTATGGCGTAATAAAGCAAATTGAAATTAAATTTTTTAAATTTATCTCTCGTATTATCTTAATTCTCGTTATATAGTAATGAGACTAATTGTAATCAGGTATGGAAAAAAATCATGATTTTTTGAATTTTTTGATTTTATCTGTATATTTGGAAATTCACGAGTTGGGGTAACACTTTTTGACATAGTAGGATTAAAAGTTTATGAATTCATAATATGTATGAGACTGATTAAGAGTAAAATAAATAATATTGTATTAATTACAATTCATATATTAAGGGTGAATTTCTAAAAAAAAAAATTTGATTGATTTTACTAAGGTTATGAGACTGACAGACCACATCGCTACGTCTTTGTTGATTTTCCAAAGCTTACGAGACTATTGTAGTAGAATAATAAGAATAACATAAAATATTTATGATTTTACCTTATTTTTAGCCAGTTTTTTTTTTCATTTTCTGCCTGTTACCTTAATTTTGATTTAAATCAATGATTTTTTTAATCAAAATCAAGCGATTTAAATCACTCTGATTTAAATCAGCCAACCCTGATTGTAATAAAAAATTTAGAATTGTAGTTGTATAATTGTTATAAATAATTTTTTTTTTTTATAGGAGAGTGGGCAAACGAGCATGCGGCTCACCTGATGGTAAGTGACTACCGCCGCCCATGAACAACTGCAACACCAGGGGAATCGCAGATGCGTTGCCGGCTTTTTAAAAAGGAGTACGCTCTTTTCTTGAAGGTCCCTAAGTCGTATCGGTCCGGAAAAATCGCTGATGGTAATCGATTCCACAAGGAGGTCGTGCGAGGAAGAAAATATCTTCTAAATCGCACAGTGGTGGACCGCCAATCATCCAGATGGTGTGGATGGTATCGGGAGTTCTGCCGCGATGTGCGTTCGTGAAATTTGGCGGCTGGGATTAATCCGAACAATTCCTCAGAGCACTCCCCATGGTAGATGCGAAAGAAAATGCAAAGGGATGCAACATCTCTTCGCAGTGCCAATGAATCGAGCCGATCGGAAAGGGCTCGGTCATCGACAATTCGAGCCGCTCTGCGTTGGATGCGGTCAAGTGGAAGGAGCTGGCACTGGGGAGCCCCTGCCCAGAGATGGGAACAGTATTCCATGTGAGGCCGAACTTGCGCCTTGTAAAGTAGCAGGCGGTGTGCCGGCATGAAATACTGTCCCGCTCTGCTAAGCACGCCAAGCTTTTTAGAGGCCAATTTGGCCTTCCCTTCCAAGTGACCACGAAACTGCACGTCACTCGATATGTCGACTCCGAGGATACCGATACTGGCTGAGGCAAGAAGGGGAGTGCCTTGAAACTGAGGAGATACGACAAAGGGGTTCTTTTTAGCGGTAAACGCGCAAACTTGTGTCTTCTGAGGATTAAATTGGACTAGATTTAGTCGCCCCCAATCCGAGACTTTGTTCAGCAAAGACTCGACTTCAGACACAAGTTTGTTCCGGTACTCAGCGACGTTTTCCCGAGAAATATTGGCACGGCCGGTGTATAGAGCATCACCAGTGCTGTCATCCGCATAGCAATGAATGTTACCAGTTAGCAACATATCATTGATATGCAGAAGAAACAGCGTTGGTGATAGCACACAGCCTTGTGGAACACCAGCGTTAATAGGCTTGTAGTCAGAGCATGCACCGTCTACAACGACCTTGATGCTCCGATCTACAAGGAAGCTGGTGATCCAATTGCACAATTTCTCGGGAAGCCCATAGGAAGGGAGCTTTGAAAGAAGCGCTTTGTGCCAAACCCGATCGAAGGCCTTCGCAATGTCCAGACTAACGGCCAACGCCTCCCCCTTGGACTCTACTGCCTCCGCCCATCTATGGGTCAGGTAGACCAGAAGATCACTAGCTGATCGACCCCGACGAAAACCGTATTGGCGGTCACTAATCAGCTGGTGATCCTCAAGGTACCGGATGAGCTGGCAGTTAATAATGGATTCCATTATTTTGGAGAACAAGGAGGTGATCGCGATAGGCCTATAGTTGGATGGGTCTGAGCGGTCGCCTTTTTTAGGGATCGGGTGGACAAAAGCTGTCTTCCATGAATTCGGGACTACGCCTTGGGAGTAGGAGTACCGGAAAAGACGCGTTAGGACCGGTGCCAACTCCGGAGCACACGTCCTCAGCACAATTGGGGAGTTTCCGTCAGGCCCACTCGACTTCTGGATGTCCAGGGAGAGCAGTGCTTTGCGAACCGAGCGCTGTGAGAACAGCACATCCGGCATGGAGCACTCACACCGCGGGATGGTTGGCGGTGTTTTCCCCCCGTCATCAAGAGTCGAGTTGGACGCAAAAAAAGGTCGGCTTTGTCTTTTGCGTCATGGGCCAGTCAGTCATCCTCCCTGTGCAGAGATGGTAGTGATGGCTTACAGAAATTCCCTTGGACAGCCTTGGCGAGAGACCAGAATGCACGGGTTCCCGAAGGAAGGCGAACTAGTTTCTCGCCAATTCTGCCTATGTGCTCTGACTTTGCCTTGGCAATAACTCTTTTGAAGGACCTGGAGGCGAAGTTATACTTCTTTTTAAGTGTGCTGGTATTTACATCCCGAGTCGCCGAAGCCGCAGTCCAGGCTTGATAACACTCCTGCTTACTGCGTAATGCAGTCTTACAGGAGCGACCAAACCAAGGCTGAGATCTGCCTCCGATGGGTAATATAATAAATAAAAGAATTGTTCTGAGGGATTTACAAAGGTGACATTTGATTATCTCATGTATTGATTTGGTATGTGACAGATTGAGGTTAATGACATTCTTATTCTTAGTGGAATCGTATTGTTAGTGTGCTTCAAACAGTTTCAATATACTTATATGTTTAGTAGTGGATTAGTGAATGGCTGTAATGGATGAATGGATGGCTTACGTGAGTATTTTTCATTTCGTGCAGGCGCGGCGGCGCTGGCGCTGCGGTCGAGCGCGGTGCGGCGCGGCGCGGCGCGGCCGGCCGACGTGAACGCGGCCGTGCTGCGCGGCGCCGCCTCGCTCAGCGCGCTGCAGCACGCCGAGGAGCTGCTCAAGGCCGAGATGCTCGCCATGCTGCACTACGACGCGCTGCACGACCCGCCGCCAGGTAGGTGCGCGCCCGCGGCCCGTCCTGCAACTTATCGTACGACGTGCACGCGGCCGTGCTGCGCGGCGCCGCCTCGCTCAGCGCGCTGCAGCACGCCGAGGAGCTGCTCAAGGCCGAGATGCTCGCCATGCTGCACTACGACGCGCTGCACGACCCGCCGCCAGGTAGGTGCGCGCCCGCGGCCCGTCCTGCAACTTATCGTACGACGTGCACGCGGCCGTGCTGCGCGGCGCCGCCTCGCTCAGCGCGCTGCAGCACGCCGAGGAGCTGCTCAAGGCCGAGATGCTCGCCATGCTGCACTACGACGCGCTGCACGACCCGCCGCCAGGTAGGTGCGCGCCCGCGGCCCGTCCTGCAACTTATCGTACGACGTGCACGCGGCCGTGCTGCGCGGCGCCGCCTCGCTCAGCGCGCTGCAGCACGCCGAGGAGCTGCTCAAGGCCGAGATGCTCGCCATGCTGCACTACGACGCGCTGCACGACCCGCCGCCAGGTAGGTGCGCGCCCGCGGCCCGTCCTGCAACTTATCGTACGACGTGCACGCGGCCGTGCTGCGCGGCGCCGCCTCGCTCAGCGCGCTGCAGCACGCCGAGGAGCTGCTCAAGGCCGAGATGCTCGCCATGCTGCACTACGACGCGCTGCACGACCCGCCGCCAGGTAGGTGCGCGCCCGCGGCCCGTCCTGCAACTTATCGTACGACGTGCACGCGGCCGTGCTGCGCGGCGCCGCCTCGCTCAGCGCGCTGCAGCACGCCGAGGAGCTGCTCAAGGCCGAGATGCTCGCCATGCTGCACTACGACGCGCTGCACGACCCGCCGCCAGGTAGGTGCGCGCCCGCGGCCCGTCCTGCAACTTATCGTACGACGTGCACGCGGCCGTGCTGCGCGGCGCCGCCTCGCTCAGCGCGCTGCAGCACGCCGAGGAGCTGCTCAAGGCCGAGATGCTCGCCATGCTGCACTACGACGCGCTGCACGACCCGCCGCCAGGTAGGTGCGCGCCCGCGGCCCGTCCTGCAACTTATCGTACGACGTGCACGCGGCCGTGCTGCGCGGCGCCGCCTCGCTCAGCGCGCTGCAGCACGCCGAGGAGCTGCTCAAGGCCGAGATGCTCGCTATGCTGCACTACGACGCGCTGCACGACCCGCCGCCAGGTAGTACGTATAGTAGTACGTACTCTACGTACTACTACGCACGTTGGTACTCCTCCTTCCACACTGTGTCTGTTCCAATACGTAGTACATATTAGTTCATCAATAAACAATCCCAGGTCAGGTCAAAATCATATGCGACGAAAGTTGAACACCACGGGGTTTTAGTCGGTGCGAGTCTGACATAACCCGTCCTTGCCCCCGCGAGGCGGCTATGCGTAGGCATTTTCGTATGTAAAAAAAAGATCAAAATCAGTTGTTAGCTTTTTCTGTCAAGAAATTTTCAGTAGTAACAAGGAATCAAGAAGTTGTAGTGTTTCACCCCGTGCATCAGAAAATACATAAAGCTGTTGATCATGCATCTGATGTTTCTCCGGTCATGTCGGATAATGGTTATCCATCGCACTATGAGAGTGTGGAATAGAAAGTGCACCTGAGCTTAGGTATATACACTCAGGCATTATAACCTGCACCTGCGCAGATGGCTGGTCACCGTTGAAACTAGCCGCTGTGCCGGAAACTTAGTCTGGGGACGACATGTTGCATACATTGCATAGCTAGTGGACACACCTAAGCATCCTGTTAAAATGAAATGCGAAACTAGCCAAGTTAACCGATTCGTTACGGCACCGATTTTCGACAACTTTGGCGGCGAACAAATATTCCATGACACGCCTGGCGTGTCAAGCGCAACAGACGACGGCTATTGTGCCATCAGCCATGTGTAAGAATAATTTTCTTTTTTATGCTTTTTTCACTTGTTTAGACCTTTACTAGAATTAAGTTTAGTTGACATCAAACATCGGTTACAAACGGAAGGATACTTGTTTTTAGTGGGTAACTACGTGTTTTCTTTGAAAATGAGAGTAAGTGACTTTTTTTATGCAGAGATTACAAACCTTTTGTACTATTTTTTGTTTTATAAAAAAATAATTTATATAAGAAGGTACAGCTAAATCACCCTGGAACACTGTTACAGAACATTGTTAAGACGTCAATCCCATTTATTGTATGTAATAATTAACGGATTATTGAAAATAAAATAAGTCAAACCCAGAGATTTTAACACCATCGTGTGTTACGATATGTATAGTAGACAGACACTAGTACCCACTACACGAAAACACACGCCCGAATCTATAGCGTTAGAAAGTTTAACACATAAATATGATTCGCCACCTATACAATGGCTCAATCGAGTCTTGAGACCATCACGTTATTATCATACAACCTATTACTTACTGCTAAAGTAAAGGGTTGTTTAAAATTCGTGCCATCTATTATTCATTGTACATTTTTTGTACGTGGTAGAGCCATGCTGCAGCTATATTAGTAGTATAGTTGTAGCACGAATGGGTCGGCTCGACCGGGGAAGGACCACGCTCTCCCAGAATACCAGCGTCAAATAGCAGCTTAACACTGCTGTGTTTCGTATGGTGAGTGTAGAGAACCGGAGACCCTTTTTACTGCAAAAGAGGCATTCCATCTTAGTCCTCACGGGTGACAACGCATCTGCATTTTGATTCGCAAACGAGGATAAATGTAGATGTCTATGAGCCACAGCAACCACTTACCATCAGGTGGACTGTGTGCTCGTTTGTCACCCTATCCTATAAAAAAAATTATACAGCATGAATAATAACTGATGTCGATCAACCTGTTCAAAGCACAGCAACCTTCCTAAATTACCATCATGAAACAAATTTACATTAAGGTTCAATGTCTAGAAAGAAAAGGATGATCAATGATCACAACAGATCCAAAAGCAAGTTACTGTTCCAAAATATTAGCTTGATATAGATCTGAAAGCAGTACTACTTAATAAGCAAAATTGAAAACGATCACATTCACATGTTATTTGAATAATGAAAAGACATTATTCTGGATATATTACAGGCATAGACAAAAAACGAATTGTTCAACTGCAAGCATCACATTTGGCCTATCTTGAACAACATCCATACGAAGAATTCACCGCCGAAGAGTTATCTGAGGCTAAACAGCTCTTACAGAAAGAAATGGAGGTAGTAAAGGCTGGTATGGGACATGGAGAACTCAGCTTGGATGCTTACACCCAAGTGTGGGAGGAGTGTCTAGCTCAAGTAAGTAACAATGTTATCACAATTAGTAGCGTAAATTGCACAATTTACCAATTATAGTTTAGCGAATTTACAATATTTTTCACAATTAAGTAGTTAAACATTAAAATACGATATCCCCAATATAAAATAAAGGTTGATGTAATGTCCCAAGGGAAAATTCGTATAAAGGAAAATTAATAGAATGTAAAATTCACGATAGAAGTAGATAATAAATATAACTTAATGGTCCATCATAAACAAAATTGTTTGGGAGTAAATAAATATCACCATCTCTCTATTTAGAACAGAAATAAGTTTTACTAGCTTATAAGGTTTGTGCAGTTAAAATTAAAACAAAAGCCTATGGGCTGGTATTTTAAATAATTTATTTATTGTCATTTATTCTCAGGTACTTTTCCTGCCTGGCCAGAATAGGTATACACGTGCCAATTTAGCGAGTAAAAAAGATAGGTTAGAATCGGCTGAAAAAAGATTAGAACAAAATAGAAATCATATGGCAAAAGAAGCAAAGAAATGTTCTAAAATGGAGAAAAAACTTCGAGTATTGACCGGTAAACAATTTTATTGTAAATTTATTTAATTTTGACTTATCTTTCTCTCTGAGGAAATGTGCTTGTTTCAAATATTTTTTCTATATTTAGGTGGTTATCAAAGTCGAGCAGCATCGCTTATAAAACAGTTTCAAGAGCTTCAAGATCAAATTGAGCAAGCTAATTTGGAACTGTCTACGTTTAAGTTTTTAGCTGAACAAGAGAAGGCTGCAATTCCGCGTAGAATAGAGGTATAATTTTTTATTTATATGTACTATTTTCATCATTACGATAAGTTAATTTTGAACATTATTATCATTCATAACAAATTTATTTTTATTTCTAGTCACTGACAGAAGATGTGAATCGTCAAACTGATCGTGAGAAGCAACTTCAGAAGAGATATGCAGAGCTTCAAGCAGAATTAGAAGATATTCATAAAGGCAAGCAATTAAAAGAGACTGAACCTAAGCCGGTTGAAGAATAATAATTTTATTATAGTTCTAATACAATTTTGTACAACAATAATCGGCATAGATATGCATTATAATGATGTATAAACATTTGCATTTTCATGTTGTTCTTAATGTAATGTTTTGTGGCACGTTTTCCTTTAGAAAAAATAAATGGCGATTTTTAACAATGTACTGCTTAATTATTGCTGTAAACAAGCAATAGTTAATTAATTCATGCTTAAATGCAATAAAATTATTGACAAACAACATTGAGCTGTATTGTACAAACATTCTTAAATTATAAAACTGCTGGAATAGTTATTATGTTATAATAAATATAATAAATTATAAACCACACAAAAATTTCTATTTCTTTTCTTATATTACATGATTATCCTATAGAAACCGAGTTTGTTGTTTAGTTAGATTATACTAATAAAATTCAAAATACTATACAAATGTAAGGTTCAAAGTGCTTTTGTTTTATGTACATCTATTACAATATCACAGTCTTATAAATAAAACGGGCTTGCCGCTATAAATTACAAATGTTTTACTAGCTGCTATCATCTGAATCACTCTGGATTTGTCTCTTCACATTTTTGTTTTTTCGCCTAACAACAGGACTATCACTGTTTTCCTTCTCAGTTCTTTCTGGGATTACACCGTTTTTCTTTTTCTTTCTCTTTTCTTTTAAAAGTCTTTCTGCCATATCTAATTCTGACACTTCATTGACCTGTGTTAGTCCAATGTGCGAGTCAACACAAAAACTATCCTGAAAGTTTAATTTGTATATTTTTTTTATAAATAAAATGCATATTTCAGCGATTTTTATGTGAAATAAAAGATTGTATTTACCATCTCATAATCGTCTTCTTCAATAAATTGTGAACACACCTCAACAATATTATGTATCTTTGGTAATTGAGGTATTTTAAAGACGCCTTTAACTGGACTCCTAAAATGACAAAAAACACAAATGTAACAAATCTCGGTTCCTTTTAAAACTTATCGCCTATCACATGATATAGCACCAATATATAGTAATGTTTCAAATACTCATATTTTCACCGCCTAAGGGTGAAATTCAATGACATTCAAATTCACACTACAATGTCCCGACACCGGACGGGCACCATCTAACCTTAAGTTGAATCTTTGAAAAGCGAGCTTTCAATTGTGTTAGTAAGGTAAATATTTTAAATTAAAGTAAACATAGTATACGCCGCGGGGCCCGCGTGCTGGCCTTACGTTGTCCACTCCAGAGCGCCTGCGCTTTACTGCCGTCTAGGGATACAAATGACCAGATTTTCAAAAAAAAAGGCTTTCAGAAGCTGTCGAAGTCGTTGTACAGCACAAATGTTTAATAACTACTTTCTGCATCATTGGATAGGTGGATCCTAGGACTTGCCATAAAAGTAATGATTCTCCTGATGGCTTAGAGTATATCGATGTTCTTATATTATCCTCGTAACATCGATATTTATCTACCATCGATAAATATCGATGTTTAGAAGAAAAATATCGATGCTACGACCTCGAAAACATCGATGTTACGAGAATAATATAAGAACATCGATATACTCTAAGCCATCAGGAGAATCATTACTTTTATGGCAAGTCCTAGGATCCACCTATCCAATGTTGCAGAAAGTAGTTATTAAACATTTGTGCTGTACAACGACTTCGACAGCTTCTGAAAGCCTTTTTTTGAATATCTGGTCATTTGTATCAACAAAGGAACAGACTGAAGGCAAAATTCTGACAAAGTTACTTTTTCTGCCGACTTCAAAAAGGAGGAGGTACTCAATTCGACTGTATGTTTTTTTATGTGTGTTACCTTGTAGCCGGGTAGAAGGGAAAGGGGAGATCTCCTTTATCTCCTTGATCTCATTTTAATTTATCAGGTGGTAATGGTAGAGCCATGCTGCAACTATATTAGTAGTATAGTTGTAGCACGAATGGGTCGGCTCGACTGGGGAAAGGACCACGCTCTCACAGAATACTAGCGTAAAATAGCAGCTTAACACTGCTGTGTTTCGTATGGTGAGTGTAGAGAATCGGAGACCCTTTTTACTGGAAAAGAGGCATTCTATCTTAGTCCTCACGGGTGACAACGCATCTGCATTTTTATTCGCAAACGTGGATAGATGTAGATGTCTATGGGCCACAGCAACCACTTACCATCAGGTGGACTGTGTGCTCGTTGGTCACCCTATCCTATAAAAAAAGGGGCAAGACGAGCATGAAATAGGAGGACCTGGTGTAGTTCGAATGTGATGATGTTATGTGGAATGTTACGTTGCGTCCCAGCCGGACGTGTTATTTCTGGAAAATCGGCTAGAATATTATGGTACATCGTAACATACAAAAGCAATAACATACAAACAGTTGTGGTATTATCTACAAGGCGGTGATTACGACAATCTATAATTAAATTATATAAAGAAAGAAATTCTACACCAATAATAGCTTATGTTATATCGGCAACTACAAAACGCCATTTAAAGTCTCTACGAAGGCCAAGATCAAGAGTAAGGTGTACATAACCATACGTAAGTGTTGATGATACTCCCGTTGGCTGCGCAGAGTTGGTAGGTAGTCTTCGTACGTCGCTCAGGAAGCCATGCACGAGAGAAAACACAGAGGTCGACCCGTATCGACCAGGAACTGCATTTTCGATCTTCGGTCAGTGACAAAGAGACGAGCAGTAGAACTTGGGCAATCATCAGTCGCCATTAACGACTGCCCTTCGTGTTTCCCGCCTGGAAATCACATGGGCGAACACACCTTTTGGCGATGACACCGAATTTCGCATGGAACCAACATTTGCCTGCCTTGCATTTGATGTCTTCGATAGGAAGATGCTGATCGGGTCGATGATGAACGTCTACGATGCTCATGATATCTCGTGCGAGAGTGAGATCCCCGATGAAGGCTTGCTGTTAGGTTTTCCACTTGCTTTCTTAATTTTGCAATTTCTTTGGCCATCGAATCGTTGACCAAGGAGTTGGAGGTGCACAGTAACTTGTGGTAGCTACTTGAGGCAACGATATAGCAATGTCCTGGATTCTGTCCGCCATATCTGCTAATATCTCGAGCGAGGCGGTTGGTTGTGCTGCTAGAACTGTCTGGATGTTTGCTGGCAGTCTACTCGTCCACTTACTAAACTAACTTACGAACTCATCCGGAACGTTAGCTCCCGCTAGACTTTGCAGGTGTCGGAGAAATTGTGACGGTTGTCTGTCTCCGAGCTCTTCATGCATGAGCATTTGCTTAACCTTGCTTTCATGGGACGCACTCAGTCTTTTAATAAGCTTTGACTTAAGCTTTTCGTATTTATCACTAGAAGGAGGGTTCACAATAATGTCTTTTGTTTCCTTAGATACTTGATGTTCTAATTGGCCAATAACGTAATTGAATTTAGTAGAATCATTAGTTATTCCAGAAATCGCAAATTGTCCTTCTACCTGAGCAAACCAAGTCTCCGGTTCTTCTGGCCAAAATGGTGGATCACGAATCCCAACTTTGCAAATGTCGGAAGGCCCGACAGACGTGCTCATCGCTGTGCTCGCGTTGTTTAGCCATTATAGTATTAAATACGTATTCAGCTCGGGGTCACCAATTTAGCGAGATAAATAGTATATATAAATAAGTCCACAACACTGACAGTTAAAATTGTTAATTTAGTACAAACAAGCAGGAGATACACAATTTAGCACAAACATGCAGAAGATACACAAGCCAAGATAAGAGTTTATAATAAAAATACAGTCTAGGAAAAGCACAATGAATATTAACCGTAATAATTAAATGTCTAAGGCGTGAACAAACGATTAGCTATAGCGAGCAACGTGCGTTCCGCGTCGTATCGGTAGATCTACTGGTGAGCGGTGAGCGCAGTGCGCGGACGACTGACATGCCTGCCGCAGGGGCAATCTAGAGTGTAGGAGTGGGGATGACCCTTAATTGTGATGTGTGTAGGCAAGCAGGGACAATTTTTTAAGTCGGCCCTGCGGCAGGGCGGCAGGAGCGCAGTGTTGCAAAAGTTCCCGATTTATCGGGACTGATTTTAATTAGTATCCCCCGATATCCCGATTTAGCGAACGTATCTCCCGATTGTTTACATTTTCAACTAATGTAAAATAATAATCATAAATAAAATTTAAAAGTAATAATCAAAATACTAAAATGAACTTTTAACACAAAATCTATGTACGGGGACTTCCCGAAATTGCTCGCACCACGTCCTATGGGACCTATACCTATAACCTTATTAGGTTTTTAACTTCGCGGTATGGTTAAAGCATATTGCACTGATACATCTTAAAATAGAGTTCATTATTGTCTGATAAGTGTACGGGGGAGATACCTAAAGATTACTTTGTTCGGGTTGTTTTACGAATTAGGTAGCTTAGGCCATGTAAATATAGTGTTGTTCGTTTATAGAATTACATTCACTAATTACTATACATTTCTAAACCCATGAATGTAAATAAAAATCTCCCGATTTCTCCAGATTTTTAGCTGGCAAATCTACTGATTTTTTATTTTTCACTTTTGCAACACTGCAGGAGCGCAAGACCTTCCTTGCTTTGGCCTAAAGGTCTAGATGCCAGGCCATAAACTCCAAAAAAAAAAGACCTTCCTTGCTCCCTAGATCGGCCCTGCCGCTGTTGCGTGTGTAGCGCAATTGGGCCAATTTCGTTCAGTTCGTTTCGACTTTCGCGAGGAGCACACGTATGAGTACAAGTCAGAACCGCAGAAAGAACGTTATTTGAACGTTGTAACTTACAAGTAACATTACTGGGATTTGTTACCTAACTTATCATACGGGCTAGTATGGGAAAGTAAATATTCCAATAATATTAAAATTACTGGAATATAAATAAAATGTCATTAAATAAATATTAAAACAAAAATACAAATTTTAGTAAATAAATTTTATTAAAACCATCATTAGAAAACTATCCTGGCTATTTGTAACACTAGTGAAATTATAGTTACTAAGCACTAGATAGTTAAGTTATATCACAGAACAAAGTGGTATATAACCAATTTGTTCTGTGATATAACTTAACTTTATTTTACTTAATTACTTAACTTAAATTATGACGAGTAAAGTTAGTCATATTTAATTGTCTTTGATAGCCTAAAAATAGCGTGGCAGAGCTATGCTGCAGCTTCTAAGCACTATATTATGGTTGCAATTATTAATTAATTGGTTGTTTTATTGATAAATGTGGGTGTCTATAGGCCACAGTGTCCACTTACCATCAGGTGGACTGTGCTCATTTGTCACCCTTATTCTATATAAGAAAGAGCCAAGGCTATATATACTAATTCATTGATATTTCGATAAAACTGGTGCCATTTTCAACGCGTGCGTCCAGCGAGACGTACACTCTCATACTGAACGGCAGGCGTGTGTGTAGAGACAGCTCCGATATTGCTCCGATCGCGGTGCTTCCTAGATTGCCCCTGCGGCAGGCAGGTCAGTAGCCACCTTTAACGGAATTCCGGGCGGCGCGTTCAACGCCCGGCTGTTGCTACGTGCATTGTGTTGAAAGTATATAGTGGCGTGTAAAAGTATTGTATATGTTGAGTGTGAGAGAGTATCTGTGTAGGTTTGTGTGTGTGTATAATGTAGGAAAGTAGCCTACACCTCATAACGTTTTTCTGGGTGAACCGATTTCGATGATTCTTTTTTATTTAAAAGCTGGTGCTTCCCATGTGATCCTATATAAATTTGACCAAGGTCTGACCAATAGTATTTGAGTAATTCTTAATAATTTATATTGAAATCGGTTGTACAAAATTTTTAATTTTAAATTACTTGCGGTTCACATAAAACATACAGTTGAATTGAGGGATATACCATAATACTGGGAATGTTATTTTTTATAGTTAGCGTTGTAATAAATACATTAAATAAATAAAATAATCTTAGATGTTTATTTTGACACCTAAAACATTTTTTTTAGGTGTCAAAATAAAGATAGATATTTATCGTACTTCGATACTTCTGATTCGATGTTAACATCGATGCTAAAACGACTGGGCAGCTCGCAGGCCCCGCGTTGCTCACGCGTGGCGTCTTACTTCGTCGTCAAGTGCGATGTCTATGTGTGCTATGAATATGGCTATGAATGTCAAGTGAGACATTTCAAAAGCGACACCAGTTGATGCGACTCCTCTGTATATTGGTATGGTCTGCTATTGTTGATGACGAGCTGTAGTCTCGTGACTGTCCCTCGCTGAAAGCGCACTGTCCCCTCGTTGACGCCGCGCGAACTAAAAGTGGACGCCTGATCAACGCCGAGCTGGCAATTCGTCAACAGCGAGAGTTGAGGGAGTGCTGATTTGACCGGACCAGCACGTCCGGTGCAGAGGCGTTGTAATTTGCGATGATTCTGAATCGTCTCCCCAGATGCCGCCCTAGCCTTAGAAATCTCTTAAAATATGGCAACCACTACAGCGAGATTGCTTGACAAAATAACATGGACTAATTCCTAAGTCGAAACAGCTAGACAGCGGGCCTAATTTCGAACGTGACGGTCATTTTAAATCAGTGATTTCAATATCAACGCTTTAGAAAAACGTTTTAGTATAACCTTGATGAATTGATAAGATGGTTTTTTTTAAATGTAATGATGTTTTTAACATCAGAATTATGGTCAATCGTTAGCTTAATCACAATGAATAACCTCACCTTATTGATCTTAAGTAATGTGCGTGCATATCGGCTTCAGTGTGCGTGACATTATCATCACAAATGAAATCAATGATGCTTCCAACACTTTCGTCCGATAATTCATCGCCGCTGACACCTGCTCCATCGTCGGATAATTCTGCTTCTTCGTCCAAAAACTGATTTCTTCTTCTTTTCTTCTGAAAAACATACATATACGAGTTAACATACCGATAAAAGTATATAAATGTTGGGAAATATAATTAGTATTAAACTTACTTTTCGAACTTTGTGATTGGTTATTCTGCTGTCCATACTATCATCCGTAAGAACAGATTTATTCTTTCGACAATCATTAATTTCACCAATAAAGTCATCGTCGCTATCAGTAAAAGCAATTTGCCTTTTCGAATTTAATGGTAATTTACAACCATTTTCTTTTTTAGTTCCTCCACTCGGACTGCTTTTAACATCTCGCCTAAACTTCTGTAACATGTCTAAAGCGCTTTTTGTAATACTTTCCTTTTCTTCATCATTACTTTGATTTTCTGTATTCAACTTTAATGGACTTATGTTTTCTTTTTGTGATAATGAGCTAGGCGAGGTAAATGACAAGGCGCAATAAATATTGGAATTATTATTGGTTCTAGTGTTATTTACTTTATTTGCAGTTATAGCTGCTAATACTTTTGCTTGTAATGTAAGTGGTTTTTCCGCACTTTCATTTAATTTTTGTCTTTTGTTGAAATATGGCGATGCAGTCAGAACATCGTTATCTTCCATTTCAAATTTTCTCTTACAATTTGTTGGATGGATTTCTTGAGTTTCTTTTTTATGTGACTCGTTATTATTTTCACAAACATTTTCTGCTGCGTAAATTTGTGTATCTTCCTCAAAATCACTGTCACTATCTAAAATAATAAGGCTTTTGTTTGTAGCCGAATGAAAGGGAGTTAATTTATTTTTATTGAATTCGGAAGCATTTGAGATTTTACTTCTATCTGCCTGAGTCAACAGTATAGGTGAAGAGCTTCTTTCATTAACATTGGCAGGTATTTCGACCTCTTTTAAATCATTTGTAGATTCTCCTACAGGTTTTTCACATTCAGATCTATTTATCATTTCTACAAGTTGTGTGATAGTAAGCATACTTTTGTTACTAATGTTGGATAAATTAGTTGGTGCTGCAATGCCATTAGCAGCTTTCTGTTTACTTTCATCAATTACCGAAATACTATTTGTAAGATCCATTATTAACTGTTTCTTTGCAGTGCTTTTAGAAGATATGCGTTGTGGTTGCATTTTTTTTGTACTAAGTTGATATTTGCGAGCTTGGCTACAAAGAATGGGCGATGTCGGTACTTCTATCTTCTGTCTACCAGACAAAATAGAGGGGCTTACTGGTTGTAATGTAGTTGAAAATTCGTTAATCGTTTCCACCTTTTCGGGTTTTTTGATTTCGCTTCTAGCTTGTGACTTATCTTCACTACTTTCATCATAGTCCGCAAATATGTCTTCTATACTATCTAGCCCAAAGAATTCTAATGTTTCTTTAGGTGCACTAACATTTTTGTCTATAACCTTATTTTGGTTTTGTTCAACTAACATTTCTGGACTACTCTCTGCAAAAATGTCTTCGATGTCGCCAATGTCAAAATTTTCATCTGGAATTTTTTTCCCATCTTCAGCATTTGTATTATGATCTTCGATCAGCACATCACATGCTTCCGGTAAATCTACTCTTTTAATAAAATGATCATTTATATTGTTTTGACTACCAAAGCCTTGGATCTTGTAATCAATATTTTGATCATAATCGTTTGTAATACTTTCATTTATAGATTTTGCACACTTTAATATCGCGTCAGCTTTGACATCATCTAGTAACCTAATGTCAGGTAACCTTAATGTGTTATTTAAATCCACTATTCTTGTTGGCTTCGTTTTTATTTTTCTTATATTTTGTATTAATGAACATTGACATACGTTAAGGCAAATGTAACAGTTTTTATTAACATTAGCATTCTCTAAACTGAGATCGACTAACAAATTAATCATGCGTGTGGACAGATACCCCTCGTTTTGAACGCCTAAATCGTTTATTAACTTTGTATAGTTCTTAGTGGATTTCGTCGAAGCACTAAATAATGCTCTGATATCACCATCTCTTTTTATTGGTGATTTTATAGAATTCTTCTGTTTTTTCTTCGTAAGTTTATTTTTAACTGAATTTTGAGGCATTAAATCCTGAGTTAGAAAGGCTGTAAGAGACCATATTTTTATTGTCCATGTACCAAAGTTCTTAAATATAACAATAAATTTATTCTTCTTACCAGGATGTTGAGTTGATGGGGGCAACTCGAATCTCTTAGCATCGGAATATTGTAAGAGTTCTGTTAAAACTTCTGAATCTCTCGAATGGCTAATGTTGACTGTTTTTTGTAAAGTTCGCTGCCATTCTAGCCACGATATAAGTTTAAGATTGTCATTTTTGTTCAATTTTACGATCGTATGAAACGAATCTAAAGTTGAAACAAGAAAATAAATTCATTAATTCTTTGTCATATGAGATTACTAAATAATTTAATCAAATCAGAAAAAAATCCAACAATGATTTCACTTCTTCTGGAATGTATATATAAAGTAATATCGTTTTCCTAACAATTTAGTATATCCATTATATTATTGTAACTATGAATTGACCGATACATATTTTATATTATTTTTATTTTTATTAAGAATCGACAACTTCAACTAGTACACATTATTTATAATTGTTAATTGTTTGTATACATTATGTATATGTTATAACATATAATTGGTTAATTTTCTATATACATAATGTATATAAAAAATTTACCAATTAAAGTTGGGTAATTCTACTTCTGATATTATTTACGAATATTTTTATAGAGCGGGAAGTGCTCTTCTAACTAGTTCAAACAAGTCATTATTTTTTAATTAAATTTTAACACCTTGAAGGCAAATAGACGGAGGCCTATGTTCAGCTGTGGACTTTTATGGACTGTAATGAATGAACGAATAAGTATTTAGAACTTTTTATATTTTAGGTTGTACTTAACTTATTGAACATGGTTTAAACAAGGGTTTTTTTTTTTAAATTAATTGGAGGTGTCCATTGATTGTAGTAGATTCAGATCGTCTGTTAGCTTGTTTGTTACTGTAAAACCACCCTTATCATCATAATTACAAAATATTCCATTCCTAAACATACGCCTTCCTAGATTGCCACAAAGTATGATCGAAGAACCGACAACCGATGGGGAAGAGTTCCTCTAGTGGAATCCTCTTACCGGTTGGCGAAGTGTAGGGCAAACCTCCACTAGATGGAGTGACGACCTGGTAAGAAATGCGGGAACTCGATGGATGCAGGTGGCTCTGGACCGTGCTTTGTGGCATTCCTTTGAAGAGGCCTATGTTCAGCAGTGGACTTGTGAAGGACTGTAATGATGATGATGATCGTGAGTCACCTGTATCTATTGACTACCATTGTATGATTAGGTCGTCACTATATGTGATGGGGGTCATTAAACACTGTACTTGCTAGACGAACCTGCATTTGAGAATCTTTCTTAAGGTACAATTCCGTACACACATTCCGTACAGGCGACGTGTCGTCGCGACACTACTGGTTTCTATGTAGTTCTATGAAATACCTTCCGTAGCTAGCGACACGTCGTTTGCCGCTACGGGCCAGACGACATGTCGCCCGACCGCAGATCAGTAGTGCCGCCAACGCCCGAGCGACAACACGTTGAATTTTTCTCAAAAAATGAGTTTCACCGATTCCGAGGAGGAGAAACTGATAAACCAGGTGGCCCAATATCCCGCACTGTACGATGCATTTCACAATAATTATTTAAATAGTATGATAAAAGATAATATTTGAAAAAATATAGGAAAGGAGTAAAATAACAGCGGTAAGTACCATTTTATTTACATAAACAGAGAATCCACACAACATTCGGAACAGATTGGAACACGGGCTGCTGCCGCCTGCAGGCGGGTTCGGAATCATAACTGCAGCGCCATGACGCCACGGCATGTCGCCTGCTGCTGCCGCCTGCAGTCAGCTACGGAATTGTACCTTTACCCATCTGTAGTCGGTTCTTCGAGCCCGGACCATTGCCACTTCAGCCTACTGATCCACTGTGCTATGTAACTTAAATAAACAAAAACATAAACATTATTTACCTTTATTTAAACACCAATATTCCATTGGTTTGGATATAGAATCTGTACAGGGATGCCCACATGGAAATAATTCTTTGAATTCCTCTTCAGTAAGTAAAGTACTAGGACTGCTTGTGGATGGTCGTCCCATAAGCATGCTCCTTAAATCCTTTTGACCCTGAATTAAGATACAAAAGAAATCCAAAGGTCTTTAAATGACTATATAATTTCTAGAAATTAGGAAGATGAGACCATCTATTTATAAATTACTACATCATAAAAATTTAATTTTTTACTTATAGTCTTTAAACTTAGCTCATTTTTTATTTTATATTAAATTAGGTCTAGAATTAAATATATGATGTTTTATGTTGATTACAATATTATGATGTCATTTATGACATCATAATATTGAGTTATATTGAGTTTAGATTTAGTTATTCCCATAAGATTTGTAATTTGTTAAATGTTGTATTTTAATTGACATTTAACTACCCACCACTTTACAAGTTTCTTGGTGCTTCCACGATGCTAACAAGTGTAAGAACGAGTATTGTTTCCCGTACAAGATGTTACCCTAAACTTATTCTTCCACTAAAATGTGAGTAAACAGCCTACAAAAGTCCCACATACGGTCTATCATACTCTCACAGATCAAGTGCGTGTTAATATATTTTACATGTCCTAGAAATTATTATAAATGTTTTGTTCTGCTATGTACTCTTATTGTGCGGGACAAGAGAAAAACAAATAGTGATACATAAATAAGACAAAAACATTTATATTAATGGAATAAATATTATATAGTTAGTTTGTACTTAGATAGGATAAACATTTATATTAATAGAGATTATAGTTTAGATAGGATATAAGCATTTTATGTTAAGAAAATAATAGTGTAGAGCTTATATTTGTGTAATAAAATTAGTTGGTCACTTTGTATAACAGAACTAGCTTAAGGTAAACAATGTAAACAATGACTCAGTAAGATATAGAACTAGCTTAAGACAAACAATGTAACGGGACTCAGCATCGTCACTTGCTCTGTCACGCCTCGCGCTGATTGGTCGACGCCATTTGTACGATGCGTCGGCCGTATCCATTGACCCAGCCCGAGGCGGTATAAAAGAGGGGCGATTTTCGTCGTTCGACACAGTCGGCGGCCAGCTACCTCAAGGAAAACACCAAATATAGAAGAAAGAAAAATATCACAGCGGTTTTATTCTCCACCAATCCAGCACACAAATGTGCCTGTAGGGCACATTTAATGGTCCTTCGAGCCGGATCTTGTGGGGAATAATTACCTGAAGAAAAATAATTAAGAAGACTCCTCGGAAATCGTTTTTCAAGACTCAAGATTATTCGAAGAAAAAGTCAGCTAACAGCATGGCCGTTACGCGCTCTGAGGGAAGGGGCAGCAAGCCGTCGTCGTCCAAGGCTACCACCTCGGCGACCGGTACCACCAGTGCGGAAGCCAGTACGGAATCAACAGCTACAGGGACGACCGCCACGGAGACTTCGGAGTATACAGACACCTCCGCGGCGACTGATCCATCCACCGTGACTTCCGCCACCGCAGCGACCACTTCGTCCGCCGCCACCTCAGCCTCAGCCGCAACCGCCGCCCCCGCCACGCACCCCGCCAGCGCCGTCGCTCCTTCCGTAACACCATCCGCGGCGACGACACTAACTGCGGGTGCGAAGGCCAAACAGCTGATGAAGCCGCCCGCTACTGTCACCAGAGCAACTCACCGAGAAACAGAAACTTCTACAGTGAAGCGAGCCATAAGAAGCACCGCCGGTCCATCAAAGCAAACCGGGCTACAGGAACCCCGCCCGCCCAGCAAGAAGGGAGGTGGAGGGGGATCTACACGCAGTAGAACGAAGCAGCTCAAGCTTGCAAAGGCGAAAGAAGATTTACTACGCCTTCAAGTGGAATTAGCCGCAGCACGCCTTGCTGCCTTAGAAAGGGAAGACTCAGAAGAGGAGGAGGAAGAACAAGATGACGCATCCCTCTACTCAAGATCAGAAGTCAATACAAGAGTGGACGACTGGTTGGAGAATCAAGTGAATCGCCCGGTGTTAGCAATCACCAACGAACCTCACCAGGCCATAGAAGAACCAACAGCCGCCCACGCAGAAGAACCAAGGCACGAAGAAACACATCAGTCACCGGCGGGAGGTCAAACTGACGTAGCCCTCCTGGCTGAAGCCATCACTCGGGCTGTCAGCGCCGCCCAACGACCTAAGTTCGTCGAGTTACCATTCTTCAGCGGGTCGCATCAGGAATGGCTACCCTTTCGCGCCGCCTACTACGAGACAGAAGCGACATTCAGCGTAGTTGAAAATACGAATCGACTCAGAAGAAACTTGAAAGGGAAGGCCAAGGAAGCAGTTGAAGGCCTACTTATGACAAACGCACACCCGGCTGAAGTAATGAAGACTTTGGAGTCAAGATTTGGAAGACCAGAGTCAATAGCCATGCTGGAGATGGAGACGCTTAGAGGTCTGCCGCGCCTTACTGAGTCACCAAGAGACATATGCATATTCGCCACCAAGATCTCCAACGTAGTGGCGACACTGAAGACTTTGGGTTGTTTTAACTACATGTACAATCCTGAACTCGCGAAGACAATAGTAGACAAACTGACGCCAACTCTGCGTTATAGGTACTACGACTTCTCAGCCATGCAGCCACGTGAAGACCCTTGCCTCATCAAGATAGAGAAGTTCTTCAAAAGGGAAGCAGAACTGTGTGGACCCTACGCGCTACCCGAACAGATGACACCGCCTATTACAGCCGCACCACAAAGGAAGACTCAAAGGATCAACAACGTGACTGAGAAGACATACATACCAAGATGCGTCGTATGTGAAGATACGGGGCACACCAACGCCACAGAATGTGAACAATTCAAGAAGTTAGATGCAAATGCAAGATGGGACATGGCCAAGTCCAAGCGCCTCTGCTTCAGGTGTCTTCGCTATAGGAACAAGACACACCACTGCCGACCCAAGCCATGTAATGTCAACTGCTGCAAGTACTCTCACCACAAGATGCTGCATTACGAAAAGAAGTCAGAAGATTCAGAAGCAAAAGAAAATCAAGGGGCAACAGAGGTCATCAACTCAACCTGGACCGTCAAGAAGCAATCATACTTAAAAATCCTACCGATCCAGGTCAAAGGACCAAAAGGAGCTGTCAACACCTTCGCGTTGATGGACGACGGCTCAACAGTCACGCTCGTCGACGATAGTATAGTAACAAGCGTCGGAGCAACGGGCCCCATAGACCCACTGAAGATAGAAACCATCAACGACAAGAAAGTATCGGAGTCAGCATCGAGGAGAGTCACCATCAAACTAAAGGGGCTCAACGATCATGAAGAACAAATACAAGCACGCACAGTGAAGAACCTGCAAGTCTCATCTCAACGGGTCCCACAGGATCTAGTGGAGGAGTGTCAACACCTCTCTGATATCCAAGGACATCTCGCATATGCAAACGCCAAGCCACGAGTGCTGATCGGACAAGATAACTGGCATCTTCTGCTGACATCGGAAGTAAGAAAAGGAGACAAGAACCACCCAGTGGCATCTCTCACGCCACTAGGTTGGGTACTCCACGGCAGCCAGACACGAAGCTTCGGACGGAACATCGATTTCGTGTCACACATCGTAGAAGATCCAGAGGAGAATCTAGAAGACCTCGTGAAGCGATACTTCGAGATGGACGCACTTTGTATAAAGCCCAAGAGACCGAAGACTGATCCAGAAGAACAAGCACTTCGTATCTTGGAAAGGACCACAACGAAGACAGAAGAAGGAAGATTCCAGACCGGTCTTCTCTGGCGCAAAGACGATGTCAAGTTACCAGACAATTACGAAAACTCGCTGAAGAGGCTCTTCAACATAGAAAAGAAGATCGATCGTGACCCCACGTTAAAGAAGAAATACGTGGAACAAATGAACGCTCTCGTCGCAAAGGGGTACGCCGAACCCGCCCCAAAACAGAAGACAGCTGACAAAACTTGGTACCTACCTCACTTTGCAGTAGTCAACCCAATGAAACCGGAGAAATTACGGGTGGTACACGATGCCGCAGCCAAGACCAAAGGGGTGGCACTTAATGACATGCTACTCAAAGGGCCCGACCTACTACAATCGCTACCAGGTGTCGTCATGCGCTTCCGACAACACATGATCGCGGTTACGGCGGACATCAAAGAGATGTTCATGCAAGTCAAGTTGCGAGAACAAGACAGGGACGCACTGCGGTACCTATGGCGTGGGATTCGACGAGACAACCAACCTCCGGAAGAGTACAGAATGACATCATTAATTTTCGGAGCATCGAGTTCGCCTTCGACAGCAATATACGTCAAGAACCTAAACGCCAAACAGCACGGGGAAACTCACCCAGAAGCCGCAGCGGCCATCATAATGAAGCATTACGTCGACGACTACTTGGACAGCTTCAGAACCCTCGAAGATGCCAAACGCATCACGAAGAGTGTACGAGCCGTGCACATGAAAGCCAGCTTCGAGTTGAAACAGTGGAAATCAAACTCAGCATCACTCCTAGAAACACTTGGAGAAGACAGCCAGACAGAAGACATGGAACTCTACAAAACAGAAGAAAAGATGGAACGAGTTCTGGGTGTTGTTTGGAAGATCCACTCGGACGAACTCACCTTCAACCTCAACTTAGCCAGAATACCCTCAACACTCCTAGAAGGGAAGCAGCCGACGAAAAGGGAAGCACTGAGAATAGTGATGTCGCTCTTCGACCCGCTCGGATTCGCCTCGCCTATCACCATCAGGGCAAAACAACTCCTCCAGGAAGTCTGGCGTAGAGGAACAGCATGGGACGACAAGATCGACGAAGACCTGGCAGAGCAGTGGAAAATGTGGATGGAGCATCTGGAAGGCCTCCACGAAATAGCAATCCCGCGACAATATCTTCACTACAGTGACGCGGCCTCCCTAGAACTCCACGTCTTCAGCGATGCCAGCGAGTCAGCTTATTCTGCGGTCCTCTTTTGGAGAGCTGTAACAGCAGTAGGCGAGGTCCACCTATCCCTTATTGTGGCGAAAGCAAAGGTGGCACCGTTAAAACTGACGTCCATCCCAAGATTGGAGCTACAGGCAGCAGTCATGGGCACCAGGCTCGCAGAAACAGTAGTCGAAGAACACGAGAGGAAACCTGACCGCAAAGTATTGTGGACAGACAGCAAGACAGTACTAACCTGGATAAGGACAGGGTCACGTTCATATAAGCCCTACGTGGCTCACCGTCTAGCAGCAATAGAAGAGAGTTCCAAAGTTAACGACTGGCGCTGGGTTCCGACAAAGCTGAACGTGGCGGACGACGCCACACGAGACGTACCAGCAGCATTTAATAAAGAACATCGATGGTTCAAAGGGCCTGACTTCTTATACCTAACAGAAGACTTCTGGCCGACAGAAACCACAAGAGCAACAGCGGAAGAACCTTCCGACGAAGAAAGGACACATTACGTGAGCAACAAAAGAAGATTGAGGCTTGCCGAAGGTCTACCTGATCCAGCGAAGTTCTCCAACTGGGACCGACTCCGATACTCAACCGCACGTGTTCTACAGTTCATTCAACTCTGCAGAAACACCAAACAGAGAGTCAACTACAAACGAACAAAGAAGAATAAAGAGGCTGATCCCACTTGGAAAAAGAACAAAGCTACAGTGAAATATCAGGCGCACATGACGACGAAGAAGCGGTCGCCAGAAGACATAAAGCCGCTAATGGTCTCAGCCGAGCTGCTTAAGACAGCTGAAGAGCTTCTGATGCGATCCTCCCAAGAAGAATCCTTTGCGGAAGAAATAGACAGCCTAAACAGCGGGAAGCCGATCAATAAGGAGAGCCGCCTTCGCCAGCTCAGCGTCGAGTCAATAAACGGCACACTACGACTTAGAAGTCGTATTCGAGCAGTCTGCGACATGGAGGAAAAATTCAAGAACCCGTTGATAATTGACGGTGATCATCACACAGTCAAGCTCTGGGTGCAGGCTATACATCGGCAACTCCATCACGCCGGTGTAGAAGCCACAGTTAACGAGTGCCGGCAGCAGTATTGGGTACTGAGACTGCGCCCTATCGTACGCACAATACTACGAAAATGCCTATTCTGCAGAATGAAGACGCAAGTACCGCCGCATCCGAGAACCGGGGACCTGCCAACGTGTCGCTTAGCTCACCACAAGCGCCCCTTCACCTACACCGGGGTGGACTATTTCGGACCTCTTTCGGTGACCGTCGGACGAACTCGACAAAAGAGATATGTGGCCATTTTTACATGTCTCACTACGCGAGCCATACATCTAGAAGTTGCCGGCTCACTTAGCGCTGACTCCGCGGTAATGGCCATAAGGCGGATGATCGCACGGCGAGGCTGCCCGACAGAAATATGGTCAGACAACGGCACCAACCTGAAGGCAGCCGATAAGGAACTACGACAGGCGGTCGACGCAGCGACCGCAGAAGAAGCAGCAAAAAGGACTATCTCCTGGCGCTACATCCCGCCTGGAGCTCCATTTATGGGCGGAGCCTGGGAGCGAATGGTTCGCTCCGTCAAGACCGCTCTTATCGCGACGTTGCACGAACGTCATCCGACGGAGGAAGTCCTCACGACACTACTGGTAGAAGTGGAATACACCGTCAACAGCCGACCGCTGACTCACGTCTCAGTCAGTCCAGAGGATCCCGAAGCTCTCACTCCTAACCACTTCTTGTTGGGAGGACCGGGACGAGTACCACAGCTAGGCACTTTCACCGAACGAGACGCCCTCTCACGGTCAAGTTGGCGAGCCGCGCAGAGGCTAGCCGACACCTTCTGGTTACGCTGGGTGAAGGAGTACCTCCCTGAGCTTCAACACCGGCGGGAGCCCCACGGACAAGGCCAAGCAGCACGCGTCGACGACCTCGTACAGATCGTCGATCCCAACCTGCCTCGCAACGTGTGGATACGAGGAAGAGTCATCGCTACATATCCGGGTCCCGACAACGTCGTGCGGACTGTGGACGTGCTAACTAAGGGAGGTGTCCTACGCCGGCCAGTAAGGAAGCTTGTGATCCTGCCTCTATCTACGGACGTCGAGCCCGCACCGGAAGCTGATGCGACGCGGTCGCACGGCGGGAGTGATGTGCGGGACAAGAGAAAAACAAATAGTGATACATAAATAAGACAAAAACATTTATATTAATGGAATAAATATTATATAGTTAGTTTGTACTTAGATAGGATAAACATTTATATTAATAGAGATTATAGTTTAGATAGGATATAAGCATTTTATGTTAAGAAAATAATAGTGTAGAGCTTATATTTGTGTAATAAAATTAGTTGGTCACTTTGTATAACAGAACTAGCTTAAGGTAAACAATGTAAACAATGACTCAGTAAGATATAGAACTAGCTTAAGACAAACAATGTAACGGGACTCAGCATCGTCACTTGCTCTGTCACGCCTCGCGCTGATTGGTCGACGCCATTTGTACGATGCGTCGGCCGTATCCATTGACCCAGCCCGAGGCGGTATAAAAGAGGGGCGATTTTCGTCGTTCGACACAGTCGGCGGCCAGCTACCTCAAGGAAAACACCAAATATAGAAGAAAGAAAAATATCACAGCGGTTTTATTCTCCACCAATCCAGCACACAAATGTGCCTGTAGGGCACACTTATGTCATTTGTTTCATCTCTAAACAACTGGTAAGTCAGGATAATTTTTGCCGGCACTCATTTTGCTAGCAAACTATAAAATTTAAGGATGTTGTGGTACGATGGAGAACTCATATCTCTGGAGAAGGGTATCGCACTAAATCACATTCTTCACGTCATTTTAAATATTATTTAACTCTTCACAAGTTTACTGCTGAATGTAGGCCCTCCATAAGGAATGCTACAAAATACGGTCCTGAATCACCCGCATCCATCGACTTCACTAGTTACTAGGTTGTCACTACATCTAGTATGACCAGCCCGTTGCCACTTCAGCTTACTAATCCTATGGGCTATGCCGGTTATGTTAAAATTAAATTTAACATCATTAATATAATGGTTTCGAAAACGTAACGTCCGGTTCTATTAATTTAAATTGTCAGACGTCTGGAAGTGACGTCTTAAAATTCCATTAAATTCATACAATATAGAGCCGTGTTGGCTCAGATTATTAGCGCTCGCTGTAAGTTTCACAGTACGTGAGCAACCCGGTTTCGATCCTCGCCGGTACCAATGAAATTGTTAACTTCAATTTTAAGTGCTGATTTACCACGTGCTCGGCGGTGAAGGAAAACATTGTGAGGAAACCTGCATGTCAAAAAACATGTTTCGAAGACATGTGAAGTTCGCCAACACGCATTGATATTTCCTTGCCCTAAAACCCTCTCAGAAATGAGAGGAAACCTGTGTCCAGCAGTAGGACGTATATAGGATGTAACTTTACTTTTTTTAACATACAATACATACAGGTGAAGCTAATAAAAGGTAGTTAAAAAAGACGACGAACTTCATCCATGATACAGGAGAAATTCCTGATACCTAGAAAATACCTAAAAATATAAATAGAAAAACCTAAAGCCGACGTGCCGCCGGCGTTTTTAGCCGCGGCTAGTACGGTAATGGATTTTAAAGTTGTTACCACATGGCGCACTTTGTATACAAATTTACTAACATTATGAATCCGATATTGTAGAAATATATTCTTAAAGAATAAACTAACAACTCATGGCATTTACCTTTTTAACTTTCTCAGCACCATCTTTAGATTTTTCCTTTGGATCGGACTTTTGTGCAACGGTTATGTACATTTTCTGACATTCAGGTATGAAGTCATGTGGCACCATCCTTGGATTCGACTTGTATAGGTTGGCTTGCACCTCTTTTGATTGTAATATTTTTTTATTAAGACCGTCTCTCTGGCGCATACAATCCATTAAGGTCTGCAATCAGAAGCCAAAAATTTACGATAGAATATTAAAACAGACGAAGTCTTTGTAATGTGAAATATCATGAATTAAAAGAGTTTAATAAACAATATTTACCTGATGCTCTCTACCTTCAGTGACTAGAATAAAAACTTGCCCACCTCGTTCTCTTCCAGTGCGGCCGCATCTTAAAAACAAGATATGTTATACGTTTTCACAACCTTATCTTTATGTAATATATTATGTGAATAGCTATAATAAATAAAAAATTATGATTGGTAAACATCATGCATGTTTTAGTGACAAAACTTTAAGTGTTGAAAACTTTATTTTAGTCGTATTGTTATTAGAAATATATATAATAACGACAATTGAATACAGTAATAATATAGTAAAAATAATATATTTTTGTTCTGATGAACTACTCTCACGATTATGACCATATTAATCCACAGCTGTACGCTCTTCACCGGCGGATTATAAAGATAGTTTAAAACAGTAACAGTAAATCATATTTCTATGACTGTATTGCCTGACAGAAAACATGACCAAATAATTAATTGCGAAAACGTTACCAAATAATTAGTAGATAATCATTTCTCTTACACAACTGCTTTGATCCTTTACTTTGATAATATTAATTAGATTATAGTTTCGATTAAAGTTGCTGATTACGGGAACGAGCCTGTAGCTGCTTAAAATGTTTGTTAAAAACATTTACTTCAAGTACAAAATAATTATTTTGTTATCGATACTTGTGCATTTATAAAACCACGTGTGATTTATGGGAAGTACTGAATGCGCGTGCATAATGTACAATGTAGACACAAAATATTTATAATAAAATTTCCTTTTCAATACAATGTGAAACAGTTTTCTTTAACAAAATTCGGCTAGGGCTTAATTAACCTAAGGACAAAGTAAGCAACTGCCTGTGGCGTCCGCGTTGCATGATGGCCCAGCGGTCTTAAAATAAATTAGTGCTGATGACCTTCAAACGGCTGAACAGATTTTTTTGAAACATAGCTACGAATACTCACGATTAAGACACCTTTCGAAAGAAAAAAAAAAACTAAAAAAGTCAGACACGCTACAATCCTATTCACATCCTTTAGTTTTCGTTGGCGGTTAAAAAATATTTTAACGTGATATAGGACATTGAAAAAAGGGAGAGACTCTACATGACTTAATCTGAAGCTGGATACTGATCAGGAAAAATTAATGTGTTTATTTCACGTAATATAAGATTGCAGGTAGGCTCATGAGACGTTAGTGGTGTTAGAGAGACGAGGCAATCATAACTCTCACTAGTACTCGACAGTCAGGTACTCTGACCACTGAATAGCCGTTTAATATTCTTTTCAATGAAATAATGATAGATAGTTAAGAAAGTTTTTAAAAGTTATTAACTTCCGTAATTCTAATAACTGATTATGTTTATTTACTTCTTACTAAGAATATTGACGCCTATGGCCTACACAGTAGTCTGTGTGTCTGTTGTGTGCAATCTATATATATATATAAATAAGCTATGTTTGTTGTGGCACTCGCTTACCTCTGTACCAGACGAATGGGAGACCGCGTGGAGATATCGAAACACAGGATGAGGTCTACGGAACCGACGTCAAGTCCCTCCTCCGCGACGCAGGTGGCGACCAGCGCGTTGCAGTCGCCCGCGCGGAAGCTGCGCATCACTCGCAGCTGCTGCTTTTGAGATACGACCGTTTTGCCATCTTTGCCTAGAAGTAAAAGTAATTTGTTGTTGTGTAGGGGGATGAGTCGCTCGCGTCCATAGGCTTCGACCACCTAACCCTAGGCCCACCCTACACGTGTCCCCCGGGTGGTGCTAAACGAGCAACAAAGCTGAAACGATAGACTCGGCTCCTCGCCGTGTGGTAGCGGCGTAAAATCTACCACCCCTTATGTCGCACCATGAGCCAACAATTAAAAGAAATGGCCCCGAGTTCCCGGCGCCCCTTTAATGGAGCAGGGGTGCGAAGAATCTCCGGGAGGAAAACCGGCGACGAGGTTCACCACCCGTCACGTCCTGTCTCCCGGAGGGGTGAAAAGTGGATTGCGGAGGCCCGTCTGGCTACGCTGAATGTATGTGGAGCAATGAATGATAAGATGGATGAAATATGCGAAATGATGAATGATAGAGGAATAGATGTGTTATGTGTGAATGAGACGAAACGAAAGGGAAGAAATGTCACTGCACATGGCATGTATACCGCTTACTGGTCTGGTGTAGACGAGACCGAGCGGGCATGCCAGGGAGTCGGTGTCATCCTTTCAGAAAGAATGGGTCAATGTGTGAAAGAGTATGAATGTGTAAGCCCAAGGCTGCTGTGGATACGAATGAAAGGCTTAAAGAAGTTGTTTGTGCTAGGGGTGTACGCCCAGATATGTCTAAGCCCACTTATATCCGAGAGCAGTTTTGGGACATGGTAAGGCTGGTGTTGACGAAATGTAAGGAAAATGAAAATATTATTATGTTAGGAGATTTTAATGGAAGGGTTGGGGTGAAGAGGTCTGGTTATGAAAGGATATTAGGAGCGTTTGGCTAGGAAAGAATAAATGAGAATGGTGAAGACCTCCTCACCATATATGTGGAAAAGAATCTTTTTGTAGCGAACACTTTCTTTCGCCATAAGAGGATTCACATGTATACTTGGGAAAGAGGGGATGATAGAAGCATGATAGATTTCATAATTGTGGATGATAGAATGAGGAGCGCAGTGGTAGATACAAGGGTTTACCGTGGGTCCAACTTAGGGACGGATCATTGCTTGGTCTTATGCCGAATTAATGGTCTATTCAAGCGTTGGCGGCATCGGATATCTGTGTCTACCACTGCGTTACAGCGTATAAGAATAGAGAGGTTACAAGATGAAGGTGTGAAAGAGAAATATAAATGCAGACTGAGGGAAAATATAAGTGTGTTGAATGAATTATGTATGAATGATTTAGACTTGAAGAATGTATGGAATAATGTTAAGAAAGTTTTGGTGGATACAGCCACCGAAGTATGTGGTGTAAGTAAGAGAACGAATGAAACGAAAAGTAATACGTTGTGGTGGGATGATAAGGTACGGATGGAAGTTGAAGCAAAGAAGAGGGCATGGCTAGATTTACTAACAACCAAAGCTGATAATTCTGGCGGTATGAATGATGAGATTGAAAGAAAAAAGGCAGACTTTAGACGTATAAATAAGAGAGTAAAAGAAGTTGTTGAAAGGAAAAACAAGAAAGGATAGATAAGAGTGATAGAAGAATATCTGATAACTTCCAGGCAAATATTAAAATGTTCTGGAAGTTCGTAAGAACTGCCAGGGGTAATTCAAAACAGCCTAGAATGAATGCTGTACGAGACGAGAATGGCTGCATGCTGAATGATGAAGTTTCGAATTTAAAGAAATGGAAGGAATACTTTGAAAGCGTGTTTAAGAGTGAAGAGTCGTCTGAAGTAAGTGAAATAGAAATTCCGGAAGAAGTGGAGAGAGGTAGGGAGATAAGTGAAATAATGGAAAACAATAAAAAGCATGAAAGCAGGTAAGGCAGCCGGATATGATAGAGTATCACTCGAAACGCTAAGAGCTGGAGAGGGTGTGGTTGCAGGCCTGCTGCACCTTGTTTAATTTATGTCGGGAACTGAAGCGGTTACCGGAAGACTGGTAAACTGGCAAAGCCGTTATAGTCCCAATATATAAGGGAAAGGGATCGCAGCAGGACTGTAAAAACTACCGTGGTATTAGCTTGCTTAGCATTGTGGGTAAACTGTATGTTAAGGTGTTAATTATAAGAGTTATGGAAGAAACTGATGGAAAAATTTGGGATGTGCAAGCGGGATTTAGAAAGGGAATGGGATGTACGGATCAGGTCTTTTCCATGCGCATGATCGCGGAGAAGTTTTTGGCCAAAAACCAAAAAGTTTTTTGTGCGTACATGGACTTGGAAAAGGCTTATGACAGAGTGGACAGGAACGTGTTATGGCAAACACTGACCTCATTTGGGTTGAGCGCTGGTCTGATACAGGCATTAAAGTCTCTTTATAGGGACTCTAGTACTTGTGTCAGGATCAACGGGGCCTACTCGGACTGGTTTGGCATTTAAAAAGGTGTCAGACAGGGTTGTGTAGCTTCTCCGTGGCTGTTTAACCTATTTATGGACAGTTGTTTGCAAACTTTGAAAGTTGAAGAATGTGGGTTGAGAATGGGTGAGTTAACCGTCAAATGCCTTTTGTACGCCGATGATCAAGTCATATTTCCATCGTCGGCGGCCGAGTTGCAAATGATGGTTAATTTAATGAACTGGTCATTAAAAGAAAGGGGTATGAAAGTGAACGCAAGTAAGACGAAAGTAATGGTTTTTGAAAGAGAAGAAAGTAAAACGTTATGTGAAATAAGAATAGAAGGGAAGCTGATTGAGAAAGTGGATGAGTTTGTATATTTGGGATGTTTATTTAGCAGGGATGGTAGATATGATAAGGATATAGAACGACGAGTGAACGCAGGAAATAGAGTGAATGGGGCTCTAAACGCTCATATGAAGAGTCAGAATGTGTCAAAGAAGGCACGTATGGCAATTCATAATGGTATGTTAGTACCTACTTTAATGTATGGTAGTGAAAGTTGGGTATGGCAGAAGAAGCATGAGAGTAGAATAAAGGCTGTAGAAATGCGGTCATTACGGAGTATGCTAGGGCTGAATCTGAATGACAGGGTGAGAAAAAGTGTGATAAGAGAAAAGTGTGGTTTGCAAGATGACGTTGTGACTAGGATTAAAAAAGGAATGCTTCGGTGGTTTGGTCAAGTAGAAAGAATGAACGAGGAAAGAGTGACAAAGCAAAGGACATTGCTCTGCGTCCATACATTGTTCGCCCTGGAACCAAGAGCATCGAAAAATGATGTATTTTATTGTTGATCATTAGTAAATTCCTATTTGATCTTATTTTTATAGCGGACTAGCTGCATAATAGATATATTTCAAAAAAAAGTATCAGATTTTGAGGTTATAATCGAACCATGAATATTACGGTTTTTCATAGATCCGAGTGATTTTTAACAAACTGAAAAACGATGTCTTAAAACATTTAGCTATTTCTAGTACCTATCTACATAATTAGGCATGCAATTTTTGTTCTAAAGCCTAAGTGTATGTAAGTGCAACGTATACCTAAATGCATAGAATTTAGTTAACAAACCTGCTTTCTGAGCATTGGTTTTGAAATGAGAGATGTTTTTGTGTATTAATGTAAAAAAAATATATGTATATGGCTGTTAGCATTTAGATGTTGTCATTAGCATATACGGTACGGTAAGATACCTAGTACCTAAATGTATAAGGATTTAGGCTGTCAGTCACGCCGCTAGACATACCGTCGAACAGCGAGCGTATCAACCACGGTTTCAACCAAGTTTCAACAGCGCGCGCATGAACAGCGTGAATATTATAGACTACTGTCTAGTACATTTGCAAGCGTGTGCGTCTGGACGGCGCTTTTCAAACGCGTGACTATGAAACCAGCCCTACCGACTTAGTACCTAATTGGTAGTATAAGTTGGTTTTACACGTACATTAACTTATTATGTTTGAATTAGAAATAAAACACAGATTAATTTCATGTTTATTGTTCATTTTCTAAATTGGAAATAAGAATATTGTCTAAAAACTGTGCAGGGATGTCGATATTATTTTGATGTCTCGTAAAGCTCAAGTACTAAATAATGGTCACATGGGCGCAGCAACCGATAGTTCTACGTACAACGATGCAATTACAGCAATATTGCACGATTGCTTCTCTGTTCATCTTTAAACAATATTGTACCACCAGCAGAGCCGCTATTTACACAAAATACACTTTCCATTGCGTATGCGTAAGTCCGTTTATGAATGCTAGGTTATCGTTTGAGCGGTACACAGTTCCGAAAATCACAGCAAGCTAAGTAGTTTTTGAAAGCAATCAGAGTCCGTTAAAATAGCCAAGTCGTAATGTTCAATATATAGTCCCGAAAGTCACCACAATACCGATACAATTATGTACAAAGACAATTACAATTGCAAACGACGCCAACCAATGTAACTTTGACAGAATTAGAGATGACGGTACAAAGTAGACATGTCCATTTGAATCGTTTAATCGATTGTTTATAGTAACAGAATCGATTTTCCAGATCTTGTCCTTGTCCGATGTCGATACAGAAACCTCTCGAATCGGACTTATTCAAGAACTAGCTATATTTCAAACGATTCAAGAAATACTTTTGCATAGTTGGAACATCTATCCCTTGTGACAGACAGAAAAACTGTTCTGTTCTGGGTTCTATCCCAGGGTCGGGCAAATTATTATTGGGTTTTTATAACTTGAAGTTCCCAGTAGTAGCACGGAGTCTGGATTTGTGTCCGGTGTTTGGCAATACGCGCATCCCCTATTACATGGGATGTATAATATAACAGTACTTACACACCTCTACCTACTCCTTCTGGAAAATACTGGCGTAATGTTATGTTTATTAATTTAATGATTTTTCTATACATTTACTTGTATTTACGGTAAGTAATCGTCAATAATGTTCTGTGTCTATATTAGGCATGTTTGAAAATGTCGCGATTGATCAAAAATAGATCTGCTAATGCTTGATTTAATCGAGAATCGATTCTAGTATGTTCGATTTGCATCAATTTGGAGATCGTATTTTTTTTCATGAGTGACTGACAAGTGACCATTTAGTGACATCAAAAATAGGAGCGCCAAATACGATACGACTTATGAATATTTTCTAAGATTTATTATAGCCGTACGTTACAAACAGTATACCACCTATATAGTATATATCTATATATCTATATTAGTCATACGATAATATTAATACCATAACACTGTCCTACTTTACTTATAATAACACGTACGTCTCTACTTCTTCCATACTTGTAACAATATTAATAATAATATCTGTATCTAGTCTGCAATATTGCTCTTTTTAAAAAAAAACACATTTATAATTAATGCAGTAACGATAACTGTTTTTTTTTAATTAATCATCGTAAACTCGTAAGTTATCGTTTAGTAAGACGTAAAATATACTCCTGTGTAAACGATCATTAGAATTTCCTTAATAATTATCTTTACGAATATTTTTCTTCAGCATTATTCTAACTACCTATTCAAAATCAAGTATGACATTCAATAGGTATAGTAGGTTTTTAAAATTATACTTGTAGGGAATAATATAAAAGAATATAAAGAAATGGTAATATGTTTGCAACTTTATTCGAAATAAATTAAAATGTAATTCAGATTAAAAAATATACAACAGTTCATTAAAAATTCAATAATCGATTACAATCGATCGGGCATCCCTAATCATTTTTCGACACCACATGATGTTTGGCGAAGATGGCGGCGATTAATGTTATTAGTCGAATATAATACTTTTTAATGTTCATTTTTGCATGCAGCTAGTCCGTGTTATAAAAGTATTTGCAACTAATATAATAAAATAGAAAATTAATTATCGTGTATGTCCGATGCTTTTATTACACAGGGCGGTTTTGGACATTGTCATTTATGTTTCAGAAGTTAACGGCAAAGTCGGGAAGGGACGCCCTAGACGAAGATTTATCGACCAAATCGGCGATACATTGAAAATGGGCCAGATTAGGAGTACCCTTAACCGACGAGCGTGTATACGTAAATATATGGATGTAAAGGAGGCGAGAGAGGTATGTCAGGATCGCGCCAAAGGGAAGTCCGTAGTCTCTGCCTACCCCTCTGGGTGACAGGCGTGAGTGTTTATATTGTATTGTATTGTAGTTTGTTTGCAACGAATACTTTCTGCAACTCTAAATCTAAAGCGCGTATTTTGCGTGTGGGGAGGAAAAAGTTATAGAGCCATGATAGCTTAAAGGCGGCTTAAATTAAAAGGGGAACAATTTAAATCACCTTGGACCAACTTTTTATTTTTTATATATATTTTAGAGAACAAACTTTATTTCAACGTGGACACATAGAGAAGAGTCTCTGCAGCGCGACATGGAGGTAAATGCTCTTAAGTGTCACACTCACAATCAATTTTAGGTTTTGAGAACACATTTCCACAGTCTGCAGGATGGCAAACAGAAATCTCTGATTATCTTGCAACAATCAAATGAGTTTACTAACATCAACGCAATAAATTCCTTATTAAAAACAATTTTATAAAGTAATTTGAGTACAATGCTGTGATTTATGCTCCACATGAAAACAAGAACAAGACAACGTCCGTGTTGAAAATTGTTCAAAATAAGTTTGATTGGTTTGATTATTAGTTACTGTATCCAATTCTATTTTGCCTACGGTACGGAAGGTTGTCAAATAATATACAGAACTCTAGAAACTTACCAATTTTTTTTTATTATATTGCGTAAAAAGGAGGCGGAGTGAGGGGCAACATTTATGCGAGTAGCATAATACGCCACTAAAAAAGAATATTGTAAGAGATCAACATACCCGAGGCGCCTTGTCCGACAAACATCTGCGGAGTTATAAGCGGCCGACACTGCAGCAACAGGCAGTGGACTAAGTTCACGCTCTCCCGGTACTCGCAGAACACTAAAACGAAAATCAATGGCGTTAACATTTCTTCCTTTCTCCCATTTAGCCTTAAGGAGCCCACTGCAGGTAGGCTGCAGGCAGGTTGTGGGTGTCTTGGTAGATTTATATTTGCGGTGGCATACGCCTTAGATGCAGATGCATATATTATGTTCGTTTGAGGTATATAGTTCCAATTTTAAGACAGTAACTTTGACTTTTTGTTGATGAAATTTGTCATAGAACAGCAAAAATTTATCTTTTAACTTAACCTATTGTATATTGAATAATGTTTATAAGTTATTTATTGTCGTAACAATTAAGGAATTAAAAATATATCTGCTCCGGTGCTATTATTCATTGAATTAAAATCTGCAAATGCATTTTCTAGATAGTTTGTAGATAATGTATGGTGAATACAAATCGTTGTGGAGTTAGATATGTGCATAGAGTAAATCCATCAGGTTATATCATAAGCTAATTGGACCAGGCCTATATCCAGGTAAGGTTTTTTTACGTGATAGAGCCATGCTGCAGCTATATTATGGTTGTAGTACGAATAGGTCGACTCGACCGGGAAAGGACCACGCTCTCACAGAATACCAGCGTAAAATAACAGCATAAAGCTGCTGTGTTTCGTATGGTGAGTATAGAGAACCGGAGAGCCTTTTTTACTGGAAATGTGGCATTCCATTTTAGTCCTCACGGGTG
This sequence comes from Parnassius mnemosyne, assembly GCA_963668995.1. Taxonomy (NCBI): domain Eukaryota; kingdom Metazoa; phylum Arthropoda; class Insecta; order Lepidoptera; family Papilionidae; genus Parnassius; species Parnassius mnemosyne. The sequence goes on along the minus strand of CAVLGL010000104.1, from coordinate 20,910,877 downwards.
ACAACGCATCTGCATTTTCGTTCGTAATCGAGGATAGATGAAGATGTCTATGAGCCACAGCAACCACTTACCATCAGGTGGACTGTGCGCGCGTTTGTCACCCTTACTCTATAAAAAAAAATAACTAGAATGGGTTGAAAAGGAATCAAAATAACAAATAATTAAATATAAGGGTGCGTATGTGTGTGCGTTGTTGTGAATGAGTGCGTGCGTGCATATTCAAAAACATTACGGAATAATTGAGATTTCACTTTTCAGTGAAGTTTTTAAAGTAATTTTACATATTTAACACTCGTAAAGAGCATAATAGTAATATGAAGTTATTATTAATACATTACCTATTGCTCTGGTGTCTTGTCCTGCTTGTTTCGCTCTTTGAAAATGATCCAACATTATTTCCTTCAGCTTGTAAAATTTCGGGTGACCGAAGCATAGGTTTTTCGGAATCTAAAGAATAATAATACAATTTAAATAAAAATTAAGTATGCACAAGATGATAGGATGATAATGAAGCGGGTTGAGTTTGGTGGTAACTTCAATATTAGAACGTATTGAACGTGAAAATTACAAAACGTGGCAAGAGTGAATAGGTTTTTACAGTGTGCTTTACGATCTTCGGTTACATCGCCACTTGAATGAAAAAATTTGAATAATTCAAAAAGTTTCTCTATAAACGAGGATAATATCCAAGTGTACAATTTTGTTTATTACCTCGGGTATAGTTCCGTCAGGTAATATGCTTCGATCCAGTGACAACGGATTTATTCCAAGGTCGTCCCGTAACCTTTCTAGCAGAGCTGTGAGGCGGTCGTCGGACTGTATCCATGACTTTTCTGGGTGTTCATCAAAGAAATTAAGAAACACTCTGGAGCCGTGTTTTACCAATAACTCCAAACCATGATATAACGCGATCAGAAGGGTAAAATCTTTCATAATGTAATTGTGCTGTGGGTGGCTGGAATTTAGAAAAAGGAAAACAAATATATTCAATTAAAATTAATGGTAAATCGTTAGAGACACAGACTGTGTTCTAAATATGCCGCAATCTAAATATCCATTATGAAAAGTATTACGGACGTGAAACGTGACATATTATTGTATTCCTTGAAAGACGGAGAAATAGCTAGCTTCAAAAATGGTAAAATAAATATCCAGTATGTCTGTTTGGTACTTTGTCCGCCACAACTTGCCGAGTCTAGAGGTAACTTATGATAGATGCCATTTAGCCAACAATATAAAGTTCTCAATATTCTTACCGAGCACCTCTTTCTTTACACTGATACTCCTTGTATAGCATCACGACACGGCCCTTGGACAAGTTGCCAAGGTTTTGCGGGAGAATATTCAACTGCTTCAACCTTCTCGCATAGACGTCCAATATCTGGGAAAAATTTAAAATAATTTTGCTTTTCTATTCATCTAAACGTTACAACTTTGAGTAACTGTACGAAAAAGAATCGAGGAAGAGATTAATCTAAAAATAACAAAGTGTTGGGAATAAATGAATGATGAAATGGAGAAATGAAAACAAAGGAGAGAAATTAAGTACAATTTATTCGATTGATTTCTTTACTAAGGTACAGTTTTGAGTGTGTGAATTAGCTGACCTAAATAACCGACTTCAAAAAGGAGGAGGTACTCAATTCGACTGTATTTTTTTATGTGTGTGCATAACTTTTTCTAGGTGAATCGATTTTGTTGTTCTTTTTTTATTTGAAGCTGGTGCTTCTCATGTGGTCCCATATAAATTTTATTAAGGTCTGACTAGTAGTTTTTGAGTTATCCTTAATAATTTATATTGAAGTCGGTTGTAGAAAATTATTAATTTTACCATTTGTTACACACTACAATGCAATATTTCAACCAATAAAAATTAATTAAGTGGTATCTCACTCTAACACTCTAAAATCTCATTGTATAATGAACCCTTATTCTTATTCTTATTATGATTAAAATGTTCTTATTTTATTCTTAATTTTGCTAAAGTGTCAACCTATTTTACACTTATTTCTTTATTGAGTCTTACTATCGACAGCTAAGTCAACTTATACTGTCTCTTATATGTCTCTAGCAAATTACAACAACTTATACGTGGTAGAGCCATGCTGCAGCTATATTATAGTTGTAGCACGAATGGGTCGGCTCGAACGGGGAAGGACCACGCTCTCACAGAATACCAGCGTAAAATAGCAGTTTAACGTTGCTGTGTTTCGTTCCCTTTTTACTGGATACGAGGCATTCCATCTTAGTCCTCACGGGTGACAACGCATCTGCATTTTGATTCTTAATCGAAGATAGATGTAGATGTCTATGGGCCACAGCAACCACTTACCATCAGGTGGTCTGTGTGCTCGTTTGTCACCCTTATCCTATAAAAAAAAACAATACACCTTATAATTGTTGGTGCGACCATTATACTTTACAAAAAATTCTAGTCGACATTGAAAAACGAATTGTCATTTATTTCAGGGCAAACTGATATGTAGAATTAAATTCCTATACGTAGAGTCACTCAACGTTAGTTGATTAATATAATCAGCACGATTTATTGTAATTTCTTTGTTGTAGTTGTGATTGCAAACAATAAGGCTAAATTCTAAAGAAAAGGATTCTCAAAGTATTTTGTATGCAAAAGCATATATAAAAGTATTGTAAAGTGACAACCTGAATATGTTCCATTGCTGGGGCATTCGCTCTTCTGAGTGGGTTTTGGAGCAGTGAAGAGTCCGCCGCACTGTCTTCGAATTTTTTAAAATTTTCAGACATGTAGAGAACGTGTTAAATTAGCACTTGAAATCGCAATTTACAGTTTCAATAGTGTTGATAAGGATCGATATCGGTTTAATCGCGTATTGTGAAATAAAGCACGCACTTAGCCCCTCAGCTACCTAGGTTCTTATAATAAAAATAATGACTACCAGAGCGAATATCAGTCACGGCAGCAAGTCTTAACAGAGACTAGCCTTCTGATCAGAACGGGATTATAGTATAGTGGACGATTGTTTGCGCAGGCATAGGTGCACGCTCTACTCCCTCACTCTCATAGTTGGATTGATACGACTATCCGACAAGATTGGAGAGAGATCAGGCACAGGACCAACAGCTACACGTGCTTTCCGATGCACGGGGGTGAAATACCGCTGACGCGACGAGTTAGGGCTGCTACGGAGAATTTCTTGATAAAAAAAAACCCAATAACTAATATTGTCTCGAACGGGTTTCGAAAGGCACCACATGATAATAAGTCGCCTTAAGACCATTATTTAGAATATAAATGACGTTTTTTTTACATGGGGCTATGCCTACGCATACTTGCCTCGTGGGGGCAAGGACGGGTTATGTCGGACTCGCACCGACTGAAACCCTATGGTGTACAACCTTTGCCGCATATCGGCAAAAGAATTATTATAACTATAAAAATAATATAAAAGCCTACCTCAACATATTGTTGTCGTAGTTGTGTTAGCTCCGGCCCCAGCTGTACAACCACTGTGTTGATCTTTCTAGAATGGCTGTATGGTGCTACGTCAATACAGTTTTCAGTACGTAATTCCAAATGAGCTATGTGTAAATTCTTCACTACCTGAAATAACACTTCTTAAACTTACATTACCTAAATATTAAGTTCCATTTCCTTCCACATCGCAACTTAAAATTATAATGCTATAATTAATATTAATTAATAATTAATTCTTTACAGCAAATTTAAGTCAACCATCCAAGACCCATCGACTCATAGACCATCTCTCATAGATTTCATCACATATCTCATAGATATTTGCGATAGTTGCCATGATGGGCAGGCTGGTGGGTAACTGCAGTTTTATTATTATTATTACTGAATTATTATCAGGAATTTTTCCCTTTGTAGCCTATAACAACATTCACGGGATGAAGTGGATTCTCTAACGCCGTAGCTGCACTGCTCAAAATTATTTAAAAGTAATTTATTATAGTCACATTTAAATGCTGCTAGCCGTATGAGGAAGCTCAATGTCGCTCAGCAAGCTATAGAAAGGGCAATGCTCGGCGTTTCTCTGCGTGATAGACTTAAAAACGAGGATATCCGCAGTAGAACCACAACGACAAAGAATTAGTATGCTGAAGTGGCAATGTGCCGGCCATATAGCTCGAAGAACCGACAACCGATGGGGAAGAAAGGTTCTCGAGTGGCAGCCTCGTACCGGCAGGCGAAGTGTAGGGCGCCCCCCACTAGATGGAGTGACGAACTGGAAGGCGATGGATGCAGGTGGCTCAGGACTGTGCTTTGTGGCATCCCTTGGGGGAGGTATATGTTCAGCAGTGGCCTTGTGAAGGGCTGTAATGATGATGATGATGATGACATTTAAATAAATTTAAATTAATTTTAAAAAAACTCTGACTACAAATATTTTATCTCATCCATCATCTTCATCATTATCTACCCATACAAATCCACTGCTTGTCATGGGTATATCTCATTGTACTGTTATTATTGTATTTGACACTGCTCAGGTAAGTAAGAAGAAACTGATAGTTAGAGGATACTTACAGTAATCACATCCTCGACCTTGCTCCCCGGAGTGGCAGACAAAGCTAGCAATCTATAAGTCTTATGTCCCCTTTCTGTTAAAGTAGATACAATCTGACAGTAAGCGTAGTTGCCGCGTGCTCTGTGAGCTTCGTCGATGACAAGACATCGTATCTTCTCGCCGGGACATATGCCAGACTTGATATCATTGTATATCACTTGTGGTGTTGCAAAAAACACTCGTTTAGTTTCCCAGTGCGTTTTTCTAGTGTTCACTTGCATATGACCTATTATATAAAAACGTCAGTATGAAATAGCTAGTACTAATCTTTATATATAAAAATTACGTCTCACATTGTTTGTCCGCTATGGACTCCTAAACTACTGAACTGATTTCAATGAAATTTTGCACACTGTGTGCAGTTTGGTCCAACTTAAGAGATAGGATAGTTTTTATCCTGATAAGTGACACTCAATATTTTTTTTTACGAATTTAAGGATTTTTATAGGCCAAAAGGTCAAATTCAAATTATTTATTTGCTAGTAGATAGGTACAAAAATATTTTGTTCTTGGTATTATAAACAATGTGTTGAGAAAACCTATTTTGCTGTTTTCAACAGCATGCAAACGTCCAAAAGTTTCTATAATATAAATAGTTTCTAAACTTAATGAAAAACACATAACTAAAACATCCTTTTACAAATTTTATAAATAAATTAATTAATTCATGCATCGACAACAGGTACTTCATCACTACAATTTAAAAACTCATTTATTGTGTAAAATGTTTTTTCTACGAGCCATCGTCGTAATGAAATTTTAAACTTGTTGTATGGTAATTGCTTAATATGTGAGGGTATTTTGTTACAAATAGTGTTGCACATTGCATAGCTATTTTTTTGAAAGCGCTTACTTTTTGGAATTGTGTCTAGTAATAGTTTATCTGGGTTCCGTAAGTTTATTTTTGTAACATCTTTAGCTTGTAAAAACATGTGCTTGTTTTGCATTACAAATTTGCCAACCTCAAATATATAGATGCAGGGAAAAGGAAGTATGTTTAAACTCTTAAAATAAGGATTGCATGATGTATCCGATGGGATGTTACTTTTGAGCTAAAAATACTTTTTGACAGTCTGTGCCATTACCCCACATTAAAGTCCGTATTTGATAACAGATTCTACATATGCAAAATACGCTGTGACCGCAGTGTTTTTGTTCGCTCTTTTTGTCAATTTATGTAACGCGTATACAAATCTGTTAATTTTGTTACTCACTTTATGGATATATTCTTTCCAATTTAGATTTGAGTCTATAATTAAACCTATAAATGTCGTACTAATAGCATTCCGCAGAAGTTGTCCATTATATTCAATATTTATGTCAGAATTTAAGTTATTAAAATTAATAATATTTGTTTTACTTAAATTAATGTGTAGATTATTTTTATTGAGCCATTTATTTACTGAATTAATTGTAACTATGTCCCTTTTGTGTTGATCAAGTTTACTTTTTTTACTAGTCGTAATCGTCACCGAGATGTCATCTGCAAATAAAGTAGTTTTGTAGTTGGAGATGTCAGGTAAATCATTTATGTATAATATAAACAGCAATGGTCCGATTGTACTACCTTGGGGAACACCGAAATTGTTATTTTTGAATTCCGATCTATATACCTGAGCTATGTTCTTAAAATTTAACTGTGTTATTTCTACACACTGTGACCTATTTTTTAAATAGCTTTCTAGCCAACTTACAGCAGGTCCCCTTATGCCGTTAGCCTCTAGTTTGGTAAGTAACTGATCATGTGAGACGCGATCGAAGGCTTTAGACATGTCAAGAAATACTACAGCTGTATAGTTTCTTTAAATTTTGCAAGACTTCCTTCACTAATATAAACGCAGCATGTGATTTGGATTTATTTTTTTGGAAACCATGCTGATTTTGTTTTATCACCTTAAATTTACTAAAAAAGGAAGTAAATTAGTAATGCATCACCTTTTCAAATACTTTTGAGAGGACTGTGACTAGTGCAATTGGTCGATAGTTGGTTATATCAATTTTATCTCCCTTTCTGTATAAAGGTTTTACTATTGAAAGTTTTAATTTATCAGGAATAGTCCTGACTCTAGTGAAAGATTTATCAAGAATGCTAATATTTCACTTATTACATTCTCACACGATTTAATTATTTTAGTACATATAGAATCATAGCCTTCAGATTTTGTGTTGTTTAAAGACATTATTATTTTTTTGATAATATTCTCATTTACAGAAGTCAAAAAAATTGATTGAGGTAATTTCATGTCAGTTGTATTTTCTATTTTATAGTTTATCTGATTTGTTGCGTTAATAAAATAATTATTTATAATAGATGCTATTACAGCAGGTTCCGTTACCGCCTTTCCATTATTTGTTATTTTATTTATGTAGTTTGTAGTATATACACGATTAGTCTCATTTTTTATAATTGTCCAAGTAGCTTTACATATATTTTTACTATTTAATACAAATTTATTGTTTGTTGTTCTTTTTGCAATCTTTATACATTTTTTTAATAGTTTATAGTAATTTATATATTTAATTCAATCAACAATTTTTCTAGTCATATAAAACTTGTATCGAAGTTTACTTTTAGTTCTACAACATTTTTTAAGCCTTTGGATATCCATGTTAGTTTAGTAAATGTTTTGGTTTTTACTTTTATTTTAGGAAAACATAGTTTATAGAGTAATGTGAAAAGGCAAAAAAATTCTTCAAATGCTCTATTTAAATCAGTCTGAGTATAAACTTTACAAAATGAAATGCATTTTAAATATTTTTTAAATCTGTCTATATTTTCTTCGGAATAGTGTCGGTCGTCGGAGAGGGCAGAACAACGTCTGCCTGGCCAGCTAGTTATTATATATGATGGTAGGATAATGTCCCGGACTGAACTTCGGTCACGGCAGCCAGTCTATATTAAGACTAGCCATCTGCGCAGGACACGATTATAGTGCTCGAGTGTATACGCAAATACAGAAGAACTCTTTATGCCATCACTCTCATAGTCCAGAGAGTGATCAAGCGCAGGACCAATGGCTTTACATGCTTTCCGAGGCACAGAGGTAAAACACCGCCAACTTCCTGACTCTGGGTTGATACTGATTATTTCTTGATATAAAAAGTAAAAACCCAGTAACTAATTTTGGCCTGACCCAGGATCCAAATCCAGAACTTTATGATTAGCAATTGCGGTTACAACCACTAGATCAACGGGGCAGTGGTGGGTTACCAATTGTGCATATCTGTTCGTTGTCAAATCATTCTCATCTCAACAAACAGTCTGACATAAATTTTAATTTTTTTAAGAATCATATAACTTAGTGTCACTTCAATTGACTTTATATTGGCAAAATATGCTACGAGATTCCATCCATCATAGGGGAGATTTTGCCATAGAAGCCACGCTTGGCATACTGATTGGATACTGCAGTTTTTCCTTATTTTGAGTTGTTATAAAGAAGCCCATCTCCTGTTTTAGTTTCCCACTGTCGCCTCTTACTACACCTAAGGGTAATATGGGTCAAAGAGACATAAATAAAAAGAAGCCTTTTATTTACCTTAAACACAGAATAGATAATAGTACAAGTACCTTAACTTAATTCTTTGTATAGTTTCATCATCATCATCATCATTACAGCCTTTCATAAGTCCACTGCTGAACATAGGCCTCCCCCAAGGAATGCCACAAAGCACGGTCCTGAGCCACCTGCATCCATCAACTTCCTGCATGCCTTGCTTTAATCATTGAGGGGTATTTGCCATAGTTGCCACGCTTGGCGAGCGGGTTGGCAACCGCAGTTTTTTTATTGTAATTTTGGCTATTATCAGGAAGATGCTGCTGCCCATCTCCTGCCTGTTTCCCTTTGTCACCTTTTACGACACCCACGGGAGGATATGGGGTAGTGGATATTCTTGACCGCCACTACACGGCTTAATTTGTATAGTTTAACAAATTATATTTTAGGTTTAGATATATTGCCACCTGTTAATTGCAACAAAATTTTCTTTGCCCTAAGTCAACTTCTTTAAAGCAGCGGTCGGCAACGCGCGGCCCGCGGGCCGCATGCGGCCCGCGGACGTTCTACTTGCGGCCCGTGAATGTTATGTAAATAAATCCTAATAATATCAAAATAGATGCATAAACGAACCACAAACATATAGCGTATAGCTATAGTCAATATTGTATAACGTGCTTCGCTCTGCCCGCGGATGAAATGTGCATATATCAGAGATTAGTTTTTTTTTTACCTTGAAGCCTGACATTTAGCGTATTTAACATAAATGTAAGATTAAAAGTATTATGTTGTAGCAAACATTATAAGTGTAAAATAAATAGGAATCTCGGACTATCTGTCCGTCGCGCGCGAACCCCGCACAACCGTATAGTAGTGTGGAACCCGCTTCGCTTGGCTCGCGAATGAACAATAATTAATGAACGACGCGCGGGAGGGGCGCGGGCGGAACAAACGAACGTTAGCGAGGACAGTTGCTTTCCGCTCTCCGTCAATTACTTACTTTGATGCGTGATTAGTGAAACAATTTCATTTGTTGCGTTCTTGTTTTGATTTCGGTAAGTGTGAGATTACTTTTTATTATACACTTTTGATAGGTACCGATCTACGTAAGCTTGGTCTGGTAATAATGCTTTTATTGTTACAGTTGATAATGGCTTCTAAAGAAAGGAAGTTAGCAGAAGAAAATAGGGTATTTAACGATGCATGGACAGATTTATACTTTTTTATTAATTGCAATGGCAAACCGCTATGCTTAATATGCCAAAAAACCCTTACTATACAAAAAGAATATAATGTCAAACGCCACTATGATAGCGAGCATAAAGCTAAATTTGCATGCGTAGTGGGTGAATCACGAAAAAATAAAATTAACGCACTGAAATCTTCAGTTAAGAATCAACAAAATGTTTTTAAGGTTCAAGTACAAAGTAACGAGTCGAATATACGTGCAAGTTTAAGGGTAGCGGAAATTCTTGCGAAGTCTGGCCGACCATTTACCGACAGCGAACTTATAAAACAATGTGCTTTAGTCATGGCTGAGGAGGTGTGCCCCGACCTAAAAAAAAAATTTGAAAATATAAGTCTTTCTGCAAGAACGTGTACCCGGCGAACTGAAGATTTGGGCGATAATTTATGTCAGCAACTCCGGGAAAAAGCACAACAATTTGAATGGTTCTCTTTAGCTACCGATGAAAGTAATGATGTTACTGATACTGCCCAGCTTTTAATATTTGTTCGCGGAATCGATAAGAACTTTAATGTCTATGAGGAGCTTTTACATTTATGTAGTTTGAAGGGCACGACTACCGGAGAAGATTTGTTTTGTAACTTAGAACAAGCGCTAGTATCAATGCAATTACCATGGGAAAAATTGGTAAGTGTTACAACTGACGGAGGCAGGAACATGAGTGGACAAAATAAGGGTTTGGTAGGTAGAATCAAATCGAAACTGGCAGAGATAGGATGTGCCATCCCATTATTTTTCCATTGCATCATCCACCAAGAAGCGTTATGTTCCAAGGTCGTATCATGGAAAGAAGTAATGGACATCGTGGTATCGACTGTAAACTACATCAGAAAAAATGGATTGACTCATCGTCAATTTCAACAGTTTCTGTCAGATACGGAAGCAAATCATCGAGATGTTGTTTATTATTCTGAAGTGCGATGGTTAAGTAGAGGCGCAGTGCTAAAAAGATTTTTTGATCTCAGAAAAGAAATCAATACTTTTATGAATGAAAAAGGCAAATCTATTCCAGAGCTGACAGACACTCAATGGTTAATAGACCTTGGATTTTTGACAGATGTAACTCATGAATTAAATACGCTAAATGTGAGGCTTCAAGGTAAAAAAAAACTAATTTCTGATATGTACACAGACGTAAAAGCATTTCAAATGAAAATTAAACTCTTTATAAAACATATTGACGAAAAAAAGTTGGATCATTTTCCGAATTGTAAAGAGGCTGTTGAGGAGGCTGGAATTAATTTTCATTGGAAAATTGATAAAATGAAGGATATTTTAATACAACTGCAATCTCAATTCAGCGACAGATTTGGTGATTTTGAAAAAGTTTCAAGTAAACTGAAGGTGTTTGCAAACCCTTTTTTATGTGATATTGAGGAAGTACCGAGTAATTTACAAATGAACATGATTGATCTCCAGTCTAATGATGTTCTTAAAAGCACTTTCTATGAACTCAAAGATCTTGTTAAGTTTTATGGTAGCTTGCCTTCTGATTTTGACGAATTGAAAAAGTTTGCTCAGCAGTTCATTACAATTTTTGGTAGCACTTATTTATGCGAACAAACTTTTTCAATTGTCAATTACAGAAAAAATAAATGTGCATCTCGTCTCACAGATGAGCATTTGAGAGCCATTCTACAAATTGCAACTACAAATATGACAGCTAACATATAAGAAATAGCCTCCCAAATACAACCTCAGACATCACACTGAAAGTATATTAGTAATTTTGTAGTTTTAATTTCTATTTTAATTCCGTTATTTTCTAGCTATAAACGTAATGTAATTACATGTACGAATTAAATTCCGTATGTTTTAACAATTTGAATGGCATTTTCATTTTTTTTATGGGATTTGATGAATAAATAAGTGTGTAAATCACAAGTGCGGCCCGCCTTTAGTTTATTTTGCCACCTAGTGGCCCTTGCCCGCCAAAAGGTTGCCGACCGCTGCTTTAAAGCTAAAAGGACTAAATGGAGTAATGGATTCTTATACCACAAGACTAATTTTATTACAATACCCAAAAACATAATAATTATTAAAAATTTTTTGATGTATATGTGGTATCTACGAAATTATGCTTTACAAAATTGTTAAGATACTGAAAATAAATACCTGTCATTTCAATTGTGTCCTTTGGTGGGATAGCTATAATATTATAGCAAGCCTCTATCTGTTGGGCCACAAGAGGTCTTGTGGGCGCTGTAAACACTATTTTGCCCAGAGGATACCATCGGTAAAAATTGTACATAATAACAGCAGCAATGAATGTTTTTCCAAGACCTGTTGGGAGGCTCACCTGAAAGAACAGTTAATGTTCATTTTGTTGTTGATAATAATACAATATTATGTGATGGCAGACCTAGACTTAAATGTATAATTTAGTGAAGATATTTTGAGAATTAATTTAGTAGAATTTTATTTAAAAAATTATATTATTATATTATATTAAAAAGAAAGCTGCTGTTGAATTGTACCATGATTGTGACATTATGGCATTAATTTATATCTGAATCTTTAAAGGCCAAAGTTTCTATGATTGGAGAAGATTTTTTTTATAGGAGAGGGGGCAAACAAGCGTACCACGGCCCATGAACAACTGCAATACCAGGGGAATTGCAGATGCTTTGTCGGCCTTTTAAAAGAAGTACGCTCTTTTCTTGAAGGTCCCTAAGTCGTATCGGTCCGGAAAAATCTCTGATGGTAGTTGATTCCACCAGGAAGTTTTGCGAGGAAGAAAGCTTCTTTTAAATTGCACATTGGTGGATCGCCAGTCATCCAGATGGTATGGATGATATCGCGAGTTTTGTCGCAATGTGTGTTGGTGAAATTGTGCTGCTGGAATTAGTCTGAACAATTCCTCAGAGGTAATGCGATAAAATAAGCAAAGAGATGCAACATCTCTTTGCAGTGTCATTGAGTCAAGCTGATCGGAAAGAGCTTGGTCACCAATGATTCGAACAGCTGTGTGCTGGATGCGATCAAATGGAAGGAGCTGGCATTGGAGAGCCCCAGCGCAAAGGTGGTAACAATATTCCATGTGCGGCTAAACCTGCGCCTTGTAAAGTCGCATGTGGTGTGCCGGCATGAAATACTGTCCTGCTCTGCTGAGCATGCCAAGCTTTTTACAGGCCAATTTAGCCTTCTCTTCCAAGTGGCCTGCATAGAAATGCTAAAGCTTCTAAACTTCACTCTAGTATTCTGTGAGGTTGTGGTACCACCCTGGTTTGAGCCGGCCCATACGTAAAACAGCAATGGCTGCCGCATGTCTCTACCACTAACCAAAAAGATTTTTAAAAGTCCATCACAAGTTAAACTATAACAAAAGTAAATTTATAAATCATGAAGCTGTGTTTCTTATGGTGAAAGTAGAGAACCTGAGACCTTTTTTACTGGAAAAGAGGCATTTCATCTTAGTCCTCACTTGTCAACACAAGTGCATTTTGATTCTTAATTGAAGATAAATATAGATGTCTATGGGCCACAGCATCCACTTACCATCAGGTGGACTGTGTGCTCATTTGTCACCTATTCTATAAAAAAAATATTAAATAGTTGGTATTACTTCAAAACTAATTATACTTACTAATGTATTTTTCAAAATAGAAGCTTTGATAATATTGAACTGGTAATCTCTGACAGGATAATTTGTTGGATAAATCCATGTTCTACCCATCAACTTATCATATCCACTGATTTCTTCATCACAGCACAAAGCACTATTGGATCAAAACATTTATGATTAATGAATCTTAAGAATCTTACACAAATATTATGTACTATTTGTAAAAAAATAAAACACTAGATCATTTTTTTTAAATAGAATTCTATTTTATTGAAGAACTAGAAAGATAGAAATAGAAAAGAAGGTTTCTTTCTTTCTTTATTAAAGATCTACTGTTACAACATAATTTCATTTTGCTTATTTTTTTCCCTTCTTCAAATGTTCATTAATCTTAAAAGAATTATGGTTTATACTTACCTCACATTTAACGTGTTTCTGTTAATGGATTTATGGTTCTGTCCATTAAAAGTTTCTTCAGTAAATGTACTATCTTTAAAGGCAGAATTTTCGAAATTCGCCAGTAGTGAGGTATTATCAAACACCTCGTCTTCTTCGAAAATTTCATTTTTTGTTTCACTACTTATATTTTCCATGCTCGAAGTTTTATTTTGTGGCAATGAATAAGAAATAGCAATGTTTAACATGGATAAGTAACATATTGCAGTTATATTTTTATTATTTAAAATATGTAACTGAGTTTAAAAATCATTTAAATAATTTAAAAATTATCTTTAACTCGCATGTAACAATAGTAACTATTCATAACAAAATGTAAATAGTAAACTTTGGTTCAAGTTTTATATAATTTCTTTTTCTTCCCAAGGAATAAGTTTATTGTGTACGAATTCTCCCTCTAAAGTCTAAATATTGATATTTGTAACTTTTATGCATTGCTAATAATTTCATTGTCAGTGTCACTGTCACGTGTCACTCAACGTGCCGTTGAGTTATGGATTTAAAGACAAAGTACTTACGCCCATACAGTCTAATGTGTCGTATTTTGTTCATAAAATTCTTTACAATATACCGTGATAACAGCTTAACTAAGCAGACGATAGATGATTATGCTATACTGGCCTCCAAAAAATCGACCCACCTACGTCTTATCGCAAAAATGTGTCCTATAGGTTTTTACCACAATGGATAGATATTTTTTATCTTGATAATGTAATATTGCAATTACAAGGTAGTAAAAAACTAAAAAAACGGCGCGTGAAACGCGATATTTTACATACAAATGTATTAGACATTGAAACCATAACATTTTACAAAAATGACGATATTACTGTGAAGAATCGATATTTACATTTTTTGGCATTTAAAAAAATGTAAACCTTACTCCAATATGGGGTGTTTCCTCCTCTTGCTTTTATCACCGCCTGCATACGCCTATTAAGGGAAAGGATCAGTTTTTTATGTCCAGTTCCCGAGACGTTGGATCAACTGGAAGCCGCCTTCACAGAAGAAAGGGAACAGACACCCCAAGAAGATATAAAAAAGCTGATCAATTCCCTTAATTGGCGTATGCAGGTGGGTATAAAAGCAAGAGGAAGAAACACCCTATATGAGAGTAAGGTTTACATTTTTTAAATGTCAAAAAATGTAAATATCGATCTTCACAGTAAAATCGTCAATTTTGTAAAATGTTATGGTTTCAATGTCTCTTCACATTTATCCCGTTTCACGTTCCGTTTTTTAGTTTTTTACAACCCTATAATTGCATTATAAAAACCCATTTTTTGCGAAAAGCGTAGGTGGGTATTTTTTTGGAGGCAGTGTATCTCAAGGCATTTAAGTGGATTAAATATCTTGAGATTCTTGTGACCATAGAAGCTCGTTTCCACCATTAGTTCACTTACAATATTAAATACATAAAATAACACTACTTTAAGATATTAGGATCCAATAACAATAAAAACATTATTTGGGTGACATCAGAAGCAACAGTTCTCTGGTGATCATGTTGCCGCTAATACTCTCCGTCATCGCAGTACGTCGGGATACTTTTGTACCCACCTTTAAGACTAATGAACTTCTTCTACGTGCCCAGTCAATGCTCAGCAGGCCTATAGTACGCGCAAGAAAACTCCGCGCGACTGATGGCGTACACAATGTTGCCATCTTACCTAATATGTTTTCCTTCATTTAATGTTATTACTAGAATTATATAATTATATGAAATTACATAAATGGCCGATTTGATTACTAAAGCTCAGTTAAAAAAAACGTTAATGTTCAGCTTAAACTTACAAATACCTAATAAATTTGTTTTTAACCCCATATTTATTGCTTAAGATCCGCATAATAAATATATTTCTTAAATGTAACTTTTCTATTTTGACATATATTTATATTATTCTATGGTAAGAATTATCCTACTATCCAACTAATATTATAAACGTGAAAATTTATAATGATGTATGGATGTTTATTACTCTTCCACCCAAAAATTACTAAATGTATTTTAATGAAACTTTACAATAATAATACTCAATACATCAGAACAACACATAGGCTACAATTATAATTAATAACATTGTGTAAATTGGTCAAAATATATGTGTTAAGTAAGTCAGAACAAATCTGTCATCTGCGAGCTATTTTGGCGTGCGATGCAAAAACTCAAGAGTTACACAAATATAATATATGGTGGAATTGTTTATCTTACATAGTTCCACAAAAACGTCCGCGACATTATATATATCTATCTTTTATGTTTAAGCTATTATTACCGAAATAGTGAACCATAAATAAAATTATACTTTATTTCCAATGCAAATTTTGCAGTATCAAATGGATTTTATCAAAATAAATACTTTGATCGCTGATGTTCAAAGTAATGAAGGATGGTGATGGAAATAGGATGGATTTGACAACGGAAATCATTCCTAAAGAGGGTGATCAAATTTACTATGAAAGTGCGATTATTGATGGATCACGTATAGTTTAAGGTATAATATCTACGCAGACGAAGTCGCGGGCAAAAGCTAGCTTTAATATAAATTATAAGATAAAAACTATTTGAAAACTTAATTTATGCGAGAGAGTTTGAGATAAATAATATAATATTTAAAAAAAGCTAAAAGAACACGCTTCATTTTTATTTTTGGTATTTTTCTCAGCAGATTCTTTCATTTGATACACATATCATCGGAATGCATAAAAAATAAATAGTCCTCTATCTTTGGGAGTCCACAATATTGAATTTAGAATGACGTCATTTATCTATCCATGCATTGTCATCCGAACTAAGCGTGTTTGTAAAATTTCAGCTCAATCCAAAACCGAAAAATTTAACTTCTATTTTTTTTACCTAATTACAGGTGAAGTTATTAGCGTGTTAGAAGTGAAATTACTAAGATTAATGACCACTGATATTTTGTCTATAATTAATTTTTCAAAAGGGTATTCTGAAGCAGAACTGAAATAACATTATAATTTTTATTATAAAGAACGAAATTAAAAGTCCATGGACAATATGTAAGTCTTTTATTGAATACCTAGCGCAGTCTCAGAATATATTCTGATCTCCAATATCTCTACGTTCTATTAATACTTTTTGTTTAGACTGGCACTTTTTGTATTTATAATCTTGAAAATACTCCTCACAGATGTTCTGCCATATTTAAAATCAATATCAGCTCCAATCCAATATCAATTCCAAACAAAGTTTATTTATGATAGAAATCTATTTTTACACGATGTAAGACAATTGAATTAAATGCCTTATAGCGCACATGTCAAAATCATTAAAATCACATCATCCCCTGTTCCTAGTTTTCCCGGCGTGACAATTTTAGAAGATAAAGCAGAAGCAGTTGCTACATTACTCTCTTGAGTTATTTGGTAGACGGTGCGTTCAGCAACACCTAAAACAAAATACGAACAATGCTTTATATGCAGTATAAATACATGATATTAATGACACAAGGATAATTAAAAACCAATAACGAACCGAAAAATTGGGGAGTGTTATTGTTATGGCAGACCTAAGAATTACCTGTCAAATATGCAACGCGGGCTCTAACTTTGGAAAACGGTACTGTAGGCCGGTTATTGTCTCGTTCTTCTTCACAAGCACGTTTGACTTTCAAGATAATATCCCTGCCAGTACTTTTAATCAATTTCGGCATAACGATGACTGCTATTTACTGCAAAAAACAATAAAAACACTACGTAACAACAATAAGATGGCGGCACACGATTAGTTCCAATTTCGGCCGCGAGCAAAGTTATCTCGCACGCACTCTACGATCAAAGTAACAGTCCTAATTAAACACAGATCTCTTTTATTTGTGTGACAATCTTTGCTTTGCAGCAGTCATAAATCTATTTTTTATTAAGAATTTTTCATGTAGTCATCATCATTACAGCCCTTCACAAGTCCACTGCTGAACATAGGCCTCCCCCAAGGAATGCCACAAAGCACGGTCCTGAGCCACCTGCATTCATCGACTTCCTGCATATCTTACCAGTTCGTCACTCCATCTAGTGGGGGGACGCCCTACACTTCGTTTCGTTTTAAGGTTTTGAGGTATGTCTGATGAGATGTGTCGTAGCTTCCCGAACGCTGCCCAGCCGAGTTGAATCCGTCGATTGACCTCTCGGTCGAAGTTGGACTTACTTAGTCGGACTATTTGTCCCAGGTAAACATACTCGTCAACAACTTCGAGCTTAGTGCTTCCAACAACTACCGGCATAGGTGTGACATGGACATTAAACATGATCTTTGTTTTGTCCATGTTCATCTTAAGACCTATCCGTTGGGCAACACTATTGAGGTCATTGAGCACAGTGCTTAGGTACTCCAGCGATTCTGCCATAAGGACTAAATCGTCGGCAAATCGAAGGTGAGTGATGTACTCGCCATTGATGTTAATACCGTATCCTTTCCAGTCCAGAAGCTTGAAAACGTCTTCCAATGTAGCGGTGAAGAGTTTCGGGGATATAACGTCACCCTGTCTTACACTTCTCTGCAATTGGATAGGTTTCGTACTCTGGGTCTGTATTCGGATAGCCATCGTAGCTCTACTGTACAAACACTTCAGCACTTCGATATACCGACAGTCGACTTGGCATCGCTGAAGGGACTGCAGCACCGCCCGAATTTCGACGGAATCAAAGGCTTTCTCACAGTCCACATACGCCAGACATAGTGGCAAATTGTACTCCTCGGACTTCTATACAATTTGCCGAAGGGTATGTATATGGTCTATGGTGCTAAAGCCTTTTCGGAAACCGGCTTATTCGGGAGGCTGGAAGTCGTCAAATCTGCGCGCGAGACGATTCGTAATGACTCTCGAAAACAGCATGTAGACGCCGCTCAGAAGGGAAATCGGTCTGTAGTTCTTCAAGAGAGCGTTTTCACATTTCTTGAAGAATAAGATCACCGCACTTCTGCTCCACGCCTCCGGTGTAGTGTCACCATGGAGGACGGTATTAAAGAGAAGGTCTTTAATTCCGGAAGGAATTTAATTCTTGAAGGACTTCAAGTACCGGTTTATCACCCGCTTTCAGAAGCTCCGCTGTAATTCCATCCTCGCCTGGGGCCTTGCCGTTTTTAAGGTGCTGGAGAGCCATTCTAATCTCGCTCAGACTGACGTCCGGGGTATCATCGGAATAGTGTCGGATAAGACTCGCCCTTGGATCGTTACTCACACTTACGTGTGGCTCCAACGATGATGTGTACAGCTGCCCATAGAACCTCTCAATCTCACTCAAAATCTTAGGTGTCCCAGAAACGACGCTGGCACACTCGGTATTCAGCTTCGACAGTTGACTCTTTCTGGCAGACAGATCTCTAGCAAAGACTTTGGAGCCTTGGTTTTCGCCCTCGCGATCACTGAGACATCACTGAACAGTTGTCGTCTGGTTTTCATAATGAAGTCACTCTCATTTTTTGTCGAGCCGTCGGGGCTTGACCAGGTCCACTTCCTGTGGGGCCGCTTCTGGAAGAAAGAGTTCATCATAAAGAGTCCCTCTTTCTCAATGAAGTCGGCCAGCTGCTGACCCCTTGGGTTCCCTAATCCGAAATTCCCTACTTTCAGCTCACCGTTTTCTCTTGTGTCTAGTTTTGCGTTGAAGAGTCCCATTAACACCGTATAGTGGGTTTTGGAGGAATGCATGGCTCTAGAGATATCCTCATACATTTCCTCCACCTTCTCATCGGGGTGTGCCGAGGTTTGTGCGTAAACCTGTATGACCTTCAGTGAATACCTTTTGGTGATTCAGAGTATAAGATACGCAACTCTCGTCGACACACTCCCAATCTTTACAACGTTGCTAACGAGAGACTTGTGGACGATAAATCCGACACCTCCTTGGGACAGATGGTCGCCCTCCCGGTGATAGAACAAATTGCCGGATTTGAGGATTACCGTGTCCTCCCCTTCTCTTCGGACTTCGGATAATCCTATGATATTCCAGCGCAACTTGTCTATCTCTTCTTCCAGCTCCACGATCTTCTCGTCAGTCCTCAGGGTGCGTGCGTTATAAGTTGCCAGGTCAAGTCGTCGTAGGTGGCAACCGAACCTCCACCGAAGATTCTTAGCACCCCCTTCCCCACCGTTACCATGGTCGCCACCGTAGCCAGGAATAGCGGGGCCACCGGGGACTGGCCGTCTCTTCGTTACTTTCATGGGGGGTATATTGCCATAGTTGCCACGCTTGGCGAGCGGGTTGGCAACCGCAGTTTTTTTTATTGTTGTTTTTCTGTTATCAGAAAGATGCTGCTGCCCATCTTCTGTCTCAGGTTCCCTCTGTCGCCTTTTACGACACTCACGGGAAGATATGTGGTAGTGAGTATTCTTACCCGCCACTACACGGGGAATTTCATGTAGTAGGTTGCAAATAATTTTAAGTTATCCTTCCTAGTATTTCTTTTACAAAATACTTCACATTAAATTAGTGCTCCAACATTTTAATAACAGCATGAACCAGCAGAAAATCAAAGACAATGTCTATTTAAGGTACCAAAGCAGTCAAAATAACTTAGTAGTGCCTAGACTAGTCCATTAGAGCGTTCCGCTTAGGAGTCTAGAGATATCGTCGTCAATGTGACTGATCAGCATAATACAATGATCTAAATAAATAGAGGACATGAACTAAGTAAATTATCCTAATGCGTGAAAAAACAGAAACTAGATTGGCGTAGGCTCCGTTCATTACCTAGTGCTGTCTATGACTGTTAATTCATAGTAATGCTATAATTAATAGTATTGATTACAAATTCGATTAATCGTAATCACATACAATAATTTTTTTTTATTTTAAGACAAGACTACATATCGCTCATTTTCAAATATGAGCCACCGCCTACTCTCAAAATTTGATTACATAGGTGAAATGAGAATAAGTAATTTGAAATGAATAGTGAAGTTCTCATTTTGGCCTGACCTACAATACCTTCTTAATACAGGGTGAATGGTTTAACGAAGGTTGTATTGAAGTAGGTTGATATTCGATTCTCGTTCTAGCAGTCACAGTAGAAATTAAGTATGCCCAAAAACTGAATTTCAAAGGAATAGTTTATAACAGGTTGTGTGCATTGTTATTATAGTTGACTAGTATCAATCAGCACGTAACGAGCTTCTGTGATCGTAGGAACAGGGCCGGCCCTACCATAGGGTGAACGGAGCGGCCGCTCCAGGCGCCAAGTCCCAGGAGGCGCCTTAGTCAAATTTTATAATAGCATATCTACCTACATAATAGAAAAATACAACCTTTTGGCTTATTTAGGTAACAATTTTGCACGCTCCTTAGAAGCTTATTCTCTGTTCCGTTTCTTTGATAATGTGCCTGAGTTTATTGATGGAGATTTCGTCGTTTATCAATATTTTGGTTTCGAACGTGTGGCTAGTTGGTATATATGCGTATGGCATTATTTGTTGAGACGAGCGCGGCATTCCTCAGCTCTTATTTGTATTTTTTACAAACTCAACAAAAACATGGGAAGTTATTTCAAAACATGTGAAGAGCTTAACTTTAAAGAAACTAAAGGAGGTGTGTCAAACAAGATGCGAAAATAGAGTGAAAGAATCTGCGAACGAAAAAAGAAGAAAATGTTCTTATAGCCCAGGAGGAATCAGCGCATGAGTACCAAAACTATTCCACCTCAATTTTGCCATGCGATTCTCTTCAAGTTGTCCGGCTGATGATATAAATGCAAGTTACCTTGGGGCAATTCGATGCCATATTGTTTAAACCGATTTTTTTTCAATTGAGAGGAATTGTTATTTTCAAACTGGACAATTTTTTTTTGTATTATTTGGTCAAGTACAAATAAATAAGTCCCGTGACTTTTTACGATAAAGTTAACATTTTCGGAGTTATGAATTTTTAAAGGTTTGAAAGATCCCTAATTCAGATACTTTTGACTCTAAATATATAAAGAAAAAGAATAAAATATAAATATATTCTGGATCCAGAAATGTTATTCAGAACAAATGTTTTCCATCCAATGTTAGACACCGCCATAAACTTAAATAGAGACATGCTTTACACTTTTTACAATTAATGAGACTTGGCGTTTATGTAATAGAATAGTATAGAGAGTTTCCTCTATGATTTGAATAAGACCGATGAAAAATTTAAGAAAGTATGCTCATAGTTGGAGGAAATATGAACGCATGATCTTAATCGCGATATTTCGGGATTTGACCGTTCAACTATGAAATTGCCGTTTTTTATGAAATAAGTTAACTTAAGTATTTTTCTATATTTTTTATTTCTATTAATCAAAGTAATCATCCATGCAATCGATGAATATTTGCTAATGCAGTAACAGTTTATTGATGCCCTTCTTGAAAAAATTATCTGGACGAGGGAGGCAACAAATTCTTCAAAGGTATTTTGTACTGCCTCTCGGGTATTGAATTTTATTCCCGCCAAAAAGTTATTTAAATTCTGGAAAAAGTAGAAGTCTGTAGGCGCAAGGTCCGGTGAATACGGCGGATGACGGGAGCTTCCAACCCAGCTCTTGGGAGCAGCGGGGACGAGCGATTGACCAAAGCTGGTTGGAGACGTGTGAGCCTCTCCATCATTGTGTTCAGTTATTCACAGTACACATCTGCAGTAATGCTCATCCTGTTTGGTAAGAAACTGTGACGAATCACACCGGCGCTAGACCAACAAACTGTGACCATCACTTTTCCCGGGGTTAAGTTTTCGCTTAGGGCATTATTTAGATGCTGAATCAGGATCCAACCAACTTGTTGAGTAAATAATATAACAAGGATAATATAACAATGTGGTTCAAAATTCCTTCGTTTGTGTGCCTGTGAAGCAGTGCAAAGCATGTCTCGATGCGTACTTCGCGTTGGCGATCATTAAGTTCGTGGGGCGCCCATTTGTTAAACTTTTTTACCTTGCTAATTTGACGCAAATGGACCAATATTGTTTTGATGTTAACGTGGAAAGCTGATGCTAATTCAACCGTACATTAAGTATCATCAGCTTCCAGAATCACTTTAATTTGTCATTGTCTTTTAATTTGATCAAAGTTTTCGGTCGATCACGGAGTTAATTTTTCAGGTCGAAATTTCCAGAACGGAAGCGGGCAAACCAATAACAGACGGTGCGTTAGTTTGTAGTATTCGCTCTGTAAACGTCGTTGACGTTGCGTGCCGTTGTGCCGCGTTGCTGCCACGACGGTACTCATTTTCCATAATTACTCGAATTTTTAACGTATCCATGATGACGAAAAAGACAAAAACATAACGGCTATCAATAAACAAATTACTAATTTTGGAAAAACGAGTTTCGAATTTGATATTAGAATTTAGCCAAACAAAAATTATTTTGATTTGAACTGGCCAGTACTGCAGAACGGCAATTTCATAGTTAAAGACCTATTATTTGGACAGGTTTCCGGACTTTTGTAACTATTCCGATTACGGTGGCGAAAGATGAACGCAGTTTTAGCAAGCTTAAGCTAAGTAAGACATAGCAGAGGTCGACTCTCGCAGAAGATAAGCTTTCTGATCTAGCCTTGCTGTCAATTGAAAATGATATAGCTCAGACATTATCATATGAGGAGGTCATATAAAAAATTATAAATGCAAAAGTGCGTACGCAGCGATTTGATTAAAATTTGTTCTCCATTTAAAATTTGTTCCATTTAGTGTTTTAAGGACATACAGGTGTACTAATTGCTATTGTTATGCAATTTTTTTAATTTTTCCGACATTCAATGGATTAATTATATTATTATTAGGAGCCAGTAGGCTAAACCTGAAGAGTTTGATTTTAATAAGCACTGTTACATTAATTAGTAAACATATAACATAACGTATAAGTACCAGATCTAAAGTTGATTATGTTTGTTGATCTCATTAATGAATATTGACTTAATTTTGTTTTTTCATTTTACATCAATGGTTCCTATAGATACCGTAAGGAGTGCAGTGCCTTAAATACCACAAGCATGGCTGTTTTCAATCGACAAATTAGACATAGACTTAAGATGTTGTCTTCCCAGTTTCATACTTGCATGTGCACGTACAACTGGTATATATTAGGGGCAAGCAAGGGGTGTGCCATAATTGGGTCTCGCTCCATCCTAAAACTTGCCTCAGGCCGGCACTGCATAGGAACATCGATAGGCAGGCGAATTGGCTTTTGCAGTAACTCTTTAGATCTTTGTCGCTGCTCCTCGTCACCGATTTGGGTATATTATATCTGGCAAAAACAAGATAAGCTGCCACCTATCGGAGGTTGTTCTGGCCGTTATAATAATTGCCCCCGGAGAAATTTTCTCGAAACGAAATGAGGAAATTAGTTATCTGAAATTATCACCTCAACAAGAGTTTTTGTATATTTGAACAAGTATTTGTATGGCCTAAAAATAATTTCCGGGTCTGGATGTTTGTCCTTGTGCAATTTATGTTTGTAAACTGCCTCCATAATACAGGAGAAAATCCTAATATGGGGTAACGTTTTTAAACTTAATTAAACTATTTACTTGTATTAATGGTGTGAACGGATTGCAAATATGAGAACCAGTTTTTACCGATTACTTTGAGTAAAAAACCGGTTTTTAAGATATTTTTAGGTCTTTTCTTACCTTTATAAAAGAAAGAACAATACGTCAAAATAACTTCTACCATTATTAAAATCTACTTTATTAAAATCAAAATATTTTATACATAAAAACTGAACTAAGTCGTAATTTTGATTAAGAAAACGGATGTGATCGACAGCATCCGCTTGCAACCTGCTTCGTCTGGATCACAGACGTTGCTGGCACCGTTAAATATTTTAGCGCTAAAACGTTCAATGGTACTAAATGTTTGTTCTTGCTACAAAAAGTGCCAGCACTTTCAGCCGTTTTTGCAGTTTCAGCTTCAACATGCTCGGGCTCTGTCTCCAAATACATGCGCATTAAGTTAACTGCGGACGCAGTTGGATGGACAATGGGTTTTCTTTATTTCAAAAAGTCCAAGAGTCCAGGTTTTTTCTGTTCTATGTTTGTCTCCACTGATCTTTGAACTGCTTGTGCTGAAGTCGTAGAATTTTTTTTTTTGCAGAATTATTATATTATACATTTCTGCAGAATTAGAACCAATATTACGGTTACAGAATCTTTTATTAAATGAGATAGTTATTTTCTTACTATTTCTTTTACAGATAACATATTTTCCGAGCCTCTAAAAGCAGACCTTAATACCGGATGTAATTATGTTGACATTTGCGTGACAATTCTTGTCTCGTATACTAAAAGCCTGCTGCTCATATTTCACCTTACTGATGAGCAAAACATTTTGCCTATATCTGTCTCCAGAGTATTTTCAATGGTGGTCAAATTCTCATACAATCCACAAATTACTGGTATGATTAATGAACTGGTCGGATATGTATCAGCACTAACAAGCTTTGTAGCCTGTTCGAATATTTCCAAAAACTTTATTATTTCTTTGCCCACTTTTTCTTCACAGGCGGTTAAGTAGTCTGGTGCCAGATTAGTACAAATGCCAGAACATCAGATAATTGAAGAATTCTAGACACCATTTTCTAGATACTTCTTGTATCAACTTTAAAGGAGTAGTATTGGGATTTATTTCCTTCTGTTCTGCTTTTAGCGCGCGCCTCCCTACAGACGACTTTTTAAAAAACTTTACAATAGCCTTACATTTGTTAATAATTTCCAAAATCTCAAGAAGCTCTAAAGAATCATAAACAGTTAGATTAAGCGTATGCGCAAAACAAGGCATGTGGCGTATGTTTAGCAATTCGCACATTTTGATCATGTTAGTAACGTTATCTGTGACAATGGTTGTAATTTTGCCAGTTAGTTTCCATTCTGTTAGTAAGTTAGTAACAATTTCGGCAAGATTTTCAGCTGTATGTGCAGTGGGGACATCTGAGGTAGTCAAGACATAGCTTTTTAAACCACCTTTCAGAGAAAAATGAACTGTGACCGTAATAAAGGAGTCCATATTTTGGTTAGATCACAAATCAGCAGTTAGTGCAGCATGCTTAACATTATCAAGTGCAATAACAAGTTTTACCTTTGCATTTTGGTACTGTTGCGGCATTCATTCGTACCTGATTTTTGTCTACTTGGCAATTTGTAGTTTGGGTTCAAAACTTCTGTGAACCTCTTAAATCGTCTGTCTTCAACAATCGAAAAGGGCTGGAAGTCCGTAGCGATCATCATGGTTAAATGTTTGTCAATATTTTTCTTATTATTGACCAAGGTCACTTTCAATGTAGTTTGGAGAAGAAGAGTTTTTAATGTGTTCATAGATTGTTCTTGCTTAGTTTGTCCTACAGCGGATATGTTACTGAGCTGTTGTTGGGCACCTACAACATTCCCCTGCATTTCCACTGTAGTCTGCGAATGGTGTCTTTTTAAATGAGCCAACATATTAAAAGTTCCACCACCAGCCTTAATTATTTTTTCGCTTAGTTTACATTTGGCAGTATTATTATCAACTTTTTCGAAATGGTTCCGTTCATGGATTTTCGTTTTATCTTCGGCATCCTGCAATACAATAAAATGCAATTCATTGATAAAAAAATCAGCTAATTTATTTAAATTATTATAAACAAAAAGATTTTCTATTTAACGAGGTATTAAGTAGTAATTAATTACTTACCTATCGATGATTTCCTCCAAAACGTTTACTTAACCTGATAACAAACTAAATCTTTTTGAAGAAACGCAAGAGAAATAACGATATATTTCACACACGCAAAATAATGACTGAACAGGCTGAAGTTTATCAACAGTGTTGCCTAATGGCTGAAACAGCGTGGTGATTCCCCAATCAAATACAATATAAACTTGTTTTGACTCTTTCTATGTCTATGGTCTGACTTTGGTGATCGGATTAGCTTATGGAGTGTAGAGTAGAAGGAGGACCATCTCTATATATGAAAAGTGTCCCTAAAAACGTGTCCAATAAGGGTGGCGCTGCAGTAGCATAGGATAAATAAAAAAAAAGCGCCAAAAGTAATTGCAATAAGTCGGAGAAATAAACAAGGACCGATCAATCCACTTAGTTTTGTACTACGTAAATAGTTGAGATATTGTATACTGGCATTTTACTAACTACTCTAGTCATGAAATTTTTTAAATATTTGAATTCAGCTGACTTCACTCCGTTCACAACAGCTATCTTCATATCGTAGTTTTTCAGACACCAGCGCTATTGTGGTAGGTTTTGAAACCTCTATTTTCAGTAAATAGTCAACACTTTTTCAATTTTCGCCCCTTACAAGATAGTTCTCCTCACAAACTAGTAAGAAGTGGTTCTCCTTGTACTCTACACTCCATAGATTAATTTGCTACATGTTTATTTGTCTATGGTTCGGAAACACGAATAATCACTAGCACTAGCACTGCGCTGCTAGCACTTCTGACTAGTTTGTGCGAATAATGAAAGACCAGTGAGGCCAAAGTAATCGGTTTTAGTAAAAAGAAACCGGTGTTTACCGGTTATTAAAAACCGTTTTTTTTTTCTAAAACCGCTTCCCATCACTAACTTGTATTTATCTAAGGGTATTAGTGTTCTGTGGTATTTATGCACTACTTTCAGTTTTGAATTTATTATTTGTTCAATTTACAATTTATTGAATTGAAATTAAATTTTTATAGGAATAAAACACAAATTAAGAAGTTATGTATTTGTAAAATTAATATTTTCTAACGTGTTTTAGTAGTTTTTAGCATAATATAATATAGTAAATTATTTTAAGTTTTTAATAATAGTCGTTGAGTAATATTCTTGAATAATTACATTGTGTTTTCAATGGAATTAGAAGATGGTTTTGATGATTTGTTAGCTGAAATCGAAGAACCCACTTCTCCTAAAAGGCCTAAGACAGAACAGGATGATTTAATACGCGAAATACCCGGTATAATATGAATTTGGAAATATTGTTGAATTATTAAACTCACATGCAGGAAGTCGATGGATGCAGATTGCTCTGGACCTTGTTTTTGGCATTTTGGGGGAGGCCTATGTTCAGCAGTGGATTTGTGAAGGGCTGTAATGATGATGACGATGATACGAAATACCATTTCAAGGAATTAATTTTATATTGAAAAAAAATCCTGCTGGGGTTCTTGCTGGTTCCCAGGACAGAAGCTATTTCCTTAATCAGTGGTAAATAAATAATTGCTATTTTATAAGTATATGTAAGGTCCACAGAAAGGGGAATAAGCAGGCCGGTCAGAATGGCGGGGTAGAAAGGTTCTTGAGTGACAGCCTCAGGTACTGGTAAGCAGAGTGTAGTGCAGCCCCCCTCTAGTTGGAGTGACAACTTGTGGATGCCGGTGGCTTAAGACTGTGTTTTGTGGTATTCTTTGGTAGAGACCTTTTTCAGCAGTGGACTTGTGGATAGGCTGTAATGATGATAGTGATTAAGTATTATATTATAATAATTAATAATCTATATTGAATAATAAATATTCTATTCTATTCTGTTTTATTATAACAATTATTATTTTTATTTTTAAGAGGTACATATGAAATACCAATTTTCATATAGGTTTTTTATTTAAAAAACAAATAATGTTAATTTATAAAATTATCTAAATTCCAACTTTTCACAACAACCTTTATTTCAGTAATGTTCTAGCTTAACCAGCACTTAAATACCAACTTCTTATTTTAGGTTTTACAGGCTACATATCTTAACATAAAGCTTGTAAAAAAACTTCAAAAGGGAAAGTTATCAATTTAACTTTGTTTTTTCTTCTTGGTGTATTTTAAAGTTTAGGACTTCAAAAGCATTAATTACTTCAATCTTACCAGTATTCATTAAATCTTTTCAGTTCCTGCTTGTCACATCAATTTTGATAATACTGTTGGTAGCGAAGCCAAAATCAGACTCAGAACAATATTTTAACAGCATTTGTTGTAAATGTACTTCTGTTTGTTGTTTAGGACCTTCTAAAGAACTTTCTGAGAAACCTACTTCATCCAAAACACATTGTGTTTTAGTAAATAAAAAGCAAGTATGTGTCTTTCGATGGAATACCATAAAATCTTACATACAATGTAATTTTTTTTTTATAAAATAAAATTTAACAATTAACTTTGCTGACTTTTCTATCACAGCGTGGAAATCCTTTGCTGAAGTTTATTACCAGTGTTCCCTGGGAATATGATGATATAATTCCAGATTATGAAATAGGCAAGACAATATGTATTCTTTTTCTCTCAGTGCGCTACCACAATTTAAACCCTGATTACATTAATAGCAGATTGAAGGAACTAGGAAAGAAATATGAACTTCGAGTCCTATTAGTACAGGTAACAGATTTTTCATGCATTAGATATGTTTTTAGTATATTTTTGTTGATAACCTTTATTGAAATATTAACATGGTGTTTTGCATATGCACAATAACCAACACTTGGTACAATTAAGTGCATTTGCAAAAATCATATAAACCTCAGCAGATCCTGTGTTAACAGTCTTATATTGAGCTAACTGTTTAATGTTTGAGCAGATGAACCAAAAATGTATTTTATAGTGTTTCTATGTGACAGAGCCATGTTGCAGCTATATTATGGTTGCAGCATGAGTGGGCCGACTTGACCCAGGGAGGACCACACTCTCACAGAATACCAGCATAAAATAGCAGCTCAATTCTGCTGTGTTTCATATGGTGAGTGTAGAGAACCAGAGACCCTTTATACTGGAAATGAGGCATTCCATCATTAGTCCTCAGGGGTGACAACGCATCCGCATTTTGATTCTTAATTGAGGATAAATGTAGATGTCTATGGGCCACAGGATCAACTTACCATCAGGTGGACTATGTGCTTGTTTCTTATCCTTATTCTCTACTAGCTGTGCCCCGCGATTTCACCCGCGTATATCACGTGTCTGAGCTGCACGACATGACAAAAGATCTAGTTCAAGCATTTTAGATAGCAATGTATGGAAAAATTGGCTGAATTAATGGAGTACTTTTATCTATTGGCATATGTATGTTATAGAGCAATGTTCAATTTTATCCTATCTCCCGAATAATAATAATGATTGAATCTCCCGAAAATATGCAATATTTAAGGCTAGCTGCGAATTGTAACCTAATGCTAGATTGCCTATACTATTATTCATGAACCTGGCTATAATATGCAAAACTAATTATTCAAATCGGACTGGTAGTTCCAGAGGCTAGCGTGTTTAAACAAACAAAAACCTTTTCTGCATTATATTAAAGTATAGTATACATATAAAAAATATCAGTTTTATAGGGGGGAGGGGTGTGGGATATTTGTCATAGTTGCCAAGCTTGGCAAGCGGGATGGCAACCGTACTTTTTGTATTTTTAGTTGTTTTCTCTGGTCTCCGATTTCTCTGAGCTGATTTGTGTCCCTCTGTCGCCTCTTTCGACACTCACGGGATGATATGGGGTAGTGGATATTCCTATACCGCCACTACACGGCAATGGCCTCTGCATAAGTTTTATATTGGCGCTCATACGCACTATGCGGTTACGGCTGATCGCAATCAAAAATATATACGCAACATCTATTTCTATGCGCACTGCGATACACGCAAACCGCTTCGGTCGCTCGGAGGGCTGCAGCTTGAATGACGGCCAGCTGGCAGCCGGACGGTTTTAGTCAGTGAATATTTTGCGACTGCCGGCGGGCATTCGTAAAATATATAATAAAATAATGATTGAATGAGATTGTGTGCAGAATAAAATTTTAAAACAAAGGGCATGGGAAGAGTTGGTGCATATTTATCACGGTACGGAAATGAATAGATAAGACCGCAAGTCGCGACGGTTTTTGAACCGCAGGTTGCGGATTCGAATGCGGCTGCCCGCAATCCGGTTGGCCGCACTCCGTGCACTCCGCATCCCGTGGGCAGCCGGACGGCTAGCCGCATTGCGGTTACCCGCGTAGTGCGTATGAGCCATTACGTTGATATCTCATAATCTCCTAAGCAGTGTATAGCTTCCAAAATAGTAAATGCTAGTTTTTGCTGCGATAAATCCAGCTACATCTAAGCAACGTCATCCTTCGTACTCGCGAGACCAGCCTTCACTGATTACTATTTTTCCGTAATTTTGACGATTTGCAACATAGAAAATATGTTGTTCTTATGGAGCAGTATTAAATACCTGCATAGACTTTATAAAGATCCCTAGAGTTTTATTAAAGGTGTAATTGATCCTCGCTAAAGATTGCAGAAATGTATAGACAATGAGGGTATATATATATATATATATATAGTTAGCAATAATTATAACTTTTAACAAAAAGTAAAACCGACTTCAAGTTGCTAAAAAAGAAATTATTTGCTACTGATTATTTAGGGTGGATTTTTTTCCAAATTTAAATTGGGCCACCGTTGAAGTATTTAATAAAATAGAATCATCGAAATGGTTCACCATCTGTGAAGATATCGCGTAACATACGTACAAAAAGAACATACACTCGAATTGAGAACCTTCTGCTTTTTGAAGTGGGATCAATATGTTAAATTTTTCAATATAAAATTGCAAGTTCATACTTTAACCCCTAATGTTAGGGTGACAGACTAACTACCTTACTCTTTGAACCGAAACATAGCTGTGGGTAAGTGGGAGATAGCATAGATGGGCTTATAGCATCCAAAAGGCGCCCTACCACCTAGGATAATAGTATTTAATACATATATTTTTTTATAGAACGGGTGTGACAAAGAGGTAGACAGTCCACCTGGTGATAAGTGGATGCTGTGGCCCATAGACATCTACATTTATCACCCCTGTGGACTACGATGGAATGCCTCGTTTCCAGTAAAAAGGGTCTCTGGTTCTTTACACTCACCATATGATACGAAAGACAGCTACATCCCCGTACGAGCCGACCCATTCGTGCCACAACCATAGTATAGCTGCAGCGTGGCTCTACCACGTATAAAAAGAAGCGATACGCAAGTGTATCCTTCTTTCTATGCTTGAATCCAGGGGTAGTTAGTTTGCCATGATTTAGTCACTTACCATGAGTTAGTCTGTTATCTCATTTGGTATTTTATATTTTTAAGGAATTAAAAAAGACTATATGTGTTGTTGACACGTAAATAAAAAAAAACTACTTTCGAATAAATTCAATGTAGGTAGTAACTACATACGTTTCTTTTTGTCGAATTTCGTAGCTGGAGCGTTTAGATAAGGTTTAAAGATAAAATAGGTACATATAAATAATGATATTAAGAAATATTTTATTCATTACTTAGTTTTCCGGATACAGTCGATGACAGACAAGGTATTCGTTGTTATTGAACACATAGCTGGCGTACATAGTCAGATGTTTTCACTATTTATTAGGCTGGCGACCATAGCTTGGCATATTATGCAAGCAAAGTGCATTGCATTTTAATTGAGAAAAAACAATATCATTTATTTTCATTGGCCTATCACAATTATTCTCGCAAAGTCTATTTTCTCTTATTTTTTTTATAGACCAAGAGCGACAAACGAGAGAAACGTCAGACATCTAACCACAGACACCTACATCTACCTTTAATTAAGAATCAAAATGCAGATGCGTTATCACCTTTGAGAACTATGATGGAATTACTCATAACTATTAAAAAAGGTCTACGGTTCTCAACATTCACGATATGAAACACAGGAGCATCAAGTTTCGCGAACGTGGTTCTTCCCCGGTCGAGCCGATCCTTTCGTCCTACAGCCATAATATAGCCTCAGCATTTCTAGCCAAGTAAAAAATGCATATACAATGCATAATGATTATTTGTTCTCTTTCATCACAGTAGTTACTTGGGTCTCACAGTACCAACATATTTAATTTTATATAGGTTGATTTAAAAGATCCACATGCTGCATTAAAAAACCTTACAAGAGTTTGCCTCTTGACGGATCTGACACTCATGCTGGCTTGGAGTCCCGAAGAGGCTGCCAAAATAATAGAAAATTACAAAATTTTTGAAAATAAGCCACCCGATCGAATTATGGAAAAAATTGAAAACGATCCGCATCAAAAGGTTTGTATAACATTTATTTATTTTGTATTCAAAATAAATGCAAATTTCCAAACATTTCAAGCAAGAGTAGCCTAAAGCTTCTGCCACAGAAGCGGCTTGCGGTGGCGGCCGCGGTGGCAGCCAGTTGTATTCGCTTGTAATGTAAGTGAGTCTGCAGACCCGTGCGGTCATATCGCGGCCTGCGAGCGCCTGGCTGCGGCCGCATGCTCCGCCCACTGCGGCCTCTATCGGTGGCCGGTGGCCGTAGCGCGGGCAGTTGCAAATTTTTACAACAGGCCGCGCGTACCACGTGCAAAATGGCGCTAAATACAGAGATTTTAATAGAAACAGTGCAAAATTATCCAGTACTTTATGATACTTCACACCTTGATTACAAAAGCATTAGGAGTAAAAACAAAATATGATGTAATATTGCTGAATATAATAAGAATAAAACGACACCGTCACGGTAAGCCATGTTGACTGACGTCCGATCATAGCACAGACACCTCAGCGAATGGAGCTTCAGGCCGCCACTGACCACTGCGGCCGCGGTGGTGTGCTGTTGCAGCGGCTGGAGCTACGGCTCGCGGTTAGCCGCCACCGCTAGCCGCTTGTGTGTGGGAGACGCTTCATGCTTAAGAATACGAACCGCGAAACTAAGAATTTGTCTTTCTACTTTTGCCGTGAAGCACTCGGATTATACGTAGGTAAAGAGTTTTTATCCATGGCAGGCGTTCCGGTCTTTAGTATCTATGGGAGTTCCTCAAGGCTCAATTCTTGGCTCCTTCCTGTTCTTAGTCTATAGTAATGACTTGCTTTACGTACCTAATAAGGAATAACCATGATAATCCTTTTGTTTGATGATTCGTCTACTTTATTAAAATACTACGAAGAGAATAATCTAATGCTATATTAAAACAAATTTTAAACTCATGTATACCATTGTTCTTTTAAATGGGGGAAACCATCTTGTTTCCGGAATTCGCGATTGACGTAAAGCTTCAGTGGATGCCCCCTTATATCTAAACTAGGTTGCAGGTTTAGCTTGAAACAAGTAGAGTATTATCTGCAGTATATTATGTTGTAAAAAGATTAGATGTTACTTGGGTTAAAATAACTAGATTAGTTTATTTTAGTTCATTTCACTATTATCGTATAGAATCTTGCTATGGGGAAACGAGATGGACAATAATAGCAATTTACGACCTAAATCCGATGGAATCTCTTAGGGAAAAATATAAAGAAATAAATAAATAATTCTTGGCCTCAGTATATTTACTAAAATGTAATATTTACAAAATAGTTTTATTAAAAATAGTGATAGTGATGTACTTTACTTTTGTAAGCAAAAGTTTGTATTATCAGACTACTCGACTCTTTAAGATTCAGTAATTCCTTCATGGGGCAATACGTGCTTATATAACTAAGTCTCAGGCAGGACAATAAAAGAATATTATTGATAAGAACATCTGCACACTAGGTGATCACTACCATAATCTTTCTAAAAATGTCTTTATATTTATTGTAGTTTCGAACGCTTTACAGCACCCACCCTGATCTTCTCTCTCGAAATTAGGATGATTTAAATCGTTTCGCGAATTATCCTTGGACTTGGATTATCCTGAACCTGTTTACATCCCGAAGACTTCTCGGATCGTCGGCGATTCACGTCAGCTATGCGTTCTTTTACGCGGATTTTTATCGATCTTTATCGAGAATAAATAGATAGCAGCTTCCATCCACCATCTGCTACGTATATGTTCTATTAATTATTGAGATCTGTTTACTATGTTTTAATAAAATAATGGTTAGTAGTCAATATATTAAAATTATCCCATGTCATAATCTTAGTCCCAAACTTTTACTTATATTCACCCAGATTGGTTAAACATTATTACAATTTAAAGCTGTATATAATACATTTCAGATAATAAACGCTTTGTCATCAATAAAACCGGTGAACAAGACGGATGCGATGACATTAATAACAACATTTGGAACTTTGGAAAACATCATAAAAGCAACTGAAAGCAGACTCGCCGACTGCCCAGGCTTTGGGCTTACGAAGGCGAAAAAGTTATACAAGGCGTTACATGAACCGTTTCTAAAAAGAGGTCACACCAAAGATGCTAAGCAATCCGAAGAATTTGCGGAGGAAGTTAGTATAGAAGAAATCGAAAAAGTAGAAAATGAAATCGTAAATCAATAGCATAATAGTATTTTTATATGGTATTATATATAGTATAGTAGTGTATCAGGATCGCTCCAAATGAATATTGGTAGTCTCTGTCTACCCCTGTGGGTGATAGGCGTGAGAGTATGTATGTAATAACATTTATTTTAAGCGTCTTTAACATAATATCTTGTACTTAATACTTGTATAAGTTTTATTTGGGTTTTTAACATTAGGAAATTAATTAATGAAATAAATCTGTGATAATTATGTAAGTTTGTATCTTATTTTATCATAAAAGCGACATACCTCACAAGTAGCAAACTAAAAGATAAAAAATTACTTAGATATTCTTTTTTAAATCTTCATCTTGATTCAGGTAATTAGTTTTTAAAATTAATGAAGGACTCCATATAAATTGTAAAAACTTCTGAAAATATATTTTTAAATAAAAATAATAAGGCATGCGCCTTTAAGAATACTCAACTGTAGTAGATTACAATTTTTAGTTTATTGGGAAATATTTGAATTCACCCCCTTTGGGTGTTATATATTTGTAAGTTAAGCTAGTTAATTGTAAGCATAAAATTGTAGATAGTGGATGTTAAGGCTCAAAACGGTAGAAAAAAAATACTGTTGTGATGTAGACATTGCTAGAAATGTTGACTTTAGTTATACTGTAGAAATTCCTACCGTTCCCTGTCAACATATAGAATAATCATTTATTTTCATAGAAGAGAAAGCAAATGAGCACTCAGCCCACCTGATGACTATCGCTGCCAATGCGAAGATTAAACTGCACAATGCGGTGATGAATGGCGGGAAATTTCTAGTGAAACGCATGGTGGTACCAGCCATCAAGGTGATGTAGATTGAATTTAAAGCTGGGCCGCAGAGTACACTGGATATGTTTGGCTGCTGGAATGAAACTTGTAGACCATATAAATACTAAACATGTGCGGGAATCGCACCTGAGATTTGCTAGGGCCAAACTAAGAGTCAATAAACGTGTGGCGTAGCGGAGCGTTTGCCATACATTTGACTGGTCGCCACTGGTAACACTGTCATAGAAGAGCGTAAAATTGTCATGCACGCAGAAAGTACCCAGTCGAACGCTCTCTTCCGAGCGTTCTAATTGCCTTCATGATCATGTTTAATATTAAATTCAAAAATGAGAGTTTCGGGGCAGAAGACATTGCTTACAGATCTATGTGAACGCGTTCTTTTTTAAAATTAAGACAGCGACTTGTCTGTCTAATTATGGATGGAACACGCAGACTGGTACATTTTTGTACTTAGTTTGTCGTATAACTTCACACTTTTGCCTTTTGCATAATTTTGCTAAGATGGTATATCTTATTATATATTTACCACATAAGAGTTTTGTCAAACACGGCAAGATAAATGCGATTTTTATGTATTTCCAAAATTGAAATGAGTTATGAGTGATGAGACGTTTGAATTAAATGAAATAGAAATTCCGAAAGAAGAGGAAATAGAGAGAGATATAAGTAAAGATGAAATAATGAAAGCAATGAAAAGTATGAAAGCAGGTAAGGCAGCCGGATATGATAGAGTATCTCTCGAAATGCTAAGGGCTGGAGAAGGAGTGGTGGCAGACCTGCTGTACATCTTGTTTAATTTATGTTGGGAACTTAAGCGGGTACCGGGAGACTGGTGCAAAGCCGTAATAGTCCCAATATATAAAGGAAAAGGATCACAGCAGGACTGTAAAAACTACCGTTGTATCACCCTTCTTAGCATTGTGGGAAAACTGTATGCTAAGGTACTAATTGAAAGAGTTATGAAAGAAACTGATGGAAAAATTTGGGATGTGCAAGCGGGATTTAGAAAGGGAATGAGATGTACGGATCAGGTCTTTTCCATGCGCATGATCGCCGAGAAGTTTTTGGCCAAAAACGAAAAAGTTTTTTGTGCGTTCATGGACTTGGAGAAGGCTTATGACAGAGTGGATAGGGATGTGTTATGGCAAACACTGAACTCATTTGGGTTGAGCGCTGGGTTGATACAGGCATTGAAGTCTCTGTATAGGGACCCTAGTGCTTGTGTCAGGATCAACGGGGCCTACTCGGACTGGCATCCATAAAGGTGTCAGACAGGGCTGTGTGGCTTCCCCGTGGTTGTTCAACCTATTTATGGACAGTTGTTTGGAAATTTTGAAAGTAGAAGAATGCGGGTTAAGAATGGGTGAGTTAACCGTCAAATGCCGTTTGTACGCCGATGATCAAGTCATACTTGCGTCGTCGGCGGCCGAGTTGCAAATGAGGGTTACATTAATGAACAGGACATTAAAATAAACGGGAATGAAAGTGAACGCAAGTAAGACGAAAGTTATGGTTTTTGAAAGAGAAGAAAGTAATACGATATGTGAAATAAGAATAGAAGTTATAGTTATAATAGTTATAGTATTATTTGCAGATGACACTTCTTTAATTTTCAAATTAAGTCGACAGTTACTAAAATATGACGAAGTAAATAATGCTATCTCTAAATTAGTAAATTGGTTCGATGTTAATAATTTGCATTTAAATGGCACTAAAACAAAATGTATGAAATTCGTGACTCCAAATGTCAAACAATTAAATACTAATGTAATTTTAAATGGGGAGAAACTGAGTCTTGTAGATACCACCATTTTTTTTGGAATCACACTAGACGCGAAGCTTCAATGGAGCCCCCATATATCAAAACTAGCAAGCAGACTTAGTTCTGCAGCATATGCTGTAAAAAAGATTAGAAGTTTAACCAGTGTTGAAACAGCTAGACTAGTTTACTTCAGCTACTTCCATAGCATAATGTCGTATGGTATTTTGCTATGGGGACACGCAGCTGACACTGAAATTATATTTGTTTTGCAGAAGAGGGCCATAAGAGCAATTTATGATTTAAAGCCTAAAGAGTCGCTGCGACAAAAATTTAAGGAAATTAATATATTAACTTTGGCCTCTCAATACATTTATGAAAATGTAATGTACGTACACAAAAATAAAAGTAGTTTTACAAAAATCAGTGATATTCATTCTGTAAATACTAGGAACAGACACAAGCTACTCGTAGTAGTACCAGTTACTCGACTCCATCGAGTCAGTAATTCATTCTTGGGGCGATGTATACGCTTTTACAACAAAATTCCAGAAAATATACAAAGTTTGACCTGTTCAAAGTTCAAAAACTTTATTAAACTAAGTTTGTATAAAAAGGGTTATTATAATATTAAGGAATTTATGGATGATAATAACCCCTGGAAATGAGGTGATCGCTGCCAAGCTATTTCTGATTTGTTGTGTTGTTAATTTGTGTTACATCATGATTGTAAGCTGTTATTTAAAAAAAAAGTCCCGCTGGGTTTCTTGCTGGTTCTTCCCAGGACAGAGGTTTTTTCCGAACCAGTGGTAGTCAAACAAAAGAGTGACTTTCAATAAGTATTATTTATAATCTATATTGAATAAAAAAGTTTCTGTTTCTGAAGGAGAGTTGGTCGAGCAAGTAGATGAGTTTGTGTATTTGGGATGTGTGTTTAGCAGGGATGGTAGATATGATAAGGATATAGAACTACGAGTGAATGCATTATTTTTATATTTGTGAAAAGTCAGAATGTGTCCAAACAGGCACGTATGGCAATTCACAAT
The DNA here is from genome assembly GCA_963668995.1 of Parnassius mnemosyne. Classification (NCBI taxonomy): domain Eukaryota; kingdom Metazoa; phylum Arthropoda; class Insecta; order Lepidoptera; family Papilionidae; genus Parnassius; species Parnassius mnemosyne. The sequence goes on along the minus strand of CAVLGL010000104.1, from coordinate 20,872,730 downwards.
GCTGTGTTTGTACCTACTTTAATGTATGGTAGTGAAAGTTGGGTGTGGCAGAAGAAGCACGAGAGTAGAATAAATGCTATAGAAATGCGGTCATTAAGGAGTATGTTAGGGATGAATCTGAATGACAGAGTGAGAAATTGTTTGATAAGAGAAGAGTGTGGTTTGCAAGATGATGTTGTGACCAGGATTAAGAAAGGAATGCTTCGGTGGTTTGGTCATGTAGAAATAATGAATGAGGAAAGAGTGATAAAGCAAATTTATGTTGCAGAGGTGAACGGCAGAGTCGGGAAGGGTCGCCCTAGGCGAAAGTTTATCGACCAAATTGGCGATATATGGAAAGTGGGCCAAATCAAGAGTACCTTTAACCGACGAGCGTGTATGCGTAGGTATATGGATGTGGAGGAAGCGAGAGAGGTGTGTCAGGATCGTGCAAAATGGAAGTCCATAGTCTTTGCCTACTCCTCTGGCTAACAGGCGTGTGTGTATATATAAAATTCGAAATCAAAATGACCGCGATCTGGTTAATGGTTTAAATACATTATAACTGCGTCCAGTAAGACGTGTGCGTTTCAGCTCTAATTAATGAAACTGTATGAGATGATCATATCATTGGCGTGTCAACTTCAGTCATTTAATTGCAGCATATCAAGGCCACTGCTGACCATAGGACTCCCCCTTGGATTGCATCTATGAGGTGGATATTTGCCATAGTTGACAGGCGGGTTGGAAACCGCACTTTTTTTAGGGTGTAGTTGTTATCAGGAAGATGCTGCCCACCTCCTATTTCAGATTCCCTTCGTCGGTTCTTACGATACCTACGGGGTGATTGGGGAAGTGGATTCTCTTAATCTGCCACACGCTTGAAAAATAATATTTCATTATCATTATACCTCGAATAAAGTGCAACTCGTAGAAATAGATTTGACTTTTGAAACATTTTCCGTCATTTATTATTTAGTTATTTGTAAGGATCATGAGATTTTCTGGCATTTCCTTCGGTATAGTCATGACACCTACAGGTGAGATGGTTGAATATTTTATGTCGTCGAATAAGTTATAACAGAACTTTATAAACAGTAGGTAACGTTCTATTCAATCCTCACGGGAGCTTGTTTTGAAATATTTTTTTTAACGGAACGTTTCTTAAGCATGCAAAGGCGAAGGCCCGTGCGTTCGTTGCAACGACTCGGCCGCTTGTCGGGTTCAAAATAAAACAATCAACAGCTCTGAACCGGCTTCGCTGGCGATAGGACGCGCATTACTATAGCTCTATAAGAAAGCGGGAAATTTGAACTGTATTAGACGTTAGTGATTTGTTTAAGTGAAATATTTACTTTGAATTTGTATTATTAAGTGTTTGATGCAGGTTTTAAAACTATTATTATTAAAATAATCATACTTCACTACAATTTACTTAAAAATATATAAGTGAACTATAGAATACTAAATCCTTGTGATAACATTAAAAATATTAGGAGTAGGTGTGATAAATAAAACAGGCGTAAACGTATTGTGAACGATAAATGGAACTTTTTGTGTTGAGAGAGGTTGTAGAAAAGGTTGTCTGCTCCGTAGGTAAGAAAGTAATAAACTGTATTTTCTGACTTTAGAAACTGCTTTTATTATTAACAAAGAAAATGATTTTAGGTTTGAGTATTATTCACAAATACAGATAGATTAAATACCAATAAATATCAAAGGAACAAAATAATGCATAATTTATATTTACATACTTAATTTGTATTAAAATAAAATTTTAAAAACTACAAAAATACCTATTCATTTAAAATAATTATCAATAATTTTGAACGCATGTTATTACATTATATTATGTAAACATAATATTTTATTTAATATTGTTGTTACATAATACAATATAAAAATATGATATAAATGTATGTTATCCATTCCGTAAGAACTGTGGTAGCATATTACGCAAACAACTCTGGTTCGATTCCCGCCGGCGACAATGAAGTTATTTTTATAGAATAAGGATACAATCGAGCACACCGTCCACCTGATGTTAAGTGGATGCTGTGGCCCATAGACATTTATCCTCGATTAAGAATCAAAATGCGCATGCGTTGTCATCCCTGAGGACTAAGACGGAATGCCTCGTTTCCAGTAAAAACGTCCTCCGGTTCTCTACACTCGCCATATGAAAGACAGCAGCATTAAGCTGCTATTTTACGCTGGTATTCTGTGAGAGTGTAGTCCTACCCCGATCGAGACGACCTATTTGTGTTACAACCATAGTATTATAGCTGCCGCTTGGCTCTACCACGTAATGACTGACTTATCACGTACTCGGCGGTAAAGGAACACATCGTGAGGAAACCTGCATATCTAAGAAATAAAAGAATTCTAAACATGCGAAATAATAATATAATATAACAGTGGTAGAGCCACGCGGCAGCTTTTGCTGTCGCACGAATGGGCCGGCTCGAACCGGGGTGGTACCACGACCTCACAGAAAACCAGCGTGAAGTAGAGGTTTACCTCTGCGTTTCGCTTGGTGAGTGCAGGTGGCCGGAGGCCCTTTTTACTGGAAATGAGGCATTCCATCTTAGTCCTCACGGGTGGCAACGCATCTGCATTTTGATTCGCAAACGAGGATAGAAATAGGAGGAGCTACGATATCGGCATGATTAAAGCAAAATTAAGCAATCACATTGCCGTTCTATATAGGAAATTTAAAATATAATTATTTTATATTCTTAATTTTATAAAAATTATATTTAATAAGACGGAACTATCGGCCATTATTTTAGCTGCATTTGCATTATAATTAAAATTCCATTGCTGCTTCTAATAGATGAATTCACTTAAGGCGTCTACCGTCTCATTGGAGTTGGAGCTTATTAAACCTTTCCTTGTAAAATTGTAGTTGCCTACATTCCAAAATAACAGAAATTAGTAGGATTGAGCAAGGTGGTGGTATGGTTCACGACGTGGATTTTCACCAGTCAAATCGGATTTTGTAAGCCTTCATAGGATCTAGTGTAACTACTGCGACGAATGTTTCTTCTTATTATAATACTGTTCTGTTGTTCCCCGCGACTTCGCCCGCGTGGAACCTGGATTTCATGGGTTTTAATTTTTTTGCGCGGAACCCTAATTCTTTTTCTAAAAAAAAGTAGTCTAAGTTACTCCTTATATCATCAGCTATCTGCCAGTAAAAGTCCTGTCCAAATCGGTCCAGCCGTTTCGGAGATTAGCCGGAACAAACAGACAGACCGTAAGACAGACAAACATTTTAAAAATTGTGTTTTTGATATTAGTATCTACAGTATATACTTTCATATGCATTTAGTAAAAAGTTGTTATTTTAACATTACAAACAGACACTTCAATTTTATTTATTTGTATAGATAGGGTTAAATTTTCTCTTTGGCTTAAACGCCTTGTCAAATATTGGCATGCGAGATGTAGTAATTATAATATAAAAGTACAGTAAAATTGTAGCTTATACAGGACCGGATTTATAACAGAGCAATAGGGGTACTAGATGAAAAATAAAGACAAAACAAATAGCAAAGGGAAAAATATCAAAATATACAAAGGCGATTTGAAACCATGTCGTAGTAAAGAGTTGGTCCAATTCGCTTCATTGTTCTCTATGTACAAAAACGATTGTCAAAAAGATCAGTCTAAGGAATAGTTCCTTGTACTATCAATCGCTTGAAAACCAAAATTTCAGAGCTACATTTTCTAATGTTGAAGTTACGTTCAGAATGTACTTGGTGTCAATGATGTCGAATTGAGTGAGAGTGTTCATTTTCGAAAATGAATACTATTATAAAAAATGAACTATTTTTAGAATAAGGGTGACAAACTAACACACAGTGTCCACCTGATGGTAAGTGGGGATGGTGGTCCATCGACATCTACATTTATTCTTTAAATAATAAGAATTAAAATGCATATACGTTGTCACTCTTGAGGACTAAGATGGAATGCCCCGTATCCATAAAAAGGGTCTCCGGTTCTCTACGATAACAATACGAAACACAGCAGCATTGAGCTGCTGTTTTACGAGGAAGGACCATGCTCTCACAGAAAACCATTATGTGAGAGCGTGGTCCCACCTCGGTCGAGCCGACCCATTCGTGCTACAACCATATTATAGCTGTAGTGTGACTCTACCACGTATATGTCCCTACTAAGTAGAAAGTGATTTACTTTGAGAACTGGACTTCACTGAAATTATTAATGATTTATCGACGAAAATAGTTCGCAAACTTCCATTCGCTTGACTTTTCTTTTTTTTTCCTTTTGTAAGTATATTTTTGGTATTATTTATAAATTATGGAAAACTGTGAAAAATTTTTTTTCGTCTGTTCCAAAAATTTTTCTGGGCTTGAACATCTTGGTTGCCGCGGAGTATCCACACATTTAAATCCAGCCTTGAGCTTACATACGTTCTCACACGTAGGCACGGGTCTCCTCTCTATTCTCATTCCTGAGAGGGTTATAGTTATGGGAGCAACTAGAACAGCCGCGCCTTACCTTGTAGTGACGGTGTAACAATTTGCCCCAAGCGTGGCAACTATGGCAAATATTCACCCTATGGGGCAATCTATGGCGAGGCCTATGTTCAGCAGTAGATTGTAAAGAGTTGTAATGACGATGATGATAATAGGCATCTACTTAATATCACGCGGACTATGTGCCAGTTTACGAGAGTTACTTTTATAAAAATTGTAAATTATTCAGGTAAATAATAATTTTGCGTATAGACACGTATTTTTATTTTATGTTGATGTACCTCCACAGCTTAGCTAAATGATACATACAGTCAAATGTATTCTGGAGCCGTATAATAGCGAAGACGACGCACTTATCTATACAAATAAATAAAATTAAAGTGTCTGTTTGTAATGTTAAAATAACAGCTTTTTACTAATTGCATATGAATTTATATACGGTACTTATAACAAAAACACAACTTTTAAAATTTTTGTCTGTCTGTCGGTCTGTCTGTCTGTTTGTTCCAGCTAACCTCCGAAACGGCTGGACCGATTTCGAAGGGACTTTCACTGGCAGATAGCTGATGTTCTAAGGAGTAACTTAGGCTATTTGAGAAAAAGAATTAGGGTTCTGAGCAATATAATTACAACTCTAAATTACACGCGGGCGAAGTCGCGGGGAACAGCTAGTAATAATATATTATATTCTTTGACGCACTGATGTGTTGTCGCGGGCAAAAAGTATAGCATTTTTCTTTAGGCGATTATGGAATTACAGATGCCGGTTCTAAGACGATGTTTATTTAAAACTATGGCCAAGAACAGGTGAATGTGGCACGTGCCTCGAGCCAGGTGAAACATGGTGGCTTTTTATCGCATATCCGTATTATTAACTAAAATCCCACAGATAAATGGTTTTTTATCACTATTTATTATAAGTTGGCAAGAAACGAGAGCCATTTTAAACTTGAGATATATTAACTATGTATATGTATATAAAAAATAACATTTCCTGGTCACCGGTTTGTTTCTTATTCAATTAAAACGTTTTAAAATATATTTTGTTAAATCATCTGTCTATGTTAATTAGATACAGGCGAACTTGCATGGCAAGAAAGTCACAGAACGATTAAGTTTTATGTGTTGCACTTATTAACATGTTACTAGGAACCTACCTAAATTATCAATATACGAGTAATAACATTGTTACTTGGCAGTGCTTTGGCAAACATTGGCCCCATAGCTATTAAAATACATTTATTTTATTTTTTTATTCTAAGATTTTTTTATAATTACAGGAAAACGGTTTTTTACTTTACTTTTATAAATGAGTTTTATACATTATTTATTTTATTAATATCTTAAAATATACATAGATATATTATGAAACCAAAATTCGTAATTCTTAAAATAGTGCTCGTTAGTAGCCTACGTCCTAAAGTTTTTTTTTGGTTTCCGCTGGAGTTTACACCCAAGCGGGAATATATTGTCAATTTTCCACAAACATTTTACGTTGGTCACATCATTTTCATAAATTACATATTGACAGAGGAGACACAATTTACGCTTCTCCTCTCTCAGTGTTTGCTTTGTAAATCAAAAGGTCAAAGAATATTCAAAAAACTTTTATATTCGTACGTTCGTACCTACTATTATATTATAAATGTAAAAATAACCCCATACCGGTTTACAGATTGTCCATTAACATAATATTACTTGCTTGTCTAAACATACACGTAGCATGTACAAAGTGACACCGTTAGTAACACCGATAATTTAAAAATGTTTCATCAACATCGGCGGTCATCAGACCGATTGTATAATTTCGTTACAGTTATTGTGACCGAGATATGTAATTATTACATACTTTTAGACGAGACTTATTACCCATACGCATGCTCAATTAAATCCTACTGTTCACGTTTAAATGCGACATAGCTTTACTCGCATTTATTCGTATTAACTCGTATACTCTCCTGCTACAGATTGTCTCTAATGTTTCTTATCTGATTATTGCCATTGAGTTTTTTTTTTATCTGACATTGTCTTCAATTCTTAATTCGATTTTATCAGTTAAGCGTTTCATTGGGCTTTGAATGGACAATAATGCATTCAAACTTCTTCATTTACAAAGCATGAATATTAACGGCACTGTGGTATCTCGTCATGAAAATGTCAGGAGTTGTATTCTCGCACTCGATAATCATTATAACCGTGGTCAAATATCGTCATCGAAAACCTGTATTTGAAGCACAAACATTTGAGCAAACATAGGAACTTTAACATTTATAATATTAAGTGGGATGTTACGTCGAAAAATAAGATGTTTGCACGCTTGAGCAATTCTGTTGTTCAGCAGACGCTCTTTGTCCACGGAGACATTGACTGATGGCATTCATTAATGAGCTCGGTTCGTCCAAGCTGTCACCGTTTCCATTTCAGTATTTATGGACTTTAGCTTGGTGGATGGATGGATGGATGAAGCTCTAAAGATATAATTTACATAAATTGCGTCATAATTTGTCAGTAATTTCTTAAGAAACTGATAAGGGCTGTAAGTTCAACTTCATCATCATCAGGAACTTTGTATTAGATTTGCAATTAAAGATGTTAAACGGGCAAACGTCGCACTTAATAGTAAACTATCAACGTAACCAATATACGTTTTTCTACGTGGTAGAGCCATGCTGCAGCTATATTAGTAGTATAGTTGTAGCACGAATGGGTGGGCTTGACCGAGGAAAGACCACGCTCTCACAGAATACCAGCGTAAAATGGTAGCTTGACACTGCTGTGTTTCGTATGGTGAGTGTAGAGAACCAGAGACCCATTTTACTAGAAAAGAGGCATTCCATCTTAGTTCTTACGGGTGGAGACGCATCTGCATTTTGATTCTTTATTGAGGATAAATGTAGATGTCAATGGGTCAGAGCAACCACTTACCATCACGTGGACTGTGTGCTCGTTTGTCACCCTATCCTATAAAAAAAATTGTATTGTAGACCCTCGCCCGGGCTTCCCTGTCACGGTACTGACCGAAGAAAACGTCCGAAGAGTTGAAAAAATCGTTTTAGCGATCGAAAAATTAATTTGTGGCAGATCGATGAAGAACTGTAGATTAGCAAAGAATGAGTTGGAGAAATTTTACATGAACATTTGAATATGAGAAAAATTAGCGCGCGCTGGGTACCGAACATGCTCACACCGTTCAACAAGCAACGTCGTCTCGCAAGTTGCAAAGATTTTTTGGAGCTAGTCGGCGATAACAAGGAGATATTTAGCGACGGATAGTCATCGTAGATGAAACATGGATTCGCCAATATGATCCAGAGTCCAAACAAGAGTCAATGTAATGGATAAAAAAAGGAGAAATGCCGCCGAAGAAATTCAAGCTGGAAAAGTCGGCGTCCAAGCTGAGAGCGACTGTTTTCTGGGATAGCGAGGGAATTTCTATCGACTACCTACCCACGGGAACTTCAATGAATAGCCAATATTACGCCAATTTATTGCCTCAGGTTCGCGAGGCTATTGTACAGAAATAACGTGGGAAACTGACTCGCGGAGTGCTCTTTCTGCAAGACAACCCGCCCGTCCACACCGCACATGTTGCGAGGCAAGCCCTGAAACCCCAGACCCAGCACCTAGCGAATTTTTCCTGTTTTCCAAAAAAAGACTTACGGGGCCGGAGATTTGCAGATGACAACGAAATGAAAGCTGCGGTTGATCGTTATTTTGAAGAGAAAGATACAGAATATTTTTTGGATGGTTTAAAGGCATTGTGTGCGAGGTGTGAGAAATGTATTTTACTTGAGGGGAAATTATATTGAATAATAAAAAATAGAAACCATTTTTTTTTTCATTAAGTATCTTAAGCCGCGGACTTATCAGCCGCCCCTCATATATAATACCTCAACGCGTCTAGCTTCTGGGCAGGCCTCCTCTCAGTTCAGGAAAGTGTTTACCGCGCTGCTTTTGTATCTTCATTATATGTTTATTTCACAAACATGCAAGTTTCTTCACGCTGCTCAAATAATGCGTGGCATATTTGTTCTACAGTAACGGTGTAGGAATATCCACTACCCCATACCGTCCAATAATCCAGGTGATGGGAGCAGGTTCTTTCCAATGTTACTAAAAAACTGTGCAAATATCCCTCTTTGAGGTGATTCTATGTTCAGCTGTGGACTTTGATATGCTGTAATGATGATGATGTTGATATTTACTCTTAAAGTTTGTTTCAATGGTCAGCAAATTGCCGGCGTGGCCGAATTTAGGTTGATGGCATAATATACCAATTTTTCAGTCTTTTATCGACTAGATGGTGCATCTTAAAAAGTAGTATATTTCTTGCTTACTTGTTTCTTATAAATACTAAATAGATACCTCTCTGCTAATAGAGTGCATATATGATATGCAGTTCTCCGGTGCTCATCATTCACCACACGACACGCCAACACCAGTATACAGTTAATACGCTTGTATTCTGAGAGCGTGGCGTTCCTCGGTCGAGCTTTATTCCTCTCACGCGCTTTACATTTGCAATAAGCATAAAAAGACCGTCTAAGCTTAAAATATGTCAATATTTTCAATTTTTTTTTTTGATGTCATTATCATACTTTATTGATCAAAAACTGCTGACTTCATTTATAAAAGTAAATAATTTGAAATTATAGTTAGAAACGTCTCTAAAATAAATCTTAAATACATATTTTATTGAATAATTTCATTTCTTAAATTTTAAAATCATTCCCATTCGCTGAAAAATATTGTAACTGGCGCATAAGCATGTTATGCTAACTGCTACGCGTATGAAAGAGAATCAAGTAATAATAATACAATTTCATGACCAAGACGTTGGTTTGACTCGTGCCGTCTCGCGGGTCGGCGCACGCGCAGCCTCCGTTTTTGCTCCTTTTGTGTCACGTACAAAGCTCAAAGCTGTGGCTTAAAGCATTTCTCTCTGTGTGTCTCTTCAATATGTAGGTATTACTTGAGTTTGTATTTGTATGCGTGAGTACTCACATGCGTTATAAGAAATCTTTGTCTTCTTAATCTCTCCAGTTTTTTGAAAATAGTTAAATATGTATGTTTAAATTATGTTGTAAACGATACAGATGTTAAATTGTAGTTATCAAAAGTTAATTAAGAACTATTATTAAAATTAACTTTCTCTTGTTTATTTTACGTTTAAAATTTTTTATTACGAAGAGTTCAAATGGGATGATTACAGTTTCTAAGAAATTAACTTGTATTGAATTTAAATTTTAGTTTGTCAGGTACCTTCATTTGATTGCCTTGAACTTTAAGTTCAACCTACTTGAACCGCTGCACCGAGAAAGCTTTTAAAGTTATCACTTAAAATTATTTATTAGTAATGGAACAGCTTGAGACGGTCCAACCTTTTTAGCTCTACTGCATCTCACACTTTACGTTTGTGTTCCCAGAGTGATATGGAACCACTTGACAAATGCCGTTTTTTGTTTGCTAATAATTTCTTTGAAACTCTTAGCAGAAAATATTTGAACGAGACAGAATTTGAGGAAAAAATATTGCTTATAATATCCAATAACGCAAACTGTTAGCTTTCGGGTTCTTTTTTTATAGAATAAGTGGTGATAAACGAGCGCACAGTCCATAAGAATCGAAATGCACATGTGTCGTCACCCCTGAGGACTAAGATGGAATGCCTCGATAAAAAGTGTCTCCGGTTCTCTACACTCATCATACGAAACAAAGCAACACTGAGCATATATTTCCCCGGTCGAGCCGACCTATTCGTGCTACAACTATTATAGGTATAGCTGCAGCGTGGCTCTACCACGTAGCTTTCTGAATGTGTTGCCATTGTCCTTGTATATATGATATTCCATTGTGCAGCATTGGACTTTTATGGGCTGTAATGGAAGAATGGATGGATGGATATGACATTTGCCGTGTGGGGGCGGCATGAGGAATTCATGAACCCACTTCGTCACGTGGGCACAGGTTAGGAGACGACTATCTATGGGAAATGCCAGAAAAGTCTTATGACTTCCGATAGATGGCGCTATAACCATCTCGACGTGACGTAACGTAAACGTAAAATATGTCCCACGTATACGAACGTTGCAGGCGCAGGACGTCTGGCACTGTGATCATCAATCCGCCTGCCAAGCGCGACGATTTAGGCAAATTCTTCCTACATATTTTTTTATAGGATAGGGTTACAAACTAGCACACAGTCCCCCTGATGGTAAGTAGTTGCTGAGGCCCATAGACATCTACATCTATGCCCAATAAAGAATCAAAATACAGATGCGTTGTCAGCCGTGAGGACTAAGATGGAATGCCTCTTTTCCAGTAAAAAGGGTCTCCGGTTCTATACACTCACTAACTTAACGCTGCTGTGTTCTAGAAACACAGCAACGTTAAGCTGCTATTTTACGCTGGTATTCTGTGAGAGCGTGATCCTTCCCCGGACGAGCCAAGCCATTCGTGCTACAACTATACTACTAATATAGCTGCAGCATGGCTCTACCACGTATAAAAACATCGGGTCAACCAAAAACAACCCATGTCCAACAGTGGACTTTTTCAGAACGATAAAGAAGAAGTTATGACAATTCTTTCATGGCTGTGAATTTGCGCCTATGTGGCACTCATAGATATAAGAAAGTATATTTTTATGGTGGTACTATTCTGTTATACGTTCAACTGGACGAAATTGTTATTTCAATTTTTAATTATCTAATTAAAAGTAATAATTTCGCGCACTATTCGTCCTTGCGTCTTCATACTTTCTGCGTGTTATATTATGTTATTTTCGAGAGTCCAAAAGGAATAATATTTTTGTTCTTTTACGAAATTAACAAACGATACAAAAGAACGATAAGATGGACGGCTGAAAGAGTCTGACTGTAATGCTTTTTAACTCAAAAACCTAAAATAATTATCAAGTCAAGGTAAAACTCTAAAATATATCTTTTAAGTTTACTTTGATAAAGAAAAATCCAGTTAAAGGGTATAACGCATTTTTCAGTGCAAAAGCACGTTATACCCCCGCGCTGTCTTTAACTGACCATTCTCGATGATTTACTAGGTACTTTACAGACCAGTCTTTTTAAAAAGTCGCCACGCGGCGTAAGAATGGCGCTTTGTCTTGCGAAACAAAATTCCGTGCTTGTATATTTTCTATTCCCGCATTTTCCGCAAAATAATTTGACACTCTTTTTAAAATGTCAAGAAATGTTAAAATGTCAACATAATTCCCGATATTTCTTGTAGTCACGGAAGTATAGAACGAAGTACATGTATTTCCATGCTTGTAGTACTTTAGCATGGTATTACCAACATCATTTCGAAATCTCAAAGAATGGTTTCAAAACAAAGGGTTTCGAAGCTAACTTTTCTAGTTAAGGTTTACGTGGCGTTTCTTTCTTTTTCACTGTATTCAGATTTCATTCAATGTCGTTGTTTGTTGAGCAGCGCAATTTTCGCAACTAACGCACGAAGTCTTTCCTCATGTGTAAATTATTTCTATGGAAAAAATATATATAATTTCCGATTGGGTTTATTACTAATTCATAGTTCTTCTGTTTTTTTTTTAAATGAAAACTTCTTAAGAATCGTTGTGATTTGAAATTCAATGAAACGAAAAACCGGCTAATTGCGAGTCGGACTTGCGCATGACGGGTTTCGTATCATTGTAAAACACGTTTCTAGTAGGTAAATTCTGAATTCATTTTTATTTTTATTATTTCTATTAACTATTATTAAAACTAAAAACCGAAACCGAAAAACCGAAGACCCAAAAAAATTATGTACTTTTTCTTTTTCTTTTTTTTTTATAGGAAAAGGGTAACAAACGAGCACACAGTCCACCTGATGGTAAGTGGTTGCTGCGGCCCATAGACATCTACATCTATCCTCTACTACTAAAAATCAAAATGCAGATGCGTTGTCACCCGTGAGGACTAAGATGGAATGCCTCATTTCCAGTAAAAATGCAGCAGCAGCGTAAAGCTGCTATTTTAGGTTGGTATTCTGTAAGAGTGTGGTCCTTCCCCGGTCGAGCCGACCCATTCGTGCTACAACTATACTACTAATATAGCTGCAGCATGGCTCTACCACGTAAAAAACTTATATATAATGTTCATTATTCATTCATTTTTAGCTTATCAAAAGTCCATCTATGCCAATTACTCTTAGGCCTCCCTCGTAGATTTCCTCGTAGAGCGATATTTGCTATAGTTGCCATGCTTGGCTGGCGGGTTGACGACCGCATTTTTTATTATTTTGAGTTGTATTGCTGTCCATCTCCTGTTTCATCTCCGTCCGATGCCTTTTTTATAGAAAGGGGTTACAAACGAGCGCACAGTCCACCTGATGGTAAGTGAATACTGTGGCCCATTAGACATCAACATTTATCCTCGATTACGAATCAAAATGTAGATGCGTTGTCACCTGGGAGGACTACGATGGAATGCCTCGTTTCCAGTAAAAAGGGTCTCCAGTTCTCTACACTCACCATACGAAACACAGCAGCACCCCGGTCGAGCTGACCTAAGCTCTGCCTCTAACGGCACCCACGGGATGATATGGGGTAGTGAAATCTTTTAATTAACAATTTGATTCTTTGTGTTATTGAGTGGAGCAATAAATATCACAAGCTTATGGTCTTATAAGTCAAAATTAAAAAGAAAAGCCTATTTAATAAATAATACTTAAAGAATTATTAAAATTGGTTCACATTTAGTTCACAACGTAACTAATAAGAAAACATACAGTCAAAAGTCGAATTAAGCATCTTTTTGAAATCGTTTAAAGATAAAATCGCTCCAAATGTTCCCAATGTTTTTAAATTTTTATCAAAAACATTCATTTATATTTCTTCCATTAGAACATATATTTCTCACATTGCGATAGTTTTTTTTCAGTCAGTATTAATTAAATAATTTATTGGTAGTTCAATAAAACTATAAATAAGTTGAGTGGCGTTTCCAGGCTAGTTCAAAGGAACTAGCCTGGCATCGCCTCTCAAGGGGGTAATTTCGGATACCTCTTGACTCGCTACGAGATTTTTAACCCTACTTAAGTATGTTAATGTGTGGGTTGTAGTTTCGAATTGCCTTCATTTAATGTACCTTTAATCATTAAATAACCAAAGTTTCTTATAACTTTATTGTATATTATCATGTTCAAGTATTATACATTCCATGACGATGATTATACTGTCTACTTGACTAACTTCAATTACAGCGTAATATTCTGCTTATAGAACAATAGTATTAAATGTCAACTGTGTAAGATAGATAAAAGGCTTAAAATGAGTGCAGTTTATTATTAGTATTGGAACGAAGTTCCTTATCGCACGGTACGAATTTGGCGGATGGGGGCTAGGCGAGAAAAGTGTAAGATTATTCCGTCACGACCCCCTTTCGTGACACACACGTGCGAGCGAAATGGAATAATTCCATTTTCCTCGCACTTTTTTTATAGGATAAGGGTGACAAACGAGCACACAGTCCACCTGATGGTAAGTGGTTGCTGTGGCCCATAGACCTACGTTTATTCTCGATTACGAATCAAAATGTAGATGCGTTGTCACCCGTGAGGACTAAGATGGAATGCCTCGTTTCCAGTAAAAGGGGTCCCCGGTTCTCTACACTCACCATACGAAACACAGCAGCTTTAAGTTGCTATTTTACGCTGGTATTCTGTGAGAGCGTTGGCCATCCCCGGTCGAGCCGACCCATTCGTGTTATAACTATACCAGAAATATAGCTGCAGCATGGCTCTACCACGTATAAAACTTATCTTATCTTGCCATGAAAGAAATATTATTATAAATAACGCTTCATTTTAATAGACGCTAGTAATTCATTTATTTATATTTGTTAATTAATAATATAATACGTTTATCAATAATAATATACTACGAAAGGAACTGCGTTCCAACCAAATGTTCAACGACATCATATGTTGTAATGTTCAACGACACTCAGGCACGTTTTTTTTTTGCAATAATTGATGATGACGAACGAGTAGGTACTGAGTTCATCCGATGACAAGTGGCAACAGCGGCTAATAGTCGCGATTAAGATTCAAAATACATATGCGTTGTCACCCTGGGAACGTCTTGTTACCAGTTATTTTACACTGGTATTCGTTGGCCATAAAACTACATATAGGTAATCGCTCTTGTTATTACCATGGCCTCTCTCATGGTTTCAATGTGTCTCAAGCTTAACCAATCATCATGTATTACAGTCTATCCTGATTTGATATAATGTATACCTAAAGACGGTTTGGTTATAGTATCAAAGAAGATACTATATTATATATTTTTACGTATTCGTGTGTGCGTGATTCGAAGCGTGATTATGCGTCTTTTATAATTCAGTAGACGAATTACAATACCACTATGACAACGGTCGTATTGCATTTAAATAGAAGTGATAGCCGGTTATATAAAATTTTCGAGATTTAATATGTAAATTATTCTCTATCCGTCTGTTCAACCGGATTAAACTTAAAAACCATTAAGACGATACATATGGAATTTGCACAGCAATTTGTGTAAAATTTGTTTTATGAAATCATTGTTTTTCCTTTTAACTATACTAAAGTTACCTACAGTTTTTAAACGAGTACGTTCTAAAGCTGGGCTCTGGTCTATTCTAATTTTTTAGGATTATTGAGGAGCCAGTCAGCCCACCGCGCTGCTTCAGTGAGAGCTGCTCGAAATTATTTAATATAATTTCTCAGAGACAGCACATAAAATTATTGGCGTAGAAGGGGAAAGGAAGAAGAAGGGAAGGAAGGCTCTGTACTAGGGTTTTTATTTTTGCAAAATATTTTTTTCCTCAAATTCCCTCATACTCTTTAAAGTGAATGTTTCTATCTGAATTCACGATTTTTGGTCAAGGTCAGACGATTCTAAACTAGATTTGTATCGATCAGATAGGTCTTAGAACAATAACCTTGAAGCAATATGTCTACAGATTTTATCGTTCACAATTATTTTATTAGTATTGCGATTTGACGCTTGAAACAATTGCGGTTTTTGGGCAAAATGTATTTATATTTTTACCTGAATGCGGCGGAACCCAAAAGTAGATTAATATTTGAGGCTGGCATCGATATAGGCATTGTGGATGCCCGTTTCTATGTCCGACTGTAACTCGGAAAGTAGTCGAATTTCGGACAAGTGTTGATATCGCAATAGGTTTTACATAATTTCGCAAATAACAATTTTTGATAAGAAGCAAATGTGTCGTGTATGATATTTAATGCACCTGTGTGTACACGATGTGTATTATTTATTCAGTGACAATGTGTATATTCCAAATATATATATAGCAGTACAGCCGAATCCTCTGCATATAAGAATAATATTCTTGTATCATAAATTATCCATCTGATCGTCAATTCACTTAATGGTAACCTGAAACCAACTTCAAACAAAGAAAAGACGCAATGCCCACTTTTGAGGGCTAAGACGAAATGCCTCATAATCCGTCATTACACTGGTTCTCTTGTCCTTTACATAAAACGGAACAAAACAGTGAGTACACTGTTGCTTAGCGACGGAAAGAGGTAAAAGTATAGCTATAGTCCCAATCTAGACTCTTTGTACCTTGGCTATAAGGATCTCTACAATTTAGAGAATCACTAACTGCTACTTGCGACTTCGTTGGCGTCGAAATTATTACGATTGGTTTTCATGGGTTTTAATTGTTGTGCGCGGAACCCTATTTTTTTTTCTAAAATAAAAGTAACCTAAGTTACTCTTTATAACATCAGCTATATGCCAATGAAAGTCCCGTCAAAATAGGTCCAGCTGTTTCAAAGATTAACCGGAACAAGGAGACAAACAAACAGATAGACAGACAAAATTAAAAAAAAAATGTTTTATTGTTATAAGTCTCGTATATACTTTCATAAGCATTATGTAAAAATCTGTTATTTTAACGTTACAAACAGACTCTTCAATTTTATTTATTTGTATGTATAAATGTATAGATATGGGGGGAAGGTGCTTTCTATCTCTAAATACAGTGTGTATGCGGCAGAAACGTAACATCGCATTACCAGATATATGTATGTAAACATTATTACATTTGTATAAATGTTTGTTTCCTCATTTCGTCATTCGTAACTAGATTACCAGCCTAAATATGTTAGTTTACGCAAGTGATATCCAGGAATTAACCTCGTTTTTTGTTAAAATCACGACCGCTCGGATCTGTTAGATCGGAAATCTTGGTTGCTAGGGGGTGTACCGAAATAAACTCGAGTTGCTTTGCTATGTACGTGTATATACTAACAAGCTTAAACACGTACGATGTTACGAAAACAACACCAAAACGTCTATCTGGAAGTACTTTGTATTCTATCATATAAGCTAAAAGTAGATTTGTAGTATACCTACTAGGTATCAGCTAGATAATATAAGTTAATAATTATAAACAATTTATATTGAGTGGCGTTAGTCGTATACACCTAAATTCTTTGATTTCACGCAAAGTCCTAAGCTAATGAAACAAAACTAAGTATCATGTCATACGTAGGTAATCCAAGTCGTTCGAAATAAACCGTTTAACAACTGGTTTCCGTATAGCCGGCGCCTGCGCACGTGCAGTATGGATTGCGTTTATGGTCTCGAAACTCTATTATTGTTATTGTTCCAAGTGCCAACGTCATATCAGTTTACCAGTACATGAATTAATAACGCTCGTAAATTAGTGTTAATGTGGTCAATAGGATGTCACAATAACTCACAAGCTCAAGAAAAATGGAGTATGAGTGCGAGTGTGTGTGCGTGCGTGTGTGCGTGTGTGCGTGCGTATGTGTTTGTGAGTGTGTGCGACAAAGTTATCTTATAGAAATTTGTGTGATATAAGTAGTTACGTAGAACATGATTATGATTGTAATAAGAAGTGTTCTTAATCACTCACAGAATAACAGAAATTCCCCAAAGCGATAAATATAGTGACTCTTATTATTTTTCAATCGTCCATAAACATTTATATTATAGTACCTACATTCTTCAACACTACTAAACATGGGCCTCTCCTGTTATAGGAAGGATTTCTCACAATTCATACAACTAATGGCCTACGAGTAAATGGCCTGGTATGTAATCTATATTATTATTTATTAGATTATATACTTTTAAATAAGCAAAATACCGCGGACTCACTCATCAGGAGATCTCCAAAAATATACGCCCGATTGACTTGAAATACTTCTTCTCGACGTAAACACCCACTAAGAAAGGATTTTGGATAATTCAACCCGTGAGGGAGTGAAATAGGGTTATTACAGCTTGTAACATACAGTCGAATTGAGTACCGTCTTTTTTTTTGAAATCGTTAGATAAATAAGTTAGTAACTAAACATACAATGTAAATAAAAGGAATATCTAAAAATTATAACTGCTTACAACATTTCAATCATAAACAAAAATACTATATTATAGTTTACGCCCTTAATGGTGATGTTTGTACCCATGTGACTGCAAACGATCAAACGGGTGCCGGGTCACTGGAATGCGTTGGAGTCCTCCGATTGCCCGTCATTAGCGGTCGCCGACGGCCGCGATGGGATACCAAAAGCTACTGGCTAA
The DNA here is from genome assembly GCA_963668995.1 of Parnassius mnemosyne. Classification (NCBI taxonomy): domain Eukaryota; kingdom Metazoa; phylum Arthropoda; class Insecta; order Lepidoptera; family Papilionidae; genus Parnassius; species Parnassius mnemosyne. The sequence continues at coordinate 20,854,652 of CAVLGL010000104.1, read as the reverse complement.
TGAAGAATTCTGTTCTATTGCTTTAACTTCCGTGTACATTCTTCCTTGATGATCGTGTTCGATGAGTTTTTGCTTTTTGTTGCGGTGTGGATTGCTATGATTATTTTTATGACTTCTGTGGCGGCGCTGTCGTCGCACTACAAGCCAAAACACATCGAAGCCTAAATCGCGCTATCAAAGTTTCGAAGTTAAAGCAGTATATATAGAGTAGCTCCGAGCTACCACTCGGAGCATTGGCTGCTCCCCGGGCAGAACACCTTACCCGGCGGGAGATCTCCCCTTTTCCTTCCTACGGGCACACTTCTGATAAATGTTTACTAATAGCAATGTATTATCTTTATAATTTGACAAAAAATTACGAATACAGTAAGAAACGTGATTTTAGAAGTATTATTAAAATAAAAGACATTTACATATTTCTCATTTTTTTTTATAGTTTCGTACCTATATATTTTCCTATGTGACGTGACACCTGTGTAATATTGAAAACAGGCACATTTGTTAAATATTCTAAATTAAATGTGTCAAAATTAATTATTAAGATAGATAAGAGAAGAGAATATAAAAGTGACAACACCACTACGCTAAAGATGAGATTCAGATTTCAAATAAATGAATACTTAAAATAACAACCTTCGTGTAGTGGTGTTGTTACAATATTCACTGCCCCATATCGTCCCGTGGGTGTCGAAAGAGGCGACAGAGGAAAATAAACCAGGCGGCAGCGTCTTTCTACCCGTCTGACAAGCGTAGCAACTATGGCAAATAATCCCCTTATGAGGCAATCAATAAGGAGGCCTATGTTCACCAGTGGACCTTTTACAACATATATATTTCTCACTGCTGGGCACAGGCGTCCTGTCATTTCTCACATGTCTTTGTGATATTTTTTTTCTACCAGCTTCCACGGCTCGGGCAGTGCACTTTGACAGGCTGTAAGGATTGTAATAAAAATTTGGTAGAGGTGTCGATGGTCCGAAACACTACATTTGCAAGTATAGTAGCCTGTATTTGACCAATTTTTATTAATTTAAGTGCTAATCATGCTGGAAAATAATGGGCTTGAAGTCGATAATTTTAGTTTAAAAATCCGAGTATTTTAAAACATCCAAGCTATAGATACTGTTACAGCCCTACACATACGAGTAAAATGAAACAAAGACACGGCTCCTTACCAAATCATAAAGATAAGTTAGGGTTAGGTATCTATTTAAAGAGTTTTCTACGGATGTTTATATTATTACAACGTTACTTTCGATGAAATGTTATCATAACAACAATTATTTATTGAAAATACATAAGCTAAACGTTAATTTGATATTCGATGAACAGATGGCGTACTTACTTCTGCAGGCGGATACGATTCCCGCCATCGATGTTATTGTCTGTTATGACCAGGTTATGACTGGGTTACATTCTATTGATGTGAACTAAATGATTAACGCATGCAAACGGTATCAAGTGCATAGACTACTAATTTACAATTTGTAATAATGTATATTAAATAGAATTTTCATTTCGTTACCATGACCCGTAGGTGATTTTTAAATATTACAAATATTTTGACGTAGCTTATATAAAATACAACCCTACATAATTTTACTTTCGAAAAAATATTGAAATATTTTTCTTTATATTTAATTTCCTGTCAGTAATTTATTGAAATAATAATACTTTGATTAGTTTAATTTATACTTGAGATGCGAAGTTTTTAAGTAGGCAAGTACTAAATTGTTCATTCATTTTTTAGCTTAACATAGAAAAGCTAATAACACGCTTTTCTTTTAGTTAAAGCTCTAAGGCTTAACTGTAAATGAAATAGAAATGATTTCTAATTAAGTAAAGTTAATTAAAATTTTAAGACATACCATATTAGTATTTTAGTCATTATACGTAGTTAATTATTCTTTTGTATTGTATACAATTGAAATAATTAACTTATAGATAAAAAAATATTTCATTTCCTGAACAAACTAGCTGACAGATTCTTATTCGAATTATACTCATCAGTTAGGTTAGGTGCAATAATTATTTTGCTTACAAAAAAAGTAAGTTTAGTGTCGCCATGCGCTGGACCGCTGTACATATAGATACTAATATTAGGAGTTTTTAGGTCCACAAATCTTGTTGTTGGCATAGTGTAAAAGGGAACGCACAAATTGCTAATTTTCGCATGAAAAGGTCTAATCTGACGGTCCTGTCTTCGCCTCTCTTAGAAGCTTCACTATGAACTTTGGAGAGATTAATTAAAAAGTAATTACAAGGCATTTAAAATTAGAAGATTTTTTTGGATTTAAAGTAATTCAAGCAGTTAGAATCATTTTTAATTATAAAACAATATAGTTTATCTAACTTTAGCAAACTTTAAAAAATATATATAAAATATAAACCAAAAAAGACTTCAAGATACGTTCTACTTCAAGAATTCCAGATACGTACAAATTTATACTGCGTAGATCGGACTAAAAATTTATGAAAGTAGCCGTGGTTAACTATGACATTGGAACGTCGAACACCTTTGTCCCCCACGTGACCATGGGTGTTGTAAAATGCTCGAAAACCATAAAATACGTAAAAACTAGATGTATTTAAAAAAAGATAATACGAACAAAAAAAAAAGAAAAATATTTTAAATATAAATAAAAATCATCTTCGTCTCTATCGGCCATTTGAATTCAGCAATTTTAATAATTATTATTACCGCTAATCAAAAGTCAACTTCTGAAACATGATTTTATATCATAAAGTTGCGCTAAGAGATTTTAACTTAGTTATTATTTTAAAGATTTTTTTTTCTTATCAAACTTATTTTTATTTTACAGATTAAAAAACGAGATGTCATGGCGGCAATATATGGGAAACTGTAACAATATGGTTCCCTATTAATGGCCACTAGCATGGCTGCTCCGACGCACGACCGCTATCTACGCGAGCTAAGACCACAACATTCAAGAGAAAATTCAAGAGACTCTGGTATTTTTCACACAACTAAAGGCCTTTGGAATGGACCCGGCCAGAATAACTGCTTCCTAAATAGTGCTGTTCAGGTAAGTCTCAGATTATTAAAACAATTGCTCAAAACAGAACTATGAACTTCTTAAGCGTTTCAAACTGAAAACTTATCTGCAAATGTATATAACAGTGTGTATTAAAATTATAATACTTGGTCTAAATTGATTTATAAACGGTGACACAAAAGTAATATCAGTCACAAATAACGGCAAGAAACCTATTAGCAGCAGTAATTTACTCGAATCAAAGGTAAATATTAAGAGACAAAGCTACGGCTAGACAGACAATATTGTTTGGTGACACTCATATCTATACATATAACGGCGTGCGCTCATTTGAGCCGGTTCTTCTTCACAGTGTTTCTACGAAATTAAAACTTGTTGCGGAGGCTTTAGGATCTATTACAAAGTGTTGTCTTGATCATTGCCAATGCCAAACGTTAGGGGTCGCCCCTTAACGTGACTTATGGGTTATCAAATAGGCATATTAAACCTGTTTGAGATTAAAACTGTTTTAACTTATTTTTTATCCACTTCTAATCTTCTGTTTAATTCATTGAATTAATATAAACTGCATAGGCAGCATGATTGTGATTATGGATTACTAATTAACAAATTTAAACCTGACTGACTTGTTTCTTTAAAGAATATAATAATCACAAGTCCATTTTTATTGGACACGTATCCACATTTATTTAGAAATATAAAATTGTCAGTACAGGTACACTATAAAATATACTCATAGGTCACTATAATCCTGTTCTTATTTCTTACTCGATTCTCAATTTCGACTTTCGCCCAAAAATTTTACAATTATCGGCGAATCACGACCACTTTTAAGGCGCTCAATACTGATGAATATTTGAGCAGAGGTAGAGCCATGCGGCAGCTTTTACTGTCGCACGGATGGGCCGCCTCGAACCTCTCGGGATGGTACCACGACCTCACAGAATACCAGCGTGAAGTAGAAGTTTACTTCTGCATTTCGCCTGGTGAATGCAGGTGGCCGGAGGCTGTCCCCCCCCCCCTAACATGGTAGCAGAGTTTAACTCTGCTACCTATCACATAATACCTATCATAATTAAAAATCACCAGCACCCCTGGTGACGGATAATCCCTCGCTGAGCATCCACGCCCAAGACATCCTATTTTTTCTGAGCGTGGGTGCTCAGGCTGCCCCGCGTATTCTGGGATGGAGGGGGGAGGGCGAAATTTCGCTCAAGGCGAAACCTGCTCGGGGCAAGCAGAGCAATAAGACAAAGGCAACCCCTGCCACGCTTTTTATGAATTTGTGCAATATCAAGGAACTTTATTCAAACCTTAACGCCATCCACTACCATCTGGAGATGGCAATGCCGGCTTTGCTCTTTCTAACCGAGACACAGGTGTCCTCTCAGGCTGATACTTCGTATCTCTCATACCCGGGGTAAGAACACTCCTTTATGCCCCGGGCTGGAGTTAGCGTGTACGACAAAGAGGACATCTGTTTTCGACGCCTCAGCAGTCTTGAAGGTACGGACCTGTTCATCCTATGACTGCGCGTGCGCGTGGACAGCGTCGACCATCCTCGCGTTTACGGGTGCCTCTATAGGTGCCACAGCGGTAATGCTGACAGAGACCGACTCATCGACCACGTCCATATGGCTTCAGACTATGTGCTACAACAGATTCCATCCGCAGATATCGTGATGCTCGGTGATTTTAACGCCGACCACACTGAATGGCTTGGTTCCCGTTTAACCGATCATGCGGGTAGATCGGTTTATGACTTTGCCTTGGCATATGGTCTGACACAACTGGTTACTTCGCCTACGTGGATCCCAGATGTGGAGGATCATGTACCTTCCCTGTTGAACCTGCTGCTGACCTTTCATCCGGACGGATATCAGGTCTCCGTCAATGCCCCTCTTGGCTCTTCGGACCATTGTCTGATCCGGAGTATGGTGGCACTCACTCGCCCATCGCAGTTGCGATCTGCAGCTTGCCGCCGTGTTTGGCACTATAGGTCGGCCGATTGGGACGGCATGCGGTCTGTTTTGCATCTTAACCTTGGGGGCGGGTATGCTTTTCGCTGGATAATCCCAACGTTGTTGTTGACTCTATCGCTGATGTGGTACTTCAGGAAATGGAATTATTTATTCCATCATCTGTGGTGAGCCGTGGTTTGGTCACTCCTGTAAAATTGCATCACGCTATAAGCAGGAGTACTACCGGGCCTGGGCTGACGCATATACGTCCCGGGGTGTAAACACCCCGGGACGTATATGCTCTTAAAAAGAAGTATAATTCCGTCTCCAGGGCCTTCAAAAGTGTCATTACCAAGGTAAAGTCAGAGCATGTCGGCAGAATTGGCGAGAAACTAGTTCGCCTCCCTACGGGAACACGTGCGTTCTGGTTTCTCGCCAAGGCTGTCCAAGGGGACTTCTGTCAGTCATCTCTGCCGTCTATGCATAGAGTGGACGACTTACTGTCCCATGCCGCAAAGGAGAAAACCGATCTGCTAGGCTCTCTCTTTGCTTTCAACTCGACTTTCGATGACGGGGGATACACACCGCCGACCATCCCGCAGTGTGAGTACACCATGCAAAAGTGCATCTTTTCTGGTACTCCTACTCCCTAGGCGTAGTCCCGATCTCATGGAAGACAGCTTTGGTGCACCCGATCCCTAAAAAAGGCGACCGCTCAGATCCGTCCAACTACAGGCTTATCGCTGTCACCTCCTGATTCTCAAAAGTATCCATTACTTAACTATTATTAAGAGCTAGCTCCTGCGGTACCATGAGGATCATCAGTTGATTAGTGATCGACAGACAGGTCGCTCAGCTGGTGATCTTCTAGGTTATATATTTCATAGATGGGCTGAAGCAGTGGAGTCCTAGGGGGAGGTGTTGACCGTTAGTTGAGACATAGCGAAGACCTTCGATCACGTTTGGCACAAAGTGCTTCTTTCGAAGCTTCCTTTCTATGGGCTTCCTGAGAAATTTTGCAATTAGATCACCAGTTTTCTTACTGTTCGGAGTATCAAGGTCGTAGTATACTGTGCATGCTACTATTACTGGTGTTCCACAAGGCTGCGTGCTACCAACGCTGTTTTTTCTGCATATCAATGATATATTGCAAATTGGTAACATATATTGCTATGCAGACGGCAGCATTGGTGATGCTTATACACCAGCCGTGCCAATATTTCTCCCGAAAACGTCGACGAGTACCGGAACAAACTTGTGTCTGAAGTCAAGACTTTGTTGAACAAAGTTTCGGACTGGGGGCGACTAATCTAGTCCAGTTCAATCCCCAGAAGACACAAGTATGCGCGTTTACCCCTAAATAGAACCCTTTTGTCGTATCTCCTCAGTTTCAAGGCACTTCCCTTGTTGCCTCAGTCAGTATCGGAATCCTTGGTGTCGACATATCGAGTGATGTGCAGTTTCGTGTTCACTTGGAAGAGAAGGTCAAATTGGCCTCTAAGAAGCTTGGCGTGCTCAGCAGAGCGGGACAGTATTTCATGCCAGCACACCGCTTCTTTGACCGCGAGGTCAATCGACGGATTCGACTCGGCTGGGCAGCGTCCGGGATATTACCGACCGTGTTTTGTGGCATTCCTTGGGGGAGGCCTATGTTCAGCAGTGGATTTATGAAGGGCTGCAATGATGATGATGATGACACCGCTTGCAACTTTACAAGGCGCAGGTTCGGCCCCACATGGAATACTGTTGCCATCTCTGGGCAGGGGCTGCCCAGTGCCAGCTCCTTCCACTTGACCGCATCCAATGCAGAGTGGTTCGAATCGTTGACGACCGAGTTCTTTCTGATCGGCTTGACTCATTGGCACTGCGTAGGATGTTGCATCTCTTTGTGTATTTTACCGCATCTACCACGGGGAGTGATCTGAGAAATTGTTCGGACTAATTCCAGCCGCTTGGTTTTACCATTGCACATCGCGACAAAACTCGGGATACTATCCATACCATTTGAATGGTTGGCGGTCCACCACTGTGCGATTTAATAGAAGTTTTCCTCCTCGCACAACTTCTTTGTGGAATCGATAACCACCAGCGATTTTTCCGGACCGATACGATTTAGGGAGCTTCAAGAAAAGAGCCTACTCCTGTTTAAAAGGCCGGCAACACATCTGCAATTCCCCTGGCGTTGTAGTTTTCAATGGGTGGCGGTAGTCACTTACCATCAGGTGAGCCGCATGCTAGTTTGCCCCCTTCCTATAAAAAAAAATAACTCCTTACAACTTCGAAAATTTACTGTGGGGACCTCTTGAATATATCGCAAATTTTTGTGTACCAGTAAAATAGTATCATCAATAGTTCACAGTTCTAAGACATACATGGGGAAATGCCTACGCATTCCCGGCTACCCACGAACGCAAGAACGGGTTATAGCAGGCTTGCACCGACTAAAACCATGGGGTGAAACACCATTTTCACCGCATATAGGCAGGGCCACGGGAACGCTTTCGCACCCAGCCGCTGCCCCATCAGTGCCAACCGCACCTCGGAGCCCTCTTACAGAAGATCTCTTCCGTTCTTCTCCTCAAAGCAAGGCACTCTGTAACACGTACCTTCCTACATAGCCTCGATTCCCGTTATGCGGGTGGAGACCCGCATAACGGACTCCGCACAGTTTGTCGCGCAAGTGGTGATGCAGTTGGAGGCCACAGTTTTACGCTTAATCTAACACTAACTAGCTCTGAGCCCAAAAGAAGAACCAAGAACACTACACTGAAGGTTGCGGTGAGAGGGGTGTCCGCTCCCTCTACCGCTGCAGCCGAGGTGGAGTCGCGGAGGAAGAGGAGTGTTGGTATGGCAATACGCCACTCGCCCTATCCTCCGCGACTCTGACGGGGCCGCACCGTTAATTGATGCGGTGGTGGTGGGGCTGCGGGGGGAGAGGAGTGTTGGTATTGCGAGGCGCCACTCTCCCTATCCTCCGTAGCCGAATCTTGGTTGGCGGCGGAGCCATAGACCAGATCCGCCGCTGCGGTCAGGAAGGCCAGCGCTTCTGAGCGCTAGTTTTTCCTGGCCCCGTGGCCTTCGCGCATTGGACACGGGGGCGTCTCTTGCGCATTGGAAATTGAAGGCCGAGGAGGAGGGCGCGCAATGTGTTCTGGTGCGACTTACCTGAGAAAGAAATGGGGGAGGAGTAGTCCTCTCCCGAGGAGAAGCCGCTATGGGGCGGCCAGCGCAGGTGGGGTCGCGGATGTGTGCGAAAGCGTTCCCGTGGCCCTGCTAATATGCGATGAAGGTGGAACACCATGGGGTTTTAGTCGGTGCGTGTCCGACATAACCTGTCCTTGCCCACGCGAGGCGGGTATGCGTAGGCAATTCCCCATGTAAAAAAAAACTTGACTAAAAATGAGACAATATTTAAATCTGTGTTGTCATTATTAACACCGAAGATATTCCACACTTAGATATTATCTTTATTTTTTACGTGGTAGAGCCATGCTGCGGCTATATTACTTATAGGAGTAGCACTAATGGGTCGGCTCGACCGGGGAAGCACCACGATCTAACAGAATAACTGCTTTCTAAATGCCATACCAGCGTAAAATAGCAGCCTAACGCTGCTGTGTTTCGTATGGTGAGTGTAGAGAACTGGAGACACTTTTTACTGGAAACTAGGCATTCCATCTTAGTCCTCACGCATGTGAGTGGCCTCATACATAGCCTCTATGTATATGGGCCACAGCATCCACTTACCATCAGGTGGACTGTGACTCGTTTGTCACCTTTATCCTATAAAAAAATCTCTCTGTATGAATTAAATCGAACGTAATATGCGTTTCTGTTTTCACGTTGTCTTACCCAAAGAATAAATAGTAGTTAAAAGCCTTACTGTACCAATACCGTTTGTAATCTCATCTTTTGCTTTACAATTCTTCATGCCTTTAAAGCCTTTACTATCTCCCCTTATGAAGTATTTGATAAATATGCATAATTTAAATTCCTTAGACGCGGTTGAAGTTGATAAATCCGATCCAATTTACATAGGCGTAATTACACACGGAGTGACGGGTGTGGACGGGGTCGGACAAAAAAGCGATCGCCTACAGTATACGTACGTAATGGTGTACCGTGGTACCGTATCAAGCTTACATTAAAATGCTCGATGAAGAGGCTTCCATTTACCAAGAAACAACGAGAACGACATGCCAAATGCATTTGTGTTTAAATAAAGAATATCTAATGCTTCACGACTTTGCGTCCGGATTCAGACCTTCGTTACATACTCGTATTAAGGAGTAAAATAGTTTTATTTAATGCTCAAGTTAAAATTCCAGTTCACACATTGTTAACAAAATTGCTCTTGGAGTGTTTTCTTACTATAAAATTCTTTATGAAACCGTAGATAAAGGTTTGAAGAAGCGTGAACTGTTAGCACGTGCCTGGAATGCAAGAAAAACGAAAAACTTGAGAAAAGGGATTCTGTAGTCCCATTGTTGATGTTCCAATATGGTAGCGAAAAGATTGCGCGGTAACGCACTTGATGGATTACCGCGCTTTAATGTGCGCAGTATTTTATTTCAGACCATGGTCCATATAATGTTAGTAATGTTGTTAGTAACAATATTGGCTTAAAACTATGTTAGTATTGTAAGTAATTACATATTATTTTAATCCTATGACTACGCCCACCCAGTGCTTCTGTATGGGACAGTCATATCTTACAGATATCGCTCTCAGGATGCTGTTATTACTGTTTCGTAAGCGTTGCAAGAGTGAGGCTGTCTTCTTCCGAATGATCGCTGAAAAAGTGTCTGCACGCGCTTGTGCAAACATACCTGATGCACTGCAATGCCACGGCAGCCGCAACAACATCCTGAAAGCGTTATTATACTGTACGCGCAGAGCATTGTAAGCTCGACGCGTATATGTAACCCACAGGGCACTAGAGTAAAATGATTGACAAAACGCTTTGAAAAGCGTTATTTTAACTGTATCTGTACATCTAGTGAACCTGCGAGCAAGCATATTGGCTCTCACTGTCAACGCCCTGCGCTCCCTTTCTATGTCCTCGTCATCCCGGAGGTCTGCTGTCACAATGTGACCTAAATATTTAAAATTATCCACCAGCTTTAGAGGCACCCCATCGAGGACTACTGGAGGCACACGGGAGGGCTGATGTTTGCCTGCTTTGAACATAAGAAGTTGGCTTTTGTTAGCGTTATATTTAAGCCCATGTGCCTCCGCATATGTCTCACATATTGACAATAAAGTCCTCAGTGCATTGATTGAGGGACTCAGCAGCACCATGTCGTCAGCATAGCTTATATTATTGAAGCAGATATCGTCAATATGACAGCCGACATGAGTACTACTGAGTCGCTCAATAAGCTGATTGACATACAAATTAAACAATAGAGGCGAGCTTAACCCTCCCTGTCTTACACCACATTGCAATCTATATTCATTCGAAAGCGTACCGGCCCATCTCACTTGATTTTTCTGGTTTGAATACCAAAATTTGAGGAGGGAGATGCACTCCATCGGCACACCCGCACTCCCCAACTTCTCCCATAAGCGGTCATAAATTACGCGATCAAAGGCTTTTGACAGGTCGAGGAAGCAAGCGTATACTGGAGTCCTTCTCTTCGTATAATAGTTTACTGTATGTTTCAAGCTCAGAATAGCGCTCTCGGTAGATAATCCGGCTCTAAACCCGAACTGGGCATCATGCAGCTTCACATGTTTTTCGAGATTGCTATTCAACAGACTGTCAAGCAACTTAGCTGTTGTTGTAGCAAGTGAGATAGGCCGATAATTATTTTTATCAGAAGTGTCACCAGTCTTATTTTTAAGGATCGGTACCACAATAGTGCGCATTAAAGCCTCAGGTAGGTAAGAGTGACATAGACATAAATTAAAAAACATCGCGAGTACGCGCGGTAGGTGCACCCCAGCATACTTAAAATGTTCAATGCTGAGACCATCGTGACCGGGCGATTTGCCCCTCTTCATGTTTTTTATAACTGTCGATACATGCTTTGCTGAGAAGGACACCTTACGTTCCGTTACAATGGTCGCAGCATCATTTACACTACTAGAAACTGGATCCGAGGACGACTGAACACTAAAATGCTCGCTGAATAAATTGGCAATCATCTTATGATCGTGGACGCCGCCGACACTCACAGGAAGCGTAGGTTTTACATTCAATTTATTGGTGTTCTTCCAGAAATTTTTGAAATTTTTAGCCGAATGATTTGAAGCAAGTAAATCCATTTGTAATTGCTCTTGCCTGTTTTGACACCATTTTAACTTTGATTTAAATTTTTTACGCGTTTCTAACATTTCATTATAAATATTGCCGATTTTTGGTTTACCTGCCAATAACCACATCTGAAATTTAAGTCTAGCCTCCCTGTGCGCGCCAGCAACGTATTTATTCCACCCAGTGACATAACCTTTATTTCTTGTACATTTTCTTTTAACATAGGTCTGTGAAGCTGATTCTGACAATATACTAACAATCTCCCTATACAATTTGTCTAATATTAAGTAATGACTTTTATTACTACATGAGTAATCACAGCATTGGTCTAACTCTAGCGGAAATTCGATATTCTTTAGTTTAGAATGACACAATTCATGATATTTATTTATCTGTTCCAACTGCCTATCGCCCCATTTTATACATTTATTTGACTCGCCAATTGGAACATCAATTACAACTTTCTGATTTAATTTGTATAGGTCACATTCTATTATGAGCGGAGAGTGGTCCGACCAATATACGTCATGTTTCACCGACACTTTATTAATCGTCGTCCGTGCAGATTGAGTGACTATACAGTGGTCTAACCATCTCTCACACCCATGTGCATCACTACGAAACGTATAGGTGTTAGACTGAAGCCCGAACATATCAACGTCCGCGCAGTACCACGTGTGATCATTACAGAAATTAATTAATTCATTATAAAATATTTCTTTTGGATGCGCATTAAAGTCTCCAAGTAAATATATATATACATATACATATACATATATATATATATATATATATATATATATATATATATATATATATATATATATATATATATAATTTTAAAATATATTGAAATTGATACGAATTCGGTGCTCTAAAATAAATATCGAATATCGATACTTATATCAATATCGACGAAAAATATCGATATATCGATATATCGATATTTTTACCCAAGCCTAATTTATATTTTACGTACGGGTATTGATATAGGTAACATCTTATTTACAGCGTAGCTCATGGTATTAGTATTCATCACACTACTAATGCAAGAGACTTGGATGGTTGTAAAAGAATACAACTATGTATTCCTTTACCATTACAAGATTACAACCTATTAAAGTCCACTGCTGAACATAGACTTTTTTTATAGAATAAGGGTGACGTTGCACACAGTCCACCTGATGGTAAGTGGAAGCTGTAGCTCATATAAATCTACATTTATCATTGATTAAGAATCTATGCAGATGCGTTGTCACCCCTGAGGACTAAGATAGAATGCCTCGTGAAAAGTGAAAATACGTCCAGTGAAAAGGATATTCGCTTCTCTACATTCACCATACGAAAGACAACAGCGTTATGCTGCTATTTTACGCTGATATTTGATATTTTGTAAGAGCGTGGTCCTACCCCGGTTGAGCCGACCCATTCGTGTTACAACCTAAATATTGTTGCAGGCTCTATCACGTACGTAGATTGCCTTATTTTGCCAGAGTTGCCACGATTGGCAAGCGGGTTGGTAATCGCAGTTTTTTTTTATTATTTTGATTTGTTATCAGGAAGACGCTGCTGCCCATCTCCTGTTTCGTTTTTCCTTTGTCACTTCTTACGACACTCGGAACGATATGGGGTAGTGGACATTCTTTCACCGCCACTACACTTTTAATAAAATTATTCAACTTTACGAAATAAGGCAAAATATTATGTAATTTGAACACACAGAGTTTCAATATATTTTCTTTATATTTATTTATATTATATATACTAGCTGTGCCCCTCGTCTTCGCCCGCGTGTTATTTGGAGTTTTAATTTTTTGCGCGGAACCCTAATTCTTTTTCTAAAATAAGAGTAGCCTAAGTTACTCCTTGTGATATCAGTTATCTGCCAGTGAAAATCCCATCAAAATCGGTCCAGCCGTTTCGGAGATTAGCAGGAACAAACAGACAGACAGACGGACGGACAGACAGACAGACAGACAGACAAAAATTTAAAAAAATTTATATTTGTTATTAGTACCGTATATACTCTCATATGCATTTAGTAAAAAGCTGTAATTTTGACATTACAAACAGACACTTCAATTTTATTTATTTGGATAGATTATATAATCGTTAGCGTGTCTGTTAGTGATTGTGAAGAGATCAAATCACACAATGCTACAATTCGATAGGTGATAGTAAAATTCTATATTTATGGAACATAAATATAGAATTTTACTATGTTTATGTTCCATAAAATAAATGAAATATGGGTCATTATTCCCAAAAGTAGTTAGGGTAAAAAAAACAGGACAAAATCCGGGCGCGATAGGTGTTTGTGGCGCTGTGGTCGAGTTATTAATAAATTTTATATTTACGCTGGAAAAAGTTCGGAGTAAATTCGAAGTGAAACATACTGCATCACCTACCGAAAAGGGGATGAGAACGTCCGCCGGCCAGCTGGTATAAATTCTAAAATAATACTTATAAATCAGAAATAGGTAAAAGAGTAGTACCTACCTAAAAGAATTCAAAGAAAAATAAGGTATCAAAAAATTAAGCTTTTACTAAAATGTAAAAACCACCTTGAAAGAACATAACCACAGAATAAATAATAGCTAAAACGCATTAATTAATTCCTGCGGTATATATCTTATTATATAAGTAATTATATAGTATGTGAAGTCAGTGCTTAGACATAATGTATAGAAGATTTTAAGTTTTGAGTTCAAAAGCTTTTACGTAGAAATTATTATTATTTTCAGGGTTTTAAAGTCGGCTTTTATTTTTTATAAAAATTTTGACATTTCATATATACAAGCTCAACATAACAACTAGAATGTCATCTAAATAGTTCAATTAAAAACTTCATAAGTACCCTGTCTTTCTCTAAATTTATACGAGAACACCCCTGAATTATAATATATTAAATTAAAAAAGAATCATTAAAATCGGTTTACAGTTGATGAAGATAATACATACGAAAAACTTACAGTCGAATTGACAACCTCCTCCTTTTTTAAAATTTTCTAAAAATCATTTTATTTTAGACGTGGTAGAGCCATGCTGCAGCTATATTTCTGGTATAGTTGTAACACGAATGGGTCGGCTCGACCGGGGAAGGACCACGCTCTCACAGAATACCAACGTAAAATAGCAGCTTAATGCTGCTGTGTTTCGTATGGTGAGGGTAGAGAACCGGATACCCTTTTTACTGGAAACCGAGGCACTCCATCTTAGTCCTCACGGGTGACAACGCATCTGCATTTTGATTCCTAATCGAGGATAAATATAGATGTCTATGGGCCACAGCAACCACTTACCATCAGGTCGACTGTGGGCTCGTTTGTCACCCTTATCCAACAAAAAAAATGATGTCTCCAAATTTTTGTTTGTGAAAAATCTCTAGGTATAACATAATATTATGGGAAATTCATACGCTAAAACTGATAATTTTTGGAAAGCTTGAAACTTTCATATTTGTAGTAGGGTTAGGGTTTCATATTTATTTTCAAAGGGATTTCTATTTCGGACATGAAAAATTAGCAACTTTATTATACTACGGTTACTATATTTTATGCTAGTTATTTGTTAACATTTAGTTGGTAAATTGGTATAGCACATATTAATAAAATTTATTTAGAAAGGTAAATTCGTATAGGATTTAAAACCTCTTAAATCCTCAATATGTTTTCTTATTTATTTTGTAATACTCGATATATTCATCATACAACTTCAACCTGCTGTTAAAGTGTACCAAATTTAGTTAACGTAAAATAAAAGTCAATGAACTTTTAGGTAATTCTTATGACGCAAGCCGTGTCTAATCACCTCCTGATAACATTTCTTAGTGCTACTATCTTCCAACGGGATCATCACACTTGCTTACGCAACATGTATCATTGTACTGACACGTGTAGCTGGCGTTGCCTCATAATCATAATATAGCCCTTTTGTTGTTTATATAATATTATGTCATCGTGATAAAAAGGGACGCTTGGGGACGCTGTTTTAATTTACGCAAGCAATTATTAACATTGTAACAAAATATTTTTTTGATTGATGGACACATATTGATGTAACTTTAGTGGTTTTTAATGATACTTAATATAATGAATAAATTCTGATTAAATTAAGCGGATAGTTCTTGACATTTATATGTTTGAATCAAACATTTATGTTCGCCTTTCAACTTTTTTCTGAAAAGAAGTACTCTTTTTCTATAATATACTAAATAAAAAAAATACTCAAAATAAACATAGCAGGCCTATATATATTCTTCCAGATACCTAATTACGAGTTTCAGCATCAAAGAATTCCGTTTGACGCAACGTGTTTTGTGTTTGAGTTCAAATAAAGTTGCGTAATAGTATCATTTTAACACATTTTTGTATACACGACTGCTGTTTCCCCATATAAATAAATATTATGCCTGCTTGACCCCATTGGTTACTCCGCATAATACCACAAACTGAATGGCCATTTGCTTATACGCCGCGCTTTAATCTGCAAGAACTGTGGTGTAAAAATCATCACAAACAAACGCTCTGCTTTATGTCTTTCCACCTAACGTAAAGGAAAGTATTACACGCACCAATGAGAAAACAAACTCAGAGTTGCAGAAGGGCCCCTGAAATGTACAGCTCTCGCAATGTTCGTGCCCTGTGCGTTTAAAAACAATCTTCTTTGAACAGGTGCACGTGCGCTTACACAAGTAATTTTACTGACTATATTGGTATCAACTGTTTGACTCACGTTTATTACCATTGTTTTGTTTACAAACGCTCAGCCCGTCTGTGGCTGGCAACAACAATATTTTTATTCAATCTTGGGCAGTGCTATTGCGTACGCATAGTTTTATTTATCTTGATTAAAAATGGTATGAGGCGTATGAAAAACGAGAGAAAAACTGAACAATATGCAGTGTTGATAAATGTGTGCTCGTTAGTTTCATGGGTGGTGTTCGCGCCCGAGCATTCCATCCAACGTGATTAATGTTCACATCAACCTTTGCAGTAGTCGCGTATTCTTTGAATTCACTTTGTTATGGGATAAATGGAGCTGCATAAACCAATTCACCTTTTATTATTATTTTATATTTTTTATTATTAATTTTATTTTAACTAGGTAGGACTCTGGCTATATGGAGTATTATTTTCTGCCTACGAGAATTGCTTGCTCTGAGTTCCTGCTTAACGCACTTGCTGTGTTCTTACCTTAATGGTTAGAAGTCAGTATAACTACAGGTTGTAAGGCATTCTATCTTGGCTCTCATTGTGCTTTTTTTTATAGGATCGGGTGACACAGTCCACCTGATGGTAAGTGGTTACTGTGACCCATAGACATCTACATCTATCCTCAATAAAGACTCAAGATGCAGATGCGTTGTCACCCGTGAGGACTAAGATGGAATGCCTCTTTGCCAGTAAAAAGGGTCTCCGGTTAGCTGCTAGTTGCTAGTGGCAATGCACCTGTGCCTTATTTATTTGAAGGATTATGTTAAGGTCTTCCAGTGATTCTGCCGTAATTGAATGAATGAATGAATATACTTTTATTGTACCACCACGAACAAATATACAAATGACATAACAAAAATCAGATTATATTATGTACTAGCTGTGCCCGCGGCGTAGCTCGCGTATATAGGTTTTACTTAAAGAATTTGACGTTTAGGTAAGAGAATATCAAAAGATTTATATAATTACTGTATGAATAAGTGGCACCAAAATAAATCGTTATGCTCAAAGTTCTGAGTCGTTTGTGATAGAACTTCTGTGTAAACGACGTTAGAAGTAGACAGCCGGGGCGTACAGAAAAATGTTACGGGAGCTACTAACGCGGGAAAAAGCAACATAAAGTTGGCCATGTGCAAAACAGTCAGTACTGAGGTCCACTCCTGCAACGCGTAAAGTTTGACCTTGCGCTTTATTTACGGTCATCGGTCATCGCATAACACACGCTGACTGGGAATGGGAAGTGGGAACAGAACACGCTTAGAACTGAAAGGAAAGTTATTTGATATAAGGTGGATTCTTGGTATAAAACAACATCATGATATATTGTTTTTGATGCAATTTTGCTACGTTTAGCTTGGGCGTACGTATCTTTTTTCTGATATCTGTTTTTGATGATGTTTGTGCTGTTAGCTTACACCCTACACGGCTCTTTCAGCTTGAATGGACTCGTTAACGTACAACGCCATCTATTACGTTCTTCGTGGAAGACATCCTTTTTTAATTTAAGGAAAACATATTTTTTGTTTACTGTGTTTAAAGTATAAATATATTATAATAAAACGTTTTTTTTTATAAAAAGGAATCATTTTATTACTATTTCTGAGGTTTTATGGCGCCTTTAAACAAATCGAACCTACATTTCAAAATAATAATCAATACTTTCGATAGAATTAACCAATTTTAATAAAACAAAGTTAATCTTTGAACTGGATGATACGCTTTATGATTTTCTAAACAATTTCTTTGAAAAAAAGATGTTTACTTAAGGCGTGATGCGTTCATAAACAAACAGACAGACAGACAATTCTAAAAATTATAAAAATGTATACTTATTTAATGAGTTTCAGTTTCCATAATGATTTTAGTCACAAATTAATATACTATACAATGTACAGAATCAGACACAGCATGTGATTACCGCATGTATAGAGATATAAGGATAGATGGCGGTGTTAAAATCAATTCTAAAAATAAAAGAGATTAATTGACGCGATTGATACAATAAAAAAACTTAAAAGAACTTATAAATCAGGCCTACATCATAAGCAAGAAAGAAAGTTTGATCCTCGCCGAAACCAACGAAATTGTTAATAGCTCTTTTAAAATTTGATTTACCATGTAGAGTACTCGGCGCTAAAGAATAAATGACATTGTCAATACACAGTAGGGCAGCGAGTAATTTAAAGATTAACAGCAAATATGAAAAGTCATTTACAGAAAAAAAACCACAACCTGCCTTCTTGCATGACATTTGTGCAACACCACCATCTATCGATGAAATGGGTTAACTATTGTACTTTAGATTTACATAATAAGGTTAATATATTTTTTAATATATTTATTACGTTCTTTATGCAATACTTTTGTTTACTGCGTTTTAGATATAATTTCATCATTATAGAACATTATTTTACATCATTTAATTATGTTATGATTTATAATATGATATTAGTTTAAAATGTACTTGATGACTCAACAAACGCCACCATTGTACAAATTCGTACCTATACTCTGTAGCCATACTTCAGAATATTTATCATAACTTTTGATGGAATGAACTAATTTTAATGAAATAAAGACTAAATGTAACCTGAAGATACACTTTATAAATTCTTTAACGATTCTTCTGATATAAATTGGTACTTTATACGTGATACGTTAACAAACAAACAGACAGACAGACAGACAGACAGAAAATTCTAAAAATGGTAGAAATGTATTTAATTACTTATTTTTAGTACCACTCAATCACTTTTATTATATAAATCTAAAATGTACAGACATCGGCTATTTACATTTTTATTATATGTATAGAAGATAATTTGGCGGCCTTATCGCTGCATAGCGATCTCTTCCAGACAACCAAAGGTGTTAAGGAATAAAACAGTGAATAGGTAGATGGTAGGTGGTGCAATATAAATATACAACATGTAACATCAATACATGCGATTTATTAATAATAAATGCAAAAAAATAACATATAAATAACTAATACATGAAATAATATAAATTACTAACACATAATAAAAGATAAAGTAAAACATATAATATATATATATATATATATATATATATATACATACATATATATAAATGTATGAACAAACTTACATATATCTACCCAAAAATACATATATAAATTAATGTAATAATTAATCTGCTGTAATTGTATTGTTGACAAAATGTATCCTTTCTAATGTATGTATACATACTCGTATTTGTTTAATTTGAAAAAAAAAAGTAGTTAATCTACTATGACCCATTGAATGCAAATAACGTTTCAAAAATTGAGATTAATCAAATTCCATTTTCATTACGTAAACACAAAATTGTAGCCACATTTTGTTATAAACCATGTGAAAGTTATTATTGTATTTTATATGACTTTAAAATTGGTATATTAAGTGGAAGGATAAGAATTAGACACAGCGCATCTTTGCGAAAATTCTTAAAAAAAAAAGACGACTGCATTGATGTATCATTGAGCCTTTTTGTTCTATATAATATACTATTCGTCCGGTTACGATGAAACATGGGCGAGTTGTAGTGTCCGAGAAGGTTTCTGACATAAAAATGGCGTGTGTGTAAGCCGTGCGTGTGTTGTTCAATGTTTTTTGAAATTGTTAAATAAGCAACTAAATAACATTTATTCAAACATGAAACATGTATTATTTTACCATGTTTATGTAATAAAACGGAACGAACACAGCATTTTAACTAAATGTTAATTTCGAGCGTTTTATTGTTATGAGTGATTTTATTACTCAATGTTTTTTTTTAATTTTGATCACGTAACCCATATCCAGTAACATACTAGCGTCAAAAAACTTCGTGACAAGCTTCACGCATGGTTAGCGGCAGCAAATATGAGATTAATTTGTAGTCAAGTGAAGCCTAACGAACTTAGAAGCGTGAATAACTCATGCAAATCGTCTCCTGTGGGAATCAAGCAAGCACTGATGAAGTTTTATTATGCAACAGTGCTCTGTGTATTAACAAGCTTAAATGTTAAAACATTAATTTAAAAAAAAACCGCTTACGTAAAATAGTTTACTGAAAAGAGAAAAAAATTATACCTGTTGTCACTGCCACAACTAAGACGAATCTAACGACACATCATATGATAAAATCCATCAAGTTGTTTAGTCCACTGATTGTGCCAAACAAATAGATATACATACATATATACATACGTACAAACTCTCGAAAAACATACCCTCCTACGTCCTAGCGTTAACTTGTATAACTAAGCAAAGAAGAGAGGTACTCACTGCCGGGCGTACTCTAGCCCATTACAAAATATTATAAAAGCCTTGTGGTGTTTATGGCATATTTTTAAGTTCGAAATACAAAAAAAAAGTGAAAAATTACGTTCATGTTACACGTTCGACATTTTTCGCAGTAATATTATAATTCCTTAAAATTGTAAATTTGGTAATGAAAAGTGTAAACAGTAAAACTTGTGACACAAGTACTTTTTTATAGGCATATATCATTCCAATACACTTTGGTGACGTTCCGTCGTGTGCTTCTCTGAGATTATTCCAGCCATTTCCGATGTATGTTGTTTTTTGCCGTCGATTCAATACTAGTAAGTATTTATAAATATGTATCAGAATGATTATAAATATGTATCTATGAACACGTAATTATCACGGTGTAGCTTAGCGGTGTGCATTTCAACAACGTATAGACAAAAAACATAAAAACGCTTGTAGTGTAGTAAAATAAATACATATAATAAATTGGCGGTGTAAAATTTCACTGCCCCATTTTGTTTTTTTATATAGAATAAGGGTGACAAACGAGTGCACACTCCACCTGATGGTAAGTGGATGCTGTGGCCCATAGACATCTACATTTATCTTCGATTAAGAATCAAAATGTAGATACGTTGTCACCCCTGAAGGCTAAGATGGAAAGCCTTATTTCCTGTAATAAGGGGCTCCGATTCTCTACACTCACCATACGAAATACAACTGTAATAAGCTGTTATTTTACGCTGGTATTCTGTGAGAGCGTGGTCCTTCCCCGGTCGAGCCGACCCATTCGTGCTACAAGCATAATACAGCTGCAGCATGGCTCTATCACGTAAAAAATGTTGCGTGCGTGTCGTAAAGGCTAACTATGGGAAGTGCCAGAAATGTCGATAGTATAACAAGTTCACCTCGCCAGACGTAGACCGGCGACTTGGAGTAGCTTCAAGGGTCCGAGACGTCTGGTGCTGCGATCTCCTAACACAGAATAGCCGCCTACTAGGCATGACGATTAAGGCAAATCCCAACAATAAGGGAGGTCCATGTTCAGTTGGCTTTTTTACCAACTGTAAAAGAAGAATTTACAAAAATGCAAGTAGTAAGGTTTTAAGAAGTATTTCCAATGGGAATACAAAAGCGCGTTTGCAATTACATTGATAAGCAAAGGATGTCAATAGCTTAACGAATTAGGCGACCATTTACAAAATTTTGGTTTATATTGAGTTCTTCGGTTTTCAGTTCAAAAATTTGTATATAACAGATTTTTGTGTTTATTAAGTCATATTAATCTCACAATCAATATAATAGGTGTTGCAACATATACAATACAAGCCAAAATCCTTTCTTAGTGAGCGTATACGTCGGGCGTATAGTTTTGGAGATTTCGTGATGAGTAAGTAAGTCATTGGTATTTCGCTTACTCGTATACATATTATATTATAGATTAAAAGAAATAAAAAGGAAAAAGTTTAAAAGAACATCACGTATTAATAATACGCTTTATACATCATAGTTATGAAATTATTGTATTGTTATCTGTTTTTAATACGTCGGTAAATTTCATATTATTTAGTCTTCCAGAAGCAGGTGGAAATTGAAGTATAAAACTCCATTACATTCACACATACATACAGACCCAGCTAATAAAAGTGTGTAAATAAATGTAGTGTTGAAGCGCAGAGCAACTAACAGGTGAAAAACAACTTCAAATTATGTCATGAAGAAGGGCCTTATTTAAATGCATTCACTAGTCCCTAATGATCATAATTTTACTTTACAATGCTTAGTCCAGTCGGGCGGAGCAGCGAACCCTGAGACTCGAAGACGGTAGCGTCACGGGTCGTCGCGTCCGGAAGGAACACTTCGTGGGAACCTCATACGCGCCCTTCTTTAATCTAACTTCTTGATGTCTCTAAGTAGTAATTAGTAAATGTTTCATCTAATTGCCGATGGTTGGTATCTTGTCGGGCTATGAGAACGGAGACGTAGATTATTGGTGCAGGTGCAGGTATATGGCTTGCTTTACTTTTTAATTCGGTATTGAAAGCAGAGACGAAAAATGTTGTAAACACCTGGCCTGTCTTAATAACGATTGATTATAATATTTCAAGCGCACCCATTGGACTCGACATTTTATAACCTTAAAATGCTTCTATTCTGCAAAGGAGTACGTCAAGAAAACTCCTTTACTGATTTCTGCCTTCATGTAACTGTGCATCCGGTTCCGGTTTAAAAGGGATGAAGATATTTACAGGCTTTGAACAATTTAAACTTTGTCCTGAGAGATTTTTTATAGAATACAGGTGAAGACTCACAGTCCACCTGATGCAGTAGCGTAGTCTAGGATGCTGCTACCAGGGACCTGTTGCTAAATTTTGCCCTCAGCCAATTCGAAGTATCTTAAAAACTAAACCACGTAAAAATGTCCTTAGAAATGACTAAGTGTCTTTATTATTTTGCTTTAGATGTTTAAGGAATGCAGAATCCTGTAACTGGTCACTTTTTAAATTAGTAAAGAGCACTGTGTCGGTGACGGCAGGAGACGTAATCGACGACTTCTATCCCACCACTACGTACCAGAGTAGACTAGGTCAAACCTCGACTAAGAGGCCAACCGACGAATCCAACTCGGCTGGGCAGCGTTTTGGCGATTATGACACATCTTCTCCTCAAGTATCCTCAAAATTTGAAATAAGAGTGTACCTACAACTTTATGGATCTGATACGTGGTCCCTCACTGGAGATAGTATAAAAAGTCGCTCAGCGAGCTATAGAGACATAGCCTTCTCCATAGCTCGCTGAGCTCGGAGTTTCTCTGCGTGAAATACTTGGTAATGAGGATAACCGTAGTAGAACCAGGGCAACTGACATAGCCCATAGCTCAAAGTACAACTGATGGAGAAGAAAGTTTCGTAAGCTTCGTACCGATAAGTGAAGTTTATGGCGGTTCCCCACTCAATGAAGTGTTGATATGGTAAGAGATGCAGGAAGTTGATGGATACAGGTGACTCATGCAGTGTTTTGTGTCATTCCTTGGAGGACGTCTATGTTGAGCGTTGTTGTGTGAGCAGTTGATTTGTGATGGGCTGTAATGATGATGATGATGTCCTACCGTACTTAAAATCCTTAATTTTTGTATTTCATTCGTATTTTTACGATATGTTTATTAGTTTTCATATGCCTCATTATTTTTGTTTTACAAAATATACCCCAAATTATGTTTACCAACGGAAACGGAAACCGATGAATTTACTAAAATTATGTCATCTCAATTTCGAAATTTTGTGATTCTGGTGTAATTTTGAGGTACCGGACCACCGTGATGTAATGCCCGGAAATATGTTAAGAGCTAAGACAATCCGTTAAAATAATCTATCATTTCTTGGCATTTTGATTGGTTTCTGTTCTAATGATTAAATAATTAGTATATGAATATCAACATTTATTCGTTTCGTTCTAATCATGGTTTATAAATGAATTGTGAGAAAGTGCGTTGTGCATGTGTTAATGCCCCATTGTAGCCTGCCCGTGCATACGGGGAAACGTGTGAGAATTAAGATCTGGATCGTGGCGATGTAAATAAATGCTAATGTGCTTGCGTTGTGTTCTATATATTCGTCAGTAGCCCTGTTATAAAACACTAATCAAAATATGTATTACTAGCGATTCGCCCCGGCTTCGCACGGGTGATTTCTGGAGCTCAAAAACAGCGCTACCTACCACGTCCAAATGTGAATCTAAACAATCTAGGGACCCATTGAAACACACAAAAAATGTTATCAAATCAATCGAGTCGTTTATGAAGTTTAGCGAAACTAACGGTCAGCAATTGAGTTTTATATATATAGATTTACATTAGGACCAGTAGTTGTAGTTACCACCGCTAGACTCAGACTCATCTCATCAACCCTCTCGACTCTACTGGACCTGTGTCCAGGTGAAGACAGCAGGTGTTGCAACAGGTTAAGTAGTAGGTTGATGAGATGAGAAAGTAATAAAGTGACAGACCATATTAAAAAAGTTTTACTGCGGCTTACCTGCTTCCATATATTTCGAAGTTTTTTAAGAAAATGTAACTTTCACAAATATAATTCTTAATCTTAACTTAAAAAAGTAATATTAAATTGAAATAGTAATGTTGAACATCCCTTTTTTAAATGAAGCAAGTTATACGTATATTATTTGTATTAATACCTTATTACTAAGTTATGGAACATTTATAGTTGTTTTAAAAATTATTTTGTAAATTTTCATATCATATTCTATTTTTATTTCACAATATTTTTACGGTTTATGAATAAACTTGTGTAAAAAATATAATAATAATTGTTAGTTAAATTACGTTTCACACCATTGAATCTACACTACGGAAGCTTATTGTTTGAATTTACCACATCGACCCCACGTTTGATCCCCGTTTAAAACATTAATCGCTCTGTCAATCGCTTGGACACACTTTTCCATCAATGGCTACGGCGTGAAGCTACTTGCTTGAATGGTTTATGCTTTTTGTTAATTACAAGACCCATGTAAAGTTACACTGTGACCTAAATTTGTAATAGAACTTGTTATTATTTTGTACTTATATCCATAAGGCGTCAGAGGTAAATGAAATATTCTATTTCATTTGCTTCAGAGACAGCAGCATCTTCTCGATAACAACGCAAAATAAAATGAAAAATTTGCTTTCTAATTCCAATGTCAAACGTGGCAGGCAGTTCAATGCAAGCCTGGTTAGCAATGGACTTGAAAGCTTTATAGTCTGTTACGAATGAAATAATTTACTGTTAAAAGTTTATCTTGTATATTCGGTCGTAAGATTCCTTTTCTATCGGGATAAATATTACTCTCTTAACTATTTCTGCCATAGACCAGCACTCGCTCACTGCTGTCAAATTCTGAACAATATTTAAATTAACCATGACTTCTGTTAAATTTGCAGGTGGGTCTTTATTGTGTGCATACACATTGTTTTAGTGTGCGTAAGCTTGAGGGTCAAAATCTGCAAGGCTTCACAGTTTGATGGTAAAATAGAGTTATATGGGCTTCTTATTATGTATTATGTATGGTTCATTTTTTCAAGACAATATAAATTTAAGGTCTTTAATATCCTAACTTATTTAAATGTACCTAAGTGAATTATATTTATTTTAGGTAACATACATAAATATAATTTACATAAGTATAATTACTACTAGTCTACTACATAGCTAAACTTATTTAATTTAAGTAACTTAAATTTTTTTCAATAATGATTAGCTTGCTAATGTTATCTGCAGTAACGCAAAAAGTACACGTGTCTTATATTCAAGAAAACTATACGTAAGGTTTGCCCGCCTTCGTGAGATAAAACATCTAACAACAACAAAACACGGCAGAAGTAGGCAAAAACTAAGGACGAAAGAAATTAAGAAATTATCAATTATTCGGACTTTACCCAAAAAACACCGGGTAAACCTAGAATGTAATTGTTCTTCGGGCATTACTCGTGACATGTATATTAGACAATCAATTAAATTCCTTTTCTTTCCGCTTCTCGCGTTCTTTCGTAATATGGTATCTTTCTCTTGGCACACTTGGTGTTCGCTGAACCGCAACTCCGCGACCTGTAACTTTGATGACTCATCCTTGGTCTCGAAGGATTCGGTGTTGCCTGTGACTAACCACGGAAAAAAACCACCATTGTTCGTAAGAAGCTGTTCGTGAAACGGCTGCCATCGTTAATTCGTCAGCCGTCGTACCTACCAACTTTTATAGCGTCTAATTTGGATTTTGCTTCGAACATTTCAACGCTTATTACTTGAGTGACTTTTACAGGCCATAATATGTATAAGTTACTGTTGTAAGTTGTGACATCGAATCGCCGAGAACTTTGAGTGTATAATACATAATAGACTTAAACTCAAAATTGTTTTCTAAAAAAATTATTGTTATAAACCTTGCTTGTAATTTACAACTCTAATTGTCGTTTGCCAAAGAATCTATTCATACAGAAAATTTAAAAGATGATTTGCGATATACGGATAGAATAAACAGCTAGTTACGGTAGTGTAACTTGGTCTTATCTCAACATCAAACTCATAGTGGGGTGCGGTCTCAAGAGTCAAGACGTGTGGGAACGGCAGCCAAGCAAAACAGTCGGGGCATGGCTCGGGTAACGATCTAATTACTGGACAGGTGGCCGGTCAAAGGTTGTCTGTATAGACGTATGACTAGCTTCACAATTGCATACAATTTTGATTATAATGTGTAATGAGAAAGTGGAGTCGCTTCGCTAATTCTCTAAAGAACATTATAGTATGCAAGAGCGAGGATGTAGCCTGCTATTTTATTGTCTGCTTTCTGCAGGCTCAAGCATAAATTCTCATAAGTTAGTGGTCAGTAAAAACACAGGTCATATAAATGTTTTAGATAAAAATAATTTCTGTAAGTAATAACATGCATTTGTAATTTGGTATGCATTAGTAACAAAGCAGTAGTTTGTTTATATGTAAGAATCTATACATATAATAAATCTGTAGAAAAGTCGTGTCTGTAATTTTAATATATTCTTGAAAAAACAAGTCCAGGGGACTAAATAAAGGGTTCTGAAACCAAATTAGTGGTTTTTAGAATTTTTGTCTGTCTGTCTGTCTGTCTTTCTGTCTGTCTGTCTGTCTGTCTGTCTGTGTATTCCGGATTCACGCAAAAACTACTGAACCGATTTACATGAAATTTTGTATGTAGGTAGTCAGTAGCCCGGGGCAACTTATAGGCTACTTTTTATCCGATTACGGAACTTCAAAAAAGGAAGGTTAAGTATATTAATTTCCTTTAGATGTTAATTTTCTGTTGTATCTTAGTTATAGGCGGAATGACGGGTGTTTTTCAAATAAATACCATATTACCATATTTGTAAATAAAGTTTAAAATATAGTTATAATCTTGGTAAAATAATTTTAAACTACACCGATTTCGTATTCAAAACAGCGCCATCTATCATCAAATAGAAAAAGTTGTATATTTTACCTTCAGTTACTAATAAATGAAATAATATAAATAACTTACATTTATATGATTAAATTATTAGATTTTTAAAATTATTAAAAAATTATAACGTTCAGTTTTTTAGTATTTTGTTATTTAATGATTTCTTATATTTATTATATTTTACGCAGCTCATTCTGCTCATCATATAAAAATAAGTTAATATACGCGATAAAATCCGTAAAATTAGTTTTATTTAAAAAATTTGTTATTTTATTTTAAAAGTGTAATAATTTCAATAGATAATAGTGATGTCTATCAAAAATATGAAAATTGATAAGGTATTTATTTCAATTACTAATATATATGTAAAGTGATAAAAACTGGTCTGTCTGCAATTGTTGCAGAATTTTCATTATCATCATAGTTTTATTAAAGAGATTTTTATGTAAGTCGAGGCCAGATCGTAGAATTGATCATATATCATAAAGTAGTCTATCATTTCGTGAAAACACTGAAAACATGACTGAAATGAATGTGTATTTAACACTGTTTGATGATCGTGTCATTATATAGCTTGACCAAATCAATGAATAGAAATCTTTTGAAGTTATTAGTAAATAAACACAACGTTGCTATTTCATAATATGGTCATATGACGATATCATTATCGTTTTTCACCGCTAGCGGCGCTGATAGCTTATTTTTAACAGAAACAGAACTTTTAAGAGAATTGATATCACTTTATCCCTTATTGATATAGTAAATAAATGTTAGTTTCTATTGCCGATATTACTAGATGGTATAGTTTTGGCTTTCATTCTTTCATCTAATATTAGCGCCACCTACTTACTTCTAAATAAACTAAAATGGCAAGACATTGATAAAATGAAATAATACAATGCTACTGAATATACGATGTAAATAATTGAATCATTTACATTACGTTCATCCCGCGTTGGAATCAGTGTAGCGAGCTCTTTTTTGGCCAAAAGCTCTACAGCCTGTGCCCAGTAGTAGCATGTATGTAAGCTGCTTTTTTACTTTTCATGGTGCAATATATGCAGTTTCTATTTCATTCGTGTTTTCGGGTATAATAATTTATGTTTTCACTCTACCGTAAATATTAAGGCTTGCAAAGATGAGTAGAACTCATTATCGTCAGCCTATCAAAAGTCCACTGAAATGAACATAGGCCTCCCCCATAAATTGTCAAGTAGCTGGATATTTGCTATAGTGGCGGGTTGGCAACCGCAGCTATTATTATTTTGATCTGTTGTCAAGAAGATGATGCAGATCATCCCATCTACTGTTTTATCCTATGTCGCCTCTTACGACGGGACGATATGATGTGTTGGATTTTCTTTCACCGCCTCAACAGTGCGAACATTTTTCTACTTCCGATCATGAGTATAGTGTTCCTCACGTTCACTGTGTATAAAATTTATAAGGAATAAAAGTAATTTTAAGGATTTTATTCGCGTTTAATTTTAACTTTTTAAATTCCCGATGGTTTGGGCAATTTATAGCACCCATGGTCACTGGAAGGGTGGGAGAAATGAGGTGTTTGACGACCTGATGTCATAGTTAAAATAGAATAGTTAAAATGCAATAGTAGTTTGAATTTAATTTTATTAATCATGGAGTCCTTAGCAGATAGTACCACTCAGCCATCTTCCGTATTAAAATTAGGATATTTTTAATTTCAATAGCCTCGCGAATCATCATTGGTAGGATTCGGTGTTCTATTGCAAGAATTTGTTGTATATAATGGTTGGGATGATACTATACTAAACATGTTTACATACTTTAGACTTCCCGGAGCTTCGGTGCTTTCATTCAGGAGTCAAGATGCGTAAAAAACCCGTAAAATTAGTTTTAATCCATGTGTGGTATTCATTATTATAGAACTGTACTTATGAAATTTTCAAGTCTACTCGAAGTAAATAAAAATATCTATATCTTTTTATGGTGCCAATCAATATTAAATAGGACCAATGATATGAATAAAATGTCTCAAATAAACATTATATTACTTTGTTAAAACTAAATTTACTTTAACTATGAATATATATATGTAAAGAGTAAAATTTAAGTAATAATAATACACTTTGATTACAAGACTATTTTGCCTTTCTTATGGATACATCGGAATCGGAAGACACGCCATATATAAATAATAGTAGGAGTTTCTAGACATATTATAAGTATATTCACGTGTTTCTGTAGCATGTTACCAATCATCTACGTCTAATAGTATTTTAGAATGAAAAAAAATCTCTGACAGACATAGAGACATAGACACCAAGGTGACTCTAAAAGTGATCGAATATTTCTAAATTTGACACGGAGCAGCATTTAATGATGTCCCTAAATTCAAGCGCACGCGAGCGAAGCCGCGGGTAAAAAGCTAGTATTTAATATATCTTATTACATAGGCGAACATAAATTGCTTCATAGTGAGGATATTTGCCGTAGTTGCTACCTGCGAGATAGCGAGCGCCGTTCTTTATTATGTTCGGTTATTATCAGAAAGATGCTGCTTCCCATCTCTAGTTTTATTTCCCTCTGTTGCCTCTCACGACACTCGCGGGATGATATGGGGTAGTGGATCCTGGCATTCCGTCATTACACGGCACAAGGAACTTATACAAATAGAAATAGAATAGAAAAAAAATATTTTAATATGCTTATTGGCATATTAAAATAATTTTTTTCTATTCTATATCTATTTTTCTATTTTCTTTTTAAAAAACGTTATCCCCATACTAGGATTTTCTCCTGTATCGTGGAGGCAGTTTACAAACATAAATTGCACGAGGACAAACATCCAGCCATACAAATACTTGTTCCGTGCGGGATTCGAACCCGCAGCCCCCAGCACAACAACTCATTGATAAGCCACTGCGCCACGGAGCCATCAAATATGTCTGTATATTATATAGCTTTATATGTATAGCTTTATATTGTAATATTTATATTATACTGCAAACTTCAGTAGCACTCGCAATTCGATTAAGTGATTTATTTATGAAACATTTCGGTTAAAAAAGTTCTCACCAAGCGGAATTTACCTATAACTCTAAAAAATGCTATGAATTGCTTTTATTTTTAAATTATAAATTTCTTTATTTTTATACTTTCAAATTGGAAGCTCTTTTAATACGTGTTCTGTTGATTAGGCTTGATTAATTCAAAAGATGTGTTGATAAATAGCTCTGTAAAGTGTTTAAATTGAATGGACTATGATTTATGAAGTTGTGTTTTGACCCATTAAGTGCAATTGTATCGATTTATGGTTGTAAGATAACTGTGGGATCCGGTCGCTACATACTAGCACCTATTTTTTATGTGCCAGCACCATTGACTACGTTGCGGTTACAATAACTTGGATATTATTTTATTATACCAACAATATAACAAAATAGAATTAAAATACTTTATTTAATTTTGACTTAAATTGTAGTTGGATTCATAGAATACTATGTATTATAGTATTCTATGGTTAGACTTAGTTTTAAAGCATTTTTTAATAAATAAAAATGTAATGTGTGTGTATAACTTAATTTGTAGTTTTTAAAAACGATTTATTTGCATAATAACTCAATTTAATTGATCTCCTTTTAATAGGTTAATGAAGAAAGTAAAACTCGTAGATTGTATAGAAAACTATTTTAGAAATTTATTCTAACATCTCTGATAGGTATCAGTGCCTAAATACAATTATGATACTTCTTTAATTACTATATGTTTTGATTTCCTTGGTCTAGTGTTACGAACTCCATAACGATGAAAATATCTGATGGGTGCTAAGACCTTTGCAACATAATATAAGTACAACAACGTTTCATTGTTAGAATGATGTCAAACCACACAAAAAAAAAATAAGAACCTTTTAATACAGTCATGTTATAAGTGGTAGAGCCATGCTGCAGCTACATTGTAGTTGTAGCACGAATATATCGGCTTGACCGAGGAAAGACCACGCTCTCAGAATACCAGCGTAAAAACCCTTTTTACTGGAAACGAGGTATTCCATCTTAGTCCTCGGTGGTGGCAACGCACCTATATTTTGATTCGTAATCGAGGATAGATGTAGACGTCTATGAGCCACAGCAACCACTTACTATCTGGTGGGCTGTGTGCTCTTTTGTCATTCTTATCCTTTAAAAAACGTTAAAGCTATTTACTAATGGTATTTTGAGTAGAGAATTTAGCAATTTTATTTAAGCTTTAACCAGTTATCTATAAAGTTCATAATTTAGGATGCTGAAAGTATATAAAGAATAGAATATTTAAAGTCAAAGACGTATATGTCCACAGAAGAAAAAGAAATTGCTAAGTATTTCTTAATTTTTAAAAGGATAAAATTATCAAAAACATTAATACAAATGTGAAAGTGGTTGAAAGCTATTCAAAATTATTAAACAATGTAGCGAAAGTTTGAAGTCTTTTTATTGCTATTAAATGTTTGTTGAGACATTTCTTAGTTTAGATCCTCAATGAACCTCAAATACATAATATAAGTATAAGATACGAGAATAAAAGTTAGTTCACGCGAGTCTCCCACGAGTCGGCGCCTGCGCAGCCAGCGAGCACGATGCCTGATCGCCGTGAGAAGTTCTAAGACGACGAGCAGTTGCGCTTCATAGATTTCTTATTACGACAGAACGTATAATAAACGGTGTCATAAAACCACCTAAGTCAACTGTATAGACTATAGATCAATAGAATGTTGAAGTCGTGAAAAGCTTAGTTACTTTAATAGGTGTTATAAATATCTAAAATTTGAAAATAAAAATAAAAACAATAAAAAATTTAAGGAATAATAAAATTACCTAAGTATGACGGCCGATACGACTTGGGGACCTTCAAAGAAAGAGCTTACTCTTTTTTAAAACCGGCAACGCATCTGCATTCCCCTGGTGTTTCAGTTGTTCATGAACAGCGGTAGTCACCATCAGGAGAGCATGCTCGTTTGCTTCCTCTTCTATATAAAAAAAATATTTAAGGACAATTAAAACATGTATTAGCCGTGTAGTGGTGGAGTAAGAATATCCACTACCCCATCCCCATATCGTACCGTGGGTGTCGAAAGAGCCGACAGAGGGAAACTGAAACAGGTTATGGCAAAATAACCTATATGGGGGAGGTCTATGTTCTGTAGTGGACTTGTATAGGCTTTGCAAAACTGCTTGATGTTAACTTTAAATGGCAGTAGGTTATGACGCGTACATTGGCTCTTACTTCGATAAACTGCGATCATAAACAGATAATGTCAGTTAAAGCATTCCTTCACGCCTGCTTTTATTGTGAGTGTGGCATACCTAACGCCGATTTCTTTTTTTGTCACTGGTAAAAGTATTTAAATAACTATTCGCGATCTCAAATGGCTGTAAAGTAAATTTGTCTTGGTTCTGTATAATACTTACGTTATGAAGTAATTTTGTGGGAAGTAGACTATAATAAGCGACTTGCCTCGGCTTCACACGGCCGCGATTAAACGGTGTGGTGATATTCAGTTTACATCGTAAGCACAAAACGCAAACATTTCTATTCTAACATAATATATTAATGTAGAATGCACGAAAACCTTTCCGTATCCAAATCGATCTAGTGGTTTTAAGGTTTAAAGTTTTTTGTGAATACACAGCAGACCCGAATCACAGAATAAATAATAGTACTAGTAATCCCGCATGCGGAGCCATCTTTGTTTTATGTTTGGTGATTAGCAGTCGGCAATTTCCACTATATGATTAATTAATAAAAGCAGCAATACTCATAGCCTCTTTTTAAAGCCATTGTTATTTTATATTAGATACACTATGATTGTCATGTTATTTATAAAGTGCCGACATAACAATGTTTTAATGTATCTTTCAGGCATCAGTAGGTTGCCAAGATATTATGAATAATACACTATTTACTAACTTTCACGATATTCATGAAAGATGTTGATTATTGAATGATTTATCAGTAACTTATAAATAAAATAGGGTACTGCTGGGCTCAGGCCTCCTCTCATTTCTGAGAGAGTTTTAGGGTACGGAAATGACCAATGCGTGTTTGAGGACTTTACGTTATCTAAATATTATTTCTTAATTTCTCAGACATGCAGGTCTGCAGGTACACGATGATTTTCATCAACGCTGAGCACGTGGTAAATCAGCACTTGTAATTAATTTCATTGGTTAGTTGGGTCACATGAGTAAGGATCTTTACTCCTTGCTCTGTGGTTAGGTTGCTCGCGTACTGTGAAATATACAACGAGAGCTTAGCCCCTGAGTTATCTCACGACTATCTGAGCCTGGTCATATATGTATAAGTTGCACGGTTTATTTTTCTCTAATTATTACATAATTTTAATGTTTATCTTAATAAAGTCAGATATAAGTTACAGAAAAGAAATTGTCAGTGAGAATTTCTTTTTGTATTTTTTAAAAGTTACTATAAAAATAGTTATTTTTATAGTAGCGAAAGGTGATAAACGATTAAACGAAACACACAGTCCGCCTGATTGTTCATGAATGCCAATAATTAATCTTGACCAATCAAAATGCAGATGCGTTGTCACTCTTGTAGACTAAGATGGAAAGCTTCATTATAAGTAAAATGGGTCTTAGGATCGACGCAACACAAATGTTTTGCGATTCAGCTTTTTTCGGTTATATTCTGTGCTTGTTTGGTCCTTTCCAAGTTTGTTCGCGCTGCAGGTAGTTTTTTTTATTACGAAACTCAACAGCATATTTTTAACAAACATACTTAAATACACTTAGCCAATAACAGAGTTTCACAACATGCTGAATAACACTTACAAAGCAGAGAGGTAAAAATTGTAACAATATAATCTAAATACATAATATATTACATACGATTGCAGTATATTTTGTGATTGCAGCTAGTTGCCGCTTGATTAAGCAAAATATATTAGTACCGGACATTATAACAATAGCTGTACAGCGTAGTGAAGTGAGCCAGAAGAATGGATTCAGATACAATATATCCTATATATACGTGGTAGAACCATGCTGCAGCTATATTAGTAGTATAGTTGTAGCACAAATGCGTCGGGTCGACCGGGGAAGGACCACGCTCTCACAGAATACCAGCGTAAAATGACAACTTGAGACTGCTGTGTTTCGTATGGTGAGTGTAGAGAACCGGAGACCCATTTTACTGGAAAAGAGGCAATCCATCTCTCACGGGTGACGACGCATCTGCATTTTGATTCTTAGATGAGGATAAATGTAGATGTCTATGTGCCACAGCAACCACTTACCATCAGGTGGACTGTGTGCTCGTTTGTCACCCTATCCTATAAAAAATCCTTGAAACTATTCATGAATGCACGTAAATTACATAAATGTTTGGAATATTAAATTTATTTCCAACGTCCTAATATGTACTTCTTCAGTCGTTTTTTTTTATTTATACTTTGAGAGTCTGTAATGATTTCAGATTAGTAAACTTTATTTGTAGGTGTTAGTTTAAAAAAAACTATTTCGTATATATAAAGAAAAATGTAGCAAGTACTTTAAAATTAACAAAACATAAATTGTTAGAAGTAAGGTACCTGTGTGTGAATGAAAGTAGCGTGGGAAACAAGTGGCGTTATTATGGATCATAATTTCCAAAGGTGTGTGTTTGCAGTACCACGCCTGGAAAGTTTATCAATCTGGGAATTTATGATAATGGTAACAATAGCGTCTTAGCACACACACTAAGGCGGCTCATTGGAAACATATCCTAGGCAAGTAATATTTGTATTAAATTGCGTGACAAGCAGGAAGGTTCTACAGTACCTACTTCTTTACATTAATTAATCGTTTTTAACTTATATTTGCCGTGTTATGGCGGCGTAAGACAAGCCATTATCTGCGAACTGGTAGCAGATTGAATAATGGGTGTCGTAAAAGGCGACGAGTAGTACAAGCAATATCTCATAGCTTTTAATACAAGTGGTAAAATTAAAAGTTTTCTACAACCGACTTCAATATAATTTTTTTTATAGGATATGGATGACAAACGAGCACACAGTCAACCTGATGGTAAGTGGTTGCTGTGACACATGGACATCTACATTTATCCTCAATAAATAATCAAAATGCAGTCGTCACCCGTGATGACTAAGAGGGAATGCCACATTTCCAGTAAAAAAGGCTCTCCGGTTCTCTATACTCACCATACTAAACACAGCAGCTTTATGCAGCCATTTTACGCTGGTATTCTGTGAAAGCGTGGTCTTTCCCCGGTCGAGCCGACCCATTCGTGCTACAACTATACTACTAATATATGTAGCTGCAGCATGGCTCTACCACGTATAAGCATGGCTCTACCACGTATAAATGAAAACATCATCAATGTAGTCGAAGTCAATTAGATATCAATTATTAATGACCACTCAAAAGCTAGGCCAGATCTTGATCAAATTTATATGAGACAACATGACAACCAGCTTTCAAATAAAAAAATTATCAAAATCGATTCACCTAGAAAAAAGTTCAAAGATATCAAACAAAAAAAATCATTAGAAATGAGTACCTCCTGCTTTTTAAAATTTTTGACCGATGACCAGCCTGACTAATTGACATGGGTCTTCCAAAAACCCTCCATGATTTGCTGTTAATAGGATTTTATAAATAGGGTTGACTTGCAGAGAATGCCACAAGACCATCAGCTCATTGTACGACCCAAGGTGATTTAACTAAAGCATTTAGAAATGTAATAGTTTAGCACCATAACACGCAGAACCGACTAATCTCTATATATAAAAATCAATTGCTGTCCGTTAGTCTCGCTAAAACTCGAAAATGGCTGGACATATTACATGATATTAATGTTTATTTTTTGAATTAATGAACTTTTTTGTGTGTGGTCCTGAATGAGTGGGTTCCTGAATGGTTTTAAGACTCAAATGGACCCGATAGGTGGGGCTGTTGTTGAGATACAGAAATCACCCGTGCAAAGCCGGGGCGGATCGCTAGTCTCTATATATAAAAATCAATTGCTGTGCGTTAGTCTCGGTAAAACTCAAAAACTGCTTGAACGATTATGATGAAATTTTTTGTTAGAGTTAATCTCTGGATGGGTTAGATTCACAATTAAACCCGGAAGGTGGCGCTGTTCTCGAGATCCAGAAATCAACCGTATTGTATAAAAACCCTAACTTACCGACCATTGTTAACGGTAACTGTTGAGGTCATATTCACATTTCACACAATGTTTTCTTGAAATAATCGTTCATAGCTATTCTCGGATCCGATAGGTGGCGCTCCGTTCGAGTTATTAATACATTTTATATTTATCTAAAAGACCGAAATGTCTTTATATATAATTACTAGCTGGCCAGGCAGACGTTGTTCTGTCCTTTTCGATGACCCTTCATATAAAAAGGCCTTAAATTCGTAATAAAAAAAATAGAGTCACTTATCAGGATAAAAACTATCAAATGTGTGCAAATTTCATTGAAATCAGTTCAATAGTTTAGGAGTTCATCGCGGACAAACAACGTGACACGTAATTTTTATATATAAAGATAAATAAATCACATAAAAGCAAATGATGGATGTATTTATTTTGCAGATTTTAATTCGCAGGCGCAATAGCGTTTTGAACAACTATGCAAGTAATATTCGTGCACTTTCGAAGGAAACACAAGAATTGCAAATTATGTATAATTTAGAAACATTTTGTTAATATGATTATTAAAAATGCTGCAATAAATACAATTCCAATTCAGTGCTTTAACTTATTTCAAAATACATTCTATTTGCTTTGCTTTCACCTTTATTTAGACGTTCTTAACTGTAAACAACTTTTTGAGTTTGGTTAGCGTTTCCACTTAGCACGAAACTTGTTTTGGTTTACTACGGCTTACTACAAACTCGTAGTACGATATAGAGAGCATTGTTAGGCATGTGTCGTTTAAATTTAGATCTTACCGTTCCGAAGATAGGTTTGATTTCATCGAGAACAGGTTTTAAACCATCAAACATGTCGTGCATAAGAGATAGCAGCAGTGTAGACGAACAGGAACATCAAAACCGGTCAAAATTTGTGTTGTAATTGTAAATTGTAAGCACGTGTAACGTATACGCAGAGTAGCCGACGCTATAATATTACAGGCTTTAGGCTGTAAAGTTTTTAGGAGAATATTTCTGTCGCTACATCATTTGCAGACATTGTCCTTAACATTCTGCTAATCCGTTGCAAGTCCAGTTTTTTTAACCGTTAACATACTGTAAGACTATAATTATCAGAGATTAGCTTAGTGTTGTTTTAATGGTAATTAAATCACGGCCCACTCGCGTAATGAAGAACACTTTCCTAACTTCAAAAAAAATATCTTATTGTGTTAGCTGAATCACTTCGAAGTAAAAGAATAAATTATGATTTGGATGCAATACATTTTAATTACATTATTATTATAACTTTTATGTTTATTCCCTATACCTATACCTATATAATGTTCGCAAGTTTTTTTGACAAAAATATATAAATCACCATTCTCAACAAATAATATTTTCCACTCTCCTTAAACAGATTCATAAACACCGTCTAATAAAAGGTTCTTATATGTATCTCCCATTAAAATTCTTAGTTTTATATATAAGGTTTTTTTAAGAAAACATGGTGTATGGTATACCATATACCATGTTTTCTTAAAAACCCCGCAAACGTTTCATGGCTCCATAATCCCCTCTTTTTTAATAATGTTGCCATATTATGTACTATTATATTTACTATTTTTACATAGTTTATTAAAACGGATACATTTTAAACATGAAAAGAAATAGATACTTATTATAAAATCATTCGAAAACAAAGACAAATTTTTAAAATGTAATATAAATGTGTTAGTATTGAAATTGGTTGTTCATTTTAAGATTCTTTTGCCTCTTCTCTTTGTTGTGACTGTGATGGAATGGAAGATATCATGTTTTTTTAAATTATTAGCAACACTCACGATTAGAATAAGAACATGTCAGAGTTTTTGGCGGGAACTTGACCTGCGGCGGTTTGCTGCTCCTGTATTATAGTTTAAATAATAGTTTGAAGTGGATTTTGATATGTAAAAGTGATGCAATTTTATGTATTAACTGTCTACGCATGTGAACTATTAGTGGAAATGGTGAAACAAGTGCTCTGATGGTGATGGATTCTCAAGATAAGCTGTTTGTTTGCATAGACGCCTTTAGATACCATCGCCAACTGTCAGTTGTCTGCTGGCTCAAGTTGCCGTCAAAATCTCCCAAGGGCTGCACATTGTGACACATCAACATATTGTGAAGCAGTGAACTATGAAGGATAATTATATATTTGGGGAAATTATAATAAACCGAATAAAAATACTGAAGACTTGACCTAAAGGTCTAGATACCAGGCCATAAACTCAAAAAAAAAATAAGAACATGTCAATAAATGTAAAAATACAAATAAACAACAATGATATCACGAAAAGAGGGAATATAGAGGTTCAAACTTTCTGAAATATTTTTCAGCAAATCTTTAAAGCAACAATACCCCAGCAATCACAACAGTCAGCAACACATTGCTTAAATCGTCTACAATAGACGCGAAAGTCGTTGTAGAAGTACTTACATAATATATTATTTTTAATACTTAAGGAATGTAGGTATTAATCGAATTATTATTTTGTTGTAAGTGTTACATTTTGTAGATATTTAAACTAAATAGATTTGCTAGTGCGATTTGGTTTGATGATATCTTTTTACCGATCTTAAAACGTCTAATACCATAGTAATTCTATGTCTAATACTATACAATCCTTGCATAAAATATGTTATTAAGAAATTCTTCCACTAGAAATTCGTTAAATTAGTGAGAAATTTGCATCAAAATCCATTAAGTAGTTTCAAAGTGTTAAGCAAATACACAGACAGACACTGATAAGGGGCTTTGTAGTATTGAATATTGTGAAATTTCACTAAGAGAAAAACTTATAATTCCTGATCCTATTCTTGTTCCTTATCACGTATGGCTGTTGTTAATCATACGATAATCATTGAGTTATATGTACTACGTACTAGAGAAGCCATTCCAAACAAAAATTGTGTCCTACTCTATATGTCTTCGAGCTTGCGCGGGAGTAGTAGTCGCGCATGCGCGAAGACTTTAATTTAATATAAAATAAATATAACAATTTAATATAAAATATCTTAATTTAATCTAAACAAACATTGTCAATGTTCGGAATGGCTTCTCTAGTACGTAGTACATATAACTCAATGACGATAATAATCTTATTATTAAAAAAATATTATTAATACGATAATTGTATAAATAAAAAATACTTATTCGTCCGATTATTTTTAAAATTAATACGTTCAATTCTTTCAATGTTATATTTTAACTGATTTATGGTTGATATATATATATATATATATATATATCATTATAATGTACGCGGCTTACTAAAATATATCGAACGAATAAAAAAGTTATTCATACGATTATTGTATGTATGAAGAGAAACTTCCATTATTTATAGTATTAGGTAGGATTTTATACGTGGTAGAGCCACGCAGCAGCTATATTATGGTTGTAGCACGAATGGGTCGGCTCGACCGGGGAAGGACCACGCTCTCACAGAATACCAGCGTAAAATAGCAGCTTAAACCTGCTGTATTTCGTATGGTGAGTGTAGAGAACCGGAGACCCTTTTTACTGGAAACGAGGCATTCCATTTTAGTCCTCACGGGTGACAACGCATCTGCATTTTCATTCGTAATCGAAGATAGGTGTAGATGTCTATGGGCCACAGCACCCACTTACCATCAGGTGGACTGTATGCTAGTTTGTCACCCTTATCCTATAAAAAAAATCTGTCAGTGCTGACCTAACCGATCTTCTTTTGATTACAAGAGAGCCAAATGGGCTCAATACAAACGATTTTCATTCCCAATATGATATGTCTATGCTTTTCGAACAATAAATGATAAAATTTCGTCAAAATGAAACAATATAAGTTTGTAAATACATAAACTGTGTTCTAATACTTAAAAAAATGCTTTTAGTTCTACATAATTCTGTTCGAATCATTATCCCTTTTTATATTTTTCAATTCCCAATTATCTTAAACAGAACTTATAATTTAATCGATTTCGTGTCGTTAATATTGTCTTATCTTAGTTGAAAGCATTGCCCTGCTGCGTATCGCTTTTAAACCAGTTGTTTAGAAATAAAAAAAGAGTTTGTAATTGGTTTTAGTCCGTTCGAAGGGTTGAAAAGGGAAGCGTGAAATGCCAGACCGTATTAAATTTAAGAGTATAAGGCTCGCCACATACATACGGAATTCCGTTTCGAGATTCCGTTTCGGAATTCCGAACGGATCGGCCACACACATACGGAATCCCGTTTTGTCCGCAAAATTTCGAACGGACAACTACCGTACGTGTGTGACGGGCCATAGATTTTATATGGACTTGCTGCGTTCGGGATTCCGAATCGGAATATCGAAACGGAATCCCGAAACGGAATTCCGTATGTATGTGACGGGCCTAATAAAGGATTATGGATGATGTACTTATTGGAATCGTGGCGCAGGTTATTTTAAATTAGTTATCATATTTTGATACCCTTAACATTATGTGTAGAGGTTTTATAGTATAAGTAGGTAATAGTGGTGCTATAAAGTGACTATGTCTGAAGGAAGACGATGCCAAGGAATATACATTATAACACGATACTTTTACAGAATATAGCTTAGATTTATAAGTTATTATGAACGCACAATAAGAATACAATTGCCATACTAATACTTCGCCTCGCGTCGGGCACTAATTTTATATAAAACTTTTCCTAACACCAGGGTGGCGCCACTTAAAACAATAAAAATAATTAAGAATCAAACCACTTGTTTTCGGTATTAATATAATACTCTAGAAACTGATGAAACTTTTATTAAAAACTAAATTCTCAATTAAATGACATTGTGTAACAAAAAAACTTTACCTCAGTGTCAACTAGCGACATCTGGTGAGCAGAAAATTATTAGCCCCCATTGTAAGTGCGTTGTGAGTGTAAAAGATGTAAGTGCACAAAATGAAACGAACAATTCATTAACAAGTGTTTATTAAAATTATTATTTATTTTAAGTTGTGCCTACGTTTTGTAGTATTTTCCTTAAAATAAATAAAATAACTTTTAAATATAATTATCTCAAAGTTGAATTCCGGCGTCTCTTGATACATGATGTTAAAAAAGTGAAGTTGTCAGTAAATTGTTAGGAATCGAACCGTTACCGTGTAGTGGCGGTGTAAGAATATTCACTCCCCCTTTATCGTCGTCATAAGATGCGATGGAGGGCAAAAATCCAGGAGATGGCCAGCAGCGTGTCACTAGTAACATCTAGAACATAAAAAAAGATTTTTGGTCACGGCCACCGATCTAAAAAGATTAATGAGGCAACCGAATCATCACTAGTCAACGAGAAAGAGGACACATGATAGAGAGTAGAGAGAAAAAGTTCTCTGGCAAGTTGGGTTAAGTGATTCTACATAGATGGAGTGACGAACTGACAAAACATGTAGAAGCAAAATGGATGTAGGTTGTTCAAGACGGTATGTTATGGTAATTTAAGGCATGTTCGGCAGTATGTATGTGATGGGCTGTAATGATGTGATGAAGTGATGATGGTGATTATATAGTTTTGCTACAGCGTATAATGGCTGCAAACCGAATAGGACAGCTTGACCGTGAAAGCACCACGTTTGACGTGTTAGCATGAAATGTTTCATAAGCCGAGTGACTAGTAGAACCATATTCCATCTTAGTCATCAGGGGTGACAGCGCATCTACATTTATTGTTTCTTAATCAAAGATGTACACATCTTAACATCTGGTAGACTGTGTTTTTTTTCTTCATTACTTTAATTAAAAAAAAATCATTTACTATTAAATCTGTTTTTGAAGCGAAGTTCCTTATCGGACGGTACAGGTTTGGCGGATGGGAGCTAGGCGTCAAAAAGTGTAAGATTTTTTCGTCACTACCCCTTGTGTCATAGTGTATTTTATTTTAAATGACGCTTCATTTTATGAGACGCTAATAATTATTTTTTTATATTTGTTAATCAATAATATTATACTATAAAAGGAACTTAGTTCCAACCGAGTGTTCCATGACACTCACGCATGTTTTTTTTTTTATATACATCATGTCCTTAAAATATTGTTAAAAGCTTTGTTCAAGCTTAAAAGCATGAGAGAAAGTCAAAATAAATCTACTGGCTACCGACAGTTGGTAATATATCTCAAGAACTCTTGGACTCAACATTATATTATTCTAAATCGGACACGGCTACCTGTCACTGTTAAGCTTAATATAGAAGACAGTAGTGGTATCGTTAATCCGACAACCTAGCGGTAATCTTTCAAAATTGGGTTTTATTTCCAAAGTTACTGGATACACTATTCATTATGAAACGGATTAAAAAGGCGTTCAAATTAGAAATTATAATAATCGGATATATAGTTTTCGAGTTTACAACGTTGAGCTGCGTTCACCTAGCATAACGACGGTAATAAACCATTATATGCATTATGTAACAAAACAAGAAAGGCATCTGGACACACATACTTAGCACTTTCCTACTTTACTTTTACTTTAAGTGAAAGCATTAAGACTTACTAAGTGACTATTCATAAACGTAAGCCTTATGTAAATCTCATGCCGAATATTTTGTATTTCATTATGTACAGTTTATAAATTACATTTTGTTCTATAAAAAAAAAATTATACGTGGCAGAGCCTTGCTTCAGCTATATCAACAGTTGTTGCACGAATGGTTCGACTCGACCGGGGAAGGACCACGCTCTCACAGAATACCAGCGTAAAATAGCAGCTCAATGCTGCTGTCTTTCGTATGGTGAGTGTAGTGCACCGGAGACCCTTTTTACTGGATACGAAGCGTTCCATCTTACTCGTCAGGGGTGACAACGCATCTGCACTTAGATTCTTAATCGAGGATAGATGTAGATGTCTATGGGTAAAAGCATCCGTTTACCAGCAGGTGGGCTGTGTGCTCGCTTGTCACGCTTATTCATTATATTAAAACACACGAATCTTTGGAGGCATGGTGTTCATGATAATGATGATGTTCTGACTTATTTTCCACTTCAAAGAAAACGTATAATAAGAACGGGTTAATTTGAGTTATCTGAGGCGAGGCGAAATCCGTAATGGACCGCTCCGGGCCCGAATGCAGAAAGCGGCGCTCCTCGTACGACCGCCCACATTGTCCCCTGGTTTCTTTCTTTCCCTATCTCTCTAGCATTCGACAGTTTGGCCTTCCCTTCAAAGTGCTTCCATCTGGTCGGGTAAATTTTATATATTAGTTGTATTAATATATGCCAATTAGACTAGCATCCTATGAAAATACAAAAATAATAAAAAATATATCAAATATACATCACATATTAAAGCGCTACATGTGAACGTTCAATTGCAGATGTTGATTACTCATTTTTTCGGAATTCCATTGACTAAAACCCCGTGGCATGCATACTGATATACGTATATGCAGCGTAGTATTACGCCAGCAGCGCCAGCCTGGGAGAAGAAAACTTCTCCTCCTATACCTCTTGCAAGGCGCACCCTAACACAAAGTGCACATTACTACAAAGCCTCTATCTACACCTGCATAACGCACCTTTCACTCTTCGGCAACTTTTGGTCGTACTGTCGATATACACAAGAAAATTTTAACATATGCAAACTAAAATATCAAAAAAAACTATGGTTTTTCACAAATGATGGCCTTCCGCAACGATTGGCCAGTTAAAGCGTACGGGCTCTAATATATTAACCAGGTAACCATTAAGCTATCGTCGTTTTTGGAGAAATAATAATTTTGAATAGGTGCAGTGTTATATATTTATAGATATACGAGTTACTCGTATATCTTATATTTATAGATATACCAGTTACTCGTATATCTATAAATATATAACATTGCATTATATGAAGTTAATGTGACAACTGCATGAGTTCATTGTCTTTGTCAAAATAGCACTAAATGACTAAACAGAGTATACTTTTAGAGTTTTATGCTCCCATTCTCTTCCCAAAAAGCAGTCAAAAAAGTTTTGAAAACTTTACCATATTTATATTTTACATTTTGTACCAAAATTTAAATAAAAAAAATCGTATAATAAAATAAATTCTTACGTAAAGTGTTTTTATTATTCCTCTCAGTATAATTTTCTAATTTGTATCAACGAATAGTTACCTAATAATCTAGTAATTACTACTAATAACTTAATAGGAAAAGTAATTTGTCGTAAAGTCGCTAGAAAATGTTGATTATCACAATTTGTGTAATCGCACGTTGTCGGTCCTTACTATTATTAAGTAGAAGTAACGACACGGCTTCGCACTCGCTCATGGCCTCAATTTTTTTTATTAATGTAATTCTTTCTGCATTCCTTGCTGCAGGGAATGTGTGTTACGACAGTCTTTTTAAATCATAGGGCTTCTAAAGCGCAGTTTTAGAACAACTGACTGGTTCGAAATGTTATTAATATTATATTGTCTATATTTTCGTTAGTAGGGCACTTATATACTCGTAAGTTAAAATAGGAATAATATGGTGTTATATCAATTTGTTATATCATTATATCAATTCAATATCAATAATAATGCCGTGTAGGAACGGCGGATGG
Source organism: Parnassius mnemosyne (assembly GCA_963668995.1). NCBI lineage: Eukaryota > Metazoa > Arthropoda > Insecta > Lepidoptera > Papilionidae > Parnassius > Parnassius mnemosyne. The sequence goes on along the minus strand of CAVLGL010000104.1, from coordinate 20,809,796 downwards.
GAATCCATCAACTATAGTAAACAGCCAACTATAGTAAAAACCCCCCTTATAAGTTAATATCTTCAGCAGTGGACTTTTGTTAGGAATAAATGAATTAAATCAATTGTAATAGAATTTTATGTAAACTTTGTTTCTTGCAAGAAACGTTTGTATTAAAACCATTTTTTATACTTATTAAACTAATTGCTGATTACTCTTGTTTCTGTGTTGATGAGTTTTAAAATAATTTATATATATGTAACAATAACAATATTTAAATAAAAATAATTCTGCATAAACATTACTTTTGAATTAATTGAATAAAACCGTTCAAATGCGTGTAGGACCACGCACAATGTAGAGGCAGGGTTCCGTGGTTGTCCGTCACAATACGTGAACTTAAAAGGTCTTCTAGGACGCAAATTAGACGTTGGTGGACTGAAGGACTTATTTTCCATTCACACTTATAGGGAGTATTAAAAAGAAAAAAAATCGTTTTGATTTTGAAAATAATACAATCTACTAACATCAAATCATTCACATGCCAAGTCCGTATAAAAATGGTCATAGTTTCCTATCTATCTTTTATTTTCCAACCGTAACGAACCTTCACGTAAACCACCACTGCCCTAAACTATCCTAAAGGTTGCCCGCGTAAACCAAGAGTACCACGAATGAAACTGTAGGCCTACAACAATTACTAAAAAATAAACGAAAATGTTATGTCTACCCCGCAAAGGAAAATGTAAAGCAATATTGATAATGCACAAGTCATTTTCTTATGGTTTACAGTAACATTAGAAAGTTATAATGCAGCTAGGTATTAGGTAATTTTAACTAAACATTTTGTTAAGCATACTTAGCTGTTATAAGTTAAAAACTTATTTATATGTATAACTAGCTGTGCCCGCGGCGTAGCTCGCGTATACAGGTTTTACATAAAGAATTTGTCGTTTAGGTAAGAGAATATTAAACGATTTATTTCATTACTGTATCAATAAGTGGTAACTAAATAAATCATTATCATCAAAGTTCTAAGTCGTTTATGATAGAGCTTCTGTGTAAACGACGTTAGAAGTAGGCTTAGCCGGGGTGTACACAAAAAGGTTACGGGGGCTACTAACACGGGAAAAAGCAACATAGAGTTGGCCATGTGCAAAACAGTCAGTACTGAGGTACACTCCTACAACGCGTAAAGTTTGACCTTGCGCTTTATTTACGGTCATCGCATAACACACGCTCACTGTAACTGGGAACTGAACGCGCTTAAAACTGAAAGGAAAGTTACTTCTTAATAGAGGGTTTTTGGGCAGTGCTGCCAGCTAAAAAAAAAACTCATTCAGCTCTAGAACAACACAAAAAGCGCTAGATTTCATGAAAACAGCGCTTTAAAATAGCCCTAGATTTCGCGCTAAATTAACTACAAACAAAGTTTGTGTTTTTTATATAATCATAATAAAGAAAACAACATTAAGTTTTTTTTCTGTCAATATTTTTTTGATGTATCAATACTTCGCAGGACATCGACTTATAATTGCTGCCAACAGTAGTTAGTACTGTACGAACAATAAAAATGTCATTAATTGTTTTAAAGTGCAATGTATTTCGCAACTTAGTTTCAGATGTCAGCATCTGATTGCGGTTGCTACACAGTTTCTTTGTGTTATAACTTCTAAGTAACTTTTAACTTAGCTGTGCTCTAAGCAACTGACTGAAACTGAATAAAGCAAAATAAGTGCGTTGCCAAAACCATGAACGAAAACTTTAATAAAGGGGATTTCCCCGCTTATAGTCGTCAGTAAAAAAATCAAGTTGATCATCCTAAAGGGGAAGCCAGGAGATCCATAGCACAGGGTATCCTAGTTTGGACTCGTCTCCCATGCTCTTTGCTTTGTGGAAAAAATATGTTTGAAAAAGATAAACTGCAATGTACTATTTGTGGGAAAAAATAATAAAGGTCATTATTATTATTATCGGTAATGTGGACTAACAGTGCTGCTATAAAAGAGTTAATAACCCGCTAGTCGCTAAAATATTGAAATGTGTGCTAAATACACCAAAAAGCGCTGGATTAAGCTAGGTGCTAAAATTACGAAATGCGCGCTATACATTCCAAAAAAGGGCTAAATCTAGTTACCAAAGCGCTAAAATGGCAGTACTGATTTTGCGTATATTATAAATACAATATCACGACATTTCGTTGCAAAATTTTTATTTTTGGTCGGATTCCGTTGTATGGCTTCGATGGATACAAATTTCTTCAGTAAGTCTCAATACGATTCATCGGCGAAAAATCTCAACACTGCAATTCAGAAAAGTTTGTAATTTGTACAATTCCATCTATTACGTCCTTTGTGTGAGAAAACATCCTTTTTAAATCTCTTTTTGTGTTTTAAGTATAAATATATTAATTATTATGGAACGTTTTTTTTACACACAAATCTTTTTATTACTATTTCTGAGATTTTATGGCGCCATTGAACAAATTCGAACCTACATTTCAAAATAATAATCATTACTTTCGATAGAATTAACCAATTTTAATAAAACAAAGATTAAATGTAACTCGAAGATACGCTTTATGATTTTCTTAACGATTTCTTTGAAAATAAAAGATGTTTACTTTAGACGTGATGCGTTCATATAATAACAGACAAATAGACAGACAGACAATTCTAAAAATTATAAAATGTTCTTATTTAATTATTTTCAGTTCCCCATAATGATTTTAGCCACCAATATATATATACAATGTACAGAAAGAGACACAACATGTTATCATCATTTTTATTATATGTACCTATATATTTAAAGAGAGATGGCGCTGCTAACATCAATTCTAAAAATAAAAGAGATTAATTGACGCGATTGATACATTATATAAAACGCAAGAGAACTTATAAATCAGTGCCTACACAGTTAGCAAAAAATAAAGTTTGACTCTCGCCAAAACCAACGCAATTGTTAATAGCTCTTTTAAAATTTGATTTACCACATAGAGTACTCGGCGGTAAAGAATAAATTGGGTTTTATCAACACGCAGTAGGGCAGCGAGTAATATAATAAAGATTAGCAGTAAATATGAAAACTCATCTACAGGAAAAAACCACATTGCAATTGCATTACATTTTCACAACACCACCATCTATCGAAGAAATGGGTTAACTATTGTGCTTCAGATTATCGTACCTATACTTCCCTACCCATACTTTAGAATATTTATCATAACTTTTGATAGAATGAACTGATTTTAATGAAATAAAGACTAAATGTAACCCGAAGATACACTTTATAATTTCCTTAACAATTCTTATGATATAAATTAGTTATTTATACGTGATACGTTAACAAACAAACAGACAGACAGACAGACAGACAGACAGAAAATTCTAAAAATGGTAGAAATGTATTTAATTACTTATTTTTAGTACCCCTCAATCACTTTTATTACAAAAATATAAAATGTACAGACATCTGCTATTTACAGTTTTATTATATGTATAGATATACTACTATCGTGCATACTTTTCACATTTCCGCGGTGACGGACGGACATGGCGAAACTATAACGATTCCTTGTTGTTTAACTATCGAACCCTAAAAATGAGAATATTTTATGGTCGAATTGAACTATGAGTTAATTAGAAAATTATAAATACAAAACGCAATTCTCACAATATTTAATTACTTAAAATAGTAAATATAGATAATGTTATTATTAATATCTTATTTATTAGTGTTTAAAGTTATTCTGTTAGAGAATCTTTTAAAGCAATAAATATATGTATTAAGTTTCGCTTCTCAGTATATTTACGAAAATTGAATATATTTACACAAAAACAATATTTTCTGGGACTTTTACACAAAGTCTCAGAAAATATGCAGGAACTATGTATCAAAAAGTTTTCAAAGTTTATTAGGCGAAAATAGTTTCACAACGGTTATTATACTACTAAAGGGTAAATGATTGATAATAACCTTTAGTATGAGGTCATCGCTACTATACTCTTTGTAACATATAATATTGTAAATTAATGTTTAAAAAAAGTCCCGCTGGGATTCTTGCTGGTTAGAGGTTTGTTCCGTATCAATACTAAAAGCATAAATTACTTTCAATAAGTATTCTTGTAATCTATATTGTATAATAAGTCAGAAACTAAAGTAAATTATAGCTTTAATAATTAATTTAAATAAATTATTGAAATGATACAATAATATTTTTTATAGGATAGGGTGACAAACGAGCACACAGTCCACCTGATGGTATGTGGTTGCTGTGGCCCATAGACATCTACATGTATACTCGTTTGCGAATCAAAATGCAGATGCGTTGTCACCCGTGAGGACTAAGATGGAATGCCTCTTTTCCAGTAAATAGGGTATCCGGTTCTCTACACTCACCATACGAAACACAGCAGTTTTAAGCTGCTATTTTACGCTGGTATTCTGTGAGAGCGTGGTCCTTACCCGGTCGAGCCGAACCATTCGTGCTACAACTATACTACTAAAATAGCTGCAGCATGGCTCTACCACGTACAAAACATTTAAATATCTATATGTATATATCTATATGTTTATAATTGATGCTTACTAAAACCAGCATAAAATAGCAGTTTAACGCTGCTTTATTTCGTATGGTGAGTGTAGAACAACGGAGACCCCTTTTACTGGAAACGAGGCATTCCATCTTAGTGCTCACGGGTGACGACGCATCTACACTGATTTCTAATCGAGGATAGATGTAGATTTCTATGAGCCACAGCAATCACTTACCATCGGGTGGACTGTGTACTCGTTTGTCACCCTTATCCTATAAAAAATACTGATGCAATGAAATTGAATGAATTTCTTATTATTTCTTAGAAAATAACGAAATAATAACTAAAATATAACTTGGTAGTCGTGGTGTTAGTAATACTTTTTCCAATTAACTAGTCGCAAACGAATGTAATTGAAGCGTCGTCGGCTACACAACACTAGGAATGAAAAAAAGCGCCTCAGAGCGTGCAATTTACCATACAAGTGCAGCATCTTTGATAGGACGCTAAGTATATTTTATAAAGCTTTATAATGATTTCGTATTACAACGATAAAACAGATACTTATTCAAAGATTTAGTTTTGACTGACTAGTTAAAATACGCGACAAAATACATTAAGAAAACAAAAACATAACGTTGCGAACTTTACATTAATATCTCTAGGACTGGATTAGCTCACTCCATGATTCGAATATAAAAGTTGCGAACTTCACATTATATTTTTTATCTTGTAATTACAATATTGACAAAGTGTAGGCAACCCCCTACGTTTTTTCTAACGGTAGAGCTACGCTGCAGCTATATTATGGTTGTAGCACGAATGGTCGGCTCGACCGGGGAAGGACTGCGCTCACAGAATACCAGCGTAAAATAGCAGATTAATGCTGTTGTATTTCATATGGTGAGTGTAGAGAACAGGAGTTTTATTGGAAACAAGGCATTCCATCTTAGTTCTTAGTGGCGACAATGCACAGGAAAAATGTATATACGGGCCCCAGTATCCACTTATCATCAGATGGACTGTGTGCTTGTTTGTAACCCTTATGCTTTAAAAAAAAAACACATGGAGTGGGGATTTTGCAGGAAATTGATGGACACAGGTGGTTTAGGACCGTGCTTTGTGACTGATAATGATGATGATGATGACATACAGAGGCACCAACTAGTCTTTCTGCATTGGAGATGCAACTTTAGTACAGCGAAATTGGAAGTAGATTAGGATGTACGAGCACTCAGCATCGGGAAGACTTGATAGATTCAGATGTGAAAGGTAACAATGCAACTCAACAATGCGATGCATATTCAGTTAAGTGAAAAGTTAAATAAATTATCACGTTTGTTCGACTTATGGTGGTGACGTAATAATTGTATTCCAAATCCACATATCGTCGAGTAGATGCCGTAAGGGGCGACTAGGCTAATGCCAGAAATATCTCATACTTACTTCTATGAAATATGTAGATGATGGTTAAACATTTTGTAAATAATTAGACCAACAAGTGGTAAAATTAAAAATTGTACAACCGACATCAATATAAATAAAATGAGAACATCATCAATGTAGTCGAAGTCAATTAAATGCGCATTATTAAGGACAACTCAAAGCTACTGGGCAGATCTTGATCAAATTTATATGGGACCACATGAGAAGCACCAGCTTCAAATAAAAAACGAATCATCATAATCGGTTCACCTAGAAAAAGGTAACACATATATTGACTAGGTAACTCATATAAAAATATAAAATACAGTCGAATTAAAGAACCTCCTCCTTTTTTGAAGTCGGTTAAAATACATAGTGACGAAGTAGCTTCAAAAGTTCGAGGCGTTGAGTACCGAAATTGTCAATTGTCAATCAATCTGCCAAGGATGGCGATTATGGTAAAACCTCCCTACTATAGGAAAAGTCCGTGTTTGATAATGGACTGGAAAAGCAAAAAAAAAAAAACGTAAATACCACCTTAATACTGTTGTGTTTCGTATGGTTGTCATTTGTATTCAAGTGTAGAGAACCTGTGATCGTTCTTACTGGAAACGAGACATTCCATCTTAACCCGCACGCAACGATTTTCACGTGGTAGAGCCATGCTGCAGCTATATTATGCTTGTAGCACGAATGGGTCGGCTCGACCGGGGAAGGACCACGCTCTCACAGAATATCAGCGTAAAATAGCAGCTTAATACTGCTGTGTTACCTATGGTGAGTGTAAAAAATTAGAGACCCTTATTACTGGAAATAAGGCTTTCCATTTTATCCTTCAGAGGTGACAACGCATAGTTTTGATCCTTAATCCAGAATCAAATGAAGTATCAAAAACGACTATTATGGACTAAAAAGAAGTTTGCAACAAAGGCAGTGAACGTAAAAAAAGACATTATATAGAAATGATTTGACTGTCGCATTAGGTTTTCCCTGTCATGATAGTTGTTAATTTAAATAAATAAATAAATAATTGATCAGTATGTAATCTCCACCATATTCTTAAAATCCTTGTGTTAAAAAAATAGGAATCAATTTGTTTGACTCAAAGTCAGAGTCTAGATCAAACCAATTATTTTTAGATGCTTTGTATTTTATTTTATTAAGAAAACCAACAGCTTTAAAAATTGTATATCTTATAACTATGTGTAATGTAGTATTGCTAATAACAGGTTTCCCTTAAATTAACAAATGGTACTGTAACAATCAAACTTTGTTAGTGCTAAAATTAACTCTATAAATATACTAAGGAATTCAAGGATGCCATCCGCTTAAACCTATCAATATTGTAGATAGTTAAGTAGATACTAAGCTAAACTGTACACCACACATAACAAATCAGGTAAAGAAATACAATATACATGTTTGTGAAAGTAATATATTGTAGTTAGTCACTTTAATAAAAATGTGAAATAAAATGCAAAGATATATTTGAGTTCTAAGTGAAACAGATTAAAATTAGTTAACATTGAGCTTTTTAAACCATCGAATATTTACAGAATACGGAAAATAAATACTCGAAAATTATAAATATTTTGTTGTAAATTAATTTAAATTTTTGCAAAACAATGTAAAATATTTTTTAATAAAATTATGGGGAAATAAAAGGTTAAGAAACATTTAAACTTAATTACATTCCCATTAATTAACAAGTAGACTTGAAATGCTCTCTGTATCAGGAGTGGTTCCCGAAAGAAGTGATATGGCGGATTCGAACCCTGACTGCAAATAATAAATTAAAATGTCGTCTAATAAATTAATAATATCGTAAGAGGCGACAGAGGGAAACTAAAACAATAACAATATCCTGATAATAACTCAAAATAATAATAAAAACTGCGATTGCCAACCCGCCTGCCAAACGTGGCAACTACGGCAATATCCCCTCTATAAGGTAATCTGTGGGGAGGCCTATGTTTAGCAGTGCACTTTTATAGGTTGTAATGGATGGAATGGATAACCATTAAACTACTATCACTATCGCTTCCTTGTTACTTGTAATTTTGTTGTTGAAAATTCGGTATCTAAATAATTCGCATAAAGAAAACCAATTTTATTCGTCACTTATTGCAATAATTGTAGGTCCATTTTAGTGTTTGATAACTAATATTATAGGTACAAGAAAATTATAACAAATGAACAACTTAAAGTGATCCAACCGGTCACATGAAATAGATATAGCACAAATTCCGCACGTGCGTCCAGACAAAGGAAACTTGAAACCTTTGTTTTAATTTAACATTGCGCTGGCTCTCTTATGTCACAGATATGATTATGTAAACTTTTTTTTTAGTATACGTGAATAACGAAGAATTATCATACGATTATAATTAAAGTTTAAACAAATAAATAGTCTCTAATTATTATAGATATTAAATATGTAAAAATGTATTGGGTAGAATTTGAGTGAAAATTAAAATGGTTTCTAAAGCTAGTTTGAAGGGCGCCACCATTTATCATCGCTTTATATTAGATTGACCTCTATGTACCTATTATGCATGAGTGAAATGGTATTTAGTTATTACTTACTTCCAGATGGCTGAATAACCTGAAATTTCAAAAATAGTATTAAGAACCGATGACATTGTTATAATTTCTTGACTATGACTTACTCGTAGTATTCGCACTAAGATCATTACAGCCCGTGATCGATGTGTTTTGATTAAGTTTTTTTCAAATCTCACTTGATTTTGTCTGTGTATTAAGCAATGAACTGAAAAAAATCTTTTAATGTTCTGTCTATATAAAAATGTTTTTTTTTTTAATTATTTCAACAGCAAAAAGCGTATAATTGTAAAGCTGGTTTTGGTGTTGCTGATATTCTATAGCTTCTTTTGACCAAAACATCTTTTCTTAAAGTTTTGAACCTATTGACGAATTTTTTGCTTCATGCACCTGCTCTGATACCGATAAAGGTATTCAAAACATGCCAGGTAAAATGTATTGTACGTTTTTTTTTTATATCAACTAAACTGTGCCGTATATATATTAACGTTTAATTTACGAATAAAATATAACAAATTTATAAAGTGTATAATTCCAACAATCAGTTACAGTTAAATACTAATTTTATGCACGATTATGTACTAAAAACATTGTTGTATAACATATCTTTTATTACTTAGATGACCCCTCTTTTGACGATGAATTCCCAGCACACAAAACAAAATGGCCGCTTAAAGGCTTGCTTGGGGATCGTAGACATCGTAGCCGTTGGCAGCGATATATAATGTTCACTTGTTTCTCCTCTACGCCGCTACGGGCGGCGGCGCTGGAGTCGTCCGCGCCGTACGCGCATCGTTACACTCCCACGTACGATCTCTTATTGTAAACACTGTTCGGTTGTGCAGTTTCCGTTCGCAATGTTATTATGAGAGGATTGTTGACAGTATGGAAATAATGATGATTGTGTAGTGTGAACTGTGTTGTTCTGTGACGTTTGACCGGATTACGTACAGGGATCGTGCTCGGAGATGACTAAGGCTAAGATTAATCGGAGCAGTGCGCTCTATCATAGCGCTAAGGTAAGACATTTTTGTTGATCAGTTACTGTTTTAATATATTTCATGAATGAATTTTACTTGTTATTGTTCAAAGAAAATAGGTTTAGTTCAAGTTCGTGTAGTTTAGTAAAGTTAATTTACACCAACCTGTTAGATACTTCTTTCACAAATAAACAGCGTACTTGCATTTGACTTTGGTAGTTTCATGAACGTGTAAATCTGCTTTAAACCTCAAAAATAGTCTATGTTATAATAATCCGATTCAGACCAAACCGGCCTGTGTCGTTGCCTAAGTCGTGATTCCTGATTCGCTTCCTTACCTCGTTCCTCATGCTTGAATTTTAAATCGACAACCTGAGTTGCACGATTATCTTAAAATATGCTTTTAACTTTACTTGCAGTTTTTTCATTAAAAAAATTAATATATTCTAAAGATTAGTTAATTTTCGATTGTAAGTTATCAATTATGTAATATGAGACGTATGCGGATCTGTAATTACGGCTTTTATTATAATAAATACAAAAAAAGGCGATCAGAAACACGCTTTTTAAAAGCCTACCTTCGCCTCGCCTCGTATCGTATTTTCCATTATCCCGTGGCATTAAAACTCGCTGTAAAAGACATCAACGGACGCGAGTGAAAGAGAAAGCATATCTGTCTACCAGTTATCCTGTTTGCGGAAGAGAGACAAACAAAGCCTATAGTAATTTTGTTCGTAGTAGTTTGTTTGTAATTATTCCGACTGGGATTTTGTACAGGTATACATATTATAAATACAGGTAGGGTCCGTCGCGGATGGCCGATCTCCCTATTTCAAAACAGAAAAGGGATGCACCACTTAAGTGGGGAAGGTTAAACGAAGTGCTTTAAAATAGTACTGGCTTTTAAATTTAAAGGTCTGTAATGTTATTTCGGAGCGATGAGGGCTAATGATGCATAAATAAAGCGATTTCTTAAACTGTCCTCATTTAAAATTCAAGAAAATTAGGTTGTCCTCAACTTAATACGCTTTTGGTAATTTTGCGAGATATGCAATATCCTAATCCATTTTTAATAGGCTTAGATTCTTATTATATTTGGTGTAAAAAGTGCATTGATCGTGATATAATGAGAGTTTCTGAGAAATCGAGAACGCATGCTGACCGGTTCTCGGTGGCCACCGCAAATGGTGTTACTTCGCGGACCACACTTTTTGATTTTGTCGAGCTAATATAATATATACTACAAATTTATATCATTCTTTATAGCTTGTACACCATAGTTTCAGGTCTTCCGTAGTGTTAAAAATGGTTCCAATGTTTTTTGTGTATAATAATATATGCTATTGCACAATTTTACTGAAGGATACTAAGCTTGATTGCGGTGTTACGGAATGGTGGTACCATTAGTTTAACATGCTGTAGAATGAATGGAAAAAAATAATTTTGGCAATTATAATAATTTTAATTTAATTGGACAATTTTTTTTCCAAATAGTTTGGAAAAAAATTTCTGCACAAATGGCATAAATGTTTTAATTTAAAATACCACATCAAATAGTTACTTCGAATCAGTGTTGTAATATAGTGATAGTTGCTTAATTTAAACATATTATTCATATACAGATATCAATATTCTTACATTTCATCCTCACAAGATATTCGTTTCTTAAGCACATCATCCCGAATTTCGAATAAACCTTGCAGTAGGGTCCGGAAACCAACGATTACTTGCACGTAACCTGTACACGCCAGTAATTTTTGACGATGGAAGCAATATAGAAATAACGTGCAAATTACACCATTAAGCACATTAAGTCTATTACTAACTATAGCGGTTCACTAGCAAAGTTTGTAAAAAGTCAAATTGTAATCTCGTTTTCTTTTTTTAGTAAGCCAGTAATTTGCACAAGCACTGTAATCGCTTGTGATCCATATAGCTTTATAATGAATAGGATCGTATGACTTTAATAAGCCTAACTTTATTTATTCTAAACGTTTTGTGTATACTAAGAAAACAAACGAACAGTAATTTGTTTTAAATCTTAATAACCTGTAAAAGGTAACCGGTTGAATGTTGAAACATTGCTTGAAACTTAAGGGAAATCGCCACTTATACACTCTTAAAAGTGTAAAAGTATTCATTACATATTTAAATTTATTCATAAGTATTAGTTATTTGCAGTTTCCATGTTATACTCGTTAATATTTCCTGTATCCAGTAATTTTGGTATCGTGTAATATTTTAACAGATGAATATATACATATTTTTCGGATTTATAAGTAGGTAAAATAAAATCTTAAAACTGGCTCAACCTTTTGTAATAATGCTTATAGTAATTGGAATAAATTGTTTGTAGACCAAGAGCCTGACAATAAGTTAATTTAGGTTTTGTTAAAGGTTTTATTACCTTATAGTTTAGTGGAATTTTATTTATATTTATTTGGAAGCCGCGTTTATCGGAGCATAGAAGCATATTAATTCTTATAATAAGGCAAGAATAAACCCTAATATTATGTGGTTGTCAGGACAGCCAAATATTAAAAAAATGGTAATCATAGTACATAACGTATATTTATTTAATCTAAAATTAAATTCGTGTTTGTATGTATGCGTATTCACTCGGTAGTAGAAGTTCTTTTCAGCCTTAGGGTCCGTTTGGTTAGCTACCACCCTTTTTACTTGAAAAGAGGCATTCCATCGTAGTCCTCACGGGTGACAACGCATCTGCATTTTGATTCCTAATTTAGGATAGATGTAGATGTCTATGGGCCACAGTAACCACTTACTATCAGGTGAACTGTGTGCTCGTTTGTCACCCTATCCTATAAAAAAAACCCTTTAACCTATTTCTATTTCTGCAACCAAATGTCAATTCTGTATGCTGGTCTGAAAAGTATAGAGTCAGTATAGTAACAAGCTTTGAGGCATTCCATCTTAATCCTTAGGTATGATAAAGCATCTGTAGGCTTCTTTGTATGAACTCGGCTGCATCTGTTAATGAACTGCAATAGCCATTTACCATCAGGTTGATTGTAAGTTCGTTTGTCACTTCAGATTTATTAAAAAAATAAAAAATATGAATATTTGTTTATACATGTATATGCACGTAAGTTTATTATCAGTACCTAGTTTGTTTTGTAGTATATTTTTATTATTCTATTGTGATTTTGTTTCTATACATTGTGTAAAATTATTTAAAGAATAAACAAATATATAAGTATATACTTATTAGGTAATTTATTCTTTAATTGCGAAATTCACCTTTAGAAATAAGACGGAGAACCCGCTGTAAGTTAAATGTCTTTGTTGAATTACAACTTCATTGTTTACATGGCGTAGTATCACACAATTTAAGTTTAGTTTTAAAGACACTTTCTTAAGTTTATTTCTTTTATAAATGTCTGATAATAAATAAATATCTTAAAAGTATGAATACTTACAAAAATATATAATTTCCATTCTACTATTGGTCTTCTAATAAAAAAGCAACCTTAATTATTTTCTCAGAATTTAAAACTCATATACCACAACATGTATATTGAGATGCTTCTCACCATCCTCGTAACCCATGCAGTTCTTGTACTAATAAAAATAAATTTACGTTATCTAATTATAACACTATCGAAGGTGTGCCAAAACACGTTTTCACAATACAGGATATTATATAGCGTGGGACGTTTTCGCTTCATCTATACGTTATGTCGTGTCGTTATGTTACGTGTTACATGCAGACAGAACGGATACTCCGTTGGTAGGTGGGTGTTTTTAAGCAAGGGTGCTGTTTTATATTTTAATACATACTTCACTTATTAATTTTAATCGATTTGTTTAAAATTAATGACTTTTATTTTAATGAAATTATTGCGACACAGAAATAAGTTTGTAAATTGTGGAAATACTGCATAATTGTAGTAACAAAAAAGGCCTTCGTTACAACTTATGACAGTTCAGAATTAATTTGCCTACATGTTAAAATATGTTTTTTTTTTCATATCTTACTAAGAACCAAATTCTTAACAATCAATAACAAACAGTCACTTTTGAGGATTAAGATTAAGGTCTCCCGTTCCATACACCTACACTCACTGCACGAAACACAGCGGCATTAAGCTGCTATTTTTTAATATTCTGCGAGAGCGTGGTACTTTTCCGGTGGAGCCGCCCCATTCGTGCTACAACCATAATATATCTCCAGTATGGCACTAATACGTACGAAATACTACTTCATATATATATACTAGCTAGCCAGGCAGACTTTGTTCTGCCCTCTCCGACGACCCTGTATCCTATAAATATTCTTAATTAAAAATATTGAGGGTCACTTATAGGAATAAAAACCATCCTATCTCTCAAGTTGGACCAAACTGCACACAATGTGAAAAATTTCATTGCAATCAGTTTAGTAGCTTAGGAGTTCATCGCGGACAAACAATGTGACACGTAATTTTTATATATAAAGATATATATAAATATTACCTATAACATCGTACTACTTACTAGACTACGTTTTGCCTAGGAGTCTGATTGTATAGCTAAGCAGTAGTGCGTGCACCGTTGTGTTCTGGTGTGAAAGATATATCTATAGAGAGTAAGTATATTTACAGGCTAAGGGAGGCTATTCCATCTAAGTCCTTAGTCATTTATCTAAGTGACAGTGCATATGTAGCCTTTTTTGTTTGTAGTAGGTTGTAGGTATCCATGGGCTTCAGTAGGCAGCGACTTACCGTCAGATGGACTTCAATAAAAAAAATCTGTGTTGTTTTTTTGTTATATTAAAAATGTTTGTATTACACTGGAAAATCATAGCAAAAAGTCTGTCTGAGTTTCAGTTTTTTCTCTAAAAACGTTAAACTAGGCGTGACCATTGTCACGGTACACTTGCGGTAGAAAAAAGTATGTATCTGTGGTTTATACTTGCGATTTGTGTGAATGCTTTTTTATATAAACTACTTCATATTAAAATTTTATAGGCTCTTTGATTTGCTTTGATTTGTGCAATAAGTACTTGATTTACCCGTAAGTAGGTTTTATGTTTTCTGGATATGTACGAGCATGTAGGATTGTAATATACTTATATACTTATACGTTATAAATTCTTGGGTGATTTAGAATCATCTCACCTCTGGAAATTGGTCTGCGCCCAAAGGATCAGAAGTGCATAGACTGCATGATAGCTCAGTGGCTAGGCATATGGCTGTGGGATTGCGGCTTGCGAGGGCACGGGTTCAAATCCTGCACGGACCATGTGTTTGTATGTGGTCTACAAAGAATTGTTTCGGGTCTAAATATTTGTCCAATTAAACATTTTGTTAAACTTTACAATACAGGAGAAAATCCAAGAGTTAATGTTTTGAAATGAATCAAAATTGTATCGAACGTGTCACTTAATTAGTTTTTAATAGATTACTACAGACAGGTTCTTTTTTAAATAATAAAAATAATATTGCGTTGTACGAGTACCATGAGAACGAACTTAAAAACTTTATTTAATGTGTTTATATATTTTATCGCACTGGTCCAGCACGTTATTATATACAGATTGTTGCAGATATTGATATTGATATCTGAGCTAAATGTTATGAAACTTTTAGTTCAGAAAATGTTGAAATTTTTTTATCTTATGGTAATGTCCTAGATGGTAAATCGCACTGTCTTAGCATAACAAAAGCCTATCCACTGTTGCCTTAAAGACGCTTAGATTGTATTCGAAAGGAAATACAGACGCCGCCACATTATTTCATTCCTAATGGTTAAGAGTGCGAATCGCAAGCTCGGAAAGACGTTAATAAGAATCCGCCATTCATCTACTGTTATGAACCTCTTCTAACACAAGCATTACTGATGTTAATAGCGTTATTAGTATTTGTTTAAAGTCAACAAATTCAGTAACCGCAATAAGTCACTAATTGGGCCTTAGTAAAATTCTAACATTTCCAAGAAACTGACTTTCGTAAGCCTTAGTGTAGAAATCAAGTTTGAGAATGCACTCTTGTATCTTAAAATAATGAAATGCAAGCGACGGTAGAAACTAAAATTTCAGAGTAGGTGCTTTAAATGAAAAATGCTTGAGACACCTCGGAACTCTTTGTGATGATCATTATCGATGTAATATACTAAACTAAATTAACTTAAAGAAACACCATATGCATGTAAACAACGAAAACATGTATATTTTATATTACACTCTGGTATTTCAATGAATTAAAATGTTATGTGCTTAATCTACTAATATTGGAATGACTATTTTATGCAATGATTTTTAGGAAAAAAACTGTATTACAGGAATTTTATATTCGGCACTACAACACAGAATAAGTACGAGTACTAATGTAGTGACAATTAAATATAGAGGTTAGATAAGTAAAGTAAGAATTTAAATAATTTAAATTTTAACGTTCTAAATCAGAGATCATCTGGAGTCTGAATTCATTTACCTGCTCTAAAATAAATCAAAAACCTATGCAGGTGCATAATATTTTTTGCGTAAAGGTCACATTGCATCATCGAGTCTTGTGTGGCAAAGTTATGGTTCGTAAAAAAATTAGGCGAGGCACTTCCGTAGGGGAAGTGCACCATCTATATTTTGATTAAAATTCACATCCGCATCGTGTCGCTCAACCGTGGACTGTGCCACGCTGCGAATGGGTCACTCAATAATTATTATAATTATTACAAATGTAAATGTAATATTTTTAAATATATGTATATAGCATATTACATGGCTCTGATTGTTGACGTTAAGCGAATCAAGTCGTGAGTTATTTAGTTGTTATTTTAAACATTTATATTGCGCTAGAGTAAGTGTAGGGACACAGTAGTTACACACATTTTGCTGATTTGACATTTTACATTTTACACTTGTGTCCTGAGTGCGCTCGACGGCGAACGCCAGTCGTTCCTCGTCACAGTCACAGCCCACGCTAGGCCGCTACCAAGTAGGAAATATATTGTATCGCCCGTAACATATAGCTTAACCTGTAAATTCTAATTTCTGAATACAACATCAGTGACTTTTGAGATTTAATTTACTGAACCCGACAGGCACCTAAGGCACCTTCTGTGAGTCATATTGCGAGGTTATCAGGCATTAGTAACTAGTACATTATTAGCCAACTGCATCGCACATTCCCACACTCATATCTCGCACAGTAGCATCATTAAGTCATAAATTTTTCTGAATTGTTTACATTTTGTAATAATTTGAGATTTTTTAGATTCATTAAATTTTACCACAGGAAAATAGCCCACGGATGTTTTAGAAACAGCTTAAAACAGAAAGCTTCAGAGGATTTCGCCTCTAGATACTAAGATATTCATTCATTCGTAAAACACAAGCTATAAAAATTCCACTGCCATATGCCTACCCCATAGATTGGCGATGGAGATATTAGTTATTTTTGAGTTGTTGTCAGAAAGATGCTGCTGCCCATGTCCTGTTTCATTTTACTATGTCGCCTCTTGCGACACCCATGGGATGATATAGAATTGTGGATATTCTTACGCTTCCAATACATTGTGAACTAAGATATAAAAGTAAAAGTAAAGTTACAACCTATATACGTCCCACTGCTGGACACAGGCCTCCTTCTCATTTCTGAGAGGGTTTTAGGGCAAGGAAATGTCCGCCCCGCTGCCCCAATATATTATTTTATTTCTCAGATATGCAGGTTTCCTCACGATATTTCCTTCACCGCTGAGCACGTAGTAAATCAGCACTTAAAACTGCAATTAACAAATTCATTGGTGCCGGCGCGAGTCGAACCCTGATTGCTGGCCTACTGTGAAATTTACAGCGAGCGCTAACCATCTGAGCTACTACTGCTCTAATTAATATATATATATACAACAGTAAGTACTCTACCATACTTACCCTTCAAATCGGAAATAAATAGTAAGTGCCCTGCGGTTAAAAGGCAGAAATTAAGAATTATACATATGTACGTACATTGTGCTTCATTTTCTTATAATAATTGGAATTCCTTATTGTCACAAACATTCCACCTCATTCATATATCAGTTTTATTAAATAATAAATAAATGATGGCCTATAGTACGTCCTTAATAATCGGTTAAAACGTACACTAATTGATAAATGTGGATCAACTTTATTAGTGTTTTGATAATTGTAAACTGATAACTTTACACAATAAATTCTATTTTCTTAGTTAACAAAGAAAGTAAGGATTTTAAGTTATATTGTGGAGGCATTTTACATACTAAAATTACATATAGTAGACAAACATCTATACCCCTTCGAATCCGCGGCTTCGAAGCGCCACATCCAAATGCTTAGTCACTGCGTTAGCGAGTCGTTACATTAAAATAAAATAATTTTCTTCAGCAGAATATGTTCGTGCATAGTGCATCTAGTTTCGTAATACTTATTATGTTCGAGTTCGATTATGATAATATCATGCAAGATAGAACTTCCCACGCGAGTCACAAGGCGTCAAATCGTGGTTTTCACTGGTGGATAATAAATTCAGTATGTTCGACGCATCAGTGCACTCCCCGATTATAAAAGATTTCCCCTTGGTGTTCTTCGCGTTTCTTATAATGGGAAACACTTTAATGAACAAATATTTACAAGACAAAAAATATGTAGCATAGCGATATATACGCTAGAGTAAAGTGAGTAAACTAAATGTTCACGTAAGCGATAAATTTCCGATGTCATAATAATATATTTATAGTCAATGGTCAATGCGTTGCTTCTTCATGTCTATCTATCTAAACTGTAATATGCAATGTTCGTTTATATTAAGTTTCAAAAATCATTCATTGGTATGATTAATAAGCTTTTTTGTAAATTTGTATTTGCATTTTAATCGATTTAATAATTACTTCATAATAATTGCAAGAAATTTATAAATATTACAGATATTGTTGTGGAAAAAATATTTGTAGCTAAGTTACTATGAACGATTTTTGAAAGTAAAATATAGTTAATATATTTGTATTTAAAAATAATAATAATGTTTTTATTTTATACCTTTGTAATATTATTACCTATAAAAGAAATAATATTAACGCTTAATCCTAAAATATAAGTATAATATAAAAATATGTAGTCCGAAATAGCCATATGAACACTAGCCAGAGGCTTTGTTCCGTTATATTAAAAGCAACATGGCCGCCAACAAAACTCGTTTGAAGCTAAAGTAAAACTTGTTTCTCAAACTTTTTATTTTTATTTTGTTATCATTTGACATTAGTTTTAATTGATTCGATGTCAAAAGTAGATCATTTTTTTACTAAATAGTTATAACGAAACGTCTGAATCTTAAGCATGTAAAATGGCTAAGGTATAAGGAATCTAGACTTTACGGCTGGTTGATGTAATCCTGCACTGTTTGAGAATCGCTGTACAATGAAAAAAAATTGTAGACACATTAACCATATATGTAGATATTAAAGTATAGCTAACTATAGAACGCACGTGCGCGATAGAAAATTGTTTTGTTTTTGTCGTACGTAAAATGAGCGTGAATTACCTATTTATTTTGGTTTTTGATTATCGACTTAAAATTATTTGAGCTCTCTTGACGAATAAAATGGGTTCATCACATGTTTCTGTATATAAAATTTAGGGTAATCAGAGACGATAGACTTTCATTTGGCATGATCCTAACACACCTTTCTCACTTCTTTCACATCTATATACTTACACATAATATGTTCGTCGGTTAAGGGTACTCTTAATTTGAACCATCTTCAATATATCACCAATTTGGTCGATAAACCACGCTTTGTGGTAGAGCCATGCTTCAGTTATATTAGTAGTATAGTTGTAGCACGAATGGGTCGTCTCGACCTGGGAAGGACCACGCTCTCGCAGAATACCAGTGTAAAATAGCAGCTCAATGTTGCTGTGTTACGTATGGTGAGTGTAGAGAACCGGAGACGCTTTTTACTGGAAAAGAGGCATTACATCTTAGTCGTCACGGGTGACAACGCATCTGCAGTTTGATTCGTAATCGAGGATACTAGATGTCTATGGGTCCCAGCAACCACTTACCATTAGGTGGACTGTGTGCTCGTTTGTCACCCTTATCCTATAAAAAAAACTTTCGTCTAGGACGTTGCTTGCCGACTTTGACACTTATTTCTCTATAAAGCTTTGTCACTCTTTTCTCATTCATTCTTTGTACGTGTCCAAACCACCGTATCATCCCTTTATCAATCCTACTGAAAACATCTTCTTGCAAATCACACTTTTCTCTTATCACACAATTTCATGGTTCATTATTTACGTAGATAATGGGTAGTAATATATTTGTCGGTGGTCATGTATATTGACTTACGTTACTCAAATCATTAATAGGGGATAAATCTCCAATTAATAATTTATGTCATATGTAGAATATATAAAGAATGTAATATTTAAAAATGAACAGAACCATTACTGAAAGTAATGCGCGACGCTACAGTTGCGCCACTGAGGACACAGAGTTTGATGCCCGCGCGCTATAAGTATTTGTATGGCATATTGTAAATAATTGTACGCGGTCCCTGTCCATGTGCAGTTTGGGTATGAAAAACTATGTAGGACAACGTGAAGAGTTTTTCCTTTTTTTCAAATTGGTGGTCCTTTTCAAGTGGTTGAGTAAGAGTTATTTATATTAAAAAATATTAATATATATTATTTCTGTTATGATTTTATTTTATAGGTACCTACTATTTATTAATTATTATTTGTGATTTACTTATTACAGTCGGTCTGATAGATGATAGCCCAGTAAAATCCTATATCTTATATTCCACATATTTTAATATAATGTACTTTCAAGAGATTTAAAAAATAACACTAGAAAAATTTGATTGAGTTTTAATGAAAAATATGACATAAGATTTTCATAATTTATTACGATACTTAAATCATTTACATTTTGCAAAAGATTACAAAGATTGCAAATTTAAATTGCTATTTTAAAACATTCTTCCAGAAACATAATTTGCTGTTTTTATTAATTAAATCCTGACTATTCTTTTTACCGTTAAAACAACGTCAAGGCGCATACGTTTACAGCGATCGCCGTTCTAACAGTTATCTAACTACGTGACTTAGAAAAATCAGCATTAATCTTAGCTACTTGATGCTTACGACCGTTTCGCGGAACGCTTATATGTTATTATGTTACCGGCCGGCACAGAGCGTTCCTTTACTTCGCATCTGCCGCCCTTTCGTCTCTAATTGAAAGCAAGAAATTGAAAATAATAATTACTTTTAGTACTGAATGAACACTTTTTTGTTTTACTTTTTTTTTTAATTAATCAACATGTATACACCATCCATTACTGCCTATAAAAGTCCACTGCCGAAGTTAGGCCTCACCCAAAGATTTTCTCTTAGGGAGAATTTGCAACAGCTGTCATGCTTGAGAGCCGGTTTGGAAACCGCAGGTTTTAAAACTGAGTTTTATCAGGAAGATGCTGCTGCCCATCTACTGTTTCAGTTTTCCTCAATCGCCTCTTACAACACCGATACACAGCGACACGTGGTAGTGTATATACTGTCACCGTATTTACACGGTTAACACTACACGATAAACAACTTTTAAACAAAAGAAAAAACTAAAAGCCATTGCAATTGTTTCAGTTTAAATTATAGATAGTGAAGCTTCTTCCATACTTTATTCGTTAATTATATTGCAAGTGTAATAAAGATGATCGATATATACATTTTTCATAGGCTAAGCAGAACTAAGTAATGCAGTAGTGTTCAGAAAGATAAAAAATAAATACAAGTACATTTTGGGAGAAGCATCAATGTAGTCTCGACATCTGTCTAAACGGGTCGGGAACACCTGCTCGACAGACGCCGAAAATAATCGCGAAATACAGGCGGGATGCGCTTTAAGAGCAGGTGATCCACCTTGCCGTCAGGGTTGCCAGTGCTAACAACAGATAAGGCGACCAAGAAATTTTTTGTAAATATGTAAGTGTATTTTCATGAATTTTTTCTTAATACTTTAGCTTCTTAAGTGATATGGTGGTATAGGTGGAAAATGTTATGTATATTACCCCGTATGCTTATCTATATTTTGTACGCACAAATAACTCTCTCTAGAATTAGTTATTCTACTTGTAAAGCGATTTAGATTCCATAATTTATTACAATAATTATATAATTTAAAATAAGAAATTTAAAAATTGACACTTGGCACACTAGGTAACCCTGAATATCAGTCAACTAGTGAAGATTTGTGTTAATGAGGTGCTGTAATACTTTGATATTAAAATTATGACGTTGAGTATGAAAGTTTGAATTCTTAATTCATAGTAACTTTTTTTTATTTCATTGAATGAATTGAATATATGAATATATATTTTGTTGTGGTTATGTCTTACTCTGTTTGTTTTTGGCTCACTTTAAAAAAGGAGGACGTTGTCAATTCGACTGTAATTTTTCTGACATTTTTTAGTTGTAAAGTCATAATTTTTTTTAAATGGGTATAAATAAATTTAGTTATACTTCAGGGGTGGTAAAATAAGGGATGAAATTTTTATTATGTTTACTACATAAAGTATTGATATTTCTTAGTTCACACAATGGTCAAAAATTATTATTATATTAGTTATACTTTTTAAAAATTAGTTTTAATTTTTAAAAATTAAAACTAATATAATAATAATTTTTGACTTTTCATAGGGCGTTATTTTACACAACTTCAGAGCACTAAAAAGAGAAATAATACCCAAAATTTAAATTTTAGAGTAGTCATTAACAGTAATGGGTATAGCTATATAAAATATTCGTTTTTAGTTCAGTAACGATTGAGTTAAATAACGAAAACGTGGATGTTAGATAAGATGTTAACGATCTCGGATAAAATGCGTTCAATAGGATAACATGATCGATTTTAATAATGACGCAGGCTAATAAAAATTTATTTTTATCGTATAAAGCCGACACGCGTCATCACAACGTTATAGCGAATAATAGCTACCGATACTAGTTCCTTCTCGTCTCCTCAAAGTTTTTGCGAGCTCACCTGGCGCGAGCACCTGACGCGGATGTCGAGTCGCGTGCATCCCCCGTCATAATCCTTAAGCCTCACACCACCTTTCTTACTTATCATATTATAAAATACACCCGTATTTTTATTTCACATCGCATAAATTTTTAGGCACAATCTTAGTTTACGTTCAGAAGTATTTTTATTCATACGTGATTGTTGTATATTGACATACTACAAGTCCTCTAGGTTAATAAAAAGAGAAGATATTGTATAAGTTGTACAGTGCAAAAGGTTCAGAAATCGTATTACGAATGAGATAATACTTATAATTATTTAAACATTCGTGTACTAATATTAACGATGTTATCTTATAACCGGAAATAGATATATTGTAGAAAGCATTTCTATGTAGGTAACGTTCTTCAATCTAGATACACGGCAGTGTGTGTCTGAAAAGAAAAGGCCACGCTCCGGCTGCACAAACCATTTCGAACCACTTTCGAACGCCCCATAACTCAAAAATTGATCAGATCCTCTATACCCTTTCTTTGACGAAGCCGGCAACACCGAACGTCGTTTGTACCGAACATTGCCCCCTTTTCACATTTGTGGTTTTGGCTTGTGCATGTTATTTTACATGGCTCTCACAAATTAAGGATGTCCTCCAGACGAAATTTCAGTAATTACGACCAGTATTAACGGTGACTAGCCATGGCCTCCGTTGAGTCAGGATTATAGTGCGCGAGTGTGAACACAAGCACAGGTGCACTCTCTCTTCTCTCACTCTTATAATACGATGGGACGACAATTCGATACGACCGAAGAGAAATCAGGCGCGAACGAGGTAGCCAAATAAATTAAGATTAGTGTACTATTTTTTTTACGTAGGCGGCGATTTAAGATGCAGCGAATTAAATAAAACACGTTCGTGGTGGAAGACGGCTTACTTTTTTTATTGTTCTAAGATAAGGGCGACAAACGAGCACACAGTCTACCTGTTGGTAAATGGTTCTGCGGTCCACAGACATCTACATCTATCCTCGATTACGAACTAAAATGCAGATGCGTTGTCACCGTGAGGACTAAGATGAAATGCCTCGTTTCCAGTAAAAGGGGTCTCCGGTTTTCTACACTCACCATACGAAACACAACAGCGTTAAGCTGCTATTTGACGCTGGTATTCTGTGAGAGCGTGGTCCTTTCCCGGTCGAGCCGACCCATTCATGCTACACCTATGCTACTAATATAACTGCAGCATGGCTCTACCTGCCTGTAGAGCCTGGTAGAGCCAGTGCAATTACAGGCTGGGAGGCATTCCATCTTAGACCTCAGAGGTGACAGCGAATCTGTATCCTTCTTAGTTTGAAACGAGCTGTAGAAGCCACTTACCATCAGGTGAATTGTCAGTTTATTGTCAATTCTATTTTATAGAAACAATAAGGCTTCAGATGTATTGTCATCTCTGATCTCTAAGAAGAATACCAACCGGCTTTTAATTTGACTCTAATGCACTCCTGCTTAGTGCCAGGAAGAGGTGAGAGAAGAAAAGGAGTCCTACCACCAACCTTTATACGTGGTAGAGCCATACTGTAGCTATATTAGTAGTATAGTTGTAGCAC
The DNA here is from genome assembly GCA_963668995.1 of Parnassius mnemosyne. Classification (NCBI taxonomy): domain Eukaryota; kingdom Metazoa; phylum Arthropoda; class Insecta; order Lepidoptera; family Papilionidae; genus Parnassius; species Parnassius mnemosyne. The sequence continues at coordinate 20,785,731 of CAVLGL010000104.1, read as the reverse complement.
GAATGGGTCAGCTCGACCGGAGAAGGACCACGCTCTCACAGAATACCAGCGTGAAATAGCAACTTAACACTGCTGTGTTTCGTATGGTGAGTGTAGAGAACCGCGGAGACCTATTTTACTGGAAAAGAGGCATTCAATCTTAGTCCTCACGGGTGACAGCGCATCTCCATTTTGATTCTTTATTGAGGATAGTTGTAGATATTTATAGGTCACAGCAACCACTTACCATCAGGTGCACTGTGTACTCGCTTGTCACCCTATCCTATAAAAAAAACCATATGGCGGAATACAATATATAATTTAGACAACATCTTTATATCACGTGCCATTTCATTGATTTTAATTTATTTATCCCGGTGCTTTTCGAATAAAGTAAAAGTATTCACGCAAACGATGACAGTCCTTTGTTTAAAATGACAGAAACATTTCTAAGTCACCTTATGATTGCGCAGTAACCACTTTAGTAAATTATAAGTTTATAACTTATAAATGTCATAAATAATAATCTGTTGGGAAATATTTAAAGTGCAAGAAATTTTGTACTCGCTTCGGCAATTAATATTATATATGCTAACGAGGCGATAACGACAAACCCTCCCACAATTAAGGGTTTGCTCACAGAATCTACATAAATTGATAATTTATCCAATTTCTGTGAGTACAGTTGGAAATTGCATAAAATTTTTTTATTATCATTTTATACGGCTTAAATATTATATGTTTTAATTATGAACAGGTTTGAACATAGATAATGTTTATAAATTTAAAACACCATTATTACCCGTTATTTGAAACAAGTGCTCGATACAAAAACAACGTGAATAATTTTTTGCTTATGTGTGACAGGACTAAAAGTCATCTTTATACATTTATAACAGATGTGAAATAGCAAATAAGATGGAATAAAATATCCACCTGCTGGATACATGCGGCGTCCGTCCCCGTAATTCACTACAAACATCAATTAATGTTGTTTTAATAGTAATGACACTTTTTACTCACGTAAAGGCACACTTTGTATGTAATTGTTAAGTGCAGCTGGATAGGTTGCCGTCTGTTTATGATCTTTATAGCCAGTTTGGGATTCTATTATACATCATAAATTATAATCCCCTGCCACGTCTATCTATATGTATGTTCGCGCGTATGTCAGAAACTACTGAAGAGTTTCATTCAGTTTGCACCAATAAACAAACTGATTCATGATAAGGTTAAGGTATATATTTTTTGCATATTAGCACCAATCTGACGATAATTTTGTCGATTAAATTGGAAGAAATCATGCTTCCTCAGAGCTTCCTGCGTAAATCAATAAAATTAATGTAAATAAAAATAATATATCGTTTAATTGTTCCTCTCAAATAGTTCTAAAGAAAAGTCCATGACTTTGTATGTACAAAGTTGGAACACCGCCAATTTTCTCTTCTTCTTCTTGTTTCAACTGAACGTTTCGGGTCACTCGTAATAATTATGTGATTTACACTTGCTATTTGTAAAATTGATGACTTGAACTTTGTTGTGTCGTTGATTATTTATTTATAAAAATAAAGGGTCAACCAAAAAATGGTAATTGGATGCTGTGGAATCAAAAATTTGTATAGTTGTAACATGAATAGAATTAACAAAGATTTAAAAAGTGAAATATATTACTAAAATTACATGGTTAACGTAATTGGTGGCTATGCATGGTACAGGGATAATGTGGCCTAGTTTATACCGGCGTTACAATTTCATATTTTAACATGAAAAAGTAGTTATTGTGACATATCTGTAATAGTTACTACGTGGTAGAGCCATGCTGCAGCTATATTATGGTTGTAGCACAAATGGGTCGGCTCGAACGGGGAAGGACCACGCTCTTACAGAATACCAGCGTAAAACAGCAGCTTAATGCTGCTGTGTTTCGTATGGTGAATGTAGAGAACCGGAGACGCTTTTTACTGCAAACGAGGCATTCCATCTTAGTCCTCACGGGTGACAACGTATCTGCATTTTGATTCGTAATCGAGGATAGATGTAGATGTCTATGGGTAACAGCAACCACTTACTGACTGGACTGTGTGTTCGTTTGTCACCCTTATCCTATAAAAAAAAGACGCGATGTTACCGCTGAGGATTAAAATGGAGTGCCAGTTTAAATGGTCCCTGGTTCCCGAATCATCATGCGAAACACTATGCTGCTATTTCACGTTGGTGATCATTGGTGAGAGCGTGGTCCGCCTGGTCGAGCTGTAGCTATAAAACGCAACAGAGGCCAACCACTATATACATTATATGAGTTTAAAGGATTCCCCGTGTAACGACCCGACATTCAACCAACAACCGCAAACATTGGTCGCTTGGTTTTTATACAAATACTGACATATTATGCTAGCTCGACTCTATGAATCGTACTTATATTCTTAAGATGGATTGTTTGTGTCAGTTATTGGTTGTATTTAAATAACCATTTCGCGTTAATTTAGTTGCATTATGTTTTATAGCAGAAAATCGATTGGATATGTTTTATATTAATAATTATCTATTAATATTTTCGCAGGTGCTGTGGCATCTGGACATATTCCGTCGCAGCTTCCGCGAGCTCACCGGCCATGCATGTCTCGGTCCTTCCTGTATATTTTGCGCCTTGAAGGTAAGTTTAAATTATTTTAATGTTTTCATAAGAGTTTTTCTTATTTATGTTAAATTATATACATCCGATGTTTATGGCGGTTCGTAAAACTCAAATGCTTAAATGTAATATAAACAAAACAACACTTTTTCTAAAATATCAACCTCTCGCTGCTACCTACCCGCCAGTTCAGTGTAGTGAGTAAGTATCCTAAAGAGGTAAACATTTATTTGCTGTAGCTGTTAAGGCCTTTGCTTTTTAAAGCTGGAAAAGAAGAAGAAAAAACGTAAGTGCCCTAAGCCCACCTGTGAGTTGTTTGTTGTGGACTAATTTGAATAATAAATCAACTACGACTTTTGTGTGCAAAAACCTCACGAGAAATTGTTATGCACCTTAGATGAAAACTGTTTGAAATGTCAATCATCAGTGAAGTAGTAGAATGCACTTGACCCAATATTATATAGTGATAGGATACCAAGATAAGATAAACTTAGGCTGGCGATTTTCAAGCTGTATTATTTGAAAAATATATGAATTTTCAAACTCGACGAAGATATAGAAGATAACTTAGAACTTTGAAAATATATAAAACAATAAAATACAGGCACAATGTTTTAACAACAATTCTATAAAAAAATCACTACATGCATTCGAATACTTATATCGCTAAAATTAAAAAAAAATGCCTAATTTCTTGTGTCTAGTAGTCACTCTTCCTTATTAAACTTGACATTAACTAAAGTAAATAAATAAGTTTAATTACAGTAATGAATGAGTCTAAAGGTATCACTAGATAATTTACTAATTCACGTAAATAATTCACTAAGGATGACTGTGCCTTACTATGGGTTAACATTGTAAGACCTATGTAAAACATTCATAAGCAGGATGGATACATTTTTAATTTGGAATTGGAAAGTGAATATTCAACGGATTGATACTGATCTCAGTACTCACCGTTATTACTTTTTTATGAGAACTCTACTTGGTTTAAGAACTATACTATACGTGTTACATATTATGGACTAAGACATGCATCTATTAGCATATTATAAATTATATTCGTTATCAGCAATATCACGACATAATTTTAATAAACAGAAAGCCATTCATTTTAGTTACCTGCTCGCCGACTAGTCGATGCTACGTGACCTTTTCTATAACAATGAACTGTATTCGTCGCTTTATTCAAAAACAAATTCGTTATAGCAAAGTTCAGGCACGTCTTCGTCATAACCAATATTCCAAAGCTGCCTGTGTAGTATTTTTTATCAAATTTATCACACACATACGCTTCATTTTCGGATTAAAATAATAAAAAACACATTAAAGTAGTAAGAATATATTTCGATCGTGTTATAAAAACTTAAAATAGCTTTCTTATTACAGTGTTTGAGCTGGGATTCGCAGGGATTTAATCTATACTCCACTGGTTGAACTGGTTCTGCAGAAAAGGACGCTGTATCCATCGATCACTAATAAAAAACGCTGTATCCTATAAGGCATGTTTTAGCTTTCCCACTCACCTAACTATGTACACTACGACAGGACACGCAGTATATTTTGCGAAAAAAATATGTTTTGTATGATACGTTGGCCAGTAATAATTTATTTTAAAAATACGATACGATTATTTACAAATAAATAACGAATGTTCATATTTCAAATTTCCCTTTACATTATTATGAGCAAAACTAAAATGTATAATGTGTCATTAAAAATGGATCTGCGTCGGGAACATTTACGCGCCCTAATCTTTTTGATTTTAAATATCGAAACCTGACGAATCGTTTAAGAATCGAGTGTTCAAAATATAATAATATCTATTAATTTAAAATGGCCCTTCTAAGGCAATCGTGTACTAAATATATTACATATTTACTGTCGAATAACTTTGAGATATGGAGAGAAAAATTTTACTAAAAATAATTACAATTCAAAATGGACTAACGCCTTGGTGGGTGTTTATTGTTGTTTGACGCAATCTAGAAGCGCAGGGAACATTTTCTTTGCATTTTTTTTTACTTCTATTTATATCTGGTGTCGATCCTTGTACGATATGGAAATAGCATCAATGCCAAATAGTATATACTACTAGGTGCTTGCCTTGCAGACGTATTTACTGTTTTGAGCAAGAAGTGATCGAATACGAGGCTCCGTGGCCTACTGCTTTGCCATGAAACACGCCAAAACGAGGACTCCCTATAATGCTCAGTTATGTTGTAGGGAGTTGGAATTGTTGTAACCCTTGTCGGCAATAACAAGGCTTTGTATTTTTTTATTAAATTTAAATTTATTTACTATTTAAAATATAATATCATAATGAATTAAATTCCAGTGTCCAGGAAAAAACTATGAACACATAGTTTTTTCCTCCTAAACGCCTTAATCGATTTTGGTGGAAGTCACTTGAAGGTTAGGTTAGGTTCAATATTCAGAAGCCAGCCTTGCGAAGCCGGGGCGGATCGCTAGTTTTATATTAAAATTTATTTTCTAAATATCCAGGTTTTTATTTATTAAGCCTGATGTTACATATTTCTAAAACCAATTACGTAATATAGTTAAAAGACTTTCATAATTTCTAAATTACTGTATTGTTCTAGCCTTAGTTTTGGATTGCTTAACGTCTTTACGATCACGTGCAGACTCCATTTCAGTTTAAGTCTAGTTTTAGCGCTCATTTCTACTGACAGAGACCGTGAGCGAGTTCGTAGAACTTTGGCCTCAAACAATATTAGATATTGTTACAATTAATACATGTGGCATGAATACCACGAAAAGTGGACACATCACTTTAATTTGTGGCACAAGCTGCAAATTAACGTGATTTGTCTAGTAGTGTTTGGTAGTGATGACTGTAGCTTTAATTTCAACATCACTATTGTATAAATTAATCGCAACTAAGCGCGTTCTTAGTACCTATGTTCTCGGCGTTGAAGGAAAAGCTCATGAGGATAGTTAAAATGTTTCGAGTGCAAGCTAGAGAGCAATCCAACCAACACGCATTGGGGTAATGTGACCAACGTTTCTCTGTTCTAATAATTCCCTTTCAGTAATGAGACGGAGCCTTTGCCTGAATTTTTTTTTGCTTAAATATGTGTCGCAAATATTTGTCGTGTTTGTCAATATTTTTGTTTACAATATTGTATTAAAAGTAAAAAACTTATATATATCATTGTATTATTTGGTTAATGGTAGAAAATGAAATCCCCACGTAAAAGAAACTAAATTCAATAGATGTTGGTATCAAGCCATTTATTTTACCGTTGGGTGTTAAATACCAGCATTGAAAATCAAATTTGTTTTGCAAAGCCGTGAAGGTGCATCCGACCGAGCACTGTCTACTATTTTTGATAAAAGTTATCGCCCAGAAATGGATGATCTGTCGGGAGTTATTGAATATTTCAAAATGTTTATATTTTTAATACTTCTAACTCGGCTCTAGTAGTACTGGTTGCTTACGCAACGTTATGGAAGAAAAGATGACTCTGAATTAGTAAAAAGTAAGCGAAGTTAAAATCATAGAGATAATGGACTGTAAATTGAAACAAATAGACCGGATTACTCTGATCATTAATTACTCTGATCAGGGAGACCCTTTTTACTGGAAAAGAGGCTTTTCATCTTAGACCTCAGGGGTGACAACGCATTTACATATGAAAATGATTCTCAATCGAGAATAGATGATTAGGTAAACTGTGTGTTTGTCATCCTTATTCGATATATAAATATAATTGTTAAGGTAGGTAGTAAAAACTATAAAAACGTTTAAAGCATAGATTTCTTTCCAATATTTTGTCGAAATTCACGTGAAACCAGAAAGTACTATTTCTTTTCATTAATAAATAATATTTTAGCAACTACCAATTCTTTTTGCGTTATTGAAAATCTTTAAAAAAACATATTTATCAATCTGGAATAGTGAAGCCCACATAAATGGGTCTCTCACATTGTGTCCCATATCAACACGCTTGCATATCTCGCACCTTTGATGCTAAAAATACAATATCATGTACTGAATTATTATTCCAGAAACAGAAACACAATTTTTTTATTCCATATAGATTATAAATAATACTTATTGAAAGTCACTTTTTTGTTTAATCACCACTGGTTCGAAAAAATCCTCTGTCCTACGAAGAACCGGCAAGAAAACCAGCGAGACTTTTTTTAAAAAAAAAACAACAGCTTACAATCATGTATGCTACACAATTAACATCATAAAACAAATTAGAAATACATGGTGATCACCTCATACCCGGGGGTTATTATCATCCGTAAATTTGTTAATATTATAATAACCCTTTATATATAAACTTAGTTTAATAAAATTTTTGAACTTTGAGCAGGTCAAATTTTGTATATTTGAAGAAAAGTTATTATATAGGTTTGGAGAAATGGTCGGAAGATTTGCTTTTGCATGAAAAATAAAGCGCCTTAAATATAATATGTATTCATTTATTACAAAGGCTTTTATTCCAGTACTGTACGAAATAAAACGCAATTAGGAGCACGTTCAAGTACTTGGCTGTAATTTGTTGTTGACCACTACAGCGTGCAGTTCTAAAGTCACCTTCATACAAGCAACCATTGTTTTCTATAAGTACAAAATATAACCTGCGTTTAAAGTTTAAATTTAATCTCAAGAACTAGTATTAGGTTTGTGCCGTCTCATGTAGTTGTTTAGTGAGATAATTTAAACGTTAACGTTAGAGAACAGACAATGCGCATACTCTCTCAGCGTACTGATAGCATCCGCTAATTAAAACTTTTACTTCGATGTCTGCAACTTTCTCATAATGGCTCACAAACTATTATTTTTGGATAGTTCATAAACATATTACAATGTCGCTGGATGACAAATATTTATTCTAGCTTTTTTTTAGCTAGTAATCTATCAAATTATTCTTCTTGAAATACATAACATTGAAAATTAAAAAATCTTATTATGATAGTAAAAATGCACTTGAAAAATAATAAAATAAGGTACGTGAGGGTAATATGGTTACCTTAAGCTTTACCGCCATATAAAACCAAAACTAGGAGGAGGACAGAGACAAGTACAAATGTCGTATACTATAACTAATATATTAAGAAAAAAAAAGATCAAACAAGCCTTTGCAATAATGAGGAACACTTCGAAAAATGAACTTAAAATAAAACTAACTACACCACCCAATACTAAAATCGACTAAAATATTTACTATAATCAACTGTCAAAATGACATCGATAAAGCGGCGCCCTTGTAACCCTTTATTATTTGAACTAGCTGTTCCCCGCGACTTCGTCCGCGTGTAATTTAGGGTTTTAATTATGTTGCGCGGAACCCTAATTCCTTTTCTAAAATATAAGTAGCCTAAGTTACTCCTTATAACATCAGCTATCTGCCAGTGAAAGTCCCGTCGAAATCGGTCCAGCCGTTTTGGAGATTAGCCGAAACAAACAGACAGACAGACAGACAGACGGACAGACAGACAAAAATTTAAAAAAATGTGTTTTTGTTATAAGTACCGTATATACTTTCATATGTATTTAGTAAAAAGCTGGTATTTTGACATTACAAACAGACACTTCAATTTTATTTATTTGTATAGATATAGATGACTGATGAAGAGCTATCGTATCATAGAGCCATCTATGCAAATAAGGCTGTATAGTTTTTGTGTTATAAGAATGTGGCTATATTAACCGGATGACCATATTACCCTTACGTACTATATACATTTAAGTAGAGTGATAATCATTTATGAAAATATAATTTTGAAAATATTAGATGATTTGTTATTTTTATTTTTATTAGCGATATGTATATAAGCAGTGATAATTATGATATTGTTTTTCTTCTGCATCAAAATTAAAGTTGACAGCACGCACAATTTTTTTGGTTATTGTTTAAATATAATTTTAGTAAATTAACTGAAATCTTGATCCTAATTATCTATTTAATATTCTCTTGAAATACATCTGTTTTTTTTTCTCAATTCTCTTTATGTTGTATATAAAAGTTGTCTAGATGTGGTGGCAATAGTTTAGCTAAGAGAATCACATATTTTTTGATGGTTCATAGACTACTGCCTGTACTGCCTGTTCGCTATCGCGCACAAGGGCATAATATGGTAGGTGTTAATTATCACAAGGTTTTATTATACAGAAATTTCTATGTCTAGTGGAAGCAGTTGAAGGAAAAATAGAATGAATAAGAGCAATCTTCCGTGCAGTATACTGCTACAGTCAACCCCGTTAGTAGCAATTAGGAAACATTAAGTTTAGTTAGAGTAACAAAACAATTACAAATACTATAAGTAACATTCCATTACAACCTATAAAAGGCCATTGTTGAACATAGGCCTCCCCTATAGATTGCCTCATAGGGAGGATTTTGCCATAGTTACCACGCTTGGCAAGCGGGTTGGCAATCGCAGTTTTTATTATTTTGAGTTGTTAGCAGGAAGATGCTGCTGCCCATCTCCTGTTTCAGTTTCCCTCTGTCACCTCTTACGATACTCACGAGACGATTTGGCGTAGTGGACACTCCTTCGCCGCCACTACACGGTTATCTATACAAATAAATAAAATTGAAGTGTCTGTTTATAATGTCGAAATAACAGCTTTTTACTAAGTATATACATATGAAAATATATGCGGTACTTATAACAAAAACACGATTTTTAAAATTTTTGTCTCTCTGTCTGTCTGTTTGTTCCGGCTGATCCCTGTAACGACTGGACCGATTTTACCGGGCTTTCACTGATAGATAGCTTATGTTATAAGAAGAAACTTAGGCTACTTTTATTTTAAAAAAATAATTAGGATTCTGCGCAAAAATTACCACCCATGAAATCCAATCGTAATAAATTACGCGCGGGCGACGTCGCGGGGAACAGCTAGTAAAAAATAATATTGCTGCTGATAAATAACATTGTAACTTATAAAATAGGTTAAACATGTTGTAAAACAAATTAATGCTTGCCCACTAACAAGTCTAACAGTAATTTATACAATCCTTAAGACGTTTACAATTAGTTTTAGTTTCTATTGACAGCTTATGTATATTGTGTATTACTTAGTGTAGGTACTAACATTTTTTTTTTTAATTCAAATTGCAGTATTATATTAATTACCGCTTAGCATAAAACACATTAGTCATTCCACACATAAAACAACAGCGAGTCGTGATTATATAACCTTCCACACAAATTGTTACTGAGATAATAAAATGTACCAACTGCATTTGTCCATGGTTCAGGCACGTTCCCTCTAGAAGTGTGTCGTGGCGCTACGTGCTCCTAGCTGAACATAATCTGGGCCAACCAATTACCGAACTGATTACAACATCGCTCCGCTGTTCTAATCTTCGTCTATTTCATCAGACTACTTATTCGTGTAAAGCCAATGCGCATTTGTACTAGCTGTCTGTCGCCATACAAGGTCCTTGTTAACAATCGCATGTTATACCTACACTATTTCAGTTTGAGAACAAATAAACGATTTTTACCAGCAACAGTTTCATATTACGTGATAGAGCCACTTTGCGGAATTAATATGGCCGTAGCAGGAACAGAATGGCTCAACCGGAAAAGGAACAGGACCACACTCTCACAGAATACCAGTACTAGTTTGAAATAGCAGCGTAATACTGCTGTGTGTCGTATTAAGAATGTAGAGAACCGGAGAGCCTTTTACTGACAATGAGACGTTCCATCGTGGCCCAATAAAGTGACAACACATAATCTGCATTTTGATGTTTAATCGATAAATAGATGAAGGTGTCTGTGGAGCACAGCATCCACTTGCCATCAGATGGACTGCGGGCCAGCTTTTTGTTGTGTCCTTGTTGATGTTGATGTGGCCCTTAGACATTTACATTTATCCTCGATTACGAATCAATATAAGCTGCTATTTTCTGCTGGCTACTACTATACTACTAATATAGCTGCAGCATATCTCTCCACGTAAATTCAATTCGCTTGTTATCCTTACTAATAAAATAAGCAAACAATTATTATTATAAATGTTTTCAGTGGTCTATATTAAATAACACAGTAAGAACACTTAAATTACTAATCCATTTATTTTACAATTAAACATTTAACAATATTTTTCTGTTTTATTTAATTACACATTTATTATTACTTTTCTATATTATCCGTTAATATAAAAGTAAACAAAGTGGACATATTTTCGTTATACTAATTCACCTTTAAAATAGGAAGATTTCTATATGTGAATGTAAACGTACATATAGACGCGGCGCACGCGCAGCTGCAGGACCGGTTGTGCTTCTCGTTTACAAAGTTCAAACTCATCATGTTTGTATATCCGTATATCTATGACTACTCAGTACCAATGGCTATCAACGTCATTTCTGTTTATACCCTATACCCTCTATATGCTTCATCAAATTTATCAACATTTAGTAGCATTTAATTACTATAGTAATGCTCTTATTAAACATATAAGATAGCTGAATAAAATTTGAACAAACGCTTCCTTGATCATTCTTTGAATTAAAATTAAAGTTTTAATCTATATAAATTAAGTTCAAGTACCTGTCTCTAAAATCAACATAAGTGGAATATCGAACTCATGGGGTTATTTGCGTGTTATTTAGGGGTGCGCGTTACGACGACGAACCGTTTAGAAAAATCAAGAAAGACCGTTTTGTGCTCTGCGACGATGAAACCGTTTTACGTCCTGGGTTCAAACCACGGAATATAAAAGTTCAAACACTCTTCGTTGCACAAACTAGTCGTCGAATTACTAGGTGCGATTTTTTATTTTACGCCTATGAAAATACAGTCGAGAACGCAATGATTCAACTATCTATCTTACTCGTCGCGTTGTCGTCCTTAACGTTCCGCGTTATATTGTAGTCTTTGGTTCCGCGTTCGTTTACAGATGAAGACAGAGACAAGACAGCTCTTACCTTAGTTGTAAGAAACTGCAACCATTTCACTCGACGAAAACGCAATTCTATTCCATTTTGAATATGTTTCGTCCTTTAAGCCGTCTTCAAACCAGTTGCAACGACGACAGTTTTCTGCAACCGTTTTCGTCGTCAGGAAAACGGTTGCGGTTCGTCCGTCAAAATCGTGTTTAGACATGAATAACCGTTTGTATAATTTGTTTGTCTGCCTGTTAGTCAAGGGCTAATCTGCGGAATGGCAGGAATTAATGAAAAACGTGGAGATTTTTGTGAAATGGAAAAAATGATAAAATGATCATTGATGATTATTTAAAAAAAAGTAAATGACGCCACATTAATAGATCACATTAGTGCTAAGCCGGGGCGGGTCGCTAGTAGAAAATAAAAACCGATTTCAAACAACTGGAAAAAAAATAATTCGAATATCTTGAAGTTAGTGCTAAGATCCGACTTCAGAAACTATTATCGGAAAATATTTTTTTTTTTTAGTTCTTTGAAGTTGGTTATTACTTTTTAATATAAATTAAATTTTCGCCCAATTTGAGTGGATTAAAGACAAGGTTACGGTAACAACTAGAACGTCGTCTAAATATATAGAATGTATAGGGAGTTACTCTAAAAATCTAAACGCCTGTTTTTTCAACTTTATAGGACGTGTTTCCCTTGAGGTACAGCCTATTTATTAAAAAATAGAAAAAAAAAGAATCATTAAAATTGGTTCACAATTGGTGAAGATATTGCGTAACAGACATATAAAAAGCATACAAATCAATCTCCTCGTTTTTTTTTTAAGTCGGCTAAAAATTTTAATAAATCATAATATCAAAGATGAATAAATTCTTCGATATCTATCTCATTTGCACGTACCATAATAGCCAACGAAACGAAGGTTTCAAAACCGAAAAATGACTGTATGCCCCTTACAAAAGGCCCAACCAAAATCTTACAAAGGGTATTACGAAGAATAGAAAAGGTATTTAAAACTACACGAAAATAGACATCATAAAAGACATCCAAAGTTACAGGGCGTAAAGAACGAAAGGACTAGGGTTCCATGAAAGCAACTACACTACTGAAGCTATTTAGTTTGGATTTGGATTACAAAATAACAAAAGAAAATTGTGAATGAATCAAAATAGAAGTACATATTAGCATTACTAGTGCGAAACAGAGAAATAAAAAAAACATGCGTGAGTGTCGTGGAATACATGGTTGGAACGAAGTTCCTTCTGTAGTAAGTATATTATTATTTACGTATTATATTATTGATGATTAACAAATACAAATAAATGAATTAATAGCGTCTATTAAATTGAAGCGTAATTTAAAATAATATTTCTTTCATGGCAAGATAAAAAAAAAGCGCGAGGGAGATTATCATTATTCCATCTCGCTCGCACTTATAGAAAAGGGACGTGACGGAAAAATCTTACTCTTTTTCTCGCCTAGCCCCCATCCGCCCAATTCGTACCATACGTTATGGAACTTCGTTCCAAAAACGGCAATAGTTAATTACTTAACTACTCAATATGTAGATCCAAGTGTTCGGACGAAATACTAAACGTGTGCTATTAAACACTACCGTTCCGAGTAAATTATTTATACTTAGTACTAATACCTCGTTCTGGGAGTCTAAACACGGTTTGTCGTTGGCGCCTTGTCGAGTAACCACTCATAAATAATACATATGTGTTTGTATACTTACACACGAAATTTGTCTAATACTAGGTTATGAACATTAGGCAGTGGTGATCTCTGTATACTTTCACCAATAATCGTTTGATAAAGCAGTAAAATATCTATAACCGGCTTTTCTCGCGGTTTGGCTCGCGTGGACTTCGCTCTACCGACATTAGTGTACTATGCCAAAATTGGGGATCCCCTCGTTGTTTGTGTTTATCTGATTAAAAAAAAATCTTGTCAGAGACATACGAGAATAATGCGTTCACACTGTTGTTTTTTTAAAAAGAAAATATAAATTTATTAATAACTCAAACACTGACTATCAGAGTCCAAAGTTTGTGATTTTCTTATTTGGCATAAAATCATCACATTTATATTGTGAATATAAGTCAGTGGGGTCGATGAATATTGAATATGTTATTAAATTCGCTACAGTGCCACGCATCGGATCCTAGCATAGCTATTTTATTATTATAGTATTATTATATTATTTTCGTCACGACAAAATGAATAGACTAAGTAAATCTTCGATAGGTTCAGAAGTTATACAATCACTAACAGACTCATTGGTAGTGTTTTTCCTATCATCAACACCTCACCTCACCTATATTAAGTATATTGATATTTTAATAATGTTCCAGATGCTGTGTTAGGTATGATTAGTGTTTATGACGAGAACACTACCAATGAGACATTCCCTTTTATATCTCAAGGGAAAGAACGCATCTGCATTTTGATTCTCAGTTGATTGTGTCCATGAACTCTTTGCTGTAACAGAAAGCAAATGAAGTAGTAATACTTATAAAAAGTTGCCCACTTGACTCCTACACAGTCGTCAGAGATCAAGGTCTCTCATTTAATCGCATTCTCGCCCACTGAACAAAAATATTGGGTAGCTATAATACGAAGTAAAGCGATGTTTAACAATTATCTCAAAGCTTTTTCTTACTAATTTTAAAACGATAGCAGAAAAACACATTTAAACGTTTGAAAAACTAAATTTTAATATTTATTTCATTATGCGATTCATGTTAGTAAACAAGAAAATTGTAAGTCATTACGTGAGACACAGTTATGTGAACTCGATTAAAAATCAAAATGCAGATGAGTTGTTGAAACAGCTGCAATTCTATGCGAGTGCAGTCCTTCCCCGCTCAAGCTTACTAATTCGTGCTGACCCATTCGTGGTTCAGCCATAATAACTGTAGTGTGCCTCTATGACGTTGCAGTATGTTTAATCATTATATGTATATATACTTCAAAATAGTTTACTTCGTCTGTACATTTTGCAATCCATTTTTTTTATGTAGGATATGGTGACAAACGAGCACACAGTCCACCTGATGTTAACTTGTTGCTGTGACCCATAGACATTTACATTTATCCTCAATAAAGAATCAAAATGCAGATGCGTCGTCATCCGTGAGGACTAAGATGTAATGCCTCTTTTCCAGTAAAATGAGTCTCCGGTTCTCTACACTCACCATAAGAAACACAACAGTGTCAAGCTGCCATTTTACGGTGGTATTCTGTGAGAGCGTGGTCCTTCAACGGTCGAGCCGACCCATTCGTGCTACAACTATACTACTAATATAGCTGCAGCATGGCTCTACCACGTATAAGACGTATTTGTAATAAAAACAATAACCGTATAAGATAAATTAAGAGTAACAAAAACGCAACTTACCGCTGGCGCCTATTCGCCCCCGCTCTCTCTGCAGTCTATTAACTTATAAGGCTTACCCTGCCACCAGACCATATATGACTAGATCTAGCTTACATGTTACAACGTAACGTATATTTCACTTGATTAATCATAATTAGGTGATGCTTACGATATCTCATATATGTGGGAAGGATGTGGGTGACCAACATTATATATTATAATCGTTTACTACTTTTGTACAACTTGACCTACGCTTCTGGTTATATACAGATATGGTTTTTAATCACAGCAAAGAGTATAGATTTTTTAATACAATTAATTTTCTAATGTTTATGTGGTCGGGTCGGCTCGACCCAGGACAGACAGTTACCAGCGTAAAATAGCAGTATAATGCTACTGTTTGTCAATGAGGAGTGTAGAGAACTGAAAACCCTTTTTACTGGGAACGTGGTATTTTTTTCGATTTTTTTATTAAGTCTTGAGGGGTGATAATGCATCCGCATTTTGATTCTTAATCGAGGATAGGCCACAGCTTCCACTTACCATCAGGTGGACTGTGTTCCGTTATTATACCCTTTTTTTTGTCACCCTTATTATATAAAAAAATCGAATTGACTAATTAATCCGTCTCTCTATTTAGTCTAGGTTGTTAGTTGTTTTAATATTAGTTATTAGTTTTCCAAGATAATACATGTTCATTATTGTATTAAAGGTAAAAGACAAAACGTGTGTCTTACTCTCAATTTGTCCGTCCAATAATTATTAAAGTAGATATTGAAGTAAGAATAAAATATACAGACCATGTACAGACCAGTAAAATCAACAGATAGTTTATTTCTTACTAGCTGGTCCGGTAGACGTTATTCTGCCCTTACTGGTTGTTGGTGCGATGAGTTTCATTTCCACACACAATTTTCTATAGATTTAATAAACGTATAGCTAAATCCTTTTTATGACTAATAGAACTATCATCAGACATAATGACAATAAACTTAAAAAAGGAAAACATAGCCCTTTTTTACTCTTCCGTAAGCGGATAAAAAGTGCCTATATGTTTATACACGGTCATGTACTGCCTACATACAAAATTCCATGGATAATCGTTCGGTAGTTTTTTCGTTAATCGTGAACACACAATTTTTCTACAAATTTGTTATATGTAATAGATACGATGACGCATTACTTGAAAGTCAGTTTAAATAAAGTTTTACCAGCAAAGACATAACGCTTACCACGGATTTTATGAAAACTTGTGTAACAATGAATGAAAAAATGCCTGTTGATTGAACGAGCCTGGGAAACAATAAAGCGGTGTTGCACATTGCAGCCTTCAACCACTGACTGGTCAGTAAACAACAGTTTGTTCGTGGTACGCGAAATCGCTCTAGCCATTATCTCGACTAAGTGTTATCTGCTATAATTACAATTGGACTCGATTACGATTACGAAACGATCGGATACGACTGTCTAATTCTAAAGTTTATAACTGCGTGTTGGTTATATTTAATACCTTTAACAGTTAGGGAAGGAGTGATAAAAATAAAGCTCGATCTTACTTTAATAACACGTATCAAAATGATAAATGATTGTTTACATTAAAGATTTAATGCAATTTTTAAATCCGTTATTTATTTATTAATAATTTTTAAACGTTAAAGTTTTGCTTTATAAAACACTAAAATCTAATTACAAGATTGAAAAACAAATTCATGTATTGTTTACGTAAGATAAGATTAATTATTGCTTTGTCGCCTTATATAAAAGTGAAGGTTTTCGACAAGAAGACAGACTTTATATGTCGCAGAAATATTTTCTTATTTTTATATGACTTCTAGAAAGGAGGAGGTTTTCGAATTACTGTTGGTATACGTGTTATCTTAGCCAATTGTTAACTATATTTAAATGACGATATACGTGGTAGAGCCATGCTGCAACTATATTAGTAGTATAGTTGTAGCACGAATGGGTCGGCTCGACCGGGGAAGGAAGGAAGGAAGGACGGGGAAGGAGTAATATCTCACAGAATACCAGCGTCAAAGAGCAGCTTAACACTTCTGTGTTTCATTTCGTTCGTTTGTGAGTGTAGAGAACCGGAGACCCTTTTTACTGGAAACGAGGCATTCCATCTTAGTCCTCACGGATGGCAATGCATCTACATTTTGATTCGCAAACGAGGATAAATGTACCTGGTAGGCTGTGTGCTCGTTTGTCACCCTATATACTATAAAAAAAATGATTCTCTTCTTAACTCCTAAAATCATTAATTTGGCTATAAAAGTTATACGTCAATATAAATAATAATATAAATGATTAATGACGAAGATTTAGTACATAAAACTTGGCCCAAACTGGTCTCGAGTAAAAATAACAAGTGGATTGGTGAAGTAGGACATTGACATACATACATACATGAACCGAGTATGAGGAACGAAGAAGATTGGACGCACCGTTGTTCTAGGCGAGGCATTACGTATAATCGATTTAAATCAATAACTATTCATATACTTGCGATTTGTTTCTCTTTGTGAAACTGCCTTGTTAACCACAATTCTTATAACATTATTTGTCTATAACTTTTAACGTTCTGTTCACACATTTTCTCAGTTATATCCCACAGTCCCGATCAGTGATCTCTTTATTATACATCCAAAGTACAATATTATCAGGTCAATTGCTTTTAATATCTGGACGCCTTGGCTAGCTCGACTGTTAACTACATATTGGTTTTATTTAGATTAACTTAGTAGATTACTTTGGAAAGTATCAATATTGGTCATAATATTAAACACATCTAGTATATGTTAATGTGAATTCTATAATATAAATACGTTATTCACATCGAGGATCAGGCAATGAAACAGTAATTACAGTAACACTTTCATCGTCATCATAATTACAGCCCTTCACAAGTCCACTGCTGAACATAGGCCTCCCCCAAGGAATGCCACAAAACACATTAATGACATAGTAATATCGCTATATCTAGGTGACACTGATGGGAACGGTAATTGCGAGTGACTCGTTTGGCCAGCATCGGTCAGAAGCCATCATATTTTACAGCCGTGTGAACTCTACCTGCATATGTGATGCCTTTGTTGATTCAGGTTAATGTCTTCTATTGAAAGGCCGAAGTTACAAATGAACAATAAATTATCTGCGTTTACGTGTCTGCACAAATAAGTTATATTTCTATGGGCAAGTTATTCTTAGAAAACGAACTTTTGTTTGCTTCCCCAAACCGTTTATTGTTTCGAACAGTTTTAAAAATACATTATTCACTGGCGTTCACGTATACTAGCACCAATTTTTGTTATTATATAAGAACATAGCCTAGGTCAGCATCTCCCTCTACCTAGTTTTAGTTCTGAGTTCAACAAACTTTGTTTTAGTCAAGTGGTTTTTAAACTCAGCAGGACCCGTTTTATGCCTAGGTGTTCGTTTGTATTGATGCTCTTTGTTGATCTTGTTAACCTAATTCTGGGATACACTGGGAATACAACATTTTGTGACTACAGTTTTGGGGTCGCAATGAACTCGTAATGGCTCAACGTTCATTTATTAGCTGGGTGTAGTACCAAGCGCATTTGATTTTTTTATTTTTATAGTATAAGAGTGACAAGCGAACACGCAGTCCACCAGATGGTAAGTGACTACTGTGGTCCATAGATATCTACAACTACCCTCAATTAAAAAGTAGATTGCTGAAGCGTTGTCACCCCTGAGGACTAAGATGAAATCCCTCGATTCCAGTAGAAAGGGTCTCCGGTTCTCTACACTCACCATACGAAACACAGCATTGAGCTGCTATTTTACGCTGATATTCTGCGAGAGCTTCTGTGAGAGCGTGGTCCTGCCACGATTCAGCCGACCCATTCGTGCTACAACTATAATATATTATAGTTATATATATTATAGTCAATATTATAGTTACATGGAAGAGCCATGCTGCAGCATGGCTCTACCAATAACCATTTTCCACATATCCATCCGTAAAATTTTATACGTGGTAGAGCCATGTTGCAGCTATATTAGTAGTATAGTTGTAGCACGAATGGGTCGGCTCGACCGGGGAAGGACCACGCTCTCATAGAATATCAGCGTAAAATAGCAGCTTCATACTGCTGTGTTTCGTATGGTGAGTGTAGAGAACCGGAGACCCGTTTTACTGGAAACGAGGCATTACATCTTAGTCTTCACGGGTGACAACGCATTTGCATTTTGATTCGTAATTGTGGATAGTTGTAGATGTCTATTGGCCAGCAACCACTTTCCATCATGTGGACTGTGTGTTCGTTTGTCACCCTATCCTATAAAAAAAATGTTTTATCTATTACTATCATCATCATCTTTACAGCCCTTCACAAGTCCACTGCTGAATATAGGCCTCCTTCGAGAAATGTCACAAAGCGTGGTCCTGAGTTACCTGCATCCGTCTACTTCCTGCACGTCTTACCAGGTCGTCACTCATCTAGTTTTATCTATACCGTACATTACTGTATATATACTAGAGAATATATACTAAAGCCTAATAATGACTAAGTACTGACGCACTAAGTACGTACGCATATATTGTTAATACTAGAAGCTCACTTCTCTAACTATGGTGATTATGTTAACCGTTAACTATGAAAGAAATGCATTACGGTACGTATGAGGACTTGTTCTAATGTAATGCGCTTCTCCCGCCGCCATTATGATAAGGAGTTCGTCACATCTAGGGTCGGACTTTATCTATATTTAAATGTTAAAAAACTGTTAAAAATGTTAAAAAATTGATACTGACTTCAAAAACCGATACGAATTAAAATTATTTCCACGTAATAGCTTCTGTAGTCGATGTGCCACGTGGGTATTACGTCCAAAATTTAAAGCCCGACTTCAGAAGCTGTTATGTGCAAGTTATATTTTTTTATAGTTTATACTTTTTAGTATTTGAAGTCGTACAGTATAAACTTTTTAATAAACGAAGAATCATTAAAATCAATTTATAAACAAAAAAGTAATGTCGAAACAAACAAAAAAAATAATATACAGAGGAATTGAGAATTTTCTTCCTTTTTTGAAGTTGGTTAAAATTTTGAATTGTTTCTGCGTGATTTTTCTAAAAATGCACCTTTTCTACATCATTATTTATTTATTGATTATAAAATGAAATTTTAAAACATAGTCCTTACATTGTACGAGTATGTAAAATCTAAAAAAAATCTCGGTTAATTCTCGAAAGCGATTTAGTTAAGCATTTAGCTGCGGGTTATGATTTCGAATCATATACGAAAGAATTATTTATGTGGCCTACATATAATTATTTCGGATCTGTATGTCTATCTAGACACAATTTGTGTATAACACCTCCACGATGTGGGAGAAAGTTCCTAGTGCGGAGGTAACGATTTCTTTCAAATAAAATAATAAAACTACGTAAAGAAGTAAATACGTATACGAAGTACAATAAAAATTGTAAGTTAAAGGTAACTAGTATACAATCCCTTCAGTAAATATTTTATCACATGTGATCTGGATACACTACACTCAGGATGACATACTCGTAGGGGCTATGCAATAATATTATGTCAAAATAAGAATAAACACGTTGAACTGTCAGTTAGTGTTTTAGTGTAGTTTTATATTGCCGTCTTTAGCAAATCTTTTGTGTGCTTAAAATTACATAAGTCCTACTGCTGGACACAGACCTCTCCTCATTCCCGAGAGGGTTTTAGGGCAAGGAAATGTCCACCGCGCTGCCCCAATATATTATTGACGAACTTCACATGTCTTCGAATTTTTTTTTCACTTCTCAGACATGCAAGTTTCCTCACGATGTTTTCCTTCACCGCCGAGCACGTGGTAAATCAGCACTTAAAATTGCAATTAACAATTTCATTGGTGCTGGTGCGTATCGAACCCGGGTTGCTCGCGTACTGTGAAATTTACAGCGAGCGCTATCTGAGCTACCACGGCTTTTGTGTGCTTAGAAATTCTACTAAGGCTCTTTTTAAAATAAAGCCTTTACAATATGATTTCTTAAGTGTGCGTCGTATCTCGACGTGAAATTAGTGGGACGTGAGACAATCAAATACGAATAAATTCCAAGGACTTTGGGACACAAGACCCTAACCTTATCATATCGCGAGGGCGTGTTGACTATCTACGCTATCACGACTATGCGTGGAAGTTGCGAGCAACCGTTTTGCGGTACAGCGTCAGTTTTCAAAAACCGGTACTATGCGGTGCGACCCGGCGCGTTCGAGATTCGCATAGCATTCACGTAGGCGGCTATACTTGAATTCGCAAAATTGTGACTTAGAGAATTGAGGTTTCAAGAGCATTTAATTCTCATGCAAAGAGAACGCTTTAACAAAGCTTGCGTTGCGTACACAAATCCGCGAAAGCTTAATAAAGCTGTGTGCATGACTTAATACAAAAATTTCCTTGAGAAAGAAATGTACCAAGAATTAAATCAGCTTGTATAATTTAACACGCGAAACACAAAAAGCTCGTAATAAATCTGCTAACGACTAATCGCTAAAAGGAAAAAGTGCAAATTTATTAAGCTTCCCCGTAAGTAAGTACAAAGACTTCATCTTTGCCATATCAAGTACGAGACGTAACCGGACTCCCGCTAAAGCCTCTCTTATGTCTTACTCACACTTATACGATAGCGCGTGTGGCGCCGAAACCTCCGTTCATTATCTCTGTCGTGCGCATGAGCCTGCGCAGCCTGTCACTGTGTGCTTACTACAGCAGCACAGCTACACGTCGCCTCTCTACCGCCGCGGATAGACGTCCCCTATCAATAGTTCGATGGGCGTAATAAAGTACAACTATTATGAACTTTATCACTGTTTAGTGTTGTGGTACAGTTGAAAATGCGTCAAATTTTGTGATTTGTGTCCGCGAGTGTATTTTGTTAACTCCGCGAGTGTAGTTTGATTAGATCATTCAGGCTAAACAGTGTTCCAATCAAGTGAGTGGATATCCGAGAATTAGAAGTAACGTCATATGAATACTGTGCTTACTCGTTAGCCTTGTGTTTGACAGCACAACGCAAGAGCTGCGCACCGCACATACATATAATCTTGATATATTTAAATGTCTGCGACAACTTATTATTGCTGGTAAATGTGAACCACGTACGTCAAGGTTGAATTCCACACCGTCATAAGGCTTTAGAATTCGATAGATGCATTTCGAAACTACTTTAAGTTCTTGAATATGGCCTCATCGAATCGCCAATGTATTTCACTATAACTATTTGTAATAACGCGTCAGTAATTGCTATCCATTACTGATTCCCCATTGTTTCACCAAATGCATGACACTTGTGACTACACGATCGAGTTATCGAAGGACATTAGCTTAACAATTTGTCCACGCACGCAAATGTTGTCACCCATGCCTCTATCGTTTCTAGTAAATCCAAAACTATTTGTTCGCGCATTATACGATAGCATAAAAGTTATAACTTATTTCAGTTATAAATTAACTTTGGAATGTTGCAGAACACCATAGGAAGTTAATTCTTTAACAACGATTATGAAAAAGCATGTTATTGTGAGTGAGAGGATGTTTAGAAGATCTAAAAATGTTATAGAATCTTCAAATGGAAGGAATATAATGATTCTAAATGACCCGTGTGGTTTCTTACACTATAATCAATCGTTGCGATATAATTGAATAAGTGGTTACGAGTGTAACAAATCGGTTGCGGGAGCGATAATAGCCCGTAGAACTAATCGATGCAAACGCTCTGGAGTTCATCACACCGCCGATAATGTTCTCCATTGCTCTAGCTCTCCATTGATTTGAATATTCGTCTAACACGGCAAATATGTTATTTCCGTTCCAAGTCTAAAACCAAATTTCCGATAGCATAAGAAGCATATTAAACAATATAATATAGGTTCCGTACAATCAACTTGATATTGTTGAAAATAGCATTTTTATTAATTTTTACACTATTATACACAGCTGCCATAAAAATATAAAAATAATATTTTTAAATGGCTATGCTTAAAATTAGCTTGTTTTATATAAAATACTAGCTATTTCCCCGCGACATCGCCCGCCTATAATTTAGTTTCTTTAATATTTTTTTGTGCGGAACCCTAATTCGTTTTCTTAAATAAAAGTAGCCTAAGTTAATCCTCATAACATCAGCTGTCTATCAACGATACTCCCATTAAAATCGGTCCAGCCGTTTCGGAGATTAGCCGGAACAAAGAGACAGACAGACTAAAATTTTAAAAATTGTGTTTTTGTTATAAGTACCCTATATGTACTTTCATATGCATTTAGTGAAAAGCTATTATTTTGACATTACAAACAGACACTCCAATTTTATTTATTTGTATGTATATATGTGTGTAGATTAAAATTCACACATTTTCAAACAACTCTAAGTAGGCTTAAAATACTCTTTAGGAATAGTCCATACCAGTAATCGAAATACAAAGTTACGACTTTTCGATCCGTACTTTTAACTATTAGGTTAATTGCAGCTTTAATGATAAAGTAATGTTTCAGTTGACGAATTAACATATGGCAGAGCAAATCTCACATCCGTAGCAATTAAAAAATCTTCGCTGGCTTTCTTGCTGGCCAGGACAGAAGTTCTTTTTCGAACCAGTGGCAAAAGTAAAACATTACTTTCAATAAGAATTACATGTAATCTATATTGAATCAAAAATGATTTTATTCTATTATAATTACATGTAACTTCCATTGAATAAAACTACTTTTACGGATTCTATCGCATTTAATCAACTTATTTTTTTTATTGATTCCCGACGTTTCGGCTACTGTACAGCACCCATGGTCACGGGGGACTGAGGTGATTGACGTCCTGATGTCAGAGTAACCAGGAGTACCTTCAGCTTTTTTAATTATTAATTTTGGTCCGATCTACGCAGAATGAACTTACTGTGTCTTGAAGTCTTGCAGTGGTATGCTTGGGTTTAGTTTTCTGGGGGCACTACCGTGCCCCCGCCAAGTCGAACAAAAAAGCGGCACTGCCGTACCATCCTTTTCTCGAAGTAGTTAAGGCCATTTTCGTAACCCTATAACTTCGTTGTGGATAAAACTAGAAGCACCAAGTAGGCATTGTATAATCTCGATATGTTTTAAATTTTATTAAATTTGAACCAGTAGTTTAAGAATTATAACTAGTCAAAGTTTCTTAATTTTGTCACTCACTGACTGACCGATCATCAAAACTCTAAGGCACTTCTAGCAGACATAGAAGCTTTAAATTTGGAATACAACTATTGTTTAGTATATAAATTAAGGAAAAGTTAAAATATTTTGCAATTGCACTAACTGCATAAATAACTTTGTAATCCCATATAAATATATAGGATTACAAAGTTACATTTGCAGTGAATGAATCAGTGCATTTATATATGTACCTATAATATAATGGAATAATAGGTGTAGATAGGTACCTAGATATAACTATCTACAAAAAGAAATGAGATGCCATCAAAAACATAACTTGTAAAAAAACCAAGTTTCGCAACTCTAAATTGACTTGGCAATCGCATTAAACAATCTAATTTAATATAATATGTATTACTTGAGAGATACATTGCGTTTTCATGCGATGGCCAAGTCAATCTATTTATTTAAAATATAAAAGATTTTTAGTATTGATGTGGTCACTATAAGATGTTGTTAGGTTAGCTAATTACGTAATAACTTAAGACAGAAGGACCCTTAAGTAGGGACTGAATAAATTAACCGACTTGGTACTACATGGATCTCACAACTTTTTACGGTAGAAGAACTGAGTTGCGTGACTTGGTTTTTTTACAATTTATGTTTTTGATGGCATAATTTTATTAATTACAGGATCCCAAGCAGGTGGTATAACCTAGCCTCTATTGAAATTAGGATGTTTTTTTTAATTTCAATTGCCTCACATATCATCCTTGGCAGGAATCGATGTACTTTTGCGAGAATTTGTGGTTAATTAAATCTAATGTAATGGCGCGGGTCGTCTAGGATATGATCACAAACTGCAGACTTCCCGGAACGTTGGTGTTTCACGTCACCTATGTGTTCTTAACAACTTAAAAAGAACAGCTGTTATATATTCTTTTAAAGTTGTTAAGATTGTTTTATGTAAACCGATATCACAAAAGTTGATTGTTCACGTTAAATAAGTATAACTCAAACACTTTGTTTTGTTACTAACAATTCTTGGCAGTATCGTTTCAACTTTAATTTCTCGAGAATCAATGATTCCTTTTATTGCTGCAATTGATCCCATTGTTTATGTCTTCGAACGTAAGCAACAACTGAGTCGTTGGCTCGTATCTGCTAATTTGCTAATGATGAAAAACGATACGATTGGTTACGTTTTTAAATTCCTATAAATAATGTGCATTGCTATTGCAAGTGATGGAACATTTTAGGTAGCTTTTACACACATAATAATTAAATATCAATATGAGTAATCTGCTTTTATTCGTGGTAGAGCTCTACTGCAGCTATATTATGGTTACAGCGCGAATAGGTTGGCTTGGCTGGGGAAGAACCACACTTTTCCAGCGTAAAATAGCAGCTTAATGCTGCTGTGTTTCGTATAGTTACTGTAGAGAACCGGAGACCCTTTTTAATGGAAACAAGGCATTCCAACTTATTCCTAAGGGGTGACAACGCATCTGCATTTAAATTCTTATTTCAGGATAGTTGAATATGTTTATATGTAAAAACAAAAAGATACACTAGATTCATATCCAGACAATTAATAGGTATTAAGTTGAATATTTTAACTACGGTAATACGAATTTTGCAAAATGTTTGCATATTTAAAAATTAAAAAGACATTTTGTTTACATATTCGTTAGTGTTGATGTATTTTAAGTAAAAAGTTTTTATGCATTAGGACCAAAAATATCATTTACCTGACAAATTAAAAGATTTAGAAATAAAAAAATTTAAGCATAAATTATTAGAATTATTGACTGAAAGATGTTTTTACTCCTTAAAAGATTATTTCAGCTACAAACTTACATTCTAAATTAATTGACATTTGAAATATTTTCTGAATTATGTTTTAAGCAAAGAATATTAAAATCACTACGTTTTAGTTATAAGCTTACATGTATTTTGACATATCAATATTCCATTCATAGACTTAGCTTATACTGGCATAATTCTATTGTACTTTTGACATTATTATTTATTATCCACGTTTGTTGATATATTTCATTGTATGACATTATGCTTTATTATCCGTGTTATTTCATTTTATTTAATGAATAATGAGATAATGTTTTAAGTTCCATGATTTTAATAATATTGTAAGCCTTATCTAGGCAGGTTGTGGTGATACTTAATTACTTTTATAGTGTTAAATCTTTTAAACCTACAACTAACACAATAAATGACTTATTCTATTCTAAAAAGAAACGAATTCAATTTTATTTTTCAGTTTTTTATTTACTTTATTATTTTTTTTTCTTATTTAGATTTTTGGGAAATAGTGAAATGAATAATGCGTCAGGACCGTGCTTTTTGGCATTATTTGGGAGAGCCCTATGTTGAACTGTGGATTTGTGAATGGATAGATATTATTGACGGTGATGACAATGAAATCATCAGCAATGCACTAGGTATTATGAATTATTTAGGTATATTAGACCCCTGCTAGGTGTTTCCTTTTTATATTATCGAAAACTGTAATCAACAGTTACATTATCCTAAATATAATATAGAAAATATTTTGACGTTGTAAAAATTAATATTGTGAATAGCATTAAGACAACTATTTTTTCCCCGTGCTTATTCCATGTTTATAGGCCAGTTAATATTTAATAATATATGAAACAGTATCTAAAAAAAAATTGTTTATTGTTATTATGCCACAGTTTTCCTGTTGCTTGGCTGTGGGTGTAAAGTTTGTAACATTTCAAAAACCTCAAATAAGGTTACAGTGATATTTTCGCAATAGCATGAGTAACGCTCCGACACACGAACAGATCCGCCTTTTAAATATAACCATTTTCGGACCACTAGTGACGAAAGATGTACCAATATAAACGATTAAACAAGAGATTACTGTAAGAATAAATAGCGCATTATTCATTATTATCATTAGTTGTGTCGCCGTTGTGATCCTCTCATTGTAAGAAAAGTAAAAAAAATCTGCAATTCAGCAGTCGAAAAGCGGAGTAATCTATATCTATGCAAATAAATAAAATTGAAGTGTCTTTTGTAATGTCAAAATAACATGTTTTTACAAAATGCATATGAAAGTATTTTATACAGTACTTATAACTAGTATCTGTCTGTCTGTCGTTAAATCTGTCAAAAGATAGCTGTTTTAAAAAAATATTTATAATGTGTATACAAAATACATTATAATTAATGTCAGATGTATTTCTGCAACTGCAAACGAAACTTTCGTTTGCAAAAAGTTTCGCTTTATATAAAATAAATTGTTTACACGGCAAGGAACCTATCTATCATGAATAGTAGACAGTGACAGAGATTATAGAATCCAACTTTGCGTGACCTTAAATCTCTTTCGTTTCTCTATTAACATACTTGTTCGTCGATTAAGGACACTGCTTACGTGGCCTTTGCTAAGATGATTACAAGAAAAAAGACACGAACGGTAACCTGTTCTAGGTCTTATAATAATTAAATAAATACCTTACATATATGATATATAAATATAATAAATATGACGTTACATTGTAACACATTTTCTCATAACCAGTTTTTGAAATATTTAAAACTATATATAAAATAGGACTACATAAGTGTATACTTCATGTGATGTGCAAGAAGCCGAAAGGTGTATCGGGATTGTGCTAAATGGGAGTCCGTAATCTCTACTTACGACTCTGGTTGACAGGCGTGAGAGCTTAATATGTTATGTTATAACTGAGAGCTGTAGTAGCTCAGGTTTAGGGGCTAATGTTGTTTCTATACCACGTAATCGATAGTGAAAAAAACATCCTATGAAAACTTAAAACTAAGAAATTAAAAAAAAACTGGCACTAGTGAAATCCGTCACACGCATCGAGAAAACGCAGCGAATCCTTCACCCTGAAAGAGTCAGAAGTGAAAAGAAACCTGTGCCTAATAGCGCTTAGGGGCATGTTACTATTTTTTTATATAAACTGTCAAAATAGTTTTGTCAACTGAAAACAAAACCTTTTGTAAGACAAGTATGAAACGGGTAGGTGGTGCATAGAACATAATAAACAGTGTGCTCCTGTAAATGTTATTATTGATATGTCTTTCTCACACTGTGTAGGCGGCAGGAACACACCATGTAATTAGATCGCAAGGTTTACATTTGTGAGAATCGTCTCACGGTAACTGGCGTCGCTCGATTAGAATAAAAGCGTTTAAATTTTGTTTTTACCATTATTCCATTCAAACATTTGAAAAAATAATGTTTAAATAGACTAGTGGCCTATAGGTTCTAAACATAAATAAATTTCATAAATATTTAATTAGAAAAAAACTTTAGCGTTTATTTCTACGTTCGTTTATTACAGTATTTTATTTATTTCGTCCATTATAAACCAATACAGTATAAAGTAAAATAAAGTAAAGCCTTCATAAATGGCAAACCCCTGCTCGAGGTCTTCCCGTCAGTAGCATAATGGTACCTACCGTAAAACTATTTTGCTTCACCAGAGAGTAAATACAAGAATTAAAATTTAGAACACCCTCATAGAATTTCATACGTGGCAGAGCCATGCTGCAGCTATATATCTGGTATAGTTGTAGCACGAATTGGTCGGCTCGACCGGGGAAGGACCACGCTCTCACAGAATACCAGCATAAAATAGCCGCTTAACGCTGCTGTGTTTCGTATGGTGAGTGTAGAGAACCCGAGAGCCTTTTTAGTGGAAACGAGGCATTCCATCTTAATCCTCATGGGTGACAACGCATCTGCATTTTAATTCGAAATCGAGGATAGATGTAGATGTCTATGGGCCACATCACCCTCTTACCATCAGGTGGACTGTGTGCTCGTTTGTCACCCTTATCATATAAAAAAAAGAATGAATAAGAATCTATTACTGAAAAACAAATCTCTTTACACTGCCCTCGGTGGGTATAGTAATATTTATTTCACATGTGGTAGCTTTAAATTTTTTTTGTAATGCCCTTATTTAATTTTTTGCTTAAAAAAGTAAGTACTATTACGCTGAGCAGAGGCCTCCTCTCATTTCTAACCTGACTGACGAGTGAACTTTATTACCATCTTGGTGGCTTACCGATAATGCTCAGGTGGATCCAGGCTTGCGTCTTGCCAGCGTTGAGTGAAATTTAGCGCGTTCCTTCAACAAAGTCCAAAGAATAACTGTTTGGCTCGCCAGTGTATCAGGAACGACAAGCCCCGAGTAAAAACCGCCGTAATCTTTACCGCAAGCTTATAGCTCACTTGTCGATCAAGGCCTATAGTGGGTTATAATAGAGGGTTATTAGTATGCGCCGCTCCAGCGCGTGTTGGCGGACTTTATACTTCCGCGAAATATTTTATCCCTTAGCCAAGCAGATTTGTTCCCGATATTTCCTTCACTGTCCGATATAGAAAATACCATCATTTTAAATATCATTGGTGGCGTTGGGAACCGAACCCGGGTTGTTTGTTTGTGTTTTGAAATTTACCGACCATGCGACCCGTGGTAGCTCAGAAGTAAAAAGCCGATTTTTACGTACAAACACCAAATTTTTAACCATATTAAAATCAGTTAAAGGTATATACATATATACGAGTACACGAACAGCATATATACAACACATAAGGTAGAATGTGTGCAATGCGGTAAAATTTTTATCTTGTTTTTCCTTAAAGACATTCTTGCTCCATCGAATTTCATTTATCCGTTCCAAGAAAGACTAATCGTAGCCTTCTCCTGCTTATTATAGTGTCACGAGTCAGAGATTGGAAGTATATTAAAATTGTATGAGTCATTAACATTTTTTGTGTAAAAAGAATTGATCGGTTCGAACGATAACAAGTCCACGTTGAAATTATTTAACCTGACGTTTCCGGTTCGGTTATCTCAAAAAGTCAAGCAGCCACTTATTAAGCAGTGGGAAAGAAGTAATTAGCTTTCTTCGCGGCACGAAGTAGACTGCAATAATTTTAAGTTTTCAAAGCAATGTAAGTCACAACGTTCTAGACTGAACAATAGAACAACATTAATAGAATACTTAAAAATTCTATTTCTATTTTAAAAAACACACTAGGATTTTCTCCTGTGTCGTGGAAGCAGTTTACAAACATAAATTGCACGAGGACAAACATCCAAACCCGGAACAATTATTTGTAGGCCATACAAATACTTGTTCCGTGCGGAATTCGAACCCGCGCATCCCAGCGCAGCAACTCATTGCTAAGCCACTGCGCCACGGAGCTGTCGTTTACTTAAATAATTTATTTTAAGCACAAAACAAAAAGACAAAGTAGTTTTAAGGAATTAAAATATTTTAAACTTTTTCTG
This sequence comes from Parnassius mnemosyne, assembly GCA_963668995.1. NCBI lineage: Eukaryota > Metazoa > Arthropoda > Insecta > Lepidoptera > Papilionidae > Parnassius > Parnassius mnemosyne. The sequence continues at coordinate 20,755,368 of CAVLGL010000104.1, read as the reverse complement.
AAAGTCTACATTATCACTAGAGTCTTAGTATTTTTGATTCAAAAATGAAATCAGTTAAACAGCTTACGTAAAATTATAACGTAAAATTTTACAATTAAATTCTTTTTACGGCTTTTTTTATTTGACGGCTCTGTGGCCGCGGGTTCGAATCCCGCACGGAACAAGTATTTGTATGGCCTACAAATAATTGTTCCGGATCTGGATGTTTGTCCTCGTGCAATTTATGTTTGTAAACTGCTTCCACGACACAGGAGAAAATGCTAGTGTGTGTAGTGGGTAACGTTTTAAAAAAAATTCAATTGGAAGTTGCTTTAGCTTTTCTATCCCATTCTAGTAAGCGAAAAATTTCCGTCCATAGTTTTATCAGACAACATGACGTGTTTTAAGTACAGTCACCCGCTGGACACGAAAAGACTGACCACATATTTTACAACATCGACATACTTTAAGCACTGACTCATAGAGCCGTGAAAGTGTTTGACAAATAGGCCACGATTATGAGGGACTAAATTTTTTTTTACTAAGGTTTTGTTTCCATGTTTACATCGAGACTTACGCTTATATGTGAAGAGGGCGATAAATTTGTTTTTATTTATCCCCATACATTCCACAAATATGACTCAAGAGGTTACAATCCTGGGATAAAATATATGGTACATTTTTATTTTCGATTTTGGTGTTGATGTGAGACCTTACTGAATTTGATTGATTTATTTTACAATTCTCTTACTATTTTGTCACTATCTTTAGTGTTTAGTTATGTATTTCGATATTTTTAAAAACAAACTACTATTTACATATGCCATGTTAGTACAACTAAATGTACTAAAACCTAGTCATAAAAGATACATTTTAATTTTCCAATATGTGAAACTGTTGCCTTTACAGGTTTCTCTGATCTCCGATTTTTTTCACTTCTTATTCAACCATTGCTTAAAGTGTAAAAAAAATTCCGTGATAACGAAAGGCTTTTTTTACTTTTTAACCAACGAAAATAGTAAGCTCTCAGTTCTTCACCGACATGGCGAAGAATTAAAGCCACGGCGGTAGAACGTATTACATTACATGGAAATTATTATTACTTGTTTTTAGTTTTTTTTTTATGTTGGCTTTATCTTCAAAGTTTAGTTAGTGAAATTTTTATTTTCGTATATTTATTCTCCCTCTCTCTCTCTTTCTCTCTCTCTCTCTCTCTGTGTGTGTGTGTAAATGTATATATTTTAAATATTTAAATTTATAAAAAAACTTCAATAAATCTACTTTATGCAGTAATTTTTTGTTTTTACATACATATCATAGTGCGGGTGTAACGTTTTATAAACAAAAATACAATTGTTTTATAAACAAAAGAACAATACTTACCTATAATTCTTATATTTAATGTATTTCTACTGAACTTTAAACTTTTGCAAAGCCTTGCATTTTCTATTTTCCCGCGGCGCTAAATAACTCTTTTTCTTCAATAAATTATCACATCTGCGTAACACATTTTACGCAGATCCACGTGTACCGTACAAATGTTCTTTTCAACATTTTATAGTTTAGCTTGCCGGGTTTTTACTTATCGCCATAGAAATATAAACAAAGCATCGCCACGCTGTAAAAGACCGAGATGAAAGAATTAATATGCATAAAAGCTAGAAAGGTAAGGCTTTGAGTCCACGTGAGTAGCGTTAACAATAGATTACAAAAAAGTACCTACCTGGAAGGCTGAGGCGCCCGCGTTTCCCGGCCCCACTTCTTTTGTTTGTCTCACGTCAGTCTGCTCGAAAGCCTCTTTGGTGTCGTTCGTATACTTATGTAAAGCAAGTTATCATACTATTATAATTAAAATTAATCATTAGAAGTAGTGTAAGAAGTGATTAAAATTGTGGACTAATTTGTGGGTGACGCAACCATACAGTTGTTTAGTTATAATTAGTTTTCCTTTGTAACCACCTGTCGCTCTCTACCTGCTCGAAGTTAGCGCAACTGCTGTTTTCCCGCCGAAGCTTTTAAGTCTCAAACTTATAACAGCATAGATAATAAATAATAATCTACGGTCATTGTTCAACAAGGTGAGACGAGTGGAATTCAAATGAAAAGTTTCTCAATTGTACGTGGTTCGGGTACTTATTGCCTTTTAAGTCGTTGGCGGACACAACAACTGATAGAGATATGTATATTCAGTGCGCAGCCATTGTCTTCGATCACGACCGGTATGAAGATTGAATCCGAATGAGTAGTCGAGGCGAAGTCGTTTAATTCGCTGCGCCGATCGCGTGATCGTAATGAACTATGTGGACTGTTTAATGAGATGATTAAGTTTCGGTACAAGCGGAAGGAGTCCAGCGATGGCGGCGGTGGGAAGAGTGGGACCGCCATACAAAAGCAAAAAATTGAAGGTCTTCGAGACCGTGAACTGTTGCCGCCCAAAGATATGATGCTGGTGAGCTCATTAGCGGGAGTGCGGCATAACACACTGCCGCGATCTCGCCCGCCATCCGCTGCACACCGGGACCCACCTGAGCAACTGTTGAATCCAACTACGATATCCCTGTTTAGAGTAAGTTCAAGATCCTCGGATCCTTTTCTAATTTTAATAAGATTATTACATATTTTCTGATTGATGATTGATGATGATTGAACTTTTCCGTTATTAAATTATAATCGAATCTGTTAATTTTGCTAACAGAACACGTAGTCAATTAAGATATAATCTCCTGTATCTATAATTTTGCGATGAACAAGAGTGGTAAAATTAAAAAAAAAACGTACAACCGACTTCAATATAAATTATAAAGGATAACTCAAAAACTACTGGTCAGGCCTTGATCAAATTTATATGGGACCACATGAGAAGCTCTAGTTTAGAAATAAAAAAGAATTTTGCAAATCGGTTCAGGGGTCTTCGAGTAATCGGAGAACATACATAAAAAAAAGATTCCGACGAATTGAGTACCTCCTCCTGTTTTGAAGTCGGTCTCATCCTACGTTTTATAGATTCTCTCAATAATTTTCGAAAACTGATTATCGTTAATTAATAGACACACGAGACAACTGCAAATTTGGGAAGCATTCATTTATCACGTTACAACTTTGGAACTTTTGAACTAAAAATAAAAACAGCGGTTGCCAACCCGCTTGCCAAGCGTGGTAACTATGACAAATATCCCCCCCCCCCCCCCCCCCCCTATGAGGTAATCTTTGATGGCGGCCTATTTTCAGCAGTGGACTTAATAGGCTGTAACGGTAACTATGGAACAACAATTTTTGATGTAATTAATAGATTTCTTGTTATTTGTAATCATTTACCTGAAGGTCATAATATAATGAAAGATCCAAATTATAGCACAAATCACTTTTATTCGGAAATAAGGATTTATTTCACTATTTACATAGAAACTCATTATAATTCAATTATTTACATATTTTATTTATTTTTTATTACACAATCAGAAGACTAGACAAATAAGTAAAAATTATTATATTATGTTATATAAACATACTGTTGTCTATAATGGACTTTAAACCGGACAGAAAACTGTGCACTTTTCCACGTAGTTAACTGTTATTTGCCATGCAAAGAATATCTTATTATTCAATGGTAGCTGCTGACCCCTTAAGGCCATTGTTTAGAAGCCTTCCAAGGCAATTTACCATAAGAATATTTATTAGGACTGTCGCTTGTGTTGTTCGTCAACGTTACTTGCAGTATTATGGGACTTAAAACACGATGTACGTTGTATGCCTTATTTTTATCCGACTTTAAATAAGGAGGATGTACTTAATTCGACTGTATTTTTTACGCTTTTTATATGGAAACTGGTTTATTGTTTTTTTTATTAAAAGGACTCAAGGATGATCAAATTTAAATTTGAAGAATAAATTCTAACTCTCATGGTGGAAAAAAGGGGCCTGAAATTATATTGTAACTATTTAGCTGATATTCTAGTAGTTGCCTTGAAGTTGTGGTGTTTGTTGCTTAGTCTTAGTCCACTCATAAGGTTCAAGTAATTAAACTTCTAAAAAACATGTACAAACACACATGCTTATTTGCAACGAGATATGAGGTGGAAAAAACGTCTCGGGGAAACCTGTATGTTCGATACAATATACTACATATCGTGTAATACATATATACATATGTGATGAACTATTCACTCAGTTATTTTGTTTTACGAAGAATCGTTCTCTGCAGCCTTTATTGTCAAACTTATTGAACGTCCGTAAGTATTTCCGAGAATGGACTATTGTCTTGACGGTTTTGTAACGTCGACGACAAAATACTGCACTGTGGTTAACTCTGTTTGAGTGTATTAGTCTGTTAGACTTAAACGACATTATGTAGTGTATAGCTCCAGCTATTTAGTACGCGAAACAAGAAGATATCGATCAGCCCTCACTATCTCAGGTAAAATAATGTCAAGCTTTTTTTTCGTTTTTCGCCATTTTGGGAAAACAGAATATAAAAAATTTACAAAAAAAAAGTAAATAAATCGAAATATTTAATAATAAATAAAATTCAACGATAAAATCTTGCACGCGGCTGTTCGTTGTTCAGTCCGTAAGGTAACCATTTGTCAAGCTTCTTTATTAATGCTGATCTACCTCTCCGTTTCCTCAGCCGTAATTTATGACGATCCGTTTCCACTATGGCCTTCAGTACATCGTTACTAACTTTCTTCTTCGGTCGGCCACGAGCTTCATTTGTAAGGTCAAAATGTGCCGAAAGAAAGCGATTGAAACAATAACGCAGTTCGTTGGTTAGTTGTGCCAGGTCCGTATACGTCATATTGCGTTGTGTTTGAGACGCATTGTTTCCACGTGGAAATTCATATTCAATAATTACATGATTTTCTTACGAGTTCATGTTTATAAATATAGCGATATTCCAGAAAAAAAAATAAAACCCAAAAAAACAATCACCATCATCACCAGCACTCACAAGCCCACCGCTGAACATATGCCTACCAGATATATTGCCTTATAGAATGTTATCCCCCATATATAGCCATACTTGTCGCGCTTAGAACGCAGGGTTGGCGACCGGATTCCTTTTATTATTTTGATTTGTTATCAGGAAAATGCTGTTGTTTCGCTCCTCTGTCGCTTTTTACAACACCCACAGAATGATGTGGCATAGTTGATTCACGCCGCAACTATCTATTGTTTTTTTTTTAAAAAAAACGTTACCCCTACTCTAGGATTTTCTCCTGTGTCGTGGAGGCAGTATACAAACATAAATTGCACAAGGACAAACATCCAGACCCGGAACAATTATTTGTAGGCCATACAAATACTTGTTCCGTGCGGAATTCGAACCCGCGGCCCCCAGCGCAACAACTGATTGCTAAGCCACTGCGCCACGGAGCCGTCAATCTATCATGCTCATTCACATAGCAACGGTGGTACGTACAATCGATCAAGCTGTCGCAACGACAGTACACATGCATTGGCTACTTGGTCGAACGGACGATCCACGAAAAACAATGAACAGTCGCGGTTGTATTGGTGTGCTATGCTGCATAAATCATTATGTTTAAATAAAATAAAAGAATAGTAGCATTATGAATTACAGCCTTATTAGAATGTAAGGCTTGAAACCACGGCAGTTTTACAGGTAAAGACCTAATACGTTAATTAAACCTAATACGGTAACAAAAAATAAAAGCGTAGAAGACTAAACGGCGTTTTAAAAAACGGTTCATGCGTTTAGCATTAAACTTTGTATAAATTTTTATAAGTTTATTCTTTCTGTGTGGCCGACGTATATTGAAGTCATTATTTTCTGTGATGTTTACGCTGTTAGCCTATAGCCCTTGTCCGATAAAGTCCGATGGTTTATGAATTGGTATTGTTACCAATCATCATGTCCCCTCCGTAGAGGTTTATTTTGAGCTATCTAACCGCTGTCCGAGGGGGGGAGCGCGAACCCCTGCCTCTGACTGCTTAGCTCGTATCGGTCGATGTAAATGTCATTATGTCACAATGAATGAAACATATACTTCCATACGGGCTACACGCTTTACCATCAAGTAATCTCAGCACATTACTTGATGGCGAAAGCTTGCGCATCGCCGTAGGAATCCGACTAGGAGCGGCGAGTTGTCAACCCCATCAGTGCCCCTGTGGTAGCAGCGTCGACAAGTTTGGGCTCTACAGACTTTCATGTAAGAAAAGTGCTGGTAGGTTTTCACGGCACGATTCTTTGAACGATGTCATCCGAAGGACTTTTGTCTCTATAAATGTTACCTCGGTTTTAGAGCCTTGTGGAATATTTAGAGAGGATGTCAGGAGACCCGACGGTATGACATTGGTCCCTTGGGAGAGAGGTAAAGCCCTAGTGTGGGATGCTACTTGCGTAGACGCTCTAGCAGCCTCTCATCTCAGAGGTACCTCGTTTAGAGCCGGGGCGGCATCAGAGGCAGCTGAACTGAGTAAGTGGCGCAAATATAAGTCTCTGAGAGATGACTACATATTTGTGAGATTTGCCGTAGAGACTATCGGTCCGTGGGGTCCACGTGCGGTGAAGTTCCTAAAGGAACTCCATTCGCAAATGGTCGTTGCTGCTGGTGATAAGAGGGCTGGATCTTTTCTCGCTCAAAGGCTAAGTATAGTCATTCAGCGGGGAAACGCAGACAGCGTTCTTGGCACGATACCGCGGGGAGTAGGACTGTATGATAATTAAAGTACTAGTTTTAGTTTTTTTATTATAGTTTTTAATATTGTATATTATTAAATATTAAATAATATACATTTATAGATTTTAAATATTTATCACTAAAATATCATAAATCTAGGCAAAAAGACTCGCATACTTATGTGATAATATTAACATCGTCTTTATGGTTAAACGCGCGATCAAATCATGCTTTATTATGATTTACACGGGCCGCCGATGTACCGGAGGAATAAAACAATGAAAGTAGCTTATATATGAATAGAGCCATTCATATCTAAAGAAAAGTTATATTTTAGTATCTTTTATATATATTTTTATACGTGGTAGAGCCAAGCTGCAGCTATATTAGTAGTATAGTTGTAGCACGAATGGGTCGGCTCGACCGGAGAAGGACCACACTCTCACATAATACCGGCGTATAATAGCAGCTTAATGCTGCTGTGTTTCATATGGTGAGTATAAAGAACCGGAGACCCTTTTTACTGAAAAAGAGGCATTACATCTTAATCCTCACGGCTGACAACGCATCTACATTTTAATGTAGATGTCTATGGGCCGCAGCAACCACTTACCAACAGGTGGACTGTGTGCTCGCTTGTCACCCTTATGCTATAAAAAAATATGTATACTCGTAGTCAAGGCCCAGGCTATCAGCAATCTCAAGTAGCAGAGTCACGGAAATTGTGGCGCCCTGGGATCGTTTAGAGCACCATTCGCACGCAACAATCAGCAAGAAGCTAGCCGCATTCACACAGCACCGTGTCTGCATTTAGTTTAATGTTTTCTATAACATTATTATGCATGATTTTTTACTATCTCTACACAGATTTCATGACTACTATTGTTTTAAGTTGAATATGCACTAAGAAGTTGTAACAATTCGCTATAAATAATAACCATCTTTTCATCCGATTACAATGTCTGCTACAGATGTCTTCAAACAACAGTGAATAGGCTTTTGTTAAGCCAAGTTAGTGCGCTTTATCATCTTCGTGTGCATCTTGCTACCAGGTGTGATAGTAGTCAAGCACTAACTTATAATAGGTAAAACAATCCGTCTTAAACATAAACATATTTTAAATCCTATAATGGCATGTGCATTGCGCAAGCTGCATGCATTACGTGGATTTTTCCGTAATCACTCGTCTACGCTGGTGGTACTTGTGATACGATGGTCTGACCCTCGCACTAACGCCGCATCCGATCATCGGTTTGTTAAATTCGGGTTTAGCATTTTTAGATAAATATTCCATCAGTCTTTTACCTGTCAATCAAAATAATATCATCGACTGCAGTTGGAATTTGCATTTGATAAAATTTATGATATATTCAATTTTAATCTTAGGGGTATTTAAAATTTAAATCTCAGGGTTCGACTGGTCAAATACCTAATAAAATTGTTGTCATACCAAACTTTTAATTTTTTTTAGTAACATTAACGAATTTCAAATTTGTTTGATATTAAGAGTTAATTTATTACATTCCTCAAATATTATATATATTTAACTATTAAAGTTATTTTAAGGTTATGCGAAGTTTTCGGTGTTTTGTTTTTTTCCACGTGAAATGTTTTGCCTACATCAAATATTATTATTGTAAAACAGTTTTATAATTTTAACTAATCAAAGCTGTACCTACATATTCTATTAAAGGAATCATTACTTATAAAAGTCAGATAGAACTAAAAAAGCGTAAAGCTAAGCTTGCAATACTATTTTTTATATTACTCGTTCCGTAACGGGCGCGATGTAAGATGCATAGCATAGCGGAAGCACGACGCAAGCTGCGTCCGCCATTGCACCGGATAAATACGCCACTTGAACTACAACCACTTTACAGTAATCTTGTTTGGTAAATTACATCACATGTATCCATTACTAGCAAAAAGTCAAAACACAATACCACAAAATATCTTACGACAAAAACATTGTAATAAAGTAAAATATTATATTGTTTTTTTTTTGCTTACACAGATAAGAGACTATCGGTACAATCAATTCCTGGTAGCGTATTCTGAGCATTGAGTTATATGTACATATATATCGATGATTCTGAGACTAGTTGTTAACAATGTATTTTGATGGCCTTTTTTGTCTTTATAGTTAGCTATAGCTTTTGATTTCCTAAATGTACATATTCGAAAAATAATAAAGTGATTTTCGCATCACATAATAACTGGAAATAACAAAATATTAGTTATGAAAACAACTTTAATCTGAAATCAACGTGAAAGTTAGACAATAACAAGCAAAAAGTTAATCAAATGTATGTAACTCATGGAAATATAGTTGGATGACTTTCTGGAGAAGGACTTTCCATGATGATTTGTTTCTTCTAAAAGCGACCACAGGGAAAGTACACTTGGAAGAAAAATGAGAATGACTTCATTATGATGACCAGATGCCAACTCTTTAGTGATGTATCAGAAATCATGAAACTGATAGCGATTCCAAAGTGGTGAGAAGCACGCTAAACTTTAATGTTAAATTGGAGAGGTCATCTCTAAATGCGTGAGTTGAGCCTACAGCAAGTCCAATACCGCTTCGAAACCAAGGCTCCAAAGTATTAGGCAGAGACCTGTCTGCCGGAAATGAGATTGTAACAGTATCATTTCCAGGACCCCTGTTTTTGAGTGAGATTGAGAGGTGTTATCGATAGCTGTACACATAGTCGTTGAGCCACACGCTAGTGCGAGTAATGATCCAAGGCTACGTAGAAAAATTTGAAAATGCTGAATTATTGAGTATTTTTGCTGCAATAAGACATCTGTCATGTCACAAAAAAAATACCTTTCATATATATATATAAATAGTTTTTAATGACATTATTGATATTTAATTCTTTTTAAGCTTCAAAATTACACTGATAACAGTAGTGTTGTTTCGGATTTGTTTAGCAATACAGGCCGCTCGCCCTCATACAATATGCAGATCGGTCGAGCGACTGACCTGAGTCTGTAATCGAGTTGTCGCTGTCACCAAGCGACTATGTTACAATATATCTATCTGTGTGTGAAATTTGTGTGAGTTTCGTGGTGACATACGATTATTTTCTTATGCAGAATTTCACCCGCAAAAATGATAGACAGTATCGGGGAAAACGCTATGGCTACTCTTGGTCCGCCGCGTCGCTCCGGTAGCCCGTGTTGCGCTGTGTTTTACTTTTACGAGCCGTTTTGAAGTAAATGTGCAACTATTTATGGACCGTTTAATGTTTTTTTCGTTTTAAATCGTACTAAGTTGCGAATTAATGGTTTGTAATATAAACTGTTTTTGCATGCACTTGGTATATCATAAAACTGATTGTTACGGACAAGGAAACGTTTCTTGAATATAGGAATCGAGCATTAGTAACGAGTATAGGATATCCGGCGTAGAATCAGAGAAACCGACATAGCCTAGTGCTTAATGAATCGGTAAACTTAAGTGGTAATAAAAGAAAAGAAAACTGATCTTATAATATTGTAATTAGTAAAAATATTTAAGGCAAATAAATAACTATTATTATATATAAGTAGTCGTGTGTTTTTTTTTAACAAAAAGAATGCCAACTAAAACGTAACCAGCATTACGAAACATAAACAGTGGCGCTTAGCGTACGGGACCCGTTTTGTACGTCGCATGATCTCGGCCGGGTCATGACTTACTTGTGACCTATAATATTCGTGTTCGTGTCATACTGGTTTTTTTCCTCGGACTCAAAAACAAAATGAATGATTGAATAAACTTTAAAACAATAGTAATAGCGCTCAATTTAGTATCACCCCCGCATACATTTCATTCATTATGACCGCCAGTACGGTTTCCGTCGGGGTCGCTGAGCTAGTGATATTCTTGTTTACCTAACATATAGATGGGCGCAGCCGATCGAGTCCAAGAGGAGGAGGCATTGGCCGTTAGTTTGGACATAGCGAGGGCCTTCGGTCGTGTCTGGTACAAAGCGCTTCTTTCGAAACTTCCTTCCTATGTGCTTCCCGAGAAATTGTGCAATTGGATCACCAGTTTTCTGGCTGATTCGAGCATCAAGGTCGTAGTAGACGGTGCATGCTCCGATTACAACCCTACTAACGCTGGTGTTCCACAAGGCTGCGTGCTATCACCAACACTGTTTCTTTTGTATATCAATGATACGTTGCAAGTTGGTAGCATTCATTGCTATACAGACGACAGCACTGGTGATGCTTTATACACCGGCCATGCCAATATTTCTCGGGAAAACGTCGCCGAGTACCGGAACAAACTTGTGTCTGAAGTCGAGTATTGTGCTGAACACAGTCTCGGATTGGAGGCGATTAAATCTAGTCCAGTTTAATTCTCAGAAGACACAAGTTTGCGCCTTTACCGCAAAAAAGAACCCCTTCATCGTATCTCATCAGTTTCAAGGCACTCCCCTTGTTACCTCAGACAGTATCGGAATCCTCAGCGTCGACATATCGAGTGACGTACAGTTTCGTGGTCACTTGGAAGAGAAGGCCAAATTGGCCTCTAAAAAGCTTGACGTGCTCAGCAGAGCGGGACAGTATTTCATGCCGGCACACCGCCTACAATTTTACAAGACGCAGGTTCGGCCTCACATGGCATACTGTTCCCATCTCTAGGCTGGGGCTCCCCAGGGGCAGCCCCTTTCACTTAACCGCATTCAACGCAGAGCGGCTCAAATCATCGACGGCCGAGTCCTTTCTGATCGGCTCGATTCACTAGCACTGCGTAGAGATGTTACATCTCTTTGCGTATTTTATCGCATCTACCACGGGTAGTGCTCTAAGGAATTGTTCGGACTAATTCCAGCCGCTCAATTTCACCATCTCACATTGCGACAAAACTCGCAATACCATCCATACCGTCTGGATGATTGGCGGTCCACCACCGTGCGATTTAGAAAATGTTTTCTTCCTCACACAAGTTCGTTATTGAATCGATTTTCCGGACTGATACGACTTAGAGACCTATAAGAAAAGAGCCTAGTCCTGTTTAAAAGGCGGGCAACGCATCTGCAATTCGCCTGGTGTTGCAGTTGTTCATGGGCGGCGGTAGTCATTTACCATCAGGCGTGCCGCGTGCTCGTATAAAAAAAAAATTCAGAATCAAAGCTTAACTTTCTTTAGTATGAATATAATGAAACCTTTCTCTCGGTCAATAAACATATTTAGAGTTTTCATATTCCTATTTTTAAGTTCATATTATTGTCTTTTTTATTACGAAGACTTGTAATTTGAAATAACTTAGCCCTACCTACCCTATGTTATAATGGTACACGTCCTAGAAGATATAATAATTGTGTTAAGAATGATAATTTAAAATATTTTTCTACGAGCGCTGTATATTTTTAAAATATAAAACATAGAAATTATCACTGGTATTACGTTAATTCTCTATGAATATTACACATGAAATATTTATTGTTTGTTATTAGTGAGTTGTGTGTTGCGTAAATATACTTACTTACTTACTTACTTATCTTCACGCACAATCCCTGACGGGGTAGCCAGAGAGAACAGATCGCCAAGTGTCACGATCCTTACATATCTCTTTCGCTTCTTTCAGATTCATTATCTTCTTCATACATGCACGTCTAGGTATCCGAGTACTCTTGACCCTACCCTCTTCGAGCAATTTGCTCACATGGTCTTCGAAAGTTAGTCTCGGTCTACCTCGACACCTTTTAATATTAACTTTCGCGCTATATAAAAACAATAAAATAATACTAGTTGTGGTGAAATTCCAAGCTGTGAAAGTAGTAAATTTATATTATTAATATATAAATTATTTTTTGTTAAAATAATAAAAAACTGAAATACTGTAGAGACTGGGACCCATAACGCTGCTCAAAGTTTACAACGTTTTACAACGGCTACAAAGTTTTACAAATAAATGTAAAATTTTAGTATATTTGAGTGTAAATTAAAACTAAAAAGACTTGAACGCATCCAACTGTTTAGTTTTTATCCTATAATATTTGCGAAGGTTATAGTGCATGAAGGGGTCTTTTCTAGTGTGCTGATCCAGTGATAATCTTCTTACTTCACATGACCTTGAAATGTTTTTTTTTATTTCTTACCGTTGAGCACAGTGGTGCCGAACGTAGGTGTAAATATAAATTGCTTAAATTATTAACGCGTACGTGTTAAAGATTTAAGTCATTTATATTTTAGAGCTTGTATGTCAATTATTCCTTACAGACAAAACATGTTGTTACATAATATATATTTTGCGTAGTAGAGCTACGTATACTGCAGCTTATGTGATTTCTGTTGTTATTGTTGTGGTACGAATAGGTCGGCTCGACCGGGGAGGTCCACGTTCTCACAGAATAGGTACCAATGTGAGACCTTTTTTACTGGAAACGAGGCATTTTATCTTAGTCCTCAGGGGTGACAACGCATCTGCATCTTAATTCTTAATCGAGGATTGATGTAGATGTCTATGGGCCACAGCATCCACTGATCATCAGGTGGACTATGTGCTCCTTTGTCATGCTAGATCTATAAAAATACGTTAATATTTTTTATTGTTTGCAGGAACTATTCGCTCAGCTGCAATGGTCGGCGGAGCGCGCACCGGCGGCAGACAGCCTGCGTCGCGCGCTTGGTGGCGGCGGCGGCGCTCGCTTCCAACTAGGGTGTATGGCCGACGCGAGCGAGTGTTTCGAGCATCTCCTCCTCAGAGTGCACGCCCATGTAGCAGCTGGGAGTGGAGACAAGAGAGAAGACGATGCTTGCAGAGCCCCACATTGCGTGCCACATCGCAAGTTCGCCATGATGTTGGTCGAACAATCAGTCTGTGGTGCTTGCCAAGCTACGTCTGAACCCTTACCGTTTACGCAGGTATGTTTGAGCAATTTCCTTATATTGAAAGAAAATCTTCGTGTTCGTAACAAAAAATCCTTTTAAAATCCGGGCCAAAATCCTCTGTAACGCACTTGTTATTTAATCGTGTTATTTATAAAATGAAATAACACTTCATTTTTATTTTTATAAATTGTGATCAGTTCTTCGTTTTAAATATTGGAATTTATCATTTACAGATGGTGCATTATGTATCCGCAACAGCACTGACAACACAAGCTGCTTTTGGCGATCACAGTGACAGTTTTGGCACTTTGCTAAGAAAAGCGGGAGGAATGGGCGATATACGGGATTGTCCAGTAAGTAATCAAAGTTAATTTGTTCAACATATTTATTAGGCTTTTATATTTTATGATCCACTGCTTGAAGACTACGTGTTAATTTTCAGGAACATTTTATGTACATATATTATATATTCAAAATATATATTTTTTTTTTCAATAAATACATTATAAATTGTACCAACCACAAATGTACAAATTTTAATCTGACTGATTTTAGTTTATAGTACTAAGTAGTTGTAATAATTTTTCAGTGCCCATAACTGTATTAAAATGTATATTAAAAGTGTTCTGTGATTTATTTCAGAATGCCTGCGGGGCAAAGATTCAAATTTGCCGAACCCTCATGAACCGACCAGAAGTCGTGTCGATCGGCATGGTGTGGGATTCCGAGCGACCATCCGCCGAACATGTAGCGGCCGTGTACGCAGCCCTTGGTACTGAATTACGACCAACCGATGCCTTCCACGCCTGTGTCGATTGCGCTTGGGCTGCCAGGGCAACACACCGTCTCGTTGGACTCGTCACTTACTACGGCAAACATTATTCCACATTTTTCTTTCATAGCAAACTACGGCTATGGATATATTTCGATGACGCTGACGTAAAAGAAATTGGTCCAGAATGGTCTCAAGTAGTCGAGAAATGCCGTAGAGCCAGATTTCAGCCACTCCTATTATTATATGCCGCGGTTGACGGTACACCATGTGATACTCGTCATGCTCCAAAGGAAGTTGTTCCATTCTCAGCCCCGGAACCAAGGCGAGCAATCACACCTGCACCAGAAAGACCGACAACAGGATTTGCAAGAAGAGCTGTTACTCCGGGTCCTGACAATGAAAGTGACTATGTCAGTAGAAAAGCCGTAGAGAATATGTTAGATGTTCAAGCTAGTCGACGGGCACAATTAGCTCGAAGTTTAAGTGCAAGCTCAGCTTCAGATACACAAGAAAGACCTAGATCACGGAGGGACTCTGGAAATTGGAGTGGAGATCGTAATAGTGCATCTTCCGCATCTTCCTCAACAGCGGACAGCCCCTATATGTACCCTAGGGGTCGAGGATCGGGAAGTATTCCTAGTAGTCCGACTCGCAAAGGAGAGTTATCGAGCGGTGGATCCTGTGACACTGGGTATGATTCATATTCTTTGTCGTCAACTGACAGTCTTCCTCAGCAACAAAACCATCGGCCTCCAAATTTACAACTAGCACAGATACCAGAATTAACTACTCGTGGTGATTGTGATGCTCTTTGTTCAGAAGCAGACAGTTTGCTTGAAAAATCTCGCCATGCAGAAGATGCGGCCGATTACGATACCGCTCTTCTTCTTTGTGACAACGCTGCAGCTAAGGCTCGTGCTGCAATGGATGCACCGTACAATAATCAACATACAATGACGGTTGCTAGAATGAAACACAATACTTGCGTGATGAGAGCACGAAGCCTACAAAGAAAAATGGCTGGTATGACTAGACAACCGGAAGTTGCTCTAACAGCTCCCGTAAGAAATACTAAAGGTGGGCTGGAAAACTTACCTTCCATCGAAATTTATGCAACTTTGCCCAAAAAAAAGAGTTCATCGAAAAAATCTCCAAAGCACATTGAAGATGACATTGACCATACCACACGTGAACGTCCACCAAGACATAAATCTCGCGATGAAGATAAAAGCCGTGAAAAACGATCTAGAAGTGAAGATCGTGGTCGAACCCGAAAAGAAACTGCTGTGACCACAGAGAAAAAGGAGGAGCCTGGTGAGGATAAAAAAGCTAATAAAAAACAGCATAAAATCCGAAGAAAATTGCTAATGGGTGGTTTAATACGAAGGAAAAACAGGTCAATGCCTGATTTGACCGAGGGTGCTGATAGTAAAAAAGAATCCAATAATAAAGACAAACGCGTAACTTCTAAAGATGATGCTGATGTGGAAAGAAAAAAGGATGAGGAGAAATCCAATTTAAGTGGTTATCTATCGGAAGGGCATTTAGAATATTCAGCTGCAAGTGGCACCAATCCCAATCTCGAAAGGAGCAAGCTCATGCGAAAGAGTTTTCATGGGAGCGCTGGAAAAATACTAACTGCGGCTAAAGTACCACCCCCTCCGCCACTACGCACAACTTCTCAGCTTAGCGGGCCTAAGTTTGAAACAGAAGTGGAAAAACATGGAATGCAAAATCGTCCACCGCAACCTTTACCAATAGTAAGCCAAGGCGATTACTCATACGTTCAAAACGATGACAATGGTGGATTTGTAGAACCATATGGAGATGAACCTCAATCATTACCGTTTTTACCATCTTACGATGGTCAACCTGTTAACCACTACAACAGATTGGATGATTCACCACCTCAAAACTTTCTTACAGTTGTAACTAAAGCGATGATTCATCAAGAACAAAGTCCCGTTAAAAGGGATACAATACAGAATATACAACCGTCACAGAATAATATTCAAAATCTAAGTAACGCTTTTGATAATGGCGTTGATGTTGTCGATTTTGCTTTACCAATGAGAAGATCACCACTCATGTTTGATTTGCCCCCATATCCCAGTCCAATGAATTCGGTGAACCATTCCAGACAACCCAGCGAAGAATTCCCACCCCCACCTCCACCAATTGATTTAACACCGCTCCAGGATGAACTAAATAGACTTCATCATCAATATAATGAAGAAGACAAAGAAATTCCTAAAGATTCACTTTTAGCACAATTACAAGAAAAGAGAAATCAAATTCTTAGAAATGAAGAAAGTACCACCAAACATATTACACAATTAGAAACATCACACATTCAAACAGATACGTGGCTTAGGGAATTACAAGCTAAACAAGCAAGTTTAAAACTTAGAAGATCAGGTTCTCTTGAAGGTCAACTTTCTAGTCCTAATGAAAATAATACTAACAAATTGATTGAAAGTAATAACAATGTAAGAAATATAGCATCGAGATTTGAATCTAACGCACAAAACGTTACTTCTGAAGCAGATCGGTCGCATGTAGGTTTCATAGGCATGAGCGGTAACAGGGATGTCATCAATTGCTCGAATCAGTCAAACACAGGGATTTACAGTCGACGTGCATCTTCCTCATCTATTGATCCCAAGCAGATGGATGATGAATATAACGACCAAAAACTGACCAATAACAACAATGCCCCATACGTGGACCGATCAAAGCCCAAAAAGAAGTGTGTATCTTTCTGCGATCAAGTCATTTTAGTCGCGACAGCAGAGGACCAAGAAGACGACAGTTATATTCCAAATCCCATATTAGAACGCGTTTTAAAGTCTGCAATGAATAAACCGGAATTAACTACAATGCCACTGCAAACCGAGAAACCATCACTGCAACGACAAGATTCATTTGACAGTCAATCGTCACGGTCAACAATATCATCACTATCTCAAACATCATATGTACCTAGCGAAAATGTTCACGGTGAATATTGCCGACCTCAAAATTATCCCACATACCAAATCGTACAAACACGTCACCAACAGCAGTGTAATCCGCAAAAATCCACTGGGATACATAGAACAAACTCCCCGGTTCAACTGACACAGAATCAGAATGCTATTATTAACAATAATCAGATATATCAGACTTTACCCGTAAGTTCACAAAATTCAACGAATCCTATACCATACACTCAGCCTCCATCAGCTTATCAGACTCACAACAATGCGAGCCCACCGAATTTTAGTCAAAATCCTGCAAACAGACTGACGCCAACCGCAACGCCGTACATGTCCAAGCATGTACCTAATGTGCAAAGACCTGTTCCAAATACATTTCCGCATCCACCGAGCCAACTTCCACATATAAACCAAACACCGAATAACGCTTATTATCATAGACTGCCACAACAAACTTCAGCGCTTCCTAATAACTATCCTTCAAATCGTCAATTTAATCAGAATTTACATAGTAACAATCCGAATTACCAAAGCATCCCCACCAATTCACCGGCTTATCAGAGCTATCACAACCCACCGACAAGCTACGCTAGCTCCGATTATTCTAGTCGATATCCCCAAGTGAATAGTACAAACCACTACAGCGCTACTCATTCGCCATATCAACGAGTTCCTCCTCCACATGGCGAAGTGCCCGTCGAAAGTTACAACAATAATAATTATCCGAAATCATCAAACAACTATTACCTCGAAAATAATACAAATAACCAAAACCGACTGCCAGACCCGAGGCATTACGCGAATTCGCAACATCAGCAGCGATCTAATTACAATCAAAATATTATCGCCGATAGCAATACGACTAATAGTGAGCAGATTTCACAATATCAATACCAAAACACCTATAACCCTTACCAACAATTACCACCGCCAAAGCAAATACAAAAGAAATCTGTATCATTTGAGCCGGGAACAAAAGGCGGAACTGACTCTCCGATACCACCGCAACTGAACACAAACAACTACAGTAGTGCTGATGCACAAAACGTTTTAACGTCTATACAAAAATCTGTTTGTAGTTTGTGTCGAAAGAAGAGCGTGAGCCCGCCGGCTATGTATTGCCCCGATTGCGACTTTTATATGTCAAGGTTTAAGCCACGTTCATAGCATTCAAGCGGTGTACATATATATATATATTAAATTAACGTTATTAAATATTTCTCAATCAACAATTTATTAATTAAGAATATGAATCAAATTTTAGTTTTAGATACAAAAATTGACTGATCTCGTGAATATTAGTTTTGTAATGCATGAGGAATGAATTAAAATGAGTACTTAATATGTGTTAATCATATTTTATAAGATTTTTTACCTGAGAAATGAAATATAGTTAGAATTAGGGTAACATAATGTATGATATAAAATATACAAAACAAAACAGAAATAAACAAATAAATTATATATCAGTCTTTTATTATCCTATTACAATTCAGTCTTGAGTTTTATACTAAGTAATAACTAATAGAATAGTTTCAGTGTTAAAGTCCACAGAAAATTGTATTTTTTACCCCATTGATCCAGAATTAGAGTATTGGTTTTCAAAAGTATTATAATAATAACAGATATGTTCTCTATTAAGACTAATACATAGATGCGTAACATCAACGTCGGCACACCACAGTGAGAAGTAGAAAATATGTCTAATTTGCTTAGACATAGTTTCCTCCACTTCCTCCAAGACTTATGTTGATGGGAATCTGCAAGGTGATAGTGGGTGAAATGAAAGATGATTTGCCAAGGCAAATAGAAAAATTTAAAATCAAGGGACAGAAGCCAAGACCAAGCTCTAGCTGATTTGAATGGAGGAACGTCTCTGTGTGATAAGTGAAGTGTACTTGACTTGAATTCTGAACACTGGTTGTTCTAAGAGAGATTTCTTCGCAAGTCCAGCGGATCCAGCCAATCGGTAAGATCGGTTCATCGATGATTCGCCTTCAGCCTTGTAAATTTGCAACTGGTATACCGTCCGTTACAGCATATCAAAGTCCTCTGCAAAACATATGGATAAGGCTCTCCCATAAATTGTCTCATACTGGGAATATTTACCATGCTTGTCAGGCGGGTTGAAAACCGTAGTTTTTTGTTTTTTAGTTGGCATTAGGAAGACGCTGCTGTCCGTCACCTGGTTTGTTTATCTCTGTCGCCTTTTACGACACCCACGTAACGATATAGGGTAGTAGACATTATTACAACACGATTTGCAAGCGGTGGGCTATCCGTCTATACCATCATATATCAGTTGTACCATCACCGACACTGCAAACTTTTGAAAGGCCTGCCCTCACAGTGGCTACGGACCTGAACGTCACTAAATATGTTGATGCCAAGGATTACGATACAGGCTTAATTGTTGCACAGAATAAATAATAGTACTACGTAGCTGGGGCAACGAAAAAGGATACACTTAATACCTGTATTAATGGACACTACAAAGAGTTACTTTTTAGAGGTAAACGTTGGTTACATTAAAAACTTTATCCCATATTTTTCTTTTTTAATTTTTTTCTTTATTTTGTCATGGGACTACCCTTGAGATATAGCCTATTTAATAAAAAATCATTAAGTAAATTATAATTATTTTATTTTGTACGCGGAGGAGCCATGCTGCAGCTATATTATGGTTGTAGCACGAATAAGTTGGTTCGAACGGGGAAGGACCACGCTCTCACAGAATACCTTCGTAAATTAGCATAATATAGCGAGATCCGGAGACCCTTTTTACTAGATACGAGTCATGATATCTTAGTCTTCAGGGGTGACAACGCATCTGCATTTTGATTTTTAATTGAGAATAGATGTAAGCCACAGAATCCTCTTACCATACATAAGGTGGATCTGTGTGATTAGAAGTAAAATGAAAGTCAATTAAATTCATGCAGTTTTGAAAAATAAATACTAAAAAAATTAACCGTCTTGAAACGTTTTCAAAATCAGTATGCCTTATGATTTTCTTTACATACCAAGACATCGCGTGAAACAGAAACAGAAACTTTTTTATTCAATATAGATTATAAATAATACTTATTGAAAGTCACTCTTTTGTATAATTATCACTGGTCTGGAAAAAAAAAACCTCTGTCCTGGGAAGAACCAGCAAGAAACCCAGCGGGACATTTTTTTTAAATAACAGCTTACAATGATGTATGTTACACAAATTAACAACACAACAAGTTAGAAATAGCTTGGTAGCGATCACCTCATTTCCAGGGGTTATTATCATCTATAAATTCTTTAATATTATAATAACCCTTTTTATACAAACTTAGTTTAATAAAGTTTTTGAACTTTGAGCAGGGTCAAATTTTGTATATTTGTGACATACCTACATACAAAAAAAATACAGTCGAATCGAAAATCGAATGTTCTACTAGCGCCTAAAAATCAAGATTCCAACCTTTTGTCGCATGAAATCATATTTAACAATCATATTGCACATATTTATATGTAAATGATATAAAAAGCACATTGTCAAAAAATAAATGATTGTTGAACTTATTTTTTTTAAATCGATCAATTGCTATTTTTACATAAAAAAGTTTTTTAGTGGCATAAGGTGTAGATTTGATTTAGTTGGAGGTAGGTAGTAAACACGATAACTTTTGAAAATATTTTTAAACTCTTCATCTATCATGTGGGAAGCCATGGAATGTAAATTTTGTTGTGTTTAGTTGTAATAAATTTTTTTCGGCTAAGAAATAGTGAAATTTTCGGTGTTTTGAGCAGCCTAGTATTAATTTATTTTACTAAATACATTTATCCTCACTCCCGGCCATAGAGTACTTTTTTACTCCGGGCTCAGCAGCCCTTTGCAGCCGCCGTCGCGAGTGGTCGTTTGTTTACAGCGGTTCCTGCTGAAAAATATCGATCGCTTTAGAAATACAAAATATTCTAAAAACCAAATTTGATAGATACTTGACCAAGGTAAGATATTATTATTATTTTTATAATCACAGATTTTTATTATAATATTTGGTTGAGCTAAAAGTATGCAGGATTTATATATAAATATACGTATACGTCTTGGACTTTATGGAGACCTGAAGGTGTACTTTGATAACTGCTACTGGAATCTGGAGCTCCTCGACGAGTAGAACTAGGTGTGCCAATTTTCCGATAATTTTATGTCAAACTTCAATTTAAAAAAAGTTTGAAAAATCCAAAAGACTACGACTCATAATGCTCATATGACAGTGAAAAAATTTAAAAAAATGTAAATTGTTGTTCTATTCGTCAGAGTTCCAGTAGCAATCACCAAAGTACTACACCTTCAAGTCACTCCGTCAAGTCCGGAGGTAAGGTATATTCATAACTAACAAAACGAGCCAAAGTTCGGCACATCTAATTCTAGTAGTAGTCATCAAAGTCTACCTTTAAGTCAGTCTATCAAGTCCGCAGGTAAGGTATCCTCATAACTAACAAAAGCGCTTGAGGCATGCACAATTGGATTTACCAATAGTTTTTTAAAGTCCTTGGCTGTGGAAGGAAAAGACGAGATCTCTTTAGTTTTTTTTTCTCGAGGGTTTATCCCAGGAAGCGGCAAACGCTCCTTGTGGTAGTAAGGATCTTGTTCTAATAGGTCAGGGAAAAAAATTCTTAGTATTTTGTTTGTACAAAATTGAAGAAAAATCTCATTGGTTGTACTCTTCGATCAACAATATCAACAAGTTACAAATTGGTATTGTTGATCGAAGGTTGTACTGTTTGTATCTGGCTGGTTTTAATATCAATAGTTATATAGGATATAAAGAAAAAGTGAAAAGCACTTTCCCGCCATTTTTAATTGTTATTTTTCTGTCTCAGTGAATATAACGAAGAAATGAGTGAATGTAACGAAGAAATTCGATACTTTCTGAAGTTTTATTACAAATAAGGGAAAATACGACTCAAGCCGCGAAAATAATTTGTGACGTTTATGGACCTAATGCAGTGTCAGTAAGAGCATAAAGTTGATTCCAACGTCTTCAGTCCGGGAATTTCGATGTCAAAGATGCACCTCGCTCTTACGGATAAAGTCGGTGCCATGTTTGAAAAAGTGGAGCAAGATGTTAGTAGTAACGACAGAGCCGAGGAATTGAAGATTGACCACAAAACAGTTTTGACCCATTTGAAAAAGTCTATATAAAAAAAGCTCGATATTTGGTTACAATACGCGTTCACTGAAAGAAACCTAATGTATCGTATACTCATTTGCGATTCTCTATTAAAACGTAATGAAACCGAACCATTTTTGAAAAGATAGATCAGAAGAAGAAGAGGTTGATGAAAAGTAGATCACCTACGACAAGAACGTGCGATGATCATGGTCAAAGGATGGTGCAGCTCCACAGACTGTAGCGAAACCCGAATTAACACGCAATAAAGAGATGCTGTGTGTATGGTGAGATTGGAAAGGCATCGTTTATTATAAGCTTTTACCGCCGGGCAAAACCATCAATTCTGATCTCTATTGCTAACAAATAATGAGACTCAAATAAGAAATTGAGAAAAAGCGTCCGGAATTGATCAACAGAAAAGGAGTGGTCTTTCATCATGATAAAGCCAGACCACTTACATCTTTGGCCACTCAGCAAAAATTGAGAGAATTTGGTTGGGAAGTGTTAATGCATCCACTATATAGACCTCACCTTGCCGCCTTAATAGTGCCTTACCCTGCTTGCCAAGCATTGGCAAACGTCTTCAAGCCCCAAGCGTCCACAAATCTCGTTTGGCATTTGGAAGTCGTTTTCATGCTTGTGAATGCGTCAGTGTGTTCCGTACACCCAAGCTTGGCGTACACTGAACTTGTGTCGGCTATTGCGTTTGGTTTAACATACTTTTATTTGAAATACAAGCAAAGTAATACAAAAACAAGGAAAGCTCGACGAATCCTGTTTTTTTTTTCAATGCTTGCGAAAACTTGTCAACAACGCTTCTTTTTTAGTTTTTAATTCTTTTACTGGCTTTCCCGTTAATTCGCAAAGACGACTCCAAGCATATGCAACATTCTTTTTATTTTTATGATTAACGTCTTTGGGGTTCCAGATAGATGATTCGCTCTGGTAATATTCCAGAAACGATAAACTCTCTTCGTTCGACCAGCCACTCATTTTAAACAAAGAACTAAACATGCGATCGTCGCGAAATCACAATGGCTACTAAACGTGCCAACCAACCAAACCAACGTGTGAATGCGTCGCAAGCGCTTGCCGCAAGCGCCCTTCGATCTGTGTCCAAAAACAAGTGAATGTTTGAAGAGCCTTGGCAAGCATGGAAAGGCACCATAAGATTTTCTCCTGTTTCGGTCTCTTTATAATTCTTTGGCTAGTTTTAGATTAACATCAAGAGAGGACTGTCAAAACTACTTGTCTCATTTTTTTGATCAAAAATCCCAAGATTTCTGTAGCAACGGGATTATGTCACTACAAGTTATCGAAAAAAATGGCACATATATATTATAATTAAATCTAATTAAACTATGAAGAAATGTCTTGAATTTGTATAAAAAAGCAAAGAAACTTTTTCCCCGGCCTAATATATATAATATGCAGAAAGGTTCGGAAAAATCGATAGCATGATTTGGGTTCGTTTACGCTTGTGGCTAGTAGCGGATTATACTTAAGACAAACTAGGGACGTGCCTAGGGGCGCAAGGTTACAAAGGAGCGCGTGGGGAAGTAAGTTCCACAGTATGGATGTGAAGGCAGAAAATGCCGCGTATATCGCACAGTAGTGGACCGCCAGCCATCGCGATGATGAGGATGACTCGACTTCAGATAAAAGTTTGTTCTGGCACTCGAAGACGTGTTCCCGAGAAGTATTAGCACGGCCGTTGTATGAGTCATCGCCAGTGCTATCGTTTGCATAAAAATTAACGTTATTGGTATGCAACATATGACATATCATTGATATGCAGAAGGAACATTGTAGGCGATAGAAGCCTTGTGGAACACCAGCATTCACAGGTCGCTCGACAACTGACGCTGGAGTTGAGCTTATTAAACATATTTTTTGTGCCTGGGAGAATTCAGAGGATGCTTTGGGTATATTTTGTGACATTCATCAGGAAGCTACAGTACTATGGTGTCAAGAACACAGCGCTTAAACTTATTATTTCATATTTAAGTAATAGAAAGCAGAAGGTTATTATCAATGGTAAAAGTACTTCCGGGTCACCTGTACTAATGGGTGTCCCTCAGGGCTCGATTCTCGGCCCATTCCTGTTTCTGGTGTATACTAATGACTTACCTTCCCTTGTAGGGGATAGTCATGATAAAGTATTATTTGCTGATTATACTTCCTTGATTTTTAAACTTAAACGTCAATCATTTAAATTTGACGAAGTGAATAATGTTATATCAAAATTAGTGCATTGGTTTAACGTTAATCGTTAATAATCTACATTTGAACGGAGATAAAACTAATTGTGTTAAGTTTACAACAACGAATGTTAAAAATCTGAATACCAATGTGTTTTAAATTGAGCCCTGTTGTATCCACTGTTTTTCTTGGCATCACTCTCGACTCTTCAGTGGGCCCCCATATATCCAAATTAGCAAGCAGACTAAGTTCTGCAGCCATTGCTG
Organism: Parnassius mnemosyne; assembly: GCA_963668995.1. Taxonomy (NCBI): domain Eukaryota; kingdom Metazoa; phylum Arthropoda; class Insecta; order Lepidoptera; family Papilionidae; genus Parnassius; species Parnassius mnemosyne. The sequence continues at coordinate 20,730,537 of CAVLGL010000104.1, read as the reverse complement.
TAAAAAAGATTAGAGGTTTCACTAGTGTCGCGACAGCTAGATTAGTTTATTTCAGTTATTTCCATAGCATAATGTCTTATGGGATTTTGCTATGGGGAAATGCGGCTGATTCAGAAACTATTTTTGTTTTACAGAAGAGGGCCATTAGAGCTATTTACAATCTAAAACCGAGAGAGTCTCTTAGAGATAAATTTAAAGAAGTAAATATATTAACTTTGGCCTCTCAGTATATTTACGAAAATTTAATGTATGTTCAAAAAAACAAAGGTAGTTTCAGTAAAAGAAGTGATATACAGTCTGTAAACACTAGGAACATACACAAGCTAGTGATACAAGTTTCTCGACTCCACAGAGTCAGTAATTCATTTTTGGGGCAATGTATACGCTATTACAACAAGGTCCCGGAAAGTGTACAGGCTCTCTCTATTAACAAGTTTAAATGTTTTGTTAAGCTGAAACTGTATAAAAAGGTTTATTATAATATAAATAAATATATGGTTGACAATAACCCCTGGGAATGAGGTGGTCGCTTCCAAACTGTTTCTAAAATAAATTTTGTAAATAGTTTGTAATCATTTATATTGTAAAATCTATTTTGAAAAAAAGGTCCCGCTGGGTTTCTTGCTAGTTTTTCCCAGGACAGAGGGTTTTTTTTCGAACCAGTGGTAAAGTAAAAAATGACTTTCAATAAGAATTACACATGTAATGTATATTGAATAAAAAATTATTCTATTCTATTCTAATCCGAGGAGCTAAAAGGGGCATAGACCTGATATTTATTACGGATGAGAGGCCAGCAAAAGGTCCAAGAGGAAAGGTGCATAGTCCTCTACATCTGGAATCCGCGTGGGCCAAGGGACCAGTTGTGTCAGACCATATACCAAGGGAAAATCGTAAGTAGATCTCTCCGCATGATCGGTAGTAGGAGAACCGAGCCATTCGATGGGGTAGGCGTTGAAATCACCAAGAAGCACGATCTTTGCGGATGAGATCAGTACGGAATCTGTAGCCATTTGAACGTGGTTGATACCGTTACCGTACGTGGTCGTACTGCTATGGGACCTATAAAGGCATCCATAGACGCGGGGGTGGTCGTCGCCGTGTCTATGCGTAACCATACGATGGACAGGTCCTGGCCTTCAAAACTACCGAGGCGTCGGGCCCGATGCCAGAGAGTGTTCCAGTTTGTAAAAAGATGTCTCGGTGACAGCGTTGAGGTTTGAATGTAGTCCCCTTGTTGCAGAAATCCACAGTGGGTGTTGGATGAGGTACCGTAGTGATATGCTCCGTTTGCTTCGTGTAGAATGTGCACAGAGCGGAGTTGTGCTTCCCCAAATACGCGGCAATGGTTCTTAGGTAAATATTATGGTGTTAGCTCGCTAGGGGGCTGCAATGATTATTTAGGGTGCAAACGAATGTTCCCATTTATTTCCAAAACGGTTTGCCCGATTTCGATACGGTTTCCTGTAAAGTATTTGTGACTCATGGCGATGGTTTTTAAATAGGTTTTAGGGTGTTATCTCACCAGGGGGCGCTGCAAAAAATATTTTGTGTGGAAACGATTGTCCCCATTGATCTCGAAAACGGTTTAACCAATTTCGATCTGGTTTTCTGTTAATAGTTTGTGACTCATTGACAATTATTCTTAGATTGGTGTTATGGTGTTAGCTCGCCAGGGGCGCTGCAATAAAAAAAAATCACTCGTTAAAATGAATTGTAGCGAATTTTTTTCTCGGGACGGCTCGACCGATTTGGATGCGGTTATCGATATCTTATTACATACTAGCGATCTGCCCCGGCTTCGCACGGGTGATTTCTGGATTTCGTCAACTTCGCCACCTACCGGGTCTATTGTGAATCTAAACGGTCAAATCAATTTAATCACACACACAAAATTTCATGAAAATCGGTCCAGCCGTTTAGATGGAGTTCAGTTACATACACACGAACAGAACAATTATATATTATATAAATACAACCTAATAGGTACAAAAAGGTCGGAAGGACTAAGGAAAGACAAATAATTAGTTGTTTATAATGACAGACCCCGCGTCAAATCAACCCTTTTAAAAACTCTTTTTAATTTTATCTTTCGTGACTTACTTCCTTTTGGTCAGAGGTATTTCAAATGTTTATTTAATCCTTTTTAGATTACAACTTTAACATCCGTCGTGGGTTTTTTCAAAATTTTAAAATTTTGCTTTTGTGATATGTGATTTCGATTTTAAGATTTAGTGACTAACTGGTGACTTTCATATACCAAGATTGAAAATTGCTCCAACGAACCGGAGTTATTCAAATGTATGAGGGAGGATTCTGGCTTGAAGATTATAATAGATTAACTCCAGAATACCTATGCCTTCCGCTATGAAAAATGTTTTAAGATTTACTGACTGTAATTTAAAGAAATCAATTTGATTTATCAGGTAGAACTTAATGGAAACGTTATTTAAAGTGCTTTGCATACAATGTTTTTGCGATGTGTAGTTGTAGCATTAAACTACTTACGAGAAATTAATAAAAGGTAGTCCTTCCCCAGTCGAGCCGGCCCATTTATGCTACTATATTCGAACCATAATATAATTGTAGCGTGGTTTTACCGCGTTTATATCTTGATAGGCGATCCTCCAGACCTTCCTGGCTACCTTTCGCTGCGGGGGCAAAAGGAAGGTTATCCTGGGGGATCCTGGTGTCCTGGGATCTCCGTTCGGAGCACATTTTAGGCCCCTCCATTGCTCTCCTCGGTTAGAAACACTTCCCAGGGCAGCACTTACTTTCTTTTTAAAAAAAATGGATGCATTGTTAAGCAGGGAAATTGTGACTATTAGTTAGTAGGCACGGGTGCTTCGGAGATTATCTGTGTAAGATCGGATGTGAAGTGACGGCGAACTGCTTTCACAATGGTGGTTGATGTCAGGGCTCAACGTCCCACACGCTCACTGTATGTCCTGGTCAACCGGAACATTTGATCCTTACCAGCAGTCATGTTGGTGATGCAGAGCGGCAATTCATTATGGGCCGCAGCTACCTTCGATGAGCCCGCAATGGTCCAGAGAAAGGATGTTGAGTGGGATCGGGAGGGAGCAGTCCCCATATCGAGACGACGTCACTAAGGCGTTTATCACGGCCCTTCCCATGATGATGGTGTTCACTTACCAGAAACGCTAACTCTGAGGTTGAGGGTATTCGGGGCAGAAGCTCAGACTCTTAACTTTAAAAATACTACTAATAAAGCAACAAAACGTCTCCGGTTTCTGTGATGTTAGTGCTGTTAGCCTATACGGCTCTTATAGTCTCATCGGACTCAGAAAGGCCCCGAGAGGCGATTAAATGTTTTCCCACATTTAGTTAAGTACTATAGCCTTTGCATGTCGAAAACATGGGTAGCACGATGTTGTCACCCGTCAGGCATACAAATTAACTAGCTGTCCCCCGCGACTTCACCCGCGTGTAATTTAGGGTTTTAATTGAGTTGCGCGGAACTCTAATTCTTTTTTTTCATCAGCTATTTGCCAGTGGAAATCCCGTCGAAGTCGATCCAACCGTTTCGGAGATTAGCCGGAACAAACAGACAGACACAAAGACAGGCATAAGTTTTCAAAATTGTGATTCTGTTGTAAGTACCGTATATACTTTTATATGCATTTAGTAAAAAGCTGCTATTTTGACATTACAAAAAGACACTTCAATATAGGTAATGCTGACATATTTCATTTCTCACTTATCATTCTTCAACCCTCCATCTACGTTCTCAGCTTTGTCAGGGCCTGAGGTAGAGGTACGTAGTATTATTATTTATTCTGTGCCTGAGGTCAGGGCAGTTCTTTTTTGTTCTTTGGTAATGGGCTCGCAAAGTATATTTGCCAGTGTCAAGTAATAGGAAATTATCTTTTATTATAATTTTTTCAAACACTTCCCCACAATAATATGTTAATGCTTCAGATTGCGGTTGTTTTAGTATTTCGACGACAACTTAAGCCAGAGGCCAGGCAACAACTGGCCTAAGACAGTTGATAAAGATAGTATCTCAAGTTCTTCAGGCGCCTAGGACAAAATAACTTGAAGTAACAAATATCATCAATGGAGCAGCTGTTTCGTTGTTTCCACTAATAGTTCACATGCGCACTCAATACACAAAACCGCATGAATTTTCCCAAATAAAATCCATTTCAAACCATTATTTTCAAAGATAAAACAGGAACAAAAATCCTCCTAAGGTAAAGTTACCGCCAAAGCCAAAGCTACGCAAGTACTTTCAGTATATGGAGTGTAGAGTAGAAGGAGAACCATCTTATAAGGAGCGAAGGTTGAAAAAGTGTCCTACTATTTACTGTAAATAGAGGTTCCAAAACCTACCACAATAGCGCTGGCGTCTGAAAAACTACGATATGAAGATAGCTGTTAGGAACGGAGTGAAGTCAGCTGAATTCAAATATTTCATGACTAGAGTAGTTAGTAAAACGCCAATATACAAAATCTCAACTATTTACGTAGTACAAAACCAAGCGGATTGATCGGTCCTTATTTATTTCTCCATCTTACTCTAAATACTTTTGGCGCTTCTTTTTTAATTTATCCTATGCTACTGCAGCGCCACCCTTATTGGACACGTTTTTAGGGACACTTTTCATATACAGAGATGGTCCTCCTTCTACTCTACACTCCATATTTCAGTAGAATCTACTAGTTAGTCTTTGGCAAGTACGCTTAATTAGTCTGTGGCCAAAACTTCCTTCGGGTCGGGTCTCCGGGTCACAACCCCCCTTCTCCAGCCTACGATTTTAAGTATATATATATATCTTCTCCAGCCTACGATTTTAAGTATATATATATATATATACTTAAAATCGTAGGCTGGAGAAGGGGGGTTGTGACCCGGAGACCCGACCCGAAGGAAGTTTTGGCCACAGACTAATTAAGCGTACTTGCCAAAGACTAACTAGTAGATTCTACTGAAATATGGAGTGTAGAGTAGAAGGAGGACCATCTCTGTATATGAAAAGTGTCCCTAAAAACGTGTCCAATAAGGGTGGCGCTGCAGTAGCATAGGATAAATTAAAAAAGAAGCGCCAAAAGTATTTAGAGTAAGATGGAGAAATAAATAAGGACCGATCAATCCGCTTGGTTTTGTACTACGTAAATAGTTGAGATTTTGTATATTGGCGTTTTACTAACTACTCTAGTCATGAAATATTTGAATTCAGCTGACTTCACTCCGTTCCTAACAGCTATCTTCATATCGTAGTTTTTCAGACGCCAGCGCTATTGTGGTAGGTTTTGGAACCTCTATTTACAGTAAATAGTAGGACACTTTTTCAACCTTCGCTCCTTATAAGATGGTTCTCCTTCTACTCTACACTCCATATACTGAAAGTACTTGCGTAGCTTTGGCTTTGGCGGTAACTTTACCTTAGGAGGATTTTTGTTCCTGTTTTATCTTTGAAAATAATGGTTTGAAATGGATTTTATTTGGGAAAATTCATGCGGTTTTGTGTATTGAGTGCGCATGTGAACTATTAGTGGAAACAACGAAACAGCTGCTCCATTGATGATATTTGTTACTTCAAGTTATTTTGTCCTAGGCGCCTGAAGAACTTGAGATACTATCTTTATCAACTGTCTTAGGCCAGTTGTTGCCTGGCCTCTGGCTTAAGTTGTCGTCGAAATACTAAAACAACCGCAATCTGAAGCATTAACATATTATTGTGGGGAAGTGTTTGAAAAAATTATAATAAAAGATAATTTCCTATTACTTGACACTGGCAAATATACTTTGCGAGCCCATTACCAAAGAACAAAAAAGAACTGCCCTGACCTCAGGCACAGAATAAATAATAATACTACGTACCTCTACCTCAGGCCCTGACAAAGCTGAGAACGTAGATGGAGGGTTGAAGAATGATAAGTGAGAAATGAAATATGTCAGCATTACCTATATTGAAGTGTCTTTTTGTAATGTCAAAATAGCAGCTTTTTACTAAATGCATATAAAAGTATATACGGTACTTACAACAGAATCACAATTTTGAAAACTTATGCCTGTCTTTGTGTCTGTCTGTTTGTTCCGGCTAATCTCCGAAACGGTTGGATCGACTTCGACGGGATTTCCACTGGCAAATAGCTGATGAAAAAAAAGAATTAGAGTTCCGCGCAACTCAATTAAAACCCTAAATTACACGCGGGTGAAGTCGCGGGGGACAGCTAGTTAATTTGTATGCCTGACGGGTGACAACATCGTGCTACCCATGTTTTCGACATGCAAAGGCTATAGTACTTAACTAAATGTGGGAAAACATTTAATCGCCTCTCGGGGCCTTTCTGAGTCCGATGAGACTATAAGAGCCGTATAGGCTAACAGCACTAACATCACAGAAACCGGAGACGTTTTGTTGCTTTATTAGTAGTATTTTTAAAGTTAAGAGTCTGAGCTTCTGCCCCGAATACCCTCAACCTCAGAGTTAGCGTTTCTGGTAAGTGAACACCATCATCATGGGAAGGGCCGTGATAAACGCCTTAGTGACGTCGTCTCGATATGGGGACTGCTCCCTCCCGATCCCACTCAACATCCTTTCTCTGGACCATTGCGGGCTCATCGAAGGTAGCTGCGGCCCATAATGAATTGCCGCTCTGCATCACCAACATGACTGCTGGTAAGGATCAAATGTTCCGGTTGACCAGGACATACAGTGAGCGTGTGGGACGTTGAGCCCTGACATCAACCACCATTGTGAAAGCAGTTCGCCGTCACTTCACATCCGATCTTACACAGATAATCTCCGAAGCACCCGTGCCTACTAACTAATAGTCACAATTTCCCTGCTTAACAATGCATCCATTTTTTTTAAAAAGAAAGTAAGTGCTGCCCTGGGAAGTGTTTCTAACCGAGGAGAGCAATGGAGGGGCCTAAAATGTGCTCCGAACGGAGATCCCAGGACACCAGGATCCCCCAGGATAACCTTCCTTTTGCCCCCGCAGCGAAAGGTAGCCAGGAAGGTCTGGAGGATCGCCTATCAAGATATAAACGCGGTAAAACCACGCTACAATTATATTATGGTTCGAATATAGTAGCATAAATGGGCCGGCTCGACTGGGGAAGGACTACCTTTTATTAATTTCTCGTAAGTAGTTTAATGCTACAACTACACATCGCAAAAACATTGTATGCAAAGCACTTTAAATAACGTTTCCATTAAGTTCTACCTGATAAATCAAATTGATTTCTTTAAATTACAGTCAGTAAATCTTAAAACATTTTTCATAGCGGAAGGCATAGGTATTCTGGAGTTAATCTATTATAATCTTCAAGCCAGAATCCTCCCTCATACATTTGAATAACTCCGGTTCGTTGGAGCAATTTTCAATCTCGGTATATGAAAGTCACCAGTTAGTCACTAAATCTTAAAATCGAAATCACATATCACAAAAGCAAAATTTTAAAATTTTGAAAAAACCCACGACGGATGTTAAAGTTGTAATCTAAAAAGGATTAAATAAACATTTGAAATACCTCTGACCAAAAGGAAGTAAGTCACGAAAGATAAAATTAAAAAGAGTTTTTAAAAGGGTTGATTTGACGCGGGGTCTGTCATTATAAACAACTAATTATTTGTCTTTCCTTAGTCCTTCCGACCTTTTTGTACCTATTAGGTTGTATTTATATAATATATAATTGTTCTGTTCGTGTGTATGTAACTGAACTCCATCTAAACGGCTGGACCGATTTTCATGAAATTTTGTGTGTGTGATTAAATTGATTTGACCGTTTAGATTCACAATAGACCCGGTAGGTGGCGAAGTTGACGAAATCCAGAAATCACCCGTGCGAAGCCGGGGCAGATCGCTAGTATGTAATAAGATATCGATAACCGCATCCAAATCGGTCGAGCCGTCCCGAGAAAAAAATTCGCTACAATTCATTTTAACGAGTGATTTTTTTTTATTGCAGCGCCCCTGGCGAGCTAACACCATAACACCAATCTAAGAATAATTGTCAATGAGTCACAAACTATTAACAGAAAACCAGATCGAAATTGGTTAAACCGTTTTCGAGATCAATGGGGACAATCGTTTCCACACAAAATATTTTTTGCAGCGCCCCCTGGTGAGATAACACCCTAAAACCTATTTAAAAACCATCGCCATGAGTCACAAATACTTTACAGGAAACCGTATCGAAATCGGGCAAACCGTTTTGGAAATAAATGGGAACATTCGTTTGCACCCTAAATAATCATTGCAGCCCCCTAGCGAGCTAACACCATAATATTTACCTAAGAACCATTGCCGCGTATTTGGGGAAGCACAACTCCGCTCTGTGCACATTCTACACGAAGCAAACGGAGCATATCACTACGGTACCTCATCCAACACCCACTGTGGATTTCTGCAACAAGGGGACTACATTCAAACCTCAACGCTGTCACCGAGACATCTTTTTACAAACTGGAACACTCTCTGGCATCGGGCCCGACGCCTCGGTAGTTTTGAAGGCCAGGACCTGTCCATCGTATGGTTACGCATAGACACGGCGACGACCACCCCCGCGTCTATGGATGCCTTTATAGGTCCCATAGCAGTACGACCACGTACGGTAACGGTATCAACCACGTTCAAATGGCTACAGATTCCGTACTGATCTCATCCGCAAAGATCGTGCTTCTTGGTGATTTCAACGCCTACCCCATCGAATGGCTCGGTTCTCCTACTACCGATCATGCGGAGAGATCTACTTACGATTTTCCCTTGGTATATGGTCTGACACAACTGGTCCCTTGGCCCACGCGGATTCCAGATGTAGAGGACTATGCACCTTTCCTCTTGGACCTTTTGCTGGCCTCTCATCCGTAATAAATATCAGGTCTATGCCCCTTTTAGCTTTTAGCTGTTAGGAACGGAGTGAAGTCAGCTGAATTCAAATATTTCATGACTAGAGTAGTTAGTAAAACGCCAATATACAAAATCTCAACTATTTACGTAGTACAAAACCAAGCGGATTGATCGGTCCTTATTTATTTCTCCATCTTACTCTAAATACTTTTGGCGCTTCTTTTTTAATTTATCCTATGCTACTGCAGCGCCACCCTTATTGGACACGTTTTTAGGGACACTTTTCATATACAGAGATGGTCCTCCTTCTACTCTACACTCCATATTTCAGTAGAATCTACTAGTTAGTCTTTGGCAAGTACGCTTAATTAGTCTGTGGCCAAAACTTCCTTCGGGTCGGGTCTCCGGGTCACAACCCCCCTTCTCCAGCCTACGATTTTAAGTATATATATATATATATATATATATATATATATATATATATATATATAAATACTGACAGGTGGATTTCAAATTGCACATCTCAAAAATATTAATTATTTAAACTGCACCCATGTAGTTTAGAAATAAAAAAGAGTTAAAGATCGCTCAACTTATAACGTCGATATTACTTCAAACTACTAGAATTGGGTACTTTAATAAGTAATTGCACAATCGTTAAAAATGCATTAAATTTGAATTGCATCCATTGATGCAACACTTTGTCATGTTGTTTTTGCTCAATTACCCTTTACTAATGAACAAACAAGCTCCAAAATAGTAAAAATTCACTGTAACACTGAAAAATAACTCCGAACAAAGCTTAGATGACAGACGAACTACCACAAATGAACCAGACTAACTAGTAGATACTAACCGAAAATGAACGTCATCCTAAAATGGCGTTATGCTTCAAGGAGGAGCTTGGTGACATTATGAAAACTGTCAAAAGAAAATTGAAGTCTAAGATATGTATAGTGCCACCAACTTATCTGTGAACTGACAGCTTGGCGCTTCTGCGCTGAAGTGTTGCCAGTTCGGAAATATTCCCATCTAAGGGTCTTATATTCCTACATAGAGTCCACATACAAGGGTAATAAATTAGTCACGGAATAAAAAGACTAGAACACAGATTTAACAGATATATGTCCAAGAACAAGAAGAAACAAAAATATCATAATTGAACAATTTAAACTTTAATTAAATAAAATGCCTTTATGCCTTTTTACCGGGCGTTGTAATTTGCGTTCCTGTGGTTTATGCGGTTTCCGGTTCTTTAACTATTTTGGAAATGAATCCTTGACTAACATCTGAAAAAGAAATGAATTGCATTAACCAATCCATTTATCGGAAATACGAAAGGAAGGAACAAAACATAGCAATACCATGAAGCTAATACAAAGGGGAGACGGCATAAGCAACTGTGCACTGTGATTCTAAGTAGGTCCTGACGTCATCATAGTGGGCGTGGCTTTAGTTAGTATACTGTCAGCATTCGTCCTGTGCGCTTATGTGTTGAAAAAATCGCAAATCGGTGTATTTTCGTAGTATTAATAAGAAAAGGATGAAGTGTTGTGTTTTATTGTGTAAAAACTATTCAGATAGACGCTCTGATGTTATGGATGGCATCACATTTCATTTGTAAATATTGTTACACCTAATTTATTAAAATAGTTCTAGAAAAATCTCTTTGCGTCGGCTTTCAAATATAATTAAATATATTCGACACTAGATGGCGACACTTTGTGTCATGTGAACTAAAAATGTAAAGGTAGAGCTCAGTATTGGTAAAATAATCATACGAAGGTGCTGAAATTTGTTTTGCATTCAGACATAAAGAAATTTTAATCGCAAAATATCATTTTTATAGTTTATAATCATTTTGAGAACAGGCCGTATTCTCGTCAAGTAAACCTCATAAAAATGACAAAAAGACAGGGCCCTAATTAGATTTCAATTATTTTTCCCAGTAATCCAACTTTTAATATTAAATGCAGGAAATTGTACTTAGGCTGATTTTTACATATGCAAAGAATCACTTAAATACAATTTAATGTTCTTAGATTGGCATTCAAAAAGTGCATTCGGATGCCTGATTTGGAATAAAATATTTATATTTTAATTGATTTGTAAATAAAATTATATTAATTATAATAATTTGTCTATTATTTGTTCTCCCTCAGAGATATTAAGTAGTATAACCCACATATAAATAATAACCCAGCCGTTTCTGCGTGAAAAAATTACACATACTTACTGTGGAATAAGCTCAAGGAGACAGAAAGAGCACACAAAATTTCGCCTTTATAATATTAGTGAGATAAGTAGGATATTTAATTCCAAATTAAATATCCTACTTAATATTGAACATAGAATATTTAGTTTCAAAGAGACTTTATTTTATGGATAAAATAAATATTTCTTGGTTGACTTTCACGAAATGATAAACATATTTAAATTGTATTTAAGTGATTCTTTGCATATAGAATGTCACTTAAATATAACTTAACATTTCATAAAAATCAGCCAAGTACAATTTCCTTCATTTTAATATTGAATGTTGGGTTACTGGGTAAAATAAATGAATTCTAATTGCAGCCCTGTCTTTTTGTTATTTTTTATGAGGTTTACTTGACGATAGATGGCGGCCTGTTCCCAAGATTATTATGAAAACTATGAAAATATTATTTTGGCGATTAAAATTTCTTTGTCTGAATGTATTTGCTGCATGAGATAGACGCTCCGATGCTATGGATGGCGTCACATTTCATTTTTAAGTAATTTTACACCTGATTTATTAAAATAGTTCTAGAAAAATCTCTTTGCGTCGGCTTTCAAATATAATTAAATATATTCCACACTAGATGGCGACACTTTGTGTCCTGTGACCTAAAAATATAAAGGTACGTAGAGCTCAGTAATGATAAAATAATCATACGAAGGTGCTGAAATTTCTTTGCATTCAGACATAAAGAAAATTTAATCGCCAAAGTGTTATTTTTAAAGTTTTTAACATTTTGTGGACATGCCGCCATCTACCGTCAAGGTAGCTAAGCTACATTGCAACATCGATATGGAAAGATTCGAGTAGTTTTACTATTTATCGGTAGATGTAGATAGTGTAGTGGGCGGGGCTTTGCATCCCCTCACCCCGCAAATTGTCACGCGTTGTTACATAGTGAAATTTAATTACAACGTCTCCTCTTTGTATTTGCTTCATGAGCAATACTGACCTGTAGCAGCTGATACTCTTTTATAGACCTGATTGAAAGGCATTATTGGTGCTTACCCTCGAGCTTCTTGCTCACAAAAATTTAATACTTATAAAATAATGTTTCGGGCATCACTTTAATGGTTTTCGGCATTTTTTATTTTTCTATAAACTCTCAAAACAATAACGTATCGAGTGACATTTAATTAAATGGCGGCTGTAGTTCACAATTTTGCCGCAGCTGTCAGTTCACAGATAAGTTGGTGGGACTATACTTATCTTTTTTTACATTTGAAAATCATGAAGCGTGAGAATGAGACAGATATATTTTTGTTGGCAAGGTTCATGTTTGCATGTTATTTGTATAACCAAAAATGTATATGCAATTTACAGTTTATCCTCTATTTTTCTTATATCTATGATATAGTCCTGTACATGACAGTTACCATACTCTTTGGTCACGACTTGCTTCTTTCAACTTAGCTTCTCTTACTATACTTAGTCTTTGCCATTAGGGGTGTCCATCTATAAAATACATTGATGTTGTATTCGATTTGTTTTATTGAAAATATATGTTGACGTTTTTTGATGCAACACTTAATATTTGCAACATCAACTTTTGCAACATCGAATACTCTTAGGTGATAAGCAGGCTACACTGTGCCCCGCGCCATTAAAAATATAGTACCTAACTGCCTCATACTGCCTCTGACTTATTCGATATTTTGTATGAAAGTACATCAATATGTCGAACTTTCCTTTGCTTTGCAAAATATCGAATACCATTCGATATATAGAACAGCGAATTCGAACAGGTTTGAAATATCATTGTACATTAAATATAATAAAATTAAGTTAATTAAATTTACTATAATAAGCAACAGGGGCCACCACCGGTTCGGAGGGGAATAGCCATATGTAGGCTTTCTTAGTCAAAGTGTAAGTTCATGTAGGCCTAAGCGTACAATTAAACTAGTTGCAGCCGCACTGCTCAATAGAGTAAATCTAGTTGCGCAGCTGAATCATAAAATGAGATCAACCATGTCAAATTAACAAAAAAAAATTACGTTACCTCTCAAATATTTTAATTTCTAATCACATTATTACTGTTGACTTCTTTTTAGACTTTAAAATTACAATAATAACGGTCGTGTTGTTTTGGATTTTTTAGCAACACAGGCCGCTCGCCTTCAATATTCAGATCGATCGAGCGACTAATCCGAGTCTATATCTGAGTTATAACATACATATGTGTGTCTGAAAACTTAATTTATTTGTTATATGTGAGTTTCGTACTGACAAACTTTTATATAAGTGTGCGCAGACATCCCCCCGTAAGAACTGACAAACAGCTTTGTGTCGGAGAAAATTGCTATCACTATTCCCTTTGTCTCCACCAGTGGCACGTGTTGCTCTATGTAGCAAATAGAATAATAAATCATCCCTCATTCTTATCATCCTCATTAAAAAAATTGAAGGAATGGCAATCTCCCTAAAATATCAAATCTTAAATCGATTGGAATCAAAATCTAAAGAATTGATTTAGTAAATAATTGAAGTCTAGAAGGATTAAAAAAAAGTTAAAGTATAATAATGCCAACGAAATTACAAATCACCACCAAAATCGTGCCGCAGGATTTTAAAGCCAAGACAAAGTCTGTCCGATCTCTATATTTGTTTAGGTGCGTTCAACTATATTTATAATATGTGTATCGATCCATTGTCTAAGATCGATTAATATACTTAGGTCTGCAAAATCGATTATTATATTAGTTAGGCCTGCAAAATCGATTCTTCGCTCATTCGATGTGAGATCGGCATCACTCTACCTTTGCCTAACCCTATCTACATATTTGGCATCAAATCTTAAATCGATTGGAATCAAAATCTAAAGAATTGATTTAGTAAATAATTGAAGTCTAGAAGGATTAAAAAAAAGTTAAAGTATAATAATGCCAACGAAATTACAAATCACCACCAAAATCGTGCCGCAGGATTTTAAAGACAAGACAAAGTCTGTCCGATCTCTATATTTGTTTAGGTGCGTTCAACTATATTTATAATATGTGTATCGATCCATTGTCTAAGATCGATTAATATGCTTAGGTCTGCAAAATCGATTAATATATTAGTTAGGCCTGCAAAATCGATTCTTCGCTCATTCGATGTGAGATCGGCATCACTCTACCTTTGCCTAACCCTATCTACATATTTGGCATTTTATCTTTGTCACTTGTCAGTTGTCAGTTCTTTAATGGCGACCGCTAGTGGTGGTCCGTGTTGAGAGAATTAATATAATATTTATTATTTAGAACTTTGGTAATTCCGTGTTTACATAAACATGACCGGAATTTTGCCCACGTACCAACGCTTTGTAAATGGAGTCCCCGTACCATCCATTTCTCGGCGATCGTTTCGCCTCCGTGAGAAATATTTGATAGTTTCTGTACTTTTGACATTCGCGATCGTGTGGTTAGGCGCACTTTTCTACTTGCCAGAGTTTAAAAATTCCACTAGTGTGAATGATAGTGTTTATAATGTGTATAAACGTATACAAAAAGCCGGTCCGGAGCTTCTTATGCCACCACCTGTTATGCGTAATGAGGTGGGAGAATTTGCTGCTGCAGGAATTGTTCGTCACGGCGAGGAAGGAGATGATCCTCATATAGTTGAAGATAGAAACCGTTTGCGAGCAAAAATTGAAGAAGACATGGGAATGAAAGTTTTGGAGAGACCACAGTTTGATGTAGCACCTTCCGCATCGTCTTCGAAGGGACCCAGCAAACCGCCAGTAGATGCTTTAGAAGAGCCTGCGGTGGAAAATAATGCTGCTAATAAGGATGCGTCACCAGCCGGTCCAAAAGTGGAAGGTTCTGGAACTAAATATGTAGCTATTGCTTTAAAACCTGGATCAGATCCTGAGCAGAGGAATAAACTGGAAACTGTAAAAGAGGTAAGGTTTGAACTACTCATTAATTTGTTTAGGATACAATTCAGCTTTGAAATAATGTACATGGAACTCAAAGTAATTTCAAATTTGTATAATATCATTATTAATATTTTCAATTCATTCATCAATATATTAATGGAAAATTTTGAAGAATCAACAGTGTAAGAGAATCATACAGTTCACTTACTGTATAGTCATACATATGATATTGTAAGTTCTTTTTCATAATATCTATACTCTCATTCCTGTCACCCAGAGGGATAGGCAGAGACTACAAACTTCCATTTGGCACATTCTAGACTAGACATACATCTCTGACTCTGACGTACAAACTTTTTACACCTATCCATCTTATCATTCATCCATGCCATGCCAATTGGGATTTCACATTTCACTTCATGCCCCTCCAGGAGACAACTTGACTGCTGGCAAGCACGTCACCACTTTTATGCCTGGAGATTACTTGCACCCCTGCCCATTTTTTATTTCTATTCAATATAGATTATTATTAGATATTACTTATTGAGTAATTTATTTTATTTACCACTGAACTTACTTCGGAAAATACCTCTGTCCTGGGAAGAACCAGACACCCAGTGTAACTATATTTTTTTGACATATATTATAACTTTACAATAATTTTGTACACTTATTTATATGAATTGTAATAGAACCAGCATAGTAGCAATCATCACCTCATTCCCAGGGGTTATTTTGATTCATGTATTCCTTAATATTATAATAACCCTTTTTATACAATTTTTCGTCAATAAATATTTTAAACTTGATAATTGACAAACTTTGAATGTTTGCTAGGATTTTGTTGCAAAAGCGCACACATTGCCCTATAAATGAATTACTAATTCTATAGTTCTAATAACTGGCATTACAGGCTTTTATTTGTACCTAGTGCTTAAGGTATGAACATCTTTACTCTTATCAAAGCTATTCATGTTTTATGTACAAACATTACATTTTCATAAATATATTGCAATTTTAACTTTAAGTATGTAATATGTTTATTTCTTTAAACTTTTCTCTGAGGGACTAGAATTTAAGTTATAAATTGCCCATATGGCCCTCTATTGCAAAACAAATATGGTTTCAATGTCAGTTATGTTACCCCATAGCAAAATTTCATTAGACATTAAGCTATGAAAGTAACTACAATAAACTAGCTGTTTCAACATTGGTGAGAAGACTTCTAATCTTTCTTAAAGCATATACTGTAAAACTAAATAAAATTAAATAATTTATAAAGTGTTGGGAACTCGTTGTCATTTTTCCAAATCATGGTGTGAAAAAGGGATGGTAGGTTCTTACACAGCTAGAGCTAGAATCACATGGCTAGAGCTGCTATCTTTTTATTATGTTTCTTGTACAAAATAAATAAATGAAATTCTTCAACTATGTCAATTATCCAAAGTCTAGCATTTCTAAGATAAAATGTTTATTCTCTTATTGGGACTGTGGTATCTAATACATTACTTAAGCCAATATTCATGGCTTAATCATATTACATCTAGATATGTACTAACTTTGCTTGATTCAAAGGGGATTACAATATAATACTGTAGTGATACCCAAAGTAAGGTCCCTTGACTAAAGTCTGTTTCTAGGGTTGGTGGTGTACACACAATGACCTTTAGCATGCTGTAGAATAACCATTATTTTTACTACTATCCCACTTCGATTTTTATCTATTACTTTCTGTTTAATCTATTGATGTAGCACCTTCCGGTACACTCTAAACCTGCACCTTCAGGTATACTCTATACCTGATACATAACATACATAATTTTATATATATTATTTAGGTTATATAACTATATATTTATTTTTACATGCATGGTATGTATATTTTAATATTTACATTCACAAATAGATATTCTTAAATTTTTATGGCATCTGCTTAAGTTTCTCTGCTTAGCTTGTGGTTGACTGGTAGAGAATGCCTAAAGGCATTAAGTGTGCCAATTGTACATTTTAAGGGGCGTTTGTAATAATATGCTTAATGACTATAAAATACAAAAATGAGACAGAAAATAGAAATAACAAAGCCCACAGTTCCCAATAAACATTTACAATTATTTTAGACTTTTATCATTGACACAAGGCCCAATTAAATAAATGTTGAAACAGATTTATTATCTCTGAATGGCAAAGGTTTTCATGTACTCTGTATTATGTAATGCAGTAAGAAGTGACAGCAGTTAAGAAATGTTGGGAGAGTGATACACATTGTAAGCAGATGTACTAACACAATGTATGTTGCACTAGCAGTATAAGATACATTTAAATCAATCATAGGCCTCTTTCTGCACTACTGTGACTAAGTATTTTTGTGTGTATACAGAATTTGTAGTATTATTTAGGTCAACTATGTTTTTCAACATCTAGCAACATCTTGGGATTGATCCTGGCATCTCAAAATATGTAACTCTGAAGGTAATAACCACATGTCATCTAAAGAAGGTGTGAGTTTGTTTCCTATGGTACTGCACACAAACTCAGCACAAAGGATCCCTGTAAGACTTATAGCAAGGAGATGCTAATTAAAGGAATTATTCATTCCGTCAGAATGCTCGGAATAGTCAAATTATTGATTTATTCAAAAGTATATAATATACTGATTTGTTTATTCTCTGTAAAGAGGGTTTTGATTCAATGGATTATTTGGCATAAAATGCCTTAAATTATATCTGAATGTCATACTGTAGAGACAACATTCCACAGGTGCCTGTCAAAACCTGTTTTCACTCTATTATAATATTGATATTATTCACAGATTTTTTTTTATAGATAGGGTGTGATAAATGAGCACAATCCACCTGATGGTAAGTGAATGCTGCCCATAGACATCTATATAATTTATCTTCGATTAAGAATCATAATGCAGATGCTTTATCACCCCTGAGGGCTACAATGGAATGCCTTGTTTCAAGTAAAAAGGGTCTTTGGTTCTCTACACTCACCACACGAAACACAGCAGCATGAAGCTGCTATATTACGCTGGTATTCTGTGAGAGCGTGGTTAAGCTAACCCATTTGTGCTACAACCATAATACGGCTGCAGCATGGCTCTACCACATGAACATATTCTTAGTAAATGTCATGTTCAAAATGTACAAAAATGAAAATGTACCCATTTAATATTTTTTGGTTTATTGTACTTATTCCCAGTAAGGTTATTATGTGCTATTTGGGTGTAATTACGAGCATGTAGGAAGTATTGTGATTGTTGAGCTTCACAGACCATGACGGAGTATGCAATTGCAGTTCGGTTGAGTTAGGTTTATAATTTTTATGTTATAAATTGTGTTTTATAACATAAAATTTCACAAAATTTGTATTATTATTGTCGATTTTCGGAGATTATCATTTTAACCACTAGCATTCTATTGAAGTTGTAAAGTTAATGTTGCCTTTCCTCTGATACAGCATCACAATTGAGTGATTATGACTTATTTACTCAATTGTAATCTAAATCATACATAGCATAAATCAAAAATATTGTATTTAATTTTAAGCTCTTACATATATACATACATAAGTTCTTATGAATCAGTTGAATAGTTAGTAATAATCTGAAATCTTTTCTATACTAGTAAAATAACGGCTTATATGCATCCTACATAGAGGTACGTAGAGCACCTCTCATTTCTGATGGGTGCAGAAAAAATTCCGTCACACCTATGCCGGTAGTTGTTGGGAGCACTAAGCTCGAAATTGTTGACTAGTATGTTTACATGAGACAAATAGTCCGACTGGGTAACTAGGCAGCGTTCGAGAAACTATGACACATCTTCTCGTTAGACATACCTCAAAACCTGAAAACGAAATTGTACAACCAGTGCGTGTTGCCAGTGATGACTCACGGATCTGAGACATTCAAAAAGACGATTTTTCTTAAATTTTTTATAACAAATTTTTTATAAAAAAAATTCAGTATTATGTTATATATGGCGGTTTAAATTTGTTTTTACAAATTGTTAACTTAATATACAATGAAATTATTTATATAAAAATTTCATTTTTGTGAACATATAGAGAATCAACGGAATTTCGGTTGGGCAGCGTTCGGGAAATTACGGCACATCTTCTCGTAAGGTGTACCTCAAAACTTGAAAACAGGACTGTACAACCAGTGCGTATTGCCAGTGATGACCTATGGTACGTGGTATGAGACGTGGTCCTTCACTGCTGGCCGTATGAGGAAGCTCAAGATCGCTCAACGAGCTATGGAGAGAGCTATGCTCGGGTTTCTCTGCGTGATAAACTTAGAAATGAGGATATCCGCAGTAAAACTAGAGCAATCGACATAGCCCAACGGATTAGTAAGCTGAAGTGGCAGTGGGCCGGCCATATAGCTCGATGAACCGACAACCGATGGGGAAGAAAGATTCTCGAGTGGCAGCCTCGTACCGGTAGGCGAAGTGTAGGGCGACCCCCCGCTAGATGGAGTGACGACCTGGTAAGACATGCAGGCAGTCGATGGATGCAGGTGGCTCAGGACCGTGCTTTGTGGCATTCCTTGGGGAGGCCTATGTTCAGCAGTTGACTTATGAAAGGCTGTAATGATGATGATGATGATTGCAATACTTATGTCTTTTTAAAAAAATCATTATTTACGTGAAATAAAATGTATTTATATTATATATAAAGAATAAATAATAATATATATTATATATAATAAGTTAGTAAGTCTGAAGAAAATAAAACCGAAAACATGAGATATTAGTTCAATAGGTTTTCACGACACAGTTCTTTGAAAGATAAATGTTCCCTCGGTTTTAGAGCCTTGTGGAATATTTAGAGGCGATGGCAGGAGACCCGACGGTATGACATTGGTCCCTTGGGAGACAGGTAAAGCCCTAGTGTGGGATGCTACTTGCGTAGACACTCTGGCAGCCTCTCATCTCAGGGGTACCTCGTTTAGAGCCGGGGTGGCATCAGAGGCAGCTGAACTGAGTAAGTGGCGCAAATATGAGTCTCTGAGAGATAGTCATCTCTATATCTGTATATGTAGTCACATATTGTGCCGTGTGCCATTTGCTATAGAGACTATCGGTCCGTGGGGTCCACGTGCGGTGAAATTCCTAAAGGAACTCCATCCGCGGCTGGTCGTTGCTGCTGGTGATAAGAGGGCTGGTTCTTTTCTCGCTCAAAGGCTAAGTATAGCCATTCAGCGGGGAAACGCAGCCAGTATTCTTGGCTCGATACCGCGGGGTGTAGGACTATATGATAATTAAGTTTCTAGTTTTAGTTTTTTTTTATTATTATAGTTTTTAATATTGTATATAATTGGATTAAAGGTAGATTTAAATTATATTATAATTAATATTTATTATGTGAAAGTTGATATTACAAACCAACTTAATAAAAGGAAAAAATAAATGTTACTATATTCGTAGATTGTCCTAATTTTGTAATACAATGCCGTAAATATAATTAGGAAATTAAATTAAGCTATCTAAACTAGCTAAGAAAAAACGGAACCCTGATAGGATCACTTTGTTGTCCGTCTGTCTGTCTGTCTGTCAAGACCCTTTTTCTCAGGAACGCGTGGAGGTATCAAGCTGAAATTCATATCAAACATTCAATTCTACTGTCCCTTGGAGCTGTGAAAAAAAATCAAACTTCTAAGCCAACGCAATCAAAAAATATAGACAGCCGTTTATGCCGCAAATTGTCGACATTCGCAAGGGAATCAAAACCTACAGGGTACTTCCCGTGAACTCAGAATCTTAAAATTTGGTACGAAGCAACGTATTATAGCACAGATAAAGGAAAAATTGCGAAAAGCATAAATTTTTAGTTACATCGTATAATAAAAATATTTTTAATTATTTTAAACTTATATAGCCACGGATTTGTTGGAAACCCTCGGTGTGCGAGTCCGACTCGCACTTGGCCGGTTTTTTTTGTATAAGATGTAATCTCTAGAATGATAGATGAATGTAACACACTACCAAATGTCGACTTGAAAACAGTGTTGAGATTCAAGCATGTGATAATAAGAAATAAGAAACTTCGAGAGTAGAAACTGTCCCCAAAAACCCATACTAATATTTAGTCTTTGTGGCATTCCTTGGGGAAGGCCTATGTTCAGCAGTGGACTTATGAAGGGCTGTAATGATGATGATGATGTTGAATATTTAGTCATTGACCACAGCTGGAACCTAGCACCATTTATATTAATATAATAACCATGTTATCAAGTTTAGATGCTATAATAAACCAGTAAACATGGCCGTGTTCTCCAAAACCAATCTTATAGAAAATGTCTTAATAATAGGTCTTTACCTATGAAATTGCTTTAAATTTAAATTAATTGTGCAGTACTGGCCATTTTAAATCAAAATAGATTTTGTTTTTCTAAGAATTCTAATTTTGAATTAATTTTATTTTAAAAACATGGAAAGTCTTTTTTCAAAATTAGTAAGTTGTTTATTGATTAGCGTTATGTTTTCATCGCATTTGAATCTTTTTCGTTATCATGGATACTTTAAAAATTCGAGTAATTATGGAAAGTGAGTGCCGTCGTGGCAGCAACGCGGCACAATTAACGACGTTTACGGAGCGAATACTACAAACGAACGCACCACGTTATTTATTTGCCCGGTCCGTTCTAGCAATTTCGACCTGCAAAATGAACCCCGTGGTCGTCAGAAAACTTTGGTCGACAATAACGAATTAAAGGTGACTGTGAAAGCTGATAATACTCAATCTTCGGCTGAATTAGCAGCAGCTTTCGATGTTAGCATCAAAACAATTTCCACAAATCAATTTGCGTCAAATAGACAAGGTAAAAAAGCTTAACACTTTCACTGTCCGGTTTTCAGACACAATAGTAAGACAATTGCAATGACCTATATGTAGTGCACGGGACAGCGAAAGGGTTAACAATTGGGTGCCCTACGAACTCAATGATCGCCAGCGCGATGTGCTTTGCTTTGCTCTGCTCAACAGGCACGCAAACGAAAGAATTTTGAACGGCATTGTTACCTGAGACGAAAAATGGATTCTGTAGGACAATCGCAAGTGGTTGGATCCAGCACTTAAACAATGCCCTAAACGAAAACTTAGGCTCCAGCTGATTTCTTCAAGAATGGTCTCAATAAACTGTCACTGCGTTGTCAAAGATGCATCATCGATTGCATGGGTCATCATAATTACTTTGATTAATAGTAATAAAAAATATAGAAAAAAAAAGTTTTGGGAGAATGTAAGGGAAGTTCTAGATTTAGCTAGGGGAAACGAAAGAATTGTTGTATGTGGTGATTTGAATGGATGGGTTGGTGCCGCTCGACCAGGGTACGAGTCGGTACTTGGAAAGTTTGGCGATAAAAGGGTTAATGATGCTGGCAAGCTTATACTGGCGGTGTGCAAGGAAAAGTGTCTTCTTGTGACAAACACTATGTTTAATCACAAGAAAATCCATATGTATACTAGAGAACGAAAGAATGAGAGAAGTATGATCGATTTGTTCCTGGTGGATGACCGACTGCGAAAACAGGTGATGGATACGCGAGTGTTCAGGGGTGCTGACCTGGGAACGGATCACTATCTAGTGATTACTAGATTTAGAGGTCTGTTCGCGGGTTGGCGCTACCGGACGGCAGTAACATAACCACAGTCGGTCTGTCGCATCCGAAGCTGGAAGCTTCAGGAAGCGGATATTAGGGACAAATATCATGCGAGGGTAGCCGAAAAGCTTGACACCATCGATGGCAGAAAAGAATGTGTAGAACGAACATGGCAGAACCTTAGGGATGGAATGGTAAGTGCAGCGGTAGAAGTGTGTGGAACAATAAAAAGAGGCAGTAGTAAAAGAAGAGATGCAAGAGAGAGAAGATGAAAGAAAGATATAGGCTGCAGAAAGTTCACACGAAAGCACTGATTGAGGAAGTGCGTGAAAGGTGTAGAATGGAAGCAGACGAAAGGTTGTAGCACAACTTTAAGGAGAACTCCAAACTCTTCTGGAAAGAGGTTGGAAGGACCCGAAGTGGTGCGACGGCCTTAAGAATGAACAAAGTGCTTTCGAGAACGAATGACGTCCTCTCAGAAAAATCGGACGTCATGCAGCGATGGAGCGAATTTTATAGAGAAATGTATGCGTGTGATGATCTTAGTGAGGGATCCGGGGATGACGCCGTGACTGGTACGCCAGACCCGGACCTCGATGACACTGAGGTCATCAGTATGAAAGAGATTGAACGTGCGATTCGAAGTTTGAAATGTGGTAAAGCTGCGGGACTAGACAGAGCTACTGCTGAAATGGTCAAGTATGGTGAGCTTCGCGTCTGGGACAGCTTTCATCTGCTGTGCAATTTGTGCTGGCGGACGGGGGATGTCCCGGATGATTGGCGATCCGCAGTCATTGTGCCTTTATATAAAGGTAAATGTTCACATTTTGACTGCGGGTGCTATCGGGCGATCAGCTTGACCAGTTTAGCAAGTAAAGTTTACTCGAAGGTTTTGACACGTAGGATGCAAGAGAAATCGGAAAGATTTCTATGGGAGGCACAATGCGGATTTAGACCTGGAAGAGGATGCACGGATCAAATGTTTTCTCTCCGCATGATCACGGAAAAGCTTCTGGCTGCTAACCAGAAGATTTTCTGTGCTTTTGTGGATCTTGAGAAAGCATTTGATAAGGTTGTAAGGAAGAAAATGTGGGAACTGTTGCCGGGGTATGGTGTGGATGGTCGATTGCTAAGGGCTGTGCAGTCTCTTTACTGTGACTGTAAAGCCTGTGTGCGGGTAGGGCATGACCTGTCACCCATGTTTAACGTCCAAACGGGCGTAAAGCAGGGTTGTGTCATGTCTTCCTGGCTGTTCATACTGTATCTCGACAGCTGTTTACAGAAGTTGTTTGGGTGTGAAATTGGGTGACATTAAAGTAAATTGTCTGCTGTATGCTGATGATGCAGTGCTTATTGCACCATCAGAGGCAGAACTGCAGGCATTAGTCACGTGTATGAAAGAGGAATGTGAAATTAAAGGTCTCCGTTTGAATGCTAATAAAACTAAGGTTCTGGTATTTGAAAGGGACGAAGAGAGAACGAAGTGTGAAATATGGGTAAATCAGGAATGTCTAGAACAGGTAAATGAAATTGTATACTTGGGGAGTGCTTTTAGCCGGGATGGAAGATGTGATTTAGATGTGGACAGGCGTGTCGCTGCCGGGAACAAAGTCAATGGTGCCCTGACTGCGTTAGTCAAAAGGCAAGGCGTAGCGAAGAGTGCACGCCTTGCAATACATAACGCAGTGTTGGTACCGACTTTGTTATATGGCAGCGAAACCTGGGTATGCCAGAAGAAGCATAAAAGTAAGTTGAATGCACTGGAGATGCGATCTCTTCGTAAAATGTGCGGCGTTACCATGGCCGACCGAAAGCGAAACGAAGAGATTCGCAATATGGCAGGTTTGAAACATGACCTTATCTCAAAAATTGATAAGGGCGTGCTTCGGTGGTTTGGGCACGTTGAGCGAATGAGTGAAGACCGAATGGTGAAGAAAATATATAACGCGAAAGTTAATATTAAAAGGTGTCGAGGTAGACCGAGACTAACTTTCGAAGACCATGTGAGCAAATTGCTCGAAGAGGGTAGGGTCAAGAGTACTCGGATACCTAGACGTGCATGCATGAAGAAGATAATGAATCTGAAAGAAGCGAAAGAGGTTTGTAAGGATCGTGACACTTGGCGATCTGTTCTCTCTGGCTACCCCGTCAGGGATTGTGCGTGAAGATAAGTCCAAAAAAAAATACTTTAACTTATTTTATAAAACACGGCAATTTCATACATTTTATCTTTTTTAACTGTAATAATAACTTTGTTGATTTTGTTTCGTACTAAGAATTAAATTTATTGTTAAATTCTAGATTTAATTAAAGCATAAGATAGATTCCAAGAGCATTAGACAAAATTTCATTATAGTTTTTAAATATATATATATATATTGCTATGAATATTTTATAGTTTTTGAAATAGCTGCACAAAATACTCTTAAATATAGTGATTTAAGTAAGCGAAACGCAGGCCGTATGCATATAAGTGAGGCTAGGCAGACTCGGTAAAATTTCCTCAGCTGTGACACTAATTTGATCCTGGTCGATGACCGCACGGCGCCGGTAACGCCGCAAGGTGCGTGAGACTGGCTTGTTCGCATGTCGATTGTCGTTATTTGTTATAACTTCATTGCAGTATTAATTAGTACCTATTGTATTAATATTGAATATCTTTATATACAAATTAAAGATGTTACTATAATCTTATACCTATATATTAATTTACTCGTGCAGTTAGTAGTTTAGGGAACCATGTCTCAGTTCCATAAGTCATCACTAGTTCACTAGAAACACGCACAGTTTATATAGGGAAATGATATACATTTTTTTATAGACGTAAGGGTGACACATGAGCACACAGATGATGATGTGATGTTCTAGATCTTATGTTTCTGATGATATTTTACTTATTTACCACATTTAGATCCCCGCCGGCAGCAATAAAATTGTTAATTGCAATTTTAAGTCCTGATCTACGTTGCGGTGAAGGAAAATATCGTAGGAAACCTGCTTACCGTGGTAACACCGAGGAGTTGCGGAGAATCTGCAGCGGAGGTCATAAACTCGATACTGCGACTTTTGATGCACGCTACGTCACACAATAATTAATTGTATTAATTTAATTCAAATGCTAACGAGAATAATTTCAAATTAAACATTTTTACAACCGACTTCAATATAAGTTATTAAGAATAACTCAAAAACTGTTGGTCAGACCATGATCAAATTTATATGGAATCACATGAGAAGCACCAGCTTTCAAATAAAAAGAGAATCATTGAAATGGGTTCACCCAGAAAAAACATACAGTTGAATTGAGTACCATTACCTTTTTGAAGTCGGTAGAAAAGAAAATGAAGTGCAATAAAATTGATGAATTTAATTACAAGTTCATATTCAACGTCTAGTCTTAGCACGGCTGAAACGCTGTGCTGTGATGTTCATGTTTTGGTACCTATTTGGATACATAAATGTATCGCCAATTGTCTAGCACAGGGGTCGGCAACCTTTTGAGTCGGAAGAGCAAAAATTACAATTTACAAAATTTCAAAGTTTTTAAAGAGCCACAATTTTTTTCTTGCCTACCATAAATAGTACTTCCATAAATAAAGTTTTTTGATAAAAAAAACATATATTTATTCATATATAAAGTGTTTTTCACAATAAATCAGAATCTAGTTTCTATTATTATCTAATTATTAAATTATATATATGGTATTATTAGATAATCACTTATTATTTATGTAAAAAATTAAAACAATTAAACATTTATTTACATTGCAAGTCTTACAAAACTAACTTGTACTTTTATATCAAACAATTAAGCAAACAAATTCAATGGGAGCGTTGGCTTTGCATGGTTTTAGAAAGTTTGGATAAATTTGGCTCATAACTTGTTGTTTTAAGTTTCAAACACGATTTTTCATTTGTTAGTTGGCTTCTTACTTTAATTTAAATTATATTCATGCAAGAGAACGCTTGCTTGCACGAATATGTCGATAGTCAGCACTCCAAATGCCAACTTCTTCACCTCACTGTAGCAATCTCGAAGACTATTCCATGGGTCGAATATAAGTGCCTCAACTCGCGGCATTTTTTAAAAAGCTGTTCATTTTTGTTGCGTTACGTACATACATTTCTGGACCTCCAATTCTTTCAACTTGCTTTTCAACTCTGTAAATTTTCAACTCCACAAAGCTTTACTTTTTAAATCGATCAATTGCATTTCTAGAGATCCAGTATCAATTCCAAATGGCTCAGTGTGACTCGATTTTTAAACGTTTTTTTTTTTTTATAAAATAAATAATATTTCCGTATGAAACTAAAGAGCCGCAGCTTCACATTCAAAGAGCCGCATGTGCCTCGCGAGCCTCAGGTTGCCGACCCCTAGTCTAGCATATTCTTACATTATGTATTTCATTCTTTAAATTTCAAAATTTCAGTTAGCATGATGTTATGACTTTGTACCACAACATATGAGGTAGTCTGTTGTTGGTGTTGTTTGTTGCTTGATGTGTTATATTTTCAGAATGGGGTAAAATATTGTTATAATTTTTTTTTTATATGAGAGAGGGCAAACGAGCATACGGCTCACCTGATGGTAAGTGACCACCTCCGCCCATGAACAACTGCAACACCAGGGGAATAGCAGGTGCGTTGCAATTGTTTTAATTATTCCACAATTAATTAAAAATACTATTTTTAATTATTGTCATTGTTAAGTTGAAATGTAATAAGAAAACAATTTAACAAAGGACGTTGAGACCAAGTGTAAGAATCATTCAGACTTCATATTTGTCATTTTCAATACAATACACTCATTGTATTGTCTATAAAAGAGACATCGGTAACTTTGTTATTATGCGAGTAACCAGAGTAAATATAACGCCACGGAACAAATGTTTTAAAACATTTGTACGTGTGGCGAATAAACAGTTTTAAGACGCGGCGTGTGAATTCGTTTATCTGGTTGCTGCATCATACTTACCTACGTTACGAGGCCAACACTGTTACGGGTTAACATTTTAATTATTTATTGCGTTTTATTATTCAGTGCAGATTGAAATATGCAAACTTACAGAGGCTAAACAATCTAATAAAAATAGTATTCTTAGATTTCTTATAACGCTGTTTGAACAGCTAGTACTAAGACTAGTAAAAGTATTGCGTGGAATTGCAAATGGCGCTTATTATGAACACCTTACAAAGAGACATTTAAAGCGGACGGCTGAAAAATATGAGGAAGCCTAAGGGCTCAGTGGAGTGCGTTTAGCGGGGCGTGTGGCATAGCGGCGCATTGCCTATGCATATCGAGGGGTGGGCACTTTAATCACTTTATAAACCAATGCTAAAAAGGTTGTAACTACACTACATGCTGCAGCTATATTATGGTTGTAACAAGAATGGGTTAGCTTGATCGGGGAAGGACCACGCTCTCAGAGAATACCAGCTAGAAATACCAGCGTAATGCTGCTGTGTTTCGAAACGAGGCATTCCATCTTAGTCCTTAGGGGTGACAACGCATCTACATTTTGATCCTCGATCGAGGATTGATGTAGATCATGTGTCTATGGATCACAGCATCCACTGACTATCAGGTGGACTGTGTACGTTTTCGTTTGTCAACCTTATTAAAAAAAGCGTTATATGAATAATCAATCAACGATAAACTTAAGTAATGTTTCATGACATTTTATTACCTTATACTCAGAATCACCAATCGGTATTCGCTGAAGGTCAGTAAGTACAGGTTTACGCATCAACCTCGGCACATCCCGATGAGGTGGAGTATGAGAACTCACTATACGGTGTTAATGGGAGACTTCAACGCAAAACTAGGCACAAGAATGTAATGCAAAACAAGAACAAGTTTTTACAAGCTAAAAATGTTACAAAAATAAACTTACGGAACCCAGATAAGCTAGTACTTGACACAATTCCAAAAAATAACCGCTTTCAAAAAAAAAATAACTATGCAATGTGCAACACTATTTATAACAAAATAGCCTCACATATTAAGCAATTACCATACAACAAGTTTAAAATTAACTTACGACGATGGCTGGTAGAAAAAACATTTTACACAATAAATGAGTTTTTAAATTGTAGTGATTAAGTAGCTGATGCATGAATTAATTAATTTATATTAATTTATTTATTTATAGAATTTGTAAAAGGACGTTTTTAGTGTGTATAGATTAAGTTTAGAAACTAATTATGTATATAAACATTTTTGGTACTTTGCATGCTGTTGAAAACACCGAAATAAGTTTTCTCAATGCATTGTGATAACTCTAAGAACAAAATATTTTTGTACCTATTTACTAGCAAATAAAGAATATGAATTTGAATTTGAACATAAGGGACCAGCAGCTGGTTGATTTCATGGAGAATGAGGGACTCTATGATGAACTCTTTCTTCTACAAGCGGCCCCACAGAAAGTGGACTAGGTCGGGCCCGACGTTTCGACAAAAAATGAGATTCACTTCAACTCACCCCAGCTTCGCCAAGGTCTTTGTTTTATTAATTTTCCGATTTCTCAAAGAAAGCCCAAGTTTCAAATATAACCTATATTACTCTTGGTATTGCTCTCAATCTGTCCATGAACCTTCATTACAATCAGTTCAGCCATTCCGAAGATTAACCTTAACAGACAGACAAAACAGCTAACATCGGCTATCTGCCAGTAAAAGTCCCGTCGAAATCGGTCCAGCCATTTAGTAAAAAGCTGTTATTTTGACATTACAAACAGAAACTTTAATTTTATTTATCTGTATAGATTTGAAATGAATCGTTAACGTTATGAATGCGTTGCTATTTGATTTTTCTTACGTGCAAATTAACTTACTTAAAATTACAACGACGACGATAAAATGCAATGGCAGATTTTTGAAAGTTAGTAAAACATTTCTCACTTTTGGACTGGTGTTTTTTCCGAGAAAACACATTGATGTTTTGTTGACTCTAGAAATAAAGTTGTTGGTTCGTTTCAAAGCTTTGTCGCTCTTTCAACTTTGCCAGGGACCAACTTAAAAGGAAGTTTTGTTTTGCTAATTCACCTAACTAAATCTTTATCAACATGTTTTTACATTTTTTTTAATTTTATATTTTTATAATGATTATAACTCAGAGTATGTAATATTTGGTGGGCGAGAGTTACAAATTAAATCTACGAAATGTTGTCTATTCCTTGTTTGTGTTCAGAAGCTGTAACCAAAATTTTTATTATAAATGCCATCGATATATATGTTCTACGCACTAGATTTCGCATTCCGAACACTGTATTCAACTGAACTGTACTGCAATCCGTACACCTTACGAGTACTTTAAGTGTCATTATGTGGCTTCAATATTCATGCAGTGTGGAGCGGCGCTAATAATACGAGATTTCAAACTAAAGTAAATAACAATTCAGTGATCAAGTAAGTAAAATTATTTGTTGTTCAAGTGACTAAATAGGCGCTTCTGCGCATGCGCGAAGACATAGAGTAGCGCACATTTTTTGTTTCGAATGATAAATAGTATTATAGTTAATATTAAATAGTATAGGCTTTTGTCAAATAAGGTAGTCTCCTCTCTTTAAAGAAGGAAACGCTGTCACTGTTTATATTTTAATTTTAATAATATTTAAGTCGACCAATTTAGAAATATTTTAGTTTCCATTTCTTAATTTTTTTTTGCAGTAATTATATTAATGGTGACAGTATCAAATGTTGCAGTGCACATACATATTGATGAAGTTCTAGAGCTGTAAATGCTTGGTGACATACGTACATTACTTTTGAATTCCGAAGACTCGATTTATCGGCTAGGTACTTACAATGTTCTGAGTGTAGTACTTAACGGGACATGTATCAGGCGTGCCGAAGGCGACACACTTTCATCTAAAAACTTCGAACTACTACTGTCATAAAGTACGTTTACTGGGGCTACCACATATGTAGAACAGCCAGAATACGGGCGTGTTGTTGTAAAAATAAAGTGATATTTAGACAAATAATTTAAAAAATGTTCAAAACATATTGTTTTTTTAGTTTATGTTGATTCAGTTCATAATTTTTTTTTTATTTAATTTAGTTATTATAGAACAATCGATGGGAGCTCCAATCTAATTAATGCAAGTAATATACGATATTCTAGGCGAAATAGTTACTACAACATTATAGTAAGCATTAGACTAAATTACAAAATATAACCAACTAGCACCTGGCTCTATTAGGGTGAAAAACCTTAAGAAAAGTCGGTTTGTTATGGTTATACCTTACAACAACATTAAAAATCCACGTTTCAGCATTTTTTGTTTAAACACAGTATATAATTTACAGATATTTCATTTCCTTAACTAGATTAATTTTTGAGACAAACCCTGTATCAAAAAAGGTCTATGACAACTTTGGCGGTCTTCTTTGAGACAAACCCTGTATTAAAAAAGGTCTATGACAACCTTCTTTGACATAGATAGAGGAGCTTCATTATCAGTGAAAAGGGTACGAGGGCGACACTGAAAGTTTTTAGAAATGACCACTTGTAAACGATATAATAAAAAAATATCTCTTTGCCAATATTATTGTATATGTATTTTATTAATTTGTCATTTGTTTACGATTTGGCGGCAAATTGAATATTATCTGTGTCTGACTTTCGATGTCATTTAAGTCAACAAGAAAGTTATGATAGACTTCGATTGGCCTTTCACGATGAAGCCCCATTTCGTGCCACTCTTTACAACTAGTTTAATGAGTTTAAACGTGGTCGCACTAATCTCACCGATGATCTGCGTGAGGGACGGCCTTCTACGGCGATGACTGAAGATAACATCAGTGTTGTGCGGCGATAATAGAGACTGACAAAAGAGTGACTTATCGGCAGATTCGGACAAGCTTAGGCATCGGTATGAGTCAAGTGCATAAAAACCTCCATGAACATTTAGCGGTCAGGAAGCCCGGTGGATACCTCATAATTTGACAGAGGCCCAAAAACTCCGTCGTGTTGATTGGTGTCGTGAAATGGTTCAAATATTTAACGGAGGTGACTCAAATGCTGTGTTGGACATACTTACGGGTGACGAAAGCTGGATTTATTGTTATTGTCCTGAAACTAAGAAACAGTGCTGTCTGGATGTTTCCTTCCGAGGAGTTGCCAACTAAAGTGAAGAGAGGTGGGAAAAAAGACGGTGGACTCGTTCTTCGGAAGGACAAGTCATTACGCAACAATTGTTTTAGAGGATCAAAAAATAGTTACTGCAGTGGTACATTAACAATTGTTTGCCGCTTGTCCTGGAAAAAGTTCGGGAGAAACGACCTCGCAGTAGAATTCTCCTTCACCTCGACAACGCCTCGTCGCACACCGCCAAGCAAACAATCTACTACTTGGCGACGTCAGACGTGGAATCACTGGGTCACCCGCCCTATAGCCGTCGCACTTTGCGATTTTTATTTATTTCCGAAAATAAAAGAAAAACTTCGAGGAAAACGTTTTATGGACGCCGAGGAAGCAGTGGCTGTGTTTCAAAATGCCGTCGAAGAGACCCCTAAGTACGAGTGGGCAAAGTGCTTTTCTGAGTGGTTCCATCGGATGTAGCGATGTAATCACGTAAATGGACACTTTTTGGAAAAGATATAATAAAACTAATAACTTGTTAGTTTGTTCAGTTTTTGATTTTCTAAGGACTTTCAGAGTCGCCCTCTTATTTGCTTCTTTACACTCAACATACTAAACACAACCGCATTAAGCTGCAACTCTACGCTAGTATTCTGTGAGAGAGTGGTGGTAGAGCCGACTTATTCTTGCTACAATCATTATACAGTTGCGTGGCTCTTCCTCATCCACCATATATGAATATGGTAAGACTTTGTCCCGACAGACTTCCACTTTTTTCTTTGTAATTGTAATATTAGTCCTGTCGTGCAGCAGACCTATAGTTATCGACGACGGCCAATAAAATGGCCAGAATATGTTAACAGCTTTGGCAGATATTTTTAACCGAGTTCCAAAAACGAGAAGTTACTATATTTTGACCCGTATGTTTTTGTTAAAAGTAAATATGTCCACCGAGATCTCGGAAACGGCTAGACCGGTTATAATAATTCTTCTTTTATTATATTCTTATATGTAAATATAGACAAGAGGACGAAGTTGTTAATGTAAACATTTAGACGACATTCTAGTTGTTACCTTGAACTTCTGATGTTCCTTAGTCTGCTCAAAAAAGTAAAATAATTAAATCTTTAAAAAAAAGTAAAACCGACTTCAAAAATAAAAAATAATAATAATTGTCACACAATCTTCTGAATTCAGGACATTCTTTGATAATCTATGTATATGTAACTTCAGAGGCTGTTATGTGGAAATGAGTATTTATCTTCTTTTTTACGTCGGTTCAACTTTTTTTTTATTTTAATTATGATTAATTAATTGTTCTTTGCAAAGAATTTTTGAGCATTGTGAAGTATATAGTATACTGCGTAGTTATATTTCGATATTCCCTACAGGGAAATGTTGGCATAATTAAAATTCGCCTAGAAGTTATTATAAAAATACATCAATTTTAAGGTCCTAATAAAGCTAGCCTTGAGAAAAAATAAATATACCGCCACCGACTGGTACTCTTTCTTACTACAATTGTAACCGAGGAAAGGTGCATAATATGTAAAACCGGCTTCTGACGGGCATTCGTGCGTAAATGTTTAGTTCCGGTAGATCCAGTGTGACAGCTAACTAATACATATAAATACTTAATACAAATAGAATTATCATATTTTTGAACTGTTTCTTATTAAGTCGTATGTAAATAGTAGGTATATAACATTATGTGAGAAGCAGAAAAATCTTAGAACTTTAAAAGGAATAAATTGTTATTGAAAAACAAAGACTAACTGCGTAGAGGATATCTGGGCCACATTTAGTCCATACAAACGTCCTCGGTTTTCTGCCTGGATATTGACATTAGAGCAAATATTATTTTTACAAAATTACCTATATAGGAACTAGGAACCTTTTGAAATTATTGCCTTTGATAGACATGCAGAAAATAAAATTTACGAATATAAAAAAATAATAGATAAACATATAGATATAGCCAAAACTTACAGATATAACAAAATTCAAATCAGTCCAGTTTTGGGGAAACAGAATGATGATTTTGTAAATTAAAAAAAAAAATTGATTATAGAAATATTTTACGCCTCTGCGTTGAAATCTTTTTGTATTCTGTTTAATGTAGGCTCTATGACAAATTAAACAATAATACATGATCAAACGAACTTCTAAGTGAAGTTCGATCAGTATTATATGAGTCACTTTATTCGAAGATATAGATGTTATATATATGTATTTTATATACATATATAAGTTTAACAGGTAGTCCTTTCATTGTTCGGGCAATAACTCGCACGCTTTTTCAGATTCTTAAATATCGATTAGAAAATCGATTTTAACTGTCGATTACTTCCTATCCCTTCCCTATTTTGTTCCCGTGATCTTGCTTCATTTTTCAGAGATTATTTGTTAGTAAATATACTCTTGATTCGGCAAAACCCTCTCGGGCTGGGACGGGTGGGAACTTTATCTATATCTTCGAATAAAGTGACTCATATAATACTGATCGAACTTCACTTAGAAGTTCGTTTGATCATGTGTTATTATTTCGTCACATTATTCGAAGATATAGATGTTATATATGTGTATTTTATATACATATATAAGTTTAACAGGTAGATGTTTAGAGATTAGTTTTGCCGAAACATATTCTACATTAAAGGTAAAATGAGACCAAATGTTATCAACCAATTTAGATTTAATAACAAAAAACATAATTAGTTTACAGCTTCTCAGAAAATTTATAATATGATAATTTTACATTGTGAAATTAATCTTTAATACACACTGCTCTTGCGAATTCATTATTGTCTACTACTTGTCGATTGTAAAACCTAGCAAATATAATAGACGTTGATGTCCAACCCGCGGTTCTTCGGATTACATCGAGTGAGACTCCTGCGCTTCTAGCCGCGGATGTGGCAGCGTGTCTCGTACTGTGAGCGCTGAACGTCGCCACATCCACTCCGCTTTCCGTTTGGACTTGTTTAACCCATCGCGCGATCGTCTGACTCGTAGCCGCTCGGTATGGACGTTTTAACGTTAGTAATAAATTATCCAACTTACTAGTTCTCAACTGTTCCGTTCGGGAAATGTAGTCTTTGATAGCAGTTCCTGGGCATATGTCTATATTTTCCTTAAAATAGGGAAGCACCAGCAATGGTTGTTCACGCCCCGCAGCAGAAGTTTTTACTAAATCGTAAATGGCAATTTTAATATCACTGGGACTTATTTTAATATTCTTAATTTTTATCAAGGATAATGTTTGCGCCCTATGGACCGTACATAAAGCCAAGAGAATAGTAGTTTTTTTTGTTAATTTTTCAATAGACACCTGGTCATGAGGTTTCCATTGTGCTATGTAATTAAGTACTACCTGCGGATCCCATGTACTAATATATTTCGGAAACGATGGTCTTAGTTTGTATACTCCCTTAAAAAATATTTTTAATAAGTTATTATTACTAACGTCAATATTTAGTAATAAAGCCAAAGCAGACCTGTGGCTATTGAGTGAGCCATATGTCGCACCCTGATTAAAAAGATCTGTAAGAAATGATAGAACTATTGATTCCGCACAAGTATTGTAAGGATTTAAATTTAAGTCATTGCAATATTTCCACCACAATTTATAAGTACAACCATACTGTTGTAAGGTGTTTTGCGCCAATGAAGACAACATTATATCTAAGGCTGCTTCAGGAGTTAATTTTCTTAGGAAAGCGTCCCGGATAGCCTCGCGACTCCCAGGGAAAGTTGGAACTGTTTCCTTTTCCTGCAAGAAAAGTTTGAGAGGCTTTGGTTAGCGTCTAAATAAATAATTTCGGAGCTACACATAGCTCTTAAAACCGGGAACCACGGTTGAGAGGACCAGTAAGGAAATACTAGGATGCCTTCTGCCCTATCTGTCTTGATCTTTCGAAGGCACTTCAAAATTAATGTAAATGGTGGGAAAGCATAAAAGAAGTATGGTGTCCAACTTATGGTGAAAGCATCTACTGTAAAAGAATCGGGATCTGGTTTCCACGATGCATACATTTTACATTTGGCATTGGCGCGAGAAGCGAAGAGATCTATGTCTGGTTTTCCTAAAATGTCGGTAATATTCTGAAATGTAGTCTTAGATATTTCTAATTTCGTGTCTGCATTTTTGTTGCGAGATTCTTGATCAGCTTCTTTATTATCTTTTGAGTTTATTTATGGCGGTAAGGCCTACCCCTATTTGTTGTTGCGAATTTTCAATTTTTTTATCCCGTGTTCGTGCAAATTCGGAAACAGCAGCCGCTATTTCAGGATTTAAAATAGGCGCACTAAACAGCTTGCAGTTTTGTGGGGTGGCATAGTCCTTGATTATTTTGTCCTTTTGGTCCTTTTCTGTTAGACCTCTTCGGAGGATTGGTGCCCATCTCTGGGCCAAATCTGGATGGATATCTTCCCCATATGTTACCTGTTCAGGAACTAGCTCTCCTAAGGCTATTAAAAATTCTGGGTCTAAAGAAGGCAACGGCTGTCCGAATATTGGCGCCTTTCCTGTGATCTCACTTTGAGCTGAATCTGGAAGATTTTCATCAACGTGGTCATAATCCAACTGAACGGTGTTTAAGATATTTTCATTGTTCTCGGTAACATTGGTTCCGATTTCTGGAACAAACATTTTTATTGTAAGAAAGTGGGTATACAAACAAATACTATTTAACACCACAATGCGTTAAATTTTCATATTTTAACTTTTTAATTAAATAATAGGATTCGAACGTAGTTTTTGTTAGCTGATTGACTCACGGTCAATTCTATGCTAAGCAATGTACCATTCGGCTAACTCCCGGTTAACTCTCAGGCCATAATTAATTTTTGGTTGACTCACGGTCAACTCTAATTACGTAAATTACATAAATTATTTGTAATAGTTGGATAAGCACGTAAACGAACGTAAATAAATGTTGCTTACCAGATTTTTCTTCGCAATCTGACGAATCCGAGTACACAATGATTCGCCTACGACGTTTGTCTTCTTTAGTTTGTAATTTCTTAATCTTTTTCCTATAAAACGCAATTTGGTCTTCGGCACTTCGTTTCGGCATTATTATTGTAACCGACGCGTGCGGTTCACTGCGCGCACAATAAAAGAATGAAGCAAGATCACGGGAACAAAATAGGGAAGGGATAGGAAGTAATCGACAGTTAAAATCGATTTTCTAATCGATATTTAAGAATCTGAAAAAGCGTGCGAGTTATTGCCCGAACAATGAAAGGACTACCTGTTAAACTTATATATGTATATAAAATACATATATATAACATCTATATCTTCGAATAATGTGACGAAATAATAATGCTTTTTTGAATTAAATATTTAGTAACAATCAATGAAGTATCATTGTTTATTCAAACTAAGAAGAACCGACATAAGAAAAAATGTTTTTGAACGAACTGGAGATACGACCTGATGAAACATGCAGATATGCGATGGATGCAGATGTGAACAGAACATTGCTTGGTGGCAATTTCTTGGTAGAGCCCTTTGTTCAGCAGTGGTATGAGCGAAAATGATGATGGTGATGATTCTTGCATTGACCTTGCATTATTAACTAAACATCAATTTATAATAAAAATTTGACCCATTCTATGTTCCTAACATACACAAATCTGTAAGGAAGTTGTTATACTTGCTCGTCACGATAAGTACCGGTTTACATGGAGACCCGGTCTGGTTAAAATCTTTAATCGATATGTAAATTAAGCTCAACTTTTAATATATTTGAATAAAAATATTTGTAAGATTGACGCAAATCGAAGGAAGCGTTCAGCCAGTCTATAATTTGGTGAATCAATTTGGATCGATCGCTTTTGGATACTGTTGAACAATCGGTTCGTGTATTTCGGGTAACCCATTCGAATACCGAATACCTATGCCATTTTATACTAGGAAATCTTTTCATTACTTATCGAAAGTATGATTTCTATTTTGATTATTTGTTTCGTTATTGATTTTTAGACTTTACGTTTATATTACAATAATTGTTCAGTTAAGTCCTGCGATTTTACCAATGCAAGTTAACTTTGTCATCAGGGATTTACAGGTACAAAATTACGATTAACACGGACAACGTAACGTTTTTCAAGATATGCCCTTTTTTGGATGAAAATTTAATAACTAATTGACAGGGTTGTTTTCGCGGAATTGTGCGACGTAATCTCTTTATTCAGTGCTCCAGAACTTTGTTGATTTTATTTTTAGAATCATAATTATTGAAATCACTAATAAATACCAAATCTATGAAGAGTATAATATGTCACAATTAACTATGACGACCAGACTGAGAGTACCTTTTTTGTTGGAAAATTAGTCCTAGATTTTTAAGTCCTTCCAAAAATGGAAAAGTTGCCGGATTTTACGGTTATAAAATATTTTCTCGGTTTGATTAGTAACAAATACTTACAGCTCTAACAATTTAATAAGTTGATGGGGTCTTCTCTTTGATTTTATATGTGATCTAGTTGTATATTATTCATTAAAATATTTTTTTTATATAGGATAAGGGTGACAAACGAGCACACAGTCCACCTGATGGTAAGTGGTTGCTGCGGCCCATAGACATCTACCATCTATCCTCTATTACAAATCAAAATGTAAATGCGTTGTCACCCGTGAGGACTAAGATGAAATGCCTCATTTCCAGTAAAAAGGGCCTCCGGCCACCTGCACTCACCAAGCGAAACGCAGAGGTAAACCTCTACTTCACGCTGGTATTCTGTGAGGTCGTGGTACCACCCCGGTTCGAGCCGGCCCATCCGTGCGACAGCAAAAGCTGCCGCGTGGCTCTACCACTGTTGAAATCAAACGTAATTGAAATACTTTTTCTCAAAGATATGCCCCTTCTTACTGATGGTGTATAGCATAAAAGTATGTCATATCCTAGAGACGTTAGAGCAGCAATTTTAACAGCATATTTATAGGAGAAACTTATATTTAAAAACAAAAGTACACATAGTATACCCACTATCATTTCTCATATTCAGTTACGCTGTCTTTGAGTATTGTAACAATAGAAATGAAAACTGACCGAGAAGGTTGGGAACGAATCCTCTTTATTATTATTCGTAATATTCTTCATTCAATACAACTTCATTTATACGCATCCGAGAATTATTCTGCATAACGAAGTTCCTGTGAATAAAAGTGAGGGACCCATTCCATTAGTATTCCCTGCGAAATGTTTTTAATCTATTCACTTTTAATTTGCAAAATAGGCACGATTCTATTTGATTCTCGAATAAATTGACATTGTTTTAATGTTTTATTATTTCCAAGACAAGAGACCTTACGTACTGTGTACATTGGCTCGTTTTAATTTAGGACTGGCTATCAATGTCATCTCTAAAACATTTATCGTTATAATTTTGATATATTATTAAACACGAATCTTATGGTACGTGTAGGTACACTGATACCGATTTTGTCGGCCGATGGCGGACTGAACTACCCGGACGAGTAACTCGGACGTGTATGTGCTTACACTGCAACAGTGTACCACGTGTACCGACATTGGACGTTGCCGGTATTCTGTAGTTGACTGTGTTGCTTAATAGAGTGAAGACGCATTTTTTTTAAATATCTGGAACCGCTATATCCGTTTCCGATCCAACTTCAGCTCATAACCGTTTCGAAACCTCTCGATTGTAGTAATTGTCCATTATAAACACAACTAATTAATTTTTCAATATCCATAGTCGTTTAGGTAGATAACAACACTGACAGATACTACAAAATAAAGAACGAATGATTAAATTAAACTATAAATATACTCAATTTGCACTGTAGACGCCGGCAATCTGGCGAGAAATCCCAACAAGTTCGGACTCAACGGTTGATCGGCCGTTTTCTTGCGTTATTGGACGATAACGGTCGTGTTTGGTACCCACTCTCTTTCTTTTACAAGTGTTTGATTCGATCGTCCGAGTTCGGCCGTCATTGCCCGAGCAAACTTCGGCCGATGACGGATTAGGTGTACGCGTACCCGTATCACGCGCGCATCATTGGGCTATTGACAATCTCACTCTATAAAGGAGTTTCGAAACTGTCAAACGCCTAGAAGTACGCACGTAGATTTTGCTCGAGTCAATTTTGCTTGATAGTATACAAAGTTTGTTTGTTACATGCTTGTTTGTTTCTTTATTTCTTCAGAGCAGTCGAAAAATTACTTGTACTTGCTCAAGCTCAAGCAGCTTGAGCAAATAAAACGAAATTACGTTTTAACCGTTAATCTATTTGATCGTGTCGGAACACCTTTTGTTAAGTATCATGACACCGTCATGGCACGTCTCCCTTTTAAGATTATCATTTTATTTTCCACAAATGCAGCCACATTTCCTATGAAGTTAATGACTGAATGATGATTAGATAAAAAGATTTTTACCTTGTATCTATGATGCTACTTACCGTTGTCGGTCAGGTAATTTTACATGAATATACAGATGGGTTATACCTCTATCTCTCGGAGGCCATAAGATCTAACGGGATGACATTTCTTTCTTATAATATATGGGTGACGAATGAGCACACAGTTCACCTGATGGTTAGTGTGGTGCAGTGGCCCATAAACACCTAAATCGATAAAGAAACAAGATGCACTGTCATCCATGAGGACTAACCTGGAATGCCTCGTTACATGTAAAAACGGTCTGCGGTTCTCTACATTCACCATATGAAACAGCAGCATTAGGCTGCTATTTCACGCTGGTTTTCTGGGAGAGTGTGAACGTCGAGCCAGCTTATTCGTGCCGCAGCACGTACAATAGATGAATATATATTCTGTAATGTGCATATTATGGCAGATATCCA
Source organism: Parnassius mnemosyne (assembly GCA_963668995.1). NCBI lineage: Eukaryota > Metazoa > Arthropoda > Insecta > Lepidoptera > Papilionidae > Parnassius > Parnassius mnemosyne. Next base: position 20,690,055 of record CAVLGL010000104.1, on the reverse strand, counting down.
TAATCTGTCATGATTATGTAAATACAAGTGCCATCTGTACCCCAATCATGTTAATTCTTAGTCAGTGTATTGAACAATATTCTGGCTATTAAGGAAAGATGTGGCTATGACCAAATGGTTTAGGATGATAACTGACAACGTGAAATAAGAGATCTAGAATGTCAATGAAAATGAATTTTGTTTAATCAATGAATGCAACGATTATGAAATAGTAAAATGAAATGGTAGGTGTGGCGTAATTTCGTCACACCTCACGCCTAACTTTTATGAAAGCAACTGGTGGATAGTTTGATCATTAACATTATACACTTAATAAATACATACTTTTTTTAAATAGTGTAAGTATAGGTGAGTAATACTTGCGAAGATAGACGGTTTGGAATCATTAAAGTATTAAGGTGTTTGCGTAAAATTGCTGCAAAGCTTTCAAAAATTAATTCTAATCGATTATTTTTATTTTTAAACTACCTGTGACCGCGATTAATATTAAAGATGAATTCGTCTGTGAAAAAGTTGAATCCTTGAAGCTGTATAAATACATGGTTAAAAGTTAAAAAAAAAAGTAAATATTGGTCCCATGTGTTAGTGTTCCAGTGTAAATTTTAAATAAGTAGAGATAAGAGCGTTGTCAAAACGAAATAGAAATACCGTTTCAAAATGATGTTTGAAATGAAAAATTACACACGGAAACTACGACATTTTACGTGTATAGATTATAATGATAATCACTCAAAATTGTTTTTAGATAAGAGGTAAGTAAGAAGCATGAGAGTAGAATAAATGCTGTAGAAATGCGGTCATTAAGGAGTATGTTAGGGATGAAGCTGAATGACAGAGTGAGAAATTGTTTAATAAGAGAAGAGTGTGGTTTGCAAGATGATGTTGTGACCAGGATTAAGAAAGGAATGCTTCGGTGGCTTGGCCATGTAGAAAGAATGAATGAGGAAAGAGTGACAAAGCAAATCTATGTTGCAGAGGTGAACGGCATAGTCGGGAAGGGTCGCCCTAGGCGAAAGTTTATCCACCAAATTGGCGATATATTAAAAATGGGCCATATCAAGAGTACCTTTAACCGACGAGCGTGTATGCGTAGGTATATGGATGTGGAGGAAGCGAGAGAGGTGTGTCAGGATCGTGCCAAATGGAAGTCCATAATCTCTGCCTACCCCTCTGGGTGACGGGCGTGAGTGTTTATGTATTATGTAAGTAAGAAATATCCCTCATTCATGCATTATTTACAGTCCTTCAAAAGTCCGCTGCTGAACATAAATCTCCCCCAAGGAACGCCACAAAGCACGGTCCTGAGCCACCTGCATCTATCACACTCCATCTGGGGGTACACTTCGCCTACAGGTACGAGGCTGCCACTCGAGAACTTTTCTTCCCCATCGGTTGTCGGTTCTTCGAGCTATAATGTTCGGCCCATTGCCACTTCAGCTTACTAATCCATTGGGTATCTGAGGTATCCCTCAGAGCTCGTAATTATGCTAGCTTTTTACACTTAAATAGGAACACAACAGTGTAGTTTTTTCCCATATAAATTGCTTTACAACAAAGGGGCGTCTCACGATGCAAAACTTTCATTAATAACGTATGTAACAAATAAATTATGAGTTTCAAAATAACTGTAACAGTAACAGTCGAAGTATGTATGTCGTTATGTAAAATTAAGTAATTGCTTAGTCACTTTAGCTTCAAAGGGCTTATTAAAAATTTAACTTGTTACATACAGTCTTGGATGTAGGCTATTTTTAACCTTAAGCGCAGTGTTGTTTAACGGAAGTAAAGTGAAAGTAACTTAAACATGCGCGATGGTGTTTCATTCATCACTTTCCATTACACCTTTCTTTTTTACCACTGTTTTTCTTGGCATCATTCTCGACGCAATGCTTCCGTGAGGCCCCCATATATCTAAACTAACAAGGATTCTAAGATTTGCAGTTTATGCTGTAAAAAAGATTAGAAGTATCACTAGTGTCGAGACAGCTAAATTATGTTTATTTCCATTATTGCCATAGCATAAATTTTTTATGGTATATTGCAATGGGAAATTGCAGCTGACTATTTTTGTTTGGTATAATAGTTATTTATAATCTATAATCGAAAGAGTCTCTTGTAGGTAAGTTGAAGAAATAAAGATATCAACTATGACCTCTCAGTACATATACTACAAAATGGGTTATTATGATAACATGATTGATAACCCAAAAATAACCCCTGGAAATGAGGTAATTGCTTAGAAGGTGTTTCTCGTATTTTATATTGTAAAACTAGCTGTTCCTCGCGTCTTCGCCCGCGTGTAGTTTAGGGTTTTAGTTATGTTGCGCGGAATCCTAACTCTTTTTCTAAAATATAAGTAGCCTAAGTTACTCCTTATAACATCAGCTATCTGCCAGTGAAAGTCCCGCCGAAATCGGTCCAGCCGTTTCTGAGATTAGCCGGAACAAACAGACAGACAGACGAAAACTTTAAAATTTGTATTTTTGTTATAAGTACCGTATATACTTTCATATGCATTTAGTAAAAAAAATTATTTATTTGCATAGATTTGACTTGATCTTGCTCTTATTTCCCAGAATTGGGATTCCAAATCAGTAGTAAAATTATAAATAATTAACAATAATGTTTTTACCTACTATAAATGTATATTGAATGATTGTGCATGTATATATTTATTTCCATTACATAATAATATACATTTATTACAATAAAGAAACATTAGCTATAGTTTCCTATAGACCGATTCTCCGCGGTATAATACCCATAACAACAGCGAACACCATTAACGTTACCGTTACAGCTTATAGGAAAATTCCACTACTGTATATAGGCGTCCCCATAGTTTGATAGATATTTGCAATTTTGATCAGCCATAATATCGTACTATGACAGCGTATCCGTGACGGCTCCGTGGCGCAGTGGCTTAGTAATGAGTTTTTGCGCTGGGGGTCACGGGCTTGAATCCCGCACAGAACAAGTATTTGTATGGCCTACAAATAATTGTTCCGGGTCTGGATGCTTGTCCTCGTGCAATCTATGATTGTAAACTGCCTCCATATACAGAATATATAATATATGATATAGAAAATCCTATATAATATCCAATCCTATGATATAGAAAATCCTAGTGTGGGGGTAACGTTTTTTTTAAATAAAGTAAAGTATCGGTATAAAGTTCTTTATAATATGTAGATGCTAAAAATTCTTTTCTACTTCTAAACTTTTCAAGAACGTGTAGCGGAGGGGAGTATCTCTTTTAGTGATCGGAAAAAATCTAAGAGCTGGAGCTGGATATCTAGTATCGTAGCGCATCGTTATATCGTGATACAGTATCAAAATAACAATGTAACGCAACGAGAAAACGGGCGTTCGGCGTGATTGACACGCAGTCTGTTGCATTATTGTATCCTGAGCGGCCGCTGAAAACGTAAAACAAAATTAGCCTCTTTTGTTTTATCGGACTTTGTATATTGGGTACTCGTGAATGATTATGCTGCAACTTTCTTATCGTTGAAGTACGAATGGGTAGAATCTACTGAGGATAGACCACGCTCACCCAGAATAGCAGAATAATGCTGTTGGGTTTCGTATGGTTAGTAAAGGGAACCGAAGAACCTTTTTATTGTCCAACGTTTACAACGTTTTATTGTATAACCTGTTTCTATTTTTATTCGAGTACAGATGTGACACACATCTATCCATTTACATATTTATTAAAAATCAATAAATAAAACAAGTGATTGATTAATTAAGCGACCCTGAGTCTGAGAGAAGTTATCAAATTAGTAAATGAATTTCTTTTCGTTCCTCTTGTCGTTAGTTTTGAAGTAGGGCACATTGGACAAGAAACTTGTTTTCACTGCTCCTCTAAGTAAAAACTAATTATTTTCATCAGTTTTATTTGTCATCCGCTACTTCATCGCAGCTCTATTGAAGTCTAGCATTGTGACAGTCATTCATTAAGTTGATTAAAGTTGTTTTGTTGTTGAATCACTCGAAACTTCTTACTGGAACTATATGTGATAGATGTATGGCTGGCGTGGCTATTTATAATACAATTTTCGAGATTCAATTTTATAGAGAATTTGTTTTGAAGAGATTTGTTGAGAGTTTCTTATCATTTGTGCTATTGAATAATTAAATGAAAGTAGGATAAAATACTGCCGCGCATGCGCACACCATACTAAAATGGTCAATTTTTAATTCTCACAATGTAGTAAACGTTGTAAAAAAAATTCTCCGTGTATTTGAGACATAACCTAAGCTAATGCACTCAATCGCATACCAATATAATTCCATAGCAATCATTACGGTATCATCAGTGAAAGAACGTTTGTTTAAATTTAAACTTACCTGCGACAATTTCATTAATTCGTTCAAAACCTATCACGAAAATATCACTTTATAACAGCTTACCTATTTCAAATAATATAAAATCAAGTACAGAAAAAAACCGGCCAAGTGCGAGTCGGACTCGCGGACCGAGGGTTCCGAACAAATCCGTAGGTATATAATTTTAAAATTATTAAAAATATTTTTATTATATGATGTAACTAAAAATGTATGCCTTTCGCAAATTTCCTTTATCTGTGCTATATATAATACGTTGCTTAGTACTAAATTTTAAGATTCTGAGTTTACGGGTAATACCCTGTAGGTTTTGATTCCCTTGCGAATGTCGAAAATTTGCGGCATAAACGGCTGTATCTTTTTATTGAGTTGGCTTAGAAGTTTGATTTTTTCACAGCTCCAAGGGACAGTAGACTTGAATATTTGATATGAATTTCAGCTTAACACCTCCACACGTTCCTGAGAAAAAGGGTCTTGACAGACAGACAGACAGACGGACAACAAAGTGATCCTATAAGGGTTCCGTTTTTTCCTTTTGAGGTACGGAACCCTAAAAAGAAGATGATGAACTCAGAAGAAGTTTTAGTCTCTAATACATATTCGAGAAAACCCAAACCATCACATCGCTCGGAGCGAAACACGTCTTCTAGACACACTTCACAACACGCTTTCTTGATTAGTGTCCTATTCTATACATATAATAAAACTGTAAATAGCAGATGTCTGTACATTTTATATTTTTGTAATAAAAGTGATTGAGGGGTACTAAAAATAAGTAATTAAATACATTTCTACCATTTTTAGAATTTTCTATCTGTCTGTCTGTCTGTCTATCTGTCTGTTTGTTTGTTAACGTATCACGTATAAAGTACTAATTTATATCACAAGAATTGTTAAGGAAATTATAAAGTGTATCTTCGGGTTACAATTAGTCTTTATTTCATTAAAATCAGTTCATTCCATCAAAAGTTATGATAAATATTCTGAAGTATGGGTAGGGAAGTATAGGTACGAATTTGCTCAACGGTGGCTTTGTTTGAGTCATCAAGTGCATTTTAAACTAATATCATATCATAAATCATAGTTAAATTATGTAAAATAATGATATAATTATATATATCTAAAACGCAGTAAACAAAAGTATTAAAGAACGTATTAAATATATTATACAAAAATATATTAACCTTATTAACTAAATCTGAAGCACAATAGTTAACCCATTTCTTCGATAGATGGTGGTGTTGTGAAAATGTAATGCAATTGCAATGTGTTTTTTCCTGTAGATGAGTTTTCATATTTACTGCTAATCTTTATTATATTACTCGCTGCCCTACTGCGTGTTGACAAACTCAATTTATTCTTTACCGCCGAGTACTCTATGTGGTAAATCAAATTTTAAAAGAGCTATTAACAATTGCGTTGGTTTTGGCGAGAGTCAAACTTTATTTTTTGCTTACTGTGCAGGCACTGATTTATAAGTTCTCTTGCGTTTTATATAATGTATCAATCGCGTCAATTAATCTCCTTTATTTTTGAAATTGATGTTAGCAGCGCCATCTCTCTTTCAATATATACATATAATAAAAATGATGATAACATGTTGTCTCTTTCTGTACATTGTATATATATTTTGGTGGCTAAAATCATTATGGGGAACTGAAAATAATTAAATAAGAACATTTTATAATTTTTAGACTTGTCTGTCTGTCTATTTGTCTGTTATTATATGAACGCATCACGTCTAAAGTAAACATCTTTTATTTTCAAAGAAATCGTTAACAAAATCATAAAGCGTATCTTCGAGTTACATTTAATCTTTGTTTTATTAAAATTGGTTAATTCTATCGAAAGTAATGATTATTATTTTGAAATGTAGGTTCGAATTTGTTCAATGGCGCCATAAAATCTCAGAAATAGTAATAAAAAGATTTGTGTGTAATAAAAAACGTTCCATAATAATTAATATATTTATACTTAAAACACAGAAAGAGATTTAAAAAGGATGTTTTCTCACACAAAGGACGTAATAGATGGAGTTGTACAAATTACAAACTTTTCTGAATTGCTGTGTTGAGATTTTTCGCCGATGAATCGTATTGAGACTTACTGAAGAAATTTGTATCCATCGAAGCCATACAACGGAACCCGACCAAAAATAAAAATTTTGCAACGAAATGTCGTGATATTGTATTTATAATATACGCAAAATCAGTACTGCCATTTTAGCGCTTTGGGAATTAGATTTAGCGCTTTTTTGGAATGTATAGCGCGCATTTCGAAATTTTAGCACCTAGCTTAATCCAGCGCTTTTTGGTGTATTTAGCACACATTTCAATATTTTAGCGACTAGCGGGTTATTAACTCTTTTATAGCAGCACTGTTAGTCCACATTACCGATAATAATAATAATGACCTTTATTATTTTTTCCCACAAATAGTACATTACAGTTTATCTTTTTCAAACATATTTTTTCCACAAAACAAAGAGCATGGGAGACGAGTCCAAACTAGGATACCCTGTGCTATGGATCTCCTGGCTTCCCCTTTAGGATGATCAACTTGATTTTTTTACCGACGACTATAAGCGGGGAAATCCCCTTTATTAAAGTTTTCGTTCATGGTTTTGGCAACGCATTTATTTTGCTTTATTCAGTTTCAGTCAGTTGCTTAGAGCACAGTTAAGTTAAAAGTTACTTAAAGTTATAACACAAAGAAACTGTGTAGCAACCGCAATCAGATGCTGACGTCTGAAACTAAGTTGCGAAATACATTGCACTTTAAAACAATTAATGACATTTTTATTGTTCGTACAGTACTAACTACTGTTGACAGCAATTGCCATAATTATAAGTCGATGTCCTGTGAAGTATTGATACATCAAAAAAATATTGCCAGAAAAAAAACTTAATGTTGTTTTCTTTATTATGATTATATAAAAAAAAACACAAACTTTGTTTGTAGCTAATTTAGCGCGAAATCTAGGGCTTTTTTAACCCGCTGTTTTCATGAAATCTAGCGCTTTTTGTGTTGTCCTAGAGCTGAATGAGTTTTTTTTTATCTGGCAGCACTGCCCAAAAACCCTCTATTAAGAAGTAACTTTCCTTTCAGTTTTAAGCGCGTTCAGTTCCCAGTTACAGTGAGCGTGTGTTATGCGATGACCGTAAATAAAGCGCAAGGTCAAACTTTACGCGTTGTAGGAGTGTACCTCAGTACTGACTGTTTTGCACATGGCCAACTCTATGTTGCTTTTTCCCGCGTTAGTAGCCCCCGTAACCTTTTTATGTACACCCCGGCTAAGCCTACTTCTAACGTCGTTTACACAGAAGCTCTATCATAAACGACTTAGAACTTTGATGATAATGATTTATTTAGTTACCACTTATTGATACAGTAATGAAATAAATCGTTTAAATTCTCTTACCTAAACGACAAATTCTTTATGTAAAATCTGTATACGCGAGCTACGCCGCGGGCGCAGCTAGTTATGTAATAAAATTTTGAAGACGTAAATTTTTAATTTATTACAAATGAAATGTACATATTATTATGTGCCTAACGGCGCTGATAACGCTTGATTGTAACTCGATCGTGCTTCTCGATTCGAATTGGTTCGGGAGTAAACTTAAAAAAAAACGTCAGTTTCAATCGAAAACCGAATCGAAAAGAAAAAACTATTGATTTTACAAAGTTTTGTTTAGTTTCATTTATTATATAAATGTTTTTTATCGTAAAATGAGTGAAAGGAAATATTGTCAAAAATCTGTTTTAGGCGCCATTTTTCCAATATGGCGGCGTGAGCTGCAAAGATACGAGGAGACAAGTAGAAATTCGGAATGAACACATCGAAATCTATAAAATTACTAATTTCCAAAACTCCCGGTAAACTTTCCAGGTAAAACTACTAAATGACTGTACTAGTAGTAACATTTTTATGTGTATATAAGTGTGTATCTGGATAAATGTTGATCCCTTTTATATAGTAGTAAAATTCTCAAACTAAAAGTTGGCAAATAAAAATTTAAAGGCCTTGGATTGTTTTATATTTAGCATGTAATGTAATAAAGTTAGTAAATTATCATAATTTTGAATCCTCAAATATAACAGTAGTCAGAATAAAATACCTAAGAAAATTCGCGCTTTAAGTAAATACGAAAAATAGCCTCGAGAAGTTATTTCCTGTTATAATCATTCACTGTAAAATGATTTGCGGCTGTGATGACCTCCAGGGGAATATGTTATAAGAATGTTGATTTCTTTAGGGATTTGTCGTTGAATATATTACAGCTAATATACTTTTTTATTTAGAGAAGCTTTAATTTTTTACGAAGCCCGTGTGAAAATATTTAATAGGCACGTTTATCTCATCTGTACAAGAAATATCAAATCGTCATTTTAAATATTCATTTCGCATTACGTATATTGTTTTTTGCCGACGATTTTCAAGGAAATACTTGCAACTCGTGTAAGGTTCGAACAATAATGATCTTACTGATCTTTGCTTCTATAGTATTTCGTATTTGTCCATATCGGTTGCTATTGCTGTGCATTTTTTTCTTTTAGGTTTGTGTTATTATTGCAAGAAGCATTTACCGAACAAACTTAGTATTAAGTTAATTTAGCTCAAAATTTAAAAACCATTGCAGTGTCCTTGCCTTTGTTGTTTTTGTATTTTTATTTTGGTATTCTACAGCAGCGATTAGTGGCGGTGTCGTAACACTCTTTTGCTTTTTATTAGACTTTAGAGTTCGTTATTGTTCACAAAAATTTACTTTTTTAAACGGTAAAAGCTAATTTCAAATAACTAAAAAGAACATAATATTTCACATTCTAGCGAGCCTTATCGCGTACCTTGGTTAAATGATTGTGATCTCAGCAGAAATTTTGTTAAGTGGCTACTGGTCATTTTACATCGGCAAAGTTCGCTTTTTTAATGGGAAAAATACCTTCACCGAATTGTGATGTATGCAACAAAAGTGAAGATGTTTACCATTTGTTGATGGAGTGTGTCTAGAATGAAAAAGATAGACAGGCTGTGTTGAAAGAATTTAACGCAAATGTTTTTGTATGTCGATCTAGTGCAAATGGTTTTTTCAAACCCCAAATCAAAGATGTCAAGAGGGTTATTCCGGCTTGCTTCTAGGACGTAATAATTATCTTCTCTTCTTCAGTATAAGTTTATTTTTAGGTTAGTAATTTAACTAGTACTCACAATTATACATTTTTATTTTGTTCTAGTGTGAGCAGTAATTAGTATAAGGTATGATGGGATCGGCATGTCTTTTTGACAAAAAATTAAAGAAAAAAAATCCGGTTCTAAGGCATAGAGTAAAAAAAATTAAAGCCCCAACTTATTATTCTTATTAGTCCTCTGAAGTGGGATTTTACTTTTTGTCAAAAGTATTTTTTTGTTTGAGTATACTAAGAAATCTCACAATCTCAACGTTGTCTAAATAGTTACATTAAACATTTCAGCAAATGTTTCGCCCCCTTAGGTATTTTTTTCTTCAAAATTTATTTATGACCCTGAAGTATAACCTACTTATGTAATAAAAAAGAATCATCAAAATCGGTTCACAATTGACGAAGATATCGTAACATACCTACATACAAAAAAAATTACATACAGTCAAATTGTAAACCTATATTTCTTGTGTAGTCGTCAAAAAATATATAATGTTAGTCTCTGCGTGTTAAATCGTGAATATTTCAATTATCGGAGAAAATAAAATTTAGTACCCATTGTAAACAAATACCCTATATACTTTTCCAAGATAAAGTTTTCCTATATGTTAAATTTCATTACAATTTCTATAGCCGTTTGAGCGTAATTGAATGACAAGCTTACAAACAGGCAAAAATTCACTTTTATAATCTTCTCCACTGCCGGACATGGGTCTCACTAATTGTAGAGAGGATCTGCCTTAGCCGTCACGCTCTGCGTTAACTATATGGTTGTAACGCCATCTATTTTAAGCGATAAACTCATTTTGGTATAATATCCCATAGGCGTCTTTTATGAGCTTACGACACTCATGGTTTTAAAAGGGCTGATGGATTACCTTATTCCACCAAACACATGGCATGACATAGTATAAAACAAATTCGCTTCCCGTCGTCAGTACCTTTAGATCTTTTAAAATACGCAACGGATTTTGATGTGGTCTTTATCAATAGACATAATGATTCAAGAGGAAGTTTATACGTATAATACATTCGTATTATAAATGTTTAAATTCTTCTGTCCATGTGTATATGACTGAACACCTAAACAGCTGGACCGATTTTGATGAAATTTTGTGTGTATAATTAAGTTGATTAGAGAGTGGTTTGATTTACAGCTGGATATGGTAGGTGGCGTTGTTTTCGAGATCCAGAAATCAATCGTGCGAAGCCGGGGCGAGGATCGCTAGTATTTTATAGTCAAATATATACAAATTAATTTTTGTTTGTTCGTATTTTATGTGCTGCTATTCCGTTCATCAGATTGCGGCTAAAACTTTGTCAACTTATTGCTACTTGTATGAAGGTTTTAATATATAGATGACTACAAAAAAATGGCTATTTTGTAACTAATGAAATAATTATATATAATAATAATAATAATAATAATAAATAAATTCTCTGTGTCTGAAACGATTTTCTTGAATCATAGCTAAGAACATTTACGATCAAGTCACCTTTAAAAAAAAAAGAACTAAATCTAAATCGGTTCATCCGTTTGGGAGCTACGATGCATCATACAGACACACAGACACACAGATACAAGCGTTAAACATATAACACCCCTCGGTTTGCGTTGGAGGTTAAAAAAGGCGGAGACCCTCAATTCGACAGTATTTTTTACAAGAATGCCCCAGAAGGAGTGAAATATTTTTCGAGAGTATGTATTATAATGTCTATTTTTTTAGCACACTCTGTAGCCTAAACAGCTTGATGAATTTTAACATGTGAACATGTGTGGTGTCTTTAGATTAGTCTTAATTGAGAGAGTGACTTAGACTACTTATATAGTATTTATATACTTATTGCGTCTGCAAATACAAATAAGCGGCCACGTTCGAGTCAGTCTCGCCCATGAAGGGTTCCGTAGCAGCAAGTAACATAATTTACGATTTATGACGTTTAAAAAAACTACTTACTAGATCTCGTTCAAACCAATTTTCGGTGGAAGTTTACATGGTAATGTACATCATAATTTTTTTTTTGTTTTATCATTCTCTTATTTTAGAAGTTACAGGGGGGTGACACACACATTTAGCACTCTGGAAGTGTCTCTCGCGCAAACTATTCAGTTAAGAAAAAATTATATAAGTAACCTCAATATCATTTTTGAAGACCTATCCATTGATGCCCCACATGTATGAGTTTGATGGAGAAAAAGTTATTGAGTTTCAGTTCTAAGTATGGGGAACCCCCAAAATTTATTGTTTTTTTTTCTACTTTTGTGTGAAAATCTTAATGCGGTTCACAGAATACATCTACTTACCAAGTTTCAACTGCATAGTTCTTATAGTTTCAGAAAAAATTGCTGTGACATACGGGACGGACAGACAGACAGACATGACGAATCCATAAGGGTTCCGTTTTTTGCCATTTGGCTACGGAACCCTAAAAAGGGAGGGGAATGTTTGTTTTGAGTAAACGTTAAGGCAGTTGGATTGTTTTTTAATTAGTGTTTAACCATTAAACTTCTTTTGTATGTTATATATGCTATATAAAATCTAAAAATGTAGCATCTTTGCTAATTGTGAACAGAACTGTTAATAATTCTTCAGTTTCTTAAGTAAAATTCAACCCCTTAGGGCAGAAAAATAGGTGAAAAGTTTTCATATTAGACTCTTGCTTAAGGCGCAGGTTGAGCAAAATGTCGCGCTAGTCGTTATTTGTGCTGTTTTTAGGAGCTATCTACTTTTTATTTAAAAGATATATCAACAAATAAAAAACACATTATATTTCTACATAATCTTGATTCCATAAAAGCTATATCCAATTTTTTTTTTAAAGGAATAAATATTAATATAATCTCCTTACAACGAAACCACATAAATGTGAAATTATTATTGATAACATGCATCTCCTCGTAAAGTAAGTATTATTTTATTTTGCGATTTACACCAATGGATAGGCAATTTATTAATGAACATTTCTATAGTAAATTTTTTTTCAAAAGACCAAAATTTGATTTTATTAAGAATTTATTTTAAAATCTGGGCATATTCACTGCTCACGGGCTTGCTGAAGTCAGTGAGCCCTGAGCTCTTCGACGCGAAGCCCGTGTCGTTAGAGCGTCGACCAGCACATACACTCACGTCATATTAGTCGATAATAATATTACTTATTAGGTTATTTATAGGTAGTATTATTTGTTTGTTTTGGGTATAATTTTTCGTATTAGTTATACATATATTTGTTGTGTTTTTTACTGCGCGATGAAGCTTTTTGCGTGTATTTTCTTTGAAGTAAATGCAAATAAAAAAATGAAGCACCATTAGCATGTAAGGTTCGAATCCATAATTAAAATTTCGACAAATATTATAATTTACACTATAAAAGGCTAATTCAATATTATCACCCAACCACAATATCTTATTAGGTATAGTGCCGCCTCGTTGGTCTAGTGGTTGTAGTAGTGCGAGTGCTGATCATGAGGTCTCGGGTTCGAATCCCGGGTCTTGTCCAAAAGTCAGTTATGAGTTTTTGGCCCGTTTTTGTTTTTATTTATTGCTTGTTTTTTCTTCTTTTTCAAAAAAAAAATAATTGAGTACATAAGATGTTCTATACGCCGAATGTCAGAGAGAAAAGCTAGTACATCTTTTGCTAAACTTTAAAATCTAAAACCAATTTTAAAACAGACGAATTGATCATAACTCCCTTAGCTATAAAATAAGTTATGATCTAATTAATGGTATTTATTCCAGTTTATGGCAGCTCTGATTTATATTACGTGGCTGAAATTAGGTACATCTTATTAGGTACGTCAAACCAAATAACAGCCGGGCGGCTGACATTATGCACTCCATACATTTCTTATATTATCTAATTACAGTCCCATTAATTTCTACTAAAAGAAAATAAATAACTTGTAAATTCAAACAAAAATAACTGCATTACTATGTCTATAGTCATATTTATACAAATCAAAAAGCCTATATATGAGATAATGAAAAGTAAGCATAATTTTACCGAGATCATAACTTGTCAAATAATTAGGAAAATGATCGTTTTTCGTTGCGTACCTGTTTTGATTTTAACACTGTTAGGTTTAAAACTGCGAGGTAATATTTGAATAAATATAGTTTCCTCTAGGTACAAAGAATTTTTTAGATGAAAATATTTGTAGTTAAGACTACTAGAAATCTTATTTATGGAGTAAAAAGGCGAAAAGACTGCAATTAGGGGCATGACTGGTATTAGGGGCTTCTACCCTAATTCGGTAAAAAGTATCTAAGTAGGTATTAATATACCTACTTTTTACTATAAACTAAATTTTTTTTAAACTAACTAAAAAAAACTAAAGTGACCATTTATTTTTTAACTCAAAATAGGACATGGGTTTATTTACACTCTAAAAACTATAACTTTACACAATTAGTGTTCAATATAAAATTATATTCGGTATAGACGGTAATTATTAAATGCAACATATGTTTTTTAATTATTAATTACATTTGTCAGTGGATTAAATTTGCTTTAATAAAGTTGGTGATAATTTTAAATAAGAATAAAATTCTGCTTAAGTTTTTTTATTGTTACCTTTGTTAACAACATCGCCTTTAGAACTGGAACCGTAAGTGTTTCTTTCAGACGTCCACAATTTGTTCAAAATAAAAAAAATATTCTTTCTACTGGAGCATTTGTACCAGGGAGACATAAAATATATTCGATTAAAAAAAATTATGTTGAAGATTGTTGACTTTGAATACTTCCATCCAACGAGTTACGGGACAATTTTGTGTCCCGGAGCTTTGTTTGGGGACAATGGGACAGGTGACTGAGAAAAGGGACAGTCCCGTTCAAAACGGGACGTATGGTCACTTTAGCTATAAACCGGCGACGGCTCCGTGGCGCACTGGCTTAGCAATCAGTTGCTGCACTGGGGGCCGCGGGTTCGAATCCCGCACGGAACAAGTATTTGTATGGCCTACAAATAATTGTTCCAGGTCTGGATGTTTGTCCTTGTGCAATTTATGCTTGTAAACTGCCTCCACGACTCTCATTCTATATTACTCTCACTCTGCGAAACATCCTATTTATTTATTTATTCTTTATTGCACCAAATATTTGTACAAAAGGCGAGTTATCTATCTATTTACCTATAGTGAGTAGGTATCTTTTAAACTCACAATTTTCAATGCTTCATTTTTAATATATAATTAATTATAAAATTTCATAATTAGATAATATTATATGAGAATACATAACTCTAATATAATGCAACTAATATACCGAATAAAAAATTTGAGATACATTTATCGTTGCACGCTGTGTGTATTTCCATAAAATAGTTTATTGATGTTGAAAAATTACTACGTTCTTACAGTAGGTGGCGCCTTACATATTTCTTACGTGATATTATATTGTAGCGAGTCGGCGCGGCACACCAAATGCTCAAGGTCGTTCGCATGGAGTAGCCCCTTAAGTTTATTTTTTATTTTTACCTACTTTTCTTTGACAGATTCTAATGAAACTTGGTAAAAAAACAAAAAAAAAACAATTTTTTTCCTAAAAGTAAAAAGTATAGCCTATTTACTTCACTTTATTTCACTTACCAGGCGGTGAACTCTTAGCTCGATTATCACTAATATAATAAAAAAATACGATACTGTTTACTAATGACTGGCTTATTCTATAAAAATATGCTATTAAATTTTAAGTTAATTTGTTGTTAATGACTCAATTGCTTTAACTGTCTTAAATGTTAATGCAATCAAGTCACAGAGCGATAAGAACAAATAGCGATAAGATACTAAATCCATTAGTTTATATTTTCAATATGTATTGATTTGATCTCATTCATCATCTTCAAATATAATATATATCCATTCATAAATATTCACGATTTCATAACATCAGGCCATCTAGCGTCTATTTTACGTACCACCTTAAAAGTCAATCAATTTTTGTTCAATAAAACGACTATAGAATGAAGTAGATGGCGCTATTACAAAGCAATCTTACTCGAAAGATAATATTCTTTTGATTTAGTACTCTAAAATTTTGTCTAAAAATAAGGATTGCTATAAAATTAGTATTTTATATTATATTTTATGCCAAACTTGTGGTTGAAAATTATCTTATTAAATAAATAATTTACCGTAAAATATTTTTATTTTATATTTCATTTAATTTGAAGGTTTCACTTACCGCGTGTAAACTGCACTAACACATGTTTTTTTTTTCATAATGTAGTTTGTAAGTTGTGAAACAAAACAAATAATCGTAATCTTAGGGTTTTCCTTTCACGGGTTGCGAGGACTAGTCCTGAAAAGGTATTATTTTATAGACCCCAAATTTGGACATCATTGTGTAAACTGTGTTGTATGTTGTTCTAAAACCGCAAATTGAATAAAAATGTGATTTGTGGTGGCGGCGTAGGAGAACCCATCGCCCATTTCGTTCCGCAGGGGACTGGGAAATGCCAGATAGCTCTTATGACTTCTGATATATGGTCTTCTCTTTTAATACCCAGACGTAAAATGTCTAGTCTGGCGCCGAGCACTGGCGTCAAGGGTGTAATTAGTCTGGCACGATCGTCAATACGCCTGCTAAGCGTGATAATTAGGACATATCAGGGTTGCCATCTCCTAAAATGAAAAAGCCGGACTCGGCGCTCCAAAAAGCCGGACTTTTGGTCCTAAAAGCCGGACAGTAATTTTTAGGAAGCCAAACATACCTTTCCGAGGCCATGCAGCCAAAAAACTCACCAACTCCAATCCCCCGAGAAAAAAAACTAAAGTACTCTGTTATACACGTTAATTGTTTATTAATCGATCACAGCACAGTTTCAAGTGTATATATTACTTATTTATTAAGCAATCACAGCACAGATTGAAATAAATTTATACCACTTATTACCTACTTACAATAACAATAAACAAAAGCAGTCTTCTGTTTGTAGACTTTATAAAAAAAAAAACAAATAAAATTACAATTCTAAACAAAGTACTTAACCATTTTCACAAAACAAATTTTAAAAAACTACTCATATTTCAAGATAAAAAATTAAAAACTAGAGTAAAGTAACTTTCATTATTCAATTATCAGGTACAATTAAAACTTTAAAATAATAATCTATATTTTGCTGGCTGGTAATAATGTATATGGATAGATAAATTCGGCATTGCTTCGCTCATTCTTTGAGCGATGCGTGCAACGCGTTACACTAACAAAAAGCCGGACAGGCCGGACACATAAAAATTTGGCCGGACAGATGGCAACCCTAGACATATCCTCTCTCATACTCAGAGTACAAAGTGAGGGCCCCATTGGTCATAATATACGGAACCCTAATAGTCGCTATATTAAGTCCGACTCGCACTTGGCCGGTATTATTGCCTTTTATTCCTTGCTTTATTTATCTACGCGGTTATCTTATTTCTAGTAGATATTTTATTAGGTTAGTTAACTTATATTTATTGTTAATTTTTTTCTCTCCCCCCCTCCCCCCATGCAAGAACCCCAGATCGGCCTCCTTGTCAGCTAGAATGATAAGTTAAATAGCACAAGATATATTTTGAGCT
The DNA here is from genome assembly GCA_963668995.1 of Parnassius mnemosyne. NCBI lineage: Eukaryota > Metazoa > Arthropoda > Insecta > Lepidoptera > Papilionidae > Parnassius > Parnassius mnemosyne. Next base: position 20,672,965 of record CAVLGL010000104.1, on the reverse strand, counting down.
TTTTAGCTGCAGCTTCGGCCGGCTATACCGCTCCATTTTTAGTTTAATAAAACCGCAAAATCGGCAAGATACCGTCGAGAATGTTGCGTCAACCTTGAAAACTATTACATTTTGAAAAACTTCACGTCCTCATTTTTTTATTTATTCAATAAACTGCAATATTTCTGATTCCTACATATCTCACATAGTTACAGGCATGATATATTCGAAGCAAAGCAATTTGTTATATGTTTAGTCTAGACGTCAAATATATGAATAACAAAAATATTTGCACACCATCCAGAACATTTTTTAATTTATATAATGTTTTATATGTATACAGGAAGCTATTTTTTGCGGATGCGGAGTCGGATCTAGTACTTTGATTTTTACACCTACTTTGAAAGTAAATATTAATACAACATACTTTGATTGAAAAAAGTGAAGTTAGGCTAGAATTAGTACAGAATTCTGTAGTCGGTAGGTAATTATAGTTGCTTGGTAAACAAGGTAAATAATGTGTAATATAAAATTATTATTTTTTCATAAATTTTTAATGTCTGTGAAATAGTACAATGTAATAATTGATACAGTATAATAATAAGTAGGCTATTCTACAATAATAAACGATAACAACTTAATACACTGAAATGACAAGAGACTTAAATTAGTGTCCATAAATGAGAGGAGGAAAAGAGAGAGGTTAAGGAGCCAAATAATCCTTAGTCTGTTTCTTGACCAAATTAAGAATTGAATGCGTTTAACCGGCAGAGCTAAGGAGTTACAAAGTTTTGCTTTAATAACAGAGAAAGATTTGTCATAAAAAGTAGAGAAGTGCACAGGAAATAAGAATTAAAGGAAAAATATCATGACGGGTGCTGAGGGATTTAAAACGGTGTGGAATTGTTAAATTAAATTAGACGTAGTAGAGCAGAGCAGAATGTGTGTTCCGGCGAAGACGGATTGGGAGCCCCTTTAGCTTAGTGCGGTATTCTGAGATATGGGCATATTTACGAAGTCCAAATTTGAACTGTAAACAGGGATTATAGTAGTACAACAGGTGGTAAATAAAATTATCAATTATGAAAACCGCATAATGTGAAAAAGCCCAAAAATAAAATATCCTTGTGGTAACGCCTAAGATAGTCCCATCCCCTGAAAATGTTATATTTATTTAGTGTCTGATCTAAATATTTCTAACTGACGGCGCGTGGGTTTTTTACTGCGATCGTAAACTGTTCCGCTAAGCCAGATATATATACTGGGCCTAGACCCTGGTCTAGGCCCAGTATATATATCTGGTAGTCATTCGGTAGTCATGCGCCGATTCCCCCTGGGGAATCGGCGCATGACTACCGAAAACTATTCCACCTCCATTTTATTTTGGGCAACTTGTGCTATATTGTTTAAATAGTTTTTTTTTTTCAATTGCAAAGAATTTTTAATGCGTTAAAAATATCCGAATTTGGGATTTTTCAAATCTTTAAATATTCATAACTCCGAAAATATTAACTTTATCGTAAAAAGTCATAGGGCCTTTCTTATTCTTATTTCCTCAAAGAATAATAATAAAAAAAGTTTGAAAATAACCATTCCTTGCAATTAACAAAAATCGGTTTAAACAACATGGCACCGAGTTGCTCCATGGCAACATGCATTTATATCAGTAGGACATTTTGAATAGAGTCGCATAAAAAAATTGACGTGGACCTTCTAGACTAACGAGAGAAAGTCCTGCGTCAAATGCCGCACTGGCAGGACATTCTACATATTATATTGATTAACGTGTCCGACGAATATTGCCATACATTCATTAATATTTAAAAAAAATTGTCAACATTCGAGAATAGAATTTTTATATATTTATTGTTAGTTCTCATATTATTTTAACACGATAGAAATAATTACTATCTATACAAAAATGTTATCGCCACCTTAGGATATTTCTGTATTTTAGAGGCATTTTACATACATTGCACATAGACAAACGTAAGGGCACGTAAGGGTATGGGTACCGGTAAGTATCGTGTCTCGAAGTACCGGGACTATTTCTAAATTAAATTGTCTTGGGTCCCGGGACTTTCGACTCAAAACTTATTTAACACCTCTAGCAGGCAGCTTAAGCATCTACTGAGTAATAAGTTTTTCGTTTACTGATGTGTATTACATATACCATGCATTGTTATTTATTTCATTTTACTTCTTAAATCATCTTTTATTGTGTAATTAAATCTACGTCTACGTTACTTGTGCAATTTTTCTCTGTACTTTATTTATAAGTGGGAACTTTTAATTGGCCTTCAGTACATTTTTTTTTATTGTTCCTACATTTATAACTAGCTGTAAGTTCTCCTAAAATAGTAATAAATAAATAAATAAATAAAAAAAACGCTTCCATCATTCCATCTATCCATTACAGCCTATAAAAGTCCACTACTGAACATCGGCCTCCCTCATTGATTGGCTCATGGGGAAATTTTGCCTTAGTTGCCACGCTTGGCAAGCGGTTAGGCAACCGCAGTTTTTTATTATTTTGAGTTGTTATCAGGACGATGCAGCTTGCTGCCAATTTGTTTCATTTTACCAAACTAATTGCTATTTCATTATAAAAAAAGATTAGTAAAAGCTAAAATAATATTAGTCATATAAATTATTTATATGACTAATATTTTTTTTTTATATAGGATAGATACTGGTGATGATCATTAATAATAAGTTATTGTACTTGTAAGATTCTTTAAAAATTAGAATATTTTTTTTTACCAAATTAATAAATCTGCGATTATGAGAATTATGACCAATGACTAGATAATGGTTTTTAATGATTAGTATGATCAAAAAGTCTTTTTAATAAGAATTTACTGTCAAAAAATCAATACGAGGGCTGCACTAAAAGTATCGGGAATGGAATATTTCCACTGTTCCTGTCATATTAAAATCTTTTTAATTGAAAAGACCTTGGTTTTAAAAATCGAATACCATTTATATATTTAAAAAAAGATTCTCGGTCTTGTCACAAGGTTTTGTGAAACTTGTTTAGTCGTTGAGAAAATGGAATTGACTCGAGAAAATTCAAGAGCGATGATTTATTATGACTTTCGAAGTGGTTTAACACAAAAACAGTGTGTTGACCGGATGATTTCTGCATTTGGTGATGAAGCCCCATCCAAAACCAGAATTTATCGCTGGTTTGCTGAATTTCAACGTGGACGTGTCAAGCTCAGTGATGATCCCCGTCAAGGTCGTCCAAAAACTGCAGTCACCCAAGAAAACGTTGATGCTGTGCGTAAGCTGATTAAGGAAGATCGACATGTGACATACCGCGAAATTCGGGCAACTTTAGACATTGGCATGAGTCAAATACAAATAATTTTGCATGAACAATTAGGTGTAAAAAAGTTGTTTTCCCGATGGATACCGCATTCGCTCTGTGAAGAGCAAAAAGCGGCTCGCATTACTTGGTGCGTCAGAACTCTCGAAAGATTCCACGCAGGATCCTCAAATGCTGTATACAACATCGTATCAGGTGATGAATCCTGGATATATGCGTACGAACCCGAAACAAAAAACCAGTCACTAGTTTGTGTGTTCGAAAATGAGTTAAAGCCAACAAAAATTGTTCGTTCACGGAGTGTTGTAAAAAAATGGTGGCCACGTTTGTCTCCAAAACCGGCCATGTTACGACTATTCCTCTTGAGGGACAAAGAACGGTTAATGCAGAATGGTATGCTAGCATTTGTTTGCCACAGGTTGTTTCTGAACTCCGTAAAGAGAACTGCAACCGCAGCATTATCCTCCATCACGACAATGCGAGTTCTCACACCGCACACAGAACAAAAGAGTTTTTAGAGCAAGAAAACATAGAATTATTAGACCATCCGCCGTACAGCCCCGACCTATGCCCTAATGATTTCTATACTTTCCCTAAAATAAAGAATAATTTGGGTGGACAGAGATTTTCATCACCTGAAGAAGCTGTGGACGCCTACAAAACGGCCATTTTGGAGACCCCAACTTCCGAATGGAATGGTTGCTTCAATGATTGGTTCCATCGTATGGAAAAATGTGTCAAATTTTGCGGAGAATACTTCGAAAAGCAATAAATACATTTTTAAATAGTAATGTTGTGTGACTTCTTTGAATCTCGAAATTTTCAGTGCCGCCCTCGTATGTGATTATAAGAATTAAACATACGAATTATTGAGTAGTGTCAATAACTGACGTTGTAAATGTTAGGATTTCATTTTATTTTCAATAAAGTATTGATTTTTATTAAAATTGGTATTTTATTGATACATCTCGCCGAAAATGAACTCGATTCTAATTTTATTCTGAGAAGTAACTAAGTCCAGGGACATCACGGGACTTTGATCTTGGGTTGTCTTGTGTCCCGGAATTTTGGGACTGTCGTGACTTGCCAAACCTTAACATACATCCAAACCCGGAATAATTATTTGTATGCTATTTCAACACCTGTCTATAGGAAAAGCAGTCATTATTGCGAAAATGGCAATTGTTTGCATTAGCACACCGTCAACCTGGTGGTAAGTGAGAGCTGTACCCTGACAACTGCATCTATACTCGACGAGGTCTCAAAATGCAGAAGCACCGTTACCCCAGACGATAGGAATGACGTTACCAGTAAAATCGGGCCACAGTTGTTGTCACTAACCTTATGAAACATACGCCGAAGTTAGAGAAGTCAATAAGGTCAATTAGGAGTATATTATATTCACCATCATCATCATCATCATCATTATCATCATCAGCATCATTACCTCTTTTACCATCATTGCCTTTCACAAGTCCACTGCTGAATTATATCTCTCCCCCAAGTAATGCCATAATTGTTAATAATTATTTATATATAATATCTTTTCTGATTCGTTATTTCAAAATACATTTTAAAACCTAAATGTTTGTTGCAGGTACGTGCTGGTGATGTCCCCCGGTAACAATATTCGATAATTATTAAAAGTGCAAGTTGTGTTATAGTGTCGCAAAGTTCACAAATATATTATATTATAAGTATTCCAACATAATAATAATCCAATAATATTCCAACTAACGTGCATGTAATAAATATAGGAAAATTGTTATGTAATATAAGTAATACATAAGTTAAAAGGTGTTTTGTATATGGAATTTAGCTGGAACTTTAACTCAGGAACGTAGCAATTAACAAACAAGTACAGTTAACAGTGGTAGAGCCACGCGGCAGCTTTCGCTGTCGCACGGATGGGCCGGCTCGAACCGGGGTGGTACCACGACCTCACAGAAGACCAGCGTGAAGTAGAGGTTTACCTCTGCGTTTCGCTTGGTGAGTGCAGGTGGCCGGAGGCCCTTTTTGCTGGAAATGAGGCATTCTATCTTAGTCCTCACGGGTGAGAACGCATCTACATTTTGATTTGTAAAAGAGGATAGATGTAGGTCTATGGGCCGCAGCAACCACTTACCATCAGGTGGACTGTGTGCTCGTTTGTCACCATTATTCTATAAAAAAAAAACCACTAACCTACTGGCCCACGTGTCGTCGGGTAAGTGAATTGTGCTATGATGTAGTAATTAGTAACGCAAAAGTAATTATTTATTGCTATTAGGTTTTTTTGTTTCGTTTCTAAGATATACATATAAAGCTAATGTGTAATGTGTTTCTGAACACACTTAAACAAAAATGTGCCTCGACTTACTTTGATAAATGGATCGTGGTTTTACCAAATGATTCGAATATTTTTCCCAATGGAAAAATTCACTCAGCAATCTTCGTCAAGTGATAACTGTTCCTTATTTAGTTTCGTAGGATGGAAAGGCCGGAGTTTTCTTTTGCAAACGAAAATAAACGACTCCGAATGCTCACAAGATAGAAGTCATTTTATTGGATATTATGGCTCACTGTTATTTTAATTTTTATATTTAAATATAAGTTTTCTTTTTAATGAAAACAAGCTATGTTAAAAATTGTCTAAATATCCTAAATGATTAGGTATTTTAAAACTTACTGCAGGCATAGATGTTTGTACGGATTTAATCGTGGGAGTTGTTTATATTTGTTCTATAATAGTGTTTTCTCTTAAAAGGTGATTATATTCTGCATGTATTTTTATTGCAGTTTTTTTATTTATTTTTTATATTATTCTATGCCAGTGATTAACTACAATCCCTATTGTAAGTGGTGATGTGGCCTAAGATAGTGAAGCGCACTGACTTAACAAAAGCCTATTCACTCTTGCTTTGAAGACACCCACACTGTAATCGGATGGAAACACAGATGCTGACAACTTATTCCACTCCTTTGCTGTATGCATGATGAACGATGTAGCAAACCGTTTGGTTCGAATACGTGGTAAGTCAACAACGATGGGGTGAAGACTGGCCGAACGTCTGGTTGTCCGATGTGGAAGGGAGAGGGAGAAATTAAATTATGCATATGGCATAGTCATTTGTAATTTTTGAAAGTGTTATGTGACGTAAATCTCGAAAGGACAATGTTAAAACTCGCCTAAGAACCAACATATATTTGACTATTACCAAAATTCTTATCCGTAATTATGCATTAGATAATATTAATTAGATAGTAACGGACACTTCTGACTTGTGAAATCAAAATAAAAAGGACTTTTTCGATTTTGAACTTTATACCTATTTTTTAATACTATTGTGCTTCGTGTATGGCCTCCTGTGATTTGACCAATCGCACAATACCTTCACTCACATATTTCAAAAGTTGTCATAAACTCAAATATATTATGAAAACGTTTATATTTTAAAATATATCTCAGATTAATATATGCCACAAGGAACTGGGGTACAGTGAAATCAGCATTGTGCCACGCAAAAATAAAGTCAAAAACGTTGACAGATAACAACAAGTCAAAATAGATAGACGTCAGACGTGCTATTGTTTTGGTTTCGTTTGAAAAAATACATTTCTGTAAATGTTTTAGGAATCTAAGTGCACTCTGTAGTTGCTTTGTTATGCGATAAGTTTATATAAATTACGAACAACGGCTTCAACAACGGATACGATGTTTCATAAACATAAAACGTAACCTCAAAATCTCTATGATAACTGCAAATATCTATGTTTTCAGAAGTGTCCGTCAGGAGTTATTGTTCTTACATACAATTATGTGTAATTTCAGACTTAAAAAGGTATTTTTTTCACTGTTGGTTCTTAGGCGAACATTGTATGGACGCAAAACATTGTCCTTTAAAATAATTACATAAATTCTTTTGTATTATTTAAAAAAAAAAGTTACCTCCACACTAGGATTTTTTCCTGTATCGTGGGGGCTACAGTTTACATACATAAATGTTACAAGGACAAACATCCAGACCACACCAGACCAGGAACAACTTGTTCCGTGCGGGGTTCGAACCCGCCGCTCTTAGCGCGGTAACTTATTGCTAAGCCAATGCGCTACGGAGCCGTCATAAGCGAGTAATTACATAATAATATGTATTTTGTTTTTTCACTGTTGTGACTGTATGATGTATTTTGCCCAATACAATTTTTCATTCACTGCAGAGCACGAGGTTAACTAATAGCGACATAAAATATGTTTAATTATTTAAATTTAATGCAAAACAAAAAGAAACCAGTGCCTTTTGTTTTACATTAAATTTAAACTTCGTGATTCGTTATAGTATGACAAATACCATATATAATTAATGCATTCTTAATAAAATTTTATATAATTAATTCTCTAATGTGGAGAAGAATATACAAATTCCTAATGAGAAGTTATTGTCATATCTGGTGTTCTGGAGGTTCTCAGTACTATGCTCAATGACTTAAACAGTCTCTGGCGAGCTGCCGACGGATAAGGTCTTGAGATGCACAATTTTCACAAAATTGAACATGCACAAGGCAAAGTTCATGTCTAACGTCCATGTCACATCTATGTATGTCGGTAGTTGTTGAGAGCACTACGTTCGAAATTTTTGACGAGTGTGTTTACAAATCGTGTGTGAACAAATCATCCGACTAGGCAAGTCCAACTTCGACCGAGTGGTCGATCGGCGGACCAACTAGCGTGGGCAGCGTTCGGGAAATTACAACACATGTTTCGTAACTTAATACGTTAAACCTTGAAATCAAGAGTGCACTATCAGTGCGTAATGCTAGTAATGATATTATATGGATCTGAGTTGTGTTCCTTCACTGCTGGCTGTAGACTTAGTTAATTATCGAAAATATCGTAATATTGTTCCCATTAAAATTTATAAGTTTTTTTTAAAGAATTTAAAAAATACAAATCTTTCCTGAAATCTGTTTTCCACGTGTTTGCGTGTGGATATTTTTGACTGCGTTTATCCTGTATGGCTATCCATATTTAGTCGTCCTGAGTTGCTTTTCAAAATTTCAAAGGCGTCATTTTTCGTATGGTTGCAAAATAAATCATTTTCAACATAAGAATTTGCAGCGATATGAATCATGCATTGTGTTGTACTTGTATATATAATATAATATTTAATGATCAAGTATTTGTGACATAATTTTCCTTGCAAGTTTCGAAATATTAAAGAAAAAATAATTTATGAATAAAATTATTCTATCACAAGCCTTCAAATTCCATTTATCGGTAATGTCCTATTTCATTGTTATCGTTATTCAGGTCTCTTGTTTTTTTTATGATGAGAATTTAATGTGAGAATCCTTATAATGTCCGATATTTATTAACAATCTAACTTTTTGATGTCATGCCATGTTTATTATGTTCTGTTTTTATATTTCAAAGTAAAAAAAGAACAAAGAAACTGCATAATAACAGTTGAATTTATATGGGTAGTTCTACAAACTAAGGAAGAATTCGAGCCTGATTTCGGCCCGACATTTTTTATACATTCTGGTGGCGGAATTCAGTCTAATAAATAGAGTACAGTGTCTTTTAGCTTATACTAAATGGAACAGTCAAAATATTTAATATTTTTTTATTTATAGCCATTTAAAAAAAATCGAGCCACAGGAAACTGAAAGTGTCACCAGGAAGCTGAGGAAAACAACAAAAATCAATCGAGATCAATAATTTATGTCACAAATTTTAAAAAATTGTCTCTTAACATTATTTTGTAATAATCAAAGTATCTTTTATAATAACAAAAAGTAGCTTAAATACTATACCTAGAACAGCCTTCAACAGGAACATTAATCATCAAATGATTATTGAACATAAGGATAATAATAATCTCTCTCTCAATAATAAAATATCTCTTAAAGGTAACAATACGAAGTTTTTGTAACAAATTGTGACTAAACGACAGTTCAATCTAGTAATTTACTTAAATCTAGTAACAAAAATAATAATTTTGACAGTCTCGTTTCAATTCTTTTAAACTATTTTTTGTAATCACAATCAGCTAAACACCCAGGGCATGTAAATAATGTAGATTCACCTTTAATACATCCATCTTGTGCCCAATTATTACATATTAGACACTGGACCCAGTCATTTCCTGACGTATCTTCACTGTAGAGAACACCACATATAAGGCACTCGCAGTCACTGAACTCGTATTTATTTGTCTGTGCTTTTTTTGATTCATTTTCTTTATCTGTTTGTTTTCTAGAATTAAATTTCTTTTTCTGTCTTGAGTCTTGTTTTTTGTATTTAGCCGCTTTTTTAACTTTGTCTTTCCTTGATATCATTTCTTTTCCCTTTTTTGGGTGTTCGGTGACAGTATCAACTTTTATTTCTTGGGTTTTAACTTTTCTTTGATTTCCTTTTTCTATTAACGGCTCCTGTGATAGGTCTGGGAAGAGAGTAGTCGGGTCAATTTGCAAATCAGGCATGGTGGCTAAAACTTCTGGATTTTCCAAATTCAAAGTAAGATCGCTTGCAACGCTCATATCATCTGGCTGATCTTTTAATTCTGTCTCACTTTCGTAGACGTCTTTAAATATTTGTCGTGATCCTGCAGAATATTCTAGTAAACCCATCCGGTAATGTTTACACATAATACCCTCATCACAAAAACAACTGAGGGATTTCAATTGTAGCTTTCTTGGCATGAAAGCACTGCCTTGTACTTGATGGACTTTGAGTGTCCCCTTAAAAGGTATTAAATTCTGTTGATCGCTAGAAATCAGCTTTTCCATATCTTCAATTTCACTTTTAGTGACGATAAAAAGTGTCACACCAGGGCAGCGATTTTGAATGACTCCGCAGAACTCAGTTAGGTTAGTAACATCACCTCCACATGCTACGACATCATTGGCAGCTCTTTTACATACAGCGCCTACACCATCTGGTGCTCCTTTACCATGGCCTGCTTCGTGGTAATTCCAAGTCCAATTTACAAGTCCAGGGCACAGATATGTCATTTTAGATGCTAGCGTGAAAAACATTATTTTGTTACGATATTGTGTTACTGGACCGTCACTCAAAAAATGGATGGTTTCTATTTGATATGGTAATTCTTCCAGTACTGGTTTTAAGTGGGCCCAAATAGCATAAACATTGTGACTCAAATCCGTTGATACAGTGCAATACGATCTTGTAGATCCCTTCAAATACATAACTACTGTGTGAAGTGAGAGCTGCGTACGAGATCCCCCAAAATGAAAAGATTGGATTTCTTCGTTATATTTCGTACTAAAATTTTCTGAAAAGTCCATATGCACTATGGCTTCTTGTTCAGTTAAGGATTTCTTCTTTTCCGATATTACTTGGTACTGGTGAACAATGTTCCTTTCATGCTGAAAAATTGTATTCAAATCCGTCTTCAATTTCAAAACAAGTTCTTGAGCTGTGGTGGAGACACTTTCCCTTTTTTGTTTTACCACTTGTCTTTCTTTCTTAGTTTTTATGTCTATTATGATTTCCTTTGATGCTATCCAGTGATTGTAACTAATCGGCATGTCTGCATTAAAATCGATCATAGGAACACTTTTTCTAGTGCAAGCTTCACATTTTCTTTCCAGACATCGTTCATGGAATCTGTTACAGCAAACTGCGTTTAATAGATTTTGATATGTTGGAACTTTTATAATTTTTGCATTATAAAGAGCAGTCACAATATGTTGGAAATTTGCGTGAACAGTACACAAACATGTATCTCTGTTTGATAATTTTGGAGCGACTATCCAGACGGGTGTTAGCCTCGCAAACATGGAGTAGCTCATAGTGACATTACCTGCCTTCAAATATTCTTTATGGAGATTTTTTAATGTGTCTAACCTGTAGCGCCTTTGTACTTTTTGTTTAGTTGCTTTATTTCTTATAAATTCTTTCTTGCCTGCACACAGCCTACTGTACTTGTCGTCTTCCAAAAATGTTTGAACTATCTTTTTTAAGCATCTCTTTTGTTTTATTGCAGCCTTTTTTTGCTTTTCTTGACTCCACATCTTTTTATAAGTTATAACCTTGTTTTTCAACTTCCAAGCCTTATTTGCATTCACAATCTGGCCCAAAAGTAATTTGTTTGCAACTTTCTTCTCTTGACGAGTCTTCAGATTAGACATATTATCTGATATTTGCTTTTCCAACACATCACCAAATAAAGCCTTTTTGACAACGTCTACCCGTGTCGCTGGATCTTCAGCAAGTTTAGTCATTGCGGTTTTAGGCGTAAGCTCCAATTGTTTCTTTTGTTTTTTCAATCTCTGGCATCTCTTTTTATATTTGCTAAGTTTTTGTTTCAATTTTACTATTAGCGCATTTTTTTGTTTTATCTCCTGGTTTCTCTTATGACGCTGCTTCTGTGACCGTTCTCGTACTGATTCCAATCTTGGATTTGGCTTCGACGATAATGTTTGAGGAACATTTATCTCAAAATTTACTTGCTGAGGTTGTTCATGATCACGGAACTCAGGACCTACAGGTTCATCATCTAAACTAGACGGAGTATTTTCTCTAACAAAGTGGTTCATCACATTAGTTAGTAACTTTTTCTTTTTGTAGGATTTTTCTGAGTATTCCCTCCAACTTCTGCGAGCTTGCCTTTTTTCACGAGCCGACATTTCAGAAACTAGTTTTTTTTTGCCAGATTCTCGCAGCTTTTTATACTTTTGCTTTCTTTTTTCTTTTTCAGCCGCTAATCTCTGAGGGTCGTTCTTAATTTTTTCATATCTAATTTTTTCAGCTATCCTTTTCTTTTCTAATATTTCTTCTTTTGTTTGTTTCTTTTTTGGCGCCATTTTTCCTATGTAACAAAATATAATATTCAAATATAATATTTGTAAGATCGATTAAATGTTTGTTTATTTTATACTTTTAATCCGACGTTTCGAAACAATTATAAGAATAATTTTACTTAGACCACCACCAAAATTAAATAACTGTATATAAACAAATTACGAGAGTAAGTACAATTTATTTATTAAATTATTTATTTGTAGTTTAATGTTTATGTGTAAAAAAATACTATTATTGCACAGAAACAATATTTTTAATATGATCTGCTCAGGATCCTGGATGGTTCTCAGTATCCTGGGTACCAATTGGACAGGATCCTGAGGCCAGGTTCCTGATAATTTCTGTCTAAAATTAAAATAAACACACCAATTTATAACTTAAAAAAAAATAACCTAAACTAGGCCTACGCGCTAGCATCTTACATATCAACACGCTAAAATTAGTCATATGCATTATTTATTTCGTAAATAAAAATCTTACCAGGATTCTGTGAACTCCACTGATTATGACACCACTTCACTCGCTGAACGCACTCGACTCACTAAACAACGTGCTAGGTGCAAATAGATAGATGACATTCTTTGTCTCTTTCGTAGGTACTATCGACTCAGCGTAACGGTAAAGACGCACGGCAAATAGTCTAGTGAATATTTGCTAATTCAACAGCGAACAGGATACTGATATAAAATCGTGGGGACAAAATGTAAACAAGATTTATTCAATATTTTTATAAGGAAATACTATAGTAATTGTTCTACCTAGCCAGGAAAAATAGTAAACTTATTCATTTGGGATTCTTTTAAGACCCTAATGTAGAAATAAATGTATCACGACGCACTTTGAATTAAAATTTGTACGAGGGACACTGCAGGATCCAGAGAATTCGGCAGTTTGAACAGTAATTTTGTTCAGAAAAGAATTGTGAATCTTAATTATTTTTAGTGACCATCTAGAAACAAATGTAATTAATAGAATTCCATCCAAAAAAAATTGTTGTTTTAGCTGAGCCGCCAAAAATTCCTTAGTTTGTAGAACTACCCATATAACTAAAAATTACGTCGTACCTTCCTAATGCATCCTATAATTAGCGGCCGCTGACTTCTTGTGCCGGACCATTATTGATATTAATGCACGAGACGTTTTTTTTTTTTTACTTCAGAGGGAGGTTATATTTTGACAAAATTATCAAAGCAGTAGCAACCAGGGTTCTTGTTATTTTAAGTATTACTAATCATTTTAAGTGTTGCTTACCATGTGCTCGGCGGTGTAGGAAACTATCTTGAGGAATATAAAACAATTTGAGGAGATGTGAAGTCAGCCAACTCGCATTGAAGCAGCGCCGCGGACTAATTGTTCCTCCCGGAAATGAAAGAAGGCCGGTGCTTAGCAGTTGGACGTACAAAGGCTGCATTATTTACTTTTATGTGTAACTGTTCTGTTTTTGAACTTTTGTTTGTCTCTCTGTGTTAACGATCCCTTCAAAACTACTGGACGTATTCTTATGAAATTTTGTATGGAATTACAAGTTGCCTAGGCAACGTTTATGCTTTATAGTGGGATATAATATACTGTGTACGACAACTTCCGATGGTTTTAGGTTACAACGTGATTAAAATTGAACTAGGAAAATGTGATAAACTTGTGGTCAAGTGTGTTAATTCTGATACAACATGTTAAATTTTGCAAACTCTTTAATTCGCTTTATTATGGACACAAAAAAACTTTCTTTTGATTTTTTTAAAATTATTTTATGTTTTTTACTCTTTTCCGCTACATAAACCATTCAAATATAAGATGAGATAAGACTTGTGCCCAGGAGAGTGTGATGGTAGACAGTTATTATTTTACTAATACATATTCCCAGTTCCCACAGTAGTCACTACAACTTACAGCTAAGCTTTTATTAAGAGACTAGTTATAACAATAGTCGAATAGAAAAGTAACGTTTTTGCAGTCCTAACAATACGGTCACTGTGTTTAAAAATGTGTCACCGTTTATAAATATATATACCTATTTTAATGACAATACTCTCAACTAGAGCCGTAGTAGCTCTGATGGTTAGCGCTCGCTGTAAATTTCACAGTACGCGAGCAACCCGGGTTCGATCCCCGCCGGCACCAATGAAATTGTTAATTGCAATTTTAAGTGCTGATTTACCACGTGCTTGGCGGTGAAGAAAAACATCGTGAGGAAACCTGCATGTCTGAGAAATAAGAAAAAAAAGATCGAAGACAAGTTCGCCAACACGCATTGGAGCAGCGTGGCGGACATTTCCTTGCCCTAACACCCTCTTAGAAAATGAGATAAAGGCTGTAACTTTAACTCTTAACTAACAATATGGAAAACGTGATGCAAAGCTTTATTGAAATGTCATTAGTGTTTAATAAGCGTAAATTCGAACCTTAATTATTGCATCACTATGTAAGAAGGTTACTGACAGGACAATGGAAATGGCAAAAACCTAAACCCCTCAAAGCTCTGAGCGCTACACAAATGACGAAACGCGACTAACAGCCGTCTGGCACGCAACTCGTGGTTAATGTTGTGTGAGAAACTTGAGTGTTATTTGTTTAAAGATGAGAAGAAAAACGATGCGTTCCAAGAATACCACGCGACAAATTTAATTCGCATCGGTTAGAGGAACAAATAAATGAAACCGCAACTTAACTGCAAGGAAAGAAACCTGTAATGCGTATGCGATAAAGATAACACGATAAACGAAGCACGACGTGGCGCGGCAGGGGTTAATGTTTAATGTAACAAGTAAGAATAGCTCCTGCAAATTTCTTTACCTTTCTTATGAAAGAAACTTGATATTGCTCTGATTATTGGTAAACATATTGACGAGTGGAAGTCCTAACGATTTATATGTGCATCCGCTAGGCCGCAAGGAATGCTTCAGCTATTCAGCAACATCGTGACAAGTAGCAAACATCAACAACCTCTTGTTTATCTATAAACTGTTTGTGTTATTCTTGGTGAACTCACTCATTGTAACAATTGGGCTGATGCCATTCCTAACTCCAAAACAAAAGTTATTTTTATCGAATTGACAGCGTTTTAAGAGTCACTATCTGATATGCTTTTCTATTCTGAGTCTGAGAGTCTGACTGATGCGCCACATTCTTACCTATTTCTATCGCTCTGCATCAGCAGGCGGCGTTGGAGGAGGCGTTGAGCTTGCCTTTGTAAGCAGTACTATCTACTTGCAGCAAGAATTGTACTTTAAGTTACTAAAATCTGTAACTAAAATACTTGATTATAATTAATTAATATATAATTGAATATTAAAATCAAAACTATATCTATACCCATAGTGCTAATATTAGAAATGCGAACGAACTCAACCTGTCCGAGTTTATGTAAACTTGTTATACCTGCTGAACAGATCTGAATTAAGTGAAGATGATACATTGACTGCATCCTGAGGGAAGAACTTTTAACGCGAGAAAATACCTTATTCTTACGGAAAAATTGATTTAATGTGCGCGAAACCGTGCGTCGGGAAGCTAGTAAAAGTTAGTTAATAAGTATATTCTTGGGCTTGATTGCAGATCACTTGTAGTATAGACCTGGGGGGCGCATATCAGCATAGGCTGTCAGAACTCAGACTAAATTAGGCACTGACCAAAGATCCCCTTTTAACTGGGAACTAGCTGTCTTAAGTCTCAGAGCTGACAACAATTCTGCACAATGAATATATATATATATATATATATATATACCAGCTGGCCAGGCAGACATTGTTCTGCCCTTTCCGACGACCCTTCCTATGAAAAATCCTTAAATTCGCAATAAAAAAAATATTGAAGGTCACTTATCAGAATAAAAAAGTATCCTATCTCTCAAGTTGGACCAAACTGCACACAGTGTACAAAATTTCATTGAAATCAGTTCAATAGTTTAGGAGTTCAACGCGGACAAACAACGTGACACGTAATTTTTATATATAAAGAGCTTTATATATATATATATATATATATATATATATATATATAGTAAATATAAGAAATAATTAAACGAATCTGCATTTTGATTATTAATGAGGACGGAGGAAGGTGTCGATGGGCCACTAACCATCAGGTTGACTGTGCTCGTTCGTCAACCTTGGTTTTTTGTAAATAAAGAACATACACCCTTATCTAAGGTTTAAAAATCAGAGACTGTAAATTGAAGTAGAATCTGATTATTCTAACGACAGTATTATGCGTTTGTTTAAAGCGAATTAATCTTTCAACTGCAGTCAAGTACTCGTTGGTCGTTGGCACGGTGCCGCCGCGCCGCGCCGTGCTGCGAGCCTTCTCGCTACTGAAAATTATATCAGCTTTCTTACTATATATAGTATAGGACCTATTGTATCTCTTAAAATATATGATTTTTTATTCTCCTATTTTGTTTTAAGATTTTAGCATTTTGGTTTAGTAAAATCCTTTTTTTAACGTTTCATTGTTTTATATTTGTTAGTGACACCGGCTTTCTCATTGTTTTTTTTTTGTTTTGTTATACTATATCAAAAATTAAAATTGTAATTTGGAAAAAATTCAGAACTATCTAATTCGCGGATTCATATTAATTTGTAAAAGCTAATACTATGGTTCTTTTATACTTATGTATATCTATGACATAATATCGCACCTCCGATAAAATAGGGTTACAACTTGAAAAACCTGGATCTTTAGAAAAGCTAAACTAAACTCATGGATTCGTTATACAGTCTTTATTCTTGTAGTATTAGTATAAAGTGATACAAATTATATATAATTGAAAAGCTTACAAAAAATATGTTTAAATGACATAAGCTATTTTTAAAATTTCCTGAAAAAATTACCTGAAAATTCCTAATTGTAACAGTATTTTAGATAACTATTTGAAATTTTACGAACAAAAATACAATATTACAAATGTAACAATTTTTATTATAATAAAAATTAGGCAGTTCTGTAAACTTTTTTCAACTTAACAATATTTATATACCTGTAGACTTAGTAACAAAATCAATGCTTACATAAATATTCAAAAATTGTAACTAAAACAAAAATGTAAACTATTCTAGGCATCACAATTTTGTCGAATTACTTTACAGTACAAGTTCAGGTAGTACTTAATTAAGTTACGCTTAAATAATATTTGGTTATCGTTCTTCTTAATGAAATAATATTTAAATACTAAGTAGGAACTGTAATTATTACTATAAAATCAAATTCACAGATAAAATCCAAGTTTCAGTAGTCTTTTAATTAGGGTGCATAATTATCAAAAAATTACTGGTATTTATTCAATTACAATTGATTGTAAAAAGGCGCATAAAACTGTGGTATATGATTACTATTAATCAAACTCATCAAGTCAGTTTTCTTCCTCTCGCTTATTGAGCTGTCTGATGTAAGCAGGTTTTAGTCCAGGCAGAAGCTCAGGGTGTGTTCGCCAAATTTTAGCTTCCGAAAATCTTTGTCCTTGACTCCCTTTTTGAGTAGTCGTGTACCTATATTTTCGTTTTATTGGCGCCATATGCCTGTTGATAAAATCTCTTTGGCGGTTAATATCTTTAAGTTCCCAGAATTCTTTAAAAACAGTTTCTATATTTACTTCTGAAAATTTTTCTTTATACTTTAACCGACAGCGTTCGCTACACGGTGGTTTAATTTTTCTAGCATCCCTCTCCACCTTTGTTTTTAGTGTTACGTAAGCAGATCTTGCATTTCTGAGGATTTTACATTTATTTTGTAACCATTCAGTTGGTTTAGCTACACGTTTTCTGCTTCGATTTTTCGTGTCTGGTATTGGCGTGTCATCTAGGCTTGAGTACAATATTGATACTGAAGATATAGCTGCAGGTGTAGCTTCGAAGTTATCTTGGTTACCAACGTTGTCTTCAGTTTCGGAACTGTCAGAGATTTTAATGGAACGACGTTGCTCAATTTGAAAATCTGGATCTTTCACCGAATCATCACTATCCTCATTTGAAGTTGAACTAGAAGTGTCTGAAGAACATGTACTTTCTGTATCTGAAGAAGAATCGGTTCACGAGTCATCAATAGGCTTGCCGATTTGCTTGGAACTCAATCAATAATTATGATGACTACTAAACAAAACCAACTTTTATATCAATTGCACAATAAAATACTACCATATTTTTCACATTGAGACTGAAGATCATCTGGCAAACCGAAATTAACTTTCTCGATGGGATAGCTTTTGAAATTTTCACTTGGAGATAACAGTGTTTCACATTCCGTAGTGTTCTTGATGGAATTAATTCTTATCCTATTTTCAGTGAAACACATTTTTAAATTAGCACATCGTTTCAGACATCAAAATTGAAGCCATCATTGCTCCGATTGCACGATAAAAAAAATTAAAACTTTTTCACTTTCAGCTTCGGGAACAGCTATGAAATCTTGATTGGCTCTTGCGAGGTTACATTGTGGTATATCGAAGTCAATTTTCCCGGTTTCTGATAGATTGTCAATAATATCAAAATCCGATTTTTCTCTTGATTCTGAAAAAAATATTAACACGAACCTATGACGAAATTCACTTGTTTACATAAAGTTAGGCACTTCAATTAGTTCGTTATACAAAATAACGTATGCTACTAACTTTTAGAATGTCAAAAATAACCTAGTAAAAACAGGTAGGTAAGTATAGTAGGCATCGTACCTTGCAAGTTTGTTCCCCCAATCTTTTAATGATAATCGGCCGGTATATTTCTTTTATCCTTTAGAGCTAAACGCAGAATTACGTCATTACGTTTCATTTTGACCCTAGAATCATAAATCAGATTCATAGCAAATATTTCGAAAATACCTAAACTTTGTTATAAGACAAGGTTACAAATCGAAATATTCAGACAAAAAATATAAATTTTTCGTCAAATACTGTTACAATGTGAAAAGTAAAATCAAAAATCAAAATAAATCTCATCTATAATACTGATACAACACAAAATATATCACTTTATTATAGAAATATTGAGCTAGTTTGATTCAACTCCTTAACACTAAACTGTAATAATTCGACTTGTAACTGTTCATTAGACAAATTGATGAAAGCAAAAATATTTTACCCGTCTAAAACACTGTTGTATTTTTATATGTAACACTTCTTGTCTCAACAAACGTACGTCTACCTTTTATAACACTGTATAACACTAAATGTAATAACTATCTAACACTAATAGAGATCATTCTCGAGTCAAAATGCTATAGTCATGTACCGTTACAACTTATCTAGCGGCGAGATTTAGAGTTACATATGTTACCATTTTAGAGAAGATAGTTCATAAAATTTCAAATATTTCTACATATTTAACTCAAAATTCGACTTTTTCGAGTTGTAACCCTATTTTATCGGAGGTGCGATATAACGAACGATAACGGGGTACCGTATCAGTTTAAAGATAGTGTTCGTTAACAAGTGTTTATTTTTTGTTATCTTTTTTCTTGTTTTGAGAATGATAAAATAAATTATAAAGTAAAAATTGATTGGGAGGGGAAGGGGGGGGGGGTATTGCCAGAGTTCGCAGTCGCCACACTATGCTTAGGAGGCGGGTTTTTTTAATGCTACTGCCCACTTACTGTTTCATTTGTTTCGGTTAACTTTTACGACATTCACGTAGTGATACAGGATAGTGGACTCTTATGCCGCCACGTTACGGCCAACTTGCTTAACTTTACGAATGATTTATTTCTTAAATTCTGAACGCAGTGTTGAGTTATTATTTAAATTTTTATATATTTTTTTTCACTATTAACTTTGACAATAATTGCTGTATATGTCATATGTCATAGTTAGCCCGGCTACCTGCCGCTTTTGTATATTAATTTATGGTCCGATCTACAGTTACCGAATTTTTGTAGACATATCGCGCGATAATTTGTAAACCGGTGTACGTTAGGACTGGTATATTAGTGCATGCGCGTACTTTAATGACTGACGTGTTAAACCAATTAAAGACAAGTATTAGCAGAGGTTTTATCAATTTTGGTGTAGGTGTTAGGTAGACTGCGAAGCAATGACATAAATAACGAATATTAGACGATCAAGCCAAAAGTTTACGTATAGAAAAAAAATCGATACACAGCACCAGCTGATTAGGGTTAGGGAACTCTTGATGTTGAGGGGCCGCTAAGGGCTAAATAAAGATAATCCTGTGCGCCAGACTTCTCAACGATTTACTTCACCAAGCAGTTATGGTACTGACATTGACAATCCCCCATACAATAGGAGAGGCCCATTTCCAGATGTGGATTCTCATATTAACTGATGAGAATAAAACATTATCCACGATTCAATTTCACGCTTGCTCGGTTCAAAATCTTTGAAAGGCAAAAAACTACAAGGAGCTTTATTACGCAGTACATCAAGGGATCGCTGACTACGACACGTTTTGATAGGAAATTTTCATATTCATAAGGACGTGAAACATTTGCATATAAAACGAGCAACTTGGACTCCCCCGCAGCTCTGCTGCCGTTTCACGAGTCTTTTTTATCCTCTCTTCTTATTGTCCCATTCCATTACTTTTTGTCATCATCTTCATGATCTTACTGAATTAAATATCTCCACACATATCTTCTCATCCTTGTATATTTCTCATATTATCCACATTATTATAAATCTTTTTCGTATTCGTAACCTTAAAGCAAATCATATACATTTTTAATTAGAAACATACTAAAGAGAAATCAAAGTTTAAATTAAGTTATAAAAGTTTATTTCTAAGCCGCACGAGTCCTGGATAGAAATTATTTTTAACGAGTTTCTTGGTGAACATTCTTTGAATTTTTATAACATATTTTCAAGAAAGTCATAAATTGACGTCTTGTTCGTGAAATCGATCTTTCCAATTGGAATATAATAAGATTATATAAGAAGTATATTACGAATGCAAATTGGATAGTATTATTATACATTTATTTTAGAAAATAATCCGCAACTTACTCTGCTCAGTAGGGATGGTACGGTTTTTTGTAAAAAACTTCTTAGGAAAAAAATTATTAAGTTTTGAATACGATTACAGGTTAAATTTAAACTACTTGTTAGTACTGTCATTTGTAGCAGAGCCATGCTGTGGCTATTACACAGCTTCGGACCGCTTAGCTACCTCGCACATCTCTGGTGGAAACGCAGCCTAATGCTGCTGTGTTTCGTATGGTGAGTGTAGAGAACCTTAAGCTTTTTGACAATAAACGAGGTATTCTATCTTAGCCCTCAGGGGTGACAACGCATCTGCATTTTGATTCTTAATCGAGCAGCATGCAGCAGATGTGTATGCACCTCATCTTTCACTTACCATCAGGTGGACAAAAAAAATGCACTACTCCTTATTGTCACTGCAAAGGAAATTCATCTATTATTAAATAAGTAGAGCTTATGCGTTACTAATATAGTGGCGTACAGCTCTTACCTTATATTATGTCTCGTTAGTCTTACAGACAGCTAAGAAACGATGCAGGCCAATTATTGGATTTTTGTTGGTTTAAAAAAATTTAAAATATTTGCATACGTTATCCTGTTGACTGTAATGGAATGGACCTATTGCTTGCAGAAAGAATTAAATAAATCTCTAAGCCAAAGTTGTCCAAAACCATAAGTATTAGAATGGAGTGTAAAATAATATACTGTTTATATATAAGCACGATGTCTCATAATCTTATCTGCCCTTGTAAATTGACGTCTGAACCGACGTTCGCGTCATAAAAGATGTTATGATGGTCTACTGAGAAAAATCACACGAAAATCGCTTTAGTAATACATTCTCTCCGTTTTCTTAAATTGAGTATTGGTGTCTACACTCGCGGCAAATTTGTTTATGACCACGAAATATTTATGAACCGACTATATGTCATACAATTCTAGCTCTGTTAATAATTATCTGTGAAGTAGGTTTCTTATCAAGAATTACATCTGTTTTTTTTTAATATAGAATAAGGGTGACAAGTGAGCACACAGCCCACCTGATGACCTGATGGTAAGTGGATACTGTGATCCATAGACATCTACATATATCCTCGTTTTGTTTTTATCTTTAAAAAATTCAGGCCAAGGGATCAACTATTAGTGGTAGTGTGTAGTTGATACGACGGGAGGTCAAAAAGTTCGCGAAATGATATAATTTTTTTTGTCTTGGGTGTTAAAATAGGCAATTGCCGACTTCACTTCATCATTGTCACCAAATTTTTTCCCAAACCAGTTCTTTCTTCATTTTTGGAAACAAATAATAGTCGGTTGGGAGCAGGACTTGTTCAAAACCGCATCAGTGAATGGCAGTCGTCGCAACATGACTTGTGTGAACGGGCGCATTGTCGTGCAAAAGGAGCACGACTTTTGTAAGCTTTCCTCGCCTTTTTTCTTTAAAAGCTTCTTTTAATTGATCTAGTAAAGAAGCGTAGTATTCTCCCGTTATGGAAACACCACGTTCC
Source organism: Parnassius mnemosyne (assembly GCA_963668995.1). Lineage (NCBI taxonomy): Eukaryota > Metazoa > Arthropoda > Insecta > Lepidoptera > Papilionidae > Parnassius > Parnassius mnemosyne. The sequence goes on along the minus strand of CAVLGL010000104.1, from coordinate 20,650,424 downwards.
TTATAATCAATCAGAAGGATACCTTCTGTATCCCAAAAGATCGTCGCCATGATCTTTCCGGCCTATTGAATCACCTTATACTTCTTAAGAGGGGGTGTGCCTTTTTTATGCCAGTGCATCGGCTCTTGCTTTGACTCAGGTTCATAATGGTGAATTCCAGTTTCATCGCCAGTTACAATTCGGGCCATAATTTTCTCCCTTTGCTCTCCACAGCAATTTAAAAAACTCGCGACAACTTTCGACGCGCTCGTGTTTTTGATGCGCAAAAAGCATTCTCGAAACCCATCTTGCACAGACTTAAGTCATGCCCAGGTGTTGATGTAGAATGTTTAAAATGGTTGTTTCTGATACTCCAACTAATTCTGCAAGCTGTTTTTTCTCTTCCGATACAAGCTTTTCAACTTTTTCGATTATTTCTGGCGTGGTAGTGCCATGCTGCAGCTATATTATGGTTGTAGCACGTATGGGTCGGCTCGACCGGGTAAGGACCACGCTCTCACAGAAAACCAGCGTAAAATAGCAGCTTAACGCTGCTGTGTTTCGTATGGTGAGTGTAGAGAACCGGAGACCCTTTTTACTGGCATAGAGGCATTCCATCTTAGTCCTCACGGGTGACAACGCATCTGCATCTTGAGTCTTTATTGAGGATAGATGTAGATGTCTATGGGTCACAGTAACCATTTACCATCAGGTGGACTGTGTGCTCGTTTGTCACCCGATCCTATAAAAAAAACGGTCGTCCAGTTCGGGGGTCGTCTTCAATGGAGTCCCTCCCTTGTTTGAAAAGGGCGTGCCATTTATAAATCATGGTTTTCCCAGGAAAAAAAATAGTACTAATGTGATTAAGAAATACTCACACAAGGAAAGTAACGCCATCTTTTGTAAATAGTGAGCAGTGCGGTTGCAAAGAGTTTTATTGCACGCATGGGACCGCGTGGACTCCCCTCCGGTACGTCGGCTGGCCGTGTTACTTTACGCCGTTCGGCATTGATGTTACTTCGATTTTCTAACATCTTCCCTGAGCTTTTCTAAAATCTCGACCGCTTGACTTGGCGTAGGTTCATTTTGAAACAGCCGAACCGTCGACTGACGCTTTGTTCATTGATCGTATAATTGTGATAAATCCAAAATTAATTACCAATCAATGTCGTAAAAGAGCCGGCAAGCCTGCTTCAAATTAAGTATTCATGTCACGACACCCTTCCACGCTTGCCTGCTTCTAAACATCGGTGAGGTTGTGCGGCACGCAAAGCAAAACATTCCACGCGAAGGTGTTCATGTAAAATCTCGTAAACGCTTCCCGATCCAATCTGCCATATGTATTTTACGCAATTCGCCTATTTTATTCAATTATTTTTTCATTGCTCGCCGACCCTGCAGATATTTGCTACACCAGCGGTACACGATTGCCTCAGAAGGGCCTTTACCCATTAATGTCATTTGAAGTGTATCAAACGATTCGTCAGGTTTCAGGTGATGATTGAAATCGTAAAAAATCATCACGCGAAAATGATTCCGACGCAGATTTTTAAAAAAAAGAATGATGGTTTCATAAATGCGCAAAGTCCACCTGATGGTAAGTGGGTTCTGTGGCGCATAGACGTCCTCGATTGGGAATCAAAATTCAGATGTGTTCTCACCCTTGATAACTAAGATAGAATGCCTCGTTTTCAGTAAAAAAAAGATCTCCGTCCGTGTGTTTCGTACAGTCAACGTAGAGACGTTGACTGTACGAACACAGCAGCATTAAGCTACTATTTTACGCTAGTATTCGTTCCCCGGTTGAACCGTCATAAATATAATATGAGCGCAGCATGGTTCTACCAGTTAAATAATCATTTCTCAATGAAATAGACTACAGGTAAAAAAATAATTGTCTGTGATTGACTGTCATTGATTGAGGACGATGTTTGAGGTTTGATTTTGCGATGGCCTCGAAGTTGTATGATTTTTATTATTCTTAGAAAATTAGCGATTTCAAATACTAGATCTTTTCTTATCCTAATTGCTTATTTTATAATAGAAAGGTATTATTATTATTACAAAAAGTTAAAAATAAAAAAAATACATTTTTTTGATAAAGTCAAAACAACGTGATTAGTGCCCGTTTAAGTGATGATTAGTAAACAAAACAATCTTTGGATTCTATACTTGAGGTACTTCACTAAGTTGACAAGATGGCAGGGCTGCCTAGGGGTCCGTCTTGATTCTCGTTATCTTGAACATTCTATTTTCTATCTTTAGCGCCAAGTAGCAGCGCACCCACGGCTGTATTTTGGTTACCTTTCAAGCTTAAGAGCTCAAGGATAATTAAATGTTATATAAAGCATTTCACATTAGTCCGCAGGCTGAAACGATAACCTGTGGTCTTTATTAGAAGTGTCTTCTACCTGTCAGTATGTTACCATCAGGTTATATTTGTACCATTATATAATTTTGTTTATAATTTTTTAATGGAGGTTATTATGTTTTAATTTCAATTTCTATATAGGATTTAATTCAAATACCGTGTGGTATAACGTGACTCAATTCACAGTGGAAAGTGGGTTTTGTGTAGAATGTCCTCTTAAACTTTACAAATTTTAATTTTCTTTACTATTCAAAGAATACGGACATGTTTGAAAAGATAATTCAAAAGCTTCGTCGCCAAGATACGAAAAATTCAGGTCTCGTTGCGATAGTTCATCTTGCATCGAACGCCCCGAGGCAACGCGGCAACTTATTGCGAATTATAGAGCTTACCGCGCGCCTCCGTGCTGTGAATATATTTATATTTGTAGCAATCATAGTTCGCGAAAAGGAACGTAATTCTTGTCATATCTGTAGGTACTGTGTATCAGTAATGGAGATTTTGTGCTTGTAAAAAGTCAGATTTAAAATTCATGCACCTAAAATTAATCAGAGCAACGATATCCGCTAGGCGGCCGACAGCAGTTGCATATTAAGTGAAGCCGAAAAACGCGTTCAGTTGCGCGCCTTGGTAGAGACGTACTCGTATATAGAATATAGATATAAAATAAGAAAACTGTAAAATTAGTCTAGTCAACAAGTTTTAAAACGTGTTAATTCTTGCTCCCGCTCTTAAAAGTATGTGCGATAGCTCATTCGATTTGTAATGACGTCTAGAAAAATGTATCATCTCCATTAGACTCCGCGCGACCGTTACGCCTTCGAGCGCATCGCCACTGAAGACAGTATATCACATAAAATATCTTTATAGCACTAAGTACTAATTTAAAAATTTGAAAAAATTATTAACGCAAATAAATAAAGCCCCTTAGGAACAAAATTTTTATGTCGATTTTTCAAAAAGTTCTACGATTGTTAATTAACAAATTTTTTTCCAATCTATAAAACATAGATACTAAAGTCGACATAGAAGTTTAAATAATTGACCTATATTTTTTTACTTCTTGGAGTCCTTCTTATTTACATAATTAACAAGATCACGTGATAAAGGTTTTTAAAGTTTTATATTTTGTTTGTTATATTTTTTTAAACAAACAAAAAGTGAAATATTTAAAAAAGTATGGTTAATTTTTTTTTGACAAATCTAATTATATTGCTATTTTTACATCCAACAATAACATTAATAAACACAGGAAAATAATTTGTCATTTTTTAAGAAATTGTTTATAAACAAATAGACAAGTTTAATATTTAAAAAAAAAATACAATTTTATAGTCATGGCAAAATGATGATTTTTTAAAAAAATCCTGAAATATACTTTTAAACGTTTATAATAGTATTTTTTTTTAAATAAGTCAGAATTTTTTCCTTTAAGACTCATAATTGGCATTTCTCTATAGGTTTTTCATAATTTTTTTCATATAAAAAAATTTTAATATGAAAAATATCATTGTATATTAAGTTAATAATTTGTAAGAAACAATTTTTAACCGCCATATATAACATAATACTGAACTATTTTCGGCATTAAATAAAAATAATAAATAATGGAGATAGAATTCCGGGAGTTTTTTGAGTTATTAATGAAAAACTAATAATACCTATTTCTTTTTTCATTTTGTTAATAACAATTGCAATTTTTTATGTGCTAATAAATCATCGAGATACATTTTTCTAGACGTTGTTACGAATCGAATGAGCATATATCGCACATATTTTTAAACTTGTTGACTAGACTAAATATATAATAATAGAAACAAATTCATGCACGGAAATAAATATTTATTTATTTATAATTTAATGAATAATTGCATTCATTCATTCAGTCATTACAGCCTATCAAAGTTCACTACTAAAGATAGGCTTCACAAGGGGACATTTGCAATAATTGCCACGCTTGTCAGGTGGCAAAAACTGCGGTTGCCACGCAGTATTTTAATGTCTTGTTGTTATTAGGGAAGACGCATCTTCTGATTTGTTTCCCTCTGTCGTTTCTTATGACACCCATGGTATCCGCATTAACACGGTTATTTATTATTCATTACATAATATGTCATTGTAACTATATATGAACATTACATAGCACAAACATACACATGTAAAGTACTTAGCGTAAAGTACATTTAGGCATAACAATCTGGAAGGGAGGGAGGCAAACAACAAATTAATATTCCTTGACAGTATAATAAGAAGTAATTCGTTTAATAATTTTAAAAATTTGCTTAACTTATTTTCTGTTATATTATGTAAAGGACTGGTAAACACTTTTATAGACATCGAACAGGGACCTGAGCTATGTAGTACTAAAAAAATTCGAATTGAGCAGGTTGTTTTTATAGCGCGATTCATAGTGACGGGTTAATTTCCTATACGAGTTTCGGTACTTTCTTACAAATTTCTATATTTTTTGGAAAATACTTACTCCAAATATTTTATTTTCATATTTTTTGTTTTAGAATGATTTGTTATACCTTTTAGCTAAATGGTAAATTTTAAATGCAATATAAAGTTTAGTTCTTAAATAATCTAATAGAAAGCTCTAACATGACATTTACAAGCTTGCATTATTTATACTTTAAGCTTGCACACGTTTTAATATATCCACAAAGTATAATATACACTATTAGTATATGATATAATGTACTCTTCTTTCAAGATCACTTTTAATTTATATAGTAAAAATATCTTATTTTGAGTAATGCCTACATTTCTATTATTGAGTGAGTTGTATCCAAGAAAATTGAAGTAGAGTTGGACAAATAGCTATGTATTTAAAATAAACATATTTGCGTTAATACAAGAAAACTATTTTTTTGGTCTATTTAAACAAAGGAGCGGAGGAACACTTACTTAACATAAGATATTAAAAACAATTAACGCTCTATGGACAAACATTTTGAATGATCGTTTTTATTCAGTAATGAAACTGATTAACATTGGTAACCGATTCTCATGCTCATATGGTATATTAGAACTGCGTGTTCATATCGCTTCTTGAAATATTAGGCATATTTAAAGTATTCAAACCACAAATTTGAAGCAAATGTGATACGTTTAACAACGTTCATGTTCTGGAAACATAGATCTTGTTATCGTAGTTATTCCCACATTAGAGAGCCTGAGGCACCTCGGGAACTTATATCATGCGATAACACGGGGTGTGCGCCTCCGTCCTGTGAATAAAGTTTATCCCCCGCTATTATATGCACAAGATCGTAATAAAGATATTCTTGGCCCCGCCTTATCTACACAAAATGATTTTCTAAGGTGTCCTCAATGACTGATATATAACACATAAACTATACTGATTGCTGAAAAGTATTTATTGTATATATAAATATAATCTCTATATAAAAATTAATTGCTGTCCGTTAGTCTCGCTAAAACTCGAAACTGGGTCGACTGATTACGATGAAATTATTGTGTGTGTTTGAGTGAGATGGTTTAGATTCACAATTGGACCTGGCAGATGCAGCTATTGTGGAGATCCAGAAATCACCCGAGCGAAGCCGCGGCGGATCGCTAGTATAATATAATTTGTTAAAATATATTGAAGCGTCGAAATGTTATATTGAGTAAATTTTTATCAATTTGACTTTCATCATCATCATCATTACAGCCCTTCACAAGTCCACTCCTGAACATAGGCCTCCCCCAAAGAATGGCAAAAAGCACGGTCGTGAGCCATCTGCATCCATCGACTTTCTGCATGTCTTAACAGTCTGCATGTCTTAACAGTTCGTCACTCCATCTAGCTGGGGAGTCGCCCTACACTTGCCACTCGAGAACCTTTTTTCCCATCGGTTGTCGGTTCTTCGAGCTATATGGCCGCCCCATTGCCACTTCAGCTTACTAATCCGTTGGGCTATGTGTATATAATTTAATTTTATAAAACTTATTTTTTACAGGTTAGTTACCCAAAACCACTTTTAGAAAGAAAAAAACAGAGATTTTATTCTAGCTGCAACTAATTATGCAACATAAAAATATAAATATTTATATCGTATGGTAGTAAATATCGCTATATGGCCGGCCTATTGCCATTTCAGTCCGTTCGGCTATATCGCTTACTCGGTAGCAGCAGGCAAATAAACTGCGAGCATCTAGCTCCCTTCATAGCTTGCTGAGAAACCTTGGGCTTCTTAATACGGCCAGCAGTGAAGGATCACGTCTCAGTTTCATATGTCATCACTCGCAACACGCACTAGCTGTGCCCTCTTTCAAGGTTTAAGGTAAACGTGACGAGAAAATGTCTCGTAATCTTCCGAACGCCACCCAGACGAATTGGTTCCGTCGATTGCTGTATAGGTCGAAGTTGGACTTACCTAGTTGAACAGTTTGTCCTAGATAAACATACTCGTCAACAACTTAGTACGTAGTCTATATTATACTTCGTGACATATCTATCGATAATCAACGTGACCCGAAATTTGACAGAATCATAGGCTTTTCTCATACGCAAAACAAAGTGGCAGATAATATAAATTGTGATATATAGTGTGTAAAAATGTGGTCTATGGGACTAAAGCATTTTCGGAAACCGGCATTTTTGAGAGCCTGGACGTCGTGAAGTCTGCGTGCGAGACGATTCATAATAACTCTCAAAAGGAGCATATACACATGGCTTCAAAAAAATCGGTGTGTAGTTCTACAATAGAGCGTTGTATATAATCACCGCACTTCTACTTATAACTCCCGACTGCTCCGTACGTACTACTGCCACTATGGATGACAGAAATGAAATTCTTCTGAAGGACTTTATTAACTACAGGTTAACCATTCGCTTTCAGAAGCCCCGCTTTGATTCCATCTTCACGCCGGGTCTTACAGTTTTTAAAGTTGATACGTCTCCAATTTTTTTATTTATTCAGACGTCTGTAAGCGGAGGAATTACAGTCATACATACATTATGCACATACAGTTCAATCAAATTATAATAAAGCGTATAAAAAGGGAAACTATTTACAGAATAAAAGGCAAAAGTTATTACGTCCCTAAAATAGATTTTACTCTAAAATATGGTAATGGATAATTAGAAATATTTGTTACGTGCTCAATATTCCGTTACGCTATCAGGCACCGCCTTTGATATGTCGGTTGATCGAGTAAGGCGTAAAATGTGGCGTGCTTCATTAAATTACTGCGTTCTCTATTTTTATAAAGGCAAACCCAACCCTATTTTGTGATTATGGTTTTTAAGGTAAATTCTAAACTTTTTATTCAATTTAGGCTTGTTTAAACTCTCATGAACGTGTGAACAAAATTAAAATCGAAACCGTTTCGGAAAAACTACATCTCAGTGAAGAGCCTACAAGAAACTGGGGTCCTCTTTTAAAACCATGTTAATATTTTATTTAAAACTAGCTAGTACCCTGCGCATTGCTGCCACAGAAGAAATAATTCTGGAAATATTGTTTTAAATTTGCAAGAGTTATATTATTTCATTAGCAATGATACAATACATTGAAATTGAATGATAATATATAACTTTCAAATAAATTTATCGGTACGATACGCGCGCCACCTACTGTAAGTCTGCTGCTAAACTGCACCTTCGCACAAGTTCAAGCAATAAGTTGACAAAGTTTTAGCCTGATGAATGGCAGCCAAAAATACGAATGAACAAACATTAATTTTATATATTAAATTACATTATATCAAGTCGGGTTAAAAAGTTTCTACGTATTTCATATACAAATTCAAGACATTTTTTTTTTCAAAGTTTAATTGCATTTAATTATATATATAGAAATATGACATTTTGTTCTATAACTCGTTGCCATCTTGTAGGTAGTGACATACTCCCGTTGCTGTAGAAATCTTGCAATTATTGATTTAAAAAATGCGCCAAGTAGTTTTGACAGTCCTCCCTTGATGTTAACCTAACAAACACTACCCAAAGAATTCTGAAGAAACCGAAAAAGGTGAAAATCTGAGGGTGCAAGATCAGGAATATATGGTGGATGCATTAACACTTCCCAACCAAGTTCTCTCATTTTTGCTGAGTGGCCAAAGATGTGTGTAGTCTGGCGTTATCATATCATGATTTTCTGTTGATCAATTCTGCCTGTATTTTTTCAATTTCTTGCTTGAGTCTCATAAGTAGTAGGCAGTAGAGACCTAAATCGATGGTTTTTCCCGGCGGTAAAAGCTCATAATAAACGATGCCCTTCCAATCCCACCATACACACAGCATCACCTTATTGCGTGTTAATCCGAGTTTCGCTAGTCTGTGGAGCTTGACTACCCTTTGACCATGACCTTTTTCGCACGTTCTTGTCGTAGGTGATCCACTTTTCATCACCAGTGATCGATATTTTCAAAAATGGTGAGATTTCATTACGTTTCAATGAATCGCAAATGAGTACACGATTCATTAGGTTTCTTTCAGTTAGTTCGTCTAGTGCCCAAATATTGAGCTTTTTTGTATAGCCAGACTTTTTCAAGTGGGTCAAAACTGTTTTGTGGTCAATCCTCCATTCCTCAGCTATGTCGTTACTACTAATATGCCGATCTTGCTCCACTTTTTCAAAAAAACTTCAGAATGTATCGAATTTCTTTGAAGATTCACTCATTATGGCGGACAGAAAAAAAAATTGAAAAATGGCGTAAGAGCGTTTTTTTTACTTTTTATTTTTCTTTTTCTTAATGTCCTATATGTATTGATATTAAAACCAGCCAGTTACAAACAGTACAATGAAAGTGATTTTTCTTCAATTTTATACAAGCAAAATACGAAAAAACTTTTCCCCCGACCTACGGTATATATGGCAGGTGATATTGAGCTGCCTTGATTATCGTCTTTGCGCCATTCAGTTCTTTTCTCAGCAAGCTTCTGCAGCCAGTTTCGTAGGTTAGTTTTACAAGCGGCCATGTCCCTCTTGGCGCAGTTTTTATTGTAAACTTTTATGGATTCAATAAAGAAAAAATTTGTTTTAGCCGAAACAAGAATGCATGTGTGACCCTGGACTGTGCTATGACCTTTTTGGGGAATGCCTGTTTCGTTGGGCTGTAATGCTGATGATGAATTTAGGAATCTCTAGTGTATCATCATATCGCGACCTGTTCTAAAGGAGACAGTCCGTTTTTTATTAAATTAATTTATATTTATCCATACACAAGCTGTTCTCAAAACTAAACAATGATGGAAGTGTCAATATGTGCTCTCCTTTAGATATTGGAATCAATGGAAATTCTGAGAAATAAGGTCGAACTTACGCAATCTAAATTTTAATCATGTAAATAATTTACTGCGTGCGATATTGCGTATTAAATGTACTATTAGTGTAAATGATGAAACGAGTGCTTCGATGGCGATGTGAATCTCAAGATTAAGGTGTCTGCTTAGGCGCCTTAGGTTAATGTCGTCATCGATTATCTGCTGGTTCAAACTGTCTTCAACATCTCCCAAATACTTCGCTATGTGACGCATTAACATATTATAGTGAAGAAGGTTTTAAACAAATTATTGCCAAGGATACTTTCTAATACTTAACACTGGAGAAAGTACAACAGTACGTGTCCATTGCAAAAGAGAAAAAAAAAAACAGAATTACAATATAGCATTACACTTATACATACCTACATGGATACATACAGATCACGATAATGTAAAGCGTGTAAACAGATGTTAACTTTTTTATTTGTGGATCAGTTTCGAAAGTATTTGTAATTAGTTCGATAAATATGTAAAATTAGTCCCAAGCTATGTCAATCATCTATAAAAACAACGATTTGAACTCAATCTCTTTAAGAAAAGTTTATTGAAATACATGGAAAATCTGTCTGAGTCTTACATTAAACATCGACCCCCCGTTGTGATTGTCTTGCCTCGTTTATCTTTATCGCTTGCGACGATATTGCCTGTCTTCTGTTTGTTTGTCATCGGTTTTTGTTTTGGTCTGTTAAATGTATGCATGCTTAATGTGGATTAAATTTTCTGCGCGGTATGTTTGTTGTTAAAAAATAATGTAATGCAATGTTATACAAATTATGTTTATGGATTTATTAATTTAATGTCATAGCATAGGTTTCTGGACGGATGTTCTGCATCTGAAAAATAACGTAGACATACACATACATTAATCATAATGGAGTAGAATAGTACTCACAATAAATACTAACTTTCCTTAAATCTTGAAAAATAAAGAGTAGAAATCCAAAAATTTTAAATAAATAAATGCACGGGATAAATATCAATTGCGCACTTGCTAATGGAGGCAAGCAAATGACATGGCAGACGACTGATCCAGTCTGCTATGTCATTTAGAGGATAAAGATAAATTCATAATTCATCATCATGATAATTATTAATCTCTAATAATCAACGACAAAAACCTTTAAGATATACAAAGCTCAAAGTTCGCATGCCGGTGCTAAAGAAGTAATTTTAAAAAAATAAGCTGTATGCCGCTACGAGCATATTTTCCATGTAACGCTATGTGGTATGTATGCTCTTAGAGAGGTTCTTTTAAGTACTAACTACCTTTTGTCGTTATGGCTAGAACATAGGAAATGTTACCACTTAAAATGCGCTGATTAATAAATCCGCTGTGATCATTGTGGATTACTGTAAGAATTTCGGATCGATGCGCCGAAACGTTATCATGATTAAACGCCCAAAAGCAATTTTCCCACAACGATTCCTTTTAATTGCGTCACGAACTTTGGGGATATAATCTGCATAATAGGTAGCTGTTTTAAATTTTCTTACGGGCGGCAAGTCAACGAAATCATATTTTTCATCAAGAGCTCAAATTCTGACAAAAACTACTTCCGAAACAGTCGGACGGACAATCATTAACGATTTCACAGTCGGATTTATTTACTGATATCAAAATCAAAAATAGTTAGCTTACATTTCTGCCTTGCCAAAGATTGCTAGTCATAAATTACAGAAGTACGTACGCGAACAACCCGGGCTCGATTCTCGCTGGTACCAAAGAAATTGTTAATTGCAATTTTAAGTACATACTTATTTACCACGTGCTCAGCGATGAAGATCGATCGTGAGTCGAAATTAACCATGTATGCCTTAGAAATTAATACTGTCAACACTCATTGGGACACCATAGCGAACTAAGTTCTATAAAAAATTATATACGCGTAGTAGTATATTTTAGCAGTCGTTGTCACACTGCCATGACTCACGATTGTTGCCTTTGTAGAAGTGGCTTGCTTGTGATGTTTTTTCTTCCTAGGAATGTCTTTCGCAATGCTGATCAAAATTTTAGTGTTTATAGAATACCAGAGCGCTTTAATATTGTCTAGTGAAAGTAAATCTATAGGTTATTAGGAGTAAAAAAAAACGTTTTGAGAGGAAACCAGAGATCGCCATGCAGTGGAGAAAATCCACTACCCCATACCATTTCGTGGATGTCATTTAAGGCGACAGAGGGTAACAGAATCAGGAGTGGGGCGGCAGTAGCATCTTCGTGATAACAACTCAAAATTATAAAAATATAATATTGCAATTCCTATGCTAAATATTCCCATTCAGCAGTGAAATTTGTTAGACCACAACAATGACTTCAGGATGGGGTTGTTATAAACTAATTTGCTTAATTCCAAAGATGTTAATCCCAGCACTACCCCCAGCACCACCACTCTCGAAAATACGACACGTGTTTCGCCTCTACACGAGGCATCCTCAGGTGAAGTAGACACTGCGGAGGCTGGTCGCTAAGTAAGTCACTTACACAACGACGGGTATAGTGCGCGCGATTGAGGGTGGGTGGGAGGTCCCGTTAAAACTGGGCAGGACACATCATTTTCTTTCTTCACGCGGAATTAAGCAAATTAGTTTATAACAACCCCATTATAATGGATTTCCGCAGAGTAACGCCTGATTCTATCAATTATCGATGACTTCAGGGGTCATATAACACTCGAGTACGGATATATAAGTATGTATCAAAAAGGCGAATAATCTACTTTGCGATTAAGATGTGGCCGCTCTGCACCGAGGGCTCCTCGACCTGCAGCGGTCGATAGTTTTGCATGCAATTACTTACCAAGTGCTTTGTTTCACGTTCATCAGTTAGTCTTCGTCGTGTAATATAAACCTCGATACTTGTTATTATTTCAATTTTAGTATACATTCTTAATGTGAAGTTGAAAATAAGCCTAAAATACAAACAGAGGCTAAAAAGCAACTAATGTCAATTGTTAAAGCTGTACGAAAAAGATGAAAATGGTGTTATAATTTTATTAACTTTGACAATATTTTGAAAAATTATCTCATGTCTGTATTTGATGATGATGTGTATAAAAGTGACCTAAAATGTTCCATTGCTTGAAACAGTGACACAATATAAAATAGTAATGCGCATTTATAAATAAATCTAGCTATTCTCTCGCGGTTTTGTTCGCGCTGATTCCACAAGTTGCTTAGACCAATGCCTTAGTTTCTCGATTGTGTGAGTATGACATTTAATATTTTATAATATCATGGCGATGTAGTGATTTAAAAATCATAAAAAATATTTACTTAACATTTTTATTTGAGTTGTACATATCTGTAACCACCAATAACAAACACCAAATTTTAGGGAAGTAGGCTTTTATTTTTAATAGGCTCAATGCAAGTTATATGACTTACATAATGAAGCACATACCTATGATTATTTTTTTCATTTTGGGGGATACCTTAACGCATAAGTCTACCTTTAGGGATTTAGAAAGGCAATAAACTATAAAAATAGTAAACGATAGTTTCAATAAGTAATAGTACAGTAAGTGTAATACTTACGTTAATAATAACGTTAAGGTTTTTCGATCATATTTATGAAATACAATTTACATTATTTTTTCCGTCACATTCTTTGTCGTACACACAAAGTAAACTAAGTTTAACTCTTGTGTTACGTAATATAACGCAAAACAGTACTAATGTAACGTACGGAAACATTCACATATGAAAACACCTCTTTATGATAACAAAACATTCAAACAAATCAAAACATTCCGTTTCTGTGCACAAAATTATGACTGATGATTTACGAAACAACAACGTACTGATTTCTTATATTTACGCTAACACTACACATTTAAATAAAACTAGTTTTACGATGTTTCTAGTACTTTAAAGCACCCATGGTCACGGGGGAGGGGGGGGGGGGGGATTTGACGTCCCAGTGTCAGATTATTACAGATCTTGAAGTTTAGAAGTTGTATGCTCGGGTTGGGATTTAATTTTATTAATTATAGGATCCCAAGCAGATGGTAGCACCCAGCCATATTCTCTATTGAAATTAGGATGTTTTTTGATTTCAATAGCCTCGCGAATCATCCTTCGAAGGAATCTGTTTCTTTTATAGAGAATTTGTAGTCTATCAAATCTGATATAGTGACGAGGGCGATCCTGTACGTGTTCACAAACTGCAACTATGTGTTCTTTAACGTTTGGTTTTTGTTGGTCTTTTAGTCTGTCCTATGTAAAAGAGACCACTCTCACTCAAACTTGTACACTCCCTGCATCTTGCAGGGGGACATATGATGGTAAAAACTGACTAATCTTCTTCGGCGGCCTAAAGTATGTTTTAATAGAAGTATGCTTCAAGGTGTAGCCAATCTTGTCAGTGACACCTCTGACATATGGCAGTACAGCAGGCACTCGCTCGACTGTGGCCGGCTTCACTCGTTCACTGTGATGTAGGCGCAGGACCTGAAGCTTGTTGTCTTGCAAAACTTGCTTGACGTGTTGGAATTTGGCGGCAAGATGTTTACTGTCACAGATCCCTCGTGCTCTCTGAAATAAAGATTTACCCACGGTAGCTAACTATGAAGGATGGTGATGAGAATCACCTTTTAAATATCTATCTGTATGGGTCTTTTTTCTATACACAGTATGGCTCAAGGTGTTATCAGAATTCCGAATTACTAACACATCTAAAACTAGTTTTATTTAAACAGCATACTATTTGTATGATGACTGATGACATTAACCATTTGGATCTCAAAATTTACATTGGAAAATCACGTAGGAAAATTCCGACAATGATAATATAATACGCAGTTTCGTGTGTCTGCCCAAATCAAGCTCACGTATTGCTTACATACTAAAATGGCTGACAGAGGTTTGACATTACTGTTAGACCAAACAAACGCAGGTTTACTAGCACAAATAAATACTATGCTTCTAAAATAAAAATAAAATATGTGCATTATATTACGCATGGGAACTAAATTTTGATCATTTAAAAAAAATATTTGAGTGATTTAATTGAGCACTTACCGATTATTTATTTACTTTGTTTATTACAATGCCATAAAAATAACAAAGGTTCCGCGTAACGTCCATGTCACACCGATGCCGTTAGTTAGGAGCATTACGCTCGAAGTTGTCGAAAAGTATGTGTACCTACTAGGACAAATAGTCCGACTAGGTAAGTCCAACTTCGACGGAAAAGTCAATCTACGGTTTCAACTCGGCTAAGCAGCGTTCGGGAGATTAATACACATCTTCTCAAAACTTGAAAACTGAAGTGTTTTTTTTATAGAACTTTTATAGCACTGATGGTAAGTGGATGCTGTGGCCCATAGACATCTACATCTTTCCTCGATTAAGAATCAAAATGCAGATGTCTTGTTACTCCTGAGTACTAAGATGGAATGCCTCGATTCCAGTAAAAAGGGGTCTCCGGTTCTCTACACTCACCATACGAAACACAGCAACATTAAGCTGCTGTTTTACGCTGGTATTCTTTGAGAATGTGGTCCTTCCCCGGTCGAGCCAACCCATTCGTGCTACAACTATAAAATAGTTTCAGCATGGCTCTACCACTTAAAGAGCCGGCTTTATCACGTAAGATGAAGTATCAATGGGCCGGACATAGCTCGAAGTACTGACAACCGATAAAGAAAGGTTCTCGTGTGACAACCTCGTACCGGTAAGCGAAGTGTAGGTCAACCCTCTAATAGATGGAGTGACGATCTGGTAATATTTGCAGGAAGTCGATGGGTGTTGGTGGCTCAGAATCGTGCATTGTGTCATTCCTTGGGGAGGCCTATGTTAGCAGTGAGTTTGTAATGATGATAATGATGACGATAGATGCCAAGAACTTATTTTTCTAAGGACAATAATATAAACAGCTAAAAATCTAATACTTGTTTCCACATGAACGAGGGGCAGTTTGATTATCTATGGAAGGTGAAGTTATGGAATAAAGCTTATTATACGGATTTTATCGCGTTTAATTTTTTTTTACTTTTTTAATTCCCACCGTTTCGTGCTCTACTCAACACCCATGATCACACGAGGGAGGCTGAGGTGTTTGACGTCCTGATGTCATAGTTAACGAAGGCTACCTTTAACCTACCTAACTTTTAAGCTCATTCTGCGTAGATCGGGCCAAAAATGAATAAATAAAAGTTGCAGGTATCCTTCATTAACTATGATATCAGGACGTAAAACAACCCAGTCCCCCGTGACCATGGGTGCTGAAAAGTCTCCGAAACGTCGGGAATTAAAAAAGTAAAGATTAGTGTGTATAATGTAGTAGTGTCGGTCCTTGTATAGCATTCGCGTAAATATAAAAAATTATAAGGTGAAGTTATCCTAAGAATGTACAGGAGTTTTCTAAATATTGATAAAACTATGAATTGTTTTCCAAATAATAATACCAGACATGTTTTTTTTCTTCGAAGTATGTGAGTCACGAACTTTTATGATATACAACGTATTTTTTATATATAGATGTAGATATATTTTACGTTATAGTGTGCTTAAATTTAATTATTTCTCAATACATATAGGAAGATTTAAAATAGGAAATAGGCTACTTGAATCGAAGCTGGGTCGCAAAGATCAAGTTGGTCGCTTAATATGCAAATTTTCCACATCGTAATGAATATGAAAATTTTCTATTTAAAATCTTACGTGCCAGCATCAGGTCTTTGAAATTGTTAACGCCTAAAGCGATTCAATCACTGGCTTTTTAGCTTCCAATTTGAAAGATCCTGTTATAGCCTCATTTTTGGGGAGTTAATAGTGTGGGCAGGTCGACTTAATGGAAGTATATATAATATTGAGGCTTAATGGAAGTAGTTTCAATTAGCAAAGAAAATTTCTTAAAGCTTAAGTACTTAATTTTCTTGTAAAAATGCTAAAATATTATTAGCTAAGATCCATGTAATAAAAACAAATAAAAATTATGTCGTACCTAGACCACTACACAAGGAAAGATACACTATCGTCGGTAATAAAACACAGGTTTTGCCTCTAAACGAGGCATTATCAAAACAAACAAACCCTTCTTTCTCTTCCAATAGGTACAGAGAGTTCAAACTAGGTAAGGATACATAATTGTTTTTAAGCGGATCTAAGCTAATTAAATTTTAATATTTTCATTATAAATAGATTTCCGCAAAGTAATGACTGATTGAATTTTTTAGAGGCTTAAAATTAAGGATTTGTTTTTAATATCTTCTAATTTTTCATGTACGTTTATCTCTTTAATGGCTGTCTCTTCTTACAAAAGCCTGTCTCACGAAGTTGGCAAGTTGACTGTAATTAATGGATTTGTCGTAGTCATTGCCTGGCAGGCAGATTGGCTAACACAGTAATGGAACCTCGCACCAGAGACGTTCGCAAATAAACTATATATGTATATACTTAGGTCGAACTATTTTGTCGTACTTAGTTTATTTGCTGTCAAGTCTCACAACATTTGTCTATCATTACCTTTATTCGACTTAGGGTTATGGTCACACTAGACAAACCAATTAATATATATATTTTTAAGTACAAAAACATTGTCCAACAATAAACTTTAAAATTGCACGTACATAATAATTCCAGTTGATAAGTTTCATATAAAATGTATTTGCAGTCATAAAATAGACAACACGTTTCCTGTATAATATTTTTTATGTTTGTTGTAAAAATAGGTTTCTGTTCAGCAGAAATTTAACCCGATTCAACGCGGCAGAAGTGCGTCCGTGTTGAAATATATTTTTATTTTATAGAAATGAGGGTGACAAACGAGCGCACCGTCCAGCAGATGGTAAGTGGATGCGGTGGCCAGTAGATCTATCCAATTAAGAACGAAATTTCAAATTATTTTTCATTTGTCATCCCTGATGAATAAGAATGCATACATTTCATTTTACAAAACACAGTAACATCATGCTTCTATTTTCCATAAAACTATGGCTTATATTATGGCTCATAGCAGCCGTGATAGCTCAGACGATTAGCGCTCGCTGTAAATTTCACAGTATATGTATTCGAGCAACCTGGGTTCGGTCCCCGCCGGCACTAATGAAATTGTTAATTGCAATTTTAAGTTCTGATTTACCACGTACTCGGCGGTGAAGGAAAACATCGTGAGTAAACCTGCATGTCTGAGAAATAAGAAAAAATATATATTTCGAAGACATCTGAGGTTCTCCAACAGCATTGAGGCAGCGCGGCGGACACTTCCTTGCCCTAAAACCGTCTCAGAAATGAGGGGAGGCCTGTGCTCAGCAGTGGGACGTACGAGTATATAGACTGTAACTTTAACTAACTTTTATGGCTTATATCTGTCTTTTTATCTGTCTGTGTGTGTGTTTTTTATTGTTATTGATGTAAATACTTTATACGTGTTGTATAGACTAAAACCTAATTATTGTATTTTATACTCCAACGAACTTTTTAAAATAAAGTAGTAATATTATAAGGTGGGTTAGGGTTTCTTTTCTGCCTATGTGCCCCTTTAGTACTCACCACCCTCTTACCCGTTTCTACCACTGTTCAGCGCTCACCACTGCTGTGTTCCGATTAGAGGAGTAACAGAGTCAGTTTATATACATATGTATAGGGGCTGCGAGGCGTCTCATTTTAGTCACCAGAGGTGTAAGCGCGTTTGTGGCGTATCGTTGGTCTGCAATACCCACTCTCACTTATCAACAGAAGAACTGTCGGCTAGCTTGTGACATTGTGACTAATAATAAATCCAAATAAGTGACGTAGACAATGTTCTATACACTGAAAACTAACTTCATATGTTCGAGTCCGCTATTCGACTATTATCATAAACCATTTTAGCTTCTTAGACTATTTAAGACAAAACATACTAACCTCTATCTAAGTGTGCCTAAAAAGTTTTCTGCATAGCTGCTTTCTATGTTCTGTCCAAAATTGAAGATCCACGAGACAAAATAAAGTGCAGCATTCTTTGAACTTATAACTAATTAAATGGCGAGAGAAAATAGTGAGATGGAAAATTTTGTCTCCGAATGCAGCGGGCATCCACCTATAACACAACGACCCGGGTTAATCTCCCTCCTTCTACACTTCAAACTGAAGCAATGTTTTTCTTATGTTCCAAATATTAAGTTGTTTTATTAATGTTGCGTACGGTACGGTAGTCTTCCTTTAGTCTTTTAATAAGGACTAAATCCTTTAGTCCTTACTTTTAGTGTAATTCTTGTAGTGATTGTTTTGCTGTGTGTGGGGAAACCTGCATGTCTGAGAAACAGAAATTAAAATATTTGAAGGAAATGTAAAGTTAGACTATTTTCTGCTCTAAAATTTCTTTTATTAAGTGGCGAAGCTTGCGAAGTCACTTATTGATTTTACGATGTCTGTCCGTCTGTCCGTCTGTCCCACGATTATCTCGAGAACGGTTTCGAATTTTCAAATTCTGTTTTCAGCAATCGATTACTGATGACCCAGGCATCTGAACCTCCTATTTTGAAACTGATTGCTCAACGGCAACCGTTAGAAACCGCTACAAAGCTGATTGCTGTTAGCTTGCTAGGTTTATTAGATATGTGGGGCGGCCTAGCGATGGGATCTAGACCGACTAAAATTTTGCAGGTTTTTTTCTTTGCCAATTAAAAAGAAATGTATTATAGATATGTTACGTTTTTTTTTTAACAAAGCAATTCGTTTTATTGCACAATAATCAATTACAAAAATCATTTTTTGCTTATTTATGCTGTCCAAATTGTCACCATTTTACAATTAAATCGCGAGTAGAATTGAGTTAGAGTATACTCGTATAATTCGTGTTCATCATTCGTGTTAGGTATATAATCAGTCCATTGCTGAATAAAGAAAACCCGGTAACGCAGTGAAGTTAGCGAGCTTGTTGGCTTGATACCCACATGGATGTTTGACCATGTGCTGCTATTCATGTGTGTACCTTACTCTCCACGGTAAAAGAAAAGGTGATGCCATAATTTTATTTAAAAAAAGGCCTGTAAATATTGTATAGAAGTATACAATCTATGCAAAAAAATCTTTACTTATTTATACGAATATAGAAGTAAGAGTCCACTTTATGTTGTATGTTGTTTATATAGCTTACCTTCTTCTAATAATATCAATACCTTGTTTGACGTACCATTACGTCAAGCGAGAAGCGCTTAGTACTAGTAGGCTCTTTAGTAGGGTCCACGTTTTACGTCTGTTGTGGTTTTTTCTTTCATTTATTGCCATTATTATCATGTACTGCCCCAAAGCATTTGGTCCCTTAAATTGTTATTTCCTTTCTGTTACAGGTATGCGCAGGATGCTAGATCGATTGCAGTAACAGTGCTGGTGAAATTCAGACCAATTATAGTTTACTTTATGATACTATAACTATCACATGTTCTAAATATATGTGCTTACTTGGTGCATTCTAAAAATAATTTATTTTTCGTATTTAATATAATTGACCGTGTAGTGGCGGTGTACCCCATATCGTCCCGTGGGTGTCGTAAGAGGCGACAGAGAGAAACAAGCCAGGAAATGGGCAGAAGCGTCTTCCTGATAACAACTCAAAATTATAAGAAACTGCGTTTGCCAACCCGCCTGCCATATTTTAGTGGCAAAATCACCTCTTTTTGGCCATCTATGGGAAAGGCCTATGTTCATCAGTAGACTTTTATAGGCTGTAATGAAATGGAATAATAGATAATGATTTCTTATATTTACGCGAACACTACACATTGAATAAAACTATTTTTACGGATTTTATCGCGTTTAATTAACTTATTTTACATTCCCCCGTGATCACGGTTGCTGGAAAGCAACCGAAACGTCGGGAATGTAAAATAAGTTAATTAAACGCGATAAAATCCGTAAAAATAGTTTTATTCAATGGAATAATAGAATTGAATATAATATTAAGAGCCGTGGTGATTCAGGGGCTAAGCACTCACTATAAATTTTGCAGTACCTACGCGAACAACCCGGGTTCGATCCCCGGCACTATGTGCTTGGCTGTAAAGGAAAACATCGTGAGGAAACCTGAATGACTAAAATATAAAAAATTGAGAATAATATATTGAAACTTCCCAAGGAGCTATATCTTTGCATCAACTATCGATCATTAATACCAATATGTAAATAATCTGCTATTTGACAAAGAGCTTTCTGCGTACAGTGGGATCGCATTCGGGGAAACGATGCAACCTCTTATACATTAATTTATATCGTGTCAGCAAATAATTATCAGTCGTGTTTCGACGCGCTAGTCGAGCTCTATTGTATGTTAATATTGATTATACATAAAGTAGCCGTAATAAAAAAGTAAACGAGCAAAAATATTTAATATAAAATTCTTCCAAGAATTAGAAAAAATATTTCAAGTAGTTGGTAGATTTCAGTAACAGTAGAATTCAAACGTCTTTAACAAATGCGTTACTAATACAGTAACCCAGCTCCATACGGACCTCAGACTAACCAGTCTAGTTATTGCAGCGCAACTTCGTGGGAAACAGGCCGGTATTTTGAAATTTTATTCTGTAATCTATCGGAGCTACCATTTTTTATCATTTTTTTTTTAGACGGCAAGTGTCTACGGGCCTCAGCATTCACTAAACATCAGTTGGACTGTGTGCTCGTTTGTCACCATTATTTAAATAAAACTCTTTGTACTTCGGCATATAGCATCGAGAATCAACTTATGACTAATAATACCTGATATATTATTTAGAGAACTTCCATTATATGTAAAGAAGCGCAAAAGCCGATTGGGAAAGTTTGCATATGTAAACTCGATTCGCACGTTTCCCAGCGAACTGTTCATAATGTAGTCACGGTTGACTTCGCTAACAATTCATTCCAATTGCTATCCACGGTTGTACGGTTCATTCGTTCAACTCGGCTTGTAAAAATGTTTTTCTTTTAATCTCTTGATGTTATCATTGAATCGTTTTTAATACATGTGCAAATTAGAAGCGACTGTGGGATTAAAGTGTGTCTGTTACAACTTTTATTAAAAAAAATATATTAAGTTATTCTGTGGCCACACCTCACTACAGCCACACACAAGATATAATAATAATATTTACTTAAACTTAATACTTTTGCTAATCTTTAAATAATGCATTTATCTTTTCTAACCACTTCCTGTCCTACAACACGATAACAGATGTAAATCTACAAAAAGATCATAGATGAAACTATGACCGAAGGTCTTAGATTGACACTGATTGCTATGCGTTTATTTTGAAGAACAACACAAGTAGCTTTAAAGTTTAGGCCATATATTTAGGTCAACGGACCGCAAGGAGTTTGAGTACTCCTCTGTTATGCAAATTTTCTTGGTCCTAATGAATATGAAAGGCTTCTTTAAAACTTTAAGTTGGCGACTACTTATAAAACGGCTGCTTCAACTTTTTAATGAGTTACTAACTAGTTAAATTAGTATTATTTCAAGTTAAAATAAAATAACAATTTCACTACTGGGTGTTTCTCCATTTTATTTTTCCATCACATTTCATTTCCAGGTTAATGCGAAGGATAAACCTACGTAAATGTGATAACAGTGATTAGAGATAAATCTAGGAAGAAAATCGTTTTATCCAAATTTAATATAATATTATGTAAGTTACAACTAGAAACTTGAACATCTTGGTTGAGGGTAAATACTATTTTATAAACGTTACAATTGTTTTTTCTGTGTCCAAACCAAAATGTTCAAATTCGGAACATTTAAAAGTAGGTCGTACTTACTTTTACGTGTTCCATGTGGGAATCGAAGCTTTATTTTAAAGCATCGCAGCCACACTCAGCCATTGCACATTATATTTTAGTATAGGTAGGATAGTAGATTATTGGGTAACCATGCAGTTCATAGCACAATTAAAATTATATTATTTTTCTGTAAATAAGAACATAATACAATCGTAGCGAATAATCTATTCAAAAAAAAAACCTTAGAATTACAATAATAATTGAACATTCAGCAATAATGTTTCCTTCATTACATTTTTTTTATTTATACATCCGCATACGAATCACAATTTGCGCAATTTAAATGTAATTTGTAAAACTTTGGAAATACATTATTTTTGAGTATAGTTCTGATGCCGTTAAAGTACTTAAAATACATTTTATACAAAGAATTGTTCTAAAACATAAAAGAAAAATTCTTTCACCCAACTTTAAGTACACTTGCTCTTTTTTATTACGTTGCAGTTAAACTGAATTATATACTTTCGGTGCTTGGGCTCTCGTTCATCAATTTATATGGTCTATTTCTTAAGCGTGATCTCTGTCACTGCCGACTGACTTCTTCTTCTTTCTTCGCTTCTTCAAAATGTCACAGACCTGGATAAATCTTATTTATAGTCTGATTTTGTACTTAGTTTAATCTTCATTTTAGAAAACTCAGGATATAGTGACGAACTGAAAATTTGCCTTGTTTATACGTTGCCCATTCATTAATAATTTATGGAGCACGTTCTAAATATAAAAATAAACTTGAAAATTCTTTAAAAATCGCTTTGTTATTTAAACGACATTATTTTTAGGTTTGTGTAATGAGGGTCAGGGGGAAACCATCATCATCATTTATAATAATGACGTAATGCTTAGAGATGCTCGCCTTAAAATTACTTTTTTTTTATAGGATAGGGTGACAAACGAGCACACAGTCCACCTGATGGTAAGTGGTTACTGTGGCCCATAGACATCTACATCTATCCTCGTTTGCGAATCAAAATGCAGATGCGTTGTCACCCCCAAGGACTAAGATGGAATGCCTCTTTTCCAGTAAAAAGGGTCTCAGGTTCTCTACACTCACCATACGAAACACAGCAGTGTTAAGCTGCTATTTTACGCTGGTATTCTGTGAGAGCGTGGTCCTTCCCCGGTCGAGCCGACCCATTCGTGCTACAACTATACTACTAATATAGCTGCAGCATGGCTCTACCATATATAAATTCCATACATTATACGAGGGATAACTGAGTTTGATCCTCACTAGCATATAGCATACGTGGTAGATCCATGCTGCAGCTATATTAGTAGTATAGTTGTTGCTTGAATAGCAGTGTGAAATAATATAATAATACTCCTTTGTGTCGTATGATTAGTTAAGAGAACTGAAAACCCTCTTTACTGGTAATGAGGCTTTTCAACTTAGTTCTCAGGATTAAAAACGCATTTGCATTTTGATTCTTAATCGAAGATAGTTGTAGATGGATGTCTATGGGCCATAGCTTACACTTAACATCATGGAGACTGTGGCTCGTTTGTCACCCTTATTCTATAAAAGAAGTTAGTAAAATGGACGCAAAAACTTGTATTGCCCGTCAGCTCGTATCTTCAACTGTGTAAATACATAATATTGCATATGAATTTCTTTTACACCTTTTAAGTTGTATTAGTAAACAAGATCAAATTACATTAACATTTTAGATCTTACGAGTATTAATCACTCAAAATCTTGCAAACTTTGCAAAACGTCTGTTGACATACTTAGCTGACTTTTACAAAATAACTGAAGCAAATGTAGTTGTAAATACAAAGCTGCGGTGTGCTTCCGGTATTACTTTAGCGTCGCATTAAATCTTTCACCTAAAGGCAGGCACGCTTAACTGTGTCCCTGAACTGACTTAGTCTCAAGCTCTCAAGGTAAAGTTAATCAGCTTCCATGAAAGTTTGAATGACTACCAGATTCCTTATATTTGTTCACGAAAAACACTAGTTTGTACGATGATTTCTAAATACTATCATAACATTATTAATAAGTTAAAATTTTGAATAATAAATAATAATAAATCAGTTATCCTTATTTTGTACTTGCTTCGTTTTCTATTATATCTCAAAACGGATATGAGGAGAACCTTTATAAATTTTTGCATCTATTTTTAATTTGTTTCGATATTACAGTTTTCTCGACAGTTATCACCAGAGGATGAGATTAAACATAATTTATTTGAATTATTTCCTTACGTGTAAGGTAAGGTAAAGTTTGAGGCAGCAGTAACTATTACTTATTACACATATGATAGAGGACACATTTTTTTTGTTTCTGTTATTTGTAAATTATAGATGATCCTAATTTTGCAATAGTCCGATAACTCTAGGCTGAAAGTGCCAACTTCTTAGACGTATAATAAATAGCATAAAAAACAAAAAAATTCAAAGATCTTATTCCACCTGAGGTGTCATTTTTACATCGCTTGAAAACTGAAGTGTCCTTTAGGGTTGCTAAATATGGCAAGTCACCACATGAGATTAAACCAAAATACCTGCTATGAATCGAAAATTCAACTTTAATCCATGAAAAGTGATAAGTAATAATTTTTGTGCATGTTTCAAATTTTAATTACAAGGACAAGGTTATAAATTATAAATTATTATTTTAGTAATAGCCGCACTTAACATCTTTGGTACATAATGATATTTTGTATTTACGCGAACACTACACATTATATTAAACTAATTTTACGGATTTTATCGCGTTTATCCGTAAAATTAATTCATTTAATCGTTTGATACAAGAAAATAATTTATTCTTTCTCAATAATTTTTTTCGTATGACTGAAGAAGTTTCTTGCTGTCCTGGAAATAAAATTAATGTAACAACTGCCGCCGCTGCAAATTAAAAATAAAACATGTTATGATCTTCCGGCTTCATTTTTATCAGTCTTTTTGGGGGGTTGGTCTTTTAGAAGAGTATCTTTCGAGGGCCCTTTTGAGTAGAGGCAGATGCTTTGGAACTAATTACTGTACCGGAGAGTGAATATGAGAATTCATCCTTGATCTTAAAAGATAAAGAGCCTTTCGAAGAATCAATCATTTTTTAAAGATTCGCCCATACTTGTTCATAAAATAATAAATTGTTAAAAATATGATTGTTGTGAATGCCATACTGCCTTTCAACGGTGGTCATTAGACATTAGATTTGCTGGCATTCCCTATAGCCGTCAGTTTCGACTTTCTTGAAAGGGAATGAAGTGATGGATTCTCTTACGCGGTCATTACTTAGCTGTATTTTATCCGGTAATTTCCAACCTGAATCTTTCTTTTGCTTTTGAGATTAGACTTTCCTCTATCGCCTCGATCTTATATTTCTCTTATTCAGCATCTCAAAAAGAATAAACGGAACTTTTACAGGGTATTCTGTTATTCGTCCGTCTGTAAAGACCCTTTTTCTCAGATAAGGTTAGAGGTAACGTGTTGAAATTTTATATGAAACACTGCTCAACTACAGACCCAAGGAGCGATGTAAAAACTTCAATGTAGAAAATTCAAGTCACCGCAATTAAAAGCTACGGCTATTTAAGGTCACATAATATTTTGATACTTACAAGCTCACTCATCAATAACTATGGGGTTATTACTATACTTCCCTTCCCGTCGATCTATAATTATAAAAGTTGTAGAGAAGCAAGGTTTCTCGATATAAAAATATAGGAAAAAATCTGAAATATATTATGTCACATAAAAATATCTGTTTTGCTATTACGATGTTAAATTTGCATTTAGACGATCGACCGAAATGTTGAATTTGTCCTTAAAGCCGACTTACTTTCTCATAAAACCAATGTTTGGTGGTTTTTTTACGCTGCCACTAACAATGGCAAAAATATCTACTATTACTTAAAGACATTTCTTTGGAGTACTTTGAAAATTTATTTAAGTTATTAGAAATAAATAGATTTAAAGAATGACGAAAATTTTGAGAAAAATAAGGTTATTTCATAAGAAAATCTGTAATGACTTCATTTTCATTCATGTTTTTACCCGACTTCCCCACAAGGGTTTTCTAGTGTATATATTATAATATGTAAGTATATTCCTTTGGCATGATCTGTAGCCTAAATGGCTTGAAGACTTGAAGTATATTGGAGTATGTTAGATTCGTCTTACTTGTGACATAAGATATAACACTTTTCTATTTTCACTAAACTTTTTTACACAGTCGATTTTTTTTAAATTACTGTTTTAAACATGGATCTTGTTAACTGTATGATTACGAAGTGCGATCTATGAACGTTTTATTGTAAAGGTTAACAAACTTAGTTCCCAAGATCCACTTGTTTACTATCTATGAAAATACCTTTAATTACATCAAAAACTTATAGTTCTTTAATGATCCAGGCTATCTAAACTAGAACAATTTTAAGGCAGAATTATCCGGCAAATGCTGAAGTTAACATAGCCAAGCCTTCAGTAACAGTTGGGCTTGGTATTTGGCACTGTGCCGGAATAAGACCGTCGCCGTGTTATTTGCTTTGCTTCCTCCTATCTTCAGCATCTAAAGCACTAGAATTTTTCGTTACTGAGATTTTAAACTAAGATTTCATTAATATTTAATTTTAATGTTAACTTACATAACATTAATATTTAATTTAATTATTTTGGTATGGATAACTAATCTAGGGGGGTGAGGGGCAAAACCTAATTAAATGCTTTGTAATGGTTTTTTCATCCATCCATTACAGCCTGTAAAATCCACTTGATCATAGGCCTCCCCCACATATTATTTTATTAATTTTGCCTTAGTAGCTCAACGCATGGCAGGCGGATTCGTTGCCGCAGTTTTTTTATTATTTTGAGTTGTTATCGGCAAAATGCTGCCTTTTACACGTCACGAGACGATATGGGATAATTGATAAAACGAAGTTCTCTAATTATGAACTTCTAAAGTTTGAAATTACAGAAGGCACCTGAACTTGAGAAATTATTTTGTTATGGAATATAGTAATATGAACATTAACCAATCAACTACTCAGGCGCGTGCTGCTTACATACCCGTATAACATAATGTATTTAAAATAATAGTGTTAACTGCTTTAAGCCAATTTTCAAAAAAACGTCCGTATCATTACATTGCTAGAAAATACCAGGAAAAGTTTAACTTTAGTAGTTTAGTATATACTAAAAGATAAACACAGGCCGACTTAAATAAGATTTGAATATTCTTCACGATGGTAAAGCCTGACTGATAATAATCGAACACAACAATTACGAAACAGTAATAACAGCATCCTGAGAGCGATATCTGTAAGATATGACTGTCCCATACAGAATCACTGGTTGGACGTAGTCATAGGATTAAAATAATGTGTAATTACTTACAATACTAACATAGTTTTAAGCCAATATTGTTACTAACAACATTACTAACAATATATGGACCATGGTCTGAAATAAAATTATTATTATTATTATATTGGACCGTGAAGTACGAGAAGTGTCCTGATCTGCGAGAAATTCAAACATATCATAGTACCACAACGAAGGTTTACAATTTCTTTTTTCTCTTCGTACATTACTTCGTAGCGCTTCAATTTTTTTGACAATATCGTATTTTATCGCATTTACACGCTTTACAAGTTTTTCATATGCTGCCGATCTTTTATTTCGGTTATGATACTCTTTTATAGCTTTCTGCAGCTATATTAGTAGCATAGTTGTAGCACGAATAGGTCGGCTCGACCGGTGAAGCACCACGCTCTCACAGAAAACCAGCGTAAAATAGCAGCCGCTGCTGTGTTTCGTATGGTGAATATAGAGAACCGGAGACCCTTTTTACTGGCAAAGAGGCATTCCATCTTAGTCCTCACGGGTGACAACGCATCTGCATTTTGATTCTTAATCGAAGATAGATGTAGATGTCTATGGGCCACAGCGGCCACTTACCATCAGGTGGGCTGTGTGCTCGTTGTCACCCTTATCCTATAAAAAAAAAAAAACATCATCCGCAATGAATAATTCTACCAATGTACAATTTACAATTCAAGAAGATTCTGTTACAGCGTCAAGTTATTACTCAAATTTTGAATATAATTAGTAGTGTATAGTATTCTAATATGTTCTTGTATGTTTTACTTTTATAAAAACTTACTTTTCAAATGATATTTTCATTTACACTTACCTTTAGATAATCCTTTTGGAAAACTTTAATTTTGTTTAGAGCTTGCGGCGATATCAAGGCCGAATATTTTAAGCATTCATATGGCCGTCCTGTGGCAAGGAATCTCAATGTTACAGTTAATCTCTCATGTGGTGATATAACGGTTCTCATAATGGTGTGCTTTTTAATTGATGGAGTCACCTTTGATAACAGTGTAAGATAAGTTTTTTCGTCCATTTGTAAATAATTACGGTAATCTTTCGGATAATATTCTAATTCCCTTAGTAAGTTGACAAGGCTGTATTTTCTCCTCTTCTGTAACCACTTTTTACGGCTTTTTACTCTGTACTATTGCATCGACGTCAACCACCTCTGCCGGTACCATGTTGGTGACTGAGAGCTCGTGCAGGTTTGTCGTTACGTGTGTGTGTGCCCTATGAAACTCAGTCGAGCCTGTCGGTTTTGCTTGCACAGGCAAAACTGACAAGCATAACCTAGCGTGTGTGGCTACCTTTAATAGATAAATAAATCCGGCAGCTTCGAAAAGTGGCACAATATTTTCTTAATTTTATAATTAACACGAATTGTTAGAAATTAATGTTTGTTTTCCTTTTATGTGACGTACACAAACGCAACACTGCTATTTTATGCACAGGTAGAAGCCCCAAAATTTATTACGGCCGCGTTTGAATCCTTTTGTGGAGATTTTGTTTTGAAGAAAGTTATTTAAATTTGCACACGGAGAAATCGTTCTTGTCTCTTTTTATGAAGTGCGATGTATTACCATTTTGAAACATTTGTTTTGTGTTCACCCTTTTCTTTTTTATGCTAAGTAAACTTACATAAGTTTGTTCATACCAAATCCCTTTAGTATCAATCTTTTTTAAATAATAGATACAGTTATTTTTCTCAATATAAAGTAAAGTAACGTTTCTGAAAGAGTTTTGGAAGCGCGTGCGGCCCTCAGGATGTTTGCGTGGTTAATTCAGTAAATTTAAAAAAGTATATTTTCATTATTTCTAAAATATAGTCCGTTTATTAAAGTTCTTCAGTTGCTATAGAAATTGCTCAACCGAGAAAAAATATCATACATTAGCTTATTATATGATCGAATTCTTGTCACGGTGGGATTGTAGTCAAACAATGGTTTGTAATTGGTAAAACACAGATCATAAAAATATGATTTGTGAGGTAAAATATAGTATTTTAATTTATAACCCTCTTCGCATAACGACTTGAATATTTTTCTCTGTTTTTTATAAAAATTAAAGAAAATCTAGAAGTAAATTTATTTTAAATATATTCAAGTAAAATAATTAAATAAATTCATCTCATCAAAGTCGATTTCACTAGTTTTAAACCCGCCGAAAAGCTGCATCTTTGAGATTACCGAGGTATTATTTGAACTGAGCAATTTCTTTTCTTATTCTAGTTTCCTAATATATTATCATTATTTCGATATTCAACATCATCATATTAATAATAAAAATAAAACATTTTTTCTTTTTATTATAATATGCGATAGATAGTATATTTTAAATCTATAATTTTTTTATAAAAATTGCATTATAATTTCCTACGAAGTAATTAATACCTGCTACTTAGCACGAAGACTGGGCTAAGTGGCGCGCCTTGGGAAAGACCTGTGTGCAGCCGTAGACTACCACAAACTGGTGACGATAACACGTCTCACTACTGAGCACAGATCTTCTCGTATTCCTGAAAGGATTTTGAGGTAAGAACCTTCAGGAATTGTAATGAGCAATTTAATTGAAGATGGCAGGGATCGAATCGAGTTGTTCGCGTACTTTGATACTTACCTATTATAATATTAATCAATTAATTTGTTACGTTGACACTACCCTATAACCACAACGTGAGCTGGGTAAGATCCTACTCAAAAGCCTATCAATAATAAAAAATAGACAGTACTCAATGCTTATATGTAATTGTTGATCCATAAGCCACCCCAAAAACTGTCTCTACGCAAGGTTCATATAGGGCACCTATATTTATCGTCTTACGTTTGTGTTACTACTAAGTAACTGTGTTGTCTTACTAAGTAAAAGTGAAGTTCAATAACAGCCCGTAAGCTCTAATGTCCACCGCTGGGCACACTGAGTAAAGGAGCAGTACGTCCGCGCGCTTCTCCAGTGCGTTTTGGCTGATTTCACATGTTCCAGAAATAATTTATTTCTCTGACATGTAAGTCTTCCATTGACGTTTCCTTCACCGTCCAGTATAAGGTAAATCAGCGTTCAAAATAGCAATTAACAATTTCATACTACTCGTATAAAATTTACGAACGCTTAATACGAGGGCTGCACTAAAAGTATCGGGAATAGAATATTTCCACTGTTCCTGTCATATTAAAATCTTTTTAATTGAAAACTCCTTGGTTTTAAAAATCGAATGCCATTTATTTATTTAAAAAAAGATTCTCGGTCTTGCCACAAGGTTTTATCAAACTTGTTTAGTCGTTGAGAAAATGGAATTGACTCGAGAAAATTCAAGAGCGATGATTTATTATGACCTTCGAAGTGGTTTAACACAAAAACAGTGCGTTGACCGGATGATTTCTGCATTTGGTGATGAAGCTCCATCCAAAACCACAATTTATCGCTGGTTTCCTGAATTTCAAAGTGGACGTGTGAAGCTCAGTGATGATCCCCGTCAAGGTCGTCCAAAAACTGCATTCACCCAAGAAAACGTTGATGCTGTGCGTAAGCTGATTGAGGAAGATCGACATGTTACATACCGCGAAATTCAGGCAACTTTAGACATTGGCATGAGTCAAATACAAATAATCTTGCATGAACAATTAGGTGTAAAAAAGTTGTTTTCCCGATGGATACCGCATTCGCTCTGTGAAGAGCAAAAAGCGGCTCGCGTTACTTGATGCGTCAGAACTCTCGAAAGATTCCACGCAGGATCCTCAAATGCTGTATTATACAACATCGTATCAGGTGACGAATCCTGGATATACGCGTATGAACTCGAAACAAAAAACCAGTCACGAGTTTGGGTGTTCGAAAATGAGTTAAAGCCAACAAAAATTGTTCGTTCACGGAGTGTTGCAAAAAAAATGGTGGCCACTTTTGTCTCCAAAACCGGCCATGTTACGACTATTCCTCTTGAGGGACAAAGAACGGTTAATGCAGAATGGTATGCTAGCATTTATTTGCCACAGGTCGTTTCTGAACTCCGTAAAGAGAACTGCAACCGCCGTATCATCCTCCATCACGACAATGCGAGTTCTCACACCGCACACAGAACAAAAGAGTTTTTAGAGCAAGAAAACATAGAATTATTAGACCATCCGCCGTACAGCCCCGATCTAAGCCCTAATGATTTCTATACTTTCCCTAAAATAAAGAATAAATTGCGTGGACAGAGATTTTCATCACCTGAAGAAGCTGTGGACGCCTACAAAACGGCCATTTTGGAGACCCCAACTTCCGAATGGAATGGTTGCTTCAATGATTGGTCGTATGGAAAAATGTGTCAAATTTCGCGGAGAATACTTCGAAAAGCAATAAATACATTTTTAAATAGTAATATTGTGTCACTTCCTTGATTCCCGAAATTTTCAGTGCCGCCCTCGTACATATAACTCAGGGGGAGTTATCACGATAATGGAAATTTAATAATTAAAAACAATTGTATCCTTGTTTTTAATTATTAAATTTCCATTATCTACTACCATACCGTGAGCTGGAACTATGAAATGTATTCCAATGTTTCTTTTAACTTTGTAATTTGTGACAATAGAAAATAAATAAACAAGAAACATTTAAAGTAGTATGATAGCAGTGTTTTTATTTCAAAGAGCTGCTTTAAAGCTCTGTTCATTCATGACGCGCTTTTCTTTTCACAGTATTCTATATACTGTGAAAAGAAAGTAAAGACTTTCAGTTTAAGTTTCGATGGCAAAGTTTGGTCTTTAGAGATAAGCTAGCCCAGCTTAGCCGTTAGTTATTTTGAAGATGCTATTTCTTTCCTTCATATTCTTATTAGAAAAGTTTTCCGTGCGTTTTGTACGTAAAATAAAGTCGTGATTTGTCGTAATAATAAACACCCTTATTGCAGCTTCATGCTGCCAGCCGCCTTTTTTTATTTAAAGAGATCATAAACGACTTCAAAGAAGGATGAGGTTCTATATTCGACTCGTGTATTTATTTATGTATGTGATATTTTTTTTATATAAAAAGGGGCAAACGAGCATACGGCTCACCTGATGTTTAGTGTCTCCCGCCGCCCATGAACAACTGCAACACCAGGAGAATTGCAGATGCGTTGCCGGCCTTTTAAAAAACAGTAGGCTCTTTTTTTGAAGGTTCCTAAATCGTATCGGTCGGAAAAATCGCTGGTGGTAGTCGATTCTACAAGAAAGTTGTGCGAGGAAGAAAACATCTTGTTAATTGCACAGTGGTCCACCGTCTATGGATGGTATGGATGGTATCGCGAGTTGTGTCGCAATGTGCAATGGTGAAATCGAGTGGCTGGAATTAGAATTAGTCCGAACAATCCCTCTGAACACTCCCCATGGTAGATACGATATAATATACAAAGAGATGCAATTGATGATTTTAATGATTTCTTTTTTTATTAAATAGAATTTGCCTCAACAGTGGTACTATATTATATATATATATATATATATATATATATATATATATATATATATATATATATATATAGGATTTATTCGTAACTTTTTATAGGAAATTCTAGTTGTTACCATGAACTTGCTTGGTAATAGAAATAGAAGTACTTTTATTTATATCATATTTCGGCGACATGCGACTTCGATCCCGGAAGCCGAAAGGTAAAGTGTAATGTCTATAAATCATGCACAGCAGGTGTTACAGTTCTGAGAGGTTTAAGAGGTCGGAACTGTATCAAACTACCGGTAAAATGTATTGTGATTTATTTTATTTTGATTTCGTTCATTTTTTATTTAGGTATAAGTTGTTAGGCCTGCTACACATTTGATCAGTTTGACCTATCTTGATCATGCATAACATATCGAGTACTTGTATTTTAAGCATGAACACTCACATCGACCATATCGTATCACTAGACATATCGTGTCTTAAACGCGTTCATATTTAATCATATCGTATCGTATAAGCGTATCGTTATAACGTTCTATATGTCTGGGCACTACAAATTTTCCTCTGATACTCGTATTTATTCATAATAGGCGCATTGTTATCTCTTAGCGCTTTGTTAGCTTATTTTTCACACTAGGATTTTGTCCTGTATCGTGTACACGTTTTAAATATATAAATTGCCTATGAATACGTGGATAAACATCCAGACGCAGAACAATTATTAGTTGGCCGTACAAAAACTTGTTCCGTGCGGAATTCAAGCCCGCGGTCCGCAGTGCCGAGGGCAAGTGCTTAGTCTCAGTTTAGTTATGTCATCCTTCGTGTTTGCTCAGAAAGTAACGTTACCGAATGCTTGTTTTATCGTAATTTAAATTCATTTTATTGTGTGCAAGCAGCTATTCAGGTGCACGACATGAACAGTATCACTGCAACCAGTATGATTTATTGTGATCGCTGCTTTGGCTATAGGTCACCGAATTAATAGCAGGATTGTCTTACTTAAAAACTCATATTTTCTCAGGGCTTAGTAATTTCCTATACGTTTCCGCATAAGGGATCCGCATTCCGCATACAGTAAAAATGGAAGCAAGAACTTAAATTCTTCTAAAAAGAAGGCATTGGTGGGAACTATAAGCTTTTCAAAATAGAAACCGACATGCTGGAAGAGCAATCAAATACATTTACTTACGTCCTAAAGCTGGGTCCACACTTGTTTCACTCTTGTGTCATCATGAATTTCAAAATCAGGCGTATCGTATCGAGTATTTGTAGACGCCCATTTTGATCATATCGTATCTCTCATGTCACAGTCATGCCATAAACCACGTCCACACTTACGATACTGTATCTTGTCAGCGTATCACCAACTCGTGCCTTCGTGTGTAGACGCTCAATTTTTCCAAAGATCCTTGTATACCAATCTTCCGTTCCTCGTACCTTTTCATTGTAATTCAGTCAACAACTCTTATTCAGTTCAGACATGGACCCAAAATCAATATCTGTGATAGCTCAGAGTGTAGCAGTGACATGTGCTTGTTTTGTGTTGTAATTAATGATGAATGATGCCACGCGTCGGAGATCTGATACACCTATGGACACACTAAAATGATACAAGTGTGAAACCAGTGATGATCGGGGGAAATCCGACTATAGGTGGGGCGTGGCGTATCAGGTATAGTATTTGTAGCGCATCTTTATATCGTGATACAGTATCAAAATCCGTCCGCACTAACAATCACGTCAAGCATATATTATACGAGGTTTTGTGGAAAACGGGACGTATCAAATATGGTATCACAACGGCGTAACACATGATGGCTTATAATTTTGCGTTTAAACTAGCTATAAAGATACAAGTCGATGTCATGCGACGAAACTACGATACGTCAAGATAATCAAATGCGTACCCTAAAGCTAGGTAGATAAGTTAATAAGTTAGGTAATTTGTATCTGGTCTCTCGCCAAGGCTGTTCAAGGGAATTTCTGTAAGCCATCACTACCATCTCTGCACAGGGAGGACGACTCACTGGTCCACGCCGCAAAAGAAAAAGCCGATCTTTTAGGCTCCCTTTTTGCATCCAACTTGACTCTCGATGACGGGGGGAACACAGTGCTCAGTACGCAAAGCACTCTACTCCCTGGACATACACAAGTCGACGCTCCAGATTTGACATCGGTACTAACGCGTCTTTTCCGGTACTCCTATTTTACTTAACACATAGATGGGCACAGGCGATCAAGTCCAAGGGGAGGCATTTGCCGTTAGTTTGGACATAGCGAAGGCCTTCGATCGGATCTGGCACAAAGCGCTTCTTTCGAAGCTTCCTTCCCCGAGAAATCGTGCAATTGGATCACCAGTTTTCTGGCTTATCGGAGCATCAAGGTCGTAGTAGACGGTGCATGCTCTGATTACAAGCCTACTAACGCTGGTGTTCCACAAGGCTGCGTGCTATCACCAACGCTGTTTGTTCTGCGTATCAATGATATGTTGCAAACCGGTAACAATCATTGCTATGCGGATGACAGCACTGGTGATGCTTTATATACCGGCCTTGCCAATATTTCTCAGGAAAACATCGTCCAGTACTGGAACACGCTTGTGTCTGAAGTCGAGTCTTTGCTGTACAAAGTCTCGGATTGGGAGCGACTAAATCTAGTCCAGTTTAATCCTCAGAAGACACAAGTGTGCCCGTTTACGGCTAAAAATAACCCTTTTGTCGTATCTCCTCAGTTTCAATGCATTCCCCTTGTTGCCTCAGGCAGTATCAGAATCTGCGGCGTCGACATATCGAGTGACGTTCAATTTCGTGGTCACTTCGAAGAGAACGCCAACTTGGCCTCTAAAAAGCTTGGCGTGCTCAGCAGAGCGGGACAGTATTTCATGCCGGCACATCGTCCGCAATTTTACAAGGTGCAGGTTCGGCCTCACTTTGGAATATTGTTCCCATTTCTGGGCTGGGGCTCCCAAATGCCCATGCTCCTTCCACTTGACCGCATCCAGCGTAGAGTTTCTCGAATCGTCGACGACCAAGTCCTTTCCGATCGGCTCGACTCACTGGTGCTTTGAAGAGATGCATTTCTGCGTATTTTATCGCATCTATCACGGGGAGTGCTCTGAGGAATTGTTCGGACTAATTCCAAACGCTCAATTTCACCATCGCACATTGCGATAAAACTCGCTATACCATCCATACCATATGGATGATTGGCGGTCCACCACTGTGCGATTTAAAAGAAGTTTTCTTCCTCGCACAACTTCCTTGTGGAATCGATTACCACCAGCGATTTTTCCGGACCGATACGACTTAGGAACTTTCAAGAAAAGAGCCTACTCCTGCAATTCCCCTGGTGTCACAATTGTTCATGGGTGGCGGTAGTCACTTGCCATCAGGTGGGCCGCATGCTTGATTTGCCCCCCCCCCCTCTCTTATAAAAAAAAAAACTTTGTAGAGTATATTCCAGCTTTTAATAGTTATTAGTCCTATTTCAATAAATTAGAAATTTAATAAAATTTAAACGCATTTTTGAAAGAACTAAAAAGTGTAAAATAATTTCCGCATATTTAGTGTTAAAATGTGAAGTTTTATCTTTTATACACTTCTGTAGATATTATGCTGAAATGATTTTTTTGTAGTCGGCTTTTGCTTTTTATTGAAAGTCTATTTTCTTATCTAAATAAGGGTA
This sequence comes from Parnassius mnemosyne, assembly GCA_963668995.1. Lineage (NCBI taxonomy): Eukaryota > Metazoa > Arthropoda > Insecta > Lepidoptera > Papilionidae > Parnassius > Parnassius mnemosyne. The sequence continues at coordinate 20,613,642 of CAVLGL010000104.1, read as the reverse complement.
ATAATGCATCCCAGTTGACCCGATGGTAAGTTGGTAAGTGGCCATAACTGCTATCCTCGATTATGAATCAAAATGCATCAGGGTTCATCTTAGTGTTCCCTGTTATCTATAAAAGTTATTCTACAGATAGTGATTGATTATTGTTTTTTGCGGCACTACTACTGCAGACCATGCACATCTGCTACTAACTTTAAAGAAAGCTCCACCTACGTTATCACCTTTGAAGTCAAAGACGAAACGCTCTACAAGCCGTAATTAATTCTCTATACCCTTCAAACCGGATGACAACAGTATTTGCACTATAAATAGGTACTATATATAATATTAATAATGCAATAATGCAAATAATGTAAAAGAGATATTAACAAAAAACGTACTAAGACTCCTGGATAATTTCTAGATTGAAACAGACCAGTGTCCTTTATAAAGTAAAAAATAACTGTTATTACTTCCATTTGTCATTTTATAAACGAAGGTGTAATTTTCTATGATCTATATAGTAATAATATCTAGCTAAATATTTTATGTACGCCACAGATTCATAAGCGTTACATAACTATTGTCGCAGTACAGTGTAAACGCGTTGTGGGAATCCTCTCCACCCGGACATCCGTCCGGACGCGTCGTACACGGTGCTTTTGGAATGCTGCGTTGCGTTTCAATGGCTTCGGTCGATAAATCTAACAACATTGTATTCAGCAAAAACCACATATATATTGTCATGTGAATATCGATATCAAAAAACTATCCGTGTCGTAATGTGATTGCAAATGTTATCAATTTTTATTAATTAGTCGAATGATGCATCATATCTACCCGCACTATTAACTTCCTTATCGGTGACTTATTGTAAATGCGGATGCTTAAAAAACTACAGATACTATTTCAACTAAAACTTAATAAGCACTATATACAGATATTCAATATACAATTAAGGATACGAGACGATATCATCATTTCTCTATATTATGCAAGTTGATAAAAGTTAGTTACGTACGAACGTTCACATCACACGCACAGGCATCCTTTAAAAAAACAGTGGATTCAAACTATAAACCTCTTACTGTAAGGATATGTTACAAGTTTGAATTTTAAATATCGGACCCATTACAAGAAGTTTTAAATGTGAAGTTAAAGAATTTAAAACTTATAGCTCATTATACAACTGTGTTCTTTCAGCTTATTTTTCCAAATATAAGTAAGCCTCGAGTACGCTTACGAATTCGCGAACCGTAAATGGTTGTAGACTCTTTCTGAGCTACGTGACATGAGTGTAGCGTGCTCGCACGTAATAATTACTCTCTCGGCATTCGAACGACTTCTTTCAACATATACATAACATGAAAATATATTTTTATAACATTGTCTGGATTAAAAAAAAAATACCAAAAATAATGATTATGGTGGGAAATAAAAAGCTTATTTTGAATCAAGTCTTAAAGTATGAAGTTGCCGTTTTAAGTAATTTTCGAATAAGAGTTCCGTTCATGGTTCATGGATTTAAGAATCCTCCAGAAAGACCAGACACTAAAGTAAATAACAATGAATTAAAAGCAATGAAGCCGATCCTTATCAAACAACCAAAGAATAGCATCACATGAGGTTTGCTTTGTACATAATGTACTCGTACATAAATACTAAAACACATACAATAAATAGGTATAGAAATTAATAAATTTTGGACATTTTGATATCTGATAAAAAGTAGATTCTCTATGATAATCGTAAGATGAAAACAGTGACTGAACCCAAGTCAAAGTGGAAATCTATACATATAATAAAACTGTAAATAGCAGATGTCTGTACATTTTATATTTTTGTAATAAAAGTGATTGAGGGGTACTAAAAATAAGTAATTAAATACATTTCTACCATTTTTAGAATTTTCTGTCTGTCTGTCTGTCTGTCTGTCTGTCTGTTTGTTTGTTAACGTATCACGTATAAAGTACTAATTTATATCATAAGAATTGTTAAGGAAATTATAAAGTGTATCTTCGGGTTACATTTAGTCTTTATTTCATTAAAATCAGTTCATTCCATCAAAAGTTATGATAAATATTCTGAAGTATGGGTAGGGAAGTATAGGTACGAATTTGCTCAACGGTGGCTTTGTTTGAGTCATCAGGTGCATTTTAAACTAATATCATATCATAAATCATAGTTAAATTATGTAAAATAATGATATAATTATGTATATCTAAAACGCAGTAAACAAAAGTATTAAAAAACGTATTAAATATATTATACAAAAATATATTAACCTTATTAACTAAATCTGAAGCACAATAGTTTTCCCATTTCTTCGATAGATGGTGGTGTTGTGAAAATGTAATGCAATTGCAATGTTTTTTTTCCTGTAGATGAGTTTTCATATTTACTGCTAATCTTTATTATATTACTCGCTGCCCTATTGCGTGTTGATAAACTCAATTTATTCTTTACCGCCGAGTACTCTATGTGGTAAATCAAATTTTAAAAGAGCTATTAACAAATCGTTGGTTTTGGCGAGAGTCAAACTTTATTTTTTGCCTACTGTGCAGGCACTGATTTATAAGTATAGTGCCACCAACTTATCTGTTCAGGTGGACAAAATTGGAACTAAAACCGCCATTTTGTAAATGACATTTCGCTGTCAGCTATTATTTATTCTGAGCTATCAGGTGAGTGTTTTTAAAAAGTAAATAAATCTTAAAAGTGATGCGCAATAGATTATCCTAAAACTTTTATCTTTTATGAAAGAAGAGAAACGTGTACAAGTCCCAACTATACCATTTGAAAACCTGTATGAAAGCGTTGCTGCCGTGACAGGTTAGTATTGCCAGATATGGAAAATTAAAATCACCAAATAATGTACTTGTGAAACAGTAAAAAAATTATCTCAATTTACTGCAATTCATCTAAAGTACCTAACTTTGTAGTTTGTGTTGCTAATGTACTAATGCCCCAATTAATTGAAGATTCATTTCATGAAATTACACCGGTTCAGTGGAAAAACATTTGTAATCATGTAAAAAAAATTGAAAATGAAGAAAGACTAAAAGACGTGTAATTAAATGAACCCTTTATTATAGAGCGTCAGAGCGATAGTGAAAGCGATTCCAGTGACTCAGGAGATGAATTATTGGAACCAGTAGCTAACGCGGGTACATTTTTCAAAACAGAAATTCCTAGAATTCGGCCGCTTGAACTCGGAGATCACGACCACAATTATTTTTATAAAATATAAATAATATATATAATAACACTAATTCTCATTAATTTTAATATATTAACACGAAATTTGTTTTATTTTATATTATGTGTAATGAATATGTAGTTACATATTTCCTCGGTAAATTTATTAAATGGCAATAGTAAGCACTCCACTAGCGACGCTGTCAACTGAACAGATAAGTTGGTGGCACTATACTCTTGCGTTTTATATAATGTATCAATCGCGTCAATTAATCTCTTTTATTTTTAGAATTGATGTTAGCAGCGCCATCTCTCTTTAAATATATACATATAATAAAAATGATAACATATTGTGTCTCTTTCTGTACATTGTATAGGTATATATTTTGGTGGCTAAAATCATTATGGGGAACTGAAAATAATTAAATAAGAACATTTTATAATTTTTAGAATTGTCTGTATGTCTGTTATTATATGAACGCATCACGTCTAAAGTAAACATCTTTTATTTTCAAAGAAATCGTTAAGAAAATCATAAAGCGTATCTTCGAGTTACAATTAATCTTTGTTTTATTAAAATTGGTTAATTCTATCGAAAGTAATGATTATTATTTTGAAATGTAGGTTCGAATTTGTTCAATGGCGCCATAAAATCTCAGAAATAGTAATAAAAAGATTTGTGTGTAAAAAAAAACGTTCCATAATAATTAATATATTTATACTTAAAACACAAAAAGAGATTTAAAAAGGATGTTTTCTCACACAAAGGACGTAATAGATGGAGTTGTACAAATTACAAACTTTTCTGAATTGCTGTGTTGAGATTTTTCGCCGATGAATCGTATTGAGACTTACTGAAGAAATTTGTATCCATCGAAGCCATACAACGGAATCCGACCAAAAATAAAAATTTTGTAACGAAATGTCGTGATATTGTATTTATAATATACGCAAAATCAGTACTGCCACTTTAGCGCTTTGGGAACTAGATTTAGCGCTTTTTTGGAATGTATAGCGCGCATTTCGAAATTTTAGCCCTAGCTTAATCCAGCGCTTTTTGGTGTATTTAGCACACATTTCAATATTTTAGCGACTAGCGGGTTATTAACTCTTTTATAGCAGCACTGTTAGTCCACATTACCGATAATAATAATAATGACCTTTATTATTTTTTCCCACAAATAGTACATTGCAGTTTATCTTTTTCAAACATATTTTTTCCACAAAACAAAGAGCATGGGAGACGAGTCCAAACTAGGATACCCTGTGCTATGGATCTCCTGGCTTCCCCTTTAGGATGATCAACTTGATTTTTTTACCGACGACTATAAGCGGGGAAATCCCCTTTATTAAATTTTCGTTCATGGTTTTGGCAACGCATTTATTTTGCTTTATTCAGTTTCAGTCAGTTGCTTAGAGCACAGCTAAGTTAAAAGTTACTTAGAAGTTATAACACAAAGAAACTGTGTAGCAACCGCAATCAGATGCTGACATCTGAAACTAAGTTGCGAAATACATTGCACTTTAAAACAATTAATGACATTTTTATTGTTCGTACAGTACTAACTACTGTTGACAGCAATTGCCATAATTATAAGTCGATGTTCTGCGAAGTATTGATACATCAAAAAAATATTGCCAGAAAAAGTTGTTTTCTTTATTATGATTATATAAAAAAACACAAACTTTGTTTGTAGTTAATTTAGCGCGAAATCTAGGGCTTTTTTTAAAGCGCTGTTTTCATGAAATCTAGCGCTTTTTGTGTTGTCCTAGAGCTGAATTAGTTTTTTTTATCTGGCAGCACTGCCCAAAAACCTTCTATTAAGAAGTAACTTTCCTTTCAGTTTTAAGCACGTTCAGTTCCCAGTTACAGTGAACGTGTGTTATGCGATGACCGTAAATAAAGCGCAAGGTCAAACTTTACGCGTTGTAGGAGTGTACCTCAGTACTGACTGTTTTGCACATGGCCAACTCTATGTTGCTTTTTCCCGCGTTAGTAGCCCCCGTAACCTTTTAGGGTACACCCCGGCTAAGCCTACTTCTCACGTCGTTTACACAGAAGCTCTATCATAAACGACTTAGAACTTTGATGATAATGATTTATTTAGTTACCACTTATTGATACAGTAATGAAATAAATCGTTTAATATTCTCTTACCTAAACGACAAATTGTTTATGTAAAACCTGTATGTACGCGAGCTACGCCGCGGGCACAGCTAGTTATATAATAATATAGTAAAGTAACGTAATGTTGAAAATGCCACTCACGCTCCCATCGCGGTTGAGTTATGCAGGTTGTTTGGCACTATAGGTTGGCCGATTGGCACAGGATGCGGTCTTTTTTTGCATCCACCTTGGGTTTACTTCTTGTCGGATGCTCCCAACGTTGTTGCTGATTCTGACGCTGATGTGATGCTTCAGGGAATGAAACTTTTTATTTTATCATCTGTGATACCTATCGGAGGCAGAACTCATGGTTGGTAGCTCCTGCAAAATTGCTTCACGCCATAAGTGCGCTCGCCTTGAGTCACCGTTCACCTTTATCAATTAAATTAGAAATCAAGCAAAGATATAACTGTATTTATAAACAAATCAAAGATTCATTTGACAACTTGACAAGCATTACATTTAGTTTTTTAAATCACTAGATATTGATCTCACTTCATTCAGCTCCTTTATCGTTTCATTTGGATGTGAAATAAGGATCAATTAATTTCATGAATTCGGATAAAATAATTACCATCCTTTATTATTATAAGACTCTTAATAGCTCTTTAGAATCGATGAATTTCTAAACGGTTTCCAAATCACTATGGCCTGTAATTTACTTTACATACCGAATTCCTTAAACCGTTCAAAATTTAATAAACGAAGCAACTGCTAACGATCGATTAATGCTTCGTTCTTCGTTGCTTATCGAAACATTTTCTTAGTATGCGATTTGAGCAGATTGATTGAGATAGTAACTTCTCCTTTGAAATATATTACTTTAAGCAGGAACGATCGTGTTTAAATGAATTGTTTGTGGCATTTATCCGACATTACTTTAACACTAGGTAAAAAAATAATTGAACAATATTGTCTATATAGGCTGTTCTAACATCCAATATTTTCTAATTATTTTTGTATTCAATTCCAGTATTTTTAATTACTTTTGTAATGATTTCTTATATTTACGCGAACACTACACATTGAATAAAACTATTTTTACGGATTTTATCCCGTTTAGTTAACTTATTTTATATTCCCGACGTTTCGGTTGCTTTCCAGGTTGTCCCCCATGACCAGGGTGTTGGAAAGCAACCGAAACGTCGGGAATATAAAATAAGTTAATTAAAAGCGATAAAATCCGTAAAAATAGTTTTATTCAATTACTTTTGTATTATAATTCTCTGTTGATTTACAAGTGCTAGCTAACTAAAATTTTAGGCAATAGTAGAACATACCTTGCGCTTTCGCTTAAGGTATGCAATATTATTTTGCAAAGGGTAAATATCACCGAGATTATTATAAGATCCTTATTTATTTGTATGTGTTGCATAAGTATATATGTAGATGTCTTTTGTGTTACTGTTAATTGCGTCACATACTAATTACATACATTAAAACAATTTTATTATGGTCACAATTTCTCTAATAGGTTAATTTTAAATAGTTGTGCAGTATTTGTTTCCTTTCACTTTTCATACAAAGAAATTTCACCTCGTTTCTTTAAAAGAAAGTCAAATTAAAATAATTATGTTTCTGAAGAAGGGCGTTAAATATATGTGTTTAATTTCTCTTTTGAAAGAAGAAAAAAGAACTGTATTTGCCACAAATCACTGCCGTATGTACACATATAACACAACAAACATTAATGTACCTAATTTAATACATTTTTTTTATAGGATAAGGGTGACAAACGAGCACACAGTCCACCTGATGGTAAGTGGTTGCTGCGGCCCATAGACATCTACATCTATCCTCGTTTGCGAATCAAAATGCAGATGCGTTGCCACCCGTGAGGACTAAGATGGAATGCCTCATTTCCAGTAAAAAGGGCCTCCGGCCACCTGCACTCACCAAGCGAAACGCAGAGTAAAACCACTACTTCACGCTGGTATTCTGTGAGGTCGTGGTACCACCCCGGTTCGAGCCGGCCCATCCGTGCGACAGCAAAAGCTGCCGCGTGGCTCTACCACTGTTGTTGCTGATATTTAATATATTTTATTATAACCTACTAATTATAACCTTTTTTATATAAAAATAAAATGTTTTTTCCTAAACAAAAATTTACATTTAATTAATCGATGTATCGGCATTCCGGTCCATCGCAGAGTTCGTTATTGAAATCGAAATTATCTAACAGAGGCGATCAAACTCCTAAACGAACCATGCTTTCATTTGCTGAATCTGACAATGCATATCAGATTCAGCAATATCGTTGATATCGCGTTATCGTTTTCGTTTCATTCATATTCGGGAATATCGTGTAGGTATTTTCAAAATTTTCCGTGGTCCCTGACATCGCAGCGGTATTAAGCAAACGGCAGGAAAATAAGTTCATAACCGATGTATTAGGGCATTAATGTGACATTAATTTGAATAATGACTTAGTCAAATGCAAGATATTGCATATCCAATTATTAAGAACCAGCGACTGCCAAGTTAAGGATGACCATGCCAAACAGGTAGAACAACAACAATAAAGGTAATGATTTCTTATATTTACGCGAACACTACACATCGAATAAAACTATTTTTACGGATTTTATCGCGTTTAATTAACTTATTTTATATTCCTGACCTTTCGGTTGCTGGAAAGCAACCAAAACGTCGGTTTCAATAAAGGTAAGTTAAGAATTTGTACTGCCACGGTATGCGTGGCTTTCCTATCTTCTATTGTTGTCAAAGTTTTCGCCTTGACACGGGATACGTTGATCTTATTAAATTCCTCTTTCGATTATTTTTCTCGGCAATAAGCATCCCTACGTTCTTTTGCTTCCATTTATCATATTTTATTTACCTCAAAATGCCTTTGCTCTACAGAGTATAGTTTTATTTTAGTTTTTTTTGTATTAGTGCATTTGCTATTGCCCGCTATTTTAAGGTTTTAAGGAATACAACAAAATGCGATAAAAAAAGATATTAATAAAATGCACTTTTAGAACTACTCAACGCAATTGAAGTGGTGTGCAATACGAAGCGAAAATGTCAATTTGACAGGTCTATTCTTATCGTTTGCGCACAATATATCTTTTAAGTAACGCTTGCAAGCTGGCGCATTCTTGGAAAGGCTATCATTATATCCATCGAAGGACTAAAAATGTTTTGATATAAAAATTGCATGTCAATGTCATGACAATTTACAATGTCTGAAGTTGTCAGTAAACGAATTCCATCCACTGCAATGTAGGTAGGATTTGTCAATAATATATTATTTAAGTCTGAATGGGAGATAAAGTCACAGATATAGGGTTTCTACCATAACATGAATAACATGGCCATGGCGTTATATTACCAACTTCGTAGTTGTCTGGCTAGACTATTGCCTATTCTGAAAAGATTTTCTATACTCGCCACGCCACTTTAAGCGGTCGTAGCACCGAGGTACCTAGCACCATAGTCGTGAATCGTTGTCGTCGGTCTGGGAATTTATAAGTGTGGGCAATTTTCCCATCATCAGTGGACTTTACCCTTACGAGGCGCGCGCGCATCTTTCTTAATCTGACTTCGAAAAAAGAGGAAGGTAACTGTGTTTTTATTATATCTACGCGAACACTACACATTGAATAAAACTACTTTTACGGATTTTATCGCGTTTAATTTACTTATTTTTTCCAGCACCCGAAACGTCGGGAATTAATAAAAATAAGAAAAAATAAGTTAATTAAACGCGATAAAATCCGTAAAAGTAGTTTTATTCAATGTAACTGTGTTTTAATAATTAGAACATATTATTATTTCAGAGGCTTTATTGATAAAAAGGAAAAAAGTCACAGTATTCCCACTAAATTAAAAAAAAGATCTGGTGATAATTTGTTATTTTAATCGAGTTGTATTTTGACTTCAAAAAAATGGAGGAGGTTTACAATTCGATTGTACGTTTTTTTTTCTTTTTCTGTTAATCCTGAACCGATTTAGTTGATTCTTTTTTATTAAATATATTATACTTCACGGGTGGTCTCATATAAATATGGAGAAAAAATTCCACCCCTAAGGGTGCCAAAAAGGAAATGAAGTTTTTATTGTAACTATTTAGACGGCATTGAGATTGTGATTTTCCTAAGTGATTTGAAAAAAAAATATTTTAATAAAAAGTAAGAGCCGACTTTCACATTCTCAATTCGGCTTATGTCTTATTACCAACTTCCGACTATGAAATTATTTTTATAATTTGAAGTCGATTTTTAAGTAATGTTTGTTTTTACGTGGTAGAGCCACGCTGTAACTATATTATGGTTGTAGCACGAATAGGTCGGCTCGAACGGGGTAGGACCACGCTCTAACTAAATACTACCGTAAAATAGGTGCTTAATGATGCTGTTTCGTATGGTGAGTGTAGAGATCCGGAGAACCTTTTTACTGGAAACGAGGCATTCTATCTTGGTTCTCAGGGGCGACAACGCCTCTGCATTTTGATTCTTTATCAAAGATACTCGTAGTTGCCTACGGGCCACAGCATCCAATTGCCATCAGGTGGTCTGAATGCACGTTGTCACCCTTATTCTATACAAACAAATCGTTATCGAAAGGGGAATTTCTATAATATGTATTTTTTTACGAATGAAGTGTATATTACTGTTGTATTTGTTCAAATCTGATTATGGGTTACGCGCTAGTCAAGGCACGTAACTCACGTAGTCGACTCTACTGCTTACGGTTACCGAGTTCGCTATTCCTAGGCATTCCTGAGAGTATAAAACGACAGTGAACTTAGTGGAACAAATTGGTGAGGTTTTTACAATTTCTCCTAATATAAAACCTAAACCAGCTCTATAATGGAATGACCCTACTTGAAAGCTGTATATATTTAATTAACAAAATAAATTACAAAAGGTTCTAAAATAAATAAGACGTTAAGTTCGTATTTTAACAATATACCGTACAATACAATACCTTTTTAAGTCGACACGGATCATCACTTTAGTCACTCATTTAAATATAAAAAAAATAAAATTATTGCTTTAAAACAAGTAGGTACTAAGTTATTACAGTATTGTTGGGTACCAATTTTCAAGTAAATAAATAGTAATAATAATACCTGTGGTAGGGGGACTCTTCTCGTCCAACTTCGACCGAGAGGTCAACCGACGGATTCCACTCGGTTGGGCAGCGTTCGGGAAATTACGGCACATCTTGTCGTCAGGTATACCTCAATACTTGAAAACAAGACTGTACAACCAGTGCGTGTTGCCAGTGATGACTTATGGATCTGAGACGTGGTAAAACTTCACTTCTGGCCGTATGAGGAAGCTCAAGGTCGCTCAGCGAGCTATGGAGAGGGCTATGTTCGGGGTTTCTCTGCGTGATAAACTTAGAAATGAGGATATCCGCAGTAGAACCAGAGTAACCGACATAGCCCAACAGATTAGTAAGCTGAAGTGGCAGTGGGCTGGCCATATAGTTCGAAGAACCGACAACCGATGGGGAAGAAAGGTTCTTGAGTGGCAGCCTCGTACCGGTAGGCGAAGTGTAAGGCAACCGCATCTCGTGGGGACGAGATGGAGTGACGACCTGGTAAGACATGCAGGAAGTCGATGAATGCAGGTGGCTCAGGACCGTGCTTTGTGTCCTTGAGGGAGGCCTATGTTCAGCAGTGGACTTATGAAAGGCTGTAATGAAGATGAAATGATGAGAGGGGCTCGTCCGTAGTAGAATTTTCATAAAAACTAAATTAAAATTTAATAAAAATAAAAACTAAATTGTATAGCTTCAAGCTGTGTTTGTGTTTGTGTGTGGGTGTGTGGGGTTGTGCGTGCGTGCGTGCGTGCGTGTGCGTGTGCGTGTGCGAGCGTGTGTGTGTGTGCGTGTGTGTGCGTGTGCGTGTGCGTGTGCGTGTGCGTGTGCGTGTGCGTGCGTGTGCGTGTGCGTGTGCGTGTGCGTGTGCGTGTGTGTGTGTGTGTGTGTGTGTGTGTGTGTGTGTGTGTGTGGTTGTATGTGTGCGTGTGTGTGTGTGTGTGTGTGTGTGCGCGCGCGTGCGATGGGGAAGAAAGGTTTTCGAGTGGCAGCCTCGTACCGTTAAGGGAAGTTTAGGGCGGCCCCCTACTAGACATGCAGGAAGTCGATGGATGCAGCTGGCTCAAGAGTTTTCTTGGGGGAGGCCTATGTCCAGCATTGGACTTATGAAGGGTTGTAATGATGATGATGATGAACCAGTCTGTTACAGCTTTTTACAGTCATGGTAATTCATAGCGTAAATATATTTTTTGTTTATTTTATTGTACAAGTAAATTGAACGTCTAGTACAGGGTGGGCCATGAATTAGTTAACATTTGAAAAAATCGTATAAAAAAAACCATTTAACATATTTTAGAAATCGTTTATTTACGAGAAAGCTAATTAGTTGTAATTTATTTTTTTAAATTATTTCGTCTAAATGACCACCGTTTCGGTTTTTGCACTCATCTAAGCGAGTCCTGAAGTTTTCGAATACTCTTCTGCAAAGAGACCGCGAGATCGCCGACATTTCTTCGATGATTTTTTCTTTAAGTTGACGCAGTGTATTCGGTTTATCAATGTAGACACGACTCTTTAAATAACCCCATAAAAAGAAGTCTGCTGGGGATAGATCTGGACTTCTGGGTGGCCATGGGATGTCACCCCGTCTGGATATCAGCTTTTCCGGAAACATGTCTTTGACCACCGGCAAGGACTCGTTCGATGTGTGACACGTGGCTCCATCTTGTTGGAACCATGTGTTACGATTATAGCCAGCAAATTCCAGTAGCATCGGTGCTAAGAACTCCCGTAACATTTTCACATACTCGGCAGAATTAACAGTAACTTAACGGCCTCGAGAATCTTCAAAAAAGTAAGGTCCGATGATTCCTTTTGCTGAAATTGCAGCCCATACAGTTACCTTAGGAGAGTGAAGTGGCCTCTCATGCTTAGCTTTAGGATTTTCGCTGCTCCAATACCTGCAATTCTGTTTGTTTACATGTCCATTTAGGTGGAAATGGGCTTCGTCAGAATATAAGATGTTGTGAAAATTACTGAAACGAGTTAACATTGTTTCGGCATATGACTTACGCAAATTTAAATCATTAGGGTTTAGTTCTTGCACTAGCTGGATCTTATATGGATGTAATTTCAAATCTAATTTCAAAATACGGCGTAATGATGTGCGGGATAATCCTAATTCAGCCGAACGTTTGCGTGTCGATAAATCTGGATCACGTCGAACAGAAGCGGAAACTTGCTGCACGTTCTCTTCGCTCCGAGAAGTCCGTGGGCCGCCGGTTTGTTTCACATTTAGTGTAGATCCCGTCTCTTCGAACTTCTACACCCATTTCTTTATTAAAGGAGCACTTGGACACTGACTTAAGTCGTGTAAACCATATTCAACGCGAAATAAGCGTCTCACAGTAATGAGCGAAAAGTCGTTTAAATAAAACTGTTTCACGCAGTAAGCGCGTTGCGGGGATCCATTGCGACTAAATTTCCAAGAAGCGAGCTAGTGCCCCCGCCCGCGCCCGCGCCCCGCGCGGCAATAGTTTGCGCGGTAAGTTACATTTAAATGTTAACGAATTCTTGGCCCACCCTGTATATTCTCTTAATGCAAACTTAGTCGTAAATGAATCTTTACATTAGGGAACTATGAAACTTTAAAATTGTTGCAAAAATTTTCTTACGGGAAGTAAAGAGCTCGATTCATAAAATTCAGTTGTAGAGGATCTATAGGGCTTTACGTATACCATAACTTTAATTTTGAGCTCTTTCAAGCTCAAGAAGCCTGGTTTTTGCTGCACCAACCTATATAGAAATACAGTAGCCTACCGTTGACTAAACCAGAGCTATATATATTTTATTAAATAAGTATTTATTTAGTAGAAACATAACGAAGTAACTTAAATATCCGAATGAGTTTCCTGAGCCAAGTTAGGCTGTAGATATTTTATTAGGCTTTATTTATTTAAGAGCGGTTAAGCTGTTCTGCCCCCCGTGTTTCCCCCTTGTAGTGGCGGGTAAAAATACTCACTACCCCATATCTTCCCGTGGGTGTCGTAAAAGGCGACAGACGGAAACTGAGGCAGAGCATGGGCAGCAGCATCTTTCTGATAACAGCAAAACAACAACAAAAAAACTGCGGTTGCCAACCCGCTCGCCAAGCGGGGCAACTATGGCAAACCCCCCATGAAAGTAACGAAGAGACGGCCCCCAGTCCCCGGCGGCCTCGCTATTCCTGGCTACGGTGGCGACCATGGTAACGGCGGGGCAGGGGGTGCTAAGAATCTCCGGTGGAGGTTCGGTTGCCACCTACGATGACTCGACCTTGCAACTTATAACGCACGCACCCTGAGGACTGACGAGAAGATCCTGGAGCTGGAAGAAGAGATAGACAAGTTGCGCTGGAATGTCATAGGATTATCCGAAGTCCGAAGAGAGGGGGAGGACACGGTAATCTTCGAATCCGGCAATTTGTTCTATCACCGGGTGGGCGACCATCGGTCCCAAGGAGGTGTCTGATTTATCGTCCCCAAGTCTCTCGTTAACAACGTTGTAAAGATTGGGAGTGTGTCGACGAGGGTTGCGTACCTTATACTCATAATCACCAAACGGTATTCGCTGAAGGTCATACAGGTTTACGCACCAACCTCGGCACACCCCGATGAGGAGGTGGAGGAAATGTATGAGGATATCTCTAGAACCATGCATTCCTCCAAAACCCACTATACGGTGTTAATGGAAGACTTCAACGCAAAACTAGGCACAAGAGAGAACGGTGAGCTGAAAGTAGGGAATTTCGGAATAGGGCAACGGAACCCAGGGGGCTGCAGCTGGCTCACTTCATGGAGAAAGAGGGACTCTTTATGATGAACTCTTTCTTCCAGAAAGGGCCCACAGGAAGTGGACCTGGTCGAGCCCCGACGGTTCGACAAAAAATGAGATTGACTTCATTATGACGACCAGACGACAACTGTTCAGTGATGTCTCAGTGATCGAGAGGGTGAAAACCGGCAGCGATCACCGAATGGTGAGAGGCACACTGAACCTAAACGTTAAGTTGGAGAGGTCACGTTTACTGAAGTCTACGCTCCGTCCCCCTCGTGCTCTAATCCAAATTGGAAAAGATTGCAATGCATTGGACGATATTAATGACAAGCTCGTGGAAACTGTCTATACGGTTGGAGCTAAGTTTTGCAAGACCCGCCGCAGAAGAACACAAAAACTCTCCGATCACACTCTTAATCTCATGGCTGTTAGACGGGATATGAAGCTGCAGTCTTCAGTAGATTTGACAGCATACAGGCAACTGAACAGACAGATCTCCAAATGCATGCGGCGGGACTTACGCAACTTTAATACTGCTCGTATTAAAGAAGTGATTGAGCGGAACCAGGGCACCAAAGTCTTTGCTAGAGATCTGTCTGCCAGAAACAGCCAACTTTCGAAGCTGAAGACCGAGTGTGGCAGCGTCGTTTCCGGGACACCTGAGATTATGAGTGAGATTGAGAGGTTCTATGGGCAGCTGTACACATCATCGTTGGAGCCACACGTAAGTGTGAGTAACGATTCAAGAGCGAGTCTTATCCGACACTATTCCGATGATATCCCGGACGTCAGTCTGAGCGAGATTAGAATGGCTCTCCAGCACATTAAAAACGGCAAGGCCCCAGGCGAGGATGGAATTACAGCGGAGCTTCTGAAAGCGGGTGGAAAACCGGTACTTGAAGTCCTTCTGAATCTCTTTAATTCCGTCCTCCATGGTGGCACTACACCGGAGGCATGGAGCAGAAGTGCGGTGGTCTTATTCTTCAAGAAAGGTGACAACGCTCTCTTGAAGAACTACAGACCGATTTCCCTTCTGAGCCGCGTCTACGTGCTGTTTTCGAGAGTCATTACGAATCGTCTCGCGCGCAGACTTGACGACTTCCAGCCTCCCGAACAAGCCGGTTTTCGAAAAGGCTTTAGTACCATAGACCACATACATACCCTTCGGCAAATTGTACAGAAGTTCGAGGAGTACAATTTGCCACTATGTCTGGCGTATGTGGACTATGAGAAAGCCTTTGATTCCGTCGTAAATTTGGGCGGTGCTGCAGTCTCTTCAGCGATGCCATGTTGACTGTAGGTATATCGAAGTGCTGAAGTGCTTGTAGAGTAGAGCTACGATGGCTATCCGAGTACAGAACCAGAGTACGAAACCTATCCAATTGCAGAGAGGTTTAAGACAGGGTGACTTTATATCCCCGAAACTCTTCACCGCTGCATTGGAAGACGTTTGCAAGCTTCTGGACTGGAAAGGATACGGTATTAACATCAATGGCGAGTACATCACTCACCTTCGATTTGCCGACGATATAGTCCTTATGGCAGAATCGCTGGAGGACCTAAGCACTATGCTCAATGACCTCAATAGTGTTTCCCAATGGATAGGTCTTAAGATGAACATGGACAAAACAAAGATCATGTTTAATGTCCATGTCACACCTATGCCGGTAGTTGTTGGGAGCACTAAGCTCGAATTTGTTGACGTTGTATGTTTATGTGGGACAAATAGTCCGACTAGGTAAGTCCAACTTCGACCGAGAGGTCAGCCGACGGATTCCACTCGGTTGGGCAGCGTTCGGGAAATTACGGCACATCTTCTCGTCAGGTATATCTCAATACTTGAAAACAAGACTGTACAACAAGTGCGTGTTGCCAGTGATGACCTATGGTACTGAGACGTGGTCCTTCACTGCTGGCCGGATGAAGAAGCTCAAGGTCGCTCAGCGAGCTATGGAGAGGGCTATGCTCGGAGTTTCTCTGCGTGATGCAATACTAATTGAAATAAATGTATGTGATAAACTTAGAAATGAGGATATCCGCAGTAGAACCAGAGTGACGGATTAGTAAGCAGAAGTGGCAATGGGCCGGCCATATAGCTCGAAGAACCGACAGCCGATGGGGAAAAAAGGTTCTTGAGTGGCGGCCTCGTACCGGCGGACGAAGGTTAGGGCGGTCCCCCCACTAGATGGAATGACGACCTGTTAAGATATGCAGGAAGTCGATGGATGCAGGTGGCTCAGGAGCGTGCTTTGTGGCATTCCTTGGGGGAGGCCTATGTTCAGCAGTGGACTTGTGAAAGGCTGTAATGATGAATGATGATGATGAAGCTGTTCTGCAGGTAGTTTGTACTAGTCAAAAGTAAATATTTAGCTATAAGAATATGCACTACCCTGGGTATAGTAAGATGCAACAGAGGGAAACAAATTAGGCGATGGGCAGCAGCGTCTTCCTAATAACGACTAAAAATAAAAAAAATTGCATTTACCAACCCGTTTGCGAAGCGTGGTACCTGTGGCAAATATCTCCCCAATGAGGCAATCTATGGGGGAGACCTATGTTAGCACTGTACGTTAAAAGGTTGAACGGTAACGGGAGTAAAATGAACTTTTAAGAGAAGCGAAAAAAGATAATCTATGTTATTGTAGTTAGTTGTCACTTTAAAGAGTAAAATAATGTGAGCTAGGTCACATTATTCCTGTCTGTCTATCTGTCTGTCTGGTTGTTTGTTAACGTATCATATATAAAGTACTAATTTATATCATGAGAATCGTTAAGGAAATCATAAAGTGTATTTTCGGGTTACATTTAGTCTTTATTTCATTAAAATCAGTTCATTCCATCAAAAGTTATGATAAATATTCTGAAGTATGGGTACGAGGTATATATCGAATTTGTTAAATGGTAGCGTTGATTGAGTCATAAAGTGCATTTTAAACTAAAATCATATTATAAATCATAATTAAATCATGTAAAATTATGTTCTATAATGATATAATTATATCTAAAACGCAGTAAACATAAGTATTAAAGAAAAAGAACGTAATAAGTATATACAAAAATATATTAATCTTATTATCTAAATCTAAAGTACAATAGTTAACCAATTTCATTGATAGATGGTGGTGTTGTACAAATGTAATACAAAAAGCCAGGTTGTGATTTTTTCCTGTAGATGAGTTTTCATATTTGCTGCTAATCTTTATATTAATCGTTGCCCTACTGCGTGTTGACAAACTCATTTATTCTTTATCGCCGAGTAATCTAATTGGTAAATAAAATTTTAAAAGAGATATTAACAATTTCGTTGGTTTCGACTAGGATCAAATTTTCTTGCATGCACGCACTGATTTATAAGTGTTTTTATATTTTATATAATGTATCAATTGCGTCAATTAATCTCTTTTATTTTTAGAATTGATGTTAAAAGCGCCATCTCTCTTTAAATCATTATACATTATTTAAATAATGTATAATGATTTAAATAAATAAATAAATTAATCATTATACATTATTTTATATTAAATCGTTATACATATAATAAACATGGTGATAACATGTTGTGTCTGTTTATGTACATTGTATAGTAGGTATGTTTGTGACTAAAATCATTATGGGGACTGAAAATCATTAAATAAGTACATTTTTATATCTTTTAGAATTGTCTGTATGTCGGTCTGTCTGTTTGTTTACGAACGCATCACGTTTTGAATAAACATCTCTTTTTCAAAGAAGTCGTTAAGAAAATCATAAAGCGTATATTCGAGTTCATCTTTAATCTTTGTTTTATAAAATTGGTTAATTCTATCGAATGTTATGATTATTATTTTGAAATCTAGTTTCGAATCTGTTTAAAGGCGCCATAAAGTCAGAAATAGTAATAAAACGATTCGTGTGACCTCAGTACTAACTGTTTTGCACATGGCCAACTCTATGTTGCTTTTTCCCGCATTAGTAGACCCCATAACCTATTTGTGTACCTACGCCCCGACTGTCTACTTCTAACGTCATTTACACAGAAGCTCTATCATAAACGACTTAGAACTTTGAGGATAACGATTTAATTTGTTACCGCTTATTGATACAGTAATGATAAAAATCGTTTAATATTCTCTTAACTAAACGTCAAATTCTTTAAGTAAAACCTATATACGCGAGCTACGCCGCGGGCACAGCCAGTTAAACATAAAAATATTATTTTTTCTAAAACTTTCTGTTCTGGTTTAATAAATTTCATATGTGAGCACCATTCATGCGACTAGTGATATGTACTCCAAGGTGCTCACGGCGCATAAAAATGCTTGGAGTACGCTTCACAAAGCTTTAAATTTGTTAGCCCTTGCAACAATCGATATGAATATCAAACAGAATTTTAGTCGTGAAGTTAGGGTGACAAAAAAGAACATGGTCCACCTGACAGTAAGCGGGCATTGTCGCCCATAGAGACCTACATCTATCCGCACATGATGACCTCCACATGATTAAGAATCAATGCAGATTGTTTTGTAAGTTCTGAGGACTAAGATGCAATGCCTCGTTACCAGTAAAAAAATGAGTGCGTCTACGTTTAACCTTTACTCGCTTGTGAAGTAAGACTTATTTATATTTATTACTGTTGTTTGAATTTTTATTTTTATTTTTATTGTAATTTTTAATTTTAGATTCATCAATAATGATAATTATTATTATGATTGAACTTAATATTTAATATCACAGGCGCAGAGTATCCAGTCTCTCGGTATTCTATAGTATGTATTTCGGTGAGTGTGCGCAGGAATTACACGCTTTGATTCCACCATCGGACAGCGGGTCTTCACCCCTTTGTTGTCGATATTCCACGCATTAGAACCAAACGGTTTTCTTCGACTTTTGTAATGCGTATAGCAAGGGAGTGGAATAATTTGCCGGCGTCTTTCTTTCCGTCCGAATACAATCAAGTCAAGCACTGACTTATAATAAGAATCTTGATATAAAATAGAATAGAAATAAATTTAAGTATAGCCTGTTCGCTTAGATATGGTCTCCTTTGTGTCACGTCGGCTCGGCCCGTGCCGCATCTTTCCTCAAGATGAAATTTTGAGTGAACCAATAACAAAAATACTATTTTAGTATGGATTGACAATGTGATGACGTTGGATGCCTTATTATAAATACAAGTCGCAATGACTACGACACTTGGAGTGATGAAGAATAGTGTCTATTTTACTTTCTTATATGTTCACCTCCCTACTCTTGTGATTATTATTTATATTCGTATTTTATATATTAACCATAAGTATATAATAGTATGGTATTCTTTTTTGTGTAGTATTCTTGTAATCTATATTTAATAAACATGATTTCATTCTATTCTATTCTACAGTAAATAATAATAAAATAAAAGCAAAATAATAAGTGCGCCTCCCGGTCTACCGACACAACTTAATGAACGGACTATAGGTATAAAGTATAATATCTGAAAGTTGAATAATATATGAGTATAATATGGTCGGAACTCGGTGCATTTGGCACATTTGGAGAATAAAATTGAAATGAATTGTTTGCCGAGTCCATCGTACCGGTAGATTATGTGCGGTTTACGGTCGGTACGGCCCTTTACCTCACCTAATTCTACATTCAATATATACCTGCATCACAATAATTATTTACTTGTTTGGAATATAGTTAAGCTCTCGTTGGACCCATTTTTTGATTATAAGGGCCAGTCCGTTTCGGAATCTCATAATTTGTTTGGCGATGCTACAATCTTATTTATCTATTTTATTTTTCTAATTTTCCTTCAATGAATTCTTGTTATTTCGTCATTTACGTTGAAGATTGCTGCCGATTCTGATGTGGTTTTGAGGTGAATTATTTCCATTATAGCTTTCAATATGTCAGCATCGATTAAGAGTGAAGCCACACGGGCGTTGCAGCCACGCACCGTGTGCCATGTCCAGTGATTTCCCACCTAGACATGAATGTAAAAAGGGGGCAAAGTTCGGTACAAACGACGTTGGTTGACGACGTTTTCCTTCGTCGTTCATAATACTTACATGGAATTATTTGCCAGCATCTGTTTTTCCATTCGATTATAATGTAGCTAAGTGAGTGCGCCTTACCATCTTTTTCTGCATCACCACTTACTATCTGGTTCTATCTTTTAGTTTTATCTTCTGTCGTTGAGATCTGAATGGGCGCCAAGCTCCATAGCTGTTGCTTAAATCATAGTATCTATAGAAATGTAAGATGTTCATGGTATTAAAACTTTGTCAACACTGAATATCAATAATTTGTAGTTTATGATTATTAACTTTGTAAATTTGTATCATTCATCATCTTGTTGTCAAATTTTAAGTATCTTAGTAACCTAGAAGTGGTTTAGATTTTAATGAATATCTCAAAACTTCAATAGATTTATTCATGAAATTGATGGTTGAGAGTCTAGGTATTAAAAAAGTCTTTGATAGGTATGCAAAATTATAAGCATGCACGTGTGATAGATAGATTTTGTAAGGTTGAAATGGTTCTTGTAAACATACACTGTGATGCGTCGCACTTTCCTTTTCCGAACTAGGCAGATACACTGCCATGTTGAACAACGCCAAGCGTACTAACGCATCGCCCAACGCATCGTGTTACATCGTTCTTAAAGCGATGCGACGTGGAGCCATAACGCGCAACGGATAAGGGGACCAGATAGAGGGATGATGAGCTACAACGCCGAAGTAGCAACGTAATGTTTGTTGCGTGCGCGAACGTTTTCCCACGGCGTCTCATTGTAACACCCGTGAAGCCGTGTGTACACTAATACGTCGAAATCCTAGCGGTGCGACGATGCGACGGACAGGCTTTCGGTAACACCCGTGTGTTTTCCCTCTAAGGTCATTCACTGTACTAGTTTTTGACTTCAAATTTTCCAGAACGAAATCGATTAAACCAAAATCGCGTCCATTTGTGGTACCTGGTCCATAGTCCATACACTTGCCTTATTATCTGCCCTCTGCATAGCATTGTTTTTTAGACGGAACTTATATTCGGAAATCTATTTTATTCTATTCAATTTTGTTTTGATGCGAATTTTCAAAACTCGCAGACATTAAAAATACAGTTTTACCTTTGATTTGTAAAAATATAATCAAAAATGTCATTTATTTCTAAAACGTACTTTGGGAAATATTTGTATAATCTGTGACTTACAATGCGGGTTTCAAACTGAAAACAAATTTGGCGCCAAATATACGTTCGTACTGCTATTTATCCGCCTTTTTCGTGTAAAGCGACCACAGTGACCGGCACCCGGCCGAGAGTGCCTCGTTAGAGCCTCCAGTGATTATCCACAGGGATAAATCGATTTTGCTGTCAGTCTTTTTAGTTAACCTGGAGTTTTCCTTTTATTCCTGTGTTAATTTCAAAGGCTGATAGAGATTGATAGATTCATTTTATTATATAGCACTTTATAGTATTTTAATAATTTTAATAATTTCCCTTTTGTAGTATATAGCCCTTTATAGTATTTTAATAATCTCCCCTTTTGTAGTGTTCGTATAGCCCTTCTAAGAGCGTCTGAAAGCAAAATAAACGGGACGTGCTGTGTCGAAGTGGCATTCGACCTTGAACTCTACTCTCTCCCTCTCACTTAAGATAGTTACTGTTTCTTTCCCCCTTGTTGTGCATAATTCTGTCATGAGTATACGTATAGCACTGATTTCGGTAAGTCACTGGTTGGACACACTGAAAATCAGCGCCATGGAGAGAAAAAAAAATTCATGGCATTATGCTGAGTGTGCTCCTGTTCCCAGATGACGCCTTGACACATATGAGTATTGGTATTGTATAGTTTGTAATATGTAGTATATTGTAATTTGTATTGTATAGCCAATATTATTTGTAAATTATGTGTTTCTTTTTTATGTTATCTGTGATGGCGTCATTTTGGAGAATAAACCTTTCTTTCTTTCTTTTCTTTCTTATGTATCTATACATATATAATTAATACAATTGAAGTGGCCGTCTGTCATGAAATATCATTTTTTTAAATTCAGTCTGTCCACCTTTATGGCTGAACCGATTGTGGTGAAACTTCTTCAACCAACAGATAGAGAGTTATTTTTTACCCGTTCTAGTGAACAAAAGAATATTACCGACAAATCATCTAAATTGTTACATTTATTAATATTTCGTCTTCTTTTTTATATATGACCTCCGAATTTATAAGGGTCATAGTAGGTTCATAATTGACGATATCGCGTAACATACATACAAAAAAGCATATAAGCAAATTGTAAACCTACCTTTTTGATGTCAGCTAAAATGTACACATTTAATAAAAACTTTGTCATGGTGATTATATGACTAAATTCATTTTAAACAGTTTTTAACTTTTAAATCTAAGAAACCTCGACGGTATAAAATTATTAAACGGACAATGCATGATATTATTCAGTTCAAATAGTTTAACCACAACGTCCACATCAATAATAAAATGAAACTCACGAAGTGGCTCAATGATAAATATATTAAATACTGATAATATGGACGTAAAACTTATGGCTATACTATTGTCAGTAAAATGCAATATTATACTTTACGTATGTATAGGCACTATATATACCAATCCTTCCAATCCGTCTTCACTGTTAGAAACAAATAGAGTGTGAACCTACACTATACTGCATTCATATGCAACACGATCATTGAGTTCCGAGCAGGGGAGTTTTCAAACGGTTTCAACGCAACGCAACAATCAAAAAAATACAAACGGAATCCGAACAAAACTTCATTAAATATTTTAAGCCTTTTATTTAATTCATTTATTCGTTCATTCATTACATCACATCTCAAGTTCACTGCTGAACCACCCTATAGATTGCCTTATACTTATCGTGCTTGTTAGGCGTATTGACAACCACAGTTTTATATTATTTTTATATATATTTATTAGCTGCCTTCCTATGGGCTTCCCGAGAAATTGTGCAATTGGATCACCAGCTTTCTTGCAGATCGGAGCATCAAGGTCGTTGTAGACGGTGCATGTTCTGACTACAAGCCTATTAACGCTGGTGTTCCACAAGGCTGTGTGCTATCACCAACGCTGTTTCTTCTGCATATCAATGATATGTTGCTAACTGGTAACATTCATTGCTATGCGGATGACAGCACTGGTGATGCTCTATACACCGGCCGGGCCAATATTTCTCGGGAAAACGTCGCCGAGTACCGGAACAAACTTGTGTCTGAAGTCGAGTCTTTGCTGGACAAAGTCTCGGATTGGGGGCGACTAAATCTAGTCCAGTTTAATCCTCAGAAGACACAAGTTTGCGCGTTTACCGCTAAAAAGAACCCCTTTGTCGTATCTCCTCAGTTTCAAGGCACTCCCCTTCTTGCCTCAGCCAGTATCGGTATCCTCGGAGTCGACATATCGAGTGACGTGCAGTTTCGTGGTCACTTGGAAGAGAAGGCCAAATTGGCCTCTAAAAAGCTTGGCGTGCTCAGCAGAGCGGGACAGTATTTCATGCCGGCACACCGCCTGCAACTTTACAAGGCGCAGGTTCGGCCTCACATGGAATACTGTTCCCATCTCTGGGCAGGGGCTCCCCAGTGCCAGCTCCTTCCACTTGACCGCATCCAGCGCAGAGCGGCTCGAATCGTCGACGACCGAGCCCTTTCCGATCGGCTCGATTCATTGGCACTGCGAAGAGATGTTGCATCTCTTTGCATTTTCTTTCGCATCTACCATGGGGAGTGCTCTGAGGAATTGTTCGGATTAATCCCAGCCGCCAAATTTCACGAACGCACATCGCGGCAGAACTCCCGATACCATCCACACCATCTGGATGATTGGCGGTCCACCACTGTGCGATTTAGAAGATGTTTTCTTCCTCGCACAACTTCCTTGTGGAATAGTTTACCACCAGGGATTTTTCCGGACCGATACGACTTAGGGACCTTCAAGAAAAGAGCCTACTCCTTTTTAAAAGGCCGGCAACGCATCTGCAATTCCCCTGGTGTTGCGGTTGTTCATGGGCGGCGGTAGTCACTTACCATCAGGTGAGCCGCATGCTCGTTTGCCCCCTCTCATATAAAAAAAAAAAAAAAAAATTTAAGTTAATAGGAAGATGCTGCTGCCCATATCCTGGTTCATTTTACCCTCTGTCACCTCTTAAGATATTTACGTGATAATATGGTGTACTGGATTCTCTAACGCCGCCAATACACGGCGTAAGAGGATCCACTACAGCTTTTAAACATTGCAAGTTTGAATTTTGCAATTTCTATTTTGCAAATAATTTATGCGCCCAATTAGGGACATTTAGTAAGCGTAGTCTTGACTCAATATTTTACAATGTATCTGTGCTCTAAATAAAGAAAACCTGTAAATTTCACAGTTCTTTGGTAAAAATTCCATAATAAATGAATTTCTGATAACCAATCGATCATTATTTTGACGTTGATTAAAGTTGTCGCGCAAAGCCTGACTAGATAGACACATAGTAAAATTATTTTATAAGTTAAAAGAGAGGACGCTTATGTCGCTATTCATCAAACTCACTATCAGTTTTATGTTAGAGCCTATCATTTATAAAAAATCTTTTAAACAGGAAATATTGCTAGTGTAAGTGTAAAGTTAGATAGAAAATAAATTGATAGCGGAAAAAGTGTTTCATCTGATCTTAAATGGCGCTTGGCGAAAAATGTGTTAAGAGTTTACGTTTCGAATAATACAAATATGTTTTGTGACACACAAAATATATGGTTAGAACCTATGTATGAGCTTACTTACTTAAGTTCTTAAAATATCGTTTATTTTCTTTTAAATTTCAGACCATACGGTATATACCAGAAATTAAATTTGGTAATATTTACATTTTCATTCACATAGATTATGCAACAAGATACATCCTAACAAAACAAAATAATTTTATTATAAGCACAAAGTGTAATGGACTCAAGAAAATGATGTTTTTGATTGTACGGCTGATGTTAGTGTCGGAAAAAAGATAAAAAGTTTTATTATGAACGCAGGCTAATGTTATCTTTTCTCACCTTAAGCTATCTAAACTTACTAAAAATATAGAAGCAAATAAAAACGAAATAAAAAATTATTAAACTTTAAAAAAGTCAAATAGCCTTGACAAACGAAAAAGAGTTAAATAATTTTCATTTAATAGCTTCTGAAGTCGGTGTAAGACATGTTGTGTTGAAGTCTTCAACTTGAAGAATTAACACCCAGGCTTCAGAAGCTATTATGTGCAAATTATTTTATTGTTTTTATTAAAAGAAAAATTCCCGTTAGGTATTCTAAAAGCTTTTCATCAATCACTAATTGTAGTTTATTAACTTATTTAAAGCCAGTTGATTTTTATTGCGTTTAAGTATTGTGGCTGAAACTGTTGTAATAAACAAAGATGTAATGAAAATATGGGCGTGAAAATTTATTGAAAGCTTTATATCATGCAACTAAAACTATACTAAATAATATTTAAGTAAATATCAATTAAAGCGAAGCATTAAAACTTTTATACACCAAACAATGAACTGGGATCCGATAATTGCATGCAGAACGTCCATATCTGTATGAGTCGAGAGCTGCTCTCAGGCGAGTCTCTGGCTGTCGCAGGATATTTTACGAACGTGCCAGACGCTAACTCTGCCAATCGAGTAGCTTTTAATTACTCCTTGGGGCGTTAAAAAATTTACCTAGAATATTTTTTTTAAATAAGTTTTGGTATATACCTTACTAATGTAAGGGTATACTGACTGACATACATTTTGGACCTTGTCTCGAATCATTAAACGAGGCTTTCACATGTTAAAATGAATATGCATTATCATTTTTAATGTAAAAGAGTAATAGTAATAAAAGTAATTTGTGTTGTTTGTACATATTTACCGAAAACTAAGATATAATAATTGGAAACAATTTTATTCTATGTTGTCGGAACTTTACAGTTTATATACCTTTAATCTCTCTGGTCATTTAATGGTTTACGCCAGTGCAGACAATTCTCCATGGAAAATTCAGCCAGTGCTAGCTCCAAAGATGTCTTGAGAGACCCAAAGTTTAAGTAACGCGTTGAGCAGGCGACGTGTAGTATTGACCATGATTTTTAGTCCAACGCAAACGCAATTTAGAGCCGAGTACTTGCTGAAAAGTCTATAAATATTTATGAAAAGTGTATCATTGAGATGATTCACTACATGAAAGACAGAAAAAGGCATTTCTTTGAATCAGAGTGGTCCGAAATAACCTATTTACATTTACAATACCAATAAATAAATATTATTTTTTATATTCTGATTATTATTGAAAATATTCTGCGTCATTGATGAAAGACACACTTCTGTCTTTTTGACCAGCATTTTTTTTTATAGAATAAGGGTGACAAACGAGCACACAGTCCACTTGATGTTAAGTGGTTGCTGTGGCCCATAGACATCTACATCTATCTTCGATTAGGAATCAAAATGCAGATGCGTTGTCACCCGTCAGGCCTAAGATGGAATGCCTCTTTTCCAAGAGGGGTAAAGAGGGGTCTCCGGTTCTCTACACTCACCATACGAAACAAAGCAGCATTATGCTGCTATTTTACGCTGGTATTCTGTGAGAGCGTGGTTCTTCCCCTATTGAGCCGAGCCATTCGTGTTACAACTATACTACTAATATAGCTACAGCATGGCTCAGTAGAGTAGTAACGTCTGAAATTTGAGCGTTTGGATTCATCTACTCTATTAATATGCTGGTATTGTTTAAGGGCCTTTAAATTACTACTATACTACTTCAATAAGTCCTAGTTTCCTTATAATGTTTCGTCGAATCATCGTCAACAGCCAACAAAGCTTAAAAGCATGATCGTCACCACTCTAGAGTAAAAAAATAAATAAACTGTTTATCTTTAGTTACAAAAAGACTTGGTTACGGTTTGTCAAGTCAAGTCAAGCTACCTTCTACTTCCTAAACGCGGGGGTGCTCAGGCTGCCCCGCGTATTCTGGGGGGGGGGGGGGGGGGGGATCCCGCTCTATACTAACTGAACTAACTGGAGTTTGTGTATACGAGAGGATATCTGTGCTCGACGCCTCGGTCGTCTTGGAGGTACGGACCTGTCCATCCTATGGCTGCGTGTAGACAGCGACGACCATCCCCGCGTTTACGGGTGCCTGTATATGTCCCATAGCGGTAATGCCAACACAGACCGACTCCTCGAATACGTCCAAAGGGCTACAGATTTCTTGCTACAACAGATCCCGTCCGTAGAGATCGTGATACTTGGCGATTTTAACCGATCATGCGGGGGGATCTGTTTATGACTTTTCCTTGGCATATGGTCTGCCACTACTAGTTACTTCGCCTACGCGGATTCCAGATGTGGAGGATCATACACCTTCCCTGTTGGACCTTCTGCTGACCTCTCATCCGGACGAATATCAGGTTACCTTCGTTGCCCCTCTCTGCTCTTCGGACCATTGTCTGATCTGGAGTGTGGTGCCACTCACCCTCCCCTCGCGGTTGCGTTCTGCATCCGATCTATGGGGACGGGCTTGCATCTCGCCGGATGATCCCAACACTGTTGCTGATTCGGTCACCGATGTGGTACTACGGGGAATGGAACTATTTATTCCATCATCTGTGGTACCCATCGGTGGCAGATCTCAGCCTTGGTTTGGTCGCTACTGTAAGATTGCATTACGCAGTAAGCACGAGTGTTATCAGGCCTGGGCTGAGGCCTTGGCGGCTCGGGATGTAAATACCAGCATGCTTAAAAAGAAGTATAACTTCGCCTCCAGGTCCTTCAAAAGAGTTATTGCCAAGGCAAAGTCAGAGCACATAGGCAGAATTGGCGAGAAATTAGTTCGCCTTCCCGTGAACCGTGAATAGAGGAACCCGTGCATTCTGGGCTCTCGCCAAGGCTGTCCAAGGAAATTTCTGTAAGCCATCACTACCATCTCTGCACAGGGAGAATGACTCACTGGCCCACGCCGCAAAAGAGAAAGTCGACTTTTAGGCTCCCTTTTTGCGTCCAACTCGACTCATGATGACAGGGTGAACACACAGCCGACCATCCCGCAGTGTGAGTGCTCTATGCCTGATGTGCGATTCACACAGTGCTCAGTACGCAAAGCAATCCTCTCCCTAGACATCCACAAGTCGAGTGGGCCTGACGGAATTTCGCCAATTGTGCTGAGGACGTGCGCTCAAGAGTTGGCACCGGTTCTAACGCGTCGTTTTCGGTACTCCTACCCCCTAGGCGTTGTCCCGAATTCATGGAAGACAGCTTTCGTGAACCCGATCCCTAAAAAAGGTAACCGCTCTGATCCGTTCAATTACAGGCCTATCGCTATCACCTATTTGTTCTCGAAAATAATGGAGTCCATTATTAACTGCCAGCTCATGCGGTACCTTGAGGAGCACCAGCTGATTAGTGATTGCCAGTAAGGTTTCCGTTGAGGTCGGTCAGCTGGTGATCTTCTTGTTTACGTAACACATAGATGGGCGCAGGTCATCGAGTCCAAGGGGAAGGCATTGGCCGTTAGTTTGGACATAGCGAAGGCCTTCGATCGGGTTTGGCACAAAGCGCTTCGTTCCTATGGGCTTCCCGAGAAATTGTGCAATTGGATCACCAGTTCTCTGGCTGATCGGAGCATCAAGGGCGTAGTAGACGGTGCATGCTCCGAATACAAGCCTATTAAAGCTGGTGTTCCATAAGGCTGCGTGCTATCACCAACGCTGTTTCTTCTGCATATAAACGATATGCTGCAAACCGGTAACATACATTGCTATGCAGATGACGGCACTGGTAATGCTCTCTACACCGGCCGTGCCAGTATTTCTCGAGTAACGTCGCCGAGTACCGGAACAAACTTGTGTCTGAAATCGAGACTTTGTTGAACAAAGTCTGGGATTGGGGGCGACTAAAACTAGTCCAGTTCAATCCCCAGAAGACACGAGTTTACGCGTTTACTGTTAAAAGGAACCTCTTTGTTGTATCACCTCAGTTTCACCCTTGTTGCCTCAGCCAGTATCGGAATCCTCGGCGTCGACATATCGAGTGACGTGCAGTTTCGTGGTCACTTTTTTTATAGAAGAGGGGGCAAACGAGCATGCGGCTCACCTGATGGTGACTTCCGCCGCCCATGAACAACCGCAACACCAGGGGAATTGCAGATGCGTTGCCGGCCTTTTAAAAAGGTGTAAGCTCTTTTCTTGAAGGTTCCTAAGTCGTATCCG